>OU015696.1:10000000-12400000 GCA_907165295.1 Nomada fabriciana
GTGTCGCTCACGATCGAAATCGCGCTTCACGAAGACACCGGATAAAACGGCTGACCAAATTTGGAGAGATGGCCGATCGATATTGATACTTGGGTGGTGAAATGCGATGCCAATGGGTGCACGGTGGAATGTGGCTAAACGAGTGGACGCGCGGAAAAGTGAGTATCCGGGTATTGATATCCGCGATATCGTGTCTTTGCGTTTATCCAACCCCTTCACGCCATTTCTTTTTCGATAGAGATTACACACATTCAATTGGACATTTTCCAACCAAAGTTCGATATCGTGCAACCTTTCAGGGTATCAAAATTCGTGTCAAAGAAAACATTAAAAACGAGAACAATTAGCCTCGAAAAGGAAGTCGAGACGAATAAAATCCTCGAGATACAAATGAAGAATCGTTCGCCGCCGGTTAACCCAGTACCCCGGTCGTCCACAAATGACCGCTGGCTGGCCGACTTCTCGAGCGAAAAGCTATTCGCGTCCCATTTCGACTCGATAATCGGGATTCGAAGGTCGCATCGGACGGACGAGAGACGTAACGTCAGCCTCGAGCGTCCGCGGCGCGCGCCGGAATGACAGCCTCGTGGCGTCGCCGTCGCGGCGCCACTATCTTTGGCGCGCGGGATGGGCGGCCGTGACGCGGGGAGACGCCGCCGACGATTGGCCGCCGCCGGGTCGACGGATTGGAGGAGAATCGAGGATGGGCACGGTGGAACGCTACAGGCTGTGCGTGGCGCCGGGCCTATATTGGCCACGCCCACCGAGGAACACAGGCCCGTCCCCGTTGGGACCCGCTGGCGCGCCGCTCGTGCCGGCCCTGACACATTCGACAAGCGGCGCCGTAACGGGAAGCAACGCGCGGCTGGGGACCTCGAAGGACCTCTCCTCTGGTCACGAGACACCCTACCGACACTTTCGTGCCGACGATATACGCACCACCACCGTCGCCGCTGCTCAGATTACCGCTGCTGCTACGCGTATCCAACCTCGATCGTTTCATCCCAAGTGGATCGTTCGAAGATCACGGCGGGACCGCGAGGTACACACCGGGGACTCTGATCAGACGGGACCGTCAGGAGTCTAGCGAGTGTTGCTTGACAGCCGCAAGGAAGTCGAGGTTCCCGCGCCGTCGGCGGTATTTGTACGTTTATCGACTACGTGGCGCGCGAGTATAGTAAGTGAACGCGACGCAGAGTGACGGACATAGATCCAGTGACTGTATTCGAGGAGAGGAGAGCGAGGGTAAACGGGAGACTGTGAGACGGGCCGAGCGGGTCGAGTGAACGGAACAAGTGACAAGTGAGACGCAGTAGTTTAGGAACACGTACGTGGTGCCGATCGATAATCGTGTATCGCGAGAGCACATAGCGTAACTCGTGGATCCGGGATCGTTTCCGGGGAGACACGTGACAGCCACGGCACGCGGTCCGCCTATCGATTTGATGTTGTGACGGGACAGGTGGGAGATCGTATCGTTCGCGGACATTCCACATTACACGAACGGGGTGCTAATTGACAATCGTAGGGGCACGATTAATGCACTCACGTAAAGAATCGTGGCGGCGGGGAGGAGCGATCTGACCGAGAGGTTAGGGTCTCTCTCGATCAGTCGCGAAGAGCGTTCTTCTTGCGAAGGGTGGCAACGCGAAGGTGGAAGCCTGTTGCCCCAGGAGAATCCGTACGGCCTCACGACGCGGTCCGACGAGTGGAGCGGTCTCCTGCCCAGCTCCACTATCGTGGGTGCTGGGGGGTCGCCATGGCTCGGACTCGGTGCTGGGGGTGGCGCGGGTGCCACCACTGGAGGCGGAAGCCCCGTCGAACTCGAGGGCCACTGGGGACGTAAGCTGTACGGGGCGAGCGTAGCTCCGCCACCGCCGCCGCCTCATCACCACCCGCGGGCGCCGCTGGTTTTCGCGCCTCAGGACATGAGGCAGATACTCAAGGAGGAACCGGTGCCACGTGCTTGGCCACAGCCCGCGCTCGCCAACAATGGAACGTGAGTACCTTGCCTTGTGTCTGTCTTCTTTTGAGCGGGTCGATCGCCACTTTAATCGCCCTTGCCGTATTCTCACGAGTCTGACTCGTGGTAACCATTTTAGATCAAACGTGAAACGTGAACTATCACGAGTCCGACGAGCGGTATCAAATACGGGAAAAATCGTAGAGACTATCTTCTGTAAACCCCGTAACGATCTTCGAATCAGTTCTTATTATTGCCCCATCGCATGGTTGTAATAAGGAAACGTCTATTGCACTCTCATGAGAGCATCGCGTGAAACTCGCGACGGTCACGTGTTGAATAAATGTCCTCGTTTCTGGAAGTATTAAGAGGAAGCGAGTTGGGCTAGAAGGGAAATTAGCGTTCGTTCGCTGCTGTATTTTTCCCTCGGGGAAAATTCTGGAGCGGGAACGTCTGTGGGGAATCCTTTTGGACAGATGTATGTGTGCAGGAAGTTGGAGGTGAAAAGGGAGATACGAGCTTGGCTTGTTTATTTTGGTAACTGGAGGTAGTTTTGGAATTTTTATGGGCTGCTTGGCTATTGTACTTATTTGCTGGGTGTTTTAAATTGCGAGTATCGTTGGGTTCCGCAGATTGTTGGATCTTCAGTTCGATTTACAGCGTTCGCTGTTGACAGGTGTTATTGGTAACAAAACGATGAACCCGCAAAAGTTTCACGAAATGTTCCTTTTACTCTGTTATTCTTTGAGGCAAGAATTGCTTAGCAAAAACGTTTAATAAGAACTCATATTTGAGATTTGGTAAGTAATGGTAAAAAGAAAGGAAATTCCCTGTCTATTTTCCGTGTGACTTGCGTTACTCCGAATGCAATCACGTCAGATTGACAAAATGAGCTCCTCTTACACCCTATCTTCACGCTGGTCGCGAAAATCAATACAACAGAATCATAAACACAGTAATGTTATTCCCACTGCCTCGAAATCCAGCACACTATTAAAACAACAATGCAAGTAGGCAACCTTACAATCGGCTCGACGCAGGCCGTCGGATAGCGAAATTGTCACCGACTCGAGTAGCTATATAAATATACTAACTTTCTACAAGTTCGAACCAAAAACAGCCGCACGAAAACGGCAGACAAGTAATAATCTTAAACCGTTTAATTATTTCCCCCGTCTTTCCAACAATCAAAAACCCGCTTCCCTGTTATGGTGGTTCGGGTTCCACATAAAACTCTAGTTCCACTATACGTTTAAACTCACCTTGCCAAAAACTGAAAGTTTCATCGTTCAGCAACCCCATAGTTGTCGCTAATAACCCATACTAGTGGTTGATGCGACGTTAAACAACCGGAAAGAAAAATCTGCTATTCAAATACAGCTGCAGCACGACCATTAACACTATTTCTACCACGATTTTGTATATACCTATTTCGATCAAATGATGTCTTTTGACACCTTTGCGTTTGTACGCAAATAATTGACAAACTGTCGGGATTTTGAATTATCAGTAAATGTAAATAATTTGAGTAATATATTTATTGATACATTGATGCATATTTATTAGAGATTATTTAATTAGGTTATAAATTGTACAATTGCCACTGCAACGATCTACACTAAAATGCAACATGGCGGAAAATCAAAGTTACGCAGCAACACCTGTATCTTCCGTTACAACAGAAATCGGGATCCCCTAAACTAATTATAATTAATATGATGCAGTCAAATTTTGTTCATACTTATATATAAAATGGTTTAAAATCAGAATTCTTAACGAAATCCTTAAGGTGTCAAAGGACACCTCATGGTAGACACAGGTATACCACGTACATATTATTAAATTCCGGATCAGCTGGGGGAAAATTGTATCGCTGAATTAATATAACAGCCATTGTACTAAAAGTCATCAAAATAGTTGTGGACAAACGGCTATAAAATTGGAAAAGTGTCTTTTCGCACCTCTTGGTAGAAATAGTGTTAAGAGCACCAATGACGCCCTCCATAAAACGAGAAGATCGCATCCCATCATTGAAGACTCCAAGGGCAATTCTTCTCCACGCCACCGTTCGAATCTAAGTCACACGTTTGTATTATGACGCGTCGCGAAGGAGCCGACGACGTCATTGTTGCGTCGTGACGCGCGAACAAATTCCCAGTTTATCTTTGGACGCCGGGCGTTTCAAAGCGGTTCACACGTAGCTGCATTTGGCGAACGATAAACCGTGCTTTATTGCAACCCCGCTTAAGGGATTTGTACGACGTGCAAACGACGAAGGTACAGATACGCGGACTCGAGGAGGTAAACCGACAGGGTTGGGGCTTGCTAATCCAATAGCGGTTCTCTTAACTAACCCCTTCCAAGTGGCGTGACACGAGAGCGGCCGACCGGAATCGAGTTAATGTAATTGAGAATTTTAGCGCCTTTTGCTTTTCCTCTGTCTTCGTTACCGGTCCCTGTTTTCCTCGATCGTTTTCCCTCTCTGTCTCGCTCTCCGACGATATTGCGGCCTTGCCGCGCGCCAAAAGGGAAGCCGAAAAATTGCGGCTGCTTAACACGCCGAGAGGGTAATAAATATCGACGTCGATGGCGCCGATATTTTTACCGAGGAATGCGTCGTATGCTTTCGGCGATGTGCACTTTGGATCGAGAGTACGAGACGCTTTGCGATTCTGAAGGGAACGGTGGAGCGTGGATTAGAATTGCCTTTGGTTTTCTGGATTTTCGTAATTCTCGTTTTCTATAATAATTCTTCGCAACTTGTTCGAGGGAAAACTAGCCTTCGCAATATCGCTGTAGTCTTTGGGATCATTATTTATCTTCGCACTGCGACGCGATTGTACACGTGGGTGGAAAAATGTCGAAGCAGTGGTGTTCTAAACTGTTGAGCACATAGTGCGACACGTAGAGAATGGAGCAACGACGCGGCCGAAAAATGTTGCAGCTTGTAGAACTTGCCTTTTGGCTTTATTGTCGGGAAGGTGGTTGATTGTTATGCGAGCGCGTGCTTGCGAAGGAAAAGCGACAGCTGAATTACTCGTTGAATAACGAATGAGACAAACGCGGCCCGTGATTTTATCCCGGTTCTCTTCATTGCCTTCATAATTAATTTCGATGTCGTCGTATTTAGGGCGCATAAAACACCAGAACGGTACGGCGCTATGCGCGGAATAAACCCGTCTAAAAATGAATAAATGTTCGTCGAAATTCCGAAAGAATTTCGCGCAGAAATTATTTTGCACCGAGACGTGATTTGCAGGTAGCAAGTGGCTCAAACTAAATTCCATTCGAATCGCAGTACTTTCCCAATGGGCGGCAGTTAATTGAAACAATGTTAGGGCAGTTGGAACAAGTGGCTTAGACAAAACGTTAACCGTCGGGATCGTTTCTGTTCAAATTTACCGTGGAAAGTTTCGTCTCCTTGGCGAGGAGAGGTTGTAGCGCACAGACGTGGTGTGCTGCGACTCGAAAAGAGGGTGCGAGAGGGTTTCGCGGGGAACTGTTTTAAAACTCCCGGCAAACAGGCATAAACTCTCACGCTTTTTAAAAACCCCTAAAAAAGTTACCCACCTAATGAAGCAGTAAACCATCGTGGACGAGGAAGGGACGAGCTGTGTCGACCGTGGAAAAACAATGACTTTCCCCGCGACTACGGGGGTGAAAGTTAAAGGAACGCCGGACGAAAATATTCCGCAGCAATTATTACTTTCGCGAATCGGTGAAGTCGTTTCAATCGTTGTAACCAGAACAATATGTTCCACAGATATCCAGCACTTGGTCGATACAAATTTATAATAAACATTCCCTGTAACCGTGTATCGTTATTGCAATCATTTCTATAACTTATACCGGATTACCGGATACACGTGTAGCAATTCGATATTAATAAAATTTCTATTGACACCGTTCTGTACGCGGGGGACATTTCCATTTTTAATGCTACCGAAGCGGCGGGGTTAACAAAATGTAGAATCGAAGAGACAGTTTCTTTATTGAGAAATTACTCGACAAAAGGGCGAACCATAATGGCGAGCGAATTAATAAATTTTTATCAGACCTGGCAGCGAAATACGGCGTTAAATTGAACAGCTTTCACGGGAACGCCGTACTGGTCGCGAATTACATTCAGATATATTACAAATTGCTCATTATCTCCGCGCGCATTATGAATCACGTCGGGTGCAAGCGTAAATAGACTACGGTTCGGCCAACTCGTAATAACTAACGCCCGGCGGTATACATTAACTGCGGATTTATTGTAATTCTCCGCGATTGCTTTATCCACGAATTCGTAATCGTATCCGTGGGTTCGTATTATCCGCATATTTCGCCTGTAATGCATTGCGCGGAAATAGCATAGGTCGGGCGGGCCGCGGCGTAAAGTATAGACCCGGCATTGGACGGTTCTGCTCGGCGATCTGTGCGCTGAAAATTGCCACCGGGTCAATATTTGCCCGGGGCTACCGGTAAAGCAAAAATTGCCGCGCGTTTCGCCGACGAACTTGACCCCACAATTTAATTACACCGGCGACAAAATAAAATCCGCCCTCGCGCGTGCCCACCCATCTCCGGTTATACAAATGAGATACACCCGCGTCCGTCCGGCTCGCGTTCATTCTCACCTGGAATTCCTCGCACCTGATCTCGCTCGATGAAACGATTACTCGATCCCGTGGTTAACCGTTTCGCCCCTGCCCGTCCCTGCACCCGTTGCTTTCGTCGCTCGATTTGGCACTTTTCTAAGGACTGTCCGCGACATCCCCGCCGGGGAAAAACAGGTAGCGCGTGGTGAAGCACACGCATATCGCGGCCTACATCTTCATTTGCGTATTTGGCGCGCGACGAGTATCGGGTTATCTTTGTCGGTCGATCGAATCGGCGTTGCTTTAGTCGTCGCGAAAGAAAAGTTACGCGACACGGGATCGCAGTGCCTCGAGGCTGGCAAGGGAATGCCGCCGATGAGCATTATCTGCTCTGCGAGAGCGAGCGCGTGGCAAATTGTAGCTGCGAATCGGGGCTGCGGGAATCCGGCTTGTAATTATCACCTCCGCGTCGCTTGCTGCGGGCTGAGACGGACAAACTGTTACGCTATCGTTGTTAAGAGGCGGCACGCACCTGGACAAGGATGCATATCAATTTTTCAATTGTCAATGCACGTTGCATTCGGGGGGAGACGAGTTTATTGAGCAAATTCACGCGCTTTGGCCGTTGGAAATTCGAAGCTGTTGATGGTTACATTTGGTAGTGATAAGTGTGATGATAATGATAAACGACTAAATTATTGCGTTCAAAATATTGAGGACAGGTTAGTTGTGTAGATAATATTTGGCAGCCTGTGATAAAATGATAGAAGGGATTGAATTTATCCCTTTATTTTTTATACAATCTTAATGCTTGAGAGGAAAGTGGAATTCATGGTTTTATTCGTTAACGTATGGGAAGGGCAGAATTCTGTGTAAAAGAGTTTCCCCTTTGTCGCTTATGGCATTAATACTGCGTAGCGTGTGAAGTTGCCGATCTTTTAAGAGTGCAATATCTTTCAGAATTTAGTAGTTAAAGGTGCGGGAAAGCAGCAAATTTACCTGAAAATGCGAACCTCAAGAATTAATACGAAAGTGCAGTAATAAGTGCTTTTAAAAATTTCCTCGTGCCTAGAAGCAAAGATTATCTCAAAAAATTATGATTAATAAATATTATTTTTCTCATGCCTATACGATGTGCAACTTTGATTAATACCTAAGCCATTTCATCTGCGAAAATCTAATATTAATCCTAACTGTAATTGGAGGGGCGCATTGAAAGTATGAATAGAACAACTCCCAAATGTATGATACGCACAGAAATTGTTGAGAGCATAAAGTGACGCAAAAACTGCCAGCGTAATAGTTGAATATTGGTATGGAACGCTCTCTTGTAGCACGATTATAATTATACTGGCCTGATAAATTAGCGCGATTCCAAGAATCACTCTTCGCATTTGCGTGTGGCGTATTTCTTTGTACATCCTTCTCTCACATATCTATTTTATAATCAGCTCTTCGTTGAAATTTATCCGACAGCAAGGTACTGTTTTAAAAAGTTTTTCTTACTTTATCCTTTACACTATATATTGCATTAACATGCCACTTATTTTACAATCTCTTGTACATATAATAATTTAGTTCAGGCCTTACTCTGTAAGTAAATAAGTGGGCTGAACCTTTCTTTAAACAGAAATTATTTTCTACTGAAATTTCACCCGGAAGTAAAAACTGCTGCCCAGCAAGAAAATTTGAACACATTGAGGTCCTGAATTATTTGACTATTCGACATAAGTAGGAAGAATATATTATCCATAAATATTACAAAATATACTTGGCAATCTGTTTAACACTGCAAGCCTTCTCTTTCTCGCGGTCTCCAAAGAACGGAACTCCCCTAATTCCAAAGGAATTAAAATGCCAAACGACAAACCATAATCAATGAACAAAAGTGAACCTTCCCTGGCGTATTAACGTGCACGCGTATGCAGACGTAAAATGTAGCGACGCGGGATCGCATATTGTTATTTCAACGAGTATAATCTTGAAACCGCGCGGCCGCGGCGGGCCGCAGTCCGCAATAGTTTCCAAAAAGGTGTGCGGCAGCATTGCACCGCAGGTGATAATGTAACGGCGCGGAAGGACGTGCCTACACGTTATATAGGAATTGGTGCATGGCAAACGGGGCAAAATAATCGGACGTCGAGAGTTATGGGGCGCGAACCGGCGGCCGGTTAATCAGCCACCGATAATTATCGACACGGGCAGTACATCACTCCCCTCCCAGGGTCTCCGCCACCCCAGTGGCCTCCTTCCCTCCAGCAGACCCTCTCTTCTCTCTGCACCGGTTTCACCACCCCCTGCGACCCTCGTATACCCGGTTTCCGAACCCCTTGCAACCACCTCCTCCTCCTCCTCCTGTTCTACCTCCTCTGCCTGCTGGCAGACCGACGTCCCACCGCCTGCCGTGACAAACGCACCGCCGATACCATCATTTATTTCGCAAATGTGCTGCAAAACTGCCGCTATTCATTTTCGGTCCAGTCGATTCAGTTTTCCGCTCGGAAAGGCCGCCCTGACGGCAGTACGCGCCTCGAATTTCCGCGCGCGCGCTGTCGCTTTATCGCTTCGCGCCGCGCCGTTCCAGCAGCCGCGAATCGCGATGCCTCGCGTGCTTCCAGTGCCGCCACTCGATAACACGATTTCTACGTGGCGGTTTTTTACCGTCGCTGCCTACGACCCCTCGTGCGCCGGGCTTAAAAATGCTTTCGCGCCTGTCAGTTGGCAGGTTTGGTAAAATATATTTTTTTCTTGCATTCGAGTCGTTTAGCGGGAATCGTTTACAACGGGGAGACGGTGGGCACTTCGTATTTACAGAGCGGACGAGGGGAATTGTAAATAAAAGTAGATTTTACCAACGATAATGTGGGCTACGATAAACCTTTCTGCGAATTTATTATTCTTTAACAGAGTGCAAATATTAGTAGCACATTATATATCGTTACACCTGTTTATATGTATATTGATAAAACAGCTTTAATCACTTTATACGCAATATAATAATTAGCAATGTAGTATTGCATCAGAGTTCTTATTTGTTGCAATGAAATTACTCGTTAGTGACTACTTACTATTAATTACTATAATACAATTACGTCTGCGTCAGAGCTATGAAAAATAACGTTTCAAGACATTGCTTACGCAGTATCTGAAACAAGGGAATCGATAATTAAAACGTCTGTAATAATTTTTCTTTCTTATAACCGAGGCTGATAGCAATCAATTTCTTCCCACGTGTCCTACTTTGAATAAGATCTTAAATTTTGAATCCAAAGTTATTAATTAACCATGAAACCTCTGCATAATTCGCTACACCTGAGGGTTCCAAACATTTCACGTGTATCGTACGTACACCTGCCAGTCCGCATGAAAAATTGCCTACCAAATTGGAAACTTATGATCATAATATCATAATATCACTTACAGTATCGTTCAATCGCGTTGTACAGATCAAGTAATCCGTGTGCTAAAAGAATCGTCATACTGAAACGCACGTGCAGTGAAACCAGTAAATAGAAAATGCTTGTAGAAGCGGAGGCTGATCGTAAGAGGCACGATATCATGAATCGTGGCACGAAGCTCAGTGAAAAGTCATGTTTTACAGGATCAATCGGACCGTAGTCGCGCTCACCGACTATGCGAAGTAGCGCACTCGAAAAGGGGACTTTCCGTGCCATTACTCAAAGATGGCATTGGAGTCCGGTGGCCTAATCTCAGCACATGAGACCTTAATGGGATTTTAAGGCGTCGAGGCCACCTGCGCGCTCCCCCACGGGCAACCTCGTTTGTCTTTCCTCTCTACCAGTTTGGGCATTCTTATTGCATTCAAGGCCGAGTGGGACATACCTATTTGACCCTACGATAGAGAATCTCACTCTCGACGTCCGAGTTTGGTAACGTTGCATCGTTCGCCGCGTCGAATGCACGCACACTCCTCATACTCGCCAGCTGTACCGAAATGCCTGCAATTCCTCCAGATAGTATAAAGTGAAAAACCCCATGTAGTCGGGAAGAATTTTAACTCGACCGACCGAAAAGGAGTGATCGAATTACTTTGCGACGGGTGTCCGAATGCATCTCTTAGTTAAATAATCAAAGTCATAGAGAAGGTTGCGGGGAAATTCGAATTGAAGATCCCTGGATTAAAGTAGTGAAATGAAAGTTGCAGTACTTTCACCGGGCGTTCACTATTTTTATGTGAGCGTTAACCCTTTGAGGACTAAACTTCTCTCTATTTTATTGCAGCAAACTTTTCGTATTTCGATTAATGGCGAATGATAGATTTGTGACCCTGAATTCAGACTGAACAAGGGCCACAAATGGTTAACAGAAAAACTAATGCCACTCGAATGCCTTACTAACAAATTCTCAACACTAATCTATAAGTATGTTATTGATTAAAACAATATAACATATGCCATATCATATATCAATTTCAGAGTCGGAATCAGCAGAGCACAATTCGAGAAGCAACCGCCAAGCAATCTGAGGAAAAGCAACTTCTTCCATTTCGTGATCGCTCTTTACGATCGGCACGATCAACCGATCGAGATAGAGAGGACCTCCTTCATAGGCTTCGTCGAGAAAGATCAGGTAACATTTTTCTCATACACGCATCAATCAAAATTTACGAACAAATTAGAGTGGCGAATTTGAATCCGTTGTCTTACGGTCACGCACCCCATTATACGCGCCAATGTGTCAAATATTTCATTTCTGCATTCAGCAACGCATTCTGCATAATCACACTTCACTAACACTTTTAACGATTCGTAACATTTGAATGTAGCACCAATAGCTACCACCACTCGCATTCTTCTGTATTATGTCATGATTTTATCGTCCGCTATGAGTCACACTCGTTTTCCCAAATTTGGCACGCAACCTGCGGCAATAGCCTCACTCGTTATACTACTAGACAAAGGGTCAAAGCATAGGGACGAGCATAGAAAATCTGCGTGTCGATGTAGAATATACATACGCGCATCACTCGCGGACGTCGAGTTAAGTACGAGCGATGGCGTCGAGTGACAAATTCGGAATTTCAATGGTCATGGTAGTCCCGGTTTTCCCGCGAGGTTAAGTGGAAAAAGGCGAGGTGAACCTTTATGACATCGGGGAATATCGTGCGAGCGCACGCTTATCTCGATAATTGCCGTTTCCATCGAGGGTGGCGTCAAATATTAAACGGCTCCGCCTATGCGTATACATATCGATAGTCGAGAGGATACACCTCCAGCTTTTCCGGCAATTAGTCCGACAGGCGAAAATCCATTGGCCGTGTGAGAAATGGACGGAAACGATCGTAAGAGCATCAGGGTGGTCACGCGAAACCGGGCAGTCCGGCGAATAATAACCGAGCTTTCGATCTTCTTTCGCCTGTCGCGTCTCCCTTTTTTTATCGCTGATCATATCTCTTCGTGCATTTGTTGGCAAATCGTCGTTCCGTTGAAAATCCACCGGTTAATACTCTCATACTTTCTAATGAATCGCCATGGTTCGATTCGGTCGAGTCTTCTTGCAGAACGTAGGCGCTATTTAATCGAACGACCGTTGAATAGCTTCAGTTAGCAATTGCTGCTACTCCGATGGAGAATATTGTAATTTGGACAATGAAACATCGGTGACGAGTGTCTAAATGCTGCAAAATTGGAGCCGTAGTGAAAGTTGAATCAACGAGATCAACGTGACTGGGTTGACGGTAGTTTTGATCGTGTGCAAAGAGACAGGGACATGAATTCTCCTTAGATGAAGTAATTTATACGCGCGTCGGTTATTCAGTCTCAGGATTTGTCTGACGGTGAATTAATTAAGAGCAATGAATGGCAGGTGCAGATTTCTTGGTGCGCCCTGTTTTTCTGTTTTGAAATCGATTCGCAGTAGCGGCAGACTTTATTCTTTTCTGTGACATTATTTAGCAAACTGGTTTGGACTGTTCAAATTATTCCATTCTTTACATTTACACATGCAGAGTACTATTGCAATATTTCTATGGATATGTACTTTTTCTGAAGAGAGGTGAACGTTCCAAGTGATTATTGCTCGAACGATAACTCTGCGGAGGAAAACAGTCGAAGGTATAAGCCTATAAAATTTGTTTCACCAAAGGTAACATTAAGTGAACATTCACCTTACCCTGCGAAGACGCTCTCTAACTATAAGCAAACATTTGAAACGGTGAAATCACGCATTTTCGAGTATCGTGCAAGTGAAGCGAGTTTTTACTAACCGCTTGCAGTTATCACGGTGCGTATTACGGTTAAATGGAAAACAATTATTCTTCGCCAGGCAGTTAATCAATCTCTTTCACCGATCCCTTTAACGACCGCTAATAACCGGCTTTTCACCTCTCTGTCACGATGAAGCCCTGCCATCCCGGTGATCTTTCAATTAACGTAGAGACTCGTTTATGATCGAGTTATTCAGCTTTTACCCGTTACAGGGCAGATTAGAATCATCGATAGAAATGACGTTCGGCCCCGCGATTCGAAGAGTTATCGCGGCCCCGTGCGAACACTTTAGAACGGGACGCGATTGTCAGCGTGGTCATCGTTAGAGCTCCACTTTCTATTGGTCAATTAGTATAGCTTTTTAAGGAAAGGCTGACTGCCGCACGCGATTCAGCGTTCATTCTTGCGCAAGAGAAATCGCTACGCGAATGGTCGCGAATCCCTTCCTGTCGTTCGACCACGCGAAGAACCAGTACGCGCGTCGAATTTGTACATCGAGGATCGATCGCGTGCGTACATCAATTGAAATGCCAAGAACAGCATAGAAATCCAAGGTTCACGGTATGAGAACGAATTAACCCCACTGTACGTCGTGTAACTTTCAAGTCGCACACTCGACATCTTGTCCGTTTTATCACAATTTCTGCGATAATTCGATATTCCGTATATTCCAGTTGCATCGTTCTACTGTAACGGATGTTTGTGTTACACTTAAGGATTTATACCGAATTTCGAATCACAATTTTGGTTTGCTTTACGATGAACTGTCGGAACTTTTTTCAAACGTGAAAATAAATAATTTCGGATAGGAGAACGTTGAGGTGATAGAACGTTTGGATAACGGGTGCTCGGATAATGAACGTACTACTGTATAAGATTTAAATTAACGAATGGACAGGCCAGATATTTCATTTGTAAGCTCGCTCGAAAGCTTCTTCTCTACAGAAACATTCCCGTTGGCCCAGTTTGTCCGTCTCCTTCTTTTCGGTTCTTTTGTTTCATCTTCTTCTTCCTTTCGTGCCTCGGGTAACGACACACACCCTAATAAATCTAATCGCCATAAATCGTTGGCCAACTCATCCAGATAGGATATGGTATGCTGTTAGCAGATATCATATTCGGGACTTGGAAGTGTAGTGCGAAGTTAATACCACATCCTTGATTAGAAGTTTGCTTCATCCAACTTGTCAAAAGAGTAACGCTTAAGTAATGTTGCAAGGTTTGTTATAAAATTCAAGATTTATACAAAAATATATGAATAATTTTATAGAAGGAAATATATTACGGTGAAATCATTAAAGCAAATTCAAACATACACGAAATATCATTAATTAATCGTACTCCTTAGCCCGTAGGCATCAATACGAAAAAATAATTGAAAATGTCACACAAAGGGGTTTCTAATAAACATATCTTTCATCTCTGACAGGACAAAATGAAACAAAATACAGTGCTATAAAGAAAATGCCACATACCATCTTCATTCGCCAAGAAAACAATTCTCACAAAACGTAAATGCGAGGCTTTCATTGAATGGCAACCTCAATTGAATAAATAATCAATTAACCCAGTTCGTTTTCAACTCTAGTTAAAAATATCTACACTCTTTTCGTTCCTTCAGTTCGACTTGTATCGACAATCTTGATATCTCCATTCCTCCCTGTCCCCGGTAAGAGGCACGTCTATGTATAATTCACATAAGCAGGACAGTTGCATTGCATGACCTCCCTATTAATTAGGGTCATGCACCACGGGCATAGATCAACCCCGGTGTCGAGTAGCCGTTTATGCTTGAGCACACCTACGCCTGTTCTCGCCCTCGCCCGCTCCAAATCGAGATAACAGAGAAACATTTACATATTTTTATATTACCCAATTATTTAAGTAGCATCGAGTGAACGATAATCGATACGCATGGCTATCATCCAGCACGCAGTCGATGCGTGCACACAAAAGCCCGCAAATAGAGCGTGTCACTACGATGGCAAGCGTACAGTTCCCGGAAACTGCATGCCCTACGTAAATACAGGGTCTCCGCGTTCGTTCTCCGTTCTGTCCTCTTTTTATTCGTGTTTAATTAAAAAGTAGTCGTGGATCGGAGCGACCCGCGTATATACCTGATTAACGTCCATCGTGCGCTCGCGAATTTAGAGATTAATGGCTGCGACGAACGCCGATGACAGGAAAGAGCTTAATGCGTACACTCGACTGAAGGAAAAAGGGAAGAATGATGTCGACCTGCCGACGAACTAACGACGATTATACAGTGTACCGTAATCACGGTTCAATAGAAAAATGATCCGGTGCGTTCTGTCGCATTGAAGAAACCGGCGTACGATGAGTTTACGTAATTACCTTGATTTGCCGTGGCATTAAGCCTTTTAGGTTAAATCGTGCGTACCTCCTACCTTTCTTTCCTACGCTTCGTTCCTAATTAAAGGGGGCTTTTTTTAAATCGATCATTTAACAACCCGTGTTTTATTGATCCAGCAACGATTTCGCAACTTGTCCTCGTTTATCTCCGTGGCGAACTAGATCGTTTTATAATTACCCGCGTAATTTTAATAACGAAGGGGGATGATGTACAGGAACCGTCTCGTCTGTGATTATTTATTATCAGCCTTCGATTTTGCCTCGAAATTATTATACCTACACGGTTTCGGTCATTATGCGCGCCTTCCGTGAAATCGAGCCATATCGCAGTCACTGTTCCGGGATCGAAAGATTGTACGCACGACTAAAAGTCGTGGCCACGAAATGGCTGTTAGCGTTGTGCCGTGGATGTTTTCAGGGGGGGTAGGTTGGTAGTTGAAAATGCATTACCGCGGCCGGGGCATATGGCGCGATGCACGCATGACTCGTCAACAGGGCAGGATGATAATTATGCATCGCACGCTATACGTAATGGCACGGCTCTTACCGGCGCATCAAGAAATTAATAATTAGCGTGAGGTGGAGCGGGCGGGCGCGCGAGTTACGTCAGTGTGCACTTAATTAAAATAGAACGGGGCACGAAGAACGCGCTTGGCTGAATCTCCGTTCCTTTATCTACCGTTCGTTTGGAATGAGTTAAGTACGCACGAAATTCAGGCGAGATTAACGAGATTCAACGTGGAAATTCACTTGCCTGGTAATAACGAATTAATGAATGGACGTGGACGTTTTGTAATTGGAAAAGACACTGTCGCGTTTAATTTCGGGCAAGATCAGTTCCGTGTAGTTCGCGGCGCCCTTGTTCGATACGATGTTTATCGTTCGATTTGAATTAATTGGAAATATTTATTTTAGACGTAACATGTGCTGTGTTTTTGTTCTTAGGAATCTGAGGGCCAGAAAACGAACAACGGCATCCAATACAGCCTGCATCTGTTGTATTCCAATGGTGAGTAAAACGAAGCATGTTAATTATGACTCACCGTGCCGCATCATGAAATATAGCAGTTCACGTCATTTCCGAAATATGCGTGCACGAATGTATAGAAGTCGAAAATAATCTAGGAATCATAAATTGGTACGTCGAAGAACATTTGTGATTGATCATAGATCACATCGTTACACAAACCTGCCGCTAATTAACACAAACATATTTCCACCCCTTATTACCTACATTATTTAGTATCGAATGATTAGTACGCCGATACAAATTGCTTGCCTTCAAACTATGCAGAACTTCTCACGGCGCACGCAGATATTATTTTTCCGCAAGAGAAAAATTGCCTTCCGTAGCGGTTGGATTGTCGAGTTGCTCCGCTTCTGAAATATTCCCAGTGAATCTGTAAACGCGTAATATTCGAAGCGTCAGTCGCGTAATAGCCCCGTTCGAAGCGGCGATGACAGGCCATCAACATTCCGCACAGACACCCAGTCTCTCAGGACAGCTAAAAAGTTCAGGAACTTTGGAGGCTCGGGCGCAACAGAGACATATTTTATGTCACTGGTCCGAGCCTGACAAAAAGGTTTCAGCTTCCGTCCTGAAGAAGCATCCGAACGTCTGTGCGTGAACGAACGAAGGAAGGGAGAAACGCGGAGAGAAAAGGGGGCAGAAGAAGTCGATGATCTAGAGGTGGTCCAAGGAACAGACCCCTCAAAAACGTGCTCGAATTATGAACATATTAAAAAGCCGCAAGGCGCTATCTCTTGGCCCCCTCGTGCCGGACGTTTTTCATTCTGTGCATATCGGGAACAACGTGAACCTCTGCCGATTTTTCTTTATCTTTATTTCTTGCCGATTCTCGTGCCTCTTTCGCGAGTATCCTCCCCTCGTTTCTTTTCCATTCCCTTTCCCGTCCCTTTCCCGGCCTCCCCCTTTCTCTTTTCCATGGCTCATACCACCGGCCTTCTTGCTGCTGCTGATGCGAGCCGATCAATCAATGTGAGATTTTTGCGTTGGCAGAACTGACTGAGGGGCCGCTCTACCATCTATGGACACTAAAACGTGTTGCCAACATCGCAAACAAGAAATAACTAACTGTTTCAAACTATGGAATACCTATGGGCACCTTTGGGACCGTTGATTCCTCGTTCTCGCTCCTACACTCGTTCTATTCTCTAGAACTTCCCTAGACCCCATTCGCGATTCAGTCTATAACCGGCGCATCATTGACTCTGCTTGCTGTCACGTAATCTTGTCTCTGCTGTCTCCCTTGTCCTGGGGAACACGACCCCTCGGCGTAGCTACTACGGGACACATTTTGTATTAAAATTTATTACTCCGCGTTCGTGCTAGTGCCATTGAAAGGCGTGCCCGAAAATAGGAAGCGAAGTCGTTCAATGACATGTTACTATAAAATTCAATCATACCGAACAGCGGAGTAGAATGAAACGAAATTTCATGTCACAGATCTAGAGTCTAATTAAACGTTGCTTTCCTGTATATAAATTATTTCAACGGTGTTCGAACAGTAATAAAAAAGAGTCGACAATGATTTCCAAACAGCAAGCCACGCAGCCAAAGCGTCCAGCGTGAAGAATTCCAATATGTCTTCTCATCGAAGCGCAAGTTACGTCCTTTACAGTGGATCGGTAGATCGACGCGTCTCTGATTTATACCTCGATCCCTAGATCGCATTCCTATTCGGACTCCCGAGGCTCACTCTATGAAAGTCTCGTGCACGAATTGCTCGTCTGTGCGGCCTTTATATCACGAGGACAAATTGGTTGCAGCTCGCCTGCACACCCGCTGCTCAATCTTCTATCCCCTGGCTGCTTGTCATACAATCGAATCGGCGCATTGTCGCGTCACCAATCACTCGTTCCAGCGACAAATCCATAATTAAATAATAAGTAAGGAGCACAGGCTATCGACCAAGTGACGACTGCGCCTCTCCATATCAGGTTCTACTTCTTTTTATCATCGTCCCTTCCGCCGATCCCTCTTCCATTTCATTCGGTTTCTTTCATTCCTGTTCCTCGTCTCTCCCTCTCTCTCCATCTATCTCAGCGCATCGATGCCACTGTTCATCTAAGACAGAGAGCAAGGTGAGCGCGACCCGCGATGCTGAACGAAGAGTGACGTAGAGTATAGAAAGCAGATGTCAGTCGGAGGAAGAGAGACGTGGAAATAGAGTGGACGGCTAGCTGGACCGCGGAATATAACGGCTTTGTAATAAGAGCGCCGCTGATTAAGGATGCCGATCGGAGGAATGAAATGGGTGGTGTCCGCTTCTTCGATGACTTCTTGTACAGATTGAAGTTGGTTGCCTAGTTATGCTAATACGAACGGATCTATCTGCCTCCTCTCAGCAGGACTTGGCACGCGATACCGCTTCTTACGCGGCTTCTTCTCGATCTTTTGCCTTTATTGTCGTGCTCCGGGGCATGATCTCGAGTCGCCGCAATGTCTGTGATAAATGTATACGTACGTTCACGTTGCACGTCAACAGCATCGCGCACGTAATCGTGCTCCCTTAAGATGCATCGGCGTGCTTGCATAAATGAATTCGCCCGTTCCGAGATCGATTTTATACTGTCTTGTTTACATACCAAAGCTTCGAGAATGGAGACAATCTTCGTTATCCGATGAATCGGATGCGTTTTAAAGAATGCCGCGTTCCTTGTCTATCTGGGGAATCGAGTTGGCATAAGTATTTGCGGTTTTTTTTTTTCAACGGGCATGACTTGGGGGCGAAGAAGCTGGGATTTAAATATAGGGTAAATTGCTGGGGCGAAGCGTGGCAATGGTTTTTATTGAACACAATGTTTCTTGTTCTTCAATTTGTTCCTAAATAAGTAATAGAGTATAATACATGCTGAGATTAGTTTGGGTAGGTTGAGTAGGCATTACAAGTTTCCAAATTTTCGTGTGAAACGTGTACGCACCTTCTTCCATAATCTTTTGCGATTTTCGTCTCGCTTAATGGAAACAACAATTATTTACGTTAATACTTCTCGAGGACTTCGTGCTTCGTACACCGGTCCTAGTGAAACAGAAAACATCAGGTCATTATCACCCCTTTATCCTACAGTAAAGGCACTGGTATTGTCACGGATTATAAAATTGCGATTACAAAACTCGTAGGGCAAGGATAATTATAAATATACAACTCCTTACATGTCGACAACGGTAGCAATACGATTAGTCACCGTTTCATTGTACCCGCGAGAACTTCTGAAGACTTGAGAAGCAAGACACGACGAAGCTGTTCGCTAGGTACGATAAATCCAAGAAACCGCTAACATTCCACTCTAATGACAAGAGTCGTTTCATCTCCACAAAACAGCTAACAGTCGATTGTCTTTCCTCGACGCTTTCCAATCAGCCCGCATAATCGACGTTCCATTGTGCGCGGTAAATCCTGACATCGCTACTCTCTCGTCGGATAGAAACCGGCAGACCCGGTGCAGCGGCGCGTCCAAGTAACTTCCGGTAAAGCCACAACGGTTTCTCGAGGTAATTTGTGAGCTAGTTTCGGCCGGTGTATCGTAATCCATGGTAACGTTATGCGGCGTGAGTCTGGCCCTGGAGTAGCCGCCGGGTCTGGGAGTCTTATGTCGGGATTACTTGGCTTACCGGGCACGCGAGGCCGGAAGCCACGGGGGTGTCTGTCCAAAATACTCCGCAGGATTACCCGCCGGTCCCCTCCGGAAAGGTGGCGGCTGTATCGAAAACTTACTACCGCGTAGTGTGTATAAACATCGAAGCCAATTTCGCTGCCAATAACGGATAATAGTAATGGGGTAATGCACACGGAGCATGGTCACGCGACAAAATTTGCTTGGCCGAGATAATAAACAGCGTGCACGACCACTAGCGGCCCGGTAATAACAAATTAAGCTGTTGCTAATGGCAGCAATTTTGCATGATTAAAATGTCACACGTGTGAATTTGCATTGCGGCCCGCATTCACGATAATTCGCTGAAACGCGTTTCTTATTCGGCGTTAAGGAGCAAACAAGAATTTCGTTCGAATCCACCGTGTACACGGCGCACCGGTCGAATCGGCGTGCAACGGGCTCCGGTATTGACTTTTGGTGGTTTAACGGTGAAATTTAGCAGCACATCGCGGAGGATTCAACAAGTTCCTGCCGCGCGGCAGAGACACGGTGTTTACCTTGCGGTCATTAAGTTCCCCGAAACGGCGGGCACGGCGGTCCTCGCGAAATTAAAGTCGCAAAAATAATTAACGCACTACACGTACAAGAATTTGCCTTGCCGCGATGGCTCGTTGCATAGCGATCTGCACGGTGGAGCCGGTACTCGGCTGTACAAAGTACGCGGGCTTGGTCCATGCAAAAACAACGGAGATTGTGCATACGTCCCCGGGGATGTGATCAGGCCGCTTACCTCGCCGTCCACCTTAAATGCTCCTTAATATGTAAGTTTTTCTGGGACAGTCCCTTTCAGCGGCGCCGAACTTGTCAGAATTTGGACTCGTTTCCGTATTCGTCGTATTCCATGCACATCCTTAGCAAATGCCTGCGCGCAACGCGCTTAACTTAATGGGCCTTCTTACCGTAGCGCAGAAAAACTCGCGGGCTAAATTGAATAAAGAGTAGCGTTGTCTTTATATTAAGTTAAAAAACGGCACGAAAGTGCCTTCGGTTCCAAAAAGGGTATAACTATTTACCTTTTCAACCTGCGCGGTCTTTTGCTACTGCTGTCTTCTATGTACACCTATTGCAATATGCATCGACATTCGTGCACGAGAGAGCGGGAAATGGCGTTCGAGTTTGTTAGCTTTCATGAAACAATGTTGATAATTCTCTTTTTCTACATTGTCGGTCATTTGTTAGTTGTACGTAACTTATTTGCACTATCGTATGTATGATGGAGTATATAAGTATTCAGACATGTTTTCTGCCACATATCTCATCTTGCGTCTTTTCGTGATTTCTGTTACAGGTGTCAGACAGGTGCAGGACATCTATGTAAGGCTCATCGACTCTGCAACGAAACAGGTAGGAACGAACATTTTTATTTTGTTATATGTCGAACGTTTATGTTCCTGTAGCACGATTATAATTGGAAAATACAATGCAAAGAATATATTGTAAAAGATACAAAATTCCAACTTGTTGCAAACGTGGAAATATTACTTTGTCAAACGTATCTTACAGCAATGAATGCATAAGAATTATAATTACAGTAAATCGTATTAAAAACCGTGCGGCACTGTCATTAGTTTGACATGGTTTATGAGGCTATAGTCAGTATTAACCTTTTTCTAAATAACTCAAACATCTCAAAGAGTCTTGACACTTCGTTCTATAACATTCAGCGTGCACTGGCGGGCGAAAAATTTGGGACCACCCTTCCTTCTACAAATTAATACTATTATATTAAATACCTCGGCTAACGATTCATTGATTCGAAATTGATATTCCACAGACATTAATAATGTTAATAAGCTCCGTTTCGAAATGTTCTCAAATATTGAGTACAAAACTATTAACCAGTGGTCCAAATTTTAGTTAAAAATGCAAATGCCTGGCGGTCCAAAATTTCTATCTGCAATGAATAAAATCCACAAGTCAATTTCGTCGCAATCATCCATTGTATTAAGCAAACTCGCAGCTGTACGATATCCCAAAAGCTTTAGGCGCAATTAATTCGTAGGTTCCCGCGTTTCTTTCCTCCCGGTTGGCGTTTCCACGCGATGGAACTCTTCCAAAGTAGTCGCAGTGACGCGTTCCCGCCGCTGAGAGTGTTATCATCTGAGCTACAAGCACTTAATTTTCCGGGGGGTTGATTCCTACCCCTCCGGGGAAGCAGCGACCGCCGTGCGTCTGCCCCATCCCGTTATCTGCGCCACGTGGCGAACCCTGCGCACGGTGCGCGAACCACGTGTTGTGACCCTGTACCTATACAGGGCCGTAGATCCTGGCGCAATGATAGGGCGCAAAGAAGGATCGTAACCTCCGAGCCAACGCAAATACGCGGCCCGATGACGAGAACGATAAGTCCTTTTATTCGTCCGAGGGTACACTTTCGGCTACGATACCTCTCTGTGAACCACATTTCGCGCCTACGTGTGCTGTGTCTAACGACGCGGCGAATCGGTAGATCAAACGAGCAGATAATGGAATAGAAAGGAATGTTTGCTAACGTTTCTCGGAGATTCTGATCGGGGAAATAATTTTCGCGAGAAGCGTGCGTTGCTTAGTTGGAAAATGAGTCACGATATTTATTGTACCCTTTTAAATATAGAAGATTTATTTTGCACAGATCATGGGGAAAATATTCACGAGTAAATAAGTATTCAATGTTTGGGTGGCTGCAGATTTCTTTGATATAACAGCACGTAGAGGTATAGCTTGTGCGTACGTAGATTTCATAATGCAGGATTGTGTGTCTATGGCGCGAGAGGTATATCTACTTTCTTGAATTATTTTGTTTCGTGTCGCGACCCCGGCTCCTAAGTACCTATAGCTACCTGCACCGTTTTAGTAGATTAAATCATCTTGGGGTTGGTCGGTTACGGAGGTAAGAAGAGCAGTAGGGAGAAGAAAGCGGAGGCCGAAGCTGAGGAGGGTTGGGGAACAGAGCTGATGTTAGTTTTAGCTGATTAAATTACTAAGCCGTGGTGGCCTTGCGTCGGCAGAGACCGTTCCTCAATTCGCGAGCCATTCCTTTTATTAATCGGATCCGAGTTGTCGTGTGTTTGAATATCTTTGAAAGACCAAGGACCGATCTATGCGTTCAGTTGAACTTAAAAGAACAGGGGAGATTGTTCGTGTAGAGTTTCCGAAAGGGATGAACTCGAATGGAGGATACAGCGGGGAGACTAAAAGCATTCGTGCAGTTATAAAGTAGACAATAAGTGTTATTGCAAATTCTTGCCAAACAAAACAATTGAATTCCACACCTTGCATAGATTTAATATCAATATATACTTCTCGGGACAAGTATGAAACAATATGTAATACAGCTATACATAATTACACTTGCATATCATAATAATAACAAAGCTTAAACTTAAAAAAAGAGAGTTGGTATACAAATCTCTGCCGCCTTCGTTCAAACATAAAGTGTTCAGAATATGGAGTAATATTAGAAATTGTCAAATCTAAGAGCAGTGCAATTTTTCCAAACGTCGAACCATTTGAATATTCACGGTATCAGTTGAGACACCTTGCTACCAGCTGCGTCGCCATAGTTTGCCCGTTGTTTATCGAGCTTAGCTTCAATAAAAATGTAAAAAATGTAAGCAACCAGATCTGGAATTGGTAGGAACGTCGGCAAAAGAATGAAACGGAACCTTGAACGGAGTAAACGCCACGATAGTTCTCCAGAACGATTGTCCGCGTGGAAAAGAAAAGCGGAAGTGATAGATGCCCGGATACCCTTTCCGTCTCTATGGAGGAATCGTGCCAGTAAAGGGAGTAGAAAGTTGGATGTGGAGGTGGGATCGAAAACGAGAAAGCTGCAATTTATACATCAAAGCCTCGATTGAACGCGTCTCCGCTATTCTGGCAAAGCGAGAGGAAGACATACAGACACGGGAATCGATATATATTTACTCTCGCCGCAACAACTCGTACGAAGTGTTTAGCAAATCTGGGTTGACGTGTTCTTACTGCGTATCGTGCCCTGCAAAATTAACAAACGCCGAGAGCTTCCCGGGTTAAAGCTCTCAGAGCAAAAAGCCGCGTATCGTTTAGCTGCGTAGAGAGACGGATTACTTTAGAACCACCAAAACAACTATAAAGCCGTAATTAATGAATGATCCACGGAGTTGTTACTCTCGTATAAATATTCGAGTCCCTGATACTCGTGATGCGATTAAAGTGTTACGCCGTGAACACGTTCGTAATAATATACCGTTTCATCAAAACAGGTTGATACAGTGAACTTTGAAAGTATAATAGTAGCAACATGTCTCGATCAACCATTATCGTAAAACAATCGGAGAAATAATAATATTCTAACAGGATTCTGCCACATATACAATTAACTGTTACACGTTTCCTAATTCGAAAACAGGTCAACTCGCTGAATTTTTAAAGTAACCCTATTTTGCAATTAAGAAAGCATAATCGACCATTTCCATCATCGTAAAATAATCGCCACAATAATAGTACCACAATGCAAATTCTCTTAATGCACCACTAATTTATAATAAAACCAATAATTCGCAATGCCGTTTGCGACGCGCCAAATGTGCCACGCCAACGAAGGAGGCAACTGAAATTTGCAAAATCCGGGAACATTATTCGCGTAAAAATTTCGTAGAGGAACGTCGCGTTACGGCTCACAAATTCCAATTCGGAAATGCGGCCGACTTGCCCGAGACCGAATCAAGTGGTCGGTTATAAATCCGCAATAATTGGCTACACCGAGCTGACTGCTGAGCCCGTGGCGAAGCCCTCCTACCCTTAAGCTGTTCTTCAATTTCTTCGCTCCTGGCCAAGGTAGGTATCTATATATACTTTCGCCTGGCGGAGCGGCAGAGAGTAGCGGGAGCACTCTCGACGAGAAAGCAGGAGGGGAAAAAAAAATACAGGATGTCGAGAACTGCTGTGCGTTTCTCGTTGAAATTTCCAGAAAAATACGGGCGGCTTCTGCAGAAAGAGAAGAGTAGCGTGCAGCCGCGGCTGAATGGCGCTAACAACGTACGTTTGTAAGCGGCCGAGAACGAACTTCCGGCCAGGAAGAGGGGAAGCGAAAGGCAAAGGGTAGGAGGGGGTTAGAATGCGCTTTTTCGCAGGATTAAAAATGCTAAATGGTAATTAGTTCCGGGGATAAAAAAGCATTTACAAGACGCGGGTATGGAGGTAGCAGGGAACCGCGTACCGTCGTTATTTTAAATGAATGAACAACAGGAAATTGTACCTAACCCTTTTAAGCTCCAACTTCCATCCGCCGCTGGAGATGATCAGTCGCAACTTTCTTTTTGGTTTTGTTTTTTCTGGTGTTTTCGTTTCTTTTTTTCGTTCCCTTTTTCTTTGAGCGAATACTACTCGTGGGAATTCAGAAATGGATGGAGAAGGAATTCTGCAATACGTCATACTTAAACTGCTCCCTGTATATTCACGCACTTAAATCGATTATCGATAACAACTTGATGTCCCCATATCTTCGCCGTCGTATCGTTTAGAACGTATGGTAGAAAAAACCATAGAAATATTTCGCGTTCCGAGCTCCAGGGGCAATACGACTATCATCGTAATCCTTAAACATTACCAAATCGAATCGGTATCGGACACCGTACGTCCGACTGTAATACTGAAATATGAGTATTTAACTATAGATTAAGGAAATAATAAGTTCGAGATAAGTTAATCCTTGGCAGATAAGACGAGAAAGAGAGCGCGTCGCCTGTCCCCCAGGCGATGGACATTCTTTCGAGGGGTGAGAGTAACATTGTATGCACGCTGCTCGACGGTGTGTACGTCAGGCGACGGGGGTTGCACAACCGGAATAGAGGGGGATTCCCATGGGAGTTTTCCAATCGATTCGGGATGGAAATCATTACGGCAGATTTGAATGACTATCTTCGAATTTATCTGCGCCCTTCGGAACTTCTTTTCTTCCTGGTTCTACTGGCATCTTCGAGTGCTTGTCGCGAACAACGTTACGATTTTACTGCCAACTACAAAAGGTCCTTTTGCAGTGGACGCGAAACAGTTTTTATAGCTGTTCGCATTTCATTATGTCTTCTATATGGTTGTCCATTTAAAGTTTTAATTTCTCAATGGGAACGTAAATTAATATTCTTTATTCAACGACCAAAAGTTTCGTATTTATAGTATTTTATTAATGAATGGTAGATACATTGATGTTAATATATTGAGTTGATGCATATGGAAAACTGTTCACTAAATATACTATCAGTATTTTATTGTAGTACGAGGGTGAATACAACGAACAATGATAAAACTATAATATCGGAATGACTGAATTCGTACGAATATTGAAACATAGAGATCCTCGCAATAATTACTTTTATTACACGCCTTCGATTTTGCTTAAAGAATACGTAAATGAAAGTGTAATCTCAAAGGCTTAAGAACCAGCAGCGCTGGTATGTTATCGCTATTAGTCCTTAGTAAGTAATTCCCGTGGGAATTGGAGGGCTGCGGGGAGGCCCAATCATTTCTGCTGGGACCAAAAGGCAGCAAAGGCAAGGCCCCCGAGGGGCTTATGCTGACTAGTGGCACCCCCAGGACGACACGTCTGACAGCGTTGCTACCAACCACCCTCTGCTTTACTTGAGCCAACCGCCCCTCGAGACACCCGACAACATAACCACCTGATATTCAACAGATAAGTGTACCGGTGAGATGCGCTGGTGATCGTGCTTTTTTGGGACCACACAAACTTCGAAGTAGTACAACCAGTAGAACAACCCCATTACTAGGCTGATTTAAATCTCTTTTGGGGACAGTGTATCAGCTTTTATAACTTTGAACCAGTTCCTCGGCGGTAACTGATCTGAAACGACACCACTGAAATTCGATCAATGAGGTAATAAAGCAGAGAATTATATTCTATGTACGCGAGAAGCAGTGTTTGCTTATTTACCGCCACAAAATATACGTAGGTTTATTGTTGACGCAGTTTCCATATATCTATAACTAAGTGGGTAAAGAATATACGTGTAATTTACACAATTTGCAGTTTTTTGTTGCACGTAAATTGAGATATTCGTGACTTCAGGCACCTGACAAGCGGCAAATTGCTATTGATCGATTTTTATACACACATTTATCTACATTTTCGATAAGGGGAAATGTTGCCTTCAATAGCAATGAGAATGAAACAAGGACCTCGTGGTTCCCGAGAATGAACGTCGCGGTAAAAAGTAATTGCTTCAAATTGTCCGTAAGTGGAATGGGTATGTAAAATCAACAAAACGTATCGTACCTGTGGTAATGGTTACTGAGCAAATAATAATATCACCCGATGTATCACTAGGTGTACATGACCTGTCCAATGATCGTTACGTGTACAAATATACAATTATCGTGCACGAGTGACATGTGCACACTGCCCAAGATTATTGTACATGCACTAGTGTGAACTCTATCGAGCTACTTTAAATTCGTTGGGAATAATGAAATAATATATAAATAATAATGATTAATAATTTAATGATTTTCAACTGGAAATAAAAGAATATTAACTACCAAACTAATTGCTGTTTTATAGAACAAAACAAATACGCATGTGTAAATAATTTTCTTGCGATAAATAGTACGATGAGAAACCAAAATAATTGAAAGATAATGATAATGGTACATTATTGGTATTTACTCAGAGAAGTGCAAACATGTATGTCCAATAGTTGATTTCCACATGACTATATAAGTCATGTTCACACATACGGTACATTAACTTGAATGCACTGCATATACTATAATAAAACATGATATTCGAGTTTATGCAATAACAATGATAAATATAATACACGCTAAATAATTATGTTCGCTGAAATACATGAAATATCCATTAAGATTTCCCACCGATTTTAATTACATAAACGTCGATTACAATTCATGTCACCGTTCGAGAACGTGGCATTTAAATCTCACTACTTTCCTATTTTATTAAATCCTCTCTTTTAGACACACGTTTATTAAAACAATTGGACACTGATAGTAAGAGGTCAGTAATAAATTGTTAGCCAAAGCTTTAGGAAAATAATTAGTTCATTAAGCAACGGATTGTAATGCCCCTGTCTTAAAGCTAGGGGTAATGTATACGAGGTACACACTCATGTTAATTATTCTCGATACAAATAAGATCGCATGCTGGTCATCAATTAGAAGACGAAATGGTCGAACGGCACGAAACGTTTTATATCTCCTCTCGCTTTCCTCCTGGAAGGAACATGTATACTCTTTCTCTTTCACTCCTCGATCCACTTCCCTCTTTCTTCCGTATTTATTTTCGCCCTCTCTATTTTCCACCCTGACGTTCCCACTTCGACGGGGGATTCTCCTCTGATTTACCTACCGCCGCGTGTACAGCCATCACGGTTCGTTTACGTTGCAATTCGGTTATTTTGTTCGTATAAATATTTGATGCCAGTTGTGAAAGTCGCACCTAACTGCCGAGGCGAAATGTATTTGATATCGGTAGCGACGTTACTCCGTTATTCAACTCCTCCGGCAAACCAAGTACAAACGTCAGCCCAACCAATTCCCTGGGACACTGTATTTCAAAGTATTTACATTTTATCGCTTCTTCGCGAACTCCGGCAATTTAGGTCGTCACGTGTAATGCCAAGCAACTTGTACATAAATTGCGTGCACAAAGCGATACGATTAACGTTTCCGACGCATATAAATATGTGTCCGAGTGGTTGATTTTCCTCCAGACCCATACCGATTAGCGAATGAAATTGCTTTCGCATAGTTTATATTTATGACATATACATAGTAACACTGGTGTCCGCAATTTATTTCCATCGCATTTACCTGAATTATCTATTGGAATTTTCCGAATCTTATACAGAATATTTTATTTGCTTAGAATCGTGTTTCTGCGATAATCAATTTGTTTTAATCAAGCTTCTATGAAGTACCGAACACTCTGAAATGGCGATTTAGAGAGTTCCATACAGTACTAAGGATTTCGTTTACGAAGATCAAAGACGCATTGTTTAAACCGTGCTTTATTATTCGGAGGTTAATCCGTATCTCGTTCCCCAGCTACAAGTGTATGAATACAGGGTAACGACGTGTTGTCATTAAATAAAAATCAATCAGAAAGTCGTGAAGGAAGCTTAAGGGATTTGCTTAGGCCGCCCATGGCTTAGCGATGTTCTAGGGGACATGATCCCTTCTCGACTTGCATCCGTGCAAATAGTTTTCTACCATGCTGTATGCCCGAAACGAATGATCTATAAAATTATATTATTCTCAGCAATTATACGTAGATCACGATATGTAACAATTATTTTCTTTGTTGCAGGCTATCATGTACGAGGGTCAAGACAAGAATCCTGAAATGTGTAGGGTCCTTCTTACTCACGAAGTGATGTGCAGGTAAGCTTTCTATGCTTATAGAATTTTAACGTACAATCACGTTTCATGTAAAGGATATTGTTATTATAATTATATTATAGTAATGATAGGTGCATTCAACAAGCAGTGTTCCTTTAAGAGAACCTTTATAATGTAATATTAAAACCTAATATTATTTTGGAACTTGCTACGTTCAGGATATACAGTATAGTTTATTGAGAATCACCATAAATATACTCAATTTTTGCTTTTTCCAATTTTGTGAAGACTGGTCAAAATTGCAATTTATACATTTCGAATGCAGATAAAAATTTTCAAAATTGATGAAGAAAAAAAATCATTTTCCCAATTTTCCCATATTGTGATTCCATCTCAAAATAATTCTAGTTTCACAATTGCTATACGTAAACTAAATTTCTAATATTGTTATTCATATTCATATAATATTATCATCTACCCTCGTCATTTATAATCATAACTCGAAACAAAAGCTAAACTGGCTTACTTAACACTTCCATGCACGTGATTTCCATTCGTTTGGGCTAACGATGATAGTTCGATAAAGATTTGTAGTCGAAATTGCGCCTCGAGATTCTCTTCCGGCTAGACATCACTACATGCAAACACTTACCCACATAGAGCAAAGTTTCTGCTCTTGCTGCAAGCAACCACCCTTGCGGTGGCAAACCATAAACATAACGAGACACGCGGGGTGCAGTCATTCTCCGGGGGTGGCTGACTCATTGGCCCTTGGGACTTCGGTCTGACTAGTCTCCGCCCCTGAACTTGCCAAGTCCCAAGGGTTCCTGCAGTTTTTAGGCGATCTGAAAACTTCTGACCCTTCTGGACCCGCCGATCGAATTGAGTTCAAGGAAGATTGCAGCCACGCTAAATTAACATTCTAATATTATGTACATTATATGATTCCTGACCCGTATTGTTTTATTCCAGTCGGTGTTGCGACAAAAAGAGCTGCGGAAACAGAAACGAAACGCCAAGTGATCCTGTTATCATCGACCGGTGAGTGATATCACATACATACCACTTATTACATATTTATAGGTCACAGTATTTGAACGATACATAGCACCGTAACACCTGGCTTATTTGCCTCTATTATTTGCCACACGACATTGATCTTCCCCGATCAAACGAATACCTGTCATACCTGAATATTGCACGCACTGCATAGATTCAGGAAGGAAATATATAAACGACCCCTACAATCTAACAATTCTCAATATAGAACACGTAGGCAGCTACTTCTGTTCAATCATTAACAGTGGGGGTTAAAAAGAAATGATACAAAGCTCGCGATAATATCCCAAGACTTTCCCGAGCACCGTACGCTAACGAACAAACAGATCCAGGGTCCGATTCCATAGAAACGTCAACGACTCTGATATCAGCTTGCCACCCTCCCTACCATCCCTCGCAACGATCTGCGAAATAAGGGACCAGATAACTCGTTCTCGAAGGTATCCACCTACAAGATACCGTGGCCAAGCCAAGGTACCGTCGCGACTAGGACTCCAGGATATTTAGGCTTGCAAAATACGTTTCCTACGAGGTGTGGTGAGGCTGCAAGGTATAAGAGCACTCGAATACTCGGGCGTACTTGTACCTCCTCCACACTCTACATGGTGCTGCATGTCCTTGGAAATACACATACACACACTCTTTCTCTCCTTTTCTCTCTCCGTTACTTCTCTCACTCTCTCCTTCTCCTTCTCCCTTACAAGCTGGCTAACATGGGAGTAGCAGGGTGAGCCTGGTATCTGAATAGGCTATAGAGTGTCCTGAGATAGGAACGGTAGGAAGGAAGAGGTTTCCCGCGGGACCCAGGCCGAGATAGTCTTCAGGAGGACATCTTGTGCTCAGGGGTGCTCAACCCTCGGTTTTCGATACAACGCCGTCTTAAAGCTTTCATCCTCATCCGAAGGATATGTGCTGCACATAGGTGACAGGAAAAGCCTACTGGGCTGCCACGTAACTATTTTTCTGCACCTTTCAGTCTTTTCGAATCCACGTGTCCTGGATTTAAGTGCGATGCTCTGCCATAGGCAGTATTTATAGTTCTTGGGAAAATAGTTTTTCTGTTTATCTCGAATGTCTTACCGGTATCGAGAAGCTTCCCTTGACACCAGAAATTCGCTAGATAGTTTACAGCAATGTATTGCCACTGGCATTCAGCTACTAATAATATTTCATAATTTGTTTATACGGGGAAGGTGTTCCTTTCTGTTCACCAACGACTCAACAAGTTTTATTCCACGTCCGATCGAACCTGGTTGGTTAGTTGTGTTACTGTGTTAGTCGTGCGATAATAAATTGCCGGTGGAGCAGGACTTGTCTGACGGAGCATTAAAAAAATTAATCTCGAAAATGTTGGTTCGGCGTACGTCACGCACGCACCTAACATCATATAAACCGCGATATAATGTAAATGCAGCCACGTTGTGGTCGCGTGTCATAACGAGCGCCACCCTAAACTACGTCTCTTAGCTTGGTTTTCGGTAGATCGTGTTGGCCATAGAGGACATGAACGATCTGCAGGATTAGAAGATGCAATTAGCACGCGCATTATAATTGCCATGAATTTAAGTAGACAATGTTTGTGCTATTTTTTACGCTTAAATTGCCAAATCGGTGCTAATTTCTCTTAAAATACGAGCTCAAGTCCCTATTTGAAGATACTAAGGTATACAACTTTCCTTGGTTTACAATCCAATTTGCAAAGTATTTTGCAAATTGTTCCAACCTGTGAAATTGAGTAGAAGTCTATAATAGAAGATTAAAGTTTAACTGTCGAAGTAAAATTTATAATTGCACAGCATGTGCATCAAAATATATTCAAGTGATAATCGGTTGTCAAAAATAAATAAATCTCTTAGACAATTTTACTTCTTTTTTATTGAAACAATTTGAAGCTTCACATGATCAGTTGGATGAAATATAGTGACCCGATTTTTTGCCATTACCTCTATTAAAATTGCATTCTATACTACATAGGAGTGACGTATACATACATTGGAAAATATGTGTATACATATATTCTACATTGGAGAGCTAATAGATTTTCGGTCTCGGACAAAACCGCAATGGAGAGCGCGAGGGCCCGATCGAGAGAACGAAGGGTATCAATGCCACTTTGATTGAGGCGGCCCTGGTCGATTGTGACATGCTCACTCAGCTGTACAGAAAGTACAACGCAACCCCTATCAATCCTGTATATCTGACTAAAAAAAAAGAACAAAAAACAAAAGCGGTTGCTATACCAAAGCGTGGCCATTTTTTCACCCCATCACTTTCCCTTGCGGAACGCTGAACGGAACAGTCTGTCGAAGGGAACCGTGGCCAATTTTCGTAATACTCGTATGTGTTAGGCAACTGTACAAAACCCTCCTAACTTTTGCCTAATTATTCTGTCGTAAACAAGCAAATATCACGCCCAACGAAATATAATTGAGAAATTCGACTTGGATACAACAATATTTGTTACGCTTCTGTTATTATCTGAAGATGCGATTTATTAATTTTCATGGATGACAATATCTTCTGTCGTAAAATTGATTCTGTTGCCAATGCTACACTGAATATTCGAATAATTTTCGCTACCATTAGTTTTCACTTTTAAATACCTTCACCACATTCCAAATAACAAATATTCTGATTAACAATTCTGTTTGTTGACACTACAAAATCCCGACCCTTCGTAAAACCGTATTTTTGGAACCAAGGCCTCCCCCAATCTCCTGTACAGCCAGTACACTTTTAAACAACCCAAAACGACCTCCCCTGTTCCTTGCACAGAAGAACTAACAATAAGTAAGTTGCGTCCAAGGATGAGTAGAAACAGATCGCCCGATCAATCGGTGCATCGCATCGATCACCAAAGGGAGACGAGGAGATGCGCCGCGAGAATAGTCCTAGAGAAGCTGGTATTACGCTGGACTCGGAAACCAATTAACATGCATAATTAAAATGGCATTGTCGTGGCCGTACAGTGCCAGGGGCTCTCCCGTCGACTGACGAATCCCGCGGGACTAACGCCGTTCCATAATTACGAAAATCCTCTCCCCCATCCGCAGCGAGTTCCTCGATTCACCATGCTCCTCCACCCTATATCACTCTTTCTCCAATTGCAATTGGCAACCCCCTCGAAAACAAAGGACGGCGCGGAAAAAATCGGGCATCGGGTCGTGGCGACGCGTATCAGACCTGCCTGGGCCAATAACGGCCGAACGGGCCATTCGTTGGCCCGATTGGTTAACTTTATTTCGCTCAGAGTGGGCAAGCCCTTAATTTCGGGACATCGATCATAGCCCTCGTGTGCCCTCCGCTCGTTGCAACCGTTTCCTCTCTGCTCGTTCAAGCCGCGACCCTCAGCGCCGTGACGCGACGCGACGAGCCACACCGCTATACGTACCCTCCGTCAATTTGACGGATTCCATTTCGGGTGGCGCGCGACGACGAACGTTTCGTTTCCCTGTACGTACGGCCTCTTCGAGGGGATGACGCGGGAGAATTTTTCACGGGGAAAATGGCAACCTGCGCGATTAATGCCGCGATGAACGTTAGCCCGCTCGTGAAAGGGAGGATATATACTTTTTCGGAATTGTACATAGTTCGAATGGCTGGACAAGCGTGGTGGGGAAATTGTGTTGTTACGAGCGCGGTGAATGTAATGGATTAGTTTTGCGGAAATATTGCGCCACTGTGCACCGGTAGAACCGCAAATGTGTTTGCTGATGGCACTTCAATTGAAATTTTCGCCGCTAGGTGTTTGGGTTAAATCGCTCGAAAGTTATATCATTGATGCACAATTGAGTGCATTATTTATTTAGCATCATATACATGAAAATATATCGGAGTAAAAAATCAAATAAGTCAATGTATTTTTTACGAGTATTTTAAAATCATTACTTTAATAGAATTATGAAACATCATTTTCGAGCATGTACCTATTACAGAATAACTAAATATTAAATGAAAAAAAATTCGTCCATCTTTTTGATCAGCTGCATAGTTTCGTGAGAAATTGAATGTGCACAGTAGGGCTAATGTTTTGGACAATTTCCTTAATAATATAAACATTGTACCAATATAAAAAAATAGAATATAATATGGCAGAGGCTGATAATAAATAGCTTTGCGGCGATATCTTCTATTTAGTACATCGCATTCACTTTTGTCTTTCATGATTCAAAAATTATTAAACAATCATATAATTTTTGTACATTTTGAAATATCCGGTACATAGTTCCAAACTGTTAGTCGGCAATGTATGCGCGTATATGTATTGATTCTGTTATCACTTGAACGAGAAACTCGATCATTTGAATCGCAGTGTGAAAAATATTTTCATAAACTGCGCGGAAATTTTCTGCCCGTTTGTTTGCTGGGAAATATGAAAATCAGATATAGGAAAAAGTGCTTGAAAAACGATGCGCTAAATATACGAAGTTTCAGGCGGGTCCCTCGCCGATGGCGATATTGTGATTTTCAATGGCACGTCTATCATCCGCATAAATACCGGCTCGCGATATTCCCTTCGTCGAGTCCAAACGCGTAACAATCAATCGTTACCTTAATTGATTGCGATTGCTGGAGGATGCTCGAGCGATTTGACTGACGTCACAATGACACACGGATTGTCAATCAGTCGCGCTTGTGGCGTTAATGCATGCAAATTCGGCCAAATCGTGCTACGTTGTCTCGCACCCTTGCCGCGAACCTGCATCAGTATGGACTCGATATCAAGGGCGGTCAGAGAATTTCTGATACAAGTATTTATTATTCCAGAATGCTGGAAACTCTTTTCGCGTTTTTGTCACATTCCTTTCTGTGGCACGCATTTAGTGGCAATTCGAGGAAGAACGAAATGACAAGCAGCGAACAACGAATAAAATATGCCATTGCGGTAACAATTATTAATTGCGTTTCAAATGGGTCTAAACTTTTGTTCGAAATATTCAAGAAATTTTATTCGATGTTATAGCCATCAAATCATTACCGTTTCCATTCGTTTAATTTTGTTTTCGTCATCAATCGTCTGTATTCAGTTTTATGCCACTATACATACATGCACCTATATCTTTGTGTCCATGACACATTTACAATTTAATTGAGCAGAAACAAACGACAGAACTATTTTTGGAATAACACATGCAATCGGCTTCAACATAAATGAGAGTGCATATTAATTACAAGGTAATAAAGTCGCGTAAAAGGCAGAAACGAGTAATTAATATGACTATCGCATTAAGGAATACGGGTTGAACATGACATACGTCGTAAAAACCGGAAACGTTTTGACGTTCTGTTAGAAGCTAATCAGGTGAAAGTGCGTGCAATCAACGACACATGTTAGACCACGCCGCATTAATGTCGTTCTACCTAACAAGTAAGTACCGTGTGCGCCGCGCACCGCTGCTATAGATGAAAATGATGAAAACTATCAACCGAGATAGGCACGATAATGACGGGTCTCTTGCCCGCCCGTAGATGGCACACATCGATATGGAAAACTTATTAAGCGAACGAAGTACGCGATGCATACTGAAAATGGGCTTGCCATTCATTGGTCGAATCAAACGATCCAGTGGGAAATCTCTTGCGTCTACCTACTACCGTCCAGCAACACCCACGTCTCTTTCAATTCTTATCTACGTGTGTCAGATCTTGTAATTAATAATAAGAACAGATTTATATTTTGAAGAAATTTCATAGCGAGAAGAGGATAGCTTAGAATAAAAAGGAATCTATGCCTTTCGTAATCAATGATAGGGTAATACGTTACCATTTGTGTTATGTCCAGTCTTTGTTCAATTTCATTTTTAACTTTCGACAATTTTTAAGGCAAAGAAATTTAATTGTTAAAGCGCTTACTCGTCACGCGAAAGTATTCGATGGAGGGAAAGAGTGAAAACATTCAGCTTAATGGAAAAACAAGCTATCGTACATTAATCAAGATTTTTCAGCTTGACCAGTTTCTGAAGCACTATTTTCGAACGTGACTATTAAGGAAATCAAAACACACTCAGCGGTGGTACCAGTTCTCGTGCGCGAAGCATATGGGACCCCACTGCAGGGGTATCACACCCTCCATTCTGGATATGCCCCTAAAATAAATGGAGAGTACGCGTGCACGCTCCTGTATAGGAACAAGAACGACCAATCGTTCGAGCGGGAAATCGCCGGATAAATAATGCTGTATTTGCGCGGCTAATTATTTTTTGGCTTCGTCAATCAGAACACTGGGCCCGGCGATTGTTAAAGAGATTACACGGCACAACGAGCAAAATGAGACGATTAAAATGACCAAATACCCAGTAAGATTTTAATATTGCATGACAGATTTTTGCCTCAAGAATCTTGGATTCTTCAGAAACGTTCAATGCTTAAAAGTACGGAGGACGAATAATTTATTCCAATCGATTTTTTCGACGAACCTGTAGGGCCTGGACAATAAGCGTTTTTCCTACGGCCGAATTCATCGACGTTCAATTAATCCTTTATGCAATCAGCTTACCGATTTTGCCGATATCCGTAACCCTTTACTTTTCTTCCACGCGAAATTTAGAAATTCCGAGGGATTCCGTTTCGGTCTTTGAAAAGAAATCACAGATATTGCGTAGCCAAAAATGGTCTGGCTCCCTCGTAAATTCGTCCAATTAGTCGAATCACCAAAAAATTTGCGGTATACACCGTGTTTCTGCTGCGAGGTTCCTTTTGGCGAGTTTACAGAAGAGAAAGACGCCTGAAATACTCGCTCAACTCGCGAAATACGACTGGAATCTATATAGGATATTATCGATATCTCCATCTATTCAGCCTGCTAATGGAAAACTTATGCTAAACTATCCCCTGCCGATCCATAATGTATCAGCGGAATGGTTTCTGGAATTGCTTACGCGAACCGTTTGGTGTGTGTTTTTGGATACAAGTCCGACAAAAATAATCATTTGTATCCTACATCTTTTGCGAGGCGACACTAATTGTTTTCAATCATTCGCACCGGCAGTCCTATAAATCACATTCCTCATAATCAAGTGCAATCCAGCTAGATATAGTAAAAAACAGGAAAATCTTTGTTTCCATAGTACAATTTATTCTTATTATTTCATAATCATGTTCAAAACATAGGTTGATTTAACAAATTTTCACTTACAATGAGAAGAACTACTACATTCATTTTAGACCTAACACGCCAATGCTAACATTAACCTACGCTCGCAATCTGTTGGGTAATTTTCGAAATTCAAATAAAAGTACCATAACAACGTCGATAAATTAGTACAGCGATATCAGCAATACCGTGGCTACGCTAAAATCGGGAAAATCGGATCGTTTTAGTAAGGGAGCCCACAACTTCTGAAAAGTCTTGACACAAGTGGACGCTGATTGGCCCACCGTCTGTACGAAAAGTGGTGAGCATATCCTGCGCTGTGACTGCAGAGGAGCCTAGACAGATACCAAAACGTACCCAGGAGTGTCGTAGACTCGCGGAATCTTAGTCGTACTCGAGACCCCGGCTCGATTCCCTTACGGTTATTCTACCTGCCGAGAATTACCTCGATACGGTATCCTTATTTTCGAAGAATATCTTAACAGCTTCCCACACAGCACTTGTTTCTTGTTCCATCTCTACGTTCACGAAGAAAGGGGTAGAGAAACGGTGAACTCCCTCCACTTTCGCAACCCTCTTTTCTGCCGGGCAGCCTTTCTCTTTTCGTTCACGTTGCTGGTCCCTGTCGTTCTTAAAGCGAAGAAGCCAATAGGGAGAACCGATCAGCTTAATGCATATTGATGCGCGCCGAGCTAAGTGAGTGAAAAATCGCCATCGATCTACCTTCCAGGAAGGCGGAGGTATTCTCTTTTTCTTGCCGTCGCTCGCCAGTTTTCTTCCCGCCATCTCGTTGCCAAAGCCAATGACATTTTAGAGATTCCTTCTCTCCGATCTTTATCGGGCAAACAAAATTTTCCCTCGCCATCGATTCGACGATGAATTATTCCGCGGGATCTTATGGCGTCCAAATTTGCGTTGTCACATTGGTGGGACTCTTTTAGCTACGAACGGGGAGATGTTTTGAGGGTGAAAGATAACTGGTCGCTTCAGATAAGTAATAAATGTACTTTATTCACATTTTTCCAATAACGTGAAAGTGTGTAAATATTTGAAAATACCACTGAAAAATTGCAGTAACCCGCATAAATGGTAAATGAAAATCTACCTCTACTCACATTAGCACGGTCAGATTATATAATAATTATTTTAAATAATTTATTTTAAGTGTAACAATACCTACAATAGCACCGCGTCTTTCTTTAACCCTCTAAATACCTGCGCAACTTTGAAGTCACAATCTCCGTTCTTTATTTTGCATCCCTGCAATTTTATTCTTACCAATGTATTTATTATACCCCATCACTTATTGTAGACTCTCATTAACAAACTTTCTCCCGATAATTTCTTCCAAATGAGTATACCTAAAATCTTTGCAAGGGTGGAAATAAATTGGGGTACAAAGGGTTCAGCCGTTCGTGGGCAGTTTACGCACTTGACAAAGGCGCTGTCTCTCAATCACGGTGGACAATTCCAGCAAGCAATTACTCAGAAAAACGATACACGAGTCTCCAGCTTATCGATAGGTGAAATCATTCGGAAAAGCATGAACTGGCTTGGTACTCACAGGACCATTTTGAACGTTCTAGCGCGTATAGACGTCGTGACGGGACCCCTGGCATTTTGTAGCGTTATATGCTGCCGCTCGCGCTGCTTCTACCAGGGTTGTTGGGGTCTCGGCCCGCAGAACAGATGCCAACCGTCACGGCTCGCCGATAGCTGGAAGGGTGCCTCTAGATTGAGACACGGTGGATGACTCTAAATGGCATTCGGTCCTCCATACCACCTCCCCGTCCCTCCTCCACTACCTCTGCCGAATCGATCTCTTACTTTACTCCGCCATATCTTCTATTATTTCTACCAAGATTCCATGTACCGCGTTGGCTAACGTGAACATTCGACACGATACTGTCTATATATCTGTTCTTTGCCATATGGGCACGTTATTGCCAACGTCAACCGTCCGACTCGACGGGAATGATAATAGGTTCGTGTTTGGTAAATGTAGGAGAATGTTCAATTTGAGAATAGGAAATATTTTTGCCGCGCTGTATGGATGGAGTGAAATCGAACTAACATGCATAATTTGAAACGCAAAGTTTCGTTTGGGAAAGTTAAAGGGTTCATCCCGTCGTGTCCAAGTGTACTGGCATTTCGATGCTTTGCTGACAGTTAATTCAGGAAAATACACGATGAAGCAATGTTAACGAAATATCTGGACAGGGTTTCGATTTTAAGCCGAGAACTTTTGAAACAGAACTCGTGAAGTCACAAAAGCCCCGAGGCCCTGAGCGTCTTCAAATCGTTTCCTTTCCCACGCTATTTAGCACCTTTTCTTATTTCACGTTTCTTCTCCCACAAATATCGCCACAAATAATAGGATCTATTACATCCGTGCGAGCACACGTATCGCAAACACCCAATTCCTTAATCAAAGACATAAAGTGCCCCAGTATGCAAATAATCATCACACCCCCGCGAATAAAACCCGATCTAAAAAGGAGCGCACAAGCGCACTGAAGTACTCATTTATCTCGATAAAGGAAACGAACAAACAGATCACGGGGGAGCATCGCTGTACACGTATAGGGGATGGAGCACAGAATGACAACGGGGACCAGTGAAATAGTGGTGGTGCGCTATTTTGGGGGCTTCGAAAACGGCGGCGCCCATCGACCGTATGTCAAACCCTTCGCACAATGAACAACGTGAATCTCAAGTGTCCAACCAGTGTGTGCAATGCGTGTGCATTTTCTCTATCGGTCGCAGCTAGGCGTGTATGCACGCGTAGAAAAGAGAACGACAGTGATGCAGTGAGCTCGCCGCAGAGAGAAGGGGAGAAGAAAGAGTGGGTTCCGCTCAAAACAGGTGGTTACCAATGAGAAGAAGAGCCTACGGGGAACCCGCTGCGCGCGTTGGTAGGGAGCCACTTGAAGAGTCGCGTGGCCAACTCAATTACTTTCTAGGGTCTCTAAACACCGGCCACGCACTAATGCCTCGAGTGCTTTGAGCTCGTGCGTAACGCGATGAGACAACCGTGTCATCTTATTGTGGAAATCCGGTCCCGGCAATCAGGGATTCGACCAAAGTGCCCGCACGATTATCCGACTATTCTTCCACGACCGACGAATTACGCTGTTGATGGCCAAAGGAATTATCCGGGCAATAATTTTATTGGCTATGAAAGTAGACGGTTCAAAGCACAGTACAGTTTTCGACAATATTTCAACAGGCCAAGATTAAAATGACTGATCGAATATTTTGTATTATCGATACAGACGGATTCGTTTATATTTGAGGATATATTTGGGAATAAACGCTCCAATTTTATAGGCGAACGCTTCTCTCGCTACGTTTGTTTAGCTTCAAAGAATCCGATTATGCGTACTTGCCCAATACAATAAACGCAATTGTAAATGTCAAACGGGCGAATTTGAGTCACTGTATAATCTAAGCTTGCTGTTCGAGCATTATGGCGCACATGGTGTGGTAGATTGATTAAAGATACAGTGATATCTTAGATGAGAAGAGCCTCGTGGTTGGCGACAACCTCAGCATCGATCAATATATGACCACTGTGTGGTCGCTGAAAGTGGTCGAGGGTGGACGATTACAAAGTATTCAGGTCTTGAGCGAACGTTACGAACGACCACCTCTAATTAGTTCTTACATTCACCTGTTTGCAAAAATCAAGTCTTTGTACACGGCAGCGAAGCAGCATCGCTGCTTTTAATCAACACACGGACCTAAACCTAAATCTTCTCTCATCAATCTTCTTTAAACTTTCGGCAAAAATTGAAAATCGTTCATCCCTTCGTGCATGACACCAAATAAAATATTTGTATAATCTGCTATCAGTTTGAAATTAACTGAAATTTGCCTACTTCCACTAAATATATTTAAACTTAAAAAGGCTCACTTTAAACTTAAATTGATTAATTTAATATTCCCAATTCCTTCGAGGAAACGTTTCTTGCGATATCCAATGATCCCAACGCACAACGAAATTCCTCTTTGATCTATCAGCGCCACGTGGAATAGAGGTACACACATGTATATAACAGTCACGTGCGTGGCTGTGCGCACGAACACAAACTTGTTAAATTGTCGAGAAGACGGTATAAAATAAAGTCGAATAGCTGGCATAGCTTGGCGCCTCTCGGCTGTCCGTCAACTCCAAGGAACTTCTAGGGCACCCTCCTCTTTCTTTACCACCCCATGAATCCCCTTCCCATCGGAATCCCTCTCTCCCGCCCTTTGATTCGTCCTTCATCATCAGCCAACGTATATCGTACTCGGACTCCGGGGAAGGGTTTCGCCGTACCGAGAACTAAAAGGCAAGTTTAGGAAAAACGGAAAGTCTTTGCGCGCCTGTCAATCAGCCGTCCGTGGTTTTGCAGCCATCCGGTTAATGATGATCCACTGCTCTATCTTGTCGGGATCGTGTGGCTGGCAGCTACGCGTAGTCCACCCGCCAGATCAGCCGCGATCAAAATAGTAAACGCGAATTGTTGGAACCCGTGGGTTCGTGGCTTTGGAATCTTCCAAGTGACCTCGAATATATTTTTTTCAACCGGTATCATCGCTCGTCGATCCTTCACGTACTTAGTAGAACTCGCTGCGTCGCTGGATTTTTTATTCGCCTCTGGATGCCGACAAATTTATCTTTCAAATTCTTAGAATCCCCGTGCGTCTATGTTGTGCGGATCGTGTCAACAAGTGGCGCAGATACGAAGAAGAGGAAGATGTATATCAAAAGTATGCGGGTACTAATTTTGGAACAGTTTGTAATCTGAAGGGAGAATACGACAGAATCTAATTTTGTTTTGTGAAAGATTGTGGTCGTACAATGGAACGGCCGTGTAGGCTTCGCGGATGATAAATAACAGATTTCGAAATCTGGGAAGGAAAGCGGAAAATTAATTTCGGATGGGTCGAGGAGAAAAATTTTAAATAGAATATTTGAACCGCACACTTATCACGTCTGCTCTTCAAATCAATGAAATAAATTGAATGAACTCTTTTCGTTTCGAGGCAATTAGTTGCGACTGCACTTTTCGAACCAGATCTCGGGTCAAATTGGGTCGCAACTCTTCCACCCCGGCTTCTTGGACTGTCGTAGATAAATTTCGAAAATACTTTCGTCGATCCATATGAATTCGAATGGGGCGCAAACATTTCGGTGCAACGTGGTAGCAGGGACAAGCGAATTTTTCGCAGGAGAACGTGTTACCGAATGGAACGATCGATGCGTCAAGATTTATGCGATTGATTCGAACGGAGCAGAGTGACAGTACAAGGAAGCGCTCTTAGTCCTGGTGTCTTTGGTCCCCCGAGGATACGTCTCCCTTCGCAGCGCCGGTGTCCGAAGGATCTCTATAAATTTGCATGTAGAATACCCACGGAGGTTCTCACGACAGTAGATGCCTAGGATAGCCTGTCGCATCTGTCGACGCACATTTCAGGCAAACTCTCATCCGAGCTCCTCGAGACGACTATATCGTCTAATTTCATTTGGAGCATAACCAGAAGTCGGTTTCCTTACACGAAATCGGAGTCGAACGGTGCGGCGGCCTGTCCTCACTTCCTTTCATCCCGTCAGCGTCATTAGTTTTGGTAAACAACACGACACTCGAGGCAGTACGATGTTCTTCACACTAGCGCAGTCATTAGAGATCGTATTAAAATAGCTACTTCTTAAATTACTAATTCGCAATGGGACGTAAAAGTGATTCAACATTAGCCACGTTAAATGTCCAAGACAGCTGACAATATAAATACAAATTTGTTAGTCACTGGGAACATTAAATCACCCGCCATTTTACAATAAAAAACTCGCAGAAGCTCGCGGTAGCGGCCGAGGAAGGGAAATAAGGGCGCAGAAAGAAGTGGCGAAAGCTGCTACGGCCACGGTAACGATGGTTCAAGAAAATAGAGTGGAAAACGGGAGGGTAAGAAGGTTCCCCGAAGATAGCAGGGACGAAAGAGCTACGTGGACAGTTTCGTAAACAACGGTTCATGAATACATTTGCCTCCATTGGTTCTTCGCCCGATCGAATCCTAGTACACAGGCAGCAGGAACGGGCGGTCGGCGGGAGGTAGCGGTAGCAGAAGGCAGACACGGCTGTGGGGATTTTAGTTCCTTCAATTGGTAGAGGGACACAAAGATTCCGGGGAAGGAAAATATAGGATGAGGCGATGTCCACCCTCCGCGAAACGCGAGTTCCCTCGAACCATCGGCCATCAGCCACCGCACACCGCCCCAGCCCATTCGACCATTCGTTGGGCCGTCCGGCTTTCCAGACTTTGGGCGTCGGGGGTGGACAAGGCAGGCTGACCGGTTGCTATGGCGACCATATGGATTGATCCGAGCAAATATCATCTCCGAAGACGCCCGAAAGAATCGCCGGATTTCAGAGAATAGCTTCGGCCAGGTCGCTGAATTTCACTTCTTCCCTCCTTCTTGCCGTCTCCCTCTGTTTCGTCCCGTCGCGACCCGTCGCCGTTGCCGTCCTACCATCTGATCGTTCGTGTCCGAACGATGGTGGAAAAAGAAGAGGCAATGAAAACTCGGGGGCCGGTTCGCAATGACCATCGGTCGTTGGCTCCAATCTGTACGTGCAACTAATAGCAGCGTCGCGTACGTAAAAAAAAGCACGTGTCGACTCCGGCCGTTGGAAAATAGAATTCAATCGGGGGCTCCCTGAAAATCGTCTACCAGGTAATCCTCGAATAATTCGCGTGGCGGAATTACGTAAATGACGGGAAGAATCGTGGATAACGATTTCCATCTAAATCCGGAATGACGCCTGGCCGGTCTCGGGCGGGCAAAAAGTCTGACAGTAGCGATTAACGATACCGAGATTCCGATCGTAACAATCTGTTCGGATCGGAGTAGACACCAGCGAATACGTCTACCGGGATGTCCCGTAATAACTTCACGTGGACAAGTAGCGGTGTAGTAAATAATGTAGCCCCGTAGAATGGCAGACGGTAAGCAGTGCTCGCGAGTTAATAGCTCGCCTCTGCCTGGTAGAATCTCTGGTACAGGGAACGGCGTACGGCGAACGGCAGCCGACGAACGACGAACGACAACGACGACAACTAAGCACGATGAGTGATTCAATGCGCGTCGCGGCTCGATCTCACTCTCTGCTGCCTTCTAGGTTAGCGATCGGTGGTTCTCAACGCGCCGATCGTCCCGATGAATCCGGGATGACGCCTGGTAAGACGTCCTGCGGGGGACCACCCACGGGGACGACGCTCCATATAAAGGTCCATGATCGTCGCTCCGCATTGTCGAACCGTTTCCATCGGTGCAAGCGGCGGCGTCGGCATTCCTTCCGTTTTAACTTCTTTCCACCGGCTTCTTCTTCTTAGGTGCACGTCCCGTGTATCTCCGTCTCCCTCTTTCTTTTCGTTCCTTCGTTTTTCTCGGAGACTGTTTCTCTGCCTCGCGCTTCTTTCGACGTCTTCCCTCTTCGCTGTTTCTTCATACGATACACCGTCCAGCTTTATCCTGTACCCCTTTTTCTTCCGTCTTCCAATGTCCTTCTCTTTCGTTGGCCGCTACGTCTCTCTGTTCGGCCCCCTTGCCTTTCCACCGGGTTTCTTCTTCTTGCGGCGAGAATTATAAATTAAGCTATTAAATGTGTGTTGGACGTTTCTTGCCGGGCCCGTCCGACTTCCTACGGAGATTTCAGGAACGGTCGCTGAATCCAGATAAGGGCCGCTTAAGGTCGTTTCCCGGACCAATGGTCACGCCGGGCTGTCTCGTGGATCAGTACGTTCCAACCGTCCTCCTGCGTCGATTCGACACCTGGATTTCCGTCCAGGCGCTTTTTTGCGGGCCATCGAACGAACGCGGATCGACGTGGTGCGCCGCTTCTTCGCGCCTGCCGACAGCCGCCTGCCAAGATCGTAATGCCGAGATGAAGCTTTGATCGTCTTCGTTGGTGGGCAGCCGACCGTCGTTGTAAATTCAAGTGACGCTTTAATTAATTGCTGACCGACCGGCGACATGCCTTTCTTACGCCTGCTGCGGCTCATCCGACCACGCTTCGATGGCGTAATTAATCAGCGCACTGACATGCTTTTTCGCGCAATTGTCCAAATACGATTTTCGTTTCGCTAGCGTCGTTGAATTCAGCGGGCATCGCGGCCACGGTTTCATTGCATCGACGTATTGCATTAGGTATGAATCCTGATCGGACGAAGAAACGTCATTAAGGGATCATCGCGACCAAATTGAGAAGTTTATCTCCATCGAATGAACATTATTCAGCTTTATGAGAGTTCCTTTGGTGAAAAAAGAAATTCGCGGTACTCGATCCTCGCTCCGCTTCTATAGGATAATCGAATGCGTTCCTTCGGCAAATTATATACATGTAACTGCTCTGTTCCGTAAATTCGAATCTCTGATAAAAGAAAGAAGAGTGCCGCCATAGAGATACGTTCAATGAGGTACGAATGAATTTCTCACGAAATACTTGCGCAAGTTCAGATACTTATTTGCCCGGCAACTCGTAATCCATTGAGAGACTTAAACCTCTTTGCCTGACTTAGTTCGTATGGCGGTCGATCGGGAAGCGGTAACTTCCGGTTAAGTCAAACACTGCGTAAAGTCGCGGGAACTTCGGACTTGGCAAGTCCCAATGAGGCGTGTAATGCCATTAAAGGGAATCTTATTACGCTACGGCGCCCTAACACGCCGCGTACACTAGACGCCTCCGCTTTGCTGCAACAAGTACCCGCCTAACCTGGTAATTAAGTCCCGATTAATTCTCCGCTTACTTTGCCTGCCAAATGGCGCGGGACGAGACGGTTGCAAAGGAAATTAAAGGCTCGAAGGGGGGAAAGAAGCGTGTACCAGTAAGCGTGATCCGTCTTCCTCGAGGCTGTATGCATCGAACCATGTCAAGTTAATCATATACCTATAACTGTTTCGCTGAATCGCATCGACACGCGTGCTCGATGTCGAGTTTCTGTATTTGGCCGTGCACAACGCGGCTGATTGCTATTGCAGAGACAGCAACTAAATTACCCGGTTGAATTTCGGTCTCGCCACATGCCTTAATCGAATTCATATTGATTCCAGGCGATCTTAACTGTGTTAAATCGGAAATGGATAAACCATTATTACGTCGTAAACCACGTTAACGTCTTCTCGATCGCTATATTCTGCGATTGAAAATCGATCTCACTTTGATAATGAATAGGACGGCTGAGTTTCGACCATTAAATTATGAAGGATCAGTGGAGCAGGATACATAGAGATAAAACATGTGGGTACAAGTTGGGAAAAAAATTCGTTTTATTGTCGCTCGAATCTGCGCACGTTTTGGAACAATACAATACATTTAAATTAACATACAAAAGGGAGGACTTCATTGAAGTTAAAATACTTGTGCTCGGTAAGAATTTTGGTTTCTCAAAATTGTTTTCCATTGTTGCATTAATTTAAAAATTTTCACAAGTCCGCACGGTTTCATCGCCATGGACCGTTAGTTAATCGCGTAAAATTCACAGTTCACCGAAAACTTTTTCCTCGCGTACACTGACAACCCTTTCAACCCCCAGTACACCTGTTCAGCCACCTGTAATGACGATAAAGTGTTCGCAGTGCTCCGAAATCCTGGCCGTAAATCAATACAAGCTGGAAAATAACTTCGCAATAACTCACGGGAGAGCAGGGATTCCCCACGAAAGGCACGTTGCGTTGCCGGTGAGAAATTAAAATAAATCAAACTTATCTGTTGCTCCGACCACTTGCCGGTGGTGATCTGGTACATGTACGCGTGTGTTGCGTCACATACATCGACGAGCACTGAAACGTAGAAGGCTAAAAGGTGCGTGATAGAACGGGCTGGGGTATAGAAATATTTCTTTCAATATCTGTCATAGCTGTTCGTTTGTTATTAAATAACAGGTAACCTTTAAGCTCGGTTGGTTATATATATTTGCATAGATGCATTGTCGAAAGAGGTAATCTATTTTGCATTGATCGATATTCTTCCATATGCACATAAGAAATATAATTTTGACAATTCCAATTAATTTCTTTATTTCTGATTTGCATGTCCCATTATATAATTCACTGTATCAATATCCTTGCACGTCGTTAGAAGCACTGATATTTAACCGTGAAACGAAACCAAGTCCTTAATGGCCACAAAAGACACACCATATTAGTATTCAATAATAAAATAGGCACCAAAGTCGCCTATTTGAAAACGAATACACCCTATACGCGCTACGTTCTACAGACCCCGTTGACATTAACATGATTGCCTCAAAAACTATGTACAACGTCGCGCATATGGCATTCTGTATTATAATTAATCACGTTTATCTTCGAAACGAGTGATCGAAATGGGAGTGGCACGAAATCACTTATCGCGGTCATAGAGAGGCCAAAGAGGTTCAACGCGTCTGCCAATGAACGTTTCAGACCGACTTCTGAAAGACTTGGCCGCGTTAAGACGCTTCTCATGCTCTAGGCAAGACTTATCCTCCGATGGTTCGGTAAATTCAGTCACCCCCGTGAATAAATACGGTTAGTGGCCAGCCAAGGCCCTTTAGATCCCTTTGACCGAAGGGGGGCAGTGTTCAGGGTGGTGGTAACTGGTAAGTGCCTAGGGCGACCATCTGTGCCCTTCTGAGCCTAGGCTGCCACGTGGATCGCGCTATCGTTTATGCGGCATTTGTTGTAGCTATGTGCATGTATTATCGTTAATGTGCCGACTAACCCGAAGCAAGTCCCGACGCCTTCTCAAGTAAGACGTGTACGTACTTATATACGCGTACATACGCGAATTTGGCCGAAAACTCACGCGCGTCGATTCGAAAACAAATTACAGACTTCTACGCGTTTAGTATTTTGCGACATTACACGCTTGTAGTGTTGCGTATTGATCGCGTTGTATCGAACGGACTAAATATTTTGTATACCTCCTGCTCCGTGTTTCAATTAATTATATTGTATAAAAAGTTCGAATTCTGCGACAAATCGATCAGCCTGAAAAGTATCGTCCGCGGGTATTAAAATGGTTGAAATTGATACGTGAAAGATTCACTAGTTCCGGAGAAGCCTTAACGATCAACCATATGAACACGCTATATCGTTTCGGGACGATTATCGTGATGCGATCAACCCTTAACAAAAAGTCGACGCTTACGATACCATTCACTATCTTTATCCTTCCGCCATCGCGTCGTAAATTATGTAGACACCAATCGTGACTAATTAACCACCCTTTCTAGCGATATCGATCGGCCGGCTCCCGATACAGGGGAAAACAATGGTGCATACGAAGAATCGCGAACGATCACGCCGCCCGATAATCGCAAACCGGGCCGTTACGATAATTTCGCGACGCTCGTTACCACGATAATCGGTTACGCTCCTCTCTTATTTTATTATCGGGAATTGCCTCTCCATGACTAATTCGGAACGCGCAGACACGCGGTACGGGCATACAGAGCACGAGGCTAGCCGTGGATTGTCCAGTGTCGATAGCGGCGTGCTCGTTGAACAGCGTGTGCGAGAGGGGCGTATACCCCGTGTATCAGGTTACACCATTACACTTTGCCAACGGTACGATCGCCCAGTTACCCCGTGCTGTTCACTTTTTGGCTGTAGCTGTTACAGGAATGCTACCGAAAAACAAAAAAGTACAGTTCAAAATTGGAAACGGTTCAGTGGTATAAAAATTCTGACCGAGTGCTGATACTTATTTGTGTTACAAATGTCAATCGAGGTCAACGGACTTAGCGTTTCGAATTCGCCACTATTTTTTTCAAGCGTCGTATCTATTCTTGTTAAAAATACGCTTTGCTGTATATATTTACTATAGGTTTACTATACAAATATGTGATGCAAAATGTTGATACTTCTCGTTGAAACGGTATAGTGCAGCAAGCGAAAAATAATTGAATATTTACTTGGAAAATCGGGTTACACGTGCACGCATATATACGAAATGGGAAAGCGGAACAATATCGACATCAAATAAACGCATGATTCACCCTACTTCCGCGCTCATACCGTTCCGTGGCCCCAAATTGCCAATTTTATCGATAATACGAATCTAGTAATTCGATAGAGATATAATGCAAATTCAGTTAATTGTTCGCTGGGACGGTGGAGATGCACACGTCAAAAGGGGATAGGAACGGGCACGGTTTTTGCCCTTTTGTTGCCCACAGGGTGGTTGAGGGTAGCGTCGCCGGTGTTAGGTATCTTCCTGCAAGATTGAGTTTCCTTCTGCATGTGTTGTCAATGAGCGATGGACGTGACTGACAAGGAAACATGCCGTGCAGTTCGAACAGATGGCATAGATTTGGTTGCAGTTTCCGTGAAATGCAGCGAATTTATATTTTGTGGATCAACATAAATGGATAATATAAATGTGCTCATTTTATAATATATAAAAGCTGGCATAAAAAAAAATTCACCTAGGTATAAACCTGCAATCGTTCAACAGATACTTTGATATGTGCATAATTATAATTATGACACGAGACGATCGGAAAATATTGCTCATCGTCCAGCAAATAGGCTGAATCCATTTTACATAACATACACGTCCGTGTAATATACTGCTTGCCCTGACCCACTTATTCCACAGTCAATCAATTATCTGGCCGCTATCAAGATCCTCTTAATTGTACAGAAACATGGCCTCCATAAACACGTAGATACGTACGAATAATATTCCGCAATTACATATACATATGTGCGGACGTAACGATCGATCCTAAACGGAATCGCATTAATTCTAATAAAAATTGCGGCCCGATAGGGGAACACATTTTCCAAGGAGAAAAATCTGGTCGGTTGAAATCCCGGCGATAAAATTCGATCCGCAACGGTGCGCGAAACCGCGCCAGTTCGTCTTCCCTGAACCAGAGCCAGATCGTATCCCCTAATTTTTGAAATGGCCGTTTAAAGGGTTGCCGTGCCAATTAGCATGTTAATCGGAAAACCGGCCGACGATTCGAGCACCGGGACCTCTAGACCGGAAAGTCCTGTTAAAAAACAGCGGTGAAAACGACGTTCGCGACGGAGTCCGTTGGCTTCTGGGGTCGTGTGTACTACGGTGGTTGCTCGGAACAGAAGATAAGAAGATAATTGCTCGCTACCACTCATTCTCGCCACACCCGTGTAAACGAACGCGCGGCTCGCGTGACGTATACGCTTCCACGCACCTTTTCTGTCCGCTTTTTGATATCAACCCGATAGGCACGTCCATCGGTATACGTACGGGCATAAAATTGGGATTGCCAACAGGGCGCTAGTGGCATCGAACAGGCTACACTTCAGACCTATAATAACGCGCTGTTAGAGGAACAAGCGATTGATGCGCTTATCTTTATGATTACGTGCAGTTTTTATGGCTGTGCACGATATCGGGGAACGGAGAACAGAATTCGGATTACTAACCGTCTATGTATGCTTATGGTAGGAATAAGTATTCTGTGTAAGATTTGATTGGAGGAGCATTCCCCACGTGAGTGTTAATAAATCATTGATGTACCTCGACGGTAATTTGTTTTACCTTGCGTATATTGATATTAGAATATTTTATCTCGGTCTACAGATGTATCTTGCACAGCATTGGATACAGAAAAGGTTTTGCATGGTTTATATTATATTTCTATGGTCATACGATGCTCGTGATGTGATATAATTGTTTTATTCTAATCGCATTAATTCCACGGTAATAGAGAGATACTCAATTGAATTACTAGCAGCTCTAGCGTGTATGAAATTCAGGGGTTTAAATCGCAATTTCGTTCAGTGGTGCCCAGAACCAGTACCTCCCGAAAATCGTTTCGAGAGAACTCGGATCATTCGATTCCGTATCACGTTAGCTACGGCGCAAATCTAATAGAGTGCCTGCAGCATCAAATGTCACTGCTAGTTGTGGAGGGGTCGCAGTATTGTAGTTTTTGATTGGCTAATCCACCCTAATCTAATCGAACGTTCCCCGACATTTTAGCCCTCAAAATTCTCCTGCAATGTCATTCTAACCAATTAGTATTCAGTTACAAATTGCAATCTTACACTGAACCTTCTTTCGTGCATTGCGAATCCTAGAAATTTTTCGTAAAAGTAGACTCTGGGAACGTTATTATTTTGCGGAAATTTTGGTGCGTTTAATATTTTCTTAAATACACAAGGATATTAAAATTTAAAAATCCTGAAGATAAAATTGCATGCAGTTTTCAGAAACGATATTCCTTCGTATGGGGGTAAAATTTGTATACATTTAATTCCAAATGATGCCAGACATTCAAGAAAATTTTAAATTGCCGCACTACGTTAAATCAGTCAATCGTAGTAGAGTGATGCATTGATGATGCGCAAGGCAAAAAAATGTTGTATCACGTGGAACCGGTTTCCTACTGCGCAGGTAGCTTCGATCACTCGTTCGCGATTCAGGATTATCCCAAGTTTGATGATATCAAATCTTCCTGTACGTACCTCGCATTACATTATTCTAGATTCCGTTCGTTTGACAAGCCGCATAGAGATACACAATTCACGTCATGCATCGAAATAGGGACCTTTCTTTTCTGCGAGTACCTACTACGAACCTCCATCAATGAAGCAATCGGAAATGTAGAAATATGCGGGGCACGTTGTTCCACAAAGCAAACGGATCATTAAATCAGGCATAGTTAGATAATTCACCCCTTATTCTAGTTAGGAAGCTCTCTGGGGTTCATAAGACTGTCCTAATTCCAAGACCTTGCCTGATTAGCGATAAAGTTTATAAGGTCGCTGAAATGTGTTTGACCTCTCCAAAGGTATACAACCGGCGATATACCGGAGTACATTATGAAGTAGACATTTCGCACGAATTCAAAATAATATGTAATTCAATGAACACTATAATTTCTTATTGAAGCTTGCACAAAACAATATCTAATATTAATTTTCACCAAAGTGCATTTGACAACTTAAACCTTCCTACATCCTACCGTCTCTGATAAAATGTGAATCAGAGTACCAAGAAAAGCATGGCGTTATTAATGAATCGATTAATCGGTCAGATATCTACTATCGCATTTGGCGAAGTGAAAATTTCACGCGTCGCACCGTTTTGTACAGCATTGTTACCAGTTACTGCGAACGTTGAATGCAAGAAAATGTTACCCGAAACCGATACAACCGGCAATCGACCGGTGATAGCATTCGAAACATTCACGGTACCCAGTCTGATGATAATTCCGTGCTGGTCGTTTGCTTATGGAGAGAGAATAGGAGCAAGTTTATCGAACCGAGATGCTGTACGGGCGCGAATATAGACATCCGACACACCCTAAGACCGAGATATCTGAGCACGACGGTGCATGCGAGGGTGCATACATTGTATCGAGCCACCCTTCTCGACAACGACGCCCCAGTAACACCCCTCGAGAGCCAATAATACTGCGTACTAGCGGGCTACTACGACGGCTTATTATTTTCCTACGGCTCATCGAATCCAGTGTGCTTGCTATCAATTACAGGACATTCCACGCGAAACCCCCTTGTCGGAGTTAGACGGATCAGCCTAACCAGAATCCCATCTGCTAAACTTTTACGTTATGCCCATTTAGCCACCGCGCTAACCATACGACATAGAATAAGGGAAATGGCCCCGATTCGACGCGTTTGTTTTATGGTCAATGCGTGCAATTAATTTGTCAATCGTCGTCCGAAACCGTCAAATTGTATCCATCGATATATAGATATATCTGAGGTTATAATAAATTTCCAAAGGGCAGATATGTCTCTGGATAGAAATAAATTGAATTCGCGGAGAAACACGGTATAGGTGACGTATTAAATAAACGCGAAGCGGCGAGAAAAATCGGTGAAGCGGTGCCAAAATGTCGAGCAATATCGCCGGAATCGCTCGCTATAACTATATCGAAGTCGATGGAAGGAACGGTCGGGACATATATGTAAATCGAAATAACATTATTCGTTGCTCTTGAGGTAACAGTAGACTAAAAAGGTAGAGAAGAGGGCAGAGAAGAACGGGGAGCGAAGGAAGGGAGAAACGGAGAAAAAACGTGGAGAGGGAAGCGGGATCCAAAATTCGAATGAAGGGGAATAAAATGCATTTCACCCGCTTCCCTTGTCGCCCAGGGCGACTGCATGTCGCAATGTAAACGCATACTCTTTCACGCTCGACATATGGCCACGTTAGCCGCTCTTACCTATATTTTTCCATGCCCATATGACCAGCAGACGCGTGGAAGAATTTTAACCAATCATGAACGGCAATCGAGGCTAGTAGTACAAATTATTTATGCAGAAGGGAATATGCCAAGTGTTCAAATTGGATTCGTTGAAACGAAAATTCGGATACTTTTATATAAACCTCGTTTAAAATGATTTACTCCAAAAATAATAAATAGGCTACGCGTATATAGATTCTTCTGTACAGTACAGTAGATAATAAATGTCACGACTCCGATATCGAACGTATTCCCATAAGTAAAGCGCAGGTAAAAGAAAACGGAGCAAAATCTGCGACTAATCTGTATGCATATCGCGTAGGGGTCCGTAAGTGTCTTGCTGAACCAGATCTATCACATTTGACAAGAGCTATCAAACCTGTTGCGACCCAACGATATCATTAAGCGGCTGCACTGGATCTCTTTCGACGAAAGGATCCCTCCAACGAGCATTTCCTTCGCGGAAGGAATTCGATCGCAGGAGAAGACGTGTCATATCGCGAGGACGGTCTGTGTGTGGTCAAGCTGCTGGACGTCGAGGTGAGCTCCGGCTCGCTAAGTTGTCACTCGCAGTCAGCGACTCCTTTTTGTCAGACAGAAGGAAAGGAGTCAGGCGGAAAGCAAGGGGGGACAGAGGGTCCGGGGTACCCCAGGGTTCCCTCCCTTGGTACCCCTAGGGATCCCCCCGACCCGTCAACAGCCGCAGATTTCCAGTTTTTCTTCGAGCTGCACGCAACCAGCTCCCGATCTAATAGCTTGCTTCGTCCTCCTCTTTCTCCACCAGATTCTCCACTTCCATGTCTCCCTCCTCCTCCTCCTTCTCCTCCTCCTCCTCACTCTGCTCTTTCTTCTTGCCCCCCTTTCCTTTCTTTTTCCTTTTCACTCTTCTTTCGTCATTTCGTTGTCTCTCTTCGTCCAACCTATTCAACAACAAGACGTTTGCACGACGTTGCTAGAGGCCGAGTAGAGGCGAACTCGGAGAACCCGGACTGAGAATCGACCTAATGAGGATAATTCCTGCATTGATTGCCAAGGAACAGCGAATGGTACAAGCGGTGCCTGTCTGACTAGAAGCCAGGCTGGTTGGTTGGTTTGTTGGTCGGTCGGCCGGTTCGCTGAATGACTGACTGCTATCGGTAAATCATTCTTAATTAAACGATAGATATTTAATTAGGAAGGCACAGATTGAGTTAGTTATGAGGCATTTAACCATCGTTCGTTATCACGGTGGGCGACTCGGATGGCATCTGGCGAAGTGATCTGGTTACTTGGGCCTGCCAGGCATTTATTGTTAAATGAAAAAGAGGGCGGGGACCGGGAGAGAGTTGGAAAAAAGTAGCTGACGTTCCGTCATGTAAGAGTGGTAGTAATGATATACAAAGTCGCCTCGCCTGTGTTCACTAAAGTGTTTCTAAAGTGCTTCGGACAATTAACGTTTATAATCGTCCCGCTGGTTGTTCATTATGTTCAAGCCTCACGGGTTTGTCGTGAGCCTTTGAAGCAATTAAAAATCAAGCATGCTCTCGTTTGTTAGTTATTTCATAAAAACTCACCGTTACTTCAGAACAGTTTTATAGACCTCGTCGTAAACTGTACAAACTCGATTAGCCCTCGTCTGAATATTTCAGGCATACAAATAAATAGTCGTTCGAAGGTCCCCATTTTATTTTCTCCTAATTGTCACTAATGTCGCATAATCGTGGCACCCTTCTGTCAGCAATTTGTTGGACACATATACTTTCTGGTGGAAAATCAGGCGCAGCAGTAGGATGCCACAAATCACGACAGCAGCCACGTGACCGGGGCGTCAGTGCGTGTACAGCGCCGGATACATAAAACACTTAACGGCTAATTTCTCAGCGGGTCGGATGGTTTCGGTAGAGAAAGGCGAGCCGACAGATCGCGGAAAGACGATCGAGCTGACAAAGGTTCACAGTTGTCGAGAGGTTTTGACGGCTCGTGACAAATGCTCGTCGGTAGAACAAGCATAGAGTACACACACCCTAGGCGGGTCAACAGGTCAGGCAAACGCCAGGCGCCCCGTTCGTCCTCGTGATCTGGTTCTCGTTCCTCGCTCAAAAGACATTTCCTTTCGGGGGACGAACACGCCGCTTGTTTCCTTTAGAGAGTACTGACTCTCTGCCTCTCTCCCTCTCGGTATCCTCGCCACTGTTTCTCTCTTTCTCTCCATGTCTCCCTATCTCCTTCTCTCCTTCCCACCACGACCAATCACTTTATTCCCATCCCACTCTCTATTCTCCTACTTTGCTCTCCTCCTTTCTGCTTCTCGAATTACAAATTATACCGGCAATTAACGACGAGCCCGAGGCTTGTACGAACCTTCCACGGCGTATCGAGCGACAACGTATCCGCAGTTAATACCGGTATACTCGACGACGTACGTATGTACAAGGAAACTTAGCTGCGTCCTTTCGAGTAATCGTGCACACGTTTTGAGGGAACACGATTTTTTCCGATGGATCGTTACGTCTATGGCGAACCGTGTCCTTAAGCGAGCTCTTACTTCATGCCGAAGATGTAATGGCGTAACTCACTGCACGGACTGGCAAGGTCCTAGCAACATAGAGTATGCCACAGCCGAGGGATCTCATGGAAAATGGAAATGCACGATTGTGTCTTGGAAATTGCGAAGCATCTCGGCACGGTAATAGGATGCCGAAGATAAAATGCAGCCAGGGACTGTCCGCGAACTCTCGAATCGTATGTCAACAACGTGACTCGATTATACGTCCCGTTTAGTAGTTTACATCAATGAATAAGGCGTGACATTAAATCGGCAGAATTGAATTAACGCATTGTTTATTGCGAGAACCATTAGCGAGGGTCGTCGTCTGTTCGAGATACGTCAATTTGGAGAACTGGACGGGACTATAATTTTTAATTAAAATGCCAAAAATCTAGAAAAATAATTGATATGCAAATATTAGTATGTTACTGACCTGTAAATAATATGGTAATAGTATCCTCGAAATTTTGGCAAATTCTAAAATAAATATTTAGAGTGCGCAGAGGATGGACCGTGACAAGTTTTCCTGTTTGTTTTCTATGTCTCTGGCATGAAACTTGTTCCAAGATTTAATTAACTGTCAAGTTTTACGGTAGCAGTAAAAATTCCAATGTTTTGCCTTGTTCCATCTTAAAAAATTACTAAAAATACGCCACGACAGTATCACGTTTACTATAATCGTATATGATTACTGCACAGAAAATTAATCTAGAGATTAAAAGCCTTAAAGTCCTCATACTTTCGGACTTGATACAAATATAGATTCTCTACCAAAACGCGATACCACTTGATCGTAGATTGCCTGTCCCTATCTAAATAGAGCAAACTGAAGGAGCAGAAAGGAAGACAAAAGTATTTTGATCATGTTCTTTGTATCAAGGAGAAACATCTTGTCGGCACGATGCATAGAACTCTTCTCTGCAGTCTAGTCGTGAAATAAGAAAGAAGTTTTTTTTTTAAAACGCCATCTCTCCATTTTGCCGAAGCAATGAAAATATTAAATATTCTATATACGATGCACAGGCGGGGGCGTCGACGAGTAAAGCTAAGTGGCATTTTACTGAACGTATTACATTTATTTAATATTATTTACGGCAGGTTTTACGACACCAATGATACGTATACGGAGTCTACCCAATATCAAATATAACGTCGTAACCCTGAGAAAGCGCAGAGGGTAGCGGAGGCAATAAATGTACGGCAAACGGCGTTCCCGATAGGCATCCTTACATACAGGTTCACCCTTCGCGTATAGGTAGCAATCGAGAGCCCGGTGGACCTGCATGTCGTCCCTGTAAAAGGAGCAACTGAACTTTCCACTTTTCCTTTCTTCCCTCATACGTCTCGCATTTCCATGTTACCCGCGTTAAAAATAAAGCAGACATTTCGTTCAATTTCGATGGCGATAGCGGGGACGATCTTAGAATTTCGATACTATGTCGTAAAGATAATTGCTGTTATTCAATGCGTTCTCCTTTTATCATTATACTAACGAAAACCAAGAACTATATTCTAACTTGGAACTGACATCGAGAACTTTAATTGGGGTTACATATCATTGAACTGATGAGTCCCTTTACATATGAATCTCAGATTTCGGTATGCAGGAAATTTTACAGACTTTAAAATTTCAGCAAGACTCTCTATACCCGGTCGTAATGATTATATTGCTACTCAAAAATTGCATTAGCTTTGTGCACTCGAGGGTAGACACGTCCATCGAGAAGTGACATTTACGATGACATTACTCCTCATTCAAATCGTACGTATATACATTTCTCGTATTTGAAGTAGCGTTGTGCACGGTTCAATTGCAATGGAATTTGTATTCCCCCTGTATCGGTCGATATCAATCGGTACGCTGATAACAAGAAGTCTGCAGTCTTATAGAAAGCAGGTCCAGTGGTCGAGGATTGTGCGCATTCAGTATCCATGTAAATCCAACTACCCGTATCGTGTGGAATTCAATTCGAGTCGCTTGTCTGCCAGGACGATGGCGATAGAGAGAACGAACGAGACTATAAAGGGAAACAGAGAAAGGTTGATCTGAAATGGCTAAATAGAAAACGCAAACGACGCCCGACTTTACGGCCACTCATACTCCTCTCGTTCCACCGATTTCCTCGCGTTCGTCGTTCTACCATTCTCAACAATTCGTCGATGACTTGTGCGTACACTTGAGCATCTTCGTGGGTATCACGAATTCGAAACGTCGATGTTCATAGAACAAACGGAAAGGTTGATTTTGTGCAAGTCTGTTTGTCCTGAACTTAAAGAATTGATTAGAAAACTGCAGTTACAGTTCTTCTGAATGTATTATTAACAAAGTTATTAGTTGGGAAATTTAAATTTGCCTAGATTCAATATGAAAACAATTGGGCACACAATGGCAGACGAAAAGCAAGCAGCCTTTTCAGAACCGTGTAAATGTAGAAGAACATTTTATTTCAATCAAATATATACAGGAATAATTTATTTCAATTAATGATGAACTTTAAATACAAATATGCGTCGATGTTAAATCCATAAAGACTACTAAATCGCAATACAGTCGTAACCTATTATGTGTTAGGTAGATATGGAATTTGTCTTTCACTGAAATTGTTCGTATTGGAAAAACGAGAAAGTGGAAAAGAAAATCGAGGAAGAACGGTGTATACTTGGTCTCTCGGCACTTTTTGGAACGGATAACGGCCTCGGCTATACGAAATGTATCCGTACGCGTAGCCATCTTACTGGTCCCTCACCTTACCTTTGAATATTTTATACAGACAATTCGCCGGTGCAGTTATTTCATGCTAGCCTCACGAAAAAGATTCTGTACTCGTAGCACGTACCAGCGGAAGGTACCGTACAACAGCGTGCTATACATCGATTGTCGCTCACAATCACTGTACATATTACTGTCAAAATAATTTTAAACAAACAGATTTCCATTGCTCAGCGTCTGTCAGAGCTAGAACATTTGCAGCTAAATTAAACAGTGAATGAAAATTTAAATATTACAAACAGTAAACTTTATTTATATCTTTACGAATAGATAAACAGCTCCTTTTACTTCTTAATACTATTCACTCGTTTCTTCTTCGCTACAATTGATTTAATTAACACATTCGCGTTGGTTGAAATGCAACTCCAGCCTAATAAACAGTGCAAAATTTCGTTTGCAAATACGTAATAAATAATGAACTACTTCTCAACACTGCTCCGTCCTCGATATCTTACAATTTCATGAAGCAACCCACGATTTGATATACATATATGTAGCAATAACACATAAGGTGCTTTATCAAAATCGTCATGGTGAATTAGTTCGCGTCGCATCGCGTTTAAGTACAGAGACGCGTAGCTACCATGTATATAACGTCACAGTGTATACGTGGCGTTATCGCCGCACCAGCGTCTGTACCTATACAGGTATACAAAGGTAGCAGAGAGGACGTACGTATCGTAGGTACGGCGGAGCCAAGTAGCATTTGCATGAATTTGTTGGTCCGATATCCCGACGAGGATCGTGCTTTAAGCCGAAGGAAGCCGAACTCCACGGTCGGGACGCCGTGAACTTCGAGCTGGCAAGAAAGCCACCTTTAAGAAGTGCCCGGAGGGGAGGTGACTTTTTTCAATTTGTTAATTCAAGGTAATCCTGAGGGTGGCTAATTTCGAGGCAACCCTCTCCCTTCTCCCTAACTAGCGGTATACTCTCTTCGAGCTTTCTTACTGCTATACACCGTGGACCCTTTTTTCCTTGCGACTTTTAATCTCGTGCTATATTCCTTTGCTCACCACCCTCGCGTTTCTATCTCTCTCTCTCTCCCTGCTTCGTTTGGCGCAAAAATTACCACGCGTTGCCGCGCACCGTCCCGGATCGTCTATGGTGTCCATTCAAGTAACGCGAGTACTTTCGGTGCTTCTTTGAAATCCGATTGCCAACGATGAATTCCGAGATTACCTAAAACGCTCTCGGGGGTAATAATGTAAATTCTTCCGACGTGCTTTTTTTACGAGGCTTTCTCCACGATTGTACTTATTCGTGACCCGGGAACATAATCTCGCTGCCGGCGGAAGGAAGAAAAATATTCCTCGAACATTCTCAGCGGAAATAGATTGTTAGCTGATTTCGGTGTAGCGTTGAATTACGTTCAATGTGGTTAGTGTATCTGAGAGAAAAGAAAGAAAAAAAGGAAGAACACGCGCATAAGCTGAAGGTCGGAGTACACGTCTAGTAAAACGATGTTATAGTCTTTGAACGGTCTTCAGGCACGAGGGTGGTCGAACACGGTCTAGTGTACACATAGGGTTGCTAGTAGGATGACGGGCGTCGGCCATGTTGTCTTGACATTCTCCCTCGAGGGTTGTCGGGGGTGGATATATTTAGCCTGCCGCCTCCAGGGACCCTCGCCACCCCAACCACCACCTAACTCCCAAACCACTCCCGACTTATGATGCCGTTGTCCGACCAACCCCAAACTTTGCGCCACTCCTTACACCAGGTTTATACACAATGCTCCGGTGAATAAAGGAAACACACGTCCGTGCCTAAAGCAATTGAAACACCTAAATATTCGACACGTTGATCCCCGCGATAATCAATTTCCTTGCAAAACTCTCCTTTCGTTCTATCGGTTAAGATAAATTCTCCTGTTTAATATTTTTATCGTTATTGCTGCCTCGTATACTATTCTCGTTATACGATGGAAGAATGCTTTTCTTGATTGAAACTGTGATTGTTCTACACTTGTAAAAGCTTTACGAGTTTTGAAATTTTGTTCGCGTTATATAATTCTGGCTTAATTCTCTTATCAGTTTCTTTTTATATCTCCACGGCTACTTTGTCTTCTCTCGCTGCTTGCTTTCGAGTCTTCAGATGACCAAGTTCTCGTATTAAACTGAAAAAAACAAGCGCCACAGTAATTATTCACTGACGACAGTTTTCAATCACATACCCCGCCACGTAGTATGTTCAGCTGAATATGCGTTAGTCCGTGCAGACTGTTACATTCAGCACTCGCGAGTAAACAGATTTGTATAATGACGACATGTCCTCACGGTAACCACACTTCGTGACGCAAGCATGTCGTGAAAAGTATTGCACAGACGATATACACGTCCTGCAGAAGGGGTTGCACCACGATAGTTCACCGAGTACATTCTCCGTACTCTGGTAAGTACTACCTCCTCGCTCCTTTCTCTTCGGCTCTCCTTTTCAAACAGAAAGGGACGTCATCAATATCGCGCGGCTTTTCGCTTCCATCCAACAAGAGAGGGACAAAACTTTGGCTACGTGTGGGCGGAGTCACGCCTAATCCCTAGAGTCAAAATGGATGTCTCTGGAGACCTCCTCCGTTGGACCAAGCTGTAAAAGTTCTGTCCCCCGTGATCGAGGTTAGGCCGGACTCGGGGGTGGTTGCGGGCGATACTTCAGCAGCCATGTAACATATTACCGAAAGGGAGGACATTTTGCGAATTTCCGTACTCCGGCACGGAACGGACGTAGGTAGGGTGGCCGAGGAATCGGAAGGGCTGCCTACGCACCCTCCGAATCTTCCCTCGAAAACGAGCAGCGCGTGCCTTCTTTCCTTTCTTTCGATCGTGCCACGCTTTCCTACGTGCCAATACATCTGCGACCTTGCCGGCGCACGTGGAGACAGTTGCGTGATGGTTTTCGATTTACTGACGCTTATGACCAACCTTTCCCTTCAAGCATGGCTGGGAAAGAAATAGTTTTACAATTTTTGCCCTGCGCCATTCTATCCGTTCCTTCTACTGTCGAATAGTATTTTTAATTGAAAGATCTGCTTTGCAAGACTGACTAAATTTATAGAACGCGTTTTTATCTTTCGTAACTAACAGTTCGGTATTTATGAAGTATTGAAATATAATATAAAGAACGTGGATGGTGCTTTCAATTCAATATATTTAACAACAATTGGGTACATTCTAATTGATATATCTAAACGCATCTTCTAAGAAATGAATTCGTCGATAAAATAGCATGTATGCAACCGTACGATATGATAAACTTCCGTAAATATCACACAAGTGGCACATGGCTAATCTCGTATGCTTATAAAATGTACCGAAAAATAACTTTTGATCAGAGGGTGGTCCATTAATTTTGCGATAAAAATTAAAAGTTTACGCCGTGTAATACCGTTGCAACGCGCGTAGGATGCGGAGCGTTTCGAGATTCACTTTCACTTTCCACTTTACTATGCGAGCTTGGAAACCTTCGTTCGGTAGGATGGAACAAGGAATCTGCAGAAGGCGGAAAAAATAGGGGTTGTAAGTTGCGCAGATAATTCTCAGAGGCGGAGGCAGAGCGGGCAACCTTTTGTACGAGGGTGGTAGACGAAAGAGGGTTGGTGATCGTGGGCACGAAAGTGAAGGCGTCTGCGATACAGGACATAGAATTTTATACAGTCTTAGAAAGCCTCTACTTCCAGTGCTTCCCAAACGCTTTTCAATTACTTTCTCACCATTGAATATCGTGTATTTGTTTTGTTCGAGACTGAAGCCCACGACAAAACAAATATATTGTTACATGTAGATTCGTTAAATAGTATAGGAGTGGCTGGAATATATAGGGTGGTTCGCTTTTTATATAACCATCAAGGGGATTTGTGAAAAACTCAATTGAAATCCTAGACTGAAATTTGTATAAGTAGACTTTTGGTTCTGGGAGGAACAGATTTGAAAATTCGTTGGGTGCACTTGTATTTAAATAAAATTCAGTTCTGTATAATTATACTGTATCCTGCGTTTGTATACATCAACAGTAGGTAGTACTGTGATTAGTATTCTAAAAAGTGAAAACAGAATGTCTGAGGCAGACAGTGTATGATAATTTAATTTCTAGAACAGTATACCGCGGCGGGCAGAGCAATTTGAAAAACTTTTGCATTTATAAATGATAATTGCTACTCAAATCTGAAACTATACTTATATACTTTTCCATGAACAAATTCGCAGTATTAGTCCTTAGCGCATTTTCTCATAAATGTTAGGTTTGCGAGGTAAATAGAAAAGGTGAAAACTGCATCACATTTTACCCACAATACGGTTGAACAAATTTTTTGCATGTGCAACAACCTTTGATGTTACAATGGCGATAACATGTGCTCTCTCAAATTGACAGCTATAATTTTTTTATGCCACGTAACAGCGACTATCGACACGAATTTAATAACCTGCGATATAATAGCGTTCAATTTCTTAGAAGGCAGAAATGGGAGAGACAATTACAAAATTTTTAACAGGTATTATTTCATGTTCCCTAGAATTTGTCATAAAACCATTATTATTTTCCCTTACTTTTGAAAAAGTACCCAACACATTGCCGCCATTCAACAAATTTACCAACATTCCAGGCTCCTTGTTTTAAAAATTTTCAAAGTGAAATCCTTTCCCACTTCTCCCTCCCTTTTATTTCTCCTCGAACGCCTCAGCTTTGTGACCCATGAAAGCTTCACGCGAACTTCATAAGAGAAACAAAGAGAATTCGGTGGGAAAGGAAGGAAGGAAGGCGAAAGAGTGCAAGAAGGTAGAAGGAGGAAGGATATCGGGATTCGTAGGATCGAGAAAGGGACCGCGAATCCCACGGGACTATCGACTGCCGAGTCCCGTGGGGCAAGTCGATACTCCAGGGACATCCCATCCTCCTCCTTCAGAGGTCTATCCTCCTTCTCCTCACCTCCTCGTCACCTCTTTCTAGCAGAATTCGAGTTCTAAACAGTCGACGCAAGCGCAGTGCACATCCTCGTTCTAAACATTGCTTCCACTTTTTGTGCAATACACTGATCCCAAACAAAAATTGCCAGAAAGTTTTCCTGTAAAGGCACCCGTTGTTTGAATTCTATTACATTTTTTTATCTGTAAAGCATCCCTCCATTAAAACTTAAGCAACCATTACAAATTATTAAGTCGAAATAAGTATTAGGATTTCATAATACTAATCACAGACATATAGACAAAATAATATTCTGTAACAGCTACGAATATAAAAAGATATTCATGTTGCAAAAACTATATCGTAAAATAGGCTTGATATATTTAAAATAACTTTCGTGTATCAATATCGTGTATTGAAAAGAGGTAGTGAATTAGTTGCTTATAACAATGTGGTTATAAATCGTCTGCTGTTAAGGGGATGTATCGAGGCAACTCATTATCAGAGTTAATTCGATAGAAAAGGAAGAGTGATAGGAAAAGTGTGCATCGATACAGAGACTTACAGTTAAATTGTATGCGATAGGACGAGCGGTAACAGTGTGCGGTCGGGTTGTCAGCACCGGTAAGTTATTTAGCGGTTGAGGCCGTAGCAGTTGGCAGCGCTGTCTAATTGTAACGACACCTTTGGGACTGGTATCACTCCCCGTATCCACCAAACCACCCACTTTCCACCCCCGTAATCGTTGAAGCGCTCAGGTACTCCCTCACCCTACCGGTCGCTTCCTCCTTCCTCTCGACTCCGCGACTCTCTCTTCGGCAACCTTCAGACGCTGTAAACCAAAAATACGGCGACACTTTGTCGAAACGTTCGTTTCCCGTACATTTTAATGCCCTACCAGGCAGAAACGAGAGCGAACAGAGTTACCGCAGCTTCTACCCGTGGTTAACCATAACTCGACTTATCGATGCGACTGTTACTTCAAGTTATCCGAATTCCTCGCTTCTTTCAGTTCACTCGGTCTTCAAGTAGTTACATATTCGATCGAAACTCATAACGGGGAGCTTGCACACAAATGATTGAAGACATAAAATGTGATTGTCGAACAGGAAGACTTAATCTTGCTATTTACATTTAATTCAGACACAAATTTTCGGTATCGTCAGCTATCCGCCGGTGTTGCGTTTGCCGCGTCAAACGGAGAAGCGATTCCTCGAATGTCTCGACGGCAAAAGGAAATTCAGAACGAGAGACAAGGACTAAGTATCGAGCAGGTTGTCGCCTCGTAATCGCGCGTCTCGAAAACCGGGCCTCTCGTAAACTTCCGTGTGAGCATGGACGTTTGCTTTATTGCCGAGGCTTCTGATATCGCGGCAGTTGGTAGCAACATCGGTAGAAAGGCAGGCAGGCGGCATTATCTTCTCCGAGTGAGGGTGAGAGAGGGCGAATGCCCTCCCCATGAGATCACCATGGCAACCCCTGTACGGCCCGCCACAGCGTCGTGTCCTGCGTGCTTCCATGTCCTGCTAGCATGGCGACTGCTAACCTCGCAAACTTCTCTGTCGACGATAACTTAGAAGTCCTTCCTTCGTGTCCTTCACTTTCCTCGCCTTATTATTACGTTTTGTAGATTCCTTTACCTCGAACGCCTGCGATCTAGATCCACACAGAGGGCGGTTATAATGATCGTTTTCGACGGAGCACCATGAAGCATCGTCCAGAAGACGCATACACGGAAGCTTATCTCGACGCCAGCCAGAAGGGTTTATTGCCTTCATCACGAGATTGTAGGTTCTTTTGGGTAGGGTGTTAGTGAAAACGTTCGTGTACGATATGCACGTCGAATTTATGAGGTGTGCAAGCTTTCATTGGATGCGCTCGTATCGATGTCAAATTTTTTAGATATATTTTAATCGCCGTTCTTTAAACTTGCGGCGGATGCGTATTTTTACATCTTTGCGATTTATACCTGTGACGGCATATTGTTGGAACATATTTTGAAACCGTCGTGAAGACGATTATTCTTAATCGTATTATCGATTTCAACCGGGGGTGAGTTGACAAGTTTGTTTAGTTTGCGAAGTCTTATCTCGTACAGAGTTCATATCTTGTAAAATTTGTATTTGCCCGGCAAACTTCTCATGCTGTTCACGTACTTTGCATCGCAGGCAGTGGAAGTTCCGTTGTAAAGCAAAATCTATTATGATATCTGGCTTGGAAAAGGTCGATTATTTTTCATGCTCGATTTCATAACTCAATTGTAATCCGGGAAAAAACTATTAAAAATATGATATGACGCAGCTATCCTCGGGAAGAACTTGTTAATTAATTTGAAGAAATTATTATTACCTACCTTTAACGCTGTCCACTTAAGCAGTTACTGAAAACAGTCATTTTCAACGCAACATAAAATCGTTTTCTGTCATACACACTTAAATATTTATTTACCACATATATGCCTGCAAGCGTATGTGTATAAAAAGGCACAGAAACCAGTCATTAAGGGGTGCCCGATAAAAATGGAACGGTCAAACGTGAAGCCGGGTAGAACAGTAAAGTTCTTAAGCAAAACAGAGTTGCAGATTTTACCGAGTTTCAAACTAGGTGTGCCTCTCAAAGCGGAATGTCGTCCTCGCGGGAGAGAGAATGCAATGGTTTGGGGGACCCTCCGTAAGCCTGTTAAGGAAGAGTCGCGAGTTTCCTCAAAGGGGCCACGAATATTAAAATCACATTTTAACCACCTCCTACCCCTTCTGTTTCGCCGACAAACTCCATGACCGTGCAACAAGGTTAGTCAGGATTAAGCGAGCTTCCGGCAAACTTGCAACACTTTGCTACCCTACGCAGACACGCATACCTAAAATCGTTTGTGAGCAATGAATTTACGTCGTCCCTGAAGTCTATTGGTTTGTTCTCAAAGATTTGTGCTATTCATGCCTGATACAAACGTGCCTCTAATTTGTGGAAAGTTTTTATTAACGATAACCATTGCAAGTTTGTCTAATCTGGTAAAACTTTTAACAGATTAGGGGTTGGTTCAACTTGAAAGTATATAGGGTACGCAGCACCCATAATAGCAGATCTGGAAAACTGACAAAAATATTTGCAAGGAATTTTGTATTATATCAAAGTTATAATATACTTATATTTCATAAAAAAAGGATAAGAAAGAATGGTAAAAATAATCAACAGTGAGGTTATTATAATAATTTCTATCATTTCGTTATAATCGTAATTTTGTACTGCATCAAAATTTACATTTACGTTCATAAATCTGACGCCCTCCATTAATTAACTTTTCAAATAAAAAACATCTTTCCCCAAATCAACTCGTCAAAGACCATGCCGTGCAAACACTATTACAAGCGTACTATCCGACCGCATTTCAAACCGACATTACAAACTCCGCTCATGCTTCGGGTTCATTAAACACCCAGCAACCATGACGTATGAAATTCTTCTCGGAAGCACGCGAAGCAGGATGTTTTGGTACGCATGGCATTTCTGTCTTCGGTAAGAAACACACGTGTACCCGAGCATGCGCGACTTACGGTCGTTTTTGTCGATATTTGACAGCGGCAACTTGAGAGGGTCCTAGCCGTCCCCGCCGAGCCCTCAGGGGCTCTGTATCTAAATGCGGGCATTAATAAATCGCAGGCATGCTCATGCATCCGCGTACGAATCGTCGTCAGTGGTAAGTTAGTTTACGCCGGTGGATGTTCCGATCCGTTTATGGAAATGACTCGTGCTTTGCTCGGACACTGCGCGCCTAAGGCACCACGACATAATTCCACAATTCTCGCCTGCCCCTCTATTCCGCCAGTATATTCGGACACTCGAATCTGCAGGGGTGAAAATTAACGCGGCTAATACTACTTTCTTCCACGCCCAATAATATTACTATGACAAACCGATCAATAAGAATTAATGCAACCTTAAACAAAAGAAACGAGAATGGATATTCGACCAAACAAATTCCCTCTGCTTATGATTTACTGCGCGAACGTGAAATCACGGTACAATTGGAATACGATTTTACGTTATCGCCAGCTATGAATGCGAAGACAATCCCGTCACTTCTATATGTGCGCGACTGATATTCATATTATGTAGCAGTACTATGCGATGGATGGTAAATCGTCAGCTGATGTGCTATAGGTGCAAAGCAAATCTAGTTATAGCAGCCGGCCTCTCAAGCCGTCTTGTAACTAATATGATAGACTGCCATTAGGGATATCTCGCTGTCGTGACGAGGGGACTGTGAAACGCACAAGGAGCAGGCATGGGGTAGGGGTGGACTACACAACATAGAGCCAGGGCCAGGGTACGTTAGTTCGGGATATGCTAGTTAGTAAGACGTATTACTTACGTATGAATTATGCAGTACATTGCTAGTGACTGCCGAATAGCCTTTGCTTCTACCATCTTGGGGCATAGGTAAACGGAACTCTCTTCTCACAGAAATTCGGTTAAGTTACCCTCTTTACACATTGCCGGTCGTCTGATTTCCTTTTGTAAACACGAGGACCACTAGCTCGATACAAAATACATCGATTAACCGCCTATTTGATTTAGTAATTACGTTTTCACAGAGTCGAACGTGTATTCTGTGTTAGAGTTAGCAAATTGTACCTGATTGTACATATCGTTGGCCAGAGGCTTAAATTTGTGAAATATCGTAAACGTGTGAGATGTTTAAAGCTGGTTTTACATAGTAAGTTCGTTGCTTTTGTCGGATATTTCTTGAATCTTTAGCGTGGTAATAGCGTGGATGGAGCTCGTAAGGGGATTCGTAACTTCTTGTCTACCCGCGCGTAAATTTGTTCTACTTGCAGCCACGGTCCGGCTCCTATTTACGCGGACGTTCTCGTAAGAGAAAATTAAACAGCAATATCGTGAGGGCCGGTTAACGGCGGGGGTCATGCGACACATTATTTTCTCAACTTGCCCGGAATGTTGACTTTTGTGCAAATTAAATTAATGTTCGTTTTACGCCGGCGTCCAGTAGAATAGGTTCAGTATTTGGTGAGACGGTTTGGAAAGCTACGCTTCCCGCTTAGTATACTTCGCGCGCGCCGCGTAATATTCAATACTTAAGGCCGTAAACTGAACATTTCCATTGTGCAATCAATAGCGTATCGCGTTTAAGGAAATAGCTTAACAACTGTATTCTAGCGTAACTGCATTGCCGCGTATACAAAGTATATGTAATTTATCTGCACAGTAAAATTCAACGTTTATTGTATAATTCAATGGAATGGAATGATTAAACAATTATTAATTACTTAAGTGCATAACATCTGGATAACATAGGAATAAATGTCGATAAGAAATTTTGCGATATAATAATCATACCCTCTTCATCTGAGTATTAATTAATTGAAATCTCATTGTAATCGAAATATCACTTATTTCAACTCTTCATTTTCAAACAATCTCCTTTTCTATCAACAAAAGAACACGTTTCTTAACCGAAAGCAGCTTGAATATCCCGAACTCATAATCACGGTAACATTAAGTATCACTGTCCACGAGGCAACGAATAAAGTGCAACTTTGTATCTATTAGAAATGATTTCCTGAATTAGCCGATAGCTTACACGGGATCCTTCTTAGCCTTTCCCTATCTATAATACTTCCTGTGAAGAGGATCCGAAGGAACGAGGCGGTGGATGCTGGATGACGTCGGTGCAAAGGGCCTGGGAGGGGTGAGGAGGGTCTCAAGAAGGCCGGTGCAGGGGGCGTAATGGAGGCTAGTTAAACATTAAGCATCCCCTGATACCTTGCTAACCCCTTCCTAACCCCAGTTAAGGTGTATGCAAGGTATACAGCTCTAGGTGGTTTCCTATGCCTTACGGACCTCCGTATACATTCTTACTAATTGACGTCCTTCGCTTTTGCATTATGCAGTTGCGATTACTCCCGGGCGTTTTCTTACTAAAATAATATATCCGATCGAACGGTACACTGCCACAGCTTCTCGGAAAGAAGTAGCAATCTGCCTCGTACCGTCTATATTCTCCTGGCGAACGAGGATGCATACTTTAGTTAGGGATTTCTCTCTCCGACTTGCACTCTGTAATTCGCTGTGACGTATTTTTTGTATTATCGATACCATGAACGTGCGTTGTACGAAATTAGTCGATCAATATTGCTGTACCCTCGGTGTACTTTTATTCAATCGTACTTTATTTAACTATTGTTTTATATTACACGATTCACAGTTTGCATTAAATTCATGGAGTTTCGTGGATTAAACTGTTCAGTAAATAACATCTGCAACTATCATGAGCTCGTGAATTCTCTTAGTGGTTGATAACAATGAACATAATGACGACATCCCCAAGGAGCACTACCACTGAGATACATTGTTAGCACGACTGCTGAGCAGGGGTTTGTCGTTTCGATAGGTGATTAGTACACTATTAGACACGCCTACCATTCCACTGAACAGACAGATTTCTTACTTACCAATACTATGTGGTCCTTTGAGACACAAGAGTTCCCAAAACGGACTTTCTCATTAGTCCCTAAAGAAATTCATTTGCAGGAATGTGTTCCTCCATCTCCGAATTAAGTACTTTTGGCGACCCTTGTGAGTAATAAATTTAACAAAATGTTTATCAGATTGCAATAACGATGAACCCCCGAACAGATAGAAATGGCTATTTACATTTTAGTGCAACATTTATTTTAAAACGATGAAAACACCAAACGTTTACCCAGTTAATAAACGTTTAATAAAATCAATTAGCAGTAATTGTTTAACCGTATCAATTGGTGTTTAAGTACGAAACTGAGGCGTTGCCAAGCTCGCTATAAAGTAGGGGGTAGGTATAGGGAGTTATCGAAGAGGCGAATGAAATGTGACACTTCAGAATTTCGTTCTGCATTCACGTTACATTGTCCGTTCTTTTACGGTGACAAAAAAGGGGGATGTGCTTTGGAAGCCGAAAACATGATTAAAGATTTCCCGGCGTAGAAGAAAATGGATTTCTGATACGCGTAATGCCACCCTATTTGGAACTATTACGCGTAAGTCCCCAAGTAAGCCCTCTATATCCGTTCACCCCTGAACGAAATATATTTACTAGATCACGAGGTATCTGCTTGCGACTTGCCACCCATATACAAGGTGTTACTAACGCATAAATGATTCCACAAAAAAAGAAAGAAAAGTGCACGTAATCTGTACGATATAGGAAATCTATTTTCTGCGATAATATAAATTTTTATTGATCGGAACCTTGCACGAAATGTCGCTCGATATTTACAAGACACAGCATTCATTTCCTAAACAATACACGATAGAAGAAGGAGAATAAATTACATAAATGGAAGTGAAGGTTGCTATAAAACTCAAGTTACACGCGGGAATTCTAGTTTAATGGCTCTATTCCATCTTTCGAAACGATGCCTTTTAAGTTAGATTGTACACAAGCTCCTTGCATCGCTTGCAAAAAAATAAAGGAAACGCCTCACGTACTAGGTGCATAAAATTTTTCCATACACCGCTCAATGACTTGAAACCTGTTACAAGGACGAGCACCTGTCTACGCACGAATATTTTACCAACGAATTACTTTCTCTAAGGGTGGAGCATCCGTTTCAATACGGCCGGGAGAAAATCGCTAATTGGTACATGGGAAATATTAACAAACCGCTGGGCAAATGCCGATGATTTACTGCAAGGTTTGATTGAATTCATTCACCTCTGTTTACCTGGCCTCTCTTTCGCTCCCCAGCCTTTCTCCCTCTCACCGCGAACCTCCAATATTTAGTTTTTTTTCTCTGTTCACCGGCGTCGTTTATTTTTTCTGGCTCGTTCGTTCATCCATCCCGACGTTGCGAAGTTGTATACTGTAAAACTGGAAACAGCGAACGGTGCACGTTTCCTGCTACACGCCGTTGCCACTCTGTCTCCCCTTCCCCTATCGCATACAACCCTCCACTTTCCGCTGCACGTTGCTTCGTTTTATTTTCATTTTAGCCGAGGCAACGGAAAGGTACGCTACGATCGGAAGGCAGGCTGGGAATGATTTCTCAATCGGTCGGTCTCTGTATATTTTATTCCGTGTCAATTCGTTAGCAGTCGAACAATGGCCAATACGGCAGGAACCAAACGATCCACCGGCCGTATTCGCCGGTAAAACACTTTAATTGAGGAACGGGGTTGTTTGTGTTCGCGTGCTACTGATCTCCGGAGCTTTCAGAGGCATCGAAGTTATGAAAATTTCCCTTCGAGCTGCACAGTTTTCCGATTTTTCCTGCACCGGAGGGGAAACTTTTACTTCTCAAAATTTGTAATCTTGCGGAATTTATCTGTTGTAAAATGTAAGCAATAAAACGTTCTTCGTGAATACGAAGTTTGTTATACTGCGTCGATAAAGGAATAAATATAATTAATATAATGAATTGAAGAATTATAAATAAATATTCTGTTGTCTATCACATCTAAACATGCACACCGTGATATTTGTTAATACTCGAACATTTTGGACGATTTATTTCTCTATAGAAACGTATATAGACGCGCCTTGTAAAGCATATCAAATTTTCGTTGCTGGAACAAACGATCTTTAACGCGATCCAGAGTTTCGACGACATAAAATGAACCTCCCGTATGTGTTAAGCGACGATCCTGAATAGATTTTTATCGTGAAAACTGGTGCAAGCTCGCGGAAAGTATCGTCGAAGGAGAAAAATCTAATAGATGATCGAAATCGAATTTCAACCCCCGTAAGAAACTGGCCCCTCCGCCCTTCTTGCTCGTGTTCGCGTTACAACATCGCCGATACTGTCGCCCCATCGAGCTCAGAATGAAATCCAGTTCGCATTTGAATCAGTCGGTAACGCAATCCATTAGCTCCTAACAGCCAATACTCAGAGGACAGTGTGGAAGAAAACGACTCTAAAAGGAAAAGAAGGGAAAGAGTGATAGGCAGACGTTGATACGCGTGGGGTGTCGCGAATGATTAGTGTTACCCAACAGTAGATCCAATAAAATAAAAAATCTTTGAAAAAGTCTGTGGATAAAAGGGATCTATCCCCTTTGCCTTCTTTGGCATCGATATAATCACAAATGCAAGCATTTCCATTCCAAGAACTGAAGGTTATGCAGACTTTCGTTGCTTGATTTCTGGTGACAATTTAAACAAAATTTTAAGTCCTTCACTGTTATTTGATACCATTAATACCTCTCTTAATAAACAATATGGATCGTGCAATTGTCTTCAAAGTAATAAACATGTTTATATTGTTATCGGTACTGGTAGTGTCATAATGAATAGAAAATTAAATACACTTTCATTGGCGTCAATTTACCACGTTCATATTAAAATTAAGTCAGCTGTGATGGAAGCGCGTACTATCTAAAAAAAATTTAAGAGATTGGACGAAGTAAAATTATTCGGTAAACAAGGTATAACAACCTGAAGCACTTGTGATCGAAACAGGTTGCTTGGTCGTAATCTTCGGCTTCAGCAACGTTAAAGGACATTCTCGCACCATTTTCACGGTGACGTACATACATACATAGATACACAGGTATGGTCGATAGGGTTCGTATCAGCAAAAGGCTAGAAGCCGTAGTAGTTCTCCGCGCCTCAGGCACGGCAGAGGTATCGTGTTTAGAGCGAGATCCACAGCAACGATAAGACAAAGTACAATGCTTTGAATACCCATCCAGCATCCCGATAAGATCTTAACGTCCTCTAAGAGTAAACGAAATTAAATTCGCTCGACATTCTAAGAGCAGCCGACTGCAGCCGTTAACACGAACCTAGAGTGTATAGTCCATGGATGCGGATAGATACGAAAAGCATGAAGCAGGAGATCGATACGTTTCTTTCCCTTTCTCTTTCTGTGTATCCTCCCTTCCCTTCTTCCTCCACCTTCTCCCTTTGTATCCCGCCAATATACCCTTCCGTACTCTCTGCGCGAACAAGAGGGAACCCGATCGGTTTTATTTTTACTTTTCACTTTTCCAACTATATGGATTTCGTGCCAAACGTTCGACTCGGTTGACAACTTGCACAGGGTCATGCACTCGGCGATAACAGTGTCGTTTAGATAGCCCGTGCCGTGTGTAATGCTCGATAATACGCGCGCGCGCTGTCGTTATCTGTGCGTGTGATATCACAAAGAGAAATGAATTGACGGCTGCGCTAGTACCGAAGATATGCAGGCATGGGAGGACTAGCCTTGCCGTTCAATCTATTCATTGTAGCGAACGTTTTCGAGTAATATAATATAAGATTTATGCACGGTCCTTTAAACGATTATAAATAATTTGGTGTAATGCGTTGGAACAGAGACAGTATCTACAACCAAATCTGATTTCACAAAAGATAGATGGACGCGATTACTTACGGCGACGATGCACGTTACAACAAAGTTTAATAACCTCATTAATTTTGGTAGCAGGCGTTACATATATTATTACTATCGCGGCTCTATTTTCTCAGTGTTTTATGGGGAATAAAAAGGACAGTGACACGAAGGGCGACGAGACGCGGCGCGAGATAAATCACTGCAACGATAAGGACGATGGATCGCGCGTATACATACATACATACATATAACGCAATACCTAAACGATTTTATTTCAGCCAGCGACCATAAAATTAAACGAACTGTCGTTCACCGTACGCTATCCGTGCCTTTCGTTCCTGTGCATCCTTTATACATGCAGACCACGGGAAATAGCAGAGACAAGGGAACGTAAAAGAAACGTGGTATCGATAGGAACCAAGGCGACGAAGAGAAATCAGACGAGTTCCTCCTACAGTTTCGCCTGGACGATTCGCGCAAATGAGAAAGAAAGAACGAAAAAAAAAAAGAAAAGCGGGCGTCGCTACTAGAAGGTACGCGTTTGATTTTTCGATGGAGTCCCGGATCGTATAGACGGAGTCCGTAGGGGGATGACAATGGTGTCCCACGGGAGGAGAGGCCTACCAGCCACCCAGAAAACTACCCCTTCGTCCCTCAACCTCTTCATCGTCTCGGTCCTCCTGATTGTTTCCTACGAGTTTTCTCCATTCTCTCCAACTATCTCAGTCCATCTACCTATCGAAATATATTCGGCTTTCATTCTTTCCGTGTCTCCTAGCCCAAACCCTTGCTTCACCCTTCGCTGCCGTCAGCGTGAACATGGATATCCCGGATCTACAAAAATTTGCTCCAATTCAATATCCCCACCCGATATTCTACATAATTCATGAAAATTCAGCCGTCGGCTTTTTGGCTGAGGCGCGACTCTTGTTCCTCTTATTCCCCCCTTTTTTTAGCTCCCTTTGTACCTCGTATGTTACTGCTATATACCTGCGTCGTTCATGTATGCACACCTCGAAATTTTCACATGATTCCTACCGCCTCGAAATCTTCCGTGCCTTCGACGACTACCCTTTTGTCAGGCGGATAAGAAGTTTTTAGCAATAATTTGGAACTGGTTTCATAGAAACGTGGAAATTTTTTACGTGGAAAAAATATTTTTCCACGATCATAGAGAGGTAAGCAAATATGTTTACCCTCTTAGAGTATTTCTACCGAGAGTAGAATAATTTCAGTAGCGAAGTATGAAAGAATCTGTTCTTTAATATTTAAAATAACTTGGAACACGTTTATAATTACCGGCAGATATATTTCTGTAATTTGTTACGAGTGTTCAGTACAGTAAGAGTTGTACTTTATTGTTTAGTTAATGCGATGAAATCGATATTTAAGAGAATAGATCTTTTGACATTTTGGTGGTGTATCGTAGTAGCCATGATACATTGGCATAGTACGGTCCTAAAGGTTGAAGAACACGTGGTCGGGGGTTTAATCTAGAGAAATGCTGAATAATAGAGGCGAGTAGAACGGGGCTTGCGATTGGCTTATGCAATATTCAGACTTACTTTCCGGCCAAGTTCGCGTTCTAATTAAGTTTTCGACGTTGAAGAGCGTTAAGCACCTTGTCAACCGTTTAACTCCTATCCCGTCTGCTTTCAGATTCTTCCTCAAGTTCTTCCTCAAGTGCAACCAGAACTGCCTTAAGAATGCCGGCAACCCACGTGATATGAGGCGCTTCCAGGTGAGTCAATGTATTCATTCGTAACGATTGAACTATTGATAGCATATTCAAATAAGTGAAATAGTTATTCTGTAGTTATATGTAATGTAAATGAACAGTTAGTAAAAAATATTGATTTGCCATGCGTATAAAATGTGCATTCAAACATATATTAAGTATTTTCCATTTAAATTAAAACATTCTTCTAATACTTATTTAGAAAAATCAATCAATTCTCCATTTCTGTAATCCTCAATGCAGAAAAATGTTACTAATATATCCAGTGGGCGATTTGACGTTTCTATTCGAAAGTAAGCACTTCTACGCTACAATATATTACTTACATGGAAAATATACCGAAACGTCGAAAGGCACCCTTTGAAATTCTATTATCATTCCAATCATGATTCATGAAATAATATCGGTGGGCGAATGAAATCGAGGACACGAAAAGTCCTCCAGAATTGCGTGCTAGCATATCACTGTATATATTCCGCAGCTTCCACTTGGAGACATTCTTTTTTAATTTCCAAAAGAAGCAGAAAAAGTTCGTGGAGGAGACAGCAATTTCTCGATGGTCGGCCATCGTCGAAAGTTGAGTTCCCCATCCAAGAGACGTAATCCAAGGGGTTGGCAATTAGCTCAGTACAGCATCAACCGACTCACCCCCGTATCTGTTCACCCTTCTGCCCCACCCCCGTATTACGGTCTCTCCTACTCACCGACAGCCGTATCTCGCCACCCCGCCAGTGCCCATTCCCACAGACAAAAGGCAGAATTAAAAAATAAATTGCCAAAAAGTTTGTGCTCTGTCTTTTCGCTTTCTCCTTTTGGAACCACTCGCCTTATCGCGTGATTGTTACGTTCTCTTGCTCTTAAAGAACATGGGTAATCAAATAAAACAGCTCGAAAGACAAAAGGAAACATAATAGACCGCTAATTTCTTTCTGATTCCAAAATGATATACCTATGGTAGTTCTTGTCTCGTCGTACGATATGAATGTTTGCCGGTGATTGTATTTATTAATTAATAATACAATTTTGCACATGCGTTTATTTCGATGAAACGGTCGAGGAATAGCCACAAATTCAATTAATTATGACGCTGTGAAGATTATACCATGAAAATGATTTCACAAAAATTATTCTCTTCGTAGTTTCTATTGTCCATCCCTTTTAAACATTTTTTAATATTGCCACGATTGTATTTGCCGTTTACGAATTCGTTTACGCATTCATCCATTAAAAAGTAAATCCAAGTTAAAGTACTTATCGCGCCTCCGAATTTGTTTGGGGATTGCGTATTGCTCGAAGTTGTGAATTAAAATTTTAGCGGTACACTTTCCCCTTCCTCGAAAATTTACTTGGCGAAGGACCGCTGGGTTATACTCACCCCCGTGCCGGCCAAGTTTGCACAACGTTACGCGCTAGCTAATATGGCAAACCAGCCAAGCAAGTTGTGAAGTTGCGAAAGGACAAAACTTTGGGCGTTCACCGACCACCCAGTCGATTTTATAAACGTTCTTTCTACTTGCTCCCAAAAATCATCGCTCTCTTGTTTCCATCCAGGGAACTACACGCCTTGATTCAATGCACTTCATTTATTTGCTCTTATATATTTAATTACTTTAACGCACTGCAATTCATTCCTAAGGTACAAGGAAACGCATTATTGAGCAAAATTCGACAAATCACAGGTTGTTAATACATATTTAAATATGAATTTATATTTTAGTATTGAAGCACTTTAAATTACATTAAAGAGCTGTGTTCCAAGGCTCAGCTTTAATAAGCTTATATTCATACATTTGTATGATAATATCTATCACACGTACAAGCATGGGGTATGAGAGTCACGGAATGTATGGCGAATGCACATGATGTAACGCGGCAAATCAAATTGCATTGCTTGTTCACAAGAATTGTGATTAACACATGTAGATATGTAGTATTCATGGAAAACGAAATAAAATTATGCAGCTGGTTTAGAGAATTTTGTATAAGGGTACATACTCTATTTTTTATTGGATGTAATCAATTTTAAAACTATAATATTTATCAAATAAGTTTATTACTGTATTACTATTAGCAGAATTAAAAGAATTAGAAAAATTAGTAGATTGCTTTCCTGTTATCCCATTTTTATCAGATTAAACTAGAAGGGACGGGCGAGTCAAAGTGACCCATTGGCTTCTTTATTCAATAATTACTGAGAAGTATTATCGCTCGTCACTTTAAGAATTTTGTTTCTTTGCATCTTCACTTCTATTCGCATTATCATATAGGAAGCTTTTAACCAGTTGTAAATAAAAATTTGTCCAGTAACGTTCACAGTATAAAAGTTAATGCTAAATTGTTTTACAATTTCTCCTCATAAGGCAAGGGTAACTTTATACATTTATGTAGAAATTACGTGTATCCAAGTATATACTTGGCAACAATCGAATTATTAATTTAAATAATTTCTTATGATTGAAAGTATTTCTCCTGCACAGCTTTATCAAATTTGCAACCAAAATCTCACGTCGGCGAATTTCAATCTTCTGTAACAGGTGGTCATTTCCACGCAAGTAGGAGTAGAGGGGCCACTACTGGCAGTCTCGGACAACATGTTCGTTCACAACAACAGCAAACACGGGCGTAGAACGAAACGATTGGATCCTAGTGATCCTGGAGAATATAACAGTAAGTACTAGAAACGATAATCATAAAGTAAATGCTGCCCAAGCATATTGCGAGGAACTAAAGCCTTTTATTTCTTTAAAAACAATTTCTATTTATTTGATCAATTATTTTATGTTGCTCTGAGGCACAATTAAGTTATGGCTTTTTAAGTCTTCAATTAAGACTTAAGTCTTCATTTATGGCTTCAATTAAGTTATGGCGAAATAATTCGTATTACAAGAGCTGTGCAAGTTGCAGTACATACATAATTAGAATTGTAAATTTTGTTCAATCTACCTATACTTAATCACTATGCTGTTATTATAACTTCAGTTATTATAAGGTTGATTTCTAGTTGCAGACGGTTTCTTTTCACAAATTGCATAATATCTTATATCTTTTAGTAACGTGAATATATTTTTCCTCTTATGCGAAAATGAGGGACTTTACAAATTTACATTTTTTGAGCAAAGAAGTGGACTGAATATTCTTTCCCATCAAAAATCATTTCATAGTTAAATTTATTCCTAAAGTAAATTCAGTGGTTAAGTAAAGACCAAGAAAATGTCCAACATGTTAAGATTCAGATTGATCTAATTAGAATTAACATCCAACCGAAGCTACTAAAACTGTAAAAATTGTTTAAGCAATTCTTCAGAGACTAATATCTATTACTGTAGAATATCAACGAAACCGGCATGCTTTAAATACGAAGGCACAGAAACAAATGTTATCACGTTCTTTTCACTGCACTCTAAACTGTTTTTCTAACGCAATTCCTCCTTCCCTTCTCCGTTACTGTTCACGGCCTTCATGGTCCACGTATACATGCCTGTACACCACCGATTTCGCGTTAAAGTAGCAATTGTGTGCGGAAAATCTTGCGTTACTCCTTCTGACCGATTTATGGCCGTCATTTACAATTTGAATGATACCAGAACGCGTTCAGTGTTTCTCCTCATCGCGGGTTCTCTCGGATAAAAGTGGAAGGGCGGGCTCGGAAACGGGATAGGTTGGTTTCTTCGAGATCGGTATAACGACTCGAGTGGCGTAGTTGAGGGTGGAATCGTAAGAGGTGGTAGGGCTGTGCTCGTAGGATAGGATATAAGGAGTCATAGGGCAATTCAGCAAAGTTTGGCGTCGGCCGCGCATACAAACGGCTGATATCGTGCGGCCACCCCTCGAGTACGCGGCTTCTCCTCTGCCCCTACACCTTTATTCTTCCAGCCTTTCTTCCTCGCTGCGCCAAGACAAGATGTAAATCAATGGGATGCGGGGAAACGAAGGATCCACTACGCTCCTTTGCTCTTGTTTCCTTCATTCTCCATCTCGCATCGTTCCACGGCTTCCTAGCATTCTTTCCGCTCCACTGTATCTTTTTGTCTCTCGTTTTTGTCTGGTCGGCTGGCATCAAGCGGAGAGACGGAAGTAGCACGAGGGTGAAGGAGAAAGATGGAGGGAGAGGGCGAACGGGTTGGAATTGACCTTCTCTCCTCTTCTCTTTGTCTTTTTCCAGCAGGCTCACTCTCTTCTAACAGTGGTTGCTGTGGAGTGTCGGTTTGTGAATGCTAAGTTTAAGCTATCCCGAGCCATTCTCTCCACTTTCGCAAGTGCTGTGACGCCGTGCCGGTAGCACTCTTTCCAAATCCCCTGGCGACCAACTCCCAAAACGCTGGAACGAGCATACCAATGAGACAAAGAGTAGGAACGGATCGGGGAAACAAAGTCGGAAGGAGATCGCCTCACCCGCTTGAGAAATCAGAGTTCAAGATCGCTAGAAAAGTAGTAAATTAAAAAAAAAGTATTTGGTATTCCCATCTCGAACAGCTGGCATGAGAGACATGTTAAACTTTCTTTGACACCACCCTAGAGAACACAATTTTCGGCCCTCATTTTGTGATTAATTTACACTTATCCTGCATTATAATTTCACAGTAATTCCCAATTAAATAAATGAATGTCTATCTCGCTCTGCAACCGTATAAACGGAACTTCGTTGTATGAAAAATTCAAACTATTCTGTTCCTCTTCAATTTAATAACATTTTGTAAGGTGAAATTTTACCCGAATCGTTCATGCAGAGAGAAAACACCTTGGTCGTAAAACTCGAGCGTAATAATGTAGTTCGCGGTGAAAGTGGGAGTAAGTTCTTTCTGGAGAGCTGCACGGTTCTCTATCAGGAAAACGAAGTTATCACACGATCTTACAGTGATCAGAGAGAATCGGGCCAAACGTGTTGGAGTACAACAGCTCCTCGACTTCGGCGACGGTATCGTGGTAAAAGAGAAACTCGAGGGGGTTGAGGGTAACACCCCTTACCACTCGCTGGTAGCACGGGGGATTTTATTTATTCCGGGTTGGTACGCTTGTTCCGGCCTCCTCCACTGAATCCCTCTTTTCAACCCTCCTCCTTCCACTATACCTCTTCCTACTTTTCTGCCCCGTACCACCTCGACCGACAATTCTCTACGAGGGTGGTTGCCAACGTGGCCGACTCTGTTTAACGACTTTCTTGTACATTGAACGCAATAAATGCCTGTGTCCCATTCGGGAAACCCCATTTGCACTGGAATTGCAACTCTTTAACGCTCTACTGTTCTTCTGTGCTTAAATTCCTCCTTGCTTTATACAAAATAGATCCTAGAAGTAAGTAGACAATCGGTGGGATAAAACGGTGGGTGATCAATATTTTCGCGCCTGTGTCTCGAAGCATTTGCAATTCGTCCATTTATACTTCTTTCGAAAATGATCATTTTACAAATAGGTATTAAACTGAGCCACAGGCTGTTCAAGAGCCGTCCCCTTTTCTTACCGCTATTATTTGAGGAAAAGTGAGCGAAGATAAAAGAAAAATGTTGCCAAATAAAAGCTTCGACGCTACCTACGTGTCCACTGTTGGGATCTCTTAAACCCTTTAAGATTTACTAGCGGAAGCACGCATAAGCACCCGAGGCGGAAACTGTTTGAGCATCACTGGGAGCAATATACCATGATGTCAGCCACTCTGCCGTGGCTCCGCTCTGCCAGGGTGGGTACCGGGGGTGGCTTGGCTTCGCCGGGGTACAAAATGATATCATTGGGTTATAAATTCCAAGCAGAGACACCGGCGGCCCGATCGCCCCCACCCCCTGCCTTCTTGTTACAACCCTTCTCTGGCCACTTCGGCCCTCAACCTCTTCCTCCTGTCCGCTTTCTCCCTTTTCTCTTTCTCTTTCTCCTTCTGCGCACCGTTGTCGTTCTCCTTCATAGATTCTCCGTCGTTCTCCATCCCTCGGCTTCTCACTTCGTCGTTGTTTGAACTCGCTCGCCACGCTGCCACTGGAAATATATCTACCACGCGGCCTCGACCGAATAAACAGAATATTCGGATAATTTTCTGTATTCCACCCCCTCGCTGTCTCGGTTTACCGTGCACGATCGGAGAAATTCGCGTACTTTCTCGACCTATCCACCTTGCAAGTTTTTACGCGTGCATAGCATTTGTTAGCGTTTTCGTGATTTCGAAGATTAAACTTGAATTTTAAGGCGGATTGCTTTGCGTTTGAATTTCATATCGTGGTTAACGTGCAGATGTTTAAACGGTTGGATAAATTATTCATCTTTATTGGTCCTTAAATGTTTTTTTTACTGTTTATTAAAGGAGAATAGAAATAGTTAATTTATGCATTGGTCGTTTGATAAATAGTTAATGGTTGGGTGGTTTGTTAATTTAGGTCTCTACACACCTGTACCTCTCCAAACACCATGTATAAAAGCGATATCGCCAAACGAAGGTTGGACATCCGGTGGATCGACGGTAATAATAATCGGTGAAAACTTCTTCGATGGACTTCAAGTAGTGTTTGGATCGATGTTGGTATGGAGCGAGGTACGTAATTTTATGCGATATTCAAAGCATATATAAAATAAAAAGAAAACACACACTTATATTCACAATTTCCATATTATATTCACTGTACGTGTTGCATTACAAATTCTTCCATTTTTTTCCAGCTAATTACTCCAAACGCAATTAGAGTGCAAACTCCGCCACGACAGATACCAGGCGTTGTTGAAGTCACGCTATCCTACAAAACCAAGCAATTCTGTAAAGGAGCGCCCGGTAGATTTGTTTATGTCTGTAAGTAAACCATCTATTCAAATAATGAGAATAATAATGCATCTATCCTAAAATTTATATAAAAATGCCTAAAAAAACGTTAATATTCATATTTGTTACACACACCACTATACTACAGTGAATAAAAATGAAACAATTAATTGAAAAGTAATAACTGTACAGTACAAAGTGAACACCAACTCGTACTCGTTGCCTGAAAAATTCCTCCAAATTTTAGCCGCACATTTATACCGTAGAATTAATAGAATATTTTACATATTTTTCAGCGCTCAATGAACCGACCATCGACTACGGCTTCCAAAGGTTACAAAAACTTATCCCGCGGCATCCTGGCGATCCCGAGAAATTACCGAAGGAAATTATACTGAAAAGGGCGGCGGATCTCGCGGAAGCCTTGTACAGTATGCCGAGGAGCGGAAACGCTGGTATCTCAGGGGCACCCAGGAGTCCAGGATCCGGTCATCCACCTGCGCCTCCAACCTCCAGTTCGGCGACGGCGTTCAACTCGTACACAGGACAACTGGCGGTGACAGTACAGGAAAATGGTAGTGCGGCGAAGTGGACGGACGGTAAGTACCTATCAAGATGATATTTCATAGACCTTGCGATAACACGCTCATTAGTGCAATTAGAAGCACGATTGGTTCGCCACTGTCAGATGATACCGTGTCACGCTAATTGCGAGCAACGGCTGTTGCGAGAATCGATATTATTTGAAATATTTAACCAATAGTACACACTCGATATTATATAATGAGACATTTTCATAAGCGGGATGATTTATCGCAACGGCCCATGTCACTCATTTCTGACGCGCTCTTTTCATTTCCTTTAATGCATTAGACGCCGATGTAATATAACTGATACCTGATAACGCGTGCGTACATTTTCCTGAATTATGTTATACACATTTACAGCAATGTATTGCTAATAGCAATACATTTCTAAGCATTAGATAGATCTTCTACATTCAAAAATACGATATGTTTACAAAATGATCAAAATCATTGAATTGCTAATTGAAGTTAAACATTACTGATTAAATGGACTGCGAAATAAACTCATTGCATTCGAGCAGTCTGTCATGCAAAACGTGATTTTTCTACGTTGCTACATTTTTACTGAGCAGTGTTTCTCACATGATACACAGCAACGGAATTTTCGTTTGCTGTTTCACACTGCTTTCACCGTAGAGAAATTTCTCTCGCAATGAGGACGAAAATACATTTTCATCCACCGATTTAAGTCAGCGTCAGCTCGTTCCGGTGCACTAGGCAATGCGCTATGAACAGAATGATGAAATACTGACAGCTTCGTCTGACGGGCAGGTTTCTATTTCTAGACGGTAGTTCCGTGACGACAGGAGCCGGTGCCGGAGGCGGAGGAGGTGGTGGTGGTAGCGTCGGCGGAAGTGTCGGTGGTAGCGCCGATGCCTATAGGCAAAGCAGCAGCGCAAGTCCACGTGGTCTTGTAACAGGCGGTGGTTACTGCGGAAGTTCCGCCAGTACTCCACACAGTCACAGCACAAACGGAAGTTACTCGGTGGCCAACCCGTATACCGGTAGTCCAACACTTTATACGTCGCGTAAGTATTGCTTTTAATATTTTTAACGTTACCTATATGCCTCTGATAGTCTATTGAGTATCCTTCATGATCTCATTGTTAGTAATTTCACAACAGTTGGAAATGTATCGGTAGTAAAATGGTAGTTAAGATAAATTAGCAAAACGCTCCAGTGAAATAAGTAAATGATAATGTAGTGCTTATTCTTTGTGCTTGCTCGTTTATTAATGTAACATAATGATGAAAGTGACATTATTGCTGTTCCGATATTAAATTTTATTCAACGAGATAATTTTCGCGATCAGAAGTTACATCTACCTTGCAGTCTTTGTATTATTGTACTGTGTTTAAAGATATTTCAGTGTAAGATCGATATCGTTGTTCACCGTGAAGTTTATATAAATCAATTAAAAGCGAATTTTTATTTCTCACTCGAATATCGTAGATTAGTGTATCAATGTTAATTTCTCACGAATTATCGATCGATTATTAACGAAATTGACAATGAACGAAGTAAAAAATTAAAAGCTCCTTCTCTCGTCCAATACAGAATATATTATAGGGAATATCTGTATTAAAGGAAATAAAATCGTTTTGTAATAAGACACATAAAAGAAACTCATACATTGAAAAACTGCAATTTACTTAGTAATACAAACTGCAACGACCAATTACATAGTTCGGCCATCACAAGATATTGAAAAGTACCCGCACCAATTTGATACCAAACAGTGAATGAATAGAAAAACTGAATGAAAGATTACTCTGATACATTTCGACTGTCGACTCGATTTCGCATGACGCATATAAATCCGTGTACTCGCGAAATCCTGACACGCATGCCCTTCTTACATGTCGTAGCAGTACTGCTTTTTGACGCACGCAACTATGATTTTTCCTTATGTGAAATTTTCGTTTTAGCGCACGAACAGTATGGCATTTTCTATACGTCCGGGGACGGGAGTGCGTTCGCCCCCGTAGTACGACCACCGACAACCTCAGTCCCACCGCACTGGTCCACACAGCACCACCTCGCCACAGCCGCCCAGTAACCGCTAACCGTCCACCATCACAACCACCATCATCACCACCACAACCACCCTATGCACTGCGATTAAAGAATTATGAGAAACATGCACCAGAGGCCAGACTCGAGGATGTATGTACACACACGTTCATTTACGAATCGCTGATAACCCCCCCTCCCCCTGTCCTTGATTGGCTATGGCGTCTAGATTGCCTTCAATGCGCCATTATCATGTAATACTCTGTATTCGGAACGGGTTAAGCTGATCCATTGTTAAAAACCGTTGGTAACTGTTTAAGATATAGGAGATAAGTACTGTACTTTGATAATCGACATTGCTTGTTTTTTAGAAACTGTGCAATTTTAGTGGCACGCCTTAATTTTAATCATCGAATTTGTTTGGAGAATTGTAGCTCGATCTTCCAGTGTGCATCTTATTTGTTATTTATTTTGCGAAGAATTATACGGTGATACACTGAATAACATTCTTCCCTAATTGGTTATTTTCGAGAATTATTGTTTCCGTTTGGTTTCGAGGTAATAATTATTTATCGTAAGTTGCGTTACAATTTTATTCTTCGTTCAAGGCTGGTTGTCAGCGCAGATATTTATTTAATTTTGCGTTAGATATATTCTGTAAAATTATATTGCAATTCTATTTAATAAAAAAAGTGGTGAATTCAGACTAATGGGTAACTCGTTATAAATAGCACCGGCACGAAATGCGTGAAAGCGTTAAGAACTTTTTGTGGCTCCACGACACTTGCAATATTAAAGCACCCTTATAAAAGAATAATATAATATCGTTTATCGCAACTGATTGTTAAGAGAGCCACTTAGCCAAGACCGTAACAGGATCGTTAGTATCGTTAAAGTGGCCGTTTTGTTGGCACGTGGCCGAACGACGTTCCGAATACAGTCCTTCATCTTGTAACATGCACCAAGCTTGAATATAAAACTGCACCAGTTCATTCGATATATGCTCTGTGACGCATGAGCTACACACTATTAGTTCATACACAGAATAAATCACGAATTAGACGAAGACACAAACAAAAAAGTACATATTACTCATATTGTCGATGTTTGCGCTTTATTAAAAATGATTGATTTATTCGTTATAAATGTATTGATCACGTGAACAGCTTTCTGCATAGTCGGACGATAAAAATGTAAATTGTCCTTTTGAGATTAATGATTCCAAAATGTACGACACATCATAGTTTTATAGATCATTATACTGAATTATACAGTAGAACCTCGATTAACCGAATTGCCCTAGATTGTGGCATCGATCTTACAGTGAACCTAGTCTGGAACTTATTTTATCATGTGACTCTAACATTTTTTTACAAACAAGACGCTACAGTTTAAGAAAGCTCTTTCAATATTTTATTTCCAATTTAATCGTTTCTCCAAGCGTATCAATTTTATTAAATTGGTTAATCGAGATTTTATTGCACAAGCATTTCCGTTCAAACCGACTTATTTGAATAAATACCTAATTGAGTTCTAATCGAGACCCAAAATACAATTGATCCCGCGATGCTTTGCATCGCATGCAAGAAAATGGTCAGTTCTGGAATCACTAATCCAGCGTGAAATATTTGTTAGCAACTGATAGGTTGTGGTGAATGACACTAACGTATAACCGACAGTGGGTATGTTGCAGGATTAGGAGAGGTGGTCGGTTCACCATTCAACATGAATCCATTTATGTTGCCTACCTGCAGTCAAGGGTACTCAAATGCTGCCAGTCCACTGCTCTCGTCGAATGGCAAATAGTGTTACGAGATGTAAGCTCCGACGAAAATATCGAGGGGCTGCGTGTTCACGGAAGCGAAGTCCATCGTCGTCGAGGACTTCAGTGAATTCTAACATTCTGATAAAAATCGCGTTCCGCGATCGACAATCGCTTTCTTGAATGAATCGATCCCCCCCGATTCACCCAATTTCATTTCTCACCGATTGCCGTCTTGACGCAACAAGATAGTCGCGTGACATTTTCGTCGGAGCTGAAAGCGATTAGTTCAGTTTGTGAGAGTATGTATATCGAAACCAGTGCAAAGATTGATCACGTTTTATCATTAAACGACGATTGAATAAGTTAAGGAATGATACATATCGAAGCACGCGGAGGTGTTTCCTATATCTATTGACGTAGTCGTTCGGTTGGCAAGCATTCGCACTGTCGGGCACAAATATTTACTTGAAATATATTTTCACAGAAAGGAGAACACACGCGACAAGATTGTTGTCTGCGACATAAGTTGCAATACACAAAGGCAATTTGACATCATCGTATAGAGTAACAGGCATTTAAATGCCTAGGCGAAGTAACCGAACGACCGTATTCTTTTCGTGTCTCCGATACTGCTACCTTTAATACAGCTATCCAAACACGAGGGGATTAATGTTCTCGATAGAGTCGAGTATATACCTCCTTTGCCCTGCGTCTCCACTCGTATACGAATAAATTAAATGATTATTACTTACGGAAGAAGTATTTTCAAAGTGTTTTCCTTCGTATCCATAGCGAAACGCTCCGACGATTCGCCTGATCGTTCGTGTGCTGTGAAGTGGCAATAGTATACGCTGGCGGGGACGTTCACAGGGTGCTGAGCAATTTTATATCAAAGCAAGCAGAGAGGCTAATGAGGGTCGGGGGACGACGACACCACTAGACGGACATATCGCTTATCAGTGAATAACAGACATCATAGTTTTAGAGAGCATTTTCAACTTTGAAATTTTAACTTCCTACCCGTACACATTAAGGGACTAACCAATATCGGATAGGTAGCGTAACGTGTAACTTGTAATTTGTAAATTTTCTTGTAAATATTGTTGCGATGTACAAAAAGATAAAACTATTTCCAGGAATCCAACGAAACGATATTAACGTGATTGTAGAGCGAAAAATTATTATACATAGGTGTAAATAGTCGTAGAACGTCGTAGCTTGAACCGTATGATCATACGGCGGCGATCCAATGTTTTAACGTGAATATCGATCACGCCATCGCGTAGACATATTCCTCACCCTTTTCCATGGGATACCTTCGCGGCAGGTGTTGCTTGTTTCTTCCAACGTGAAAGCTTAACGCTGTCGTTAAGTTAATTTGAATAGCAACGGATGAGAGGCCAGTTTATGAGTAACGTCGAGTATTGTAAACGAAAGCAGCGTTAAAAATTGGAGTCGCCTGCAAAGAAAACTTGTATAAAACGTATAGTTGATTTGAATCGTTCGATAAGCCGGCCCACAATAAGAAATTTCACACGAAACGAATCTCACGAAAGTATACGAAGTATGTACCGTTGCAGGATTGAAAGCCACGATTAGTCCAGATTTTGCAGCAGTTTACGAGCGTAGATCGTATCGTTTTTTTGTTCTTCCGAAACGAGTGTCGTTAAAGAAATTATTATTGTAAAGAGTTCCTTTTTGCATATCGTCTTCGGCGCGCACACTTCCGACCTGGAATGTGCGCCCCTCGTCACAGAGCTACACGCTCTGTGATCTTGTGATCTTGATTGTAATATTGATTATCACTTTCGTTCGATCACACGTCATCGTTTACATGGCGCGTCGTTCTTGTACGCATGCGAGCACACGCGAGCACGCATACGCGCGTACAAACACTCGTCGATGTATATTAAAATAAATTAAAATTACATTTTTGAGAACTAAAGTTCATCTGAATCTGCAATTTATTCACGAATCCTGTCCCAGATTTTGTTTAGGGTAAGATTGAAAATATTATTGTTCACATTCTATCCTCTCACAGTCTAGTATCTGAATAATATTTAGTAGCTAGCGAAAAAGCTAAAGATGTGTGTATACATATACTTTAGTTTACTGTTTCTCTTTGTTAATGGTCGATTATTAATTATGACAATTGTTAAGTATTACTGCTAGGTAGTCACATAAATTATACTACTTACAATTAGTAATTATTGTTGTCAAATAGTCATATAAATTATTCTATTTGCAAAGCGAAAACTACTCATTTTGCGTGCCAAAAACTGTGTTTATTTCATAGCTTTCTGAAATACCCATTGGAGCTTCTTTCAAAACTCACTAATATATTTAACATATTGACTGCAAACTATGTACAAGTTTATTATGTAGCATATTTTACGCTGTCCACGGCATTCCTATAATTATCATTATAAATAAAATATTTTACTCATGTATCTAATAAATAAAATCGATTGTGAAAGCATTAAAATTGAAACACACATAATAGCCTTTGGGGAATAGTACGATGTAAAGGTGTGACTGTCAACGTGTTAAATACGTTACTACTAGTTGCTTCGTTAATATTAAAAAATGTAAACGATTTGGTATTGGTACTAACAGCCTAATCACTGCGAGCACCTTCTGTTCGAGTTGCGTTGCTCCCAGGAGAATCCACGTTACGATCAACAAATAGCGAAACAGGATATCGAGGACCACTTCAAAGCGATTAGTTCACATGGTGTCCTGTTACCTCTGGCCAGCAATCGGTAGGGCACACGGTGCACGTTATTGTAAGGCTGTTTGTGTTATTAGATTTAGATTGGTTGGCACGTGGCATGCGCCGTGCCCGCCACGTGCCCCATTGCAAACGTTACAACGTGGGTACAATACGAAATCGTTTTTCTTGCAATAATGCCTTCCCCGGCAACCCTTACGAAAACACGTCCTTCCATTCTCTAACTGTCATTCCTTTATTATATCCAGGGATATGCCGCACACATGCTGATTAATTATTAATACGATCGCCGAACACTTTCGCAGCGTCCTTTCAATTTAGTTTATTGTTTCCGTAATTTGCATCCAACGCTGCCGAATAAATTATTGATGCTGCTTTGCGGCCGCTGAATAGTTCAAAATTGAGACCCGACGTACAAGTATTGCAGTACGCTTTTATGGTGTGCATTTTATATTTTGGGAGGTATGTAGACTAATGGGCTTTTTCGCCCAGCTGTTTCGATCCCCTGGCGCAAACACTGCCTTCGTTGCCCGCCAATCCACCGCCAGCAACAGCTTACAAGTTGTTAGTCTTTTGACACGTGCGGTTCTATAAAATTGTATATACATATGTATGCACACACGCAGCGTGTCGTACTCGATCTAATTGGAACATGAGAAAAATCAAACCTTTCTCTTGCAAATAAATTGCATGAGCATAACTGGATGCGGCCTGAAAAAACATCTATGTACTTGCAATCGAAGTAACTTTCTTGTGAATGAAACATTTCAATAAATAATTCCCCATAATTCAACCGTTATTTACGTTGCAACATATACCCATCAGTTTATATAGTGAATCCATCTATAATAAAGAATAAAAGGGGCAGAATAACCGAGGCCTCGTCATTCTTCGTATTCCATCTTGTTTTTCGCTTTCCTAGCAATTACGTATATCCTAAAAGTATATTGACGCGCCACTGCGTATGCTCTTTTGCGTCAGTGCGATATCGGGGTAGAATTTGAGTCGGGCGTCAAAGGGGATGAACCGGGGGTGTCGGGGGCTCGGCAGGGATAGGAGCAATCCGGTGATGCACCCTTGACAGTTCACCACGATAAGATCTGCTGTTTCGCCGAGGCGACTCCATTTGAATTCTGTTTGTGAGCCCCAGCGACTCCACCCTTCGAAATGTATTGTGCTTCTATCGATGTAAAAGAATATTACCATCTGCTGATTACCGGTAATCCGTATTCAGCGGCATTGAGTTTCCTTCACCGTGCAACTCCTACGAGAGATCAAAATGTATGACGAACAGAACTGCACTGGATTTCGTTCATGGGGCTGCGACGAAAGGACAAGCAAATATTAAATATTTATTTAGTTTACAAATGCAGCGTTGCATGTCAGTGATAAAAGGCAGTGGACTTCCATGAACTTAAAGTTTTCATAATTTCGATATAGTAAATAATGTTTGGCACAATTGGCCAGAACTGCATATGCAACAGGCAGTCAAACCGAAAATATTTCAAATTTGTAAATCTGTGTTGGACACAAATGAAATCCAAACGGGTAAAGTTATATTGAAACATTATATAAATCGCTTGATAAATGTATTATAGAATGGGAGTTTCACAGGGCATTGAGGACCTCTAGAAATATTAACCCTTTTAGTGGCCGACTGTAGACGAACTCCAACTGAATAGGTCTGAAAAATTATATAGATGTTTATATCGATTATCAGTGGATAATGCTGTAACGCTGAAATATAATAAAACATAGAATATTATCCCCAACTATAACTGTAACTATTCCGTTTCCAGTTAAACGAAACACCCTGCGTATACATATTTATTTTATAACTATGTAGACATGTTCCAGATATATTTATCTGTTTGTACCATGTCATTAACGTTAAGGTATAGTTTTACAAATTTAATAAAGTATCTTTTATATATTATAGCAATACGAAATCGATAAAAATGCAATTTATATATGTATATGCACAATCTTGTGTTTGTGCAGCTATAATGAATTCAATGACAAAAAGACCGACATTAGTTTCTAACATGATATATGTTCATATAATAAATGAACATATATGATAAATTTGTTTATAGTGTTATTATTAGTATGATGTATGAAATGATATTAAAAAAGCTAATGCCGTCGTTAATAGCTACAATTATATAGCGGCATAAGAAATCATCACAAGAAGCCAGGTTGGCCGAGCGGTCTAAGGCGCCCGATTTAAGCTCTGGTTCCCAATTGGGAGCGTGGGTTCGAACCCCACACCTGGCAAATATTTATTTTTTTTCAAAAATATTGCACAATAGAAAATTTTGTTTTATATATAAAGAGAAAATATAACGAAAGTTACACCAAAAGTTCCAAATACATAAAAAAAGTAACGTAACCTAACAAAGAATAAACAATTTATAGGTAATTCCTACAATATGTTATTAAAATTATTGTGCAATACTTATTTGCACAATTCATATTTTATACTGTTCGAGACCAATATCATACAAATATGTGGTATTTATTTAAAACGTTTATAAATTTGCGCTTCTTTTAAATGATGAATACAAAGCTTTTATGTACATTTATTTATTTTTGTAATGGAAATTTTTTGACGGAGGAATTACCTGGTTAGCCGGTAATCGCAGTACACATACAACGTGCAACTATTAAATTAAAAAATTGTGCTCCACGTAAAACCTGGCCTAATTATATTTCTTACCGAAGAATATCATGCGACGAGGGACCGTAGCTCAATCTTTCTACCGGAACGTTGATCGACAAATTAACAACCGCATTGCTCATCTCTCACAATTCTACGCGAAGAAGTATGGGAGTAAAGTGGTCGAAAAATTATATACATATGTATATCCATATGCATAATATAATATGTATATGTACAAGGCATAAAAAGGGTGGTAAAGGTTTCAATAAATGTAAGGCATACATTTTCAAATTGTATTTGTATACATTTTTGACATCAACTCATTCTTTTAGTTATGTTAATATGTAACAGGATATCTCAAACTCTTTATTTGAAATGTAACTTATTTGAGATATTTAAAAGAATTGATTTATGGACTAAAAAATAAATAAGCCTATTTTAAAAAAAGAACGCTACACGCGACACACGCATCTCATTTTTAAAAAATTCGTTGCCCCGATGTGATTTCGAACCAACTCGAGCCGAAGCAAAGAGTATCACGCAACCAGGGACTGGAACTCAATTTTCCTATCGAAACGTTGACCGAGAAATATTTTTACTGATTTTCCCCAAAGCATTCTCATATATTCACACAATCGCATGAGTCCTGTCCCCAACACTACTTCAGTAAATAATAGTTGTTCAACTGTTCACTGTTCATGAGCAGAGGACGCTCAAATCAGTGTCGGATTTCTGAGTCGGTATGGCCGTCACGGCGGGCCACGAAATTCCATAAGATGACTTGTCTATTCGTATATCTCGTCTGTGCCATGATATTGCTTTCCACTTCGCACTGCATCATCTTCAGGTAGGACTGTGTCTCTTTGAGGGCTTCGTGTACCTTCGAATTGGTCTCGTCTTTCACAAGTTCCTTGAACGCCATGACGAATTTCTGGAGGTCCATGTGCAGCTTTGGAAAGTGCTTGACAATCTGCAAAAAAAATGATTATATATATTAGTTATTTAAGTTATTGGTCATGTGTATATATAATATAAATGTATCAGATAATTCAGAAATAAATTGCGGCTTTTGGAAATTGGTTTTATTACTTATTAATCTTTTCTGCATCTGTAACTTCTGTTCACCTGATTAGAAAGTTTTTGAAGTGTGGTACAAGGATCATCGTAGATGCTCTCATCGTAACTACAATATCGTTGGAATCAATCTAGTATTGTTCGTTCAGTGGAATACGCGATTGACATCGAATAAAAAGATTCGATAAATCGATAAAAGTGCAATTTATATACCTGCATAATCTTGTGTTTGCGCTGCTATAATGAATTCAATGAAAAAAAGACCGACATTAGTTTCAAACATGTTATATGTTCATATAATAAATGAACATATATGGTAAATTTGTTTATAGTGTTACTATTAGTATGATGTACGAAATGATATTAAAAAAGCTAATGCCGTCGTTAATAGCTACATTCATATTGCGGCATGAGGAATCATGTCACTTAGATGCCAGGTTGGCCGAGCGGTCTAAGGCGCCCGATTTAAGCTCTGGTTCCCAATTGGGAGCGTGGGTTCGAACCCCACACCTGGCAAAGATTTTTTTTTCAAAAATGTTGCACACTAGAAAATTTTGTTTTATATATAAAGGGAAAATATAACGGAAATTACACCAAAAATTCCAAATACATACAAAAAGTAATGTAACCTAACAAAGAATAAACAATTTATAGGTAAATCCCGCTAAAGCATTGACATGCATACAGTGAATGCCATTCACACAATCGTATGAATCCGGTCCCCAACACTACTTCACTAAATAATAGTTCTTCAACTGACCACTGTTTATGAGCAGAGAACGCTCAAATCAGTGTCGGATTTCCGAGTCGGTATGGTATAGTCGGTACAGTCACGTTGGGCCACGAAAGTTCATGAGTTACCCACAGATTATAGAAAACGGTGCGAAAATTAAATAATTATAAAGAATTCTTTTGTTCTTTGCCGCAATGAAAGGCAACAAAGGATATGAAACATTTAATGTTAATTAAAAATCTTTTAATTAAAGAAACACATGATAACAAGTTTACTTATTTCAATTGTACTATCAATAAATGAAATAATTATTAAATTTATACTTTATATTATATATTTAATATATAAATACATTGTTATTTATATATTTTATTTATTCATATTTTTAAGTATATTTATTTAACACACAAAGAATAAAGTTGCCACAATGAAAAAGATAGCGACGGTAATTGTATACTACAATTGTATACTACTGGAGATTTTTCGGAACATATATAATACCAAATTAATATTTGGAGTATAAATTATACTCCGATTCGAAGTAGGTCCAAGGATTGGTGGCGATGTCTCGGCGGGCATTAATTGGGGGAATGAAAGAACATTGAGCGGCCATTATTGTACATTGTATCCTAAGTACAATACGCAGTCAATTCGCTCGAATTATTTTCCACATAATTATCAAACGTCTGTTAAACGTTTAATAATTATATGATAAATAATTGATTGCCCAGGTCTCACCACGTGGAGGTCACTGCGCATGGAGACCCACCCTAGCCACGGCCCTTCCACCCTCCATTAACGCGAAAACTAATTCTAATATAATTTGTGAAAAAGAAAAATCACCTATTATTGTCAATTTGTAGAACGTTCATTAATTGACCGTAGTACAAGTAAGACAGTAAGAGGAGTACTTGGAAAATTCACGACCGAAAGCTAAATTGAATATCACAGAAGGAAACCTGAAAGAAAATCTGCAAGTGAATTAAACTTTCTTAAAAATATATCCTATGATCTTACAAACTAGACAACGAAATATTATCACAGCAGTGTACACTGCTGCCTCAAAATCTAAGACACGGCCTAAAAATTAATCCTCCCTTCTTAAATACTAGATTAGATTCAAATGCGCCCTGCCTGACTAAAGATCTAACTTAAAACTACAATCATCCTACCTAATATAACATCTATGAGATCAATTAAAAGAACAATTTCAATAATATCCTACCTACATAAGAATGTAATTAATACTTTATCATACTCATGTAGATATAAGTATGCATATCCTTAATACGGACTAATTGAAGAGGATTTAATTTCGTGGCCCATGGTGTCCTAGAACAGACCGAATCAATTTTTAGTTTCATAAACCCTGCCTAATTAAAATTCTAATAATTTCAATTCATGTAAAACCTGCCTGTATAAAAATCTAAGATTGTGTGTTCAAACAAATCCTACCTACATAGGGAGCTAAAAGTATGGATCGATTTATAATTGGGCCTGCCTAATTAATTGTCTAACAAATGTAGTTAGTTAAAAGGACAGGGGTAGTGTCAGGGTCAGGGGCAGGGGCAGGGGCAGGGGCAGGGATGGGCGAAGATGCGGTCATATTATTATACGTATCATCAATCCTCCTCTTCAGCTGATTCTTTTCAATGCTTCTGAAACAAAGACAAACTGCAAGTAATTAGTAGAGCCTTATAAAATCTTAAACTCACAAATAGGATCAAATGAGAGGCAAGTAACGAAAGTGACTGCTACCGAGCAGCCCACGAGCCCTCAGCTCAAAGTCTGGACAGTAAAACGACTTACAATCGACACCCGTCTCGATACCGAGCCACAGCAATCATTGAGGCACGGATATGCAAGACCACAACCGCGATCCCAGATTGTGTCCCATATACCTTCTGCCACCCCAAGGTGTGCTTGGCGTGGTCTAACTCGCAGGAATATCCTACTAGGCGGGTCACCTGTCCAGAACCACAGTCACAGTCTCACACGCCGCTCCTCAATGACAGTGCAACCCAAATACCGCCACAGGTGCCGAAAGCGCCTTTCTATCGGTAGACCTCTGAGCGGAGTACAAGAAACTAAATGGAGCAAGCAGGGGTGAAATTCGATGGGAAAGCAAATAAAGAAAGTAACGGTGACTCTTAGAAGAAGAGACTATAAAATGCGACGGCAGAAACGAGATAGGAACATAAACAGGAGTATTACAGGATGTGGGAAATATTGGGAGAAGTGAAAGTGCAATGCGCAGTCAATTCGCTCGAATTATTTTCCATATAATTATCAAACGTATCTTAAACGTTTAATAATTATGCGATAAATAATTGATTGCCCGGGTCTCACCACGTGGAGGTTACTGCGCATGGAGACCCACCCTAGCCACGGCCCTTCCACCCTCCATTAACGCGAAAACTAATTCTAATATAACTCATGAGAACGAAAAATCTCCTATTATTGTCAATTTGTAGAACGTTCATTAATTGATCGTAGTACAAGTAAGACAACAAGAGGAGATGTTGGAAAATTTACGACCGAAAGCTAAATTGAATGTTGGAATGAAACCTGAAAGAAAATCAAGAAGATAATTCAATTTCCTGAATTAAAACTTTCTTAAAAATATATCCTATGATCTTACAAACTAGACAACAAAATATTATCACAGCAGTGTACACTGCTGTCTTAAAAACTAAGACACAGCTTAAAAAAATTCTCCCTTTTTAAATACTAGATTAAATGCAAATGCGCCCTGCCTGACTAAAGGTCTAACTTAAAACTAGAATCACCCTACCTAATATAACATCTAAGAGTTCCATTAAACGAACAATTTCAATAATATCCTAACACACAGGAATATAATAGATACTTTACCATACCCATATAGGTATGAGTATGCATATACTTAATTCCTCTCCAATTAGTCCGTATTAATCGCTCGTGGTCCATGGTGTCCTAGAACAGGCAGAAACTCGAACCAAAAAATGACAGCACCTGCCAACAATTTTCGTTTTTATAAAACCTGCCTAATTAAAAGTCTAATAATTCCAATTGGTGTAAAACCTGCCTGTGTAAAAGAGCAGGGGCAAGGGCACGGGCAGGGGTTGGGCACAGGCAGGGGTTGGTCACGGGCAGGGGCAAGGGCAGGGTGAGATTGTGGTCATATTATACATATTTTCAGCAATTCTCTTCTTTAGCTGGTTTTTTTCAATGCTTCTGAAACAAAGACAAACTGGCAGTAGTTAGTAAAGCATTACAAAAATCTTTAACTCACAAATGGGATCGACGAGGTTATAGTTTCCAGTCGTGCCCTTGATATCGTGAATCTGTAACAATCTCGGAAATTGAATTAGTAATGGCCAGAGACTGGACGCTCAATTTATGGAATGCACGAAGCAGGGGTGAAATGAATCAGGAAGCAAGTAACGAAAGTGACTGCTACTGAGCAGCCCGCGAGCCCTCAGCTCAGAGTCTGGACAGTAAAACGACTTACAATCGACACCCGTCTCGATACCGAGCCACAGCAATCATTGAGGCACGGATATGCAAGACCACAACCGCGATCCCAGATTGTGTCCCATATACCTTCTGCCACCCCAAGGTGTGCTTGGCGTGGTCTAACTCGCAGGAATATCCTACTAGGCGGGTCACCTGTCCAGAACCACAGTCACAGCCTCACACACTGCTCCTCAATGACAGTGCAACCCAAATACCGCCACAGGTGCCGAAAGCGCCTTTCTATCGGTAGACCTCTGAGCGGAGTACAAGACTAAATGGAGCAAACAGGGGTGAAATTCGATGGGAAAGCAAGTAAAGAAAGTAACGATGACTCTTAGAAGAAGAGATAATAAAACGCGACGGCAAAAACGAAATAGGACCATACATAGGAGTATTAAAGGATGTAGGAAATATGGACACTCAAGTCGTGGAATGAATCAAGCAGACAACGAAAATGACTGCTACGGAGCAGCCCGCGAGCACCCAGCTCAGGGTTTGGCGGACCCGGGTTCCTGTCAGCCTTGAAATCGAATCAAGACTCGGTACCAAGCCTCAGATACATTGAGTTGCAGACATGCAGAACCGTGACCAAGATTCCAGATTAGACCTTTAGCCAACATCCGTTAGAGACGTAGTCTAACAGCGTGCGTATCGTCACCAGAACCACAATCGCGGCCCCACTCATCGTAACTCGCTGACACTGACACCCTTACCATGCCGACAGCTACTACCTTACCTCGACTATTCCCCTGAGCCGCGGTGCAAGAAACTAAATGAATCACGCAGGAGTGGCTGAGGAAACGAGTAACGAAAGTGACTGCTACGGTGCAGCCCGCGAGCCCTCAACCCAAAGCCTGTGATAGTCCAGGTTCCTGTCAGCCTTGCCATCGAAACAAGCCTCGGTACCAAGACGCAGCCTCATTGAGCTGCAGATATGCAAGAACCGCAACCATGATTCCAAATTTGGGACCAATAGCCAACAACCGTTAGAGACGTAGTCTAACAGCGTGCGTATCCCTCGTCCAGAACCACAATCACGGCCTCACACATCGTAACTCGCTGACGCTGAGCCCCCAACCATGCCAACAGTTACTTCCTTTCCATCGGTAGAACTCTGAGCGGAGTACGAGAGACGAAATGAATCAAGCAGGGGTGAAGTTAGATGTGAAAGCAAGTAAAGAAAGTAACGGTGACTCTTAGAAGAAGAGACTATAAAATGCGACGGTAGAAACGAGATAGGATTATACATAGGAGTATTACAGGGTGTAGGAAATATTGGGAGAAGTGAAAGTGCAATGCGCAGTCAATTCGCTCGAATTATTTTCCACATAAGTATCAAACGTCTGTTAAACGTTTAATAATTATACGATAAATAATTGATTGCCCGGGTCTCACCACGTGGAGGTTACTGCGCATGGAGACCCACCCTAGCCACGGCCCTTCCACCCTCCAATTATGCGAAAACTAATTCTAATATAGCTTGTGAGAAAGAAAAATCTCCTCTTATTGTCAATTTGTAGAACGTTCATTAAGAATTGATCGTAGTACAAATATGACAGCAAGAGGAGTACTTGGAATATTCACGACCGAAAGCTAAATTGAATATCCGAAGGAAACCTAAAACAAAATCTGAAATCAATTTCCTGAAACAAAACTTTCTTAAAAATATATCCTACGATCGTAAAAAGTAGGCAACGAAATATTATTAGAGCAGTGGTACACTGCTGTCTTAAAAACTAAGACACAGCTTAAAAATACTATAATATATATACTATAGTATTTAAGAAAATACCCTTCTTAAATACTACGTTAGATTCAAATGCGTCCTGCCTGACTAAAGATCTAACTTAAAACTAGAATCACCCTACCTAATATAATATCTAAGAGTTAAATTAAAAGAACAATTTCAATAATATCCTACCTACATAGGAATCTAACAGATACTTTATCATACTCATGTAGGTATAAGTATGCATATACTTAATTCCCCTTCAATTAGTTCATATTAATTTCGTGGTCCATGCCTTCCTAGAACAGACAACTGGCAACTGGGCAGGGGCTGGGCACGGGCAGGGGCAGGGTGAGAGTGTGGTCATATTGTACATATTTTAAACAATCCTCTTCTTTAGCTGATTCTTTTCAGTCCTTCTGAAACAAAAACAAACGGGAATTAATTAGTAAGGCATTATAAAAATCTTAAACTTACAAATGGGATCGACGAGGCTGGCTCTTTATAGTTTCAGGTCGTGCCTTTGATACCGTGAATCTGTAACAATCTCGCAAATTGGATTAGTAATGTCACGTACGAAAGAATGATTCGATACTCTATGCATCAATTTTCTCTTTAAACGCAACACGAAACGCGGAAGATTTAGCAATGATTGTTGGCTGACGATGATATGCCACCGTCCAGGATGGCTCAGGAACAGGCTTCCAACTGTAAACAGTTGGGGACTGGTTTTCGCAACTCTAATTAAAAACGCGATCTTTAATCAACGCAACACTAATTGGGACACGCGTTGCAATCATTTCGTAACACTATTTATTAGGGCTGATAGAAAGCAAACGCTAAATTATTTGTAATATCAAATACAAGCAATGTAATTAAAGATCCTCTGAAAAGTTAGCTGAAAGCTCAAGACGCGAAAATAAATTCCGCAACACTAGAAACTTTCTCATATGTAAAATATATTATAAAATACTACAATTTAACTAACAATAAGAATAGCAAAATTGCAAGAACAAGCACGACATCATTGCGCAACGCTAAATCAATCACGATTTCCATTTTCTCGCAACTCTAATTAAAAACCGCGAATCACTCCGTAACTCCAAGAATACGCGGCACTCGTTTTCTTTGTCGCGACTCTACTTGAAAAACCGCGTGGCATTTAACGCAACTCTAATTCGACCCGTTCTCGAGTTTTTCGCGACTCTAAAGCAACGCGATATTTTTGGGAGGGCTTGATCGTTGGGCCGGAATGTGCGTCGGCCAAGTACAAATAAAAATTCTACAAATGAAAATGCAAGCACAGTGACAAAGTAGTAACAAAGAATGATTCTCCATTCTTAAAAAGAATGGGGAGCCATTAGTAGTTGCCCTCTTGAGTGACAGTTTGTCGGGCCTCTTCGGCATATAGCCTCTTCTTTTCGTTGGACCCAAGGGCCACCTGAAACTTAATCTAGGCTCGAGGCTCTAATCGAAAACCAAGGAAAAACTTATAAATGTGAAATAAAGAGTTTAAATCGCGGAGCTAAATGGAACACACGTGGACGAATCACGACCAAATAAAATCGTAAAATTGTGATTACTGAAAATCGCAAAGATTACGATTAAAATTGTAATCGTTCTTCGTTCACACGTGCAGCCTCGAGCATAATGTAACACGTTTCGTTTCGGAGCTTAAGTCGCGACCACGACTGCGAAGGATTCAAAAAATCGATAGACAAAGCCAGAGGCGAACGCATTTTCGTTCACGCCACAGCTTCACCGTCGACTTTTTAAATCAGATTTCCTGAAACAGGTTGAACACGCGAAATAGTGCCTACCCGATCGGAGACTGTGTCAACCTGCCCGGCCTACCTACTTATACATATCAGGCACACCAGAAGGTATACTACCTACCTACCTAGACCTATATTTAAAAAATGGCAAACAAGCACACCAACACACTACACTCCACGGTTCTCAGTCAAACACTTGGGCGCAAAAGCCTTCACTAGGGAGGCGTCCCGGGACACCCCCGACACCCAAGTGTTGTCACACAACTTGCACACTCTAATGTACGTACCATTTTTCTGAAATCGACTGACAGTGGCTGGGATCTTTGCGTTTGCGAGGAAAAAGACCACGCCGCGGTAGATATTTAATAAGATAATTAAATAGCATCGATAAAAAAGCTACTTGATAGCAATTGATAAGTATATTCGATTCTCTTTGGCATTTGGCCTTTGTCATCTTAAATGGGAAAACTTTGTGCCTCAGTATAGTAGGGATTATTAATGCAGTTAATAGTAAAAATGAAGTCTCCGTTTTAAATTAATGGACATTTTATCTTGGTCAGAGTAACTACGTTTAAGTACGGAACGACGCAAATCCGCAGCCTAACCACACACACAATGCGGATATTACGTCGTGCACGATACTCCAAACGCACTGTCAGTCGCCAACAATAAATAATTTCATGGCTTATAAACTAAAAAATATCATCGTGCTCTACCACCGTTTTCCCACCCAAGTAGCACCTGGGCACGTGAGTGGGATCCGGGCAGTGAACACGGAAAGGGTTAAACCTGGAAATCCTTGTCTAAAAAGATGATAAAGACATACTAATTTTCTAACGGGCTAAATATATGTATGTGTATATACCAGATCAATATATGATTTTATTTAATTGAAGAGAAAATTAAATGACTCTATTCTATTAGAAAAATTGTGCAATGACTCTACTTTATTAGAAAAATTAAGCAATGACTCTACTTTATTGGAAGAATTATTCAATGACTCGAATATTAAATTGAAACATCCTCGGGTGATTCCGTCATCAAAGCATAGCTTCTAAAACACACGGTTGGCTTGAAAGGAGATTGCTTTGATTTCGAGATCTACCCGTTCGCGTATTGTCTTCTTGTACATTCAGGTTTGATTAATATCTTGGACGGAAAAAGTGAAATTATTGATATCTCAAAACGCTAAAGACTCGAAGAAGTCGAAGGGTATTCGACTTCTCCACTACAAACTAATGCACGTATAATACTGGACGTTACTTTATATTCATTTAATAATTAATAACTATTTAAATATCGTTTCCTAGGTATGCAATTAAATACTCTATTATAAAAAGATATATAGTGATATATTTTATACTAAATATGATCTCTTTTAAAATTATCAAGCTATTTAAAAACGCGTTGTACAAGAAGACCTATCCTCATATAATATAAGACAGTAAAGAAGTTACTACTCATGAGTATATTTTCATATACCCATGGTCACAGTGCTTGCCAGAAAAATCTACGTAATTACAACCAGTCACTCGTGTCGGTTCGGACCTTTCGTCCTGCGACATGATTGAGTGACCAGAGGAACTTTAAAGCATGCGACTCACCGGTTGCAGACTCAGCAGGGCTGCGTTCAAACTCGTCGCCATCGAAGCCATGGAAGCTGCTGAAACATTCAAAAACAGCAAACATTAAAATCTCTGTATTTTCAGTACTTTTGGAATATGTTGGTTATCAATGATTATTGCAATACAAGATTAAAGAAATAAGGAGATACTTACTCGTCAAGTTGATGGGTGGAAGCCCGAACTCGCCGAACAGGACACTGACTCTAATACCGGAACACTTGAGGATCCACGAGCAAAGTGATTCTAATCTCCCGAGTGTATTATTTCGAAGCAAACACTGACTCCAATTTCGCGTATCTTTACTCTTATTTACATTTAATTATAATTATAAAGAGCGGTTGCGCTCTAAAAATAATAAAAAGAACTTTGACGGTGCAAGCACTGACTCTACCAACCGCCTTGCGCGCGGTCATCAAAATTTTCTGACAGGAAATCTGTACAAGTTAGTAAATGGAGAAAGGTAGTAGAAATTGAAGCAATATACATTTGACTTTATTTGTCTCTTTCTTATTTCGTCTACCCATCGAATGTCTATTGAGGAATTACTGCCTTCTTTTAAATATAGATTGATACCGTATTATTATTCAGATTTAATTACTATAATTGTCTATTCAAGATATATTATTATAGATTAATATAAATGATTTATCAAAAGCATACCGTGATTGTTCATTGTCAGAGTTTTGAAAGTGATCATGATCCTAGTAAGTAAGTAATATCGCGCATTTATAAATTCTCGTAACTGCTTGTAGAAATCAAGACTCGAAACTATTTATCATGCTTAAAGGGCATGGCAACAAGTACGTAACTACGCAGGCAATCCTTTGACAAAAATACAATTTGACCGTACTTGTGCCCAAGTCCCAGAGATAATAAAAGCGTTTAATAAATACTTGTGAAGCGCTAATAGAAATCGCGACCGAAATGCAGCAAAACATGAGCGTATTTCAATTTTCCGTTTAGAATTAATGAAATTTACTGACTCTAGTTTCAATCGCGAATGATATATTTTAAATTCTACTTGAAATGTTTACATTATTTAGTGAATGTAACATACGAACTGAGTGAAGTAATAATTGAAATCTATGTACAGCAATGAAAGGGTTCAATAGCTTTCAACCTCTGAGATAATACGTTAAATGTTATCATTCCTTCAGCAAAGGTCGTCAAATTAATCGTTGAGCATCGTATTAATTGTATCTCAATACTCTATTCAACGAATCATCCAGTATACCTGCAACAAAAAGAATAGACCTATGGTAGACCTGCTCTAAAATCAGAATCGAATTCGAAGTCACAAAAGCAGTATGTAAGCGACTCAATAAAATATAATAAAGATTCGAAGAACCGTTCAAACTAATGAATTAGTTAACGCGATGTTACAACAAACGACTAGTTAATCTCATATTAAAAAAATTTCGATGCCGAACGAAGACGCGTCCATCCTCAATTGAATGATCAGTCTCAAGAAACATTTTAATCGTTAAAGTTTAATGTACTGTTGCGATAGTAGAACGATTGTTAGTTAAACGCGTATTAATTAATAGAAGCTAATAATCAAGCCTACACAATGGCAAAGTAAAGGCCGAGTTGCTATTGTATTGTAGAGTGAGGTATGTCGCTAACCTTCAATAACATAGACAACATTACTCTGCGACGCTTCAATTGAGAGTGACAGGGAGCAAGACACCCCACTCCGGAAGTCCCCCACTCCGCGACACTCCGCGCCAGCAAGTCGGCTGCGCTCGGTGCTATTCGTTATTTCCGAAAATTTTCAACTTTTAGCCGGACCTACGACTCTGGGATCGTGCCGACTGGATTTCTACTGTTTCTGACCAACTTTTGGCCGGACCTACGACTCTAAGGTCCTGCCGACTGGACTTCTACTGTGTCTGACCAACTTTTGGCCGGACCTACGACGCTGTGGTCGTGCCGACTGGACTTCTGTGGGTTCTGACCAACTTTTAGCCGGAGTTACGACTCTGGGTCGTGCCAACTGGATTTCTACTCTTTCTGACCAACTTTTGGCCGGACCTACGACTCTAAGGTCCTGCCGACTGGACTTCTACTGTGTCTGACCAACTTTTAGCTGAACCTACGATCCCAGTGTTGTACCTACTGAACTTCTACTGTTTCTGACCAACTTTTAGCCGAACCTACAACTTTGGGGTCGTGCCGACTGGATTTCTACTATTTCTGACCAACTTTTGGCCGGACCTAAGACTCTATGGTCGTGCCGACTGGACTTCTGCGGGTTTCTGACCAACTGTTAGCTGGACGTACGACTCTAGAGTTGTAGGGTAAAGTAGCCTAATAAAAGACCTCTCCTAATATGAGACCCCTGCTTATTTCCGATACATGACCCTTGAATGTATTGTAGCGATGCTGTTTTGTTCCGTACGTAACCGTTTGTTAGTTATTTTATACATACATACATATTTTATATATAACTGATGGGTGTGAAGAAAATATTGTCCAAGGAAACCTGTGGTGAATTGTTGCGCCGCGGTATTTATCGTAATTATTGTGCCATCCATAGTTAGATATGTTTGTTTTGAACGATGTCGTACTACGTTTCCTGGATGATGAAAGTGATTATGAAGAAAATGTGATTTCGACTCAACTCGAGCCGAACCGAAATGCATCGCGCGACCAGGCACCGTAGCTCAATTTTTCTACCGAAACGTTGACCGAGAAATAGCTTTCCTGATGATATTCACACAATCGCATGAGTTCTGTCCCCAACATTACTTCAGTAAATAGTAGTTCTTCAACTGTTCACTGTTCATGAGCAGAGGACGCTCAAATCAGCGTAGGATTTCTGAGTCGGTATGACAGTCACGGCGGGCCACCAAAGCACCGACGAGGTATAAGAATAGACATTTCATCCAATGTATTTTTTCGGCCACGATTTTTGGGACCCGGGGTCCCATTACCATTTCCGTGTCACTCGCAACGTTACCCACAGATTATAGAAAACGGTGCGAAAATTAAATAATTTTAAAGAATTCTTTCGTTCTTTGCCCTAATGAAAGGCAACAAAGGATATGAAACATTTAATGCTAATAAAAAAAATAATTATAATAATTTTAATTAAAGAAACACATGATAACAAGTTTTCTTATTTCAATTGTACTATCAATACATGATGTGTCGCATACAATATTGTACCAAGTCAATTATATTATTACTAACTCCAATAATTATACTATTCGAACAACGCGTTTGGGTTTGTAAGAATATTCGAGGTACAGGAACGGCCGAGGCGGGCCATGTGCATTTTGAAGATGCACGCTGTCTTTGTCTAGCATAGCTTTTATTTGGGGCGAACCCTAAAATGGTTAAAAAAGGGCCATGGTGACGTAGGCGTCCTCACGACGGACGCTTTTGCCAATGGAAGGCATTCTTGTATAGACTACGGTCGAGAGAGCACAGTTTTAATAAACAGAACACCTTTTAACATATATACACGCCTACAGAATCATTGTAATTAGTAATACCTAATCGCGATAGAAAGGAGACTACGAATACCCTCTCATGCGATTATCTTACAGGTTATACGCGGTTTTTTTCTTCCGGACAATTTTGTTGTTTTTTGTCCCGACACATTTCATTCATATTACAGTAATTTCTCGAACAGCGAGCGCCGATCGGGACCGGCCGCATGCACTTGACACCGACATCGACGACCGTTGAAAGGGACAGAGAGTGAAAGAAGGGTCAGATAGCTACGTATCTGTGAGACAACACTAATGCAACTATAAAACTTCTTTATTGTTAATTATTTCGTTCTGCAAATTTTATGAGAATATAGCTGAGGTTGTTGTGATTAAAATAACACCAAACGCGATATAATTTGGATCATATTTGCGTTGATAAATTATAAAAACGGATCCCACCGAGCCGAGCATGAAACGATTCCGTACGATCTCCCCGGCCGGGGAGAAACGCTTTGCGCGCGGTCTAGTAAGTCGACGAATGCTACCGTACGCGCGTTCTTGGACGGGCGAGATATGCTTTTGACCACCTGGTTCTTTCCTTTAAAAACATAAAGCCATACTACAATAATCATGAGTATCTTACAATACAATGGGCATACAATACAATACAGTTTAGCACTCTGTGAAAACGTTGATAATAAATCTCCGCGGTCAACCTGGGTTGTTTATGACCGAAGCTAAAGTTCAGTCTTGGATTGACTTTTCCCGAATTGTTATTTTCGTGCACTAATCCTTTGAACAATTATCTGACGGAACAGATATACATTAAAGTAGAGACTTCAATACGTAATTAATATTTTTTCGGAGTCAACTACCATGGTTATTTGCAACTGAGAAAGAAATAAAATAAGAAACTGAAGATTCTCAGATTTGTATTGTATGAACAGATTGTAACCAAATTCACTTTTATAAAAAAAATCTATCTACTTTTGTAAAACTACATTACATTGTATTAAAATATTACGAGTTAGAACAAAAATAAAATACATTACAAAACATATATTTACAATAATGACATTTTTTCCAGAAAATTATTATTACTTTATTTTTCTTACATGCCGTCACGACGTGACGTGTTAAAAAAGTAGGCTATACGCGACACACGGAATTCATCGCTCCGATGTGATTTTGACTCAACTCGAGCCGAACCGAACGAAATAAGAGTATCGCGCGACCAGGCCGTAGTTCAATTTTCCTACCGAAACGTTGACCGAGAAATAGCTTTCCTGATTCTCCCTAAACATTTCACATATATTCACACAGTCGCGTGAGTCCTGTCCCCAACACTACTTCAGTAAATAATAGTTCTTCAAGTGACCACTGTTCATGAGCAGAGGACGCCCAAATCACTGTCGGATTTCTGCGTCGGTATGGCCGTCACGGTGGGCCACGAAAGTCCATAAGATGACTTGTCTATTCTTATATCTCGTCTGTGACCAAAGTCCATGAGATGTCCAGTCTATTCATATACCTCGTCGGTGATCTCGTCTGTGGCTATATATCGTCGATAGTGTCACTCTCAATGTTACCGGGTCAAGGGGGAATAAGATGATAGCGCTAGTAGTGGGAAGACTTCAAACTAAATAAGATATAGGCTTATTTACACAGAAATGGTACCAATTGTCAGTTGAACATTTTAAATAACATTATTAGCCCGTACCTTTATTAACATATAAAAATTGAGTTAAGCGTTGAAAATTGCAGGGATACAGAGAATTAATAGTAGAAATAATTTGAATTGCAATGTCGCCAAATTTATATATTTGTATACAATTAGTTGAACGATTTTTGTACAATTTATTCGATATCAGATATGGATAAGAATTTGTTATTTTCCGTTTCAGATATAAAGATTTTCGCTTCTCTTGATTTGTTCATCTTCAGAGTTCAAGCAAACTGTGGTTCGCCACATTCAGCTGTAGATGGCGGGGAAAGTACATTTCATGTTTCTCCAAATCAAAACGTCAATTTCGGTATTGTTTCAATTTTTAATAACTCTCGAACAACAAGCGCCCTTCGTTTTAGCGCTTAGAATATTAAAATTTGGGACCCTCTGCCTTAATTTGAAACCCCACTGATTGAAATATACTCAATAGAAGGGGTGACAAAGTAATTCAAATATCAAATTTAGTTTCTTAACCCTTTGCACTCGGCGCCATCCCGGGCGTTAGCTAGCAGCAACTCGACGGCACTTTTCGCGAAAGCGTGGATATAGGACTCGCGTCATATTATATAGTATAACTTTGGAACCAAGTAATGTATTGTAATGATTTTTGATTTATATGAATGTGTAGACATTGAGGAACATATTTTTTGCAAAAAAATCTAATTTTATTTCTTATAATTTTCTACACTGTGATATATTTTGAAGCAATTTCCAATATGCATTGCAGGCTGGTTTGTACAAGTTTCACAATAATATGTTGTTTGACGTCTTCCACCTGGCGTTTTCCTATCAGAACAGACAATGCAATCTCGTTTTCTTTCCCCCACATTGGGAATATGTAATTTATTGTTTAGTCTATGGTCCGACGAAGATGTGGATGGACGAGTTCTTGGTTCACGAAAATCACCTCTCAACTGATTTATTAGACTTTTTACAAACTTGTAATGTGTCATTGGTGCTTTATTTTTACTTTCTTCTGTAATCCGGTAAATTATGTAAGAATTGATAACACACATTTCCAGTCCCCAAAAAAATAATTTTCTCCACCATTTCAGTGACTTCCGCAAAAAACAATACGTCGAAGCGTATTGATCCGCAAGATCCACACCACCCATGTTTGATGTATAATCTAAAACCATTTCAGGCTTATTGACTGATATTACATTTCCACCGCGTAATGTTCTGGGGGTAGATTGCATTCCTGTATTATTGTTATTACTAACTCACAAGATGATATTTACCAAAAAACTTTTACCAAACAATTTATTTACCAAGAGTAAATACTTGTAAATACAATTTATTTACCAAGAGTAACACTTTTCCGATTTTCTCACTCGTTAGATCTATCTATACCAAACGACGCTTCAAACCAGAGTGAGTTCAGCTTCGAAAAATCTTTTTCTCCAGTTGTAGGCTTTCTTGTTTATATTCTCAAATTTTACCATGCAGTGCGAGGCATACTTGCATATCAACCTCTTTCTACGAACCATCCTTATCGCTTTTTTCAAGTGGGTAGAGAAGCGCTCGCGACGCGTGGAGAGCGCGCTTCGCACGTTCTGTTCCGACGTAAAACCGGCTGATATATTTTTCATATATCTTGGTAATTATACCATATTTTGGTTTGGTTTTTTGTTCACTTTCATTAGAAAGCTTCAGAGAAACATGCATTTCTCAAAAAGTTGCGGTGGAATAAGTTTATTGTCCGTAATCACTAATAAACTCTGATGTCCCCTCAGAGGGGACATCCGAGTGATATGCTAGACTTACGATGTCCCCTGAGAGGGGACATCCGAGTGCAAAGGGTTAATTCACAAACACAAATATACGAAACTATGACAGAAGCTATTAGAATAATTTAAAAAACAATGGATCACAAGCGAATTGAGTACAGTAATTTATCTTTGAAGTGCCAAAAGAAGTATATCAATGAAAAAAGAGTTGAGAATTCCGGGATTATCTATTATGTAATCTAATCATTTTTAATTCATAATCAGGTATAAGGTAGTGATAAGAGTCCATCATAATCAACGGTCGTATAATGTAATTTCTTGAATATTTTTAGGTGTACCATGCGAGAATAAATTGATGTGCCACGATTTTGCCATCTATCAAGTACGTTTTTACCTCGATCCGGTAACGATTTGGTGTCATTCTCAATGTTCAGTCAATTACTACAATTTAAAATATCCAAAATGTATTAAAGTGTCGTTAAAAGATCTGCGTCGCACTGGTAGATGTTTAAAGTAGAATGTTTTTTTGCAAACTGGAGAGAAAATTTGTTCCACTGTGTAATTAACACCTGCAGAATATGATAGGCTGCCCTGGTAAATTGAATTTCACTTACGAGCAACAATTTGTATCATGTGTTCTTTAAAATATTGTATTAATACCAGTATCAATTAATTCTTGAGATTGTTCATTATTCATATAAACATAAAACAGGAAAATCCAGAAAAACTATAGCAACAAATTGTCCAACCATGTGAATTTTTCATATATAATATAAATAATGGTCCCACCTATATTAAGAAGGGAGGGAGTTAATCTAGAGCGATAAAAGCCTAATTCAAATAAGCAGAAATAATTGTTTTTAAATAAGTCGTCGATTTTAATTATGAAATGTGATATAAAATTTGACAATAAATTATTAAATAGTGTATGCATAAATATATGAATTATTATCTATGTTATAAATATTTGATGAGATAATACTGAACCATACAAGGTATAATTGAATTACAATTATTGTCTTTCGTCGATGCCTAATCCCTAATAGTGATCACTTTCGAAAAAAAGAATAAAACAATTTCCCTAAATGATAAGTTATCACAAGTTGCACACCACGATCTTACATAGAATCATGGTTGCGTTTCACCTTCAGCAAGGCAGCTCGAAAAGGTACATTTCATGTCAATAAATAACTACAGCTAAATAAATAATTGCTATCGCACTAAGCTGATGAATATATAATAAATACTAATTCTAATGCATGATGAGCTTAATAAATAAATTCATGAATAAATAAATTAAGTGACGCAATATTATCCGTTCGTGTACATTTCGCAGCGATTAGATTATCTCAAATAATTATCACAAATGACTTCAGCTTTTGACGTCTCGTCATCATACACTTTGCGATTGCACTTGATAAGAGATTTACCTGTTTAAATCGTGCATTTTGTATCAGTTTGCATTATCATTGGCACCCGGTTCGTAATTGTTATTTACGAATGCAACATTGCACGATGTTGGTAAACATTTCGTTTCTTCTCTGACGCTATCTAATAATCAAAAACGTGTCTCCAGGCGTGCAGATAATCTTTGTACTTTAGAAGCACACCCCAGTCACGAACGAGCCTTCTGGTGTCGTCCACAGGTTCCCTTTCTGTGTTACTCATAACACTCCTTTCCACTCGCGTTGGAACTCGTAGCGATGGCAGAACCATGATATTGCTTTCTACTTCGCACAGCATCATCATCAGGTAGGACTGTGTCGCTTTGAGAGCTTCGTATACCTTCGAATTGGTCTCGTCTTTCACAAGTTCCTCAAACGCCACGGCGAATTTCTGGAGGTCCATGTGCAGCTTTGGAAAGTGATTGACGATCTGCAAAAGAAATGATTATATTTATTTGTTATTTAAGTTATTGGTCATGTGTATATATAATAATAATGTATCAGATAATTCAGAAATAAATTGCGGCTTTTGGAAATTGGCTTTATTACTTATTAATCTTTTTCGCATCTGTAACTTCTGTTCAACTGATTAGAAAGTTTTTGAAGTGTGGTACAAGGATCATCTTAAATGCTCTCATCGCAACTACAATATCGTTGAAATCAATCTAGCATTGTTCGTTCAGTGGAATACGCGATTGACATCGCGTATCGAACTCGTATACAAAGATTCATTCTATTGTTTCATCGACGGGCTATACTGATAACGTATTAATATAGGAACGCCAAACGACAGTGCAACGTCTACACTTTAAGACTCTATATCCTATGGAAACCATAAATTCGAAATTCGTATAAGGATATCAGTTTTGAATAAAACAAAACCACAATTCAATCACTTTCATGTTCGTAACATCTCCAACGATTACCTAAATATTCTAAAACCTTTTACAACTTGTGCCAAACAGTTGAATTGAAACAACGTCCATCCCGTAATCCCTCTTACAATTAGATTACGCAGGTGAATTTATCACGGCGCGGTATCGCCTCGTTCAAATCCCCGGCAGAAGTTTTTCCATTTGAGGTTAAATGAAGAGCAAAAAACAAAAAAAAGCAGGCGCACAAGTGGGTAGGACGTGAAAGGATCGACATCGTGCGCTCGGCGGAACGTGCCAGTGCAGAGTGGCACAAACAGCGCGGAGAAGGAGAGAAAGTAAACAGCGGGAAGTACCCCGGTCGTTATCACGGATGCGTTATCAGCATGCACGCATCGCGGTGGAGGACAAGCCCGATTACGCAGTCGCACGACCCGGCTAACATGAGCGGCTTGTACCGCGGTGTTGTATTGCGCGCGCAAATCTCGAACAGCCGCGCACGCTTCTGCTCGCCTGCTACTTTATAATAATTACCGTCTCATTAAAATTTGTTATTTAACGTTGCGTTAATTAATTGCAACATCGGGATGCTCGGTCAATTGGCCGGCCGATGAAAATGCGCGCGACTACCGCGCTCACCTGTCCCCGCGATGCCGCGCCGCTCCACCCTTCTGTTTACCCGCGCCCTTGCGTTTTCCACGCCCGAATGAATATTTATGCAAGGGGGAGCCAACCACCAGCGAATTAACGCCGCAAAGGGGAGACTTAATTGCTGGCCGCGATACCATGAACGATTATGTATTTAAGGAAGCCCGATCACTTGTCGCGATCACTCGTTGCTACTCGAACGCGAACATCTGTTTTCCGTTCGACTGCAGAAACACGGCGACAATGTTTTTGTAAACCTGTACCACTGTAATAGTTTGTTCGACTTTCTTCGCGCTTCGAAGCTTTCTTTCATTCTCGAGGCAGCACGGCGAATCTTACTCGACAAATTTCAACCGATCTTTGTACATAGTACACGTGGCGACGGAGCTTTCAGAGGTCTCCTGTTTGGCACGAAGATAAATTGCGATCGAACGACTTGGAAATTCTGTGCGATGCACGAGTAATGTTGAAAATAAAAGATAGAATTTTCTAGGATTCCCGAAATTGCACTCACCGTTTGCGGATTAGCGTTGGCCAGCCTCTTGATCATATTCACGTCTTTCTTGCCCGGCACCCAGTTCGGGATGTACTGATGCTGGTGAACACCGATCCGTACCCTCTCGTACAGGTACTCGTAGTCGCGGTTCAAGTAGTCGTTCATCGTCAACTGATGCTGCAGCCTGAGGCTTTGTATACTGGCTCTGACTTCTTCCTCGAGGTTCACGATCGATGGGGCCTCGGTTTCCATATCCTCGCCGCACGGTAAATACCACGTTGGCATAGCCGATCTGGCGCCTCTTCTCGGCGCACCAGAGACGACGGCCAGTATCGAGATCAACAGGTAACCATGCGAAACAGACATCTTCGTGGTCGTGTGAGCTTTTGCAAATTTTTTTCCCTGGAGAGACACGTCACGAACACCAGCACGATTGAAGGTAATAAAGTGTGCTCGAATGCAGCGGCTCAGCCAATCGAAGCGGACGATTTCGCTAAGACGATGTTAGCGATTGGCGTGAGATTGTGAACTGAGATTGTCAAACTCTCGTGCTTCCAGCTTATATATGGAATTGTGTAAACAATCGAACGTACGTACGCACGTTCGACGGTGGGGTGGCGGCTTATGTTTTGTCCAAGTTTTTCGCCGCGCTGGCGAAGCCCCGCCGAATCACCGCCGAGTCTTCTTCTTCGAAGCGAATTTTTTTCAAAATACGTCCCACCGGCCCGGCTGATCCAGATGGGGAGCGTCGCATGGCGGGCCGTACTCTGAAACGAATTGTTCGATTAATGTTTCCCGAATACAGTAGAAACGCCGGCAATTGCAATAAACTTCCTCGTTATTTACAGTGCCGTAATCGATGCGGTGTCACGAGTGATTAGGTGTGTCATATCGAGAGTCAAGACCGTAATCCGCTCCGCGTCATCGCGTTCGCCGCTTAATAAGAGTTCGATTTTTTTTCTTTTTCACGTGCCTCCGCGCCGTGACGAGATTGCCACTCATCTGACAAAATTGATTGAAGTACCGAACGGGTTCAAGAAGCGCATTAATAATGGCTCGTGACTTCATCATTCTCTCGAAAACAGAGGACGGTAAAGCGTTCTCTACGTTTCTCTTGTTACTTGTCTTTTCAGATATGATACTTTGCGCGACAGAGGCGATTCGCGACAGATAAAAGGAAGCTGAGAACAGGATTGGTGTCAACGACGAATATGCGTAATATTGTATCTGAGGAATTGCATAAGATCTTTTCTAATTCTGTGCAACATGTTTTCTCCAAGAGGGCAACGCGACCATATCCGTATCCAAATTTATCTGAATGACGTGTTCACTTAAACACATGTAATGCCTATTGGTTAGACATCACGTATTTCGCGGATTCTCGCGTTTATTCACGTTTCAATTTTCCCCGAAAAACTGACGATACCTGTCATCGACCGTTTACAACGCCTTCGAGCACATCGGAAGTAGGTGTAAGTTCCGTCCGAAGTCTTTCAGGAACCTTGTATGCTATATCGCCCTGTTTGTACTGTGATTCAAATGGGAAAACCACGTTCCACAGTAGCAAAAATCATGCGCCAGCCGTTTACTAGATATGAAATAATAGTGTCGACCGGAAATCAAATTAGCAATCTGCTCCTTATCAATCGAAACTAAGCAACGACTGTTTTACGATCATCTGACAAAGCCTCTGTAATAATGATCCCACAATCGTCCTATTCTATCTCCTTCATATTCATGTTTGTGTAAAAATTTGCAGCCTTCTCACTGGTGTTACAATCAAATTATAATTGACTCACGAGTGAACAATTCTCGAAGCCTGTTAACGGCTCCGTCGTTTCAATCGAATGAAAGTTTGAAAACAGTATACATATCGCGTGAGAAAATTAAATGGAATTTTCAGGCACCGGCGGCGGCGATTTTGTAAAACAGAACTTCTACCATATATTATAAAAGCAGACGGTTCGAAAAGTTGACGTCAAGCGGCCAATACTTTTCCCGTTGAGGACCGCGCGGCTAGACATACGAAGATACGCAAAAACTGGTGAATGAAGTCCGTGTAACGTACGCATCATACGTCGACGATAATCGGACGTAATACGTTAGACGTGTGCCATATATGGTGTTACTATAATTAGGCAGTCGACGGATTCACTGAACTAAAATTAGGTCTTCTCACGCCGGATTAGAACAACGCCATGTGTTATTCCGGGTATGTATTCACGTACATCAGAATCCTGAAGAAATAAACAATAGCTTCATTTGCGTACACGCGGTTCCAATTGTATCGTTATCGGGAATTTCGAACAGGTTGGACTTCGAAGCTTTCGAAAAGAGATTTCCTATACTCCAGATCAAAATCAAAATTCTGATTTGATTCCAGAGTTTTACGTAATCGGCTGTCAATATGAAATTGTTCTATCCCGTGTTTGTTGATTAATTGTAAACATTGTTTTCCGTTAACGATTGCTGATGTTATACTGTGTTTGTATGTAATAGTATATTATATTTTGGTAGCGCGGAAATTAATTTAAAAAGCAAGTATTTTTTCGAATGACTGTGATAATTTTTCATGTATCTCTGGATTACATACATGCGGTCGTAATTGTTGAAATTTTACGAAAAACTTTCCTGTTCTTTAAGAATTAATTATTTCTTTAATGAGTTTTACTTTTTTTTAAAAAATGTCACTACGAAAGCACTACGAAACATGTAATATAATACACAGATACAGTGCAGTAGTAATATGTTCATAGTACGATGAACGTTACTTTACTTTTAATTAATACTTTTTATATAAATAATAATTGTGAGTAGATGAATAATGTAATTATTATAAACGAATTTACAAGTGTGTTTATGTGTTAGGAAGTAAAATTACTGTATTTGAAACTAATTTGTAATTAACACGGAACTTGTCAGTAACAGAAGGTGCAAAGGGAGAATATTTTACTGCGTAAGATTTTTTAATCAACTGCTATGTTATTATTGTGCAAATACAAACAAAATTTCATTTCCCACTTGTAGTATTTTTAAGGTAATATTTCAAAAGGATTGACAATTAGGCATGACAAAACTATTATCATTGCACTGAGGGGACAATTTAACGAATATATTCTAAACTATAAATTATACATATAAAACTGGGGTATAAAAGAGTTGTATATCTTTTGCAAGAGTTTATTGTCAATATTAATGTTCAACTTAACATTTACATTGCAACTTGGAAGGGCGTCGAATTCTTAGTAAAAAGATATTAACTTTCATTATCCATGAATATAATAGTTAACAAAATATTATACTTCCTATTGCAAACATTTTTTATGTAAACCCGTAATATCGGTGACATTATACTTGCAAGGGCTTCAACTATCCACGCTGTGCAAAATTTTCAGAAAACGAAGGGAGATATCTATTTGAATATTTAATGCCCACAACTAGGTTTAGAGCCAATAAAAATGAATACAGTTTTACTCAACATTTTTTAAAAGATATAAATTCACTTTTAATTCTCCGAATAGGCTACACTTTCACAAATGTTCCTTCAGGCTGTACAATTTTGCATATAACAACTTGTTGTATAACACAATGTTTATAAGTTATCCGACGTGTGGAAATTAAATGAATTACTCTGGACACAAATTATTTGCGTGTTGTACGTGGAAAGTGTAATGAATAGCGGCTACAACTTTTCTACCCCTCGTGCACTCCTGATACTGGACCTGTTGTTCAAAGTACTTTTCAAGTCGATAAAGAACAATGAAAGGCTAACGATTTTATTTTTAATGTCAGACATAAAGTTTATGATCAAATTTGTCGTATATAGATTTTGCTAAGAATACGCATTGAATATACAACACTAAAAAAAGTCTTACAGTATCATCAATTAATGGCGGTACACAAAGTATTGCAAATGGGTATTCATCTTGTAAATTACCTTGCAAATTACGAGATACAACCGCCGACAGCATTGACTGTTATTAGAATACAATTATAATTGTCTATAGGCAAAACTATGAGTAAACAGTAATTCAAAACGTATTAATTGTAAAAAAATCAGTAAATTTATGTAATTAAAAATGATTGGTTCTGGTTTATAATTGCAGTCATAAATACTCCTACTGACTATAAAGGCAGAGTATATTCCTTAAATGTTGATGAGGTAACATCGTATCATTTTAACAAGAATAATTTATAAAGAAAATTGTAATTTACTTATAGGCTATTATTTAAATGAAATTTTACGACCTTACAATTTTCTGTGAACCGAAAAGCATTGTTTCACTCATAAATATATTATTTAATAGGTGTTTAATTTAATTTCTATTTAATTCACTTCCTGCTAGAAATCCACAATAAAATTTAACAACCCTGATATGCTTACATTATCTGGCAACACACTTATGAATAATATCTCCCCGGATATTATCAATGACGATCAACTGGCGAAAAGCAAATGAAAATTCATACAACCCTGATAAGATTCATTAAACATGGATAATGCGGGCAAATGGAAAATTTGCAATTAGCACGAAACGTTTAAGGGCGCCACCGAACGAAAATCAAGGGGTAAGTTACCCTAAGTCCGTTGGGTACAAAAAAACATCGAGTTTATTCGAGACGATTACATAAGTACAGAAATGACAATAAATAATATATGCGATGGTAACGTGATATAATAAATAAATCGTAACATTATGTACGCCTACGTATACGACAGAATAAATATAACTATTACGTATACTTGATAAAATGCAAGTGTAGTCCTTATGTCTATAAGTGTGCGTGTATAAAAAAGAGTTAAGTATCACGTCGTGTGTGAATACAAAGTACAAAAATATCTAACATTAAAGTACATGTATGCCTAAGTACCGCTTCGATACAAAACATTGATTGTCTTCAATACAAATATACTTCCATTTTAACGAAGAAAAACGCAGTATTGTCTCGCGACTCATGCACGCACCTAACATCGACGCGTATACGAATAATTTTCACACGAAACGTAGCAATGGTCCCATCGTAATTCGTAGGTACTCTAAAGGAGACGTGTCTGTCTTTTTCTGTCTTTTCCTTTGAATCATCCGGCCTAAACTATAATGTGGAAAATAAGAGGACGAACACTTCCATCCCACGATTATTGCTAAGTTCTTCGTGTACACTTGAAAGCGAGTAAAAAGCAAAATATGGATAAGATAAAATTGTCATGTTCACGACAAGACGAGATTCTACCAACTGGCGAAAGAAAAAAAAAATAAAAAGAAATGGAAATAAAACGAGAAGTAACGATATTGCACCTATTCAGATGCATCGTACGCGTGAACGCACGCCACTTACAAATAATATAATGCGCCTATGTATAAAACGTAGGAACTCTGTACGTCCACGTACGCTCAAGATATCACAGCTAAACGACATTAAGCTTTCGTCCGCTTATGTTAAAGCTACAATAAATAATGTTTGACGAGCCGTCCTGTTCGGCGATTAAAATCAATGGCTGTGCTACTATTACCGTCTGTCGTTCGTTACTTTCGCATCTGAGTCGAAATCTCGACTCATCGAACTTCATCTCGACGCACTAGTAACCAGCCACGATTGGTCCAGTGTCGAATTATCGTATCGAAATACACGCGCATCATGTGCAATGCGAAGAGGCACAACTTAAATGTTTATTATTATTATTATTATTATTATTATTATATATATATTTATATATAAGATCGTTGTGAAGAATGTTCTCTTTCCTTATAGATACTATTTTCTGCAGACAAACAAACCAACTATTCATACTGTTAATCTAATTATGCGGAGAATTTTTAATTAACACCTGTTGTATTCTATTTCACGCATCGTTCGCGTATTTGTACGCTCGTTCCATTAAAGTTTCCCACTATTATTTTTGTTTGGCGTATAGTATGAATAACAATTTCTGATAATGTTCGTCTATAACGATGATACTTTTTAGTTGTTTAATTGTCTGGCAAAATCACTCGTTCGTTATGCGACGTGTCGATCGAGCTTTCTAAATGTGTTAATCGCTATTCTAGGTAGTAAGTAATGTTATTAAATGTAATACTGTTCAGAAGTACACTTCTTAATACTGGTCTCTAGTATACAGCTTGATTCTCAATAACGCTTTCATAGAACTATCAAATGCACCAATTATCGAAAATACAACGACGATTCCTTTACACGGTTATCCGTTCCTTCTAATTCGATCGCGACAAACACTTAACGCTACCCGATCGTAAGAAACTTGGCAAGATTGCAAAATACTAAGCATCATGAATGATCGTAATGATAAAATAAATAGAAAGTATGTAATCGATGACAATTCGGAGTTACGCAGAAATATTTCCCTCGTAGAAAAATTGACAGGCAAACAATTCCGATAACAGACATCAAGAGCTTAAGTAAAGGGGTTATCAAAAAATATAATACGCACAAATGAATGAATCTCGACGTGTCTAAAGGAACTAATGGGTTTACGCATTTTCTGTACAGTTATCTTAAATGCCTTTTAAACTAATACTTGCGAAAACGTAAAATCTAACGCGACGAAGATATTCCAGTCATAATAATAGAGAGTTCTTTGCCACAAGGCCAAGGGATCGGCCTTTAAAACCATCCCTTTTAACATATCCGCTAAATCACGTAAGAATTAATTGAAAACCGCGTAAGATTAATTTCATTATATCGCCGCGAGTTTTTTCTGTTTATTTCTCAACAATCTGTTCCTTGATACACCCTTTCTTGGCCCCTGAGGCAAGGAACTGTTTCGACCAACGCCGACCGGATGTTTCCTAACTGGCCTATTTTGCTTCTTAACCTTCGATATCCTCTTACCCTTTGGCCCGGATCCTTTGCCAACGCTCTTCGCCCCTGGATTCTGCCTACTAGGATCGCAGGTGCCTGGCCCAGGTGCGGTTGCGTTGCGGAATGCTTTCGTCCAGGCATTTAAAAATGTCTGATACAATCGAATCACGCCCCAGTCCTGTATCAGCATCAGTGTCAAGTCGCCTTCCTTGGCCCAATTCGAACTTTCCGTGACAATCTTCGCCGTGTGCGCTGTGGGTATTTGTAATCCCAAGTTCAAAATTGCGGTTTCCACTTCGCATAGCACCTGTAACAGGAGACATGAAATTGATTTTTATTGTTATTGGTACAAATTTTTGGGTTGAACTTGCGTATGATAAAATAATTGCGACTTAACCTAGATCTCTTTAGAATATCTAATTCTTGTAACAGGCATTTGTCTCATAAAAAGTAAGAAAGATTACATGTCAAATTCATTTTCGAAACTCGATATTGTTTGTGGTAAATCAAATTTTCAACCGGAAAGTTTAGTGGATAGAATTGTTTCTTTTATTCATAGAAAGAAGCAGACTTTTCATGCAGGTAGTGCACAATATTAAAGATAAAATAATGATAATTGAGAATTATAATATAGGTAATAAATAATTAGAGGATAGTATGATATGTATAAATGTTTCGTACCCTAAGAATTTCATTGTGCATTTGATTAATGATCTCGTTTCTCCTGTTCATCGTGAGGTCAACGTTAATGTTAGATTTCAGGCGGAAAGCTCTGAGGTGATGGAACGTGATGGCGAACCTTTGGAGCGAATCGTGAAGATGTGGAAGCGCACGGTCAGCCTTCTTTCCCTTTTCGAGACACCAAACCTCCCTAAAATACCACTCGAACTCCTTCTCTGGGAGCCACGGCATTCTATACTGCCCTTTCAGCACTTTGTACACCTGCGGATGAAAGTCGAGATATTGTTTTGTCTAAATATTTTTAGTGCATTCGACGCTATAATTAGTGTATCGCGTTTCTTCGAAGTTACGCAAGTGCAAACCGCGTCATTCTTCGTGGAAATTATCAGAGGTATCTTAACTGTAAGGGCGTAGAATCTCGCTTTAACAATTCATCAATTTTGCTGAACTTTCATTGCAGAGATGCATGCTGTGCGAACGTTTTATTTTTAAATTCCATTCTGCTTTCGATGGCAATATTTTTGCCTTGTGCGATAATTTTGTACGACCCAACTATTTCTATTACATCAACGTTGTCACGCATTCTTGAAAATTGCACATATTGCACGACATCGATTTTATCACAGAAATATGTAATTTAAAATAATAGAAATCACTAGCTGAATACAACTGGAACAAGGCACTCTTTTCTTTATTGCGAGTAGAGACAAATGTACAACATTCTCAGGACAATATATTTTTCACAAGTGCAACGATGCAAGAGCGTTTTATAGTTGCATGAAGTTTTTAATTGGGAGTAAGAAAAAGGTACATATTACCTTCAATTATTATCTTCCTTAAATACTATTATCCGTTCTTTCAGACTAACGTGATCCTGTGAATGTAGTCCTCTTTGAACCATCCACATTTTTCCTCCAAAAATTTCTCTAATAACAATCCGAAAAGAAGCACCTTCTTCTTTCAATTGCGTGGTCCATCCCGCACGGACGAAGAAAAGTTACATCCCAATAAATCCCAGCCCACATTGCCACACAACATTGGCACACTTGCACCAACCGCTGTGCTAAAATATCAAACGCGCTCAAATCCCCAAAAAATTCCCAACGCCAGCACGCAAGCAATGCGATAGTGAAGCCGTAGGAACGTCAACTAGGAGGCTCGCAACCGATACGGAAAATACCCGTGTTCCTCGGAAAAAATTGCAATTACGCTCATGCGTGGCACATCGTAACGAATGCAAATTGCAGGCAGAACAGAAAGTAGGACTTTAGCACTAGCAATGCCGCGCGGCTCGCACGTGCGAGCCTCGCTGAAAGAGACGCCCACTCTCTCTCTTTTACCCCCGACGCGGTTCAGCGATTAATTACGAATCGCGGTCAGGTCGAACGTCACGCTTTACCTTCGAGTAGATCTCGTGCACATCCTTCAGATGCATCCTGAAGTGATTCTGGGCGACCCGTAGCTGCGTTCGCACCCTCTTCAACGTTCTGTGCACACTGTGCCTCTGTGGCATCCTCTTGAATTGCATTGCCACTGGATTGCCGCACGGCTGCAGCCAGCGGTCCATATTATTCGCGTTGGATGCGGCTGTGCGGAGGCCGTAAGCAGGTGCACCTGAAACCGTATTCAGGCCCGAACTCAGGAAGAATGCAAGGCTCGTGAAGGTAATCGTCTGTGCCACCGAATCTGTAATGCAATCAAAATAACTGACGTCAGAATAATATAGCTCGGCCGGCTCGCGTATTACGTTGGCTATCTGCAACCGTGTTATAGAGACTGCAAACGATTCGTGAATGTACGACGATATTTCATTGATTTATGTCGATGGTTGTTATGTACATACGTGGATGACGGAGGGGTTTCAACGATTTCGTGCAGGCATTTCTGGATATTCCTAATGTTATGACGAAGGACTTATTGATAGTAAAAAACGCATTTTTATATTACTGATGGGTGAGGATCTATAGAAATAATGTTACAAACCTCCTGCGTAGAACAAACGGTTCATGAAATTTGTCCCCCTACTCAAAGGATTAAGAACGTAATAAGACAATCTAACGAATAACGAAACAACTATTGAACTGAGTTTCCTACAAACTTGATATTTGTAACACATTCGTTCCCCGAAACGTTCCAATTTCAATTCAAGCAACGTGCCTCGTCATCCAAAAGCTACTGCACAACGATTGCCAATAAAGTCGCGAATCATTTCGATTTTGAAACACGGCATGCCGGTGCGTGTAATAGAGATTGCATTGTCCCGATGACGTGCGCGCGCGTCTAGTCGTTTAGTCGGTCCCAAAATAAAAATGACTTATTGTTAGTGAACGCGTCCACGTGGTTTCTCTTGCGTTCGGCGGCCAGTTAGGCAAAAGGTTCCGACGTTGAATAAGTTTCGATCCAGAAGGTGCAGGCGATTAGCAAGCAGAGTAGATTCTCCGTCGAAGAAAGGTCGCATGCCGTTTCACGCCCTGGGGTGTGATAAAGATATCGCAGCGAGAGACAGAGAGGAAAAGGGAGAATCGAGGCTCTTCCGACTTTCACAGTCGGCGTACCTACACGGGTACGTAGGTACCTACCATTGCACCTACGCGCCAATTTAACAGCGACCAATCGTCGCCCCCGCAGTAGGAAATGGGTTGCAAATCGGAGAATCACGATTTATTGCGCAATTAAACGTCCCAGCTTACGACTTCCTCCGTGATTCCATACCTCGCGAACTCACCCCGAAGGCGTGCAGATCTCTCGAACTTTTTACGAGGCCAGACCCCCGCCGGTTAATAAATTTACTGCGAGCTTCATTATAGCTGAATTTCGTGTAAACGTAAAGCGACGCGTCGATTAAAAATGATTTATCAGTGATATGGAGAAACGCAAACAACTTTCGCCCCGAAATTTGGGTAATCGATGAGATGCGATTTCAGTTAAATCTTGATGCTGGTGAAAATTCAGGATTCGGTGGAAGGCGGGTAAATATATTCTGCGATACAGAATTGGAAGCATGTAGGATAGAAATGAATTTCGAAATGTTTAACTTAAACTGATTGGAATTAATGTTAAATGAAACTTGTGGAGTAAAATTTATTTTCTGTTATTTTTTAGATTTCATGGTAAAGCAAATTCTAAGACGTTTATTCAGAAACTGAGTGCGTAGTGATCTCGTAAGAAATTTTAAATTAGCAAACTATAATTATTAGACACTCATAGGAAGGTGTTAATGATTAAATCCTATGTGCATTAACTTGCACACGCGACATTGTCTCTCAATTTTCATTTTGTTTCATTTTGAGGACCTAAAATTAATTAAACTTATATAGGATTATAGGAAGAAACTGAAATAATTAAGCACCTGTGCAAATTATTAGACGTCCCGGTACACAACCTTAGTGACGTTAGAAACAGCTTCAGCAAACTCGCTGTTAAATAAACACCGTACGTAATAAAAATCGAAATCCATTCTACATAACCCGCGATAAAATTAACAGCAAATGATACCTGTAATTACAAGCGGCCAACTTTCGTGCTTTTCAAATTACATCGCTTGCGATCATTCATATTTTACAATCACAATTATCTCAATTCATCGGTTGATATAAATTACACCGTACACTTGAAAGCTCAAGTCTGTCATAGCACAACAATGCAGGAACAAGATGGATTGAACTTTCTCAAGTACGTACACAGATCCCCCCCGTTCAGATTTTTCTCGATACAGCTTACAGGACAAACGAATCTACAGGATCGACACCCACCATTCACCGTGCCGACAAAGAACCGGAGGACCACCGCGAGGGTAATTAACGCGCGTTAATTACCCGTGCGTGCGTGTACGGCCATCCAAAGCAGCAATGCGTGTGCTCGGACTCGAGCTGCCACGGCGATTCGATACGATCGTTCGTGCAATTCGCACGTCAGTCACGTGTGAACGAACACGCGTCTCAGCACACTGGCCAGCAGGACAGAGCACAAGTGTGCCGTTGGTCGATGTCCATCTCGCACCCCGAGACACAATTGCTCCGAACTCTTCGATCAGAATGAGTGATTAATTGAAACCGCATCTCGCATAGCTGTTGGTCATAAATCAAAAGCTTTAAGGTAACTGGCAGTACAGATTCGCGACGTGATCTTGTTATCAGCTGTATATATACATCTCGTTAAGAATCGTAAGGTGCCAGAGCTCCAACCGCGACAAATCAGTGGAAGGATCACTGCCAGGTATGCACATACATATATCGAAGTGATGTCGATGCGTCGCTTGGAAACCAGAACCCCAGATAGTATCCCTATGTACGTGGCGAATCGAAAATCAACTTTGCGACCCAGGCAACGTTCAATGCGCTCAATTCGAACGGCGACAGCTAAGAATCGCATCGACACCGTCGCCGCTCTCAATCGTTCGAAAGCGTTGAAAATCCCTCGGTGCCCGATCTTTCGCGCTAAATCGTGCCGGCATTCAAGCGTCAACCGGAAAGTTCTAACGAACGTGACCCCTGCACGAAGCTGAATATGGACTTAGTCCTGGCAATAAGTCACGATTCGGTTAGCCCGTTGCCGCGAGACCTGAGGGAGTCAGTCGCACGTGCGTATCTTATCGTAAACTCACGCCTCCTCTTCTTCTCCCGGAATTGCCCTCCGCCGTTGCGACGCATGGCGTCGCGTCGATTCCAGGCGACTCGTTTGGGTGGATATACAATACACACACAAGATGCGTGGGTGCACGCAGCCACTGTTAAAGGTGCACCCCATATTGTGTACACTTCTAAGGATCACTGCTCCCAACTGTATCAATTTGCGCTACCCGCTCGTGTTTCCTCATACGAGCATCTTCACCGCTCTGTCATGAGCTTGCTCATTTTACCGTGAGTATTCTGTAACCCGAGTAGTGCGTGTAGTTGTACTATCTCGAATTGCGGAGTCGCTGTAATACAGAATTTTTGCGGACACTTCGAATGTTTGGAAAATGGGCACACTTGAAACCTTGATTCGTAATTAGTCGCGTCTCCAATGGCTTGATGAACGAGTACCCAGCGATTCAATGTCAATTAAACAGTAAGCGATAATATGCAAACGAGAATACAGAAGTTGACACACGAGACAGATCTTAACTATTGCATCTTGAATCGTGACAGTGACTAATCAATAAAACGGGATTACAGAGATTGGGGGGCCACTTTGCGAATTAAAGCATCCTTAAATTAACAATTCGATCACTTCGAAGACGGTGTTTGTCGCGATGGATCAAGGGAGATTTAACGATCGCTTTAGCGGCCCGATAATCGGGAGTCGATGAAACGATATACGCCTCCTTTCCCGGGTCAATCAGGTACTCGAAAATCCGAACCGAATTACAGATCGCAATCTTCACAGGTTATAATAACGGTGCTATCCGGACAGCATCCCGTCCCAATGATCCGCATTCCGGGCAATGTCGTGTTCGGAAGATTGCTTACACCGCTGTTTAATGCGTACGTTCGTGGTCTGTCGATCGGTTCTCAAAAGTGGAATCGCCGCCATTCTCGCGATGGATTCCCTGGATGCCAGTAGTCGGCCGATCGGTGGGGCCCCTCCGGTGATTTGGAGAAAAGAGGCGGAGAAGAGGGTGGAGGGTAGAGAGGCCTTTTTTTCCGCGGAGCTGAGGATGAAGATTGTTGGTTTTGCTACACCAGTACCGCGGTGGTGAATGCCCCAGGGCGGCAAAAGGCGGTTGCTGCTTTCTGAGAACGGGTCGGAGTCGGCTGTACCGGGAGCGGTGATTGCGTGGTGATTAGCCTCCACCTTCGCCTCTTTGGTCCCGCTCGAACAAGGGAGAATGGAACACAGCGGAGAAAGAAAACGGGGAGAGCAGAGTACTCTCTGGTCGAAAGGAGACGCAGACCGTCTCGGAAGAAAGAACGCAATATCATTGCCAGGCACGAGTGTGGGAGCGGGTTGCCCGATACAAAGCATTCGAGAGTATTTCGCGTACGGGTCTGTAAAGTAACGTGGCGGGACTGGAGAGATAAGTATGCGCTCCGTCGCACGTATATACACGACGCGAAGAATCGCGTGTACCGAGCGAACGTGTCACAGGAAACATTAATAAATGTGAGTTGCACCTTTGCCAACGAAAGAAACGAAACTGTGTTCCGTGGTGGGTATAGTTTCGCTGGCGGAGTGGAGTTGTGTTTCAGTGAAATATTCGGGTTGCTTATGGAAGAAACCTGGGTCGCAAGGGACCGTGACGTTTTGGGAAATAATCAAATGATGGTTTACTCTAACAAATGTAGAAAAAGAGAAATATGTACAGCGATGCGACAATAAAAATTGGACTGATTCGATAATGGACAATATTTTAATTCGTCAGAGAGAATATTATAAAATGAACATTTAGAACAAGTATCAAGAATCTTGTAAATCTTACCTCCTTTCTTCAATAATTTGACAAAGTAAGTCCCACTTGTACTATTCTACTACAACCAATACGTTTCTTGTATCCCATCACCCATTACCAATTTAAACTCACAAGTTCTCTGTTTACAATAGTCTATACGAAATCTCTATAATGTGAAAATAAGTCAGGGTGCAACGGGTTGATATAGAAATAAATGTGCAACGATGACGCTAATAACATCGCGCTCGTTCAATTTTATTATTAGTCTCCTACTATTAACAATCGTAACGGTCAATATCCATAACTCGCACAACTTTGTCAATGCCCCTCATTTTCCCCTTTCGAGAACGTCGTACACTCCGACGTCGGTGGAAACAGTCAAAATGTTGGCTGCTGCATAACGTATGCACGTACATCGAGCTGTATGAATACATGTCGTTAGTGCGATGTCATTCAAAATGGTAAGTGGGACACATTTCTGCATCTCTCCTTCTACACCTCCTCTCTGAATCTCTCCACACGCAGGCGATTCGCTGGCGTACACGCGTGCAGGCACAAATCGCGTTTACACACCGAAGGTGTACCATCCGCGTCCTCGCCTACGACAAGTATATCGCGTACCATGCGTGAATACACGGTGGGCACCATAGGAAGACTCAGGTTATGCACGGCACGCAACATTTAATACGATACGCACGCGGAGGGTCGTCGGGAATAGTTTGCAGAGGCGTCGAGCTTTCTCCTCGCGTCCAATATCGAAGCGATACGATATCACGCGCGACCATTAACATCTTCCATCGATTCCGCGATCATCCGTCGAATATAAATTCACCGAGCCGCGCTCCCCGATCCATTTCTACCTCGAATGGTCGCGGACCAACCGTTAAAACTCTCCCTGTCCCATTCGCGCGACCACTTCGCGACCGCGCACCTTTTCACAATCAGAGGGGAAAACCAGGTCAACCACGACGGCGAACGGTGTGTCTCCGCCAATGGAGCCTGACGTCACGGATGCGCCAGACAGATTAGCGGGGCGCACGAAGATTTGCATTTTGTCTGGCGGGACCAAACGCGTGTTGGATACACCATGGAGGACGACCCCACCCATAAACTGAGCGCTGCCGAGGGATCTTAAGTTGCCAGGGTTGCGCGTTAACCTCTATTCCCTTGCCTTCCTCTAGCCAATTCCGCCACCGTTCCCTTCTTTTGTTCCTTCTTCCTTCACCCCACCCCCGTTGCTTTTCTTTTTCTTCGCGCTACTCTTCCCTCCCCGTTTATCATCGCCCCCCGTGTTCCCTATATATACACGTTCCCTGTCTTTGACGGTCGGCGTCGTCTACCTGTTGAGACACCATATCCCGTCGCTCTCTCGCCGCTCCGTTGAAGGTATATATCCCCCCGCGACGACATCAACACCGCACGCCCGTTCACGTATGCACGTTCACGCGGCGAAGGTGCTTTACGGTATTACGACGATATGGATCACTGATGTCATACTGACGTCATCCATCGTTTATATCCAGAGGTGACAGCCTACCGTTGGCATCGGTGCAAGAGTTGATCGGGAACGACGTTTCACGACCGCATCGCGGCAAGTAAGAGGAGGGGCGGGCAACACAGAGCGCTGGAATGCACGCGATCGGCTACTACGGCGTTCAATGTCACCGTCGATTACATTATCTCGACTCCTCGGCCGGCGATAGGCCGCACACGCGTGCGCACACGTGCGTAAGAAAGCGCTCGCGGAGGCCGATTCCTGTGTTCGTGAAACGCGCGCGGCCGATCGTATCGCGTCTCTATCGCGTCCTCCTCGCCCCCTTTCTTCCATGTTTCCCTTCCCCTCTTTTCGAATGATTGCGCGAGGGGGTTCGGTCTCCCCCTTTCTTTTTCCTCCATTGAAAGATTGCGCGTGGCTCGGCGTTTCGCCAGATGATCCACACCGACGTCCGATTCGTACGCGTGTGGTACTTTGCACGCGCGCTCGCGAGCCAACGGCCCCTGCTGGTGCGTGCGCACCTCGAACGCCAAGGGAAAAGCCCGTGCGCCGCTATGGTGTGCGAAAACCGGGGAACGAAATGGAAAATCTGTTGGGCGAGGAACAGCAACGCCGGCAGCTCTGGCGGATAGTGACGAGAAGTCCACGCGTTTCGTCGCCTCGAAGTTGTTTCTCGTTTTCCTCGCTCTCGCGTTAAGGATCGCCATGAATATTCACGGTCGGATGGATCCCTCGTGACGCGACGTTACGCGGTGGAAAAAATAGATTATGCAAACGATTGTGAAATTGCCGTGTTCGGCGCGATAAAACGGAATAAAAGGAGCATTGTGATTAATGGGCGATATAATATGCATTATTCATTGCGCGCATTCCTGTCAGTCTAGTTCTCAAACGACGGCCGCTCTTTCTCGGAACATTCCGAGAGAAAGACGCGGGGGAATATATCTTCCACGCCCCTGTTCATTCACGGTTAGACACGTTTGTCCTTGCACGTTTGCGCGTTAGAATCGGCGACACCGTGGGCGAGCAACCCGCGGGAGAGTTTAACGCTTCCGTTCGACCATTAGACCCGACGCGGCGCACGGAACGGAGCAGGAATGGACAGAAACTGGTCTTGTCGTTCCGTTTCGTCGCGACACAGGATAATTTGCCGTTTGTCGCGCTTTCGATTTCGCGACGCGACTTCACGGCCCGCGTCGTAAACCTCCATTCACGTCCAACCATCAGAAGATTGTATCTCGCCGCTAAATCGAATTATCGCTAAATCTAATCGGAACGTTTTTGGCAAGTGCGAACTTCTTTCCGTTGTGTTTTTCCACTGTTTGGAATAATTGACGAACGCGCGGGAGGAGAATCGGACGAGCTAAGTATAATGCATGTCGATGTTGTTTAAAAAAAGGAACTCTGGCCTTATTTCAAACATGCACGTATCGTTCTTTTTATAATATCGACCTTTAAATTGCAAAGCCGTAACTTGGTTTAAGAAAGAAACGGATACTTCATCAACAGCCATAGGAGCAACGCCACGCGTGTATATAATTTAAAATGTCGTTCTGCAACATATTCCAAGGATTTCATTAGGCGACCGTGCTTATCCTTTATAGGCACTGGTGGCCTGTTAATGAGAATAAAGACGTAAGGTCGGGAGGCGATAAACACGCCGGAATCTCGCTGAAAGGAAACACTGTTATCCGATTAAGTAAAATTCTCGAACGCGAAATCGTAAAGTCGCGTAGCACACGTCACATTAAAGAAGGCAGAGACTTTTGTGTGACTAACGGCGGGCGGTCCCTTCGTCTTCGTAGGACATAAAATCGAACTCTCTCACCGCAGCGTATACGACGACCCTTTACGAGGATCTCGCGTACCCGGGCATATACAGAGATGTCAGCGGGGCTTTTAGATGGGAACTTGGTGCGCGTACCACGCCTCGACGTCCCTTTAGGATCTTTACGATTTTCACGCATTGTCGTGAACGCGCCGTGCCGATAACGACCTCGACCCCGGGGTCATAAAGTCGGCCGACTGTGTCACGAGGTGTCGTCGCGCCCCTTTGGTCCAGTGATTAAAATACGAGACACCTACATGAGGACTGGTTAATTTTTCTTTTTATACAGATCTCAGGTGTTGGACAGCGTATAAAGTATGGGAAGGTTTACTATTAATAAAGTACGGTTGGACGGTCCTGTTGAAGGCACATGGTTACATTAACCGCGGTCACGAAAAAAAGAAATGCGTTCCTTTAGAGTTTCGAGCATGCTAGGATATTACGGGTTAGACGCGTCTAACAAAAGCGAGTTTAAATTGAATTTCCACAGAATGTTGGTAGAGTAAAGTCTGGATTAACCGGTTCGTGTTTGAATGTACAATCGTACCTTCAGACTCCAAAATTATTTATATGAGAAAATTATTACTGTGCTGTTTAGAGTCAAACTTTTCAGCATTTCGAAAGTATGGATTCCAGTCGAAATTTTGTTAAGACTACCCTCCTCTCGATTGTGCCGGTTAATCAAGCTCCTACTGAAGAAACTTGCTGTGCCGTCAGAACCCGAAATTACATTTCTTAGAATTACAAACGAGCGAAGAGAAAATTCCACATGCTTAAAACACCCTCAGACTATTGGCGCAGTATAAATATTATTATTTGCTATTTTAAATATCCCAAAATATATTGACATTTCTCTAGATTTCGTCCCCGTATCATCTCCTGCTGCATCGAACTCACCTGTATCACATATGCCACAGAATTGAATCATGATCGATTCACCCATTACATTTCTATGCACATAACTCTGTATGCCAATATATGCGAGGCTACTCCCTGATCCATTCTGGAACGAGTCATGCCTCAACGTTCGTCTCGTTATTAAAATCCCTGCTCGACTTTGGAAGGCTAACCACGAATGGGATCCACGCGAGATTAACACCTTAGACCCTGACGGTAATGTAAATCCCCCGCAATAATCGCGAATGCAAAGCAGCAGCGCTATTCCAGATCCCCTTGAGCGTGGCGATCATACGTAGAAATTGAAACGTGATCGAATAACGAGCACGTGGTAGACAGTGTGTAAACGTGACTGGTTCAGCAGCGTGTCCACGGCGAAACGTACGTGTGATTCTTGCACGCGTGGTTCGTTGCTGAGAAAGAGCAACGTATGGCCGTTGGTGTGTCGCGGCGATCATTGAACCGACTTTGCAACAATCGCACTGAATCAAAGAGTTGTCGGTGGTCAGGCACAAACCAGCTCGCTCCACCCACGATCCACGACCCAAGAGCGCCACCCGACGCGTATCGATTGTTTTTTCCCCTTTCTTTTCGTCGAGGACGCGCTTGAACGATCGTCCGTTTCCGAGGGACGTGTCTGCACGCGCACTGATCATTTAAGACATTTTTCCGTCGCAATCAGATACTTATCTACGATAATTAATTAGCGGATCCGTCAGCGCAAGGGGCTGGTCGTGAGATTGATTTTTCATCGACGCGAGATAAACCGGCTAGTATTGAACGAGATAAAATCAGTCGATTTGCTTTAATTCGCGGGTGTGTATTCTAGCTTGTCCGAATGAACCGCGAGAAATCGTTTTATTCCCTCGAAACACGAGTCGCGACAGAGGGAGGAGACTTTTTTCGGCTTTATCTCTAATTTTCAACGCTTCGAACGCGCCAAACGGCCAATTAATTCGCACGCGTCGTATCGGCGAATAACACCGAATCATTTTCGCGCCTTACGTAACGAGCGCCCATTGCACGGATAGGAAATACGTGCACGCTCGCGCCCGCGTCGCCAACGACCCGCAATAATTCAAAGCGCAGGCGTGATCGTTGCGAGGAAAAAAGGAAAGAAATCGTTGTCCAGCGTCGATTCGCATTTGGAGACTATATTACGATCTCTCTGCCACGCTTCATTAATTGCCCTACTCGCCGAAGCGTGGACATTTTTCCGCGTGAGAATGGTAAGTACGGGTTGCGTACACTACACACGAATCGCACGCTGCTCGGCCAACACGATGCCGGTCTTCCTGCGCGAGGGAACGTGTGCCTTGTTTGCTTCTCCTGGCATCGCGTATCGATCGATCGATCGATACTCGAGTATCAAACGCACGCCTCTCTATATTACAGCGAAGCGTGATACCCGCGCGTTGCACTCGCGGCGCGGCCCGGCTAGCTCGCCGCTGTACTTCGACATGAATGAACGCATCGCTCATTGCGCACAGAGCCCCGAAGGTAGAGAATAGCAATCAGCCGCACGATGAATGGCGTCAGGTGGCGAGAGATCGTAGATGGCCGCCTGTCTTCGAACGCTCGTACGACCGCTGCTTATTGCACGTTTCGTAATTGGCCAGACTTCAGAATCAACACACCCCGGGCTATCGCCGGTGCTCTTGGTACCGTCAAACTGGACTACGACCAATTATACACGCTCGACATGGTCGATCCTTTTGAGCATCTACAGCTGGTGAACGCTAGGCGTTCTTGTACGACCGTTGTGGTTGAAAGGAACGTTATGCCTTATTGGATGTGGCCGATAATGCGCGTGAATAATTTTTTCGTGCCCCATTATGGTGGGCCAGGGCGGGGAAGTTTTGTACGTCAGAATTTGGCGGTAAACATTTTAATACCTCACGGGGATGAAGTAGTTTAACCCTTTCTTGGGTGAAGGTTCTTTGCGAAAGATATTAAGTTTGGAGCGTAAGAAAATCGTGACAGCTTTGGTTATTGTCAGAACGGTATTAACGATTTTGCAGTGTTTGTTTTAATTTCTTATTTGAACAGTTTGGGCGAATTGAATTTGCGCGAGGGCAGTATGGTAATTAATTTGCAGATATATTTATATAAGCGAGTATCCAATTAATGTAATTGTATGCTTATTTGTGCGATGTCCCTAGTGTGAAGAATGAGTAAAGTTCGACGATTTCAGATGCGTGTCTCGAACACTCGGCGTATGATAAATGTACATTCCTGATAGTAACGGATATGGAAAATGTCTGTATTTAAAATATGAACGTGCGTTATGTTTTACAAGCGTCGTGCCAGTTTGCGGAAGTAAGAGTATTTCCATGGCGTACGATTTGCTTGAGGCCCTGTAATTGCCGTCGTAGGTGGTGGAACGGAAGACTGTTCAGCGGGACCTCGTAAAGCTCGATTTGCTACGTGGCGTATAATTTAAACATTGCTTCACTTCTGTGGAGCACTGTGCCACCCGCACTCTGAACTTTCAATTCTTTGCTCAGGAAAGGACAAATCTTATTTGGGAAAGTGAACATTGTTCAAATTACTTGACCACGTTGCAGGAAACGGTAGCGACTAAAGTGTAGCGTGCATCCCCTTCTCAACGTTTCCTCTTGTCAGGTGTCAAATATATTTAATCGTTAATACACCCGCAGGGAATGAACCAAAATCGTGAGCCACTTACAATTAGTGGGCAAGGAAATCATTACTGACCTCTGCGTACGATTAGTAGAATTGAAAATATTGCCAGCCACTGCTAGTAATATTGATAGTGTTACAGTTACTATTGTCAGTGGATTTGACGACGGTGGATTTTGCGATTTTTGGGTATCAATATCACCGAGTGATGGGAATAACAAATTTACTATTGTCGTTGGTACATAAGATTTTGTTGGCCTAACTCGTCATCCGTTTGCAAATACTGTAGAAATTAAAATTGAAAATTAAAACTGAGTATTTGTTAAGTTAAGTCATCGATACTAACGTCCTTGCTTTCGCGAAAAATACGGACTCGCTTTGGAAAACGATATCAAAGATCGGGATAACTCGGATGTCTAATAAATTGTATCCTTAACTGGCCGTCTATCTTCTATTATTCTACTTGTTTCTCGCATGAACGCAAATGCCAACACTTTGCGATTCTTTTACAAATAACAGAAAAACGCCACGTTAGAAATCGCACGAGTGCGGTTATCATTAATTGCGTAAATTTTATACTAACAAAAAATATCTATATCATTATTTATTTACATTAAATACGAAACATTTACTAAGAACGAAACTTAATAATAACTTGACTGGACTGTAAAAATCATAAATAGCAAATGTCGCACTATGAGAAATGTACAAAGCAGAACCTTTTAATATTCGTTTCGTGCAATTGAAATGGAAGAAAGGCAATATTTCGAGCATGCTATTATTAACTACTACAAATCTTACAATTTTCCATGTTCTTATTATCAGCTGAACACGATTTACATCGAAAACGAATCGAATCGTGACGGACGTCGCAAACGGTGCCGTGGTTCCGGTGTTTTGCGAAATATCATGGGGTGGTAACGCAGCCGACAGTGATAAGCCGACGGGCAAATTGATATTATCGATGTGCCCATAAATCTCGGAACAATGACTCGAGATCGCCCTTGTTTCAACATCGTTCGCGTATCTCTCGAGGCAGAGGGAGATCGTGCCGGTGGCCGATAGTCGGTAGTCAGACAGGCGAACCCGTCAGAAAACCAGACAAGAATGCATGAAACTGAATTTATCTCGAGCCCGGTTTGCTCGCAGGCTGTTTTACTCCTTCTTTCGCGTAGCAGGGCTCGCGTCGTTTCACCGCCAGTAAGTGAGCGCACGATTAACAAATTGGCAGAAAAAGTAACCCCGTGGACTCGACAAAATCGACGTACGATGACGTACTGGCGACATGTGTACGTTACGCCTGCGTATCTTGTCAACTGTACATCGAATACCGCCTACCACGTTCGGCCTGTCACGTCTTGAGTAATTTTATATGTGAAGTAACGAAAAAGTCGCTATTGGAGAACGAAGGAGCAGAGAGAGACAAGGAACGGGTATAGAGATTAAAAGACGAGAGAGCAAGTTGGACGTCTGTCTACCTTTGTCAACAGCGTACATATTATGTACATACGCATGGAAGTACGTACGTATGTATGTATGTACGTCTAGCAAAGTTTTTTCTTTGCATGCGAGATTACGTGTAATGGAGAACGAGAACTTCGATCGCGATCGTGTACGTGTCGGGCATTCCAACTCTTTGCGATTATATTTTAATGCTTCTACTCGATATGAGTATTTAATTGGTATATAAATATTGAATTCATAAATATATCATTGACATGTTACGATATAATGAATTAAATTAAATCATACGGGAGCCTGGTTACCTTAAGTTATTTACAGAAATATGAGAATAATAATTACAATATATGTACATAGTCTCATCCGCGTTCAAGTACTAATATAAGCAACGTGAGTATTTTAAGAAGTCGAAAATGAAAGATAAGAAATGATTAGGCGAATAGTTTCAAACGAAATAAACACTTGAATAGTTGCAGTGAGAATTTGAAGGAATTATATTTATGTCACAATATTACTTATAAACACCAGAAGTGATCAAAGCCAATCGTGTATACAATTTCCCCAGTTGATTTCATTTTCTACGAGTGGTTCAGTGGGTACTTGAATAACTCAAGTGGCGACTGAGATTTGTGTAACAGATTCCGTTCGGTTATTCATAAATATACGCGGAGCATGGTTTTTCTGATTGTTCCGCGATATTTCTGCCAACAGCAACCCTTTACGCAATTATTCGTAAAGGCACAGAGATAACGAACAGCGGGCAAGAAGTTAAAAGTCAAGAAATATCAAATACCATTCTATACGAATAAAAGAGAAGAGATGATTTTTCTTCGGCAAGAACTTACAACATGTGCGTATTACAATTTATATTCAAGCCACATACGATGCACAATTTTTTTGTACTTGAAACTTGAAATACTTTGCTTGGGACTTCTTCAAAGTCTGCACATTTTGAATGTCATCGTGTCGAAGAAATACTTGGTGCTCCAGATCGACAACAGTGGACATGAATTCTTTAGTGTAACGTCGACTTGTCCGATATTATTTTTAAAAAATACGCTGCCACAATAATGTTCCAATGTATCTAGTGTCGCTCGACAGCCAGTGGACTCGCATAATATTTTCATTTCACGCTGGAATGCCCATCTGTCCCATATAATATGTCCGGTGAACCCTGATGAACCCGAAACCACAACCAACCGAATGCTCGAGTCATCCTTAGGACTCTGACTCTTTTTTTTTCATTGCTTTTCGCGGTAAATCAGACGAGGGGTCGCAAAAATATCGCGGTCCATTAAAAATTTGGAGTGTCGATGTTCAACGTTCACAAAGCATATATACTCATGGCCTGCGAGTCACAATTTGAATTCGATGAACATCGATGGTACAGTACGCAGTACGGAACAGTTTTTGGTTATTTCGCGCAATTTTCTGTGGAAGTGAAGGGGGTCGATGCAAGGACAAATTGCGATTGGTGCAATTTCGAATGGTTTTCTCTTGCGACCCTATTTCGGTGATTGGAATGCAGCGTATAATTTCAGTTGGTGAAATTGCTTTATTACTTTCACCCCTGACTTGTGAATTTTCGCTACCGCAGCTTTTTCACGGCGGAGCAAAAAGCTAGGAGCAGCCTGATCGAATCGCGTATCCACGTATTCGCAAGCTATCGATATATTCATGTTTGCATTATTCTCACCGCCACTTTCGATATCGCACTCTATAAAACTAGCTAACAACCTGCGTAAATCGTTGCGTACGTGAAAACACGGCTGAACCTTATCTTATTGGTACGACGCGCACGTACACATTATTATATGTACATTGGGTACGAATATAAATATAAATAAAAAAAATATGGAAAGCATTGACGTCAATTTACATGGACCATTGGAACGTAATTGACGTCGTACGATCGCCTCGTCGAGTAGAACGTATCGCCGTATGCGTAAACAATGAAGTGGTAACGCGAAGCCTCGAAATGAGTACAGACCCGCAGGATAGCGGGGTGGTGGTTTTGCGGCGGCTCAGATATGTCTGACAAAAGGAACGAAGGTTTGTCTCGGCGCTGTTTGACTCCTCCTTCGTTCGTTTCACTCCACCTCCGCGGGCGATCGGTTTCGTCTCGTGTGCCACGAGGAGCAGTGAACTTCACCGGCGGACCCGTTGCGAATCAGTGAAAACGTAGATAATACGCGGGCGTCCAGGAAGGTGACGTTGCCCCGTCGACGTCCCGACGTCTGCGTCGCCTTCGTCCACGAGCTCTCTCATCTCCGTCACCTTCAGCTACGTACTAGAGACCACCTCCGGGGCGCACGAGTGTTTGATAAACCGGTTAAGGCCCGTCCCCGGATCTGTTTGCCTTTGGCTTTTGTAACTTTACTAGTGTTGTGACTCGGCTCGGAGTTAACACGAAAAAAAGGGTCCGCGATGGTACCCCGAGCAAACAGTCCGTGTGTGTCCCGGATCAACACGGCGCACGCCTCTATCGGCGACCGTAGCCTGCTCGCCAACCGGGAACACGCGGATGTGGTGAACGACGAGACGGACATGGCCGGACGATACTTTTCACGATGCCTTCGCACGAAATAGAGGAAACGTTGCGTTTCACCTTTCCGCCCTGCTCCGTGAGACTGTTGTGTCCAAAGAGCGGAGAGGTTTGTTGTTTGAATAGCGGCTGACAGGGCGAGGCACGAGATAATTACGAAAGGCGAGAGGCGAAAAAGTCGATGACTTTGTAGGCATTTCGATGTGCTTGCGACGGTATCTTATTTGGAGTATTAACACGCCGGGGAAGTAATGATGACATGTCCCGTACCGAAGCAACGTGATATCGTATGGTGAGTTAGAAATTGTGAACGAATTGATCGATTTTTTCTGGGGTGCAGGATTTGTAAAAATTTAGTGAACGAATTTTCCTTTGGAAAGAGGCGATTATTTCGAATTAATTTAAAGCTTGAAGCTTGTCGAGCACAACATGGTCGCCGGATTCTCAACTTTTTCCCTTTTATCTTCGTTTGACAAATTGTGTAGTAAAAAAGTGAGTCATGGATAAAAGTTAAATACGGGTGTTCTTTTTATATGAGTTTAATCTTGGGCTTAACGCGGGGAGACTGTTCATAATATCAATGCAGCTTTTGGAAAAGTTTCAGCGATTGAACATACATCAACCCGCCATTTGTTGGCAAAGTATTAAGTTAGAAACCGTAAGTTTTAAAAATTAGAAATGAGTCTTTCGAAGCACACATTGTATCGTAGAATGTAGATTTTTAAATAAAGAAATAAGTAACTTTGTTTTAGTACAGTCAAAGTATATTAATTGCAATCGTACTTTCAATTCGATCAATACTGTCATTAGACACAAATTATATGTTTCATTTAAAAAGATAAGCGGTCAGATAAATGAAATACAATAATTTTCCAGTGAAATGATATATAACAGAAAAAAAAGAATTTTAACACGGTGTTCGAAAACCCATTTTATAAGATACTCCATAAATTCTAACTCATCAAATTATTTACTCCTCAACGAACTTTGAAATAATTTTGTAACTAAACTAAAAATAAAGAAGGAACAGTAAATTACGTAGCTACAAAATTCTATAACTTTTGTATCAAACGTGGCCAATATACAAAGGGTGGAAGGATAAATTGCTTGCGAAATTTAAGATCCCGTATCATTTTACGAAAATTTCGATTTTTATTTATTTTAAATGCGAAGGACCTGTTTCTCGAGGCCCGTTTCTCTCGCTAGTTAATTTATGTTTTCCGACGCGATTTATATGTCGGATTGAATTCCGTCTGTATAATAATTATACGATTGGCTCTGTCCAGTTACGATGGCTAATTTACAGCCATGCAATTAGACAATTTTTGTTTCATTTCGAATCGATACTTGCGTACAGTTTTCACTACATTATTTTTCGACACTTGGAACCGTAATATAAACTTGTCCCGTGAAAACGGATCTCACAAGAAAAGGATCATAGTTAGAATAAAGATCCGGAAGAGAAATCCGAGTACGTATGTATTTCTAACGAAACGTATCTTTCTTCCAGACCATAATTTCCGAAGCCAAATAAACACACGGGGGATCCGACTCCAACGTTTAGTCACTCGTTTACTAATTTCACCCCATAAAGGTCTATTAATGATTGACGAGGCATTAATGGTGTTTGCTCCAATAGACGCGATGTCATACAAGACGGCCTCGAAACGATACATCTCTCCGTTATCTGCCGTCAAACGCTATGCACGAAATACACACGCATCGTTATCATTGTGAAATACAATGCTTATGCTCATTCGGATCCTAAAGTCAAGATTACGTTTAAACAAGGAAATGATACCTTTCGCTCTGTCCAGATAACTTTTCTACTAATGTGTTTATACGTGACGCAACATTGCTCAATTTCATCGATGTAACTCTTCTACGTCTAATACAAACCCATAGATTATTGTTTCTACTCGAGGCGCGATTGAGTGTATCGATCGGGTCGAAATATCGCTTCAAAAGCACAATCAATTATCGCACAATTGCGTAATAAGTCATTTTAAAACTGGTGGCTCCTAATCGTAAGTATCACCTTGTGCTTTAATTGTATTTGTTGCACGACGCCAGGTAACAAACGTCGCACGTTGGAAGTTGAAGTAATTAATACGAATTTAATTGGAATGCTCACTGAGTAGCATGTGTTTTTTATTATTTATGTACATACGCGATACGCTATGATGAAAATTATTCCAAGTGAAAGCAATGTTTGTATAAACGTCTTATCAATGTATGTACACTCTTGCCAAACAGGTGGGCAACGCTACGTATCTCTGAGTTGCCCGACAATTTCATAGAAAGGTTAGTAATTACTTTCGCCTTCTATTATAAAAGCTGGTACATGGCGATTACGGCATACAAGATACTGCTGTCCGATAATAAATTAATTCAGTGAGACAATCCAACGATTGCATTTAGTCAATACAATTATCACGTAACTGCGATCTAGGAAGTCCAGTTCGTCCTCGGCTCTCGATCAAAGGCTATTTCACGGATGAAGAATTTAACGAAAAACTATAACAAGCGGAACTAAACTATACCACCGTACGTCATAATAGAACAATAATGGAAATGCTAGAATCGCATTAGTCCAACCATCGCGGGCAACAAAAATTATTTCACTTCGTTGACGAATACTTTGTAACTTCGTAATCAAACATTATCAAAATCGCGCTGTGACGTAGCATCGCGAGATATGTCTCATGCAAACACTTTTATCCATTATTTTCAATTTATCTACTCAACGACCGACCACTAACATTATCCGAATTATCATAAAAATCAGAACGGAAGTGCCGAAGCAGAACGTACTCCTCGAGGTTCGAGAGAAGACAAAAAAAACAATTACAAATGTAATTCTTCTTCTTTTCTTGCTTTTTTTTTGCTTTTCAATGCAACGAGCAATTACAGTATCCAACAGCGTACATACACGCGTCTAAAGCTTTTTTCCCAAGAGGATATTTGTATAATCGTGCAAAGCGTAAATAAAGAAGAAAAAGTGGCTGAAACATCGCATCGCGAGGAATCCTCACGTGTCACTGCATCATTATGTACGTTACAGCAAAACTTGCCGCTAGATGCACCTTGTCGTTAGTTCTTTCCTGCAAGTGATTCCGCGAAATGCTCGTGGTAGAAATATGTTGCCGACTGCCAGCAATTACGGCGAAACAAACGGGCCCGAGCCAGTGGTCGGTTGTGCTCCAAAACTCAAAGAACCGATAAAAACGAATTAGTCGCTCGTCCGTGAAACTTGATCGGGTACATTTGCACAACCGACGTTCCCTCGTATCGCCATTCGTTTCGTTCCTCTCGGAGGACCGACACGGAAAAGAGACCGCTTCGTTCCATCTTTTCCTTTTCTCAAAAAAATAAAAAAAAGGAAGAAGGAAAGAAAAACATGTACGAAAGAAATAAAAGCTAGATAGAAAGTGGGTAGGATTTAGCAATGTACACACACCGCCTTAGTGTGGCGAGGGCGATCGCTCCAGCCACCAGCAGCTCGAAGATCATCTCTTCCTCGTCCTCCTGCAGGAGAGTCTTTCGCTTCTCCCGTCGATAGGTCTTGCTCGCATCCACTCACGCACTTCCGGTCCCACCGCGGCGCGAGGTTTCTTCCAGGAAAGTCAATAATTCCGCGAAATTCGAGATCGAACGGGACGAACGCGAGACGCGACACGCGGGAACAATGACGGATGGTTGCCAGGTCTATGCTTCCCGTTCAGCGGACCGAGAACGATCGAAGGAAGAAACCGACGAACAAACGTAGAAACAAACAGTAAAAATAAGAGGAAAAAACAAATGAAACGCGTCAGATCGATGTCAACGTGACATAACAGCGCACCAGGAATCTCCACATCGTGCGAGCGTGTCCGCGAGTTGTCCCCCGTGTGTTCTTCGAGAACCGTGGCTCGACTGCTCCACCGATATCGACACGATTCGAGCGATGCGTCCACGGAGGTGCACGCCAGTTGACATTCGAAGGAACAACGTGTCCTTGCTTCGAACCCTTCGGCTGTACGGAGACTTCCGAGCGGGAGAACCGGCGCGGTTGACCATTCGGCTTGCCGATCTCGTGGTGACTGAGTGGGTCCTCGGTTGCGACTCCCAGTTACTCACTCGGGCTCACGGACTCACTACTCACCTCGTCCTCTCGCTCTTGCACGCTAGCACACCGCGCTCGGTCCCACCTCCTTCCCTCCGACCACCACCTCCTCCTACGACACCCCACCTCCGCTCTCCTGTTCGAGTTCTGCTCCTCCGGCTACCTCTTAGCCCTCTCCGCCCTCCCACCTGCGGCTGCACACCACCCTCGCCCCCGATACCATGCCCTGCTCCTTGTGTGGGGCATAGATACGCAACTCGGTCCCCCCCGAACCACGATGATTTCATTACGCGCACCCTTAACCCCCTTCAACACACTCGCCGCGCCGCGTTTATCGTTCCGGTAAGTTTGCCGAGGGTGCTAAAGTGTGTACGCACACTTGCGCACTTTCGAGTCGTCAACGGATGCATCGCTGCACAACGCGGAGTATTGTTTTAAGTTCCGTCGCGGAAGGGAACCGTGAATTTTATCGCGATGAATGAGCTTTGGAAATTTTTGATCGATCGTACGTACGGACGGGCGTGTTGCCGGGTTGCTGAATGGAACGATCCGAGGCGTAGGAAATTTGTGTCATGTGAATTGGATTAAGCGTCTTCTGATATTATTTGTGTATACGACCGGCATCATATTTTGATAAGAACGGCGATGTACGATTTGATAGTGACGTCGACCGTCAGACCGTGACGCGTCGTTTTGGGTGAAGCTCCTTGGTTCAATTGTTTCGCAGGTTAATATTTTCATTTGCCCGGCTTTTTGTCCGATGTTGCACTTCGTTCCGTTTAACCAGTCTTGGATTACTTCTCCAGACGGTTATTAAATATAAGTACAGGTGCCCTGGTTATTTTATCGTATGTAAATGGATAGTAGAGATAAAATTCCGAAGGATTAAAGGTATAGAAGGTGATCAATGACATTGGAAATTGTCGTTCCATCTACGTACGATACTGTCTTTGATGAGTAACCAGAAGAATTGAGGCATCAGATTAAACGTGGCGATAAAGAATTGAAAATCCGTTAACCGGCGCGAAAATTCGAAGAACAGTTTGATAGGATTTCTGATTTTTAATCTTTCGGCGAGTCTGACTCATCGTCGAATTCAATACGAGTCTTATCCAGTAAATTTGCAAATCGGGCGGAGAGATTTATTGTTTCAATCATTTAGGTTGGGAGTTTTTGTTCCTTTGAACAAACAAGAAAGTGCTGCTGCAGGATTATTATTAATAAACGTGAAATCGATAAATCCGACGATTAATTAAATTTGAACTTTGTATGCGAATGATATCGCACAACAAAAGGGTTACATACACACACGAGCCGTTCAAAAGTCAAACTGATTGACTCCACGTTTTACAATTCTCCAAATTCCAATAGCGAAAGACATAATTGGTGCTTAACGTCTCACAAATAAAATGAATTACATTGATAATACTATTTATCACGAAGCTCAATTATTAATAATCTATTTCAAAAGCCATTGCGATTAAGGCCAGCGCGTCACACGAGCTCCAATATTTCTAATAAATACGTATCCGATACTATACATTTATCATTTTCGCATGCAACTCCGACGAAATATTAAAAATCACTTTCCCCACCGGTCTTACAATAGACTTACCGTTAGTCCGCTTAAAACACGCCAATACTAAAGTCGAACCTTCAACAAGAAATGGAATTTATGCAGAAGGTGTTGCAGAGTTTTGCAAACAACGATGATTCGCCAGATAATTAACGAACGCGCCGCGCGATGAACTCATTCGATACCTGTATTGTATTCAGCGGGGACGAAACGCCGTCGCATACGTCACTGATAAGATATTATGTCTTGCGATTAGATGTGTCGCGTCGTACACTTTGATCAAGTGGTCGGGAGACTCGTCATACGTGCGGTCGATAGCAGTCAAGTATTGTCTGCCGCGATAGTGACTGAGGCATTTTGCGTTACGCACTCGAAGGAGCCGCGAAACGATATTTCTATGCGCATGGGTCGCGTTCCCCGTGAGATCCACGGCCGGTCCCATTAGCGGGAGCAAATTATTCGAATATTATACGCTGCAAATTAGAAGGCACCGCCGAGATGGCCCGTTGCAAGTCCCGGCCGACGATGGTGGTGCCGGTCGCCTCGGGATTTTAATTTAACGATGCGCGCGCGCTGTCTCAACCCTAAACCCCCCCGGGACACGTGAAGCTCTCACGAGGATTCATCCGCTACGGGGATCGAATTGCCTGGACAATTATGGTGTCACGTCGTTAATTAACCGGTAGCCCAGTTTAACAGCGTGTCGCGGAAGATCCCCTGGCAGAGGGAATCATTCGAATTGTCCCGTTAATGGGGAATAACATTATCCGTAACTACATTATCCGAGACGGGACGGTTGAATGTATGCAGCCCGTTTCTTTTACTAAAAGTAGGATATTACCACTTTGAAATGATCCTCCATTTCTTCTTAATTGACCCTTTCTCATAGTTTGGGTAATATTCATTTGCTCCTGTTATTTAATTATGAATATTTTCCGAACTGCGTGCTAATCAATTCCTTCACATTTATCGGCAAGTGTTTATACGAGGCTGTAACAAGTGTTACTTAATAAACAAGAAATTTCCTGTTGCGGGAAACAACGTGGGTGGTATTGCCAGGATGCTGCGGTTTAACCGTGACGCGCTTGTCAAGAACGAATGTTAAAAGTCGTATGGTCTTTGTAATGATTTGTATGTGCATTTCATTGAATTTCATTGAATTTCATTGAATTATTTCGTTCATGTACAATGGCGCATACGTATTGGATTGATTAATTGCACAGGGAAAGTTTGTACAATGTACACGCCGATATTGACCGCAACAGGTGGGAACATGTTTGTGACGCTGCTTTATTTAAACATCTTGCACTCCGTTGAATAGAGTTACAATGACATTATCTGACAAGGAAACATATTCGGGTGTCCGCCTCCGATTTTGATTAAACTTGGTGGACATATTAAGCAGGTGAAAAAAAGGGACACGTATTTTTTTATAGCTGCCCAATCGCAAGTTTAGGGGGTAAATTCACCCCTTGAAGTTTCAGCAGAAAAATGTTATCTCGAAAACTGTCACAGATATAAGAAAACTTCTTAAGGAAAAGTGTCATGGTTTTTTGAGGTAAAATAAATAGTGGTCACAGATTTTGTAAAAAGTAATTTGTTTATAACAAACAAATTTATTGTTACATTATTTTCAGAGATACAACAATTTACATAATGACAAGAAAGTACCGAAATTTTATTCTGAATCCATTGCTATATAATATGATGGATTTGCCTCCTACAGTTTTCCAAAATTTTCATACAATACGCAGACCGCACGGGTCCGCCGGGCTGCGGCCGGACGAAGTGTACACGTATAGGCATACGGGCGGCTATTATTATGAGATACGCATTTATTAATCATCACAAGACGATATAAAAGTTGTAATAGTAATATTAATTACATTAGTATGCATTGCAGTATGATATTGTTGCTTGGAAATTAATATCCGTTAATAACAAAATTCGTATAAAAATTAGAGATATAATAGATATAATCTTCATTTAAGAGACAATATTATTAAGCTTGAATCTCTGACACATAATCAGTTTTCTTCGCCAAGATTTACAGATCTTTTCAAATATGCATGGTTTAAGAGTGGTTATATAGAAAACAGGCCCCCTCATTCTGACAATCCAGTAGATTTTTATTTCGGTGTAAACTCCGCACCAAAATGTGACATTTGTGGAAATGCTGCTATCATTACTTGTGCGTGGTGTAGGAAATCATTTTGCCTTCAACATTTCTTTACGGAACACCATTTCTGTGAAACTTATGTTCCGTAAATTCACAGTCTCCATACTATTAATATTAATATTGCATATTCATTCGAAATGAAACGACATCAATTATTTAATTTGCCGAAATCATTTTCGTCCGATAGCGATTATATGTATACATAAAAGTAGAGACACTGGTAGCCTTCTCGAATTTAATGTCTATTACATCTCTAACTTTTATACGAATTTTGTTATTAACGGATATTAATTTCCAAGCAACAATATCATACTGCAATGCATACTAATGTAATTAATATTACTATTACAAATTTTATATCATCTTGTTATGATTAATAAATGCGTATCTCATAATAATAGCCGCCCGTATGCCTATACGTGTACACTTCGTCCGGCCGCAGCCCGGCGGACCCGTGCGGTCTGCGTATTATATGAAAATTTTGGAAAACTGTAGGAGGCAAATCCATCATATTATATAGCAATGGATTCAGAATAAAATTTCGGTTCTTTCTTGTCATTGTGTAAATTGTTGTATCTCTGAAAATAATGTAACAATAAATTTGTTTGTTATAAAAAAATTATTTTTTACAAAATCTGTGACCACTATTTATTTTACCTCAAAAAACCATGACACTTTTCCTTAAGAAGTTTTCTTATATCTGTGACAGTTTTCGAGATACCATTTTTCTGCTGAAACTTCAAGGGGTGAATTTACCCCCTAAACTTGCGATTGGGCAGCTATAAAAAAATACGTGTCCCTTTTTTTCACCTGCTTAATATGTCCACCAAGTTTAATCAAAATCGGAGGCGGACACCCGAATATGTTTCCTTGTGAGACTAGCTTCCCTGATTACGGATCAGTGGCGTTAATGAATATATAGCAGGGGATTCCCCGAGTCTGGTCGTTCATATTCTCACATTATCGTTACGTAACGAGGCCGGTACTTTTCGAACAATTGCCGTACTTCGGTAGGAAAAATGAAAAATGCTCGTTACGCAAGGCTAACTCCTGAAATCGGTCGATTTCTCGGCACGGTCGTTGTTTCCGACACTAGTGTCGATGCAGGTGTCAAGTTTTTGCCAGTCATTAGAACGGAAATACGTGGCACCGCACCGTCGCTAGTACTTATTCCTCGTTTTACCTTCGACACGTTTCTGCGGCCATACTTTCGTCGGCCACGAAAACAGCGACTGAGGAAAATTTTGCAATTCGGCCGGCGGTGTTGTTCGATTTTGACGTCAATGAAATATATCGTCACGAGTAAAATGTTTCAAAACAAGTTTTTAATTGTTTCATTTCAATAAAATCAATCACGCAGCCGTACGCTTAAAATATTCCCACAGATATGTAATGCACGCTACTTCAAGTGTTTGCTGTCTCGATTTCAATACACTCCGCGGTATTATCTTTAGTAAGATTTCATGTATATACATATTATCTATTTCCTGCCGCGAATACTTTTCGTATCGTGTCATTGTTTCTATTAGCCTGCTCGAAGATAAAGCCGCTCTACACGACAAGTAGCAATCGGGGATATGCAAGCGCCGCCAAAGATGATTCACGATTGATAACTGTCCGTGTGCTCTTCACCCGTTCGCCGATCTGTAGGTGTCGGTCGAAAGTACATTCTAACTGGCGAACTGTAACTGCGATAAAGAAAATGAAAAAGAAAGTACAAGAGAAGGCGAGGAGGTGGGGGCTGTAAAGAAGAAACGATAGTTGGGACGCGAGGGGAATTAAACTACGGCCTGCTGATTCTCCTTTTATAAAATCACTCGAATAGCTGAAGTCAGAGCGATTACCCGACCGCCGCATTCCTCGTTCGTTGTAGAAGAAGCGCAGAGGAAGCGCCACTTCTTTCATTCGCTTTCGAGAATCTGAGTCGCGGATAAAAGAACGACAAAAGGCAGTGACTTCTTCCTGGCGATGCGAATGGCGTTCTATGGCGTGAATGCCTCCGTGATCCCCTCGAAAGTTTCGAATCCATTAGTTCCGTTCACGATCCAACTAAGGATCAAACCGACCCACCCACCCCGTGTAATCGCGATCGACAACGAGAAGGGATCTAAACGATCCGGCAGAAACGCGTAACGCATGGTTGTTCGTTCTGGAAAGAAATTGCACGTAACGACTATAGGACGCCTCTGGAAAATTTATGTCCAGGGGAAAGTAAAAATAGCCGAGTATGCTGTTATGTTAAAATCGATGAAACTGGCATACCTTGAACTGGAATATTTTTCTTTAACCGATCGCTTCGTAACGCTGCTTAAATAGAACTCTGTAAGGCGACGATAATAATTGACACGGTGAAAAACGTTCGCTCGTGGACGCGGCGTTTCATCGAAACGACGAGTTTTCGACGGGGAAAAGCAAAGGTGTGCAACGTTGCGTGCACAACGTACCGGGATGCACGAGCCGATCGATTCCTCCGTACCACATCGGCTATTTTAACCCGGAGCGTTAGTGCTTGCCGGTGAAAGAAGAAAAGAACCCTTTCGTTTCCACGAACGTTCGTATGAAATCGAGTCTGATCGTGAGTCATTCTCACCTATTCGCATTCTCCCGTGCTCGATGCTTAATCCACCTTGCCGACGAGTTGGTGCTTCTCGATTTCACGGGTATCGTAGGACGTTGGACACCCACACACATACACATGCGCGCGTACCAGCGCGAGCGCGAACTCGAAGGGGGTCACTCGAACGATTGAGAGTCGTGATCAGCGCACGCTCTGTAAGGACACTCTCGCCGTATCGGATTAATGAATGACTAGACAGGAGTGGAACTATGAATGAACACCGCATAGCACTAGAGTACTATATAAGCGTGCACGTTGTGGGCGTCTTCTGCTCTCGGCCAATAAGATCCCATTGCGGTGACTTGCACGCGTTCTAATACGATTACGTCTCGACGCCGGCTTTTTCTTGGAAATTTACCGGCGCGGCGTCAATCGCGGATACGTACCAGGGAATCGAACCATCAAACATTAATCGATATCGCGCCCACAACCGATCACCGGTACATCCTGTCGATAACCTCTGACTCCGCGTTCCTTTACTCGCGACGTGATTCACTTTATTGAAAATAACTTCCGCTTTTAATTCACACATGTTGCGCAAGAGCCGTTACATGCAGAGAGTGACGAGAGGAAAAATGTTGAAGGTTGGCGAATGTTGTGTATGTGTTTTTTCCCCGTGAAAGAATTGGGTGTCCGAGATTATGCATTAGCCTTATCATAATTAGATGGCGCGGTCAAAAACGGTTGGATTACAAGGGTTGACAAAAAGCTTGTGCTATGCACGGTTTAGTCAAGTGTGCACACTTGCACAACTTTCGTGACAGCACCTTGGACCCTTTCGACCCTTTCGGATTCCATGAATCCAAGGGAAATGATAATGATAACTAACATAAGAGCGTCGAGCGTCGTTTCTGAACCTTTGATACTATCGAAAGTGTACCATTTTCCCACGTTAAATACGATGCACGTACGTTTAAAACGAGACGACGATTAGTTACAATTCGTATCTGATTTGTCCCAAAATTCCATGTCACCAAATATTCAGTCTTACCCTGCTTCAGAACGAAACAAGATTCGGTACTGAAATAGTAAACCATAGAATTATAGATGTTCCACTGGGCTACGGCGGCATCGCAATCGCAAATGCAATCGCGCGAGCGAAAGGCGTGTTCAGAGATGACAGAAATTCTTTCTTTCGTCTTCTAATCTCCAATGAATCACGGGATCGGGAGCATCAACGAATACTTAGATCGCGACAAACTTTATCAATTACATCATTATTTAGATACTCTCCTTTAAGCCTGCCGACCTCGCGGTAACCGCAATGCACCGTCGCGTCTGCACGAATATATATTTCGGCAAGAAACCGTAGAAACCGCGTGTAGAGTTCGAAGTGCACTTCCATTGTGGCCAAGGGTTGCGCAAGAATGATGAAACTATCGGTCCATTACACGCCAGATACGCGACCATACCGGGCTAACAGTAAATTAATACCCGATGAATAACGTAGCTATCGGGCCGGTCGTTATTACATCCACGTACGCAATAATTATTACTCCTACCGCGATAAATCACAGGCATTCCTACGCCGGAATACTTTACTACTGCCATTTCAAATGGCTCTACCTGAGCAAGTAGTTATTTACGCTCAAAAATCGGAGCAAGGCGACGTTAACCGCGGCGCTGCGGAGCGGTGCCGGTGACGCAAGCGTCACTGAACTTTGCGTGTTTCGCGCGAGAAGAATAAATCCCGGGAATGTGAAATCGTCGATACTCCCGTTGTAACGTTGTTCCACGAGCAGCCCCGCGCAGTTCGATATCTCGCAAATTATTGGCAACATCGTGGTTTCTGTCATCGCGGGCCGAACCACTCTCTGGACACCCGTTGGCCAAGGACTTTCGGGCACCAAGTCTCCCGCTGGTAAGCCGGCCGAATCGGGACCGGTTGGAAAGTTAATTAAATCATTTGGTTCACCGGTATCCCCGCGGTCGGTTCTCGTATGCGCGTTTCTTGCGGCCAATTAAATGCGTCAAATTATCTAAACGAGTTTCGCGCGTGCGAAGATTCGTACGGGGCCGGGCAAAAACGTGCCGTTACGCGCTTCAATTACATGCTATGAAAATTTCATCGGTCGGGACGCAATCGAAAACCGATCGAGGATTGTGTCGGATTGGCAACTCGATCTTCTGTTGCTTACAAGCTGTGCTTGTTGGTTTTCTTTTCGTCAAAGCAAATTTTCGTTCATCCCAATTTCACTTCCTGCGTGACTTATGATCCACTCACGCCGTGTACCTTTCGATTCCACTCTTAGTCAATCAGGCTTAGAACTATTTATTATTCATGTGCAAGTCGAGGACAATTGCATTCGATATTTACTCGGCACTTATACGCGCGCACGAACGGAATAAACCTTAGCGATCTATGAGCCCTTCAATAGTAGTTACGTACGTGTCAGCTCCAACAGTAGTTAAGGGTGATGAAAACAAGAAGATCGCGAACTTAATTGTCAGCCCGATAGAAAGAACGGAACGACGCTGGATTCCGTTCGATCGCGCTTATGCGGTTAATCTCGACAACTTTCTCGCCGTCGGTGATTTATGGCAGCATCGGCGAGGTTCACGTAAATCCTCGTATGCATCTTTCAGGGAAAGGTGTCGAACCGTACGAGCTTCGAATTTCTCGGAAGAGTAATCACGAGAAAGCGAATGCGACAAAACAATGGTACCGATTTCGTGGCCGATACCTTCGCGCCGATCCAGTAACGACTTTTAACCCCCCCTTCCCCTGGTCCCCTTTTCTTCTTTTTACAGCCGAGAATTCTCATAGAATAGTGAAATCCTTTCTCCGCTGTGTCTATTTCTTTGTCTCCTGCGTTTCTTTATCCCTCGGTAAGCTTCCTGGGGGATGCTGTGACGAGTGTCTTGTCGCAGCGGAGGCAACGGTGGCGGCATTGACAGTGGTCCGAAGACACAGAGGAAATACGTGCGAACCTAGTGCACGCCATAGTCGTGCGGGCAAAAGTCGGTTTCTCAAACGCATCCCTTATCTGATCTGTGGTCCAGAGGTACAGGCATATAACACGGGACACTGGCGATCGGGTTGTCAAAGTCTATCCTTAGTTTCTTCGGGACCCAGGTCTCCTGCGGCGAATTCGACCATTGTTGCCCCGCTTCGGGGTCTACCTTCTGAGAAAAAACACCGATCAGCCCGCTATAACTTATTAATATCTGGAAGAAAGCTCTTTCGTTTGGTTTCGTAGGCAAATCCGGCTGCAAGGGTCGTCGGGCGTCTGTCATTTCCGCGGTCTCTCGTGGGAACGAAGAGAACGCCACGGAAGGAGAGACGCGCAGCGAGAGAAGTTGAAGGAACGCGAGTAGAAGATGCGAACACGCCGGTGGCATTGTGGGGTATTCACGACAGGTGCGGTTCCACCTTCCTGGAAATATCCTACGCCGCTCTGTCAGGAAAGAATTCCGCGAGAAACCGGGACGTCTTTATAAAGAATGCTTGGCGTTCGATGCACACGCGTAACGAGTAAAAAATCCCTGGCCTTCGAGCCTTTGTTGATTCACTTTTATTCGTCGGCAGGTATTTGGTAACGAAAGCAGGCAAATAGGGGCTAATTAATATGTTTATGAAATATATTAGCGGCGTTCCTATTGGCGTTGCGGCTGGTCAATGGCATTTAAGTATTATGCACGGTACAGTTGTTATTGTAACAAACGAGGGAAAATTTAACACTTGTCAGTTTATGGTGACGTAAAATTATGCATGCAAATAGATGATATATTGCCGGTCGTGGTAGAATTGGTATGTTAATACGATAAATACTGGTTTACACGGTGTAACGTACTCATAAATAGATGAATATATAGCACATAATTATTAAACGGCTGTTGCGTATAAAAAATCTGAACCAAAACTTGGAGAAACATTTGTGAGTAATTTAAAAATGAAGATTTACGTTTTCTAATATTATTATTTATTTTATATAATACGGCGTTCAATTGTAATAAATTAAATAGTAATATAGGAACCACAAATCAGAAATTTCGGATCAAAAGGACCCAATCTCCCATATTCACGGAAAACGAGTTTGTACAAAATAAAAAATATATTTGAAATTATTTAAACATATTTAGTTATTCTGTTCAATTTCCCATACAACGGTACTAATATAATTAATTTCTTCCTTCGAACACAATACCTTTATTTCTACCTATACAAAAAATGAGGAAAGAATATTCTTGTCCCGCTTTCGGGACAGATTCACTCAACTTTCCATAGAAGGGTTGAATATTTTATCTATGTAATATTCCGCAAAATTATCTATATTATGTAAACCACACTTCTAGCAACATTATAGCGTAAACAAGTTCCATTTAAAACAATCTTCCCCGTGTCCAGCGCCGCTCTACTTAATTATAATCTTTCACTTTTCCCTTCACGTGGAACGGAGGGAAATCTAGAAGTACAGTCGCGTAGAATCCTAGATTTGTCGCAGCAAGACTGGATCGGAGTACGTAATAGATTCCACGAACGGACATGCTAGGTGATACCTTGCGAAAATGCGTACATCCCGCACGTTTACGTGCCGTATAGACTGTCAGGTTAAGACATCGTCCGGTAGCTAGACAGGTTGACAGGGGCTGAACCAATTACGCGGAATATTATCCCACCGACGATTTGCACTCCCCTGCAATCACCGTGATTAGTGTTTCGCCGACGCTCGTGTACAGGCATCTCGTAACCACAGCTAATTTGTAAACTCTGAAATGTATTATACATGCACGCACCTATATGTATATATAATATGGGTGCTGGTAACTTACATAATTAGATAGGATCGTTCGGTCGGATGCGGGAGAGCTGTCGTGGCTCTCGAGCGGAGCCACTGCGAACCGTAACTGTATCCCTGATACGTCGGGCGTCGTTCTTACTCATAGATTTAAACCTTGGATAAGGAGACTCAATCATCGAGTCGCCGGTATGTTAACGGCAATTATTTAGATGCCCATAATAAAATGCATCGTCTTTACTTGTTATCGGGCGAGAATTTTCTACCCTCACAGAAATTTTTGCTTCGATATCAATAAACGATAATGTGTACATCTGAGAAGGTACCGTCGACGCGTATTTCACAATTGATACTAGACTAAGTTATTCTGGTATTATATGGCGGAGTTGTTGGAACGGCGGTCGTTCGATAATGTTAATTTCGTTTTATCCACTTCAAGGTGCATAGTGCATTCGAGGTAAATGTTAATCGAGCTTACGCTTGTACGGAGAGTTGTTTTCATTATTAACCCTATAATTCTTTGTTGATATTGATTATGTTTCGTCCACTTCGTGATATTTTTCTCATGCGAAAATGTCATTTATGCTTACAGGTGTGTACAAAGTCGTCGTTTTTACTGTAAGGTAATTGCCATTAAGAGCTCCATGTGGAAACTCGTTTTGTAATAGGTTGCGATAGAGGTGCGAGGTGTGATCATTAATGACGCAGTCTTTATTTTTGTCACCTTTAGACGATATATGCAGTGGTATATGGTTGTCACTTGTCATTACCATTTACCGAAGTTAAAAGGGACTGCTCATTAATAATGCAACGCTGCATTTTCCTTGTTTAGTCTGCGAAACGTTCGATAATATAGCGAAGGAATTGATGGAATCGATGGTAGACGGAAAAATATACTTCTTTATTGCAATATCGCTGCAGCAGTTTCAGGGTAGAATCAGCGTCTTTCAATTCGCTACGTTTCGCAGCAGGTGAGCTGTCCAGTAGACAGGTATCTACCTGGAAACGGGTAACTACTTATTGTCACCTCTAACGAGGCCGCAACAAAAACTCAGCTATTCGCAGGTGGGAATGCTGCCAGCTTATGAAAGTATCAATTACCTTCTACGTTCAGTTTCCTAATGAGGAGAGCAGAACCATGGATTACCGTGCCGCCATAACTGCGGCTCCTAGATCTGTTGAGATTTTTGCACAAATCAACATGGACTGTATTCGCCGATCAGCTGGTTAGATCGTATATTCGTATATTTTCTTTTCACGTCAGTCATTACGATGCCATTTCGTAGAATTTGGATCGTCAATTTTATTATCTTTAAAAGAAATTGAGTTTTGCATGTGCGCCACTGAAAATACAATGTATGTTTGAATATATATATTTCATAAGAAATTTTAAACGGCACTGTACATAATTTTATCTATATTTGGTACTTTTTTGTTTTGTGGAGTTACTCAGTTTGGCAAACGGAAGTTATAGTTTATATAAATGTTATTCATATGCAAGTAACCTTATTAGCAAGTGATTAATAAGATATAGGTACTACAATACTAGCACCAAGATTTCAATACCGTTGAGGATAAAGAACAAGTTGGATACCTACATACTTTTGTGAAGTTTAATTCTTCGGTTTTATATCAATGAATTTTTTTTAATTCTCCATTTTTAATTTGTACAGTACGCTTAGTATACTATAGATTAATATTGTTTTCGGTTATGGAGTTCTATGTTTCACAATTTATATTACACATATCTTACATAATTTAATTCTAAAAAGTTACTACGCATATTCATATAAAAAGTACCAGAAATGAAAGGATGCATGATAAAGAAACACTGTGCACTTTTGGTTAACGACATGATGAACAATGTCACATCTTTAAATTGATCATACTTTTTCATTCAACGAATAATTATCTTTCATCATCAACAATATGTTTACTTTACGATTTTTTCTTTACAAGTTAGCAAAGATATATTTTTTCGACTTTTACAGGTGTGTATTCCGATGCCATTCTACTCGCCAGAATGTTTGACGTTTGGAAAGCTGAGAAAGTTTTCTGTTTGTCATAAGATTGGCATTTCGAGGCGTCAATCGGTTTGAATCGGTTTCTTAAAAATTAGATTACATTAACTTACGCAATTTACTCCCGAAATATAAAAGACAACGACATTATTGTGTATCTAGAATCTAGATCATTATTACCGCCGAGTGCGTTACAATGACACATACTTCCAACATTAAAAATTAAACCTGTACACTATACAATCAATACGCGCTCCAATTCATTGATAATTGTTTACACAAGCTATTGGCCTTTGCGAAACGAGAATTTGTAGACGCGTCCAACGTAGATGTTAAACTTCACGAATCGTCCAGTAATTTTACGGATCATATGTTTCATGAGGAGTCTAGTACCGGCGTTACATAAACATCAAATGTAACGGCTGTAACGGTTACATTTACGATCTCGTTAAATCTAAACGTACCGCGATACGTAGTTCCTTTATGTGTAATTTCTGATTTGTTACCGCCGCAACGCGGTAGACGTGGGTAAGATTCGAGCACCAAACTTGGAATCCATAGAAGGTACGATTCGTATCCAGTGACGTCACACACTTTTCTGGTGCCTCATTGTTCAAAGAGGTAGACATGCATCGTTAGACGAAGTGGAAAGCAAGAAATAGGCATTGAAGTGCGAATGGTAGACCAGTAGGTTCATGCGGAGGAGTAGGGTAGGTTGGAGCGTATATGTTACCTACGTTCGTTGGTGAAGCGATCATTCATTAGATACCGTGGCTATTATCTATAATTAGGAAGTGCTTCCCCGCTGGTTTCACTTACAAAATCGACGAACGGAAGTGCGTATGAGTTGAGAAGAAAATGAATAAAACTTGATCAGGGTGGGTCTTGGGTGGCATGAGCAAGCTGGTGCTATTGGCTACTCAGTTGTTCGAAGATTTAATCAAAGAAATATAAAGTTATATACAATTTTTATTATTTTAGGTAATAATTTGACTGTACTGAACAATAACAGATTTAGAAAGTTTAGACCAGTACTGATAATTATAAAGACTTTGTTTAAAGTTATTGGACAAAGTACCTACATAAAGTGAGTGCAGAAAAGTTGAATTATTTTGACGCGTTTTAAATACCTCTTAAATATAAATATATTACACTATTGATACTACATATATTACAGCATAAATATAGATAATCCAATCTGCCATCCTAAAGCACAGAGTCCAAATCTGTTTCTCATTATTAATCTCATCCACTCGTACATTCTCCATTAAAATATCAACATTAACGAAAGCAACGCAGTGGAACAGGTAAGAAGATTTGTTACATCACTTCAATAACATGGTACGAAATTTGTGCACATTATTTTTGAGTAATAACCCAACAAGAACGTAACCCAACATTCTATTAATATACGGATTACCAGTACATACTCGTAAAAAAACCATTGTTTAAAACGTCTCCAACTGTTTTTCGTAGCTGTTCTCAGTATTTCGGGTACACGTCCATGGGGTACTTTTGAGTTTACATACTCACGTACTTGTTCACAATATCGTTACCCGATTCATGGAAAGTTCCAATCAAATTTTTACCACGAACTTCTGATCCAGATTCAGCAGAGACCATGACCATGGTAGCGATGATGTCATCGTCATCGAGGACTTTCTCTTCCGCGAACTTTCGTACGCGGGCGGTGTCTCGCACCATAAACACGGAGGTGTAGCGTCGGGTCTGAGCGTTTCCATTCATGAATTCAGCCTTTCTTCTGAGGTGGGAATTGTTCGATGCCGAGTGGGAGGTAAAAGCATTGCGAGAGTGCAGTACGGTGTGCATAAAAGAAACTCGTAGCACGAGTATGTGTGTCACACTTGCAACGTAGGCCAATTCAATTTCGTCGTTCAGTATATTATGATCGTGAAAGTGCGTATCTGTTAATTCAGTGCTAAAAGAAATGCGGACGTGCATTCGCTTTTCCAACTAGCTGATGGTATTTAAGAATAGTCGTATACCCCTATGTGAATCGGCGAGCGTTGCACTTGGAGAGGCGCATAAACCACTGCTAAAAGATCATAGGACACATTCCAGTTTGTTGAAATTTTGGTCGTGAAACGCGAACGAAAGTGTAGTAGACGAAGACAAATTTTATCGGTCCGAAATAGATAAATGATGGGGGAAGGAAAAACTTTGTTATTGCTTTATCTCAAAAAACTTACAATTTCTTAATTAATATTTTGTAAATAGATTTAGAAGTGAAAGTAAATGTTACACACTGGAAAATAATATTCTCCTAGTATGCGATGTTATTAACGTATAATTTGTTTGTTTAAATATCTTTTAATCACTGAATTTGTATAGCGGGTAAGATTTAAATAAAACCGTCGGGTACATTTTGCGATAGTTAAACATTGTAAGGTAGAAAGGGAGTAAGAATTTAGAAAATCAAGTAAATATTATATAGTGCTCGACTGTGCATGCATGCCCTGCATAAAGTACTGTACAAAATCAATTTGCCGCAGTTCATTATGTGCACAGAATTTTGCAAAGGACATGTATGAATGAAAAGCGAGAAACAAAAATGGAAGAATCGGGGGATGTAAGTGACTTAAGTGTTGCAAGCGGTTTAACCGGTTCATTGTAACATTACTAAATGTTAATGAATCAAACGAATCGGACAATGCTGTACGATGCTGAAACAAACTATGCACATATGTATGTGTCAACGCTTCGCCCGTGAGTCAGAATCTTGGTTACAGCGGTATTTACAAACCAGTCGGGCCGCTTAGACGATTAAATTGATTTGTGTAATAATGCTTTCAGCTTGTAAATAGCCTACGTTCTCGACTAATAAATCACTGAAAATTCAAGTGAGTACCTTTACACAAGGTGCCTCCTTAGAAAAATTAATCAATTCGACAAATACACACCATAAACATTTATTTTTCATATTTAATACATGTAGTATACCAATCAGAGGGTGGACAAATAGGTACGTTTTTTTATTACCTTTAAACAAATACAATGCACGCTGTGAGGTACAAAATAATTTGAAGAAGTCGAGGGGAAATAGGTATCTCGAGACCTGGTTTATTTGGTGAAATAAAGCGTCGCTGTACAACTCAATGAGATGAACGATCAATTTAATTTTTATTACAAAAAGACCGCTATCAGCATAACTTCGGTGGTCCTCTCGAGTGGCTCCGAGCTGAGCATCGTTCCTTTCGATTATATCGGATGCCACTGGTATCGGACGCTGTTCAACGTTCACGATGCCTAATGGTCCGTATTAAGCGGCCTCCGCCGCAATTATCTACGTCACCAGTGAAAACTTGACCGAGACACCGATTACGTGGCTGAATTAGGTCGACAGAGAGTGCAATTAATAACAAAGCGACACGTCCATTAGCCAAGAACCGCAAGAGTCCAGGCCGTAACCCTTTCCATACAACTTCTCCTGCGGCATCGATCTTCCGACTGCATTCATCTAGATAACGGATTATCAACAAATATTGATCCACGTAACGACGGGGCCTGTCTGTAAAAAATGTTCTCGACCAACAAAATGTCTCCTCATATTGATAGGTTTCATAAGTCAATCCTAATCTTGATGATACAATGAAGGATAATAGCCGAAGATTATACGCACAGATTGAAACACTTCGCGAACCTGATCGAGCCGAACGATTATTCTTTATACAAGACAACGATTATCTTCCGTTGTTATTAGAATGCTGAAATTATAATAGGTTGGGAATTGGAGTAAATTGACTAGTTGGTTGCAAATTGTATCAATCGTGCAATTACATTTTTCAGATATTATAAATCGTTTGTTTCGAGGATAATGCTAGAATGGAATATGTATCGAGATACCGGTGTCACGACGCATATCATTAGTGAACGAGTTCTGATATTATATTGAATTCTTTAAACCGACAAATGCGAAACGAGATTAAATCGCACAGTATCATATCAAGTTTCGTGAAGGTGTTTAGTGCGTCGAATTAATTCTACATTACTTTTAATACGTCGTTTTGTCTGTTTAGTATGAAACGTTGTCAATCAGCGCGTTATTACTGCTCCTATTACTTTTAACTTTTAACTGCATTCTATTCTAAAGGGGGCCTGTCGATTCTCCTCAATTGTGCAATGCAAATTCTCGGGGAATTCTCGTTTATGAACGTTTCGTTAATAGCAGAAAGATCATCATTATGCAAACGCTGTATAATAAACTTCAATGTTTAATTTGTTTTCAATTACGCATGCCGTAAAAATAATTGTTTCCGATTGCTAAAATAATAAAAGTAATTCAAATAATTCAACATAGATATATCTACGATATATTTTCAAATGCATTCATACCACTGCACATTCGCAAATATTAAAATACATGCACAACGTTACAAACGAATTGTTCCACGTTCAAAATGAAACGCAGAAGGTACAAGGTACAAGGCGAATTCCTACACGTTGACATACATAAGATCACTCTTGATTAACTTCGAGTTAATATATTATACATAACGATGCGATAACGTCTATACCTATTGCAGCAGCAAATTCCATCGTTACCCTTTGCTTCTCGAGATGCAGGTCGCCCGATACTATCTCACGCCTTCTGGATGTAACACAAGGGACGTGTAGTTGCTAAGAATAGAAGAAAATTAACGACGCTTCTATAGCGTGCAGACATTTTTCCACGATGTGTACGAGGCGTGCATCGATTCAATGGTTTCGCAGCTCAACGAAACTTCCTTGCGTCATCGACGTACTCGCTACGTCACGATGACGTCGCGACGACGTTGCAAGACTCTGTCTAAATATTTGTTCGTGACTGAATCGGTTCTTCCGGGAAGAGATTCCGTCTACACGCGACGGGCATTGCCATAATTGGAAGAATGCCGAACGGAAAAGCCGGCGACATAGTTTTTCTTCGTCCGCTCGCTACTTCCGGTTCTACTACCAGCTAGTCGGATCCTATCTAAACTATTCTCGTTAAGTACACGTACATGAAATTTCCCGATGAGTAAGATCTATATATCAGCAGGTGGGAAATCTCGGTTACCTTGAAGATCGATCGGTCGACTCCCACGTTATTATCTTCGAAAATCATGGACGAATTTTTTTTCTGCGAACTCAATTAAAATATTGTGTGGTTCGTTCAAATGTGATAATGGCGCTCTCGATTTTCTCGAACGACGGCTGCGTCTCTGTTGCAGGCAATATGAATGCAGATTCCGGTCGTAGACAGTCGTAAGTTTCATATTCAAATTCGTAAGGTTTGGCCCGCGTCAGCCTGTCCACCGTGAATTATAGCAGTGACACGAGCACGGATGAGCCCAGGGTAGATTAAATGAGCCGCGTCTCTCGGGACTGTTATTTCCTTGGCGTCGAAAAATCGTTCCCTTTGTCCGTCCCCGTAAGGATCTCGACGAAACTTCCAACCCCGTTCACCCCCCCGTTCACCCCGTTCCAACCCCCCGGCTGAAACTTTCTGCAAACGACCGTAATAAAAACACGTATCGGTACACGGCCCGGCAACAATGTAAACGATCTTACACAAATTCTATAATTTTATCGGGCCAAAGACAACAGGAGATACGGCAGTTCTCAAAACGTATCCGCGCGGAACATTTATCGATCTGCCCGAGAAACGATTGTACGTATTGTATGTGCGATTTCCGAAGTAGCCGGTGGCCGTAGCTTGTTCACGTGGCCTACACGCCCACGCGCTGATACGTGCAGAGCGTCAAACGCGGGCGAAATTCACACACGAATGACGAAACGCGAAATCAATAAAATCCCGGCCACACAAAAAGCGTTATTCCCGGTCGGTCGGATTTTCTCCGCGATAAGATAGACAGACGGAGGAGCGCGTTATGTCCAGTGGCGTACACTTGAATAACGCGAACGGGCGAACCTTTTCACCGATGAGAAGCTGTTGATGGCCGCGTTTCGACGCGCTTCGCAACGCTCGTAAAATCGGCCGCGTAAAACGCGTCCAGCCGCGACGCGGTTACTTGTACGTAAAACGGGCGCTTAACAGGGTTTACGACTCTAATAAATGCATCGTCGAGCCGCGGGACGAATTAATTCCAGTCGCGACGAATACGCCAGACTTGCTGGGACGAGGCGTTTAGGTGTCCCACCGCGTGCACGCTACCTGCGATCCTTCACGATCTTCGCGATTGATCGACCCTTCCGTCAGATGCCCCATACGCCTCGATTGTTCCCGGCGAAATGGGGAAATTGAAATTGAATAGCACGCTGCAGGTTTTCGAATAATCGAGCGTCTGCTATGCGTAGGGAATTTGAATGAATTTCGTCGATGATCTTAATCGATCGTTGACAGATTCCCGTTTGGTTTGTTGGCGTCCGTGTCCCTGGCTTTCGTACGATAGAACGTGAAGGCTCGTGCGTGTCCGTCTTTTGTCAATGGTTGAGAACGTTTTACGAACGGGGTGTTTCTTGGAATTGATATTTTCTCGCGTAAAATTAGTACACACGAGTGACTTTTTAGCCCTGACAGAAATGTATCGAGGCGGCTGTTCGAGTTCTGCCCGTTTGCGTTTACCTGGATGGTACGGTGCCGATACACGGTTCTGAAATTTTTGATAGCAGTTCGACATCGAACCGCAGAATCATCGACGTTTCCACAAATACATTATAATAATTGTGGAATAATGAATTTATAATTTCCGCAAATGATACATGATGGCTGCGGCCCTGCAAATTATACGGCACGGCAAAACAATTTCTGTCTTTCGTTTTCTCGTGCTCACGCTCCCCGCGGTGGACCCCGTTTTTTGCACTAATCGTCGAAATTATCTGCGTGAGAAAATCGCGAAAAACGCAATATTTGCCCTTCCTCCAACGTCCAGACTTCTTTCTGCTCCGCTCCCTTTTCTTTTTATCCTTTCGTTCCCGAAGCCTCCGTGCGAACGCAAATACACGTGTAATGATACGTCATTTCGCGGGGATTTCTACTCGTCCTGTTACTCATCGTTTATTGGTACAAACATTACTGGTACCGGATACAAAAGTCACGGTAATGACTTCGGCCCAGAATGTCGACGATACGAAGATAAGGATTCTGCTCGCCCCCTCCGCATTAAATCTTTAAAATCACGTTTTTGTTGTTTTTTTGTCTTTTTATTTGTCTTGACTGACTTGAATGACATTCAGGCAAAGATTTTTCTACCTGCGAAACGATTCGTCTCGACTGCGACTACTTATACAGTTTCGTATCTATTGATGTTTAAATAAATATTGGACTTTATTAAATACTGGACCGCTTACGATTTGATCATAGTTCTAAAGACAATTTATTGCATTTATCAATAGTGCTACCTTGCTCTTTGTTTCATCAAAGTACTTCTTCTATTCATTAAACGAAATAAATGGAACAAACATTTTTCTCGTTTATTTCACTATGTATTACTGCTCGCGAAGGTATTAACGTTCGTTTCATGCATTGAAATTTATTCAACAGCAAATCAATTTTATTAAACCAATAGTTTCAGTAAATGTAAGCCTGAATAATTTAAGATTTGTATACAGTTTCATTTATCCTTCCATACCTTATAAATCGTTTTCGCCATAAAAGTAATTGTTTAAATAGACATTTCTTACCTATGAAATGGTTGTTGTATAGGGACCAGAAGGTAATATTTCATTTATTTCGTCCCGCGCAGGTAAAGATTTTTCTACCGCAAGCACGAAGTCGGCATTATACTTTTTTTTTCCGAGTGTTAGGCTTTCGTGCTGTATCGTATTGCTTCAGTCCTTCGTAGGTGTGCACCGGCAGTAATTACATAGGGCTGGTCGCTGGTCGGCGAGAGTATACTCCCACTTAAACACACCGAGTACTAAATATTAATGTATATTTAAATAAACCGCCAATGGAACAAAGACGCTTCTCCAACAGCTTCGTTCCCCTTACCTGCTATGAGCTAACGTCAAGGGGTACTATTGGTGTGCTAATTAACAAGACGGCCACGCTCTTCGTGTATGTTAATTATCGTCATTTTTTAAAACTGTCTAACTACAATGATATAAGTACATACATACGTAGGGGACTGTAGCTTTTGAGTTTGAATGAAAAATCAATGTGTTTCATTTAAATGTAGCGGATGTAATTTTATCAAATTAATAGAAATGGAGAAATGATTATTGGTTTTCAATACATTGATTTAATAATTAATCATGGCATTTTATTCGCTTACCCGTATGTTAGCACCACGAACGTGCGACTCGAAAAATTGTGCATATTCGTAATTGAATGTAAAATGCGATCAGATAAGTCTGGAAATTTTCTACGGGTGAAATAATTTTGCATTCAAGGAAATGAACAATGTTCTATCAGTTAATTGTTCTGTAGCAAGAAATTTATTGGAATTGTTTCCTCGTACATTCCTTAAATATATTCGTGTAAAAATTGTTATTGTGTTCTTCCTGTTGTTGATTTAGAACCGATTGGTCATTCTCAAGTGGAATTACGCTGAAAGGGAAGCCAGAAATCTCATGGAATGACGACAAACTACGAGTGACGAGTACCATACAAAGCAGGTGCAAATCTGTTATGCAATTCTCGTGAGATTTTATCAAAGGACTTCCCCAAGATTTATTCGCGTGCTAGCGTTTAAATTAAGATAAATCATTGGATTAAGATATATCAATAAAAACGTAACTCTGAGAAGGTATTCCCATTTGTGAAACGAAATATTACATAATTATATTCGACATAGTCTATAAAAATAGTAACGCGTTACGAAAAATCGAATGTAACAATCGTTTCACTATGTAAACGTGAGAAAATACTGCCAAGTAAATACTTATAAACAATAAATATTAACGAAGATATAGTTTATAAAATTAAGTTATCATTCGTATTAATTAGACCATAATTTAACTTTTTATTTATCACATTTCATATGTTACATAATAAAATTTATATATTGATGTACACAGTAATCACGTGTGCAATTCAATGCACGGAGTACTAAATTGTAGTGTAGAAATTTCCGCAACATTTATAAATATTTTATTAAACTGAATATTAATAATACGACGTTGTAGGAAAGTTTTCAAGCTCTGTTCAAATTATCCTTTCTACGACAACTTTATAATCTCAACCTCGTCATTTTACTTCCGTTTTGTATCACTGCAGGAGTGTATACGGAGAGTTCGAAGATGTACAAGTCATCGTTTATAAGAACTATACGGGAAATAAAAATTCTACGCGTGGGTAGCTTATGAGAAAGTAGGTAGCGCAGGAACCAACTGAAGAAATAACTTCTCTATAAAGATATTTTATTGGCGATATTCGATTCAGTGCACCTTCAGTGGCAAAAAAAAACTATCAGCATACAATATATTGACCATGTGGATTTTCCGCGAAATCCATGTGGAATCGTTTGAGTTAGATCACAGGTGAATTAGGGATCTCTTTATTAGTAACGTACGATTTCTCTTGATCCAACAACAGTCCATTAAGGTACCGGAAGTGCAGAGCCTATGAGTGGAGAAAGCTGCAAAGAAAAGTCATTGAGTTTATAAATTGCTGTCTTCTATACACAGAATAATTTTTCTCCTCTTTTTTGCAAACGATATTTGCACTACAAATATTTTGCGGAAATATTCTGTGCTTACACTAATCTGAAATATTTCGTTGGCGAGATTAATTATTTCAGTAATTTTGGTGCCAGGTATGGTTTATAATAAAGAAATGCTACGAAGTTTTCCAAAATTAATTTACCATTTTATCCTAATTCAGTTTGCATTAAATCGAATGCATGCCGAGGGTTATACAATAAATACCCTGAATAAAGAACGAAAAAGCTTGAAGATTTATGTAGCGTCAATTTGTACTGACAAATTATTTCCGCCAATTTATCTATACGATTTCAGTGATTTTACGTTTTTCGCAGTAATAGAAAGTTATGATTTACAATGCTGGTTTCTACGTCGTTCTTTCACTACTATATCGGTTTCTATTTGTTCATGGTCTATCTTCCTACGGCCATCGTTTGTCAGATAATCGATGTCAACGCATTTGTTAACCAAGTGCAACAACCGTATAGAATGTTTCACAAACAGATAATCGCCTGTAATTTATTGTTGCGCCATATAACGTATCTGCGTGCTTATACTCTAGAAAGAACTGAAATATCATTAATCAAAGTGTAACACGTGTACTTTCAGCAACAATATGTCGCATAACAAATGTAATCTTATAATAAACTTTGGATTAATAATATTGTTCCGAAAATTATCAGAATATTAATCTAACACGAGAGCGTGGACAATCCAGGCAATGAAATTCTCATTTTGCTATCGAAAAATATTAACGTTCATTAATGATGTTATTTCAATTACTATTAGGTAAACGATAAAATCCACAAAGGATACATACGTAAATATGCTTGACAAATTTTGCTGTCTTATCAATAATACCAAACGTAACGGTTAGTTCAGTAAGAAAGTTCATAACTTTATTTTCTGATGCTTGCAATATCTGGCATCGTCATTTTATGTCCTAGTCGATACTTTATATGCACATTTTATAACATTATTTCGATATGTCTGTATAATTTAGTTATAAACTTAACACAATATATGTACGTATATCCCGCATTGGAATACAGATTTCGCGAATCGGCAAATAAATTTAAATGTCGACTATAATAAAAGGCGATAGTGTATCAATTATCAAGCGTATAATCGGGCAGGAAGATAGCCCGCCGGTTAAACGATAATAATAGAAATACGTGTATTTTACGATGGTACCGTAGCTTTTGTTCGTCGGCTTGCTCTAAACACCCACACGGAAAGTGGAGGAATACAAGTGGTCGGAAGGATCCAATAATGGCCAGGCTTCGGTGTTGTCTTGCAATTGAATCACCCCCAATAAGATAAAATCCGCGAAATACATGCGTACAGGGTAGACATTCTTTCCGTCGTTGCTAGAAATTGAAACTGCACAGGTACTCCGTTAGAGATCATGAAAATAATGAACGTTGCCATTTAGATGAAACAGGTGGGAGGAGAATGTGGGAGGATCTCTGTTGTCGAGGAAATAGATTTTCTTAATACAATGGAAATTGAATGGAATTCGATTGCATCTTAATTCCGCTTATTAGTTTTTTCTTAGTACACACTGTTACAATCAGTAGGCAAACTAAGAAACTCGATAAATAAATTTAATGCGAGATATACGTAATACCAAGGAAACAGGGTTTCTTCAACATTAAAATATCTTTGACGTCACGTTTGAACATATCTATCTATTTCACGTGTATATTGCACAAGTATATATAGTACAGAATGTTTGCCATTATTTATTAACATAAGAAAACTGTAAATTTAAAAGAATTCGGACAATTGAATTATACCAAACTGATCCAAATATAGCTTATAATACCGGAGCTCTTTTTGTTTTAGAATCAAGAGGTACTTTATTATTTTGGCAATACTTTGAGTGTGAATTGAACTGCATGTGAATGTAACAATAACGTCCACGAATCTACAGTGATTAACTCCGATGAATAATTTTCAAATAATTAAATGATCTTGAACTTTTTAATTGGAAACTCCTTCCAACACGGTTGCATCCAACTCAACGCATGGTCCTTCGAGTCCTGAAATGTGAACCGCTGCACCGCGCTGAAACTATGCGCCAGTGAAGCAAGGTAGTAGCATTGATACAGAGATATGTAAATTAAGCCTGAGGTTCTGAAGTATATAACAGAATGGAACGAGAGTACGGCGGTACGAGAAGATATGGCGACTAGGTGCTCTGCTTACGCCAGCAAGGCTTAAAGGATGAGCCCGGATAAGCGCACAGTTTATTACCAGGACATGCCCACGCGACCTTATTAACTCCCTAACCATGACGTCACCGTGGTTAATGACTTTTCCGATGTGACTATGATTTCATTCGCTTTCTTACTTTCACTGTGGTGATTTAATAAGACATGGGTATCGAAAGGTGTCGGTTGGTTATAAATGTGGGAATTGTCAACTCTTTGGAGTATATAAATGATGTACGTAATCGAAATATTTGGGGTACTAGGTACAGTGGGTAACGGAAGTATTCAGTAGTCAAATATTCATAGTATAAAAATGAGTAAAAGATTGTGATTATTTAACTAAATTATATGGGTATATGCATTAAGTAGGTATTCGTATGGAAACTTGAGCCAAAATTTCATAGCATGTATATGTAAATGCAGAACATTTATTGCAAGAATTTATATTTGAAATGTAACAAGGGTATTCATCATTCAATTAATATGTTGCTCGTTTACCTCTGACAATTATAATGTATTGGTATCTTAACGACAATTAATTAATGTATCGATACTATTGCAAACATAAGTAATACATAGCCAAACTGTACCATAGAGACAAATGAAAATATTGCAATACCAATTCAAAATCAATGCTCCACTCTTATAATATGTATATGTAGAATTATGAAACTATCGATACTAATGTGCATCCAAGATAAATCCAGCAATCGATACTCCTTGACACTTATGTAGATGTACATGCAATCAGTCCCTCCCTGTCTCTACAAATAATTTGTTGATAATAATTAAGAATTAAAAAAAAGGTTAAAATTCGTATAGTTTCGTTATTAATTACACGATTTCGATAAAATTTAATAAACTAATTTAGTTTCATAAAATGAATGATTCTAAAACGTATCACTCCATTTCAACCAATTTCCTTGATCGACAATGGGGGTACGAGTACTTGTATGTACATCCTTCCAATACAATTACACTTTGCTATCAAGAATCGACACTAGTTTGACAAATATCCTGCTCGATACCAGCATTGTCCCCTAGCGAAATTCGGAAAAGATCCATGATTAGCATAGCTGCAACAGATTCACTTTCAAGCAGGCGCCCACGCGGGCGCGCATAAAGAAAAATGAGTCCTTCAAGATTTCGTAAACGATATCTAAATATATGTTCGCTCTCCTTTATAATTAACGAGCCAGTGCCGTGAAGTACCTGTTATCTCGGCGGGCAGCGGAGCGAGGGGTGACAGCACGCGCGTACACACCCTCTCAGAAGCAGCCCTGTCCACATTCTAGAGATTCTGCGTATCGAACGCGTACTGTGCGTGCCGCCGAAGGGCAGACGGTCGACGAGCGATTCTTTCCGTACCTACGATTCCCTTCACCGCGTACGCTCCCCCTCCGTAGAATTACTATCCCTTCGGGATTGCACGCGAAGACAAACGCGACGCTGATTTATCTGGCCGGTTCGCGGGGACGGGCGCGTAATTTACCGCGACTTAATTGCATTTAATTCAAGCGGCGCGACTGTAAATCACAAAGCGCCTCGCGTTGCGCAGGTCAGTCACGCCTGCTGTCGATACGATGTAATTACGTCTATCAGCGAGTCGCGAGCGGATCAGCGATGGCGATGGCATGGCCGCGGTGGCCAGCTCACAATCAGTCGTAGGAAACGTTGTAGGTTTGTCGAGGCCCCGCGTAATCTCGTTTCTGTGTTTCTGCGTTGATTTTCTCCTCGTTGGCGTCGATTTCCTTGGCCAACAACTGCGGAGCATCCTTGCCCGTTCCTGCGTACGTGCACACGTCCCTTTTATAATTCAAAATCGTGTCTTCGTAGCGGGGCACCAGTAAAGATACGTTGCTACTTCGTTGCAATATGTAATTGCTTGTGTATGCGTAATTTGCGGTCCGCTTTGGCGAAGTAAAACTATATTTTTTATAATCGTGCCGGACAGTAATCAGGGGAATTACATACTTGTACATACTCTTGAGTAGAGGAGCGCAATTAAGAAAGTAAGATCGCCTGTTACTTTTGCACGGTGGAACACTTCGTATGAGGTGTTTGTTATTTTATTTACCGCGGAGATACATTCCAAGCAGCCTTGAGATCGTTCCTGCACGAATGCAGCGTGAAAAAGTATTCTCTGACTGGGCAATTCATCATTCGAAAAGGATTCGCAATTAAACGTGATTATTAGCGAAAGGAAGATTTATTAATCTTCAATCGAGGAGAATGCTTTACGCACGACGGAGCTTCGTTTGGCGAGTTTTGTTAAACATATCTGCAGGCATATTAATTTGCAAGAAATCTCGAATATATAACGTGAATCGAATTTTTTAGAAGCGCTAATTGTATTTGGTAATGGTAGACTTGCGTGCACGTGCACACATGTATTCAAATATGTATGCATGCAAGTATCTCGGAATTTACCAGGGACCTGCATCAGCCTTATATTGGAAACATATACTTTCGTGAAAAATGATAACTCGTTGTACTCCGGACTGTAATTGAGTAGCATATTTGAAAAGCTATCAAAAGGGAAAAAAATTCAAAAGGGAAAGTAGAAAGAGTTTGCAAATCCTTCCGCATACATTTGACACATTGACTTTATTATTCCAATTTACATACATTTGCTGCAAGAACGAAGCAAGTATAAAGTTGCAATCATTGAATTACTGGTGTAGGAAGAACGATTCTTAAATACTTGTACTCTTTACCGTTTGAGTCTAGCAACTGAGCTTTTAAAAATGATCACACACGAGCAGGCGAGAAAATTATAACACTTCAAAACAATGAAACTCGTCTTTCCCAAAATCGTGATCGTTCAATTATCAGTCATTATCGCAACATATATTCTTACAAGTGCGAAACGCGTTTCTTTAAAGTCCGCAAAAAATTCAAAGATGCCTGTCATTAGAGTCGCACCTATCTCGTTGCACTATCGTCTGCCTACAGAAAATCCGTAACGTAATTTCAACGTTAGCAAACGTTCATTCGAAAGTACAAAAAAACTTCTAATCACTTTAAGCGAGGCGATCTTCCCCGCAACAAGTAATTCATCGTGGCTCACCCGCGACACCGTTTCGATAAGGCCTGGGGAGCGGTGCGCAATGAAGACCACGTAGCGTGCAACGATGATGCTCAACGCGCGCGCTTATTAAATTTGCATATCGCAATTTATAGCACGAACCTCGAAGCATCCACCTTCGATCACGATAGTATTGTCCCATCTGGAAAAAAATCTGGAATTCATTCCTGTGTGTCGAGGGTTGGAGGAGGTCGGGTGTAGTGGGGTGGGGTGTTGCGGGACGGCGAGGTGCACTCGATGAGAACAGGTTGACCGAAGAGTCGAGCAAAGGGTCCAAATCGACCGTCCTTATTGGTATTTCTTTTTGCAACGAGGCAGCGCGCATTATTCGCGGTTCCTCAGCCGTAGCCCGCGCGGTGAGTGTGCGACAATAATTTCAAGGCGGCCTCCTCGTAAATCTAGCCGACAAACTGGTACCACACCTCCGCACGAGCGAATTTCTCTTATGGGCAAAAACCGGCAAGATTGGCAACCAATAAGCGATCACACGGGCGTTACCAAGTGTCTAGCGTACACGTGAATGCACGCGTCGTGACACGGTCGGATAGACACGTACCTTCTCGGACACGTACTTACCTGTGCACGCTCCTTTTTGCGCGCGTACACATGCGCATATCCACTGGTCACTCAATTCGATCGGCCGTGCACCGACAGTCTGACAAGCGCCCAGGGCCCTGCGAAAGTAATTCAATATCTTTTATAAATCCGACTGAAACTCGTTCTACTTTTCAAAAGGTAAAGCACGGCGAACGAAGGAACGCGGTGGCCGTTTTATTTTCTCTATCGACAGGATCGAGAGGCGCTCGCCTGTGCCAGCTGTACGCACAATTTACACGGAAGACGATGATTTTCTAACGATAAATTACAATCAACGGATTGTATTTGTATTTGGTGAATACCGCGTGACGAATTGTGGGTGGAATTTTTAGATACGACACACTGTTTGAAGTGTCCGCCCAATTTGCACGCGAAAAGCAATTGTTATACATTTTCGGTAATAATATATGAATGCGTCCATCCAATTATGATATCTTAATAAATCAGGTCCCCTTGTTAATTATTTGCCATTTAACACGTTTGATCTTTTACACTATTCTAGCTGCTTATTATCAACTTCAATTCACTGATCTTTATTTCCTAGACATCCGACTTGAAGGACAGTAACTTCTGTACGAGGTAGGTTCAACTACTTTGCAGTGCAAATAATATCAAGAAGCGTATTGCTGTCGCGTTACAACACACGCTCACCTCTTGCCTGCGATTTATGCTGAATGTGAAAACGTATGACATCATCTGGTGGATAGCTCAATTAATTACAAAGATTTATGAACACTCGGGCATCTGGACTATTGCGATTAAAATAAACCTGTGATTGATATAACAAACGCAGCACATCTAATGCGTCCCCTAAAATTTGAACATATAGTTACAAACATATAACGAGAATATGCAAGATTCGCATCCCCATCGTTCCACGTTTTCATCGGGCAAATTGGCTCGTATCGCGAAAAGCATAAATATTCTGCAGCATTGTTCTGTAAATGGCGGTGTCCTACGGTGTTCAATACCGCCGCAGCACAATGCGAAATAAAAATCCCGACGTTTGGATTAGTTCAGCGTCTATTATTATTCCGATGCAGACGGTAAAAGGTTTCCTCTTGACACGAATCATCTCTCTTAATTTCTTCCCCTTCACCATTACGCTTCATACGCGCGAGAATCATTCGCGAGAGTCACATTATTTATGATTGAACATGAAATTGTTCGCGTCCCACGCTTTCATACAGACTTACCTTAACGTAGTCACGATTGTCACATAACTTGATACCTCATCGTGCGTCTTAATACATTCTGTTCTGCCCGTTGTTGCAGCTGTTACCGCTGCGTGCCGTGCTCGCCGCGACACACATTTTCAAACGCTCGATCGATGAGTAAAACGTTTGTCCTCGACCAATCTCGATTTCAGAAATACAATATAATAGTCGTTCACCATAAAACGGGCCACTTGTCATGTTCTCCAAGCAGTCCGTATCGTTCGCGAGGCGTATCGTTGGGGATGATCGGTACCCGCGGTAATCGAGTGTGCAGGTCGCAAAATGTCATTAGTGCACGCAGTGGCGTAGAACGGGAAGACGTAGGGAATAATTCGTCGAACGCCAAAAGGGAACGTAGGCGGCACCGGGTACCATTTGTTTTGCGCGAACACTGTACGCGATAGGACAAGCTCTATCCGTCTTGCCTGGCTCTACCTTTTCCTGGCGAGCGTTCTGACCGAGCGGACTCGTAAGTACGTACAGATAGCCGCCGGCACAGGAGTCGAGAGGAGTTCAAGAGACATCACGCGACAGTATCGCGTTGCAGGAATTAAATCGATGATACACGAAGGACACGTTTCTGAATTATACGCGAAACCGGTGCCCGGAACAAGGGACGCCGGAGAGGCGAGAGTGCAATCGAGGATGCCCGTGGACGTGTAGCGTAGGCGAATTTTGACGTTCGCAGATGAATCGAGCCTTGAAGTATCGCGATAAACGACAAACGGGATTCGCGTTACGGAAACGGGTCATCGAGGTTATCTCTTGGGGAACGAAAAACCGAGCCGGTACGCGACTATCGATCATCGTCTATTTATACATTTATCTGCTAGATAAGTGCAATTTTTCTTTTGTTCTTTTGCTCGTAACGGTAACTGTTGCTCGAACGTACCTGACGAGGTTCTTGCGCCGGGCATAGGATTTTGGATACCGAAGACATCGTTTCGACGATCGATATCGTTTCGAACCGGCCGTTCCTCGTTTTCCTCGAAAATTTATTGCCGTACGCAGGAAGTTCGTAATCCTGCCGTATTCCGGCCGGACTGATCCAAGTTGATTTCGTGACGACATATCTGAGGTGGTGAAATCAATATTTATTACTATTATCGTTTCTATTTTGACGGAAAAGAATGATGCCTTGTTTGTACAATGGGATTTAACCGGATTACGCTTGCAATTATGTAATAAAGATACAGTTTCTTTTTATTTACCTTGATGTATTCAAAATAACGAGGTGTCATTCATACAAATACGACGCGGCACTGAAGGGGTTAATTGTGACCTGCGAAAAAAGAAATTGCAAGCCTAATATTTATACGAAAGTTGAGTGATACGATCTCGTCTTATCTAAAGTGGAGTTGAATGTAGCAATTATTGTCAGGCCACGCGATCAGATAAGTTAGAAATTTAATCGACGTATTGATTAACTCGGTATTTACTCGAATTATCTCTTTGCATTGACTTTTCGCAATATGTGCAGTAAATCTTTTGGGATCTACGATGAAGTCGTGTAAACGGCATTTGAACAAAAAAAATAAATGAAACGGATATGACACACGTTCATGTATACCGTACAAAGCAATACTTTCGTACACATTGTCAGATTTCAGCTCGATAGTCATTGTTAAATTGAAGAAATGCATTCCCGTTTACACGAAAAAGAACGTTCCACGTAGGTGAATCTACGCAATAAAACATTGTTAAACCGTCCCTATCTTCGTCTCACACCTGTCAGACCGAGCCGGATGTCGGACAGACAACAGCCTGTGCCCTGAGCATTAAAGAAATTGCGACACCACGCGTCTTTCTTAATAATTCTGAATCTTCAGATTATCATTAATCTTTTCGTTTATAACGCTAGATTCTCTGAACGAATATCTCTTCCGTAGTTATGAAGAATGCGATTAAAGCGACAAACGATTACGCGCCGTTTAGCCTCGCGATGATAATCTTACGTGTTCCCTACAACGCTTTAATAGACTTCTTTTATTACCCAGTTTGGTCAACAAGCAATTTCGTGTTGGCAGGTAGAGGAAGGTAGTCCTATCCCAAGTTGTTACGAGGCACTCGAACACTGCGACTACATCTTAAGTGGGAATAAATCTGCTGGCCATCCTAACTCATTCCCTCGCTTCTCACCTGTAAGCCAAAAAACAGGAATTCTTGTCTTAAAACGAATTAGTACGTGCAAGTGGTCGTGAAAATATTATTCTCGAAACACGTGTCGCTATAAAACATGGGACCAACACTGGCAAAAGAGGATTTCGAAGTGGAGTAAGGAAAGTCGACCAAATTGTTTCCATGTTGATCGAAACTGTAGTACATACTTACAAGTGATTGGAATTTAGATGAACAATTTAATCATTGAGCATGAACGAAAAGTTGGGCTCTATTTAACTGTAATTATTTAAACCACGTAAGTCAATGTACTCGATATTGTTTCATACAAACGGATTGATTCGATTGTGAAAAGGAACACGCTTCTTATTCGATGTACACTTGGATTCCGTATATATTTTCATTGATCACGTCACTGTCGCACCTTTCACACTTTATATTGGTATTAAAGGGTACACAGCAGAACCTCGTACCTGTTACAGTTTTTCAGACTACTTTATTATGATGGGTATTCTACCAACTTTTCGCAGCATTTGTAACTTTCTTATTTTCCACTTTGTCTTTAAAACTCTACTTCACTTAAATGTATGGTTCTTAATAATTAATGAATAAGTTAATCATAGCCGACCAGAATAGAACACGGCCTATGTGGTCCCGTGTCCTTAAATTCATCCTTCTCCTTACCCTGAATCTTTTTTATTCCCCAATCTCTTCCTAATTAATAACATAAATTTATAATCCTGTGCTCTGATACTAAAATTAAATCCAACATCTGTATAATATCTCCTCAATATTTCAGAAAAATTTGTCCTTAAACCGTTCTCCTTGATACACCCCCCCCCCCCCCCCCCCATTAATCCAATTAATGAAGGCCTGCTATATAACATTAAAAGATACAAAACCACTCCACCAACATAAAATAATCCTTCCTTACCTTCCATTCGGTCCAACTATTCCTTTAGTCACCAATACTCCTTTAGCAAGGACGTCGCATCGACACCGAAGAAACCACCCTCGTAAAACCTCCGCCAAAGTCTTTGTCCTGCCGGTTAAAGAACTCTATCCGAGTTGAGGCGGCGCGAAAGTTTTCATTCGAAAAGTACCTTATGACGCATGCATTTTCCTTTAACGATCAGACCTTGATCGGATCTTGGCCGGCGGGCCATGTGGTACCCTCCAGGATCCGATCGGTCCTCGGCGGTGGGTACGACCTTGTTCGTAGGTGCTCCACGAGGTGGAAGGCGGCTCAAGCTAAAAGGGTCGATGACGAGAGAGTTCGGAAATGCGCGTCCCACGTGGGTGAGTTAGTGCAAAGCCATCCTTCCTCGGCGACTATAGTCCTCACGCTGGTTCGGTCTCCGAAGCGGGAGGATGAATAGAGAGAGCAGAGGGGAATCAGGCCGGATAGCGGCTCGAAGGAAGTAGCAGCAGAAGAAGAAGAAACAGGGGAAGAAGTAGAGGAGGAAGATGAAGGAACAGGAGTAGTAGAAGAAGGCGAGGACATGATGGAAGTAGGAGAAGAGGAAGGCGAAGAAGAGGTGGCGGTAAAGGGGCAAAGAAGAGAAGGGCCTAGCAGAGGTAGGACGAAAGCTCAGGTGTTCCGTTTCTCAGGCCCGAACTCATCTACACGACGGTTTGGCGGACCCGTTGTTGGTGAACCGTCGCGTCGGTTCACGGTGCCCGTTCTCATCTTCGCCCCACTGGTGCATCTTGCGTCCGTCTGCACGCCCACACTGCCGGACGATTCCTTAAAGTCCTACTCACAAGCAAAATACTCGCGACTATCGGTATGTCTTGCCAAAGAGTTAGTTGCAATTGATTTAGTCATTCATTCCTTCTTTCTTCTTTCCTTTATGCAAACGGAGATATTGCGTTATTATTATTGTTACGAGGCGTTAGTATGTTTTTGTATAGACAGTTATAAGCAGGTTCATAGCAAGAAATTTGGAACAAAACGTTGCTATTGCGTGGATGATATGCTAATGATACATTAGCCTGCTGTCCGAATGCACGTATTTACTTGCCTTTGTTTTCGAGACTTTATCTTTAAAGGCTTATACGAACAGCATTGTGGTATTACGAAAAAAATGCCTGCTTCCGATCTGTCGAACAATGAACGAATGCTTTGGAATTTGTAAACGATCGTCGTATGAATGAGACGTGCTCATTTATTTTATCTCCATTGAAAACGATAATGCGTAGAACGATATACGTATCTATAAATCGATACATTTGTCAACTCATTCAGAAATCTTATTATACAATTACCTACTTTCTGGCATCAGAGTAATAACAATGTAATAAACAGATTGTATACAGAACCTAAAACAACGGCACACTTTTATTCAATTTTCGATGTTTAAATAAAATTGTGTAATACGTCCGGCATCATCTGCCGCTGTAATTAATTATTGCATAAGTCGCATTCTTAAAGATGTTTAACAATAGCTATCTAAAGCAATACCAAAGATTCGAAATGTTACAAAATACTCGTACTTATTTTGCAGTATGTGCTCGAGTTGGGAATAAGAACAAAATATGCAAGAAATTCTCGGAAATCAGTGTAACACGTACTTTACGTTTGGTAACAGGTGAATTTACGTCCCAGTGGATTCTATTAGTCTCCACTCCTACCGATTGTGACACAGCCTTTCTCATTGGTATGGACAACTATGTTACTCTTTTTTATTAACAACACCGACAGCGATACTAATTATTTCCCGTTAAAAGTAACGTTTATCGTGCGACTAGGCTACGCCCATAGGACGTAAGGAAAACTATTTTGCAAAGTCGTCTGTTCTTGCTCGAACGTACTATTCCCTAATTGGTTTCTGTTTTCCACAATGAGATATCTATGCTTCGGATCGCTAATTATAGACCTGATCTGATTTCAAAATACTTTCGAAGACATTTCGAAATGTTTACGTTTAATGTATATATATAAAAAAACTTATCATTACATAGCACAACATTGCTGAACGATACACTAGTTTATAGATTTCTGACATAGATTCGAAGCAATAAGTAAGTGTGAATACATTTCAAAGAAATGTTCCCATATAAGAGGTAACGCAACAGTGATGAAATTAAGAAGGTAGTGGATGTAATCGGAGGGCAGATATTGCATGGAATATTTCATAATTAAAATAATACAAATTTTATAGTTTCGTATAAGGTGTTCATGGCGAAAGGAAGAAGACAATAAATGTAATGGAAGTCTGTGAAGATAAACGATGTTAAGTTAGCTTAGAAATTGCATTGTATATTTCACAATTACAACATTAGTACATTCAATACGTGCAATGTTATTACGTTACAAGAACCAAAAATAGACCACCTATTTTTAGTTACAAAATGAAAAGAATTGCACGGAATAATTTATTTTTCGCTCCCTGCCACGACCCTTTACCCTAACGTAAATTAAATTTAGTGTCGGGCAGCCCTTAGCCCCTGACAAATCGTACGTACGCCAATGTCGACAACACGAATACGAGTACGCGCGTGTTGAGTCCAGATTCACCGTGCGATTCAATACGAGCATAGAAGATCCTCGAGTGGTACGAGCAATTACGACCATTATTGCACTGCATCATCTCTAAGTGAATCAACCCTTGCGTGGTGAAGCGTCGTCTTCGGAATTCTTCTTCACGTTGATCCGTGACGAGATGCATATTGATGGTGCTAGCTTTTGAAACTAGTTCCTGCTGCATGTAAAAAAAAATTACCACGATAACCTGATAATGTGATAAATTGTAGGTAGAGAGGTCGTTACGCGTAACGGATCAGATGGCAGATGCAACTATGCGCGCGTAATGCGATATGTTCTCTGACGTGTATAAACAATTTCGATTCATAACTTTTCACTTGTAAGAAAAAATTCTGAACGACTTTGTATAGCAACAGGGTAGATCGGTTTCCTTGGAGCTATATGATGTAACATCAGAATAATTAGATGCACACCGTATCCTCTTTTGGATAAGGTGCATTTATATACACGCAATTATGTATATCCTATTGCGTTGTTCTCTTCGATAACAGTGTCCTTAATCTAATAATAAAACTACGCTCCAATCGTGAGTAAAAAGCATTGATTACATTACCATAGAGCCTTTCAATTCCTAAATGATGCAACATTCGTCTCCAAGTGTAGTTCAGGTGTGCCGGGCAATCCTTGTACCTGTACCCGCGTATAGTAGCACGCAGGTAGCGTCGTCGGTTGGTGGTTCTCTCCTGACGACTCTTGTCTTTTGTGCGTGTCCACACGATCATTACACAGCCGAATCATTGGTAGGTGCTTATTCTCGCAAACAACATATACCGCACACAAAAATCCCCATAGGCTGGTCCTCTGAACGTAACCCGAGATCCTGCGCATCGAAAACGTTTAGAAGACGTCCCTGAGTCGTCCGCATTTATGAGTCGTATGAATATAGACCGTCAGGTATTTCGCGGTGTGCATGCCACGAGGTGTAATCTTTGTCCCTCACGCGACGAGGTGTCCTGAAAGGAAAGGGGTATAAGCGTATTCCCGGCTGGAGTCGAAGAATGGCGCGTCGTCTGCTTTACAATCGATTCTATAATAGTCCACCGTCTATCGACAATGTGTTATACATAGGTATAGTGCAATAGGGATGCGCGTTACATCATACAACCGAATGTTTTATTGTTTCCTTGGTTTTACGAGCAACTGGGAGTTCATATACAGCACGTATGGCGTATCTTATGGGGACGTATTCACCGATGTTATCATTTTTTAAGTTTTATACGCGTTATAGGGGCGCGATGATTTTTTAAAGATATTGTTATCCTAAATGAGGAATTGTAGGAGATTTTGTGGGGGAAATGAAGTACATAAACTTGGAGGGTAGTTTTGAATTTCATGGATGAATTTCTATATCTGAGGAATCCATTTAATCCTATTTAATAGTGTATATAATCTTTGCTGCGATGGATATTTTAATGGGATGAATACCAGCTCAAATTTTTCGTACAGGCATTCTACTCGGTTTAAAATAAATCCTGTATCATTACGCGGCAGCTTGTAATTAACGGGAGACGTAATGTGTACATCACTTTCTTCTAAATTATTTGTGCAGAATGCAAATGCGATTTCAAATCCAACCAGGATTTCCTCCAAAATAATAAAATATTTTGATGGTTACGAATTTTGCCCTTCCTATAAAACGAGAGTCTCAGAATTTTACTATCCCTTAAAACTTCGCAATCAAATGTCCAACGATTCATCTAACGTTCAGCATCAAACACTCACTAAGGGTTAACTTTCCCAGATGCTCTCGTTCGATCGTTCTCGAATCGCGAATGGTTTGTACCATTCGTACGCCACCAACATTTATATCTTCCATGAACCTGTTTACACCGCATAACTCTTCTCGCTTTGCCCGCGGCCCACACGATTGAACTATTTTTACCTGCAATGCAATGCCGCGTATAGGACAGCAGTCTCGATCGAACTTGAAGCGGGCCAAACTTGTGAGACGATCGCGCGCGGATAATCTCGTGCGATTTTACGATCGTCCCTCGTGCTCGTCATTACTGACGCGCCACACGATTATATACGTCCCCGACGAATCATGAACTCGCGTATGTCAAAACGCGCGCATAGTCTCCATTTTACGATCAAAACGAAAGTTTATACTCGCGATTCGCGAGCTCATATCGCGCGAGGTACATGCACGAGCGTCTCGATTTACCTGCCGGCTGGTGGTGAATCACGTGGCCTGTTAGCCCACGTGCTTACCCAGTAGTCCCACGACGAGAATGTTTTGTCCGTTGCCATGTCGTGGATGAAACTGTTCGTAACATCGACGGGCAGCGTTTCGATTGAAAGTGTTGGCCGAACGAAACCAAATTTCAGGCCCTTCTTCACATTTCACGAAGGGTTGTGTTACGTGAAAGTTAAACCGCATTTAAATCCGCGTAACTCCCGCCAATCAAAATTTTGCTGCCCGAACTTTTATCAGAAATATAAACGTTAACTTTTGTCGCGTGGTCAACTTCGCCGTCACGACATGACAGCGTTATGAAGACGTCAATCGTTGATGCGAACACTCCCACGACGAGAGTTCGCGTGTGTTCTGCGTGCGATTTAAATCAACGTCCGCGGGGTTGCTGCGAGAAAGACAAAAGTAAGCCGGTCCTCGAACGGTATATAAAACCGAGGGCGGACGTAGATCTATCGTCGCCTGCTCGAAATCGCCAACGTACCCCGTGTTCCGCCGCGGCATTCTTCTCGTGGCGGTTTTTCGGCTTGGTGGAGAAAGGAAGAGGGAGCAGGGAGGCAAACGGACCCTTTCAGGGATTGAAATAGTGTCGGTGGCGGGTATCAAGCGAAGGGCTTGGAACCTGATTCAATTTCTCGCGAATTTCACGGCGCTCGTTGTATGAATGAACGAATTGGCGGGGAAGTGTGGATATATGTATTAGTGGTTTATAAATTCAGCGCGGGTGTGCGATTTATTGTATACGTCGTGCCCTTGTTTCGAAAGTGATACGATGTGAATGTTCGTTCCGTGGTACAATGAATTGTGCGAACATGAAGCGAGATGGATAAACATTATTCTGTTTAGATATTAGCGATAGTGTAATAATAATAACATAGTATTGTGAACTATCAAAATGTTTGAGAACTTGCGTTGCTAAAGATGGCAATTCAATAATGATTCGACAAATATGTTGACTTCGGCGATATAATTTAATTGTTTAATAATTTCCTTTGAAGTTGGATAAAATAATTCTAATGTCTTACATACGCGTCATTAGATACAAGCACGAATTTTCGAGCAACCCACCTCGTCACTGAAGGTAACCCATAGTCTATCGATGCTTACAAATTGTGCTAATTCACATTCGTAAAAAAGAAAGTTGCACAAGGTGAAAGTGAAAGCGAATAACGGGGCAAAGAATAAAACAAGCGAAGAAGAAAGAAGAAATCGTGAACGTTCCCCTCAGGAACACAATAATTGACCCGCTCACTCACCGAAGTGATTGACTCGACTAAAAACAAACAGCAGAGAAAATTGTTCATTTGATACGAACCATTATTTAAAGTTCCTTATAAAATAAATATTCAAATAACACATTGCTACCTTATTATTACAGATATATCTCTCAAATTGCGACCAGACTTTGCTAATTTCCTTTAGCGCACGAAGTCAATCGTTATTTCGAAGTCAATCGAAATAAATTACCTACCAATCAATTCCCGTACAAACTTCAATCATTTAACGATATAATACGTAATGCTCAAGGATACTTATTTGAAATACAAACAATGCGACGCCAATCAAGTTCTTCAGCAATTAAAATGAATAAAAATAAACCAGTTCGAAATAGTCTGTCCCTTTAGTCTCCGAACGACTCAATTATCGAGTCGAATAGGGAAAAAAAACAATTACGCGATGCGCAAGCTCGTAATTCGATGTCGCCCCGAACCTAATGGTGAAATAAGCCAGCACAAGCATCTTGTAACGAGGAAGACGATCACGCGTCGTTATTAAGACGAGCACACGCCGGTGTAAGGGCGGTCTTGGACGGCAGACTGGCCCATATCTTGGGCGCCCACGCGTCTCCTCGCTCTGCATTGTCGTCGTCGAGTTTTACGCCAGGCCATTAACACTTCCACGACAAATGAAAAGGCCTTCTTCTCTTCCTGCTAGCACAGTGCGCCGAATGCAACGGCTCCGTGACACGTATATCGCGACGCCCCCGGAACGAGCAATTACGGGGACGCGTGTACGCACAGCACTGGGGCCCGAACAACGCTTCGAGAATTATATCAAGGCAGCGCGGATACGTTGTTACGCTTGAAATTCGCGACGGTAACGCTCAGGGCGAGCGAACGATAACTGCATCTTACGTGTACCTTACGACCCGGTTTCACAGTTCGAGGGGACGTACCCGGAGGAGTGACACCGATCGTAGGCGGAGAATTCATTCTACTTGAAAAATACACTGGGCTTGCTGTTAATGGTTTTGTTTGCATGGTATAGAGAAATTCACGGGAGGGGGGAGGCGAAATGCGGGTTCGGAGGAGATGTAACGATGTACGAGAGTTTTTATTCCCGCGTGGTAGGCTGATATTGTGAGGCTGGGCCTGATTTGTGGGAAAGGAAGAGGTGAAAGTTATGGAAAAGCTTTGTTTCGATGTTTCTTGGTTTCCGTTTTCACCTGACAAGTTTTGGTTTTCAGTATCGGCGTTCATTTTGGTAGCAATTTTAGTTTGTAGAGTTTTGGGTTAACGTTGGTGGCTTTGATTTCTGTTTTTCTGTTTTTTTGGTTTCCTTAACTTTTTCCACGAATCTGGAACTATTTATGTGTACTTCTTTTTATTACATTTTTACATTCAATAGATATGCAATGTATAGCACTCTGAATATTCGTATTATTTTAATATTGGCCTCTCTGCGTACAGAACTAATAAAATTTCACCCTGAACGAATGCTTACAATTAACCTTTTGACATTTATCGCTAAAGGTTTATCGAGAACACTTGCGCGTAGATAATTGATTGATGATTTTCCATGGAGTACTTTCTATGACACATGGTGCCACAAAAGCATCGTATAATCCAATGCGTAAAGATTGTAGGACTTACCTCACATGGTATTCATTTTTTTCACGTTCTCAGTATATTACAGATCATGCACGTGCATTACAAAAACATGGTAACAACTAAAAGTATAATTAGTACAAAATATTAAAGTAATGTCCTTCTGCGTATAGAATGTGTATAACATCAAGAGACTCAATTTGCTGCATTCTATTTAATTCTACTGTGCAGTGAATTATGTTTACTTGTTGACGTCAGTCTTTTTTTGTATACACCCATTATATATTATGAATTTTATTTAACCAATTACTTTCTAAATATTTTCCAAAATGTAGTTAAATTATCAATACAAATATCTAAAATAACATATCGAATATCTGTAATAAAAGCAATTATGCAACCGTTTATATTGAACAAGTCGTTCAATAGAAATGCGCGAGAATTGGTTCAGAACGATTATTTAAACTTGTATTCAAAATGTCAAACCAGAAGTGGGCAAAGTGACGCGGCTATGCAAATTGAAAACATGAACAAAATTATATACTACACGTGGATTGTTCTGAAACTAATGCTTAAGCACATTTCGGAACAGGAATCGGTGTTGAAATCCAGTTAATGTAGCATCCTTCGTTAATGCATTTACTTCACAATACATCACTGTCACTGCCTTATTTTTATTATTCCATATCAGCAATTAAATTAGCAAGAATGCATTTTCTACTCATGAATCATTTATAGAATGTCTCGATCTTGGTAGTCTATGTCGCTGCCCTTTCGCGCGTGTCTCGCTGCATCCTACACATCGAAATCACTGACTCATGAATAATCTACCTTTGCACCACTGCACCTACAAGCATAAAGAATCAATTCAAAACACCGATTCATTATGTATATTTTCCTTTATAAAGCGTTCGATGAAAATGTCACCATATAAAATGAAAAGTACTTTAAAAATTGTGGTTTCAAACATTTTATAATCATCGAGGATGACAAAATGAAGGAAGAACCATTTTATTACCGTGGCGTGAGAAAGTTTAACGCTTTCTGAGTATAGACAGACAAGAGACAGTATAGACAGTATAATTAAAATATTAATAATCGTGTGACGCAAGATATTAATACCAAATAATTCATAAATTATATCTTCACGATATACTTACTACCACTCTTTAAAAACGTATATTCCACCGAGTATTCATTTCTGATCCCACTTCCATGCAACATATTTTTTCTCAACTTCACCTCCCTAATCACCCCGTTTAATATCTCCCGACTTTCAATTCAATAATAAATTGCGACCATTGCCATCAAGCTAACACAATCGTGTACTATTATAACATTGCTATCTGATTGATCAAGAATTTTCGCAGGAACACATTCATACATTGAAAAATCCTAATCGAATAACAATGTTCCCATAGAATTGCATTAGCGAATATCAATTCATTACGAATAAGACTCCAGGGTATCGCGGACGAACGCGTGTATGTATGTATATCATAAACCGCTGCCTCACCTCCGTGATCGCATATCATAATTAAGAAAATCGGATTGCAATCGGACAGATATTATCTAGTGTTCCGGTCGTAAATACAGTTTTGATTCCTGCGGTTCAGCTTGGAGCGCAACTATTCGCAGCGTGCAACGGATCGTTAATCGGCAACGATAAGTAAGACGACCGTTTCGGTTCCCGGTCGTGAGCAGTGAACACTGATGCACAGGAGGCAAGAAAAGTCTCTTGGTTTCACTTGGGCTCATTTCGCGCAATAATAATCGAACGGTTCGTGGCGTAAAGCAGCGCGATTACCGCTACGCGTCCACTGGTTTCCATTTTTGTTCGCGAACGTTTTTGCCGCCGCGAATTATCCGCGCCGCGTATCCTAATATGCGGAAAGCAATTAAACGTGCTTCGCCTTCTTCGCGTGGCCAGCATTGCCGCGAACAACGGTAAGTACGAAAAACGCGTAACAATATCATCTTAAAATTGACCGAAAGAAACGCGTTTAATTTTATTTGCAATTGTCGTGGTAAGTATATTGATGTATGTATGTTCGTGGGGATTTTTGCCTGCAACGAAACTTTCTAATTTATTACGGGATCGCACTGATAAGCTGCACAGTCATTGTACATAGGTATGTGAAAAAAAAAGTGACAGAATTTATTATATTATTGAATTTATGATTTCTCGTTTGATTATTTTTGCTTGGCTGATTCAAGTAATTAATTGGTTTTTTATAAAATATCGGTGATAAATGTTGCGGTGCAGTGTGATATTCTATCCTATAAAATTGTTCAATTATATTACAGTATTGTAAAATTATATTGACAATATAATTAATATGATCAAAAATTTGTGCGATTGAAATTATTCATAACGTACAGAAAAATGAATATGGCCGTTGAAGGCAAACACAATATGTACTTATTCAAAGGTAATCATCATTTAGAAGTAAAACCGAGGAGAGCAGCAAGATTAACCCTTCCACTACGAAGGCGTAATCGAATTTATTTACCGCTATTTTACTCCTTTGCTACTTCGACTATCTATACACAACTAAATCCTATCTTTATCGATTGAATATACATAACCGTGATCGCTTCATCAAGTGAACAACCTCGTAGAGAAGAAGGCGCTTGCATACAAGGAGGTGTTGATTACCGAAAGCGGCAGTTCGAGGTCTATACGTGCGCGCACGCACACCTGAGAGGATCACCGTGTTTTTTTCGTTATCAAGGATCACGACCAGTGGTACGACCTGGCCAGACAGGCTGGCAACACGTGTCGCCCTAGGCAAATGACGTCAGTCCTTGTAAACATACTCTGAATCCTGCTTTCCTACGGGCGGCGGTCAATCATGGCTACGACCACGCAGGTTTCGACGGCTCCCGAACACAGTACATCCATTAGATCTTTCGATAATGATGGGATTAAAAATTAATTTGAAAAGGAACCCATTGGGCGAAATCCGTGCGACACCCACCTCTATTAGTCATGCCATTTTTAAAATGAAAAGTTAGACAGACTCAGCGACAGCGCCATCAGAATCGCAGAGGGTGTGTGCAAATATTTTATCTGCGGACAAATTGATAGTTTCATTTGGAATGGAAGGAAACTTGATTGGTGTTGAAGGGATTAGAGATTAATTCGGAAGTAATGTTGCCGGAGAAAATTCGCGCAGTTTAGATTACTCATCAGCTGTTTGAAAAGGAAATTGGGAGATATCGAATGATACCATGACCAGAATCGCGAGGGTGCGTGAAAGTTTTTTATTTTTGGATAAATTAGTAGTTTCAGCTGGAAGGGAAAGCAATTTGAACAGTTCAAGAATTGGCATTATTTTACAGGCTTAAATATTTCTATTTCGAAAAATATAGTTTATTGCATATAAATCTAAAGCCTGAAAGAGATTTTTCACCAATGGAATAGAATTTTTATGGAGTATGTTAAGCGCCATTCCTGTTCATTTTATATTTCCGTGTACGTGACGGAATAACGTAGATGTTAAAAGAAATACAAACTTTTATTACATTGGTCATCGCGAGTTTCGAGCGAAACAGAGCGAAACCTTGGAGTAGTAAAATTTTATGGAATCATTAAAAATTTAAGTTTGTATTAAGATCGAAATGTTAGCCTCAAAGAATTTATGTTAAGTACTAGTAGTAGCTTACACATCTCATGAATTTTGTTTCGAATTAGTTTAGAGTTACTCTTTTACCTCCTACGCTGTTCAAGTTGCCAATTAACATTTATACCATATACAACATTATTTATGGAAGATGACAGAGCATGTTTCCTTTATATTCGTGAATATTATTACATGTCATAAACAAATTTTTATTTAGCACTACTGCAGCAGAAGCCTTATTTATTAACTTTCACTTGTCGATTGCATAATTTATTTGCAATTGGTTGGTTCGTCTGTAGTTAAAGCATATGCAATCCAAGAGAATGATTTAAATGAGGGCTCGATATCTTCGAACACGTTTTCTCACGTCATTTTTCAATAGCCGAGACAGTAAGTAGAATTAAACAACGATATTTCAATTTAACCCCATGGCTGGGGGGTTCGTAAAATTGAATGCATCGAAGTAACAACGTGTGTCTCGTTAATTTTCCCCGTGCGTATATTATATAGATTATATTTCCTCCCCAATGCGTATTAGTCTCGTAGTCATAAATATTAATTTGCATTTATGAATCATAATATATGTTTTACACATTTTATGCATAATTCTTAAGTACCGTTTTATCGTCGCGAAAATGACTTAAATGTATGCGTGCACAAATTGACATATTAATAAAATAAATATATACTTAGCAGGGGTCTCTGCATTACTATTTCCAATTCAGGAACAAATTTTCCCTACCACTTAATATTCAATTTCGAATACTGCATTCTTCGTACCATTAATCAGTACGTGCATACAATTTTCCGCGTTGGCGGGACTTCGAAAACAATTCCGTACGTAAAATCGTTTCAACCTCGTTCCACCTATTAATTGGCCGATTTAATGCAAATCACGGCGGCAGCTTAGCCAGCGGATATCTAGCGGTGCTTTCCATTCGACAGGTATAAAAATGACACACCTGACGACGAGCAGGCCGCTGAATGGAAGTTACGGTCTATCGAGGCCGGCGATGCTAATTTAATTGCCCCGCGGCGAGCCAATGACTCCTGAATTGAGACATAGTAATAACTGCTTAAGCGGGGACTAATTCACTGATACGTCGAGGTGTCCGCCGGCTAACGAGTTGACGGTTCGAAATGAGCACCGCAAGCGCAATTTGTATCCCGAAGCTAAGACCGATAACTCGTAAAATTAGAACTGATCTAACCGAGAGAACCCCAGAGGCTTTGATGCCTGCCTACGCGCGGCAAGATCGTACCGGATCGTAACGTGATTATCGGCTGTATTGAATGTCAGTGATTCACCCGGAATCCTCGACACGGTGGTCTTCGCCTGTCAGAAGACCTGCAGGATGAATCAGCTGAACTGCAGACCCAACCGAATTTGCACGTTCCCGAAACTGCGGTCGATAAACTAATATTAGACCGTGTTCTCCAACGATCGAGTTCTCACGTCGCCATTAAATGACTTCTCCTACCGACTCGGGGGCATTTGCTAGGATTACCTTGATGAATATTAATATACATACTCGATTTAGCGTGCTTGCTTTTAAACGGCGAAAGTAATTGCAGCTTCGCGGTATCTTGCCGAAGGCGAATGTTACAAACTGTATCTGAAACGCTATTTAACACTTTGCAGCCATGTTGGACTCATTAGAGTAAGTGAAAAATGGTCAGTCCCGTTGGGGCCACAGATTCCCACTGAGGGAAAAGAATGTTTTAATTTATTATTGTTTGTTAGGTGTGTCGTCGAATTAGTAATTAGGTAATGCTGGAGATTAACTAATTTTATTAGGTTTACCTATGTTTATTTATTTTAAATTTAACTTTGAAGTGAGCTTTATTTATAGACAATTATTTCATTCACATTTTCACTCCAAAAGTGAATATTAATGTTTTTAGAATAAGCTAAGCCAATGTTATTTTATTGTATTGCTTGAATATTCATCTCCAATAAAGATTTTATGAGATTTGTGATGATGAGTATCAAACATTTATCACATAATTCAGAATGTATCCAAAAATTCAGAAGATGATCGAAATTCAATTTAAATGGACAAAGTGATCAAATTATTCCCCCAAACTCCAATGACCCATTAATTTCTTATCTTAAGCAATGAGAAATTCAGTAATCACATATAATAAATAATTTACATTATGGAAATGTCATTTCGTATTTTATTTTAAAAAACTTAATTTATTTAACAGCTATTACACTCTTAGAAAATCCCTGTACGTTTTCTTCGACAATTTGTCAAATCTCAAATAACAATATACTCTTTTTAACGTAAACGAGAACCCAGCCGAATTGCATTACTCTTCAATGCACTTGAAACAATACAGAGTAATAACGAGCCAGACATGTAATAATATACGCTTCTTTATTTCAACTTTGATCATATGTAAATGACAAGCAACGCGGATCACAATAAACTACGCACGATAAGGGCAAGAAAAGTAAGTTAAAAATACGTTTTGCGTCTTCCCTCGCTTACAGTGTACGTAGGAAACGTCGATGTTGAAAAACATACATACACAAGTGCTTTGTACTGGGCCGTGACAAATTCTCGAAGCGCAAAAATTCCCTTGAAACTTGATCAGGCTGTTTCGTGCCCGCGGAAACTTCTTTCATTATCGTCAATGCACCAGCTTGTAAATCGACGAACACAAACACGATGATCTAAGTAAGTAGTAACACGAATCGATAATGCGCCATTCGGTGCAGGGCCGATTGGTTGGATCCGTGGTCAGATCTAAGATTCAAGGAGATTCGGATCTCGCAATCGGTGAAAAAAGGTTGATTCCATGCCGAGATTGTGGTTATTAAACGTAAAAGAGAAGGAAACGAGAACAATAAAGGTATCCATACACGGGTGTTCCGTGATGGGAACTTCATACCTGACGGAAATTGATCGTGTCGTTGAATGCGACTCGACGATCGCGCGTGAACGCCTGCGCGTTATGAATCAGCCTCTGGTAATTGCGACAAGATCAGATATAACGCCTTTCTACGCCGTAATTTATCTACGAAAACAACGATCTGGTGCAACGTATGTTTACAAACGATGAACATCGGGTGCTTTGTATTACAGTGTCGTTGATAAGCGGTGCTAAGTACAAACACTAATTACGCGCATCGTTGATTCGACAAGTGGCACTGGCACTTTATAATAATGTGTATAATGGGGCTGGTGTGGCCCTAATACTTTTACGCATACCGAAACCGCTGCGAAATAGAACGTATACATACTTTCCTCTTTCTTTCTTGTAAGCGAGAAGCATAGACATTAACAGATAGGACGAAAAAAGAAAAAGAAATACTAATTGCTTCTTCATGTGTATCATTAACGTGTTGCAATGTTTGTTGCACAACCTATGTTACACTTCTGCTGTAAAATGTGTATAAGCTAAGGCGAGAAACAGGGAGGAGTAATATTATAGCCCGTCTGATGAATTTGTGATGCTATAATGCTGGCCCTTGTATTGATCTTGACAAATTAAGCATTAATCGATCACTGACGATCCAGAGTACATACGTGAATTAAAAAATGTTTGAAAATAATAACAGAATAGAGATATTAGCTTTTGAATGGAAGCTACAGAAAACGTATTAAATACAACGATTTCAATACTACTTGCGAAAGGTACGATTCTCCCTAACATCGAACTGTGTTATTACGTAAATAATGAACACATTTTAATAAATAATAATAAGAATAAGCGCATTTCAAGTGTAATCATTGAAGCATTGAAGCCGGCGAAACGAAACATGGACACTGAAGTCAACTTGGATTCGTAATTACATATCGTAATAACTTGATCCCACCCCTATTAAATAGCACGAGATCTAGATCCAGATGAAGAAAAAACACAAAACAAAGTGACGTCACAGTGGCAGAACCTTCGACGTTAAATTCCTTGCATCCATTTTTCCCAGCGTAGTTACCACTTGGAAAGAGTCGGCTTTTGCCACGCATGCATTAGTCGCGATAGCGATCGTGCAGGTGGTATAGTTCAGACGTGACACGATTATGTCATCGGTCGGATAAACTGTCGCTCCAAGAACGTTACCACCTTACTTATACGGCATCAGGCTTCTCGTGGATCAGCATCGAGACACCTGCATACCTTATCGGCTCGGTTTACCATCTTCTCAGTTCCTTCTACCCTTCTTGTTCTGCCCTTATCAGCAACAAGCGGTCGTGCTTCGTGTTTACCCTAACTACGTCATTCAATTTGCACGCCGATCTACGCGCCACGAATCTGTCGGGCGTAGCGAAATTATCGCGAACAAGGGAATTACCGATCATTTTAGAGGCTTGGAAGATCTTGCGGCGCTCTGGTGCATACGTATACTCGCGGAGCTGCATTGTCTCTGAATAAAGGTGGAATTTACCTGAGGTTTAGCTTTGATAACGATCTACAGGGAAATCCCAATGTGTCTTATGACGCTCTTTGTTTATGGAACTGGCACGTTGGATTAATACGAGAGTGGTGAGAAAAGATACTTGCTCGTGAAGGGGTTTAAATTCTGTGTGGACTGGGGACTGTACTGTTCTGATCACTATTTTATAGGTGAAATAAAGATGGTTTATGATCTTCTAATGGAACTTGGGGGAATGCAATTTGGAGGAGAGCTTGACGTTGTATTTTTGATTTATATTTGAATTGGTGACATCGCTATTGCTGGTGTTTAAATAACATTTGGATTTTCGGTATTGGGTATTGGAAATGATGTTTGAATGTCGGAAACATGTTTTTAAATTTTTAAATAGTTAGTTTATTCTGATGTGTAAGCTACTGTAAAAGTAAGTACATACTCGTAATTAAATATGTTGCAAATTATGGATCTTGTGCAGGATTATATTGACTACTCTACTGAAGCGAATAACGAAAATATTCAGTTTTGCTAGCGGAGTATCGTTATGCATATCGTTATGCATCGATATTTATTATACTTAGTATGTGCATAAATTAATAACTTAACGAAAACACAAAGCTGTGGCGAGGAGTTGCTTCCTGAATTCTTTTCGTTACGACCCAAATTTTCGGAATTTATTTTTGGCGTGTTCAGTCATGTTTACCAGCATCAATAACCGTTAAATCTTTCAGCATCTGATCTTCGTAATAATTTTACCATGTTAAACGATTCCATATTTATGTTATTTATTACTGCGGGTCATTAACGAAAAGTCCAATATAATTTAGTTGACAGAAAGTTCCGTTCAGTTTTGTATGAAATACCATTCAATGTGCAACGGAGAAAGAAAACGTGTGTTCTACTTTAACACCCGCCACGTTGCAGTATTGTTATAAAAAAATCGTTACTTATGTTCAACATTAATTCAGTTCTCAGCATGGTACAGTTTGATTTAATTTTATTCAGAAAATGTATAAACTATAATGGATAAATCAGATCAGCCGTCTGTGATTAATAAGCCTATTGCCACGAAATGAAAGAGAGGGTCCAAGGGCTACTTTTATTTTCTCTGACAAGCCTACACCCATAACGTGGGCGGTTCACAAAAAGTCACCTGACGTGGTGCTAGGTTGACGAACTCAACTCGCTTCGTCTTTCTTTCCTTGCTTACTCTCAAAACATGTTAATAACCTTTATATATTGTCCAGCTTTCTTTTTCTTTTATCCCTTTCTTAGTTTGCCTTTCATCCACCAGTTTGACTTCATTCTCACGAGCAATACATCATGTTTTTTAATTGGATTTCAGCATATGTAATATGATATACAGACACATGTATACTTATAAGAAAATGCACTTCGATTTTAAGTTGTACTAATGTTTTTCAGATATCATTGATGACATCGAAGATTTATTGCAAAGATTGAAAGACCTTCTGCAATGTCTGTGTCAGTTATGAAACACATATTGCAGACACAAGTAAAATTAAAATGTGCGCTAATATTAGCTAATATTACATAGCTATACGGTTAAGTAATTATTGTTATTAATTAAAATATTAATATTCATTCAGTTTTCGCGAAGATTATGACATATTTATTCCGCAAATGTGTTCTTCACTATGAATCTTGTATTACCTCAAATAAATCACATTTTAAGAATATTTATTAACAGCTCCTCCATCCTTATTAACATTGTCTATGCTAATGAAAGACTTATTATTTACAGCAGTATTTATGAATCCCAGTTCGATTTGTTTCTGACACAATGTACATTTCGAATTGACTTTTTATTTTGTCATAAATATTTCACGTATGCAATATATTATCTCACTGTTACGCAAGATACAATTCTAACAGCCTGCCATTTAAATGGATTAAGGGAAACACATACACATATCACGTGCATATCTCATGCACATATTCAAAGTAAATTTCTTCTTTTTAATGAAAATTGCATATTCAGTCATTTTGAATACCCTAAGTGAAGTGTGCTGTAAGCATGATTCGAATTTGCATATCATTGAACGAATAATGGACAAGTTCAGGCCACAGAGGAAACAATGTACTGAAAGGTCACGTACAAATTCTGTATTACGATTAACATCGAGACATTTCGCGCCGGTTGGCCTGTGAATTGCAGGAATAAAGTCAGTCCTGTTACTATGCTGCGATTGCACAAATATTGCACACAGTTGAAATGGGATGAATACAGCAAACCGGAAATGCATGAATTGCAATATTAAATCTTGCACAGTAGATTTTCAATGCGAATAAGAAATAATGTATCTTTAATCGCTCTTTATCAAGTCCAAATTTGTACGACCTGCTTCTCTCTCAATTAAGGCCAATTAGCATTAATGAAGATCCCAACTACACCCGAAACTAATAAAAATGTATCAACTATACTTCTTACATATAATAATTATCATATCAAATTTAAGGAGCACAATTTGTATACAAATAACGTGCGAAAGCCATTCCATCAGGCGAAATTGCAACGGGTTACGTTAATTCAGAAAAAGACTCAGCCGACGATACAGGGTATAACAGTTTGGCAACTTAGCATATCGTTCGATGGTTTTCGGTTTTTCGGAATTCCTGATGTCGCGCGCGATCGTGTAGAACACGCGTGTGGGCAGGTAGAACCGCGAACGAGGGAAGAGTATGAATTAACGAACGGTTAGCCGAATGACTAAATTGTGCATGCAGATGCGCCATTAATCGAACGGAGAGGAGTGCACGCGAAAAAGGCAAAAGGATAGAAGAAGGAGAGGCAAAGAGAAAGGTAGTTGAAGGAGCAGTAAAACCCTCCTCTGGCCTACCTACACTCAACGATACGCAACCATAACCGGCATGACGTCACTGTCATGACTGCACTCACCCATCCCACATTCTTCTCCATCTGCTCCCCATCCGACCGCCCTCCTGAGTGATTATCAATATAAAAATGAGAGGCTGAATTTTGAACGATAAATCTGGGGGGAAAGTGATGAGCCGCGTGCCGTGGAGAATACCAATCAGCCGGTCCGACTAGATGTTTGCTCCCGATCTGCATAAAGATCGAGCAGCGCCGAAAATTATACCGAAATACACCGGTTAGAATATTCTGGGTTCCATGGCAGCCTTGTCGAGGCCCATCTTGTTCTCTTGCCGCATTCTCCCCTTCCTTTTCTCACCCTTCGTGGCCTCATGGCCGCGCCCTGCGAAACATTTCCAACGACCTGTTGCCTCGAATCAGAATCCTTACGCTCGAAGCGCACGCGTACCAACGCGGAATCGATGTCTAATCTTTCATGTCCGCATACCGGTGGCTTTGAAAACGCTGTCCATGCGGTTTCGACTCTTTGCTCGACAATGTTCGACCATGGTAAGACGAACGCTCAACGTTGTACACGCGCGGCTTGTATTGTTTAATGGCAAAGGCGACAGATATCGTGCGATCGCGGTAATAGATATGATATGTATGCGAGTTTGCGCTATGGATCTCGTTTCTTTTTGGATTATCTTAATGAAGAATATACTTCCCAGGGAATTATGATTCAGTTGGGGACGCAACAATTTGCGAACAAGTGCACGTACTTATTTGGAATATAGGAGTACGCTTAACCAGCTACTTGCGACGCTAGAATTGAGGAGAAATTTTGGTTGAAGTATCGGAAATTCAGGGGAACAGTTGATAACATAATTGAACGAACACTATCCAACACAGCATAGATAACTTACAAAACTTTACCTTAATTATTACTCGAATAATTAGTAATAATCATATCTCGATACATATTCCAAGCATACAAAAGTATACACGTCACTCCAGCCAGCAACGATTGCTCATGAAAACACCAACACACTCGTGACCAGTCAACAATGTGCTAAGCCGCGCTATAAAATTCCGGCCAATCTTATTATTTTAATGCGAAGTAGTTTAACAGGTACGTTATACACAGAGGTCAGCATAGTGGCTCAAAGTTAGGAACCCGTTGAACATTAACGTACTTACGATAGCCGGCTATCGCAATTCCGTAGAGGGAAAGATGCGACCAGTGATGTGCTCAAAGGCGAGCCCAGTTCCTCAGACAGACAATTATCTCAACAAGCAAAACAACGGTCCAGTGTTGAGGGCGAACATCTGGAACTAGCTGCTCGGGTTTATTTGTCACTGGACAGTCATTAAGCGACCGCCAGGGAAGTAAAGGCGGTAGGTAAGCAAGAGGAAACGGTCTTCGATCCGAGGACACCGACGGAGGAACAGGTCGTAGCAAAAACGAAGTGCGCTTCTCAGAAACCGCGTAAACACCTTCGTGGCGTAGATCTTAGGATGCCGGCGGACAATGTAGGTATCCAACTGTCCCAGGCTCCCTTATTTCCACTGCTCCCTCTTCCGCTGCCACCGGGATTCTTTCAGCGTTACGCGTAAATTGTAATTATCTGTGACTTGAAACTCGTTTATAATTTTTCCTACTGCGCGTTCAGCGATTGCACGTACCGCCGCTGTTTGAAAAAGTTGCATCCGAACATTACGGTTACATCTTCGCGTCGACGTATTCTGTGTAGGTACGTTGGTAGTTTGAGTGCCGGTTATTCATTTTCAGAGGCGACGGACGGACAATTTATAACAGTGGGGATAATCGTGAAAGGCGATTGAAATTTTAGTTTGACATAATTAATGCTTGTTTTGTGAATAGAGGAATGGGTAGTCTTTATACTGCATGCTCGTATCGCATCAATTAGCTCTCATTGCACAACGTATTGTCAAAATTTGGCGGGGATGTTAGAATATTATTTAATGCAATCGCATTCGGGTGTACTTGAAGGCTGCTGCAATTAGAATATCGTGAAGATTTATTATTCGAGTTATTTCTAAGAGTTAGTGGCCATGCGATATTTTTAAGAGTGAAAGTGCTGTCAATTGTAATAGTAGTTAGGCTGCATACCTTTGAAAAGAAATAAGTCAGTACTTAAATTTGCAAGCAAATAAGTTCAAACAGGAAAATCAATTTTCTTCTTCGAAGGAAAGAAAAGTATTGTAAACAACTGTTTCCTTATTCGACGATTCATTCAATACTTGAATATCTGCGTGCAATGCTACAATCCAGCGATAGAAATAATAATTTGGCGAACTTTTACAATTTGTCACATGCAATAATCATTACCGTCAAGGGTAACGTACACTGAAAATGATGTCTACTTTCACAAAACTATAAAGGACGAACTTGAAATCGGCCACTCTCGGTTAGCTGTATTTACAAAAATATACGATCTACAGCTCCTGCAACTTCTCATTAAAATATGTAAAGCCGGATTCGCTTTGTCGTTCGACATAAGGAAACGGCGTAGGAGGGAAACAGGTATCTGCCAGTGAAATACGATAAAACGCCGACTTATCTGATCTTCAGAAGGTTATTAACTTGTCATATAGTTTTCACACGCTTCGAAACTGGAGTAGGTACGAATATTCGCTGTAAAATACGACGCAATCCGGCGTGACACCCGCCATGGCCAATCTCCCCGTCAGCAATCATTACCATAATTAAACAGAGCGAGAAATTAGCGGTAATTTAATACTTTAATCGATCGTAAAATGAGTTGCTTAAATTGTCGCGATCGTTCGCACCGATAACGTAACATATTACTGTCAATTGTTTCATCATTAATTCTCATAACGGAGAGAAATCAGCGCCTTCCTCAATAAATATCGCAACTAAGAGGGATAAAAAAAAAACCACTTGTCGAGCATTTCTAAACGGGTCATAAAGTATCACCTCAACGGAAGATTTAACATTATGTCGCAAAAAAGTAGTGATTATACTAAAGTTATAATACTATTCAGTGTCCCTTTTTACGGGTATTTTTTGCGATAGAAAAAAGTGATTTAGTATATCTAGATAAAGTTAACTGAAAAGTGTGAAAAATATACACAATTTATTGAAGTTATTTCAATTTTACAAAACGTGGCACTCGATACGCGTTTGTCGCACATAATTGTCAGCATACGAAATGAAAGAAAATAAAAGCAAAGTATAATATTTGCACCTGTATAAAATAAATTTGAAAATACAGCTTTCAACACCTGAACATGCCACCAGGATAAAATATATTTCAAGTGAAAATCGCGAAAGTGTAAGTTTAATCATTAACATACATTTTTCTCTCTGTTAATCGTTCCTGTCCATTCTCTTGGCAATTAATTTTTGCTTAGCACACAAAAATTCAATAGATCTTGAGATATTGACATATTTGTAAATAAATAAATACTGGTAACTAGTTCAACTTCTTTATCAATGATTAATTAAATTAATAATTCGCATCACGTCCTGCATTTTCATGTTTATTCTCTTCCCAATATAATGTTAAGAACTGTGTTTTATACACATTTTATTAATATCAAAAAATATCAACGACCCTTTACATCATAAATTCAGTTGGTTTAGTTTGATTTTGATAATAAATTATTCATCTTCAAAAAAGATATCGTACTTTCGAATAACATAAAGATGAATTTTATATTAGAGGACCATTGAATTGTGGCTTGCTACTTTTCTACTTCGAAATATCTCCTTCCCGAATACTTTAATTCTATCGCAATAATTCTCCAGCGAGTTTCAATCCATACACTCTCAGCTATAGCAAGGTAACGAGAATGCCAAGGAATTGCCGGTGCTTTACGTAACAATGCGACCGAAAATATCATCAGAATGTCTCGTTGCCCCTTAAAACGGATCGCACGGGTGAACAAAAGGGGTCACAGGTTGCTGAACGGGTAGCACGCTCTCGAGGAAGATCGTCGGACGGCTCTGCTGATCGACCGATATTCAAATTCGCGCTGTATCCCTCTGGTGGAATGCGGGCCACTCTGCGGCCCGGAGGATGCAGTCCATGCGTGTGACTCCTTACAAGATGTACAATGTCACCCCTCGTCCTCTATAGTGGAGTCCCGTCGGCGCCATTATACCAGCCATTCCGAAATTGGAGCGGCGAGAACACCAATTTAAGATCCCACTGTATGATTTCGTCGATGAAAGAACGCCATTCGTGGCCCGTTAAGCTTTCAGAGGGGATCAGCCTGATCACCTGAACAATTTAGCCGATCGTACTTTTATGCGGGGCGACGATTTTTCTGTACGATCTTCGAGTTGTCGCATCGTCCGTGGCCGGCGGTAAAATTGTTTGCCCACCGGATCGAGAGAAAATATGATCGGGAACGGTGTTTGGTACACGTAGTTAGAAATATGACAAACCGGCCGGGTCGCATCGCGGGGACCCGTTGACCGCCATTTTCGACGACCAGTCGTTTCTTTTAAGTACTGCGCACAGAGCAATGAAGGTGGATTAGCATTACGAGCATATTGTCAGCCATGATAACGTACGATCGTACGTTGGCATTTTCGACGGCCGCGAGATCTCGACCGGTTCAATGGGTTGCTGATTCCGTTCTGATCTCTGTTTACGAAGATCACTATACTTCTCGGTCCTTTTTGGTATCTAGAGTACTCTACGACGCTCCCGAGGGACTTCGCTTTCACGACGCTAATCTCGCTTTATCGTCATTGAGATATTAGAACCGACATTGCTGTTAATATTGTGTTTTCGTTTCAGTTCTAGGATCACGATTTCTGGACAGGAAGCGTGCAACGGACGACGATGTGCTCGGATGTACATATTAAATAGAACACCGTTCGAATAACGTCGGTGTATGATAGATGGAAGGTGTTCGAACGTTTACGTTTGCAAACTTTCAACGTGTGAGATATGTATGCTCGACTCAGGTGTTTAATACAATATGGAATCTGTGCCAAAGGGGGGCGTGAAACTTATTGCGAGCAAAATTAGAAAGCAATTCAACGACGTAACAGAATTCTATTATTGCTGATATTATTAATTCCCCGCCCCCTCGATTATTACATTATCGTTCATTATTTCACCCGAACATTATCAACATCTAAATGCACGAAATATCTGAAGGCAATCAAAAGTTGCTGCCGCGAAACTCCAATTAGCTGATCGTAAAACAATATTTCATGCCTTAAGTTGATTCGCTAATATCATACTATAGAACGAGCATCCGCGACGGAAATATATTGCAAAAAGTTTGATCAGCTCGAAACTGTTCGGTTGCATCTCGATTCTGTCCAGCGTTTGTCGGCCAAGTAGAACAGCCGATCTGGTTACAGCAGAGGGGTAAAATTCAGTAACCGGTAAAAACGGGCTGATTAGAAAGCGGCAAGTTGGAGGTAATTCCGGCGCAGCGTGGTCAGCTAGCGAGCTCTCGTTTCTACACGGAGAGAAGAGTCTCAGTTCCGCGGGAGAGCAACCGCAAAAGAAGACAGAACCGGACGACTATCTTGGGCTAAGGACCAAGGACACGAAGGAACGTGGCGTAGACGGCCACCCATACCGATCCATCCGTGAACCAGGTTATATTCCCACGTATGGCGCCCCGGGCAGCAGGCTCTAGCGAAACTCCCTGAGACCCAAATTAAAGCCGTTGGTTACCTCCTACGAACTGTCCGTGGCCGGTCCACCGGTGCTGCATAATTAAAGGAACGTCATGTAATTGGACGTGAGCGCTCCCTTTGTTCCTCCTTCCTATCGAGAGCTCGCAAACAACTGCCACGCTTTCTCCTGTCCTGGGCTTTTCCGATCAACCGATCAGGTTCATCCCCGTAGCCGTGAAAGTATCGGGCCTTATGCACGTGTATTTCTGTGCGACGTATCGTTTTGGAAAATATATTCTTGCTACTATGCTGTTCTTTTCTGTATGTCTGTCTGTGTGTAATGTGCGATAATTATGCTAAACTGCATGATATTTTTAGCTATGTTATGTATTCGAATAAAGTGGTATCTACGTTAGTTCTGTTCTTATTGCGATACGCATGCCTTACCTGCACGACTTACTCTACTGAATATTTGCGTACGATCATTTATTTCTGCAGATTATTTCAAGTTCTTCGAGACATTCTCTATAAGCGCCCCAATGGAAAAGCGTTTATGTACGTTAAATATTTGATATTTCCTAATCTTTCAATTTACAAATATCAAATATTCGTATAGGTTGCTGTTTCGTCGGTATCGCGTTAAATAGACGCCGCCTATTTTCCAAACTGCGTGGTGAACGCAAGGAATGATATTAAATCTGAACTACAATTTTTAAATGGGATAAAGTAAATGCTGAAAAGAGAAACGAACCGTAAGTCACATTCGTTTTAAACGTTTTAACCGCCTCCACGCCACAAACGCGTTTCGTCGACGATAGTGTGAGCCTTCAGTCACCGGCTGATCTGGTGATTAAAAAGGATGACCGAAAGCAGGCGAGAACGTTCTACAAATCATAAAATATGAAATATATCGTTGGAAGGCCAGTGGGCCGAGAATTCATTTAGCACTTTGGACTAGAGAGGGAGCGGGGGGGGGCGAGAAAGGAATTTCTGTTCATTCCGAAGGGGTTGGTGTCGAGGAAGATAGCACGGAGCAACGACTGTCCTCCGTGAGTGAAAAGGATCACCTACTACTATTTTATTGACCGTAAAAGTAACGCTCCAAATGGCCATCAACCGAACCGTGAAACAAGACGGAATCTAGCAATATTCCAAGATCGTCCAACGCAATAATAAATATAGCGGACAGTCAGAGGACAGGTCCAACGAAGGACAAGGAGTAGCTAAGGTGAAAAATCTGGGAAAAAAGCACACAATTTTCTTTCGTTAGCTTTCTGTGGATGAAATTTTTAAGGGCGCAAAATTCATGTCCACATAAATAGCAGATTTTTAGTGAAAACGTTGATCTTATATATAGGCGTGACGAATCAAATCCTAGTAGCGTAAAAATTTTAGTACTTGGGTTTTAGACCTAAAGTGATTAGTAAGTTTACAAGTAATATCAACTTACGTGAAATTTATAGTTGATTGAAAGTTAGAATTAGTGCAGCAATAATTTAATAATACTATCAAGGAGAATGTGTACCTACCACCTGATTTTGTATATATAAACAAAAATGATGTTTTTACTGCAGCTATGTCGCTTGTAATTGTAGGCGTGGCAGGAATTAAAAAACGCATCCCTGTTTCACTTTATAGGCCGATTATATACTTTTATTGATGTTAGTTTAATATGTTGAACGAATGGACATTTAACGTCGATTTACTGGATAAACCTGATGCAGAAAAGCAGTGTCTTTGAACTGACGTGTCAGAGAACGTAGGTTGGGCTGCTAATACTCCTGTCATAAATCTTTTATTCGGAACCTACGTATTCAATTTCTTTCAATACAATTTTCAATATAATGATCAGCAAAGTATGGAAAATAATCAGACTGAATTATAATTTGATATATTATATTAATTCATTTTATATCATTTAGGATTAATGAATGTAAAATATTTTCGGGAACTGCCAATGCAAAGACAACCGCAATAGTTTTTGAAATAGATTTACCCCCATTATTCAGCACATTATAAAATTTTGCAAAATTCATGACGATAACACGAATTATTAAAGCAACTAATTTTATTCGTGAAAACTTGAGCATCAATTATATTCTTCGCTACTAAAATCCAGAAATCTGCGAAATCCTCTATTAATTGGTTTCATCCCAGAGCGGTGGCTACATAAACATACGAACTACTTAATAATAATACATTCCGTTACAACCATACCTTAATACGCTTTCTAATATAAATTCCCGTATCGCACAGTACTCAGCCATACTACAATTCCAGTCAAAAATATCATTGAAACGAAACCAGTCACATTAATTACCAATCAAAAGTAACTTCCGCGGTTACAGGAGACCCAACACATCGGCCAGTACCTTCACGAGATCACGATACAATCACATTTTCCCCGTTCGTGCTTCCGGCAGCGTCAACTCGCGCGACACCTCGAAGAAAGCGAGCCGTCGCGTTATGCAAAACTCTCTCAGCTTCACTTTGTTTGACTTGAAATCGGCCGGCCGCCAGCCCGTACCCACATACATACATAGGCCCAGCTGAAGTGAAACCCGTCAATCGTATTTTCTATCCGGGCGAGGATCCCTTGATCCCGCGAAAGTCGAAAGTCCCGCGTCGCGCCGAGAAAATCTGTCCGGTGTCCGCGGATCTGTAAGCCGCTGTACCTGGCGTTCAGGTACACGGCAAAAAAGTAGCACCGTTAGCAAACAGCCATAGACACGCCCCCCGACAATCCGTAACGTCGCAGAAGGCAATGGGCTGAATAAACGCAATAAGTAGCCGGCGATCGGTTTTCGTGGAAGCGAGTTGGTAAATCGGTGCCGCCTCGCGGTTCTCCGCTCGCGCCACCAGCAAACGATCGGCCATAAAAGTTCTAGGTAGCCGCGGGCCTTTCCCACGATTTATTTAGCCGCTCGGCCTGCCATTGCTCCGCTCTCGGCCCTGTCGTTGCTGTTGCTGGCAGCCTTTTAACCGCGTGTACGTACAATACATTGTACAACGGCCCGGCCAACGGCCAGCTGGTTTTATGAAATTTTAAATCACTCGATTCGGGAATCGCGCAATGTTTATTACCCATTCGAAACCGAGGGACGCCTCGCGAGGGGACCTGGCCGTTCCAGGTCGGACGGGCCATCGCGCGAAGGAGCGTGAAATATCGTTTGGCCTGCTAACGGCCGGACATTTACATGCATTCCGCACAATTTATTGTGTTATCGCGAAATCTAATTTATATGTCGCCGTGGTTGACACGGTGAATCGCGTTCGTTGGTATCCCGGTACGTAAAAGTAGCGTTCACGGTATACATATGTATAGCATGGGGGATCGTTGACTTCCAGATTAGTGTTGCGAATCGGGAGTATGACGGATCTATAGATCCCCGTCGATCTTCTGTAGCAGCTAGCACGGGGAGTATGTTGGTTGGGAACGAAAGAAATATGTGATGGGAAAATGATTTTGCTGGGAATTGCTTCCTGTTTTGAACGTGCGAGGAATCGAAATTTCTTCGACGGGGAAAGTACTTTTGTGGAACGGGGAAGACTGTATAAGGATCATTTCGAGACGTTAACGTAGAAATCTTCGATACCGATTAAGTGTCGAGGTAGTTTCACCAACAGACACGGCGGAGACTCCTCCTTGCTGGCTGGAAGATTCAGTGGGTTCCTTGAACCGAGATACCAGATTTTGATATCAATTTTCATTTTAATATTATAGACGTACAACTTATTCTAGGTATTCATAGTATTAATATCTGGTAATGAAAGCCACGAATTTTAATTTAATTATAAACCCTTTATTTTTTACACTTTAATTAAAATTATGATTTTGTCTAATTGTAACATCCATAAATACAGAAATGATTTTTCAGTTAATATCCGGTATGTTGTACGCATTACAGCAATATAAATCTTCAAAGAAATCTAACATTCCTTGCAATGTTACGCGCATACGCCCTTAAATAGGTGCAACCATGCTTACAACAGTGCCGAGAGGAAAAGGATACTGCGGCGACTACAAAAGTACGAAGCGCAAATAAGTGCATAAAATTACATGCCCTCATATTCGCGATAAAAATAAGTCATTCGTTAACATTCGTTGCGCCAAACCTTCCTCATCTAATTCCAAATAAAAAAATTCACCGTCTCGTTGCAACCTCTATCGAAATCGTAGTAAAGTATAGAATTGCTGTCCCAATTATCGAAGTACGTAATCCTAAACACTATAGCCCCATTACCATGCAATAAGCGATACAGCGCTGGCAAAAGCAGGGCTCATCCAAATTCCGACACGGTTACCGTAAATCTGGTCGATCGTTCCAAGCGCCTTGGGAAAGTATGCCTTATCTACGTTCTTATTTGGCCCCGTGTGTGCTCCGAATGCAAAGGCAACCCCGTTATCGCGGCCCGGCCATCTCCTGCAGGGCGGTTTGTTTTATGCGCAATTACTTGATGAGTCATTTCGGTAATTGGGGCATATTTTTCCGGAATTTATTGGCCATGGTGCCTAGCCGGCAGCGAGATTAGCATAAACCGAGGATGACTTACTCCTTCTGTCCACCGGCGACATTTTAACGAGCATAAACTCGCCGAGCTTTTATTCCTCGTGAACGTTATCAGTCTTGTCTACCTCGCCTTACGTTTCGTCCTACGCAGCCAACAACCTTTTTCGTCGCATACGTGCATCGCGGTGCCTCCGTTTGACATTTGATCGGGGCTTTTGCTCCCCGTCCGAAATTTTGCGTGCATATTCCACTACCTCTTCGCGGGTGATATATTGGGTTCACTGTTATCATCCCCGTCCCGCATTCCTGCACTCTTTAATATCAATCATTTATTCCCGTTTAATTTCGACATATTACTACCTGGAATCTAATCGTATACCGATACATGTACGTAATTGAACGGTATATGTAACGAAGAGAAAATTAATATAGGCAACATTGAACTAAGGGTTGAACAAAGTGGCCCCATTCTGAAAGGATTTAAGTGTCGATTAAACAGTCGATTAAGAGAAATCGCGACGCTCTTGGTCAAATGGCATTTAAATAAATTCAAGCGATCCTTAATCAACGTTGCTCTATCTCGCTCTCCGCGTGACAGAGGCGGTTAATCGCGGGTTAACAGGACCGAAAAGTCGCGTATCAAAGGCAGATGGACACGCGTGAAAGCCTCGAATACGGGACTTTGGCCAGGGCCGGCGTACGGTATTTAAGCACGGCACCTTCCCTTTGGCAAAAGTGCTTCTCCAATCGTGAGAGATAAATATTCATGTCTCGAGGACCTTCTCCATTCGTCTTTTGCGTGCGATGCATTAGCAGATGGCCGATCTAGGCCCCGGGTCGGTCGATATAAACGGAGCATAAGCGTCCAAATGCGTACAAGGTCGTTATCTTAACTGGGCACCACTAAAAACGGGAATAGACGGTAGAGAAGAACAGGGAGGAGGCGAGGAGATAAGAACGGGGAAGGAGGGATCAGAGTGAACGAAAAAGGGATGAAGGGGGAAAGTGTGGTGGCTCACGTTGGAGTAACAGAGGCCGGTGGAATTGAGTTGTCCTGAGGTGCCGGGTGAATCCTCCGTGAGCTCCTCCGGGCAGGTTAGGTATGTTAACAAGTTAGGCGATACTGAGATAAGAATCCTGCGCGATCCTTTGTGGACTCCACGGTAACGCGACACCAGAAACAGTCCAGCCCGAACAACCAGCCAGCCAAGCTTCTTCCTTCCAGTTTGCGCTCTTTCTCTCCTCTACTTTCCTTCCACCAGCTTCTTATCCTGCTGCCCGTTGAGCCTTCTTTTTCCTTTCATCCCGCCTCGTCCTCCCGCCTCGTCCTACCGCGTTTCCTTCTTTTGCTCGTTCTCGTGCTCTTCAACCCTCGAAAATAGAATGAGGTGGGAGCTCAATGAACATGGCCCTGGTAGCCGTGGGCAAGCGCCGTATCTCTCATTCATTCGAGCGAGATCAAAACCGGCAGAGCGCGGCATCCGAAACGATCGCTACTTTGCTTTCCCACGTTAGCCCCGGCGCTGGAAGCCTGTTTGTGAAAATGACATATTTTTTTCTTGTAAAGTGGAGACGTTTCGGGCCCTCCTCTTTTTTGGGATAGAGGTAATTCCGCTCTTGCCGGTATGTTTACGTTGGACGAGGGTTCATTTCTTTTCCTTATTTCTTCATTTTGTGAATACAATGCTATTCCACTCGTGTGAATTAGAATATTTCATTGTGATACATGTTAATATTAATTGTAATAACGATCGCGAAGAATATTTATGAACGACAGCAAGTATGCTGTCAGTTTTTATTCCACTGTACAAGTATTTCACTTGTTTGTTTAGAAATTGTTGCTAATTATTATTGAGCGATTAAAAATACACTACCCCATGTTTATATTAATTAATAATATTATTGAAAAGATTGGTCCACCTTTCTCACCCAATAATAATAATAATTGTTAATAATATAATAAAACGTAATAAAAAGCGTTTGCAAGCTCTGCTAATTAATTTAACAGAAATAATTCTGAAGAACCTTGCATTGTCTAGTAGTCTATTCGCAGTCATAATTGATTAATTTGGCAAAAATGATTCGCAGAAATTAAAGTTTCCGCGTTCACAAATGTATTACAGAAATGTATCGATGAATCGATGAGCAATTTACGTAAATGAACACGAACAACTCAGAGGAATCTGTCTACCCATATAGTACTTTATATGACGCGAATGAATAATGACGTCAGTTAGCTGAGATTGGAAGACGTTGAACTGAAGCTCACGTGTCTTCTCCGTTACAAAGTGTTTGACAACACATTACGCTCATGTAAAGTGTCCTTGTTACTGATGCATTTACTGCTACGCGAAGGTAGGCGTGCACTCGCGTGTGTAAAGGGACCACAGAGCGTGGCGGCATCAACAAACGTTGGCTCTTGTAGTTTGCTTGCGGCCACAAATCACGTCGTCGCACGCCCTTAATTTTTCACGGCTCTCAGCCGCCGTCAACCTTACGATACGTTAGCCTCTCGCGCCTGAATGTGTGACTTATCCTTCGTTCCGAATCGACGGCTCGTTAAAATTTGAAAGGCTTGCGACCAGGCGCGGCGTCGGGATCGACCTTCAAATTTCGTGCACCCTTCATTTCACCCTTTCCGATTATCTCTCAATTGGATCTGCAAGAAGATGATCACGTACGCATCACGAAACGCAATGTTCTGTACATTGAAATTTTTCTTTTCTACGATTTTACATTCAAGAAAGCGCCATATGTTGAATGATAATATGGATCCATTAGGCAGTTTTTTTTTACCCAAAGTTACAAAGTTTTGTTTAAGGCTGAGAATAGTAGTAAACTATTAATAATAATACACGCCAACGAAATTAATTGAACGAATGAATATTGATTTATTTGTTTTACGTGTCACACAAAGTATAGTAGCAAGAGGGAGATAATGTTTGGAAACAGGTACCATCGAATAATCACTTAAGACAGGCCAGTGCCGACGGAGTCCAACCCGTCTAATTGACCGATAACAAATGATCCAAGACTCGTCGAATCACACCATCGATTATTCTGCGCGTCGGTTTTGACAAACGATCGATTTGCCATGGCAATAGAAAATCAGTGTTTGAAAAGTGACCGTCAATACGGAGGTGTCAGTGAAAGTGTGGTGGTTGTAGTGTGAAGGAACAGGGGGTTCAGAGGCCATCTTCGACCCGACGCGAACTGTATATAAGCCGTGGATTTACGAGGCTCGTAGGTGGTAGGCCCTCTCATTGGTACAGCTCGAGCAAACGGCGTTACCTATAGTGGGAAGTATCAGCGCCAGGGTGATTTCTCTATTAGCTTTGGCTAGACCCCCGTGGCGCGGGCCCCGAAACCCCCCTCCTAGCCAAAGGGCCACCTTGGAGCTTTGTGGGTAGCCGCCTTCTGGACTGACAACATCATGATTTTACCGGTTTTTTTGTTTCTCTCTCTCTCTCGAACGATCGGATAGACGGGACCCGAACCAGTCAAAGTGGCCGCTTTTAGGAGCGAACCGAACTAAAGCGCGAGGAAGCCGAACAAGAAGGTGGGAGTCAGAATGGTATAGCTTTTGTCGCAGTAAACGCATTTATGCTCGTTTCGGTGCGAGCGAGGATCGTGAGGCGTCGGGGAAGGGTGGGAAAGTGGCACGGCACCCTCGCGAGAAAGCGACATAGCTTCACGTCCCGCCCTTAGCCTATCCCAGCGACCGGAGACCGTGACATTTTTGGGTTTAAACCGGATCGAGATTACGACGCTCGATATCGTTCGGAGCGCGATGGAACGTGGCCCACTCTTACCGGGGGTTAACTGCCTTTGACGCTCCTCAGAGTTATCAGACTGCCTATGCATACCGCTCCGTCATCGTACCTCTTCTGTTTCCCTGGACACTCCTTTCCTGCCCACTGAAAATCCGCCGGCGCCCCACGCTGTCAAAGGAATAGCAGTGGAAGAGATACCGGTGTGCGACAGGTGATCGACGGGTAAATTGTTTTGTGCGAGTGTGCATAGCGTCGATGAAAGGGGAGCAATTTTATTGTACCTCGATATTCGTAAGTTGCTTAGTTTCCCCAGATATCTGATGGTTTTAGAATTAAATGTTATGTATTTGCAATTTTATCTGTCATCGAATCTCCTTAGTTTTCGTTGTGATAATACAGGCTCGCAATTAGTTAGATGGAAATTTGTGTAAAGAAGAAGAAAGTAGTATAATTATTGGAATGTTGATCAATTTAACTTAATTTGCCCATAAAGGTACATAAAGGAAGAACATGAAAGTACCCAATGAAAAGTATTCAAATATGAAATAATAACCCAAAGGTTGTTCCACAAAATTACCAACAATCCCGCTAACAAGGTACTAATCGTTTATAAAGCGGGTCACAAAAATCGTTCCGCCCCGGGGTAAGAAGAATACATTCTCCTAAAGCGCGCTATAAATTGATTCGGGCTCCGTAACAAATCCAAACAGGTCGTGAGTATGTAGCTGAAAGAAATCGAGAGTTAAATTATCACGGTGTCCACTTAGAGAGGGCGGAAAGAGAAATAGAATGAAAAGAGCAGGGAAGAAGGCCATAGGAGGAAAGAGATCAATCGGATACCGGTGTGGCTCCCTCCTGCCCATAGAAGAATAGTTCTGTTTGTTTGCGTGCTCGTGTGCATCCGTGTCCGATCGTGTTTCACGAGGTTTCGGTATGTGTCCCCCGCGGGCCCGACAACTCAATAGCCACATACAACACCAAGGAATAAGGCACTCTCGGGGCCCGAAAACCGTCGTGTTTGGTCCCGACGATGAGTCCCCGGGGCTACTCAGGTAGGTCTTGACGAAACGACGAAGATAGCCTCGAAAGATCGATGCCTCTCTCTCTGCTCCGAACTATCTTCGTCTGTCCTAAACGACAGGATCTTCTATCCGACACCCCCTAACTCCACAACCGCTCGACATTCTCACGCTAATTGGCCGGCAGCGCCCTCCCTGTAATTTCATTAAGGGGGTCTCGTGCCTACGGTAAGTTTAAGGCCCCGACAACGTGTCTGTCTCTCTCGCTTGTATCCTCCTTTCTTCTCCAGACCAAATATTTGCCAGGTTTGATGGCTTTACGGGTCCGACACAGTCGTGAATCAGGGAATTGGGAGACGATGTATCCTTCGGAGGATCTCCCTTTCTTGTACCTTGTTAATCCTGCCAAATTGTCTGTCCGTTTCTGTTTGTGCTTTCTCAGCCCGAATCGTTTGAACCGCGCCAGCTTCATCCGCACGACCGTGTATATACGCGTGTAAATTCGTCTTAATAATGGTCGTAACGAATTACGACACTGGGTGGGCTAAACAGTGTGAAAGATGATCGAGATGAATCGGTCGATTTTCCGCCACTCCCGAATCTTTTTTACAAAGCGTGACCGTGTGAAAAGACAGCCGGAAATCCGTTGAAAATTCGGCAATTGCCGTAGGCGGTTCATTTGGCCGGCGCGCGGCTCCGACATTCAGCCTCTGATCGCTCTCGAAAGAAAGATCTCGTGCGTCATTTGCTTTCACGCGTTTCGCGCCGCTTCTTGTCCCAGGTAGGGAGGTATACACGTTTACGAAGGTACCAGGCCCGTCTTCCCATCGCCGTGTGGGGTCCAGTGGCACGCCGATGAATGGCGTTGAAACGACAATGGGGCCCAGGAAGTGTACTCGAGTGATCCACCGATCGTCCTGCGGATTCCTCCGGAATGCGCACAACTCCGAAACTCATCTTCCTCCCGTCTTCATACCCTCTTTTCTTCCCTTTTTTCTCTCTCCTCCGCCTACCTTTGGCGGCACTTAACTTTCAGCCGTCGGCTACAATGCACACTCCTCGACAATGCAGGCCCACAATCCGCCTTCACCTTCACCTTGGCCAGATGCGATTTTGATGTACTGACTTTTTTCCCTTTCTCTCTGGACTACAGCGGTCCGCGCAGAACACGCGCACCCGATCCTTTAATCACATGATCCTGTTGCTTGTTTCGGATGTCCCTCGTACCGGAACGCGCTTGAGATCTCGTGTAACGAAACTTGCCAGGTGACACTGCTGAAGACGTCTGTAGTTGCAGAACATTTGTTGGATATGATCCATTACATGTATGTAGAGAGAAAACTCGGTGCATTCGACGAGATAGATAAGTAACGTATAACGGTGTGACATGAATCACGTTCGGCTCAATATGTTAGGTACAATGGTTCAACCAAAATCGAAAGTAAACGTAAGTGGTCCTACAGATGTACGCTGCTACAATATGTATAATATAGTTAGATACACAATAAAACGATGTAATATTATTATATAGTTATCGAGCCTCTTTCGCGTACAGTATTTCAACTTTTGGAAAATTATGAATGGCGATGTATTATACATTTTAACCCATGGACTGCTGCGTGGCGCTGCAGGGCCTTTCTAATAAAAGAACATTTTAGAAAGAAGAATATGCATTAGGTTATCGTAGATGGAATAATCGATTTGTTAATTTTTTAGAAAATCGTCAAACTTCACAGCTCTTTGGAAATAATTGTTTGTTGAATATATCGATGATAAATTAGAAAACATCAACACACCACAAGTATACTAATAAGTAAGGAGTAGGGAGATTTTTCTGGGGATTCAGGTGTTTATAAATATGCGTGCAGAGTGACAGACGACACACAAAAGAAAGAATGAGGAGAAAGGTTCAACAAGCGTGCGTTGTCTAAAGTAATTTTTCTGTTCTTTGTATTTATTTATATATTCAATAAATCTTTTGTTCATTTATATTCCTTTAAATAAATAACTATAACATTGTTGTTAACAAAAGTGCGATCCATCAGATTCAATACTTCGATCATCATAAAATAAAGTTATTCACGTGTATTTTTCTCGTGTTTTTTTAAACAGTCCACATTTTTAAATACCATGCAGCCTTCGATAGTAGATACTACTTATAGTGTTGTCTTTATCTACTAATGTTAGACATCCATATTTTATAATTAAAATTTTTCATTCGGGTTGTGGATTGTCCTTTCACTAGCTGTACCTTGCCCAAAAACTGAACTGATAAATATTATGTACAGCTTCTGTCGCGTTATGCACAAGCTTACATGCACACGAGAAAAGCACTCGAATTTAACCCTTATCCATTATTTCGCCATGATACACAATATGGCACTTGAACTCTTGCGCTCTGGTATCTACACCAAAAAATGAAAATATCCACAGCAGGTAGAACATTCAGTTTTTATTAAACAATATCAAAGAACTGTACATAGATATAAAAACTTAAACACGCTGGTTACTTGCCTCAGCTATAATTTATATAAATACTTTAATACAGGGTGGCAGGAAACGTTTATATAGATTTTTAAGGGCAACAGGAATCCGTAAGGGTTAAACTAGAACAACTGAGAAACAATCGACTATATTATTGTATTCCCCCGGCGTTAAATTTAAAATAAAAATATTTCCAAGCATTAAAAATCATTTCATAAGTCATTCCATACAACGACGCGTCAACCCAATACTGTTCCTCTGTATATTCCTCGCCTGATCGAACAAGATGGTTCACTGAAACTAGACTGCACTTCCGTCGCGCATTCTCACCGAACGCTCTGAAACTGATGACACCGGTACATTATTAATAACACAGTTTAATAGCAGTTGAGTTGTACGCAGCTTGACGCAACTTTACGTCCAGCTCAGTCGTAACTAAAGGTTTCAAAAGTGCAGAATTGTCGTGGGCATGCAAGTCGACGACTTATACCCATCGCGCTCGTCGTGCAAAATCGTCTTCGAGGTGGCGAACCGTAGCTCATGGTTGGCCGTCGCGAATGCTCGCTCGCAAACAATGTACCAGAGCGTGCATACAATTTGCCGGCGCGTTGTCGCCAACGTCGCGCAATGCGCGTTATTGCATCGTGGTCTGCGACGTTGTATGGGCCTCTTCGTGGTCCTTTTCCACGGCCTATGTGGCCCAGACGTGCCTGGGCATACGATCTGCTTGCTAGCGAAATCGCGAGTGCAATGCTCACGACCACGCCGCCACTGCACGCTCTGACAACGAGAATTTCTTCACCGATCGGTCGACGTTCCCTTCGCCGACGCGCACGTCTGTAATCAGTGAAATTCTCCGTGCGAAAATAGATAATAATCGTTTCGTTTACAACCCGGAATCGGTTGCCCCGTGAAATTACTTTACATTCAATTCCTGGCAATTTCTGTTTCGGACGGTGGTTATGCAAATTTACACGTATGCCTACGATAAGAATATAATCGTATTCTGAAAAAGGATTAAACAGTCGCATTATTTTACGTATACTGATCGCTAGTAACGATACACCGATTATACGATCAAGATACCACCGCTTGACAACTTGGTTTTATGAATGTCTCGCGTTGAAACCTTGTCGGGACACTCGCAATTAGCGTAGACTGTTTCTAACGTGTCGGTAAGATCACAGATGGCGAGGGCCCATCGTATAGATCTCTTGGGAAGCATCTGCAACAGCCGGGCCGTGAAATCCTGATTTGCCCGCAGATTATGTTCGCAGATTGGCGAAGTTTGAAGAGCGTGAAACCGAGAGGGCGGAGCGTAACGCCACTTGATGCTGCTACTCAAGTAGCACGTGTATTTTCACGCCAGTACACTTGTCAAAATTGTCGTGCATCGTGTGAAACAGTAATATTTAATTACGAATATCAAATAGGTGCTAGTACGCACAGTAATATTATATTCTAAACGAATGATAAATAACATACAAATTTCATGTAAAACTTCGTTCATATATAAAACGTATGTTCAAACCTGTCGGGGAACAAGTGGGCTCACATAATCGTATGATACGTACATATAATTCTTTTCACCAGCTGTGATTCTATTATTGAGTTAATGGTAGTTCAGTTAATGGGAGTATAAGGGGACCCCGCGAAACATTTGCTCTTACATTCATTAATAATCTTGGGAATTGGGGTGATTAAATTGCGTAATGCTTAACGAATTAACTCTTCATTTATTCCAATAGTAAAACAGACAGTATCGGAAAAATGTTCGATATTTATCACTCGTACTAACACTCCATTACTTAACTTACTTTTCACACTCATATACCCATTTCCAAACGCAGTCAAAAGAAAACTCATTGTGCGTATATGTAAAATAACAAAGTAAGAAAATTAAGCGAGACGAAATCTTTTTTTTCACACAACTTAGAGATAAATTACTAGAACTATCTCCACTGTTTCATCGCGCAGACAAATGGTAGCGATAGAGCGTTCAGAATCTGAAGCAAACCAGCCGAAAGATCGAACGATAAAAGCGGGTCGCGAAAGAAGGGGGCGTGCAGCAAAGAGAAAAACACGGCACAAAGAAAGGTGCTTCAGTTTCCCGGTGAATCGAAGATAGATGATAGCCGAAAAGAGCCGCACAAGTGTGGGATGACCATGCTCGATGGACGATGCGCCGAACCGGCCCTTAAATCATAGCCCAAACAAGCCCATTGTTGCGCATTTAGCGTGTGAAGGAATGCTGCCAAATCCAAAAGGGATTGTCGGGGGCTGTTGGTACCAGATAGAGGGATCTAGGGTGAGAGACCAGTGAAAACAAGATGAGCAGACGAGGAAAAGAGGATGAACGAAGAGGGGCACGATAGAGAAAGGAGTTGTTGGATGGGCCTAAAGTGGCGCCAGCTTGTCGTGCTCGACTCTACTGTTCTCTTTTTCCTGTCAACATGCTGTCTTCCTCTCACTGGTGCATCTATACGTATGTATATATGCATTATGTATGTATTATGTATGTATGTTCATATAAGTGTCGGTGCGCATGGAACAACCCCCGTGAAATGGGACCAGGTAGATCGTGTTGGTTAGCTACGGTTTTTCTACCACAATCGTATACCTTCCGGTAGGACGATAGAAATCTGCTAGTTAGGTGCATTGTGGCGCGTTCGTGAATGAACAGGGTTTACGTTCATCGAATGATGCGAAGAACCGGGCGAGGAGAAAATAACGGGGAAGAATGAAACGGATCTGTTTCATTGAACGTCATCATGCTGCAGGGATTGCGATAGAACGCCATTTATATGCAATTAAAGCTACAATAGAACGCGCTATTATAATATTAGTAGTTTCACGTAGATTCAGAAATGGGCAGTTTATAAATTTGCATTTAATAGATGGGCAAAATTCGGTCACAGAGAAACTGATAGGGTAATTCTCTGACAATTATTTCGTGCTCAAAACATCTTGCCGCGCAGTTTTTCACATCATGAACCGTGCCGGAGTTGCCTATTTAATTTCTGTATTGGATTGTCTAAACAATTCATAACAGTTTTTTCTACATTTACAGAAACTACCACCAATCACACCCGTTTTTTTGTACCTTGATCTTATCACCGGATTACAATCGTGTTTCATAATTTTCACGTGTCACCTTGTAACTCGATAGTCGAACGCTGCTAGAAGGTAAAAGGTTAATTTAAATCAGGATACAGCAAACATACGATTGTGTGTTAAATAAAATATGCATGTGTTGAGATTACTTTTTATAATCTTTAACAGATGAAATTATTAATATATAAATATATTAAGAGATGAAGTTCGTTATTATTATGTATCAACGTTCGTTTTTATACGGTCGGTTAACATTGGTAACAAGTTATGCTTTATCTAGTTGGCGAATATCTATATAAAGCATACGTCGAACCTCCATGCAGGTCATCAGCATCGTCGTTGGCGACTCACGTTCGATATCGTCACCTTCGGATCTTTGAACGTCTCTTCAAGCCACACGATAGTGGCCGACCCTCTCACGGGACTAACGAGAAACGAGATTCTCTCGCCACCCAACCACTGCAATCGATGACGCTTTCGATACCTACTTCGACTTCTGCTATATATAAAATATAGGAACAATTAATCCAGCAGCATTATTATGTCATTCTCGGGCAATGCACGAGCAACTGTATCTGCCGCGACGAGTCGTTAGGTTCGCCTCGTTTCAATTAGTAAGACTTACTACCGAGGAAGAATTAACGCTAAAGATATGAAAGGAACGTCACAAATAGATATCAGGTGCATTAAACGCGTAAGTAATGCACTATTTGCTTAGCAATTTCATTATTTAATAAGAACACATTATGAAACAATTCCTTGATAAGCTAAATATATCAGCTTTGTAAGAAAATTGTTTTTCCTAGCGTGGTAATACTGGGCCCCGTGTGGCAGAACATATTTTATTTCAATTTACGTAGAACGAACGAAGATAATACAATTATATTACTACTTCTAATCAATGTAGTTTCGTTCGACAGAAATGTTTCGTGTTCAGCAATGTCGCCTTCATAATAGAAAGATTCAATGATTTGCCAGCAAACAAATAACCCTGTTTCCATTGTTATAAAATTTTCAACGTTCCAGAAAAATGAAATAGAAAAATGTCCGACAAAAATTGGCCACAATTGGACAGATACTTTTACGACTTGAGTGTTCAACAATGCGCTAACGATGAACCTTAAAAATAATTTTAAAAAATGTGGATTGTTAACTGCAATATCCAACACTCGGATCCTTCAAATGAGATGCAAATACGAGTAATATTACGTGTGTTACCAAGAGTTATTACTTCCTTTACGAAGGAGGTCGAAAAAAGCGGCTTGCTTTAAGAAATGTAATAGTTACACTAATCCCTGAGCGATAAATAAATCCTAATTCCAGAAATAGTGTAAGAAAATCGAGATACCGTTTACAAAACCGACTGCTAAGCTTCTAATATATTATCGCCTGGCCTGTGATGTATTTGACACGTGTGTCGGAAAAATTAAAGCAATCCTTCTGCGTGTATCGCTGGTGGTCCGGGTCCGAAAGCAGCCACCGCACACGGTAATCGGAGACGCCTGGATACAAATATGCGTGCATTAATAGAGGGCAGTTCTACGAGTGTTATAACAGCCGAATTCTATAAGGAACGAAGGGAACAAAAGTAGCCAGAATGGACTGGACCTTGAAAAAAAATTGCCAACTCTTCGAGCCATTTCGATCTTAGGTTGCGTGATGATTCACGCACACACGCTGCCTTCCTTTATACGAATAAGAACAATCGTCGCACGATACGTGACAAACTGTGCGATAAATAGATCTTTAACACTATTTCCACCAAGAGATGTCAAAAGACACTTTCCCAATTTTATCTTTAAATTAGTCTCTAAGTACAATCATTTGCCCACAACTAATTTTACGACTTTCAGTACAATAGCTGTTAAATTAATAATTCAGCGATATAATTTTCCTCCAGCTCATCCTAAAAATATACACGTGGTATACCTATTTTTGCCATGAGGTGTCCTTTGACACCGTAATAATTTCATAACAAATTCCAATTTTAAACCATTTTACGTATAAATAGCAACACCATTTTACTGCATCATATCAATTATAATCAGTTTAGATAATCCCGATTTCTGTTGTAACAGAAAGTACAGGTGTTGGTGCATAACTTTGATATCCGCTTGGTTTCCGCCATGTTGCATTTTAGTGTAGATCATTGCAGTACCTAATTCTACAATTTACAATCTAATTAAATAATCTCTAACAAATATGCATCAATGTATCAATAAATATATTGCTCAAATTATCAATATTTAACTGACAATTTGAAATCCCGACAGATTTATCAATTATTTGCGTACAAACGCAAAGGTGTCAAACCTTTTGGACTAAATAGGTATACACAAAATCGTGGTAAAAATAGTGTTAAAACTTAAAAGAGGCCGCAGGCTTGAATTATGCGTGGCTTGTTTCACTGGAGAATCTCAGAGACGCGAATGCATGATCGAGCGGTGTCACAAAAACTGAACACCGAAGTTCAACTTCAATTCAGTTTAAACGAGCAAACCACCTGCTTCATTCGTTTCATCCATTTAGCTAACACGAATATAGTAACACTTTCTATTATATCTGATGAACCTATATCAAAGCTACCCTCTTCCAGCGTCTCATATATGAATTGCATAATGCGCCCCTCAAATCACCAACTATGTATCCCCAAACTCGAACAATTTGCTCGTTACCGTTTTCCCAATCCATTCGTTTCGAATCAACGATCGGTCGCTGGTTAATTGCACGGACAGAATGCCATTGAAGAATCGCCATCTTCCCACCCCATCTTGACAGTAATGTTCGTTCATGCGCGACAAAATGGCGGGTGGCGTGGTTTCACAGTGTTCATCCAGGCGCCTTCACGAGGGGAGTCTAGAGCTACCTACCGACCGGCTTATACCTTGGACAGCTCTGCCGAAAGAAATACGATTCCGCATTGCGGGGACAGCTCTGTTCTGGAAGCGAAGAGTGGGCGAATTGGAGGGGGAGGAAGAACGAGAGAGGGCACAAGACCGGACAGGATAGAGCAGGACCAAGACCCCCCACGGTCAAGCCTCGCACTTTCCCACGTGCGGGTGATCCCGTTTTATCCCGCCGACGAGATCTCTCCTCACCTCGACTCTGCATATTTTGCGCCTGCTGGCCGCGGTACCCCTAGCGAAATGCCACAAACGGAACAACCAGAATAACTGTCCCCGGGCCGCGGGATTTGTCCTCGGAATGATTTAACGACCTCCGTGGAACATTGTGAACGATGTAAATTGCTTGAAGAAAATATATACATAGATCAGGCTGTGACGTGTCCGCGTGAGAAAAAAGGTAAATCTCGTTTTACAGACGTAACAGATCGCTGTGTATGTAGTTGTGCGTAATATTCACGTCCAGCCGTAGTACATTACTCCGCAGACATTTTTAGATCAAGCTAACTACATATATTATATTCTTGTTTAATTTCCGTTCCATTTCCTTTTCGTTTCTTCTGGTTTTAAAAAATTGCATTGATCGGGAAATATTGTTGAATGACGCCGTCGAGTTGCCTGTGGTGTGAAAGTTTTTTCTCAGTCTGATAATTTTGTAAGGACCTCGGTAAACGTTCATTTGGTGGTGCTAAATGGTGATGCATTGCTTTAATTAAAGATCCCTTTTCTCATAACTTTTCTTTAAGCGTTCGTTTACTTGTTCCAACTGTTGGAATCCTAATCGCAAGCTTTCTAGTAGTGATTCGTTGATTTATTTATCGATATATTTTTTTTATACTATATTCATTTGTACAAGTAATGGTTAGAATATACAATGGGGCGATTGTCCTTTAAATATTAAATACGCAATCGCAATCGCCGTACTTATACCAAAAATAATAAAACGCAATTTCTTTTTAATTAATTTTCATTTTAAATTTGTATGCACTTCTATGGATTACTAACGAATACTTATCTACTTTTTTACACAACGTTCATTACATCAACTCGCAGTGCATTGCTATACGATAATTACATACTACATAAATATTAGGCATAAGTTACATAGAATATTCACATAATATCGTTACTTGCACAAATATAAAGGAGCCTCTCTTACACTCAAACTACGTACATACATGTATTTCTTTCGCACCCCCGCCGCAAGTAACGTCCACGTTACAAACCCCAAACTCCATCACGAAACTATTTAACGCAAACCGCGCATAGGCCACACAGATTCCTCAATAATTTTACCGCACCCCGCACTTTCCTCGGATCGTAAAATTTCCATCTAATCTACCGAATCCTCCACAGTGTCTTTTATAGGATCGCTCGCAGCGTCGCGGGATTTCAAATAACAAGAAACATCGAATTGTTTACAACCTTTTCTCTATCTGTCGCCATTACTCGAGTCCCCAAATTGCCAGCTCATAATGTCATAGGAATCCTCTTAGCGTCTTTTCAGCCGAAGTAGGTATATATGAAGGCAGGCCGTATTATTGCGTCTGACAAATCTACATGGAAGCCAGTCACCCGAAGCAGCTTCCTTCTACCGGCCGGTTCTAATGCGGCAAGCTCTTTGGGATTCTTGATGGTCGTTTCGCGGATGTTAACAAGGCATCAGCATGAGCCTCGTGCCCGGCTGCGGTCGGCAACAAGTGGGACGATGAAGAGGAAAGGCGCGGCAGCCAGAACGACCCGGCAAACTGGACAACATCGATTCTGAAATGCTCGATTCACGGCAGGTTTTGCGGTTTGGCAAGCCTTTCCTAAAGGTCTTCATCCCATACTGGTTTTTCGTTTTAACATTTCGCGTTCCCTCCCCTCTGCCCTGTGACTTCTCCACGGGCCTCTCTGCCCCCGTCCCTGCCCCTCGTTCTTATTCCTCCCGCCCTCCTGTCTCACCTTCCATCCTTGATACAACACATACGCCGAGTGTCTTCGCAGCGCGACGAGACCGCCTGTAAATGTTCTCGCTGTTTCTCATCGAACGTACGTGCCCTGAAATACGGTGTCCTCGAGAAAGTGGGCACGAAATTATGGACTGCCGTGTTTTTTGCCCGCGGGGGTCTCGAATCGAACTATGAGGAGCATTTCCGCCGCTTGACCGACTCAAAGAGGGCAAACCTGCGGCACGATACCGCTTGCAGTTCCTAGAGACGATTTATCACTGCGGCCGAACGAATTATTAACGAGCCGTGTTCTCTCTCATTTATTCAGATCTCGTCGCGTGTATTTTTATTTCGCGGCGACTTTTGTGTCTTCTTGGGCTGCCTTATTTTCTGCGGTGCACGAACGTTAATTATGATGGACACAGTTTGGGATATGCTTGGTACATCGGGCGATTTTCTTGGAACAAGTGTAATATTCGGTTTAATTAGAACTGGTTAACAACGTGAAGTGTATCCTATGATTTCAGGATTTTAAAAAAAGGCGATTGCTATTTTTTGGAATTTAGAACGAACAAGTTCGTCGCCCTAATTTCTGGTTACAGCTCGAAGATACTGAAAATATGACAATCGATCGGTCTAATGGGCGCAATTGTCATAAATAACTCTCTGCCCTGAATGGTGTCACGTTGGCCGCGTTTTCAGAAGCGTTTCACTTTCGAAGTTAGAATTACGCCTACGACATTGTACACTTTAATACTGTCATTAAGCAGAAAATCACGTCGGTGGCAAGTCCGTTATCCCTGGTAGTTTGTCAGACGTTTCTGAAGAGAGCACGGCGCCTAGTGTCTTTGTATTGTGAAAATTGAGAAACTAAACGGGCCAAGGTCCGTTGATTTAGGGTGGCGGAAAAACGGACAAGCCAGTTCACTGTTATACCTGCAAAAGTGTCCGAGGCAAAGTCGAAGCAAAGAACCCTTAAACTGCCGTCTTTATTATTCGCAGCACAACGTAGGTTGGTTATTCGCTTTTGCGACACCTTAATCTGCCGCGAGGGATCGGTTTTACAGCTCTTCTTACCGTCAGGCGCCTTCTACGCATACACCTGGCCGGGGGTTAGCCGGTGGTTCCGTAATCGTTGCTTCACGGCTCTCCAGTTCTTTGCTTTTGGTCGCTTTTGCCCCGGAAGAATAGAATGAAAGAGCGTGCCAATACCTTTTCCGCCGGACTGACGGACGCATCTCATTCATTTGCATTGAATACATTTGAATGGTCATTTCTCAAGTACTGGCGACGCGGTGAGAGGAACAAATCTCCTTCAGTTCTATTAGACGTTTTAAATATAGCTACATTTTCGCCCGTGAATTCGAAAGAAATTGGAAAGGAATCGAGGGTTTGCACAGATTTGTGGAAATTGAGATTTCAAAAGGGTAACAATGGAACGCGTGATGCAAATGGATACAAATTCTGCAGCTTGTTTGTTCAAGTAAAAGTTACGTGTTCTTTATTCTGGATTAGTTGATGAATTTGTTTAACATCGTTTAATATTGTGAAGAAGTATGAAATAAGTATGAAAATTTATATTTTCGTACTTTCAACTATTATGTGGAATACGTTGGTTATCGAAAACTTTGCATAATTTCGAATTAGTGGGAAATTAAGGAAACTTGGTAATTTATCAAACGAAATTTAAATTTTTCCAATTCACACACAGGCCCCACTACATCCTATTATTTAAGCTACTGTCGAATGTCAGTCGATTTAAAGAAACACTTCAAATTACAAATCCATTATACAACCAACTTGCAACAAATTCACCAATATAAATATTATTAATTTATAGTTTCATTTTATATTTTCTAAATTACTAACGATCGACAGATAAAATCCACTAATGTTAAGTACAAAAATAATAAATTCTTTGTTCAATCCATCTAATCGAATAATCCAAACGAGAACTTCAACGAAAAATTCGAACTAAAAATCCTAAGTAGCGATCGAAATGAATGAACTCCAATTTGCATTAAGGACCCAATTACCTATTAAGTACCACTCTGCCCCACTCCCCCCAATGATTCTCATTAAATAAAATGAAACACAAAACGCGTCTACTCTGTATGCAACAAAGTGCGACCGTAAGTAAATCCGTGTATCCCCGGAGATCGTGAAGGGTAGAAGAACGAAAAAAAGAAATATATAACTGGTACAGCGTTTTCATACGTGCAGGATGGGGTTATCGGTGAAAATCAACGACGTGCGAGGAAAAGAATTTTCTAATCGGTCGATCGTCGTCAGGCTTGTCCCTATACAGCGAATGAAACGGCAGGAAGGGTGTCGCCGTTCGAAAAATGAGAATGCATTACACCGACGCCTTCTCTCTGAGCTCTCTGGGAGATCGACGTTGGTGGTTCGGTGGATAGCACCGGCGTCGGGATCTGGACGCTATTACGAGCGGAGCAGAGAGAAAAAGAGTGGCTGGTTGAGAAAAACGAGGAGGGAAGGCACCTCTCCTCGCTCTCGGCAGGCATTCCAAAACAAAGAGCCGCGATGCTGCTTCACCGGTGGACAATATGTAAATCAGTGGCTGGCCGTGGTCACGATGTCGCGACCTCGTCGTCCCGCTTCGGACTACGTTCTCAAACCTTCGCCACCGCCACCAAACGGACTACATCCATGCCGCGGCCACTTCCCACAAGGGCCTGAAAGATCTGTAACGATCCGTAATACCTTGCTGCACAACACGACCAAAGTTTCCTCCGTATCGTGAAACGAATCTGCCCCGATTACGAAAGATTGAGTTGGTATTATCAGTGCCGTTGCGAGTTTGCGATTGGGAGATGCTTGGTCGTTCATTTTCGTGGGAGTGGAAGAGAGCGGGAATAGATGTAATACCCGGGGGTAAACTGGTTTATGGAGATTAAATTGATTTGGTACTTTGACTGGACGGTTTTGAGATAACTCGTGTTCTCTATATATTATGCAATGCTTGTTAAAGTAAATGATCTTGTTACAATGAACGTACTCTAATGACGAGCACACTGTTTAATTGCAACCCATACGTATCATAAGTATTGCAAAAAGACCATTTCCAAATTCAGTTTCGTACAATGGTAAAGAAAACTGTCCTTGCGATCTTGTACTATCGTATTATACGACATATAAATTACGACCAAGAAATAAATACATTAGAAGCGTTATTGGTGGACGACAGTAACCTTCTACGTGTAACTAAACCTACAAAGCTACCGACCAATTAATGATTTACCCGCTTCTTTTCGAAGCATGCAACATCGTCCCAGCCAAGAAGGTAAAACGTTACGGGGAACGTTAAGGCATTAAAATCTTTCGAATCGCCCTGGAACCGGGACAAGAAAAGAGGCGTTATTCATCATTGGAAGCGGTCGTTCAACGCCGATCAGTCTTTTATGCCTCGCTCTTCACAGCAAACAGGCTGCACATGCAGATCAAGATCGTTATGGAAATCCACATGGATACAGGAACGATGACGCACGCATTGGTCAGATGACTCCGGTTCCCATGCATTTCGCGAGGACGATCAACGATATATACCAGTTCCACGCCCAGCTTCTCGAGCGCTCCTATCTACGGCAATTAGTCGTTAAAAGTGTTCGTGTGTTTCACCAGTTATCGCCCATCCCACCCACGCGTCCGAATCGTCTTCGCCGCGTTATCTCGCGACAAAATGCATCTCGTCGGCCCGGAACAGCTGGCCCCGAAATCGGGCCCAAACCACCGCGGAGCGATCATCGTTCGCGCATACAACACCGACACCAATGTTGCGAAACACCCAAATTTCCATAATACCGATCGGTCCCTCCACGTTCCGATCCGCCATCCGCCTTCCATTTTTTTTTCCCCCCTGCTCGATGTCTACGTGCTGTTCACGCTTCTCAGAAGCGGTCTCACGGTTCCCACGAACGGCACCTCTTTTCTCTGAAGCCGTCTGAACGGTGACCGAGAAGAGCCGCGTCCCCCCTGATCCTCTACGCGTGTCACTCATATCTAGATTTTCCGCCGAGGAATATAGAAATACACGGGGCCCACTTATGATCCCTTGACGTCACGGCGAGGTACGTTTCACAAATTAATAGCTTTCTCGAGAATTCGTTTCGCAAGCGGCGTCGATCGTGCCTCGTTAGGTATTAACTAATCCCTTGTATCGTTTCGTGTAACGTTTCGTCACTTGCGCCACCTGCGAACAACATTAACTGTGCAGAACACTTTATCGTGGAACGTTGTCGATGCAAGCAATTAACCATAGTGTGAATGTTCTTGGACTAATTAGAATCGAGCCAGGCGAAGATTGTTAACCGAGTCCCGCCAGCTATGTAGTCGGCCCGCCTAATAAATCTTAGCCGTTTTAGAGCATGGTGTCCATGGTAATAGGGTGAGGGGTGGAAGCTATTAGCAGGGAACCGCCTCCCAATCAGCACTTGTTACGAAGGACCAAGTGTCGCATTCGTTTTTCTAACATCCTTCCGGCAGCTTTTTCTTCCAATTCATTTTTAACCATCGGTAACTGGACGCTTGTTGGATCGCCATTGTCGATCGAGACAGATCGCCCAGGTTTATCAGAGCTTCGTGCTCAACGCCATGGCAACACCATGGCGTCCTTTTAAACTCGGAATAACCCCGGTGTAGTCGAATCCTCGGATCACACGCGAGGCGTCACGTCCACACATGCAAGAGTTCCACGTCGCGGCGGTCCGTCACGGGGACCACTCAACTTTGGAAGCCTTTTGTCTCAACGTTATTGAAAGTTGTCTCGAGGGACACTAGGAATGTAGCGGCAGGATGCCTTCGGGTATTCAAGGACGACAGAAGAGGGCAGAAAAGAGGAGACGGAGAAGGACGGAGAGCGGGGGAAAGAGATGAAGGACGAAGGATGAAGAAGGACAAGAGGAGCAAGATAGCGGGTGATGAAGGAGAATGGTGAGGAGGTGGCGGAGACTCCGTCCAACAGGCCATGCGGGCGCACTGTCCTAATTACAACGAGGCCTCCTATTTTTTCGAGCTGAAAGGAGCCGAAGTATTTGCCGGCGGCAACTGGAGGCTAGACGATTCCGGGGCCGCTCCCAGGACTCGTTCGAAACGAAGTGCAAAAGGATCGTCGGCACTTCGCCGTCATCGGGAATCGGGCAAAACGAAAGAGACCACCGGAGGAAAGGTTGGCGGAAGAGAGACGGTGCATTCCCCGCGGGAACGTCGCAGTTTTCCCAGCCATTCATGGTACCGACCGATTTTTTTGGCCTCTTCTCACGACTCATTCATACCTCGCCGCATGAGATCCGATCGTCGATCCCTACCTGCATCATCGCCGAAGACACCGGCGCGGCGCGTCATCCTTTTCGGCCCTCTCCGTTGGGTCCACGCCGGGTATGCATACGCCGGACCTTTCGGATTCCACTGTTCGCTCCTGCCTTGTTAACCAGCCTTAAATACTTGTCGGCTTCCCGATGATCGCTGTGTAACGGGACGTATGAATATTTATATCCCTGACAATATTTCAAAGCACGATATTCCTGTGAATCACCGTGCGATTTCACTTCTCCTCCGTTTCATCTTCTTTTTCTCTTTTCCCTTTCTGCTTTCGTATTAGCCTTGCCCAGTGCCGTTATCATCGTGAATAGGCGTGTTTAAAAAGGAAACTTTCAATCCACCCTTGGCCGCGTGGTGTTACTTGTTTCAGAACGATCTATTCGTCACGCGATTACGATAGGAATCGATCGTCAGTGTCCATGCTCCAACCGAGTGTGCGCAACGATACAGGAAGGGAGACTAACGATCTTAATGGCTAGGTAAAACATTGACACCTTGGCGGCGCTCGGGAAACCACCTGGGCGAGGACAGGGAAGGGAGGGCGGGCAGGGATCGTCAAACAGACGGTCAGCACGAGTGAAGTGGAAATCCTTATGAGAAGGTAAGTTGGGAGAGCGATGACAACGAGCTAACAGCATGGGCAAACACGGCGGCTTGGGACAGAGCCGTGCTCGGGACGATGATCATGTACTTACGCGTTTCCTCTCAAACATCGAAGACGTACACAGCACCGAACGCACGACGACACGGCCATCGATCATGGGAAACGACCAGTTTCTTGTCCGACTGGCAAATTTAGTAACAGGATTAACCGGCGATCGGCGCACACCTTAATGGCAGAAAAAAATCGAAAGTGGCCTGAAGAGTAATTATGCTCCTTTCTATTTCGAATGTTTCTGTTTTCTACGGAGTTTGCTGGCGATTCTTGTGCTTCGGCTAAGTTGAAGCTGTCGGGATTATGTTGTTATTAACGTGAGAGAATGAAAAGGAAGAGGTACAAGAATTATTATTCCGATGTTCGGAGTCGGTTGTGCCATGCAGCTTTTATGGGTTCGATAGTATCTGTGGCAAATAATAATTTAGAAATAGGAAAATGTTTTTCGCGTTAATTAGTGTATGGTAGTTGAGTGGGCGAGCGAGTAGAAAGCATACGCACACTTCGTGATACGTATAAAAATTATTTCGTGACGAAGAAATTATGCTTACTTCGCTGAAACGTTGTACATAATTGTAAGTCTCTTTTTCTTTATGTCAACTTTCCTTTTGCGGTTAAATAGAATTTGCAGTCGTTGCATACCCTACGAATGAAACTTCTTTGCTTCTCTCATTTCAAATTATCTTGCACTTCATCTTACCCGAATTTCTTTTTAATGAATAATCACAAATCCCATTAAATAAACTTTTGAATTGGAAACGCTCACAAATATGTACCAAGTTGCGAATAATCTCTGCGCTGATGCACCGATCATCCAGCAACAGTAACAACGATTAAGAATTATTGTGGGAAATATAGGCTATCGGTTGAACTGGGGGAAAATACGTGGGAGGATTGGAGAAATAACACAGAAGTAAAATAAAATGCATGATAATTCATGTTGAACTGTCTTTGGTTTAATATGATACAACAGAGCGGGCATTTCGGGGGATTGAAGCCCGTGTACGTATTACATATTCACATATATAATTATATTTTGTAGTTTCTATATCATCAAATCTGTTTATGTACAACATACATCAAGCAACCGATAATTATTTTACACGAAATTTGCCGCATATCACGTATATCGATCGCATAGAATGTGCCCACAACAAGTCACCGGTGTAATCGTGTTACATATTCACTCGCTAGAATCACCAATACCGTTCCATTGATTCGTTCATTTAACATTTTCGTACGACCGAAGGCTCCATTCAAGGCAAATGAGAACAGCTGGATCGTAATTTTGCTTGGCACGTTCCACGTATCTTTACACGTGCACATTCGTTCGTGACAACAAAAGACAGGGGACGTCGCCGAAAAGCTTGCTCACGGTGATGGGATACGAAATTGAATTTTGACAAACCGATGGAAAGAATTCAATTCGACGAGAATAAAAAGAGAAAACCCTTATCGGCAATCGGTAGGATTATTTTGATGATCGACGCTCGAACAGGCTGCGCTGCTGCTTGTGATCGAAACACTGAATTGCCGAAGTCCTTCCTAACGCATCTAAATTTGTCATCTTGTCTCAAATGACAAACGCATTTGACTTTTAAATATTACAGATCCGCGTTCCACGATGATTGAAAGCGATCAAATTAAAATGGCAGTCTTCCTTATTTAAAAAGAAAAAAAAAAGAAAAAAAGAAAGGAAAGAAGCAAAAGATGCTAGAAAATGATCAATACTTTTAACGGGTAAACGACCTTCTACGAAAGTAAAAAATGTATAAAATAGCGTAATAAAATAAAAATGCGCATTCGAGATCGATTCGCGAGATCGACATTGTCACACAGATTGGCCTTTCTCTCCCTCTCCGTTTGTCTCTCACAGTTTTACATTAAAGAATATACACAGGTACACATACATACACACACACACCACCCACGCACAGCATACACAAACGCATTCGAATTCTGTCGTATACTCTTTCGTTTCTCTCCATCCTTTTTTTTCTTCTCCCCCTCCTTCATCTTCCCTCGACAGAAGAGTCAGGTAGTTCGATTCGACGATGATGGTTATTCACACGGGGGGCGTTCGACGATGCATATCACAGATACGATGATATGGAATTGATAGTGCGTATCGTATAACGTGCGTGCGAGTACAATTATTATTGAAAGTTACGCGTACAATTAGCCGCGTGGCTTCTCTGCATATTTGTACCAACTATAATATTGTGGTAAGCACATAGGCCGCCAATATCACGTACATGAATATTAACCGTGACAGTACACGGTTCGACGTCTTTCCGCTCGACGATCTTTAACCGTACCTAGACTACACCAAATTGTAATAAGTACGAGTAGAGTCTGCGAAGTGTCTTCTTCGTGACGTGAAAATGTATAAAAAAAGGGGGACGTGAAAAAGATAAAATCTCGATAAAAATCTTAATAGTAAAAGGTACAGAAATTCTGTGAATAATTAAAATCCTTTATCTCAAAGGGTTAAAGACATGCTATCCACGTTAATCGTTAATAAAAAAAAAAGAAGGTATTTTCAAGTCATCGAAGGATACACTTCGTTGAGCCTATAATATTGTCGCAAATCGCTAGATCGAAAACGAATGTTGTCGTGCGCTAAACAAAGTAGAAAAAGAAAACGAAAAAAGAAAGATAGAAAGAAAGAAAGAAGGAAAAGAGATTTCTCTAAAAGGCCACCCGTTGAGCCAATGTCGTTACAGAATCGACGCAATATTAAATTGAAACGCGCTCCTTTCGCACGGGTAATTAATGAATCATTGCGAGTATTAAAAACGAAAAGTACGGGAGGAACGGATGTAGACGATCATTTCCTTACTAAATTTACATGTTCATACCGTGCAAAGGTACGTCAAAGCGAAGGGAGTAGCAGCAGCAGCACGGCGCGTAACGTAAAATGGCGTCGGCCGCGTCGATGCGATTCCTCCTCCTTCCCCTACGATACTATTAAAATTCTACTAATAATAATAATTAATAATATTAATAATAATAATATATATCCTTTTTGTATCTCTCTTACACTCTAGGTAATTTTAAGCTCAACTAGACACTTTAAATACAGTTAATCGGACATGTAAAATCTTTACAAAAATAAAATAAATAATCTGAATAAATACGAATATAATAATACTACAGTTAGTCAATAAATTATTGTGTAGGATTAAGAGTGGGGCGCGAATGGCTGGTCGAGAGAATTTCCTTTCTCGTGTTCGACGTATATCAACGACATCGTCGGTTTTGTGCTTCGATCGCGTCATAACACGCGACATAGTTTTACGCGCAGAATTTCCCTTACTTTCTTTTCGCTCCACGTGAATAGTCTAAGTTAAAGCGCGAATACTGTATATTTCTTGTGTACTTAGGATATAATACCGCTGCGGTGCACAAGCTCGTTCAGACGGATTCTCACTGAATCCTTTCCTCTCCCTTTCGGCTCAACTTCTTTCACGTCTCGCCCCGTCCTTTTTCACATCTCGGAATGAAAATGCGTGCAAAGCGTTTGTCGGTATGTCTGCTGCGTTTGGAATTTTGACGTACAAACAATGTGGCCGAATTTTCAAAGGGAAACCATTCAAACGGGAAAAAGAGGACACTAATACGTATGGCCCAATCGAGAAGAACGATCATCGATGAATGCTCATGGATAATACGTTTTCCCGACCCATTTTATGTACTTCTTCTGCCGTCTTTTTCTCTTCGAACGATTCTCCGATTGAAATCGATTCGATCCCAGTGAAATTACGTACGACTGATAAAACAGAATTTTGCATCGTTGAATTAAAACCGAAACGAAGAAACGTGTCGGGTCTACCGATAGAACGCTTGAAAGTTCTGCATCCATTCCTTGAATAAAATACTGCGGCGTGAATGAGTAAAATCCGTCCACGAGAATGCGACAAAAGGACGCCGAGAGGGTCGGCTGTACGCCAAACGACGTGAAAGAAATCGTGAAGAGAGACAGAGACCGGCATACAACGCTTTGTTCGCTGATGAAAAATCTCTCTAAAAAAAAAAAAGAAAAAGAAGAAAAGAGGAAGAAAAAGACACGATGTCACTTGGAACTGGTTGATCTTCACGGTCCTATCATTTTCTATCCACCTTCTTCTCGCACATTACGATTATACTTTGGGCACGAATCTTCCGGCGCACTATAGAACGCGCACTTAGAGTGAACGCGTGCGAAACGAATTTGCGTTTGCACACGCGATCGTGAACTACGGCGGCGAAAGCCGATGGGCTGCTCATCGTACGACTCTGCATCTTGTCATTCCACTCTTCCCCGGTGTTGCCTCGTTGGGAACGTCATCTTCGGGCATCGACGATCGCCAAGATAAACATTGTGAATGATGCTTGCCAACGAACTCCGTCGATCCTCTCTAAGATCACACTGATTCGACTCGATGACAAAATGCACGCGCACACTTTCGCGCGTCGACGATACGGATTATCCGTCAGTTTCACGGTTCAATTAGCGTGGCTTGCTAGTCCGTGGCCAACCGATAGGCCGATCGTCGCCCTGGGGACACATCTCACTGGAACCGGTATCTTGTAGATTGCCACGGCGTGCCTGACAGAGCACGCCTGAGCCTTTCCTCTGATACCCACTTCCCTGTCCAATCTCATGACGAAGGCTGGCTATCCAAACTGGGCAGCAGTTTCGATTTCCTGAGACGGGCGAGTCGTCGCCTGGTAGCCCTTCTTCGGCTTCCGCCTTGCCATCCTCAGGACTGCAGGCCGCGGCGTAGATGTTCAAACACCTGCACCACGTATTCGAGGCCATTCATGTAGTCCCGAAAGATTAGCCAGTCGCGTAGATTCCGGTACGTCTCCGACGATGACACGGTGCGGAATTCGGACTTCATGATGTCGCGCGACACGTCCGGCCGTGATGAAAGTTGACGTTCCACTAGTGCCACTTGCAGCTCGCAGAGAACCTGGAAATATAGAATTTTTGTTTGTAACGTAAATGGAACTCTGTTTTCGGCGATGGAGAAACCGGCAATTAGCGCCGAACGTCCGAGAATGGGTTTTTCGTTTTGCTCGCCTCTTTAAATAGATTGCATTTGCCATGGTGCCCGGTGAAAGTATTTAAGAAGTGTTTCTCTGCAAAGATCGGATTCAATAGGAACAGAGAGATCGAAGGGAAACGTCCGAGAAATCGTGTAGAAGTTGACAAAGCGGTGATCCAGATTGGTTAAATAAACCTATAAAACATTTTTTCATCCCGCGACTAGAATGTTTAGCTTCGAAGGTTCTGCGTCGTAGCAGAAGTAATAACTCGTAAAATCAGCGAAGTGCTCGTTTTATCGCGTTTGAGACAACGGAAGGTAACGTGATTCAGGCTAATAGCATTCGGCGTGTCGGTGCCATTGTGAAAGTCTTGCAATAATATAGTGTTTTTTTTCATCGTCGGAACAATAAAAGAAGCGCGAGCAATTTTTATCGATCCTAATTCTTGCGTAGACGAAACATTTTCATAGTGAATGTACACTCACCGTTCGTAGTTTGTATTCGGTGTCCTTAAATTGCTTGCGAAACTCGAGATGAAGATCCTCTTGATCCCAAACGATTTGTTCCAGACCCACTGCATACTTTTGCATGTACTCATACGCATCGATGATGGCCGTGTCAAGCTGCAGGAGGACGAAGAATTTTTAATTTACATCTATAGATTGCCCTTTAAAATAATTGGAAATCGTTTGAAAGAGTTCAACGTGAATACCGTGCCTGTTTCATTGTTCAATCACTCTAGGCGATGTATCAAAAGCATTTAACATTTACGTAAATATTTCTGTTGCGGGTATTTAAATTTAAGTTTCCATTGAATTTGCATGAAAGAAAGAAAAAAAATGTAGCGCGCATAACTGTGAGATTATGCTGGATGTGATTCTTTTTTGTGACAAAAATCGGAGTCAATATGCTAAGTAATCAGTCACACGTGACAGGAACGACATTAGCATACTGATTTCCATAAAGATAACAAACTTCAGTCCAGTTTCACGCGAGACGAGTATGCACAATAACAGTTATCAATAGAGTGCTGAATAAAATGCGCGAACCATTACAGATTAATAAATGATAAATGAACGTTTCTATGTCTATTATGTATTCACGTAGAAATCGATAGATAGAAAGAAAGAGGAAGAATATGATTAAATGAAACCTCGATGTACATACATATGTACATACCTCTAATTTCCCGAGGTATTCTTGATCCAGCTGTTCTCCTAATTGCTTGGGAATTTCCTTCGGTCCAGGCAGCCAATCGTAATGGTTGTCTTTGAATGTCGAATGCAAATCAGCGAAGTCGATGTTGAATGTCCGCTTAGCCTGCAACATCACAAAGGAACAATTATTACTTGCTGTTAATAAAATACATTTGACTAAAAACGAACGTCAGAAATGAACGTTACACATAAACGATTACGATTGCCGTTATCTTTCCCCCGAGGCAGAAACGTGTCGAAAATCTTGGCACGTATGAATGTTAATATACCCCAATCGTCTAAAACGTGTTATCGGCATGGTTTACCGCGTGGATCCAGAAAAGAGTCACGCAAATTAACTCGCCTTTGTACCTTTGCATTTGCATGGCGTACTAAATGTAATCGGCAATGTGCAGGCCAAGCCTCAGCCTCGTAACCAAATAATTTTTCGTTTTGAACGCGCGAGAGACTATGTATAATAATAAAAATGTGCATCAGAAACCCGAGCAAACTTGGCGCACAATAATAAAATTCCTAATTAAAGAGACATTTCTCGTCACCGTGGACTGTCGTATCGTTACACCTGCGCGACCAATACCGACGCGTCCATAGAGCGAATAATCAGCCACGATGCGCCAAATGTTGCACGAGATGTCCCAATTTTCATCGATCTCGCCGCAAATTCGTACGCGTGAAAAAATGTTGCCCAGCTCCGTCATTTCAGAGCAGCATGGTTCAGTAACAGGTTAGTGGGTTTAGTCACCGATTAAGCAAGCAGTAGCGCCTCGTCCACGATCAGGCTCTCGATATCCCCCGTTCCTGGTACGACGGGAACGTGGACGAGAAACGCTGACTGATGAGTAAGCCCTGGCTGGTATCACGAATCCCGTGCGAACAGCACGCGCCTGCCTTGGGCTACGTTGCTGACTTTTTGGGAATACCAAGCTGGATCAGCTTGCGAAAGCTAGACCGTTACCCAGAATCTACTTGGAAGCCCCGGTGGCCAGACCTGCCGGGTTAATTATGTTATCTGGCCATAGTTTCCAACGCTCGAAACGTTATGAATCACAGGCAGCCGTGGCCCGAGCGAAAATCGAGAGAACTAACGAGCTGGAAGGAAGGGAGAAACCCTCGTGTATTTTACACCGCGACTTTAAACGCCCCATCGGAGCATTTATGTTCTGCGAAACTCTGAGCGCACCACGCGTCACTTAGGAGGATGTAACTTGATTGCAAGGTCGCATTCGACAGGAGTGCAAGTTTGGGTTGCATGGAAAACTCTAGTTTCGAGAGAGGTGTGATGAAATGAAATTGGAATGAGAATTGTGAGGCTGGCTGATAGTTGCAGTTTCTTTATAAATCACGTTGGTGGTAGAAAAATAATTTTCGAATTGATTGGAAATAATTCTTGGTTAAAACTGTGATAGAAAAGTAATTAAGTATGTCAATTGGTGTAATTATCTTGGCGGTCGTATAAACGATTGGATATCGTTAATGTAACGTTGACTTGACAAGTACGTCGAATCAATTTGGAAATTATTTTCGCCTCGAATCTGAAGTAGATCCTGTCTAAATATGATGGATAACCAGGGTCACAATTGTAATCCTTTCGGTTCGGAAGATTCCATTTGATGTTTCGGTATACATACCGCCAAATAATCAAATCTATCCATTGATTGCATTGGCCTGACGATTATATTAGGAATGCTTGCACGTTGGAATTACTGTTCCAAATACATATCGATCGATCTGCTTTACGTTAACATAAGCACCTATATATCATTGAAAGTGTCTTCGACCTCGCATCTTGGACCAGCTGGCCCGCATATAGATAACGTGGCTATCCAAGCCCTTATCTGGCCCAGGAATGGAAATAATCATCACGCGATACTACTCTCACGACCTGCAGACTGCGATAATACTTTGACAAGCAAACAACATTCCTGAGAACTACGCGGCTGCCAAGAATAATGTGCTCGATAAAGTACTTGTCTCTCAAAGTAGCTCCTAATATCCCGAATGGAGGATCGGCAACGTGCAAAACACGGTCGCGTTTATGGCGGGAGATCAATTTGAACAGCAACAATGTAGAGTAAATTTTAAGGGGTACACGAATAAATAAATATTCAAGAACGGCAAAGGACAGAAGAAAAGAGAAAAGAACGAGCTGCTCGGCCTAGTCGAATTCTCACATTACAATGTTTGCCAGCATCCTGTACCCAAAGCTAGACGCTCGCTTCGATCAGTAATCGATCCTCTTCCACGCCCAAATTCTTACGAAACCTTCCGAGGAGATACAGACACCTTTCAAAATAGAGACTTTGTATTGAAAACATTGAACGCGATGATTAAAACCAAGCAGCCGCTGATTGCGTCACGAACTGTTATTATCACCGCCGACACGGGTAACATCGAATATCGGTGAACCCCTGGATACGCACGACGTCTCCGTGAACGCCAATCGAGTATGGCCAATTAAATAATTTTATGATTATTTTACGCGTACGGGTTCCCGTAATAAAAACGCTAAAAACGTATCCTTACACGTTCGTATTCTCAAGTGATCTTCCTGCCTTCCCATCTCCTCCCAAATTAGTGTTCGAATGGACTACTCGAGTTCCATCGACTCGTTTTATGGCTTGTTTCTCCCGATGCCGATGCTCGTTAGTTTACTACGGCATCCCCGTCGCACAATAATACGCACACCTCCCGAGACGTTTATATACATATAGTATGGAACAAGGAACCGGGGGCCGTCTATTTAAAAGGTCGTGTTTTATCGATTTCGAAACGAACAGGTCGCGGCTGTCCGCAGTTCAGGTGAAACGCGTGGGTTTCTCGTGTTGCTGCTCGTTTCAAGGCAATCACGAAGAGGTTTTAGCGAGAGAACGGATAGAAACGGGAGAAGAAAAAGCGAAGAATGAAAGGAATTGTCGCTAACAACCACTGGCGGCGAGCAAATCTGAGACGCGGGTCTTTTGTGCCTCGTAAAAGTCTGCTCGGCCACACCGAGGCACGAATAATCGTAAAACCGGGCTGAAAACTGACAGGAAGTAGGCTGGCAAGAGTAGGTATGGTCGCTGCGTTACTCTCGTGGACCCGTCAAAATCAATTAGCCTCTCAGTCTTTCTTCTAGCGCGGCTTCACCGCTCCACCGCTTATTAGAAGTTATAAAATTTCGGTGCGACGGCCTCGAACCGATTCAATGGCTCGCTGTGCTCGCGACTTCACGGGACAGAGATTGGACGATTTACGCGAATGACAGTCTTTCCATTTCGAGACACCCTTTTCCATCTCGATCGATCCTTCTCCCGTTTCGCTCGAAACTTTACCTGCGAATCTCCTCGGCGACGAAACGCTACGAACGTAAATATTTAAGCAACCCCCGCGGTATTAAAAAGAAAGAGTGCAGCGTTACTGCATATTGCACAAAGTGCAAAGATCCGCGGAAAATATTTTGCCTTATTGTTTTCCATTGTTAAAAAACAAAGCCGTTGTTAACGAAAGGTGATTTGGCTTCGAAAGCGAAATTTCGATGTGCCGGCGCGCAATCGTTTCGCGGAAAGAAAGATCGATCGCGGCGAGGCGTATTTAAAGAAATATATGTCGGCGTTGAATGAAATCGTACAGATCGACATCGAGCCAGGCGAGTAGCAGAAAATACGTGTCGTAGTGCGTACTGAATGTATCGAGGCGAGTAAATGCACTGACGGCTTGTATATCCGGTCTGCGCTTTAGTATGCAGGTAGGGTGCCGGTGTGGTGTATAGATGCCCCATCCTTGGCGGGGAGGGGCAGCTTCCGATTCTGATTTATTGGAATCCTCCGCTTCCGATATTTTATCCGATTCCTTCACGTACCGACGCGCATATACGCGACTCGTAGACGTCGGACTTCCTATCCACGAAGAACAGGGTATCCGACATGTCGTCACACACACCTGTTCACGGGCTACCTCACAAGGACACGTAACACAGATTTCCCCGGTCAACTATTAAATTCGACATTCGCATTCGTTTCGACGTAATTGTTATACCATTTCTTCCAGTTATATAGTTATAGTCTTTTGACAAAAAAAACCAAATTATGTTGCAGTGAGTTGATCTAAGAACAGTAAGAAGTAGGCAGGGCCAGAAGGTGAATACTATTTGTCCAGAATATTGAATGGGACGTTAGGAATCTCTGATTGTGATTTAATACGAACTTGATACGACGACCTGTTGGCAATTGGCGAAAGAAATATATTATTTTTCGGCTCGATTAAAATACCCGCGATAAAGCGTATCGCTTCTAAAAATGCAACACCGTGTAGCCGTTAGGAAAGACGAGGTTCGCAAACAAAGGATTCGCAGATCGAAATTGTATCACGAACAGCACCACGTGCATGCGAGAGCAATCAGTCTCACGAAACTTCCTTGCTTCTCGGTATCCCTGGCTAATCTATCTTTTCTCTACAGAGTGTCTGCCGACGGTGAAACGATAACGAGAGCTGGGTGGTGACGTCACTGGACCACCAGACAGTACGTCGCCTGAAGTCGGTATCAACGTGGACGTCCTTAGAGGTCCCTCGATCCGAACTCCACGGTGTCTGACGCGAGGAGGTTCGATATCGTCGTGTACAACTAAATTACATAAAACCCTTTTTACGGTAGAGCGTGTTACATTCCACGTGGCGCAACCTGTGCACACTTGTATCGTGGATAGCTTACGTTTTTCCCAAGAAAGGGGAGAACAAGAGAGCGAGAGGATCGGCAGAGAAGGAGAAAGATTGTTAGCGAACCAAACGATATCGGATTATGCGCTGACTTAGAAAACATCGGTATCGAGTATCGCGGAACGATGATATAACGGTGACTTTGGTGGAGCCACAGGGCGAAACGGGGCCCTACACGTACTTAAAAGAGGGTCCCACAAATACCCTTTATGGTCGCGCGCGATGGACGCTAATTCTCTCGTCTTTGCACTTCGCTCCGCGTAGACAAATATCGGCGGCATAAACGAACAATGGGACCTGCCGGTGCTCGTAATGGAAATTCCTTATCCGATCGGCCGTCCCATATTATCATTGTCCCTCGTATTAACACAGGTTAGAATTAATCTTTGAATTCTCAGCATGACCCGCGATTACCATTTCGTTTAAGAGCAACATCCTAGGTGTATCTAACGGAACGTTCGCAGGATAAGCTTCGAGTCCGAAGGGCGAAATTGTAATTGAAACTGGGCCCGTTGCACTCCCGCAGTAATAGAGAAACAGGAAACGCGCAGAACGGTCGAGGATGAGTCAGGTGAATCCAAGAATTTGGCGGGCGCGTAAGGACGCTGAGTTATGGAGACCCGGAATCATGTCGACACGTGTGCACGATGCATAACTAGGGGGACAAGCTTAATCTATCCTAAAAAACGGGAGTAAAGTTTCGCGTGTGTAACCGTACCTTCGATCCTGCGGTTTCCACGTCTCTTTTTCGGATCGTTTCAGAAGAGGAACCTTGAGCAACGAGAGGCCGAACCCGGACCGTGATTTATTGTCCTTGGCTAGAGATAATAAGGCACGATCGGCTGGGAAGATTCTTTTTAAACCGAGGATCTCCGTGCGTGGTCGCACGGATCTATTTTTTTCCCTTGCTTACGCGTTTCATGATATTCGCCAACAAAAAAAAGAGAGAGAATGCGGCGAACGAGCTACCTGCCGCTACGGGGACCCTCTTCAGCGTTAAATAGGAGACGGAACTGAAATCGAACAGTTTTCCTTCTCGTTCGAGGCGAAGAATTTTATTTCCGGCGATTGCAACACGCCGCGCTTCCAATGTGCAATTACCAGTAATAAAAATTGCGCGCAAAGGTTCCAATAAGAGAAACGGTGTAATTTTATCGTGGTCACTTTCCATCCTTCCAATACGCGAGCGATTCGGCGCCCGTTACCGTACGATTGTATAAGAAACGTTGGGAAGAAGAGAAAACCGTAGGACGGAAATTATTGTAATGCTAATTGTTATTACGTGTCGATTATTTCAGTGTCTGATGTATTTCAATGATTCAATAACCGCATTCACTCGAGAAAGAAATACAGCAAGCAAAAAGTTTTCTGTTCGAAATAATCGTAATAATAATTGGAACAGAATATTGAATTTTTGAGAAAAATCCGAGACGCCGCTAATTCTATTTTCCGCACAGTTAAAGCAAATCGCTAATATCGAGGCAATTTGCGGGACATTACAAGTTACTTCTAAGATTCAATTTTCATTCTCACCCGTGACACTAATTCGCCCCACTTTCGTTTTCCCCGTATGAGTATTTAATTTATTCCCGCATGCAACGCCACGCTTTCCAGAATACTAAACCCGACGGACGCGGGGCAGTTAGGCGGCCATACGAAAATCGTAACACCGAATCCACGAGTGTATTCTTAAGCGGCTACGAAAAAAAATCCATTCGCCAGTCTAAGATCTCTTTCGAAGGTCTGCGCGACTCTACGATCAACGTCCGTCCGACCGGAAGTACTGCCATAACTGCCTTCCGCTCGATGTCCCCTTTCCCCGTCCGATCCCCACCAGAAGTCACGTCGGTAATTATCGAACCATTGATGAACTTAATCTTCCATCGTCGATAACGCGCGCGTGTAGATCACACCATGACGCGACGAATAACGCAACACCAACGGACGTTTCTCCGGGGAAAGACCACGAAGCAAGAAAAGAAAGAAAAGAAAAGAGACGAAGAGAAACAGTGTACTTACGTAATCATCACGAAAAATCTCCGCGTGCATCAGGGCCGTTTTCGCCTGCACAACAACTTGGTGCAAAAGCTGCGAGTCCGTTAGCTGCACCACGTCCAAGTCACCGGTAAAGTCTTCGGCTGCGAGGCCACAAGGGTTCACCCACTTCGGGGGCGAGCCAAGTCGTCTATCCTCAAGGGTCATCGCCGGGGCGCCGTGCACCGAGACCACGAGCAGGGTCACCAGAAGACCGCCTAACCCTGAAAATCAAATCGTACGTGAGAAATGATTGCGTCGACGAGCGCCCGTAACAGCAACGTCTGGAAATACAATTGAACGCGGCTCGCTGACCTAAATCGAGCACGGTGAAAGAGTAGTAATCGTCGAAAAGGAATTTTCAATTCGCTTAAAGTCAATTCAATATAAGGACACGTCGACGACCAAGGTAAAAGTCGAGAACGGCATGTCGCGTTTGCGATCTATATACAGTGTCTCGTTGAGCAGCCGCGTTTCAACCCGCTTATATAAAACGCAAGGTTCGGGTACGAGTGGAAGCGTCGAAAGAGCAGCTCGTTCGATCCCATTGGTATCGGTGGTGAATTCCGATTCAGCCGTTCTCATTTCCAATGCACGGCTAACTGCCGCGGTACATTATTAACGGAATTGTCCGTGTATTAAGAGGAAGATAAGAGAACCAGCTCGCTCTGGTCGGTAGTAATCAACGATTTGACGCGAGACTCTCGACGACGATGCCCTCGAGAGAAATCATCCCGCAGCTTCCGGCTTGCTGCATCTACCTTCCCCGTGCTTCAACCAACCCCCCCGACCACCCCTCCCACTCCCTCGGTGCGTTCTCTTCGTCGATAGTAAGCGCCTAAATGGTAGATTTCGATCGAGGCCGTCTTATGATCATCCGGCAGTTTCGGGATCACCGCTCGTCGAATTACGTCCACGCGAATTCGTCGTCGCATTATTTCACGAGTTACGACCCTTGATGAGGGGCCTTGGATCACGTGCACCGCTACGACGACAAACCATCAGCAGTCGCGTACGCATTCGGTGGATGTATATAACCGCCGCAGCCTGCCGCGTACGAGTTCTCTTTCTCCGTTTAAACACCGTCGTTTTTCTTCCCGGATCGTGGCGAGTATGCACGCTCCGAGCGCGAACACTTCATGCTTCATTTGCAACGCGAGGGGTGAGCCAATGCTCGTGCATCAACGACTCGATGGTTCGTCTAAACAGCGTTGTTTAGGTTGACATAAGGACGTCTTCAATCGGGAATCGCGAGCCGGTCGATTGATGTATCGATCCTTCCTTGAAACGATGGCATCGAGGACTGGAAGAAACGTGGGTACGTCTCGCGATCGTTGCGCGGGCGCTAACGAATTTAATTTTAATGTGCGGCGACGCGTGATGCAACGTGCACGACGGACGCGTTCTCCACTGGCAAGGAGAAAAGTAAGCGGGCGAAGGAGGAGAAAGAGAGACACAGGGACAAGGTGGGGACCAGGGGGAATGCAGGGAGACACCTGGGACACTTAACGCATATTAATAAGCGGCTCTTAAGTGCGTCTTGACGAAACGAGAGGGCAATTTGCCACGGGGAAGTTTGCGCCCCGAAGTAACCGTGAAAACAGTGTCGATGTGTGCACCGTGTCTAACGGTGGTACACGTTCTTCCGTTTGTCCGGGTATGTAACTGGTCGAATCTCGTTCCAGCCCGGTTCTCGAGGGCAACCGCGTTCATTCTCGATTATTCGGCGGACAAAAGTGCAACGTCGATGAAGTGGAAGCGGCGTCTCAACATTAATCGAACCGATTCCAGTGGAACCGCGGTGCAGAACGTTTCGACGAAAGCCACGTGAACGCGCATGCTTTTCAATGAAATTTCACCGCGCCCGTCACGACGCGTAGAACTCTCGCGACGCTGGAAAACAACGCCTTAGTACCTTTTCGCGTTTCGGCGAATTTCTGCCCAGCGGCGGCAAGAAAACGTACGATTTAATGGAACGGCGATTAAAACGGATAAACGGACAATTAAGACCTAGCGGCAGGTTGGAAACGATATCGTTATACCACGATCCTCCGTTAGCATGCACAAAGAACTGTGCCGTTTGGAAGAACTGTCTATTTAATAATGCCGCAAGTATTTTTATCGTACCAGAAGTTGCCACGATCCACGTAAATGATCTCAGCGTCTACGATTATATTTCCTTACTTGTCGCTCGTATACGCATCGTGTACTTTCTCCAGTTTCTTTAATTGCGCCACGCTTTTTGCACCGCTGAAAGTTAATTGCCATACGATATGTCCGACGCGAGCGGCCAAATTTGTCCGAGAAGGGAATTACGATGATAGGTGCTCCTGCAAGCAAGTTCGCATTCTTAAGCAGTAAGAAACCGAAAGAGCCACCTGCGGCGAGGCGACGCGCAACCTTGCCACCTGGAATGCATCATCGGATTTGCTTCGTACAGAAACTACACCCGTATCTCATTTACTTGAAACGTTCGCAATAAAATGCTATTATTTAGACGTGCCTCTTTTATATAAAATAATGCCTCTTCTCCCTGAAGTAAAATCAATGCCTTGTCGAATTAATAATCCAACGTAAACGAGTTCCAATCTATCGCTACGAACCACGAGCTACCGTAGAAGAAATCCAACGTTTTTCATCGCGATCCCGCGGTTTCTCGCGGATATTCGGTGAACGGTCATCTAACGGTCGTCACTCGCATCTTTTGTACATTCGCCCCGTGTGGCCTGGACAGCGTAGACGGCAGATCCTAGGACCTACCTCAACGACCACGCTCGGTGACGACGTTCCAACGAAATTCCTGAGAACCCGCGGCTGCGTGGAAAAAAGTAAGGCGCGCAAAGCCGCGCGGACACCGGTGCAAGACGCATCTCTGCTGTTGGCCGGCAAGAAGATGGTGAAAAATGCGGTAATGACGCACTGTCCTCGCATTGCTCACGACAATTATACCCCATTACGCCCGTCCCGCCACCCCCTTATCAACCAGATCGTGCCCATGCCCGGACCGGAGCGCGTTGCGGTAGGTCGCGGTTTCCGTCGAGTTCACCAATTTATCGTACGCCCTTCCCGGTTTATCGTGGCCACGATTCGCGACGATGCAAAGTGCACCGGTGCCCGCGTCACACCGTTGCGTTGCGTCGACAATGAAGCAGCTCTAAACCGAGAGGTTGCACAGATCTTACTGCCGCAAAGTCCTTCTTCGTTCGCTCGATTAACGGTCCAAAGTACACGCCACTTCGTTGCGTTATACTCTTGGATGTTATTATGCATTTCCTTTTTTCCCCTTTTCGCTGGCGAGACGGGAGGTACGCGTCGCATGGAAATTTCGCGGGCAGGTGAGGCCGTCAATCAGAACTCACCGTTGACTCGGGTATGCTCAACAGGTGGGTGTGCCGAGCGCGCGCGCGCGCTGTTTGCTGTCGCGGCCGATGTCACATTTTTCACCAGAATTCGATTCCAAATACGCGCCCTCGACGGGCCGCGTGCGTTTCGCCCGTGTCCGATCGAGATTCGGGATAGAAAAGCGAAAAGGTACAGACGCGGGACAAGTGCGTCGCGCGCGAGCGAATCACAATTGCGCGAAGAGACGAAAGAAGAGACGAATCGATAGGGAGGACCGTTACAAGGAGGATGACTAATGCGTTCATCGACTTGCTCGAAAGTGACGTCAAACCGCGAGAGAGAGAAAGAGGATACAAACAGGGACAATGGGATCGGCGAAAAACATTGTATGATCACGTTTAGTAGGTAGCTGCTACGTTGAAGTTTGAGAAAAAAACGCGCCGGTTATCTGACATTTTCGCGACGGACAGCATCGAAATTGAAAATTCGTGACGCGCACAGATACGCGGGGCTGTCGTTAATCGTTAAAAATGTTGCTTCCTACGTGGCTGGTTGCGGAGTGTCGATCCGCACGTCAACAGGTGATTCGAGAGGTAACAGCCTCAGCCGGCAGCCACGTTCGGACAGTTTCGCTTCGGGATAAAGGAAACTTGATGAATTACAGAAATATGTAATACGAATGGAATTCATGACTGTAGTTTGCGTTTGTTTCTATCGTTAATAAACAACTCGACGCGTGGTGGATCTTGAATGGACGGGCGTAAAAACGTCGATGGAACGGTGACGAAAACGGAGCCGAGGAAAGATTCTCAGCGATCATTACGTAAGAAAGCACTGATTTTACGTGAGTCAGCGGCAGGTGTGTAGATGTATCCTGCACATCGTACGGACTGAGATGTGTAACGATAATGAATGACACCTATAACGATGCACGTTTTTCTACTAACTGTAATTTGCTGCACGACGTATTACGATGGATATTCTAATTCCACGTTCAGGCGAGTTACGTTTCGCTTGATTATTTTCTTGTGTCAAAACGAAAGACGAAAGTGGCTGCAACGACAGCACGCTGACTAATCGATTTGAGAATAATGAAATTAATGAACACAAGTGGGCGACAATAGCGTCAGGTTGCAGAAGTGATTATAAAATAATATGTGAATATAATCGTACCGAACGGAGCGTATCACGAAGTGTATCAATTCGGAGAAGTCATTGCGACCGGAAGGAGGATGCAACTTTTACTTTGACAACAAAGTCGAGATTAAACAACAATGCGGGGCACAATGTAGAGTCGCTCGAATAATTACGTAATCCCCATTATGAATTTCAGCCACACACGAATTTTACACCGAGGAGGGGGCTCGAAATTTCCCAATTAAACGCGAATTTGATTCCCCCCCGTAATAGCGTCCTTAATTCTTCTGCCCAATTAAAGCGTAACAGCTCTGCATACCTGTCTACGTTAAATCGTACCTCGCAACGATACCCGCCCCGACAGATCGTGTGACCCGGACATTATCGATAATAAATCCATCAAATAGAACAGTATCACGGTTAAATAAAGAGCCGCCACAAAAAGCAATCAGCATTTTAAGAATTATACTTCAACATCGATGACACCCAGGATGAATATCGAACGCCAATCTACCGGACGAAAATCATTGGCCATGCAAATAAGAGAAGAAGAAGAGGAAGAACAAGTAGACAGGGGAGCAGCGGCAGTTATCGCGCAACATTATCCTAACGATCGTCGCGTTCTGTAGTCAGTAGTTCGACTTACTCAGCCACGTGGTCACGGTGACGGATGCGTTGTGCCTCGATCGTATCCCTCGATCGTCATAAAATGCAGGTACGAGGCACGTATCACGTGGTAAACGTCTCTGTGCGTGATTTTTCTTTTCTATTCTCGGAGCGATCGCCGCCGCGTATCGGGGATTCGCATCGGGAATGGCTTTGCACCGCATCGTTGGAGCTGTCATGTTCGTAGCCTGGATGATGTTCACCGATCCATCCGACGTTGCACGATGATCGTGAACCCTGTGGGACGTGGTCCTTTGGTCACGGGCCAGAATCGCCTCCATTGTCATTTGTCGATCGTGAGCGATCGCCGTATCCTCCACAACTGTCATAATCGCATATCACTTGATCACACTCGTCGCACGTAGGCACTCGCGGTGGCGCGTGGCAGCCAAAGAGGAAGCGAGACGTGTGTATCTATCCTCGTGTGTCTCCGCGTCAATGTACACCGTCTGCTTCCCGCTATCGTATAGAAGCGGATCGTTGGTACCGTGTTATCGGACGCGTGTTCGCGTGAACGAGGAACGGATGAACCGCGTGGAGAACGCACTGTAGCTGCGAACACGGTACCCTGGTATCGTTGCGGTGTCCGTCGAATAATTGATATTGTAACGAAATAAGATATAATACACGATGTACGTCGACTGGATTCGATCGTTAGACTCGCCGGTCTACTGGACTACCGGTAAGTGATCACACTTGAAAAACTGTCCGCACAGAATCACAACCCGTTTGGCACTGGTCCCGACACACGCGATGCACTGATTCTTATACGAGGGGGGAAGGGGGTTACGAGAGCTGTCTCAGAAGGAGATAGGAGAGGGGGGTAGTGCGGTAGGTGCTTAAGAATGTGACGGGGGTGGGGAGAGGGTCGCGTGGAAAGGAAAAAGAACCAGGAACTCGGTGGTGCACACCGTTAAGGGTGGTCCGTGGAAGTTTCTTTTTTTCGTCGCTCTCTCTCGCTCTGTGCTTCTCTTCCTTTTCTTAATTTTTCCCGGCTCTCTCTCTCGCTTCGCCGTTTGTTACCCTTTTGCTTACGGGGTCTCCAGATCTATTCGTCGCTCGCAACCCTCCTCTTGGCGGTACCTTGTTAGTCGCACGCCAGTGGGGTAAGGTCGTACCATACCGAATGTCAGAAGGTGACTGAGGTCTTCGTCGCCCTCGTCCGGCCGAGTGTATCGAGTGTATCACCTCTCGCCTCTGTCCGAGTTAACCACGGCGCAGAGAAGGTAGGTAGGTAGGTAGGTAGGTATAGAAACAGAGAAGGAGAAGGCAGCTATAGGCAGGCAAGCGAGCCAGAGGCAGGCTTGTTCGTTCAGTCGTTATAGTAGGAGTGAACCTGCGTAAGGGAATGGAAGTGGAAGGTGGACTTCTGTCTGTCTGCCTTGCTTGTCGGTAGGTCGTTTCTCTTGCCCGTTCTCACTTCTATCTATTGTATTCTCTTTCGTTCCCTTTCCTCTTCCTTTCTTTCCACTCTTCGTTCCCTTCTTCGTCCAAGCCCGGCGTTCTTTTCCTCTTTTATCTCGTGCGGCTCAAGTGTATGACTATCGCTGTATGGTAGTGGCCACTCGGTCGACCGGTGCCTATATACGATTGTAAAGACACCGAAGCACGTGGCCCATACCCCGCTTTCGGTCAATCCTAACTACCCCCACTATTATGCACCGTCGCCCTTCCTTGATCCCTAACTTTCTCACTCCCTCTTCCACTCATCCTGGATTTCTTTCCCTCTCACCTCATTACTCCTTGCTTCTCTTCTATTCTTCCTTCTCCCGCCGTACCGGACTCCTTTTCCGTGTGCTCCGCCGCCTCTTCACCGCGCCTTGTCCTGCCCTGCCGCCTCCTGTCTTCGTCGTCGGCATCCCTCCCTTTTACTTCACGCTCGCCGCAGTCGCCACCCCCACTACGCGACACTCGTGGGTCAGGACTCCAAGACTCATTCATAACTCCCCGCGAGCATCCAGCTATCCCCACTAAACGCCCCCCCATCGGTTTGCCCCCACTATTCGTGTAGTAGAAGCTGGGCATCTAAACGAAGCGATCTCGACTTCGACTCACGATCAGCCTGCTGGAAGCTCGATGGTATACCGGCACGTTCCGCGGCTCCTCCGGCCGTGCCACTCACAGGTGCACCGCGATACCATCTGCCACAGATCGTCGGACATCGACTTAGCCTCCGAACCGATGCTGCAGATTTATGTTTCCACCCCCTCGAGTCAGCCCTGGACACTTCTCCCAAAGTCGAAATTCGGTTCTCGTTTTCTGTTTGTTCGAAAATCCAAACAGCACGCAATTGCATGTCGAGCCAAGTCATCTCTGCGATCGGTTTGCCACTCAAGGTGTAACTTTCCTCCTCTGTACCGATACCCTGGACGCTTCTGATCGGAACCATTCGCATGTACATTCGATAATCCATTCTGATATTCTTGCTCGCCAGTACGTACGTATGTATGTATATCTTAATATTTAAACCACATAAGCTGTAACTCGTTCCTGCTGCCTACGCCCGCTTTATTCTGCGGAGGATCGTTGGTATGTCGTCTAGAAGAGGCTCGGTCCTCGCAGCTGCAACGATCGTACAGTCGTTGGGACGCGAGCTCTTTTTCCGTGCACAGGAGTAGAAGGCACGTCGTTAGTCGGTTCGTTTCCTCCGTGAGAATCAGCGATACATTAATATGTTTTTATAAATAAATCCGTATCCGAGAACGAGGCATCCGTGGGGGCATCCCGCACAGGGGAGCGTGTGCGTCATTAGCGGAGCTGTACGCGCGAGTCTGTTAATTATCGTCGTCGATAAAGGCGCGACGTTGTTCGTAACACGAGGCACATCGCGTAGCGGCAGGAGAATGTTGCAAGCAGCATCCATCGTGAAGAAGAAGGTTCGTCTCTCGAACGTGCAATTAATAAGCGGCGACGGCGATTCGTGACTTTTCGTCTACGTCAGAGCGAACGTACACGCGTGTATACGTGCGCGCAAAGTGGCTATGGGATACAGGCGCGTTTCCCTAGACATAACAACGTGTAACAACGCTAATAATAGAGAAGATAACGACAATAGTAATAATTACGATAGTTCGCTGCTCGTGCAACAGCACGGATTAATTGCAGACAAGATTGCGACGACAACGAGCGCCTCTCGCAGCGAACGCTCGATGAAAATGACAATGAGCGATTTACGGGCGATTTCTTTAGCGGTATAGGTATATCATTTCCCTCGCGAAGCGCAGCCACGCTACGGCCAATCTATCGTAACCGTATGACACATTTGCATAGTTGCACGCGTGCTTATCTATTACCTGTTAACAGGTTCTATGAACGTTCGCGATAATAGAGGTCTTCCTTGACTCGGCCTTCCCGAACCGAAAATGGTTTTGTACATTCGCCAATTGTTTTTGTTGTGGGATTCAATGCTCTTCTACGACAATAGTTGAATTAAAAATTCATCGAGGACTGAAGATCAAGTTGCTCCGTTCTGAGCGCGTGGAAATTTTCTTTCAACTCGTGACTTCTATTTAACGATCTCGTGAAATTTCAGATCAATTAGTCTGATGTTCACCTGACCGTGTATCCCTCTCACATTTCTGATCGCCCTACCTTTACGCCGGCGATAATCTGCCACCTGTGAACAAACTCGGTATCCTCTTTTCCCTCCCACTTAAAATCGCCGATGACGTTTCCTTTCACTGGCTAAATTACTCGTATCTCGTAACCCTGCGTGAAATCCCCGCGTCAGGTGTAAGAAACATTCGTGTCGTGTCTTCGTTAACGGCCAGCACTAGTTACTTCCGAATGGAAATAAACGATCTTTCTTGGTACCAGCGGTGGTGCGTGAATCAAAAGGCGATGACATTTCTCTGGCGGATTTTTTCTTAGAATCTTCTCTAGTAGCCCTAACAAGACGTCATTCCTGCCAACAGTAGGCGGATAGAGTCCCATTAATTGCACCATTCTTACAAGACACCCGAGCCAACCGACGTTAGGTAACGCATCGGAACAATTTGTTTAATACTTTCCTGAACTGTATCAATGACCTATATCGTTCCTCGTAGATACTATTATCGTAGTTCGGTGCAATATCTACCTGGCCAATTACCCGCGCGATCATCACTCCTAATCCCTCGTCCTTATGAGATTTAAGTTTCTATATTTCACTAATGCAGATCACTATTACAGAAGACCAGAAATTATTCTAAAAATTGAAATTACATTATTACTGGAGAAAAGCGCACGGTGCCCACCTATAAAAGGTACGTAAAATACCTGTGAAAGATCGACGATAGGGTTGCAAGGATTTGTACGTGACTAAGCGACTTCTATTACATCAACTTTGGAGATCGTCGTATGAGCAGATGCGATCGAAGTAACGGTTTGCTGGTTTCGGTTCCACGTAATACAAGCGTGCTCCATTACGCGTGTGACGTCATGGGATGAAAAATTTCTGAAAGTTCGTAAGGGTTTCACGAGAAAAATCATTCATCGATTTTAAAAGTAGGAGAAATGAATTTGGTATCAGGGTCAACCTCTTTCTCTTCAGCGCTTCCTTCTACTTTCGCTGCTATTTGTTGTACGGTAAAAAAAAAGAGAAGAAGAACTGGCTAACGGAGTGACGTAGCGATTTTCGCAACGATTACACCGGTCTCGCCAACAGTTGCGAAACGATTCCGCGCCTACGAAAGCAGACATATAAGCCGGCTACGTCACGTTCAATTTTCGGGGTCAAGTGCACAAGTAACGCTTCGTTCGAAACGTCCGAGAAATACCATGGAGTGTGACTACGTATACGCATATCGACACACCGGAATACTCTGTTATATAATTCGAAGATATACATCTTGCACGACGTCACGGTTTGCACGATGGAAAATCGAGTGTGAAAAATTGAGAGCCCAGGCGAATGTCAGGTAGCTCGAAGAGATATTACCTAATTAATTTAAATGGCTTCGCATTAATTTGTTGCATTTCAGAGCAGCGTAGTCGAATCTGAATGGTTGAATCGAACGAACGTTATTTCTACGAACAGAGTGGGATTATCTACTTAAAGTTAGAAATTGTTGATTGGAAAATCCAAAAAGTAACCCCTAGTTTTATAGCCCGCTAATTTAATATAGAACTCATAAATAAGTGCGCCATTAATCAATTATGTTTAATGCCCTTCGAATGAACATTGTCCCCGCGAACATAGTGGGATTATTTGAAGTTTCAAATTGTTGATTGGATAATCCAAAAGGTGACCCATAGTTTTAAAGCCTGCTGATTCAATGTAGAACTCGTAAATAATTGTGCCATTGATCTGTTATTTAAAATGCTTTTCAGACGAACATTATTTCTACGAAAATAGCTGGATTACTTATATTTCGAATTTGGTAAAGGGTAGTAAGTCATTGTCGATTGGAAAATCCAAAAAGTAACTCTAGCTCTCAAGCATAATGACTGACAAGTACGACTTGTACGACTTGTCGTACTGACAAATACGACAAGTATGACTTGTGAGTATCGAACTCGTAAATCATTGCACCATTCATCAATTATTTAACATAGCGCTATTATTCAAAAATTTGAGAACTATGCAAAAGATAATAAAATATTGCGTACTGAATAATCCAGAAAATAGTCCCAGCTCTCGACTCTGCTAATAGAATTACGAGCCGGTAAACAGTTGCACGTTGAAAAATAATTAAATAAAGAGCATTCAATAATCCGATTTCACATTGTCAATTGAAACCCAATTATACAACGATACATCGGGCGTAATAATCGGCTAACACATTTGAATGTTTGCTTCGCAAGAATTAATGCCGCAAATTTAATTATCAGACTTCTTTAATTTTATTTTTCTCGCAAGAGACAACCCCCACTTTTCCATTACACAGCATTTCAGCGTAATCGCTTTCCCTTCAACTGCACTTCCCTAACCCCTTGTTCGCCCACATTCGACGTAATAATTAACGCTGCAGTCTAGGGTGGTCATAAATTAAGGATACACATTTGACACCGCGGCGCTGCTCAACAGGTAGCTGGTAACCTTGACTGTCTAGGGGTTTGGTAAGATTTCCCTACTACTCCGAAAACACCTGCTATATTGGTACCTTTCGCCGTGCATACAAATCCTGCCGTAGGTAATCCGATGGGTTTAACCATCGATTAGACGCGGCGAAAAATATTAGTGGATCCAGAAAGTAAGTTCGGTGACTTTAACGGAGATAAGGTCACAGTGGCAATCGGTCAACGTTTTCCACTCTTACTCAACTCTTCTAATATTATGCAGGTCGCCGGCTGGGGAAGTACGCGTGCCGATTCGAATCGATGTTAATACCTTCTCCTGGAAGTTGGGTCCCGATTATCGCGTGCGTACCCGTCCGTACGCCACGAATCAATCGACCACGGCCTCGAGACGCTCGGCGTTTCGGCTCACTTGTGTCGCCAGTTTGACTTTGACTAGAAATTCAGATTACAGGCTCTGCCCCCCCAGTTTCTCACGTGGATCAACGATAACTTTCTATGCAACGATTTGGCAGGAATGCAACGATCATACGTGACTATGATTCATTTAACTGTTTCAGCAATTCGATCACGCGGAGGTTTCTTTTTTATTGCCGGGATGGTATTTCACGTGACTTTGAAAACGTGAATTATGCTCAATATAAATCGTGACTGTCAATAAATGTAATTGTATTACACTGGACAAGGTCGTAGAAGAATTTTCTTCCTCCGGTTTGCAATATGCCTTGCTCAGCGCGTACGATATTAATTGTCGATAAATTTTCCCGTGCGAATTATCGTTTCAGGGGAATAAAGTTTGGAATTTTTAACGGCCGGCACCGTTTATCGCTTTGCCGTTCGGCGCTTTATTAACATTTTCCACGATTAATTAATAAACAGGCGCGAGCTTCGTCGGTGACACATTCTGCGAGGAGTCGCATGTTAAATTAAGCAGCACTGTACATACGTGACCATCCTCACGAGTTTTTTCAGCAGGTTCGTTGGATATCTTGCGTTGCTCGCTAGATACACGTGATTCTCTTTGTATACATAATGTAAGGTATCGCATCAGCATCACGGCACTCGGCGAAAATGGAAAAACGAAGATAGATGCGGGCACGGAGTTTGAACACTCGTAGGGGAAACATAACCAATGCTTGATTAGTGCAAACACCGAATTAGAAAACTAATAGCTAATATAGGAAGTTGAATTTTCATTATTTGCTTCTCTCCCGAACACATTAGATTAATTATGTAAAAAATATTTCTACACATGGTTTTCTGAGCTCTTCGATTTTTCTAATGATAATTCTTCGTTTAGTTCATCAACACTTATCGTATCCATTCTCCATAAATGCCTTATTCCATCTATTCATAAATTCGTCAGAGATCGAATAAGATTAAAATATAAAAGATAGAACGCTTAATTTACTCCGTTTAATTTTTGGCATCTGTAACAACGGAATCAAAGACTAAATGCTTGCATCCGTTTCACCGTTTGTTTCTATAAAAATACGCAGCAGTGCAAACCAAATGTTTACCACTACATCAGCAAAACAGGTTGCACTAGCTTCCTCCAGCGCTCATTATCGCATCGCAATCGTTCGATCGAAGGTATTAAGTAAACGCCCAAGTCGAACCGCGTTCCGAACTAAAATTAGTAACCACGTAAGTGATCACGTATTTTACAAATCTGTCATCGCCGCCGCGAGAAATTAGTCGCGTGCGTCACACGTCAGCATCCAGTTTGTTGGTTATTTGCATGCAGGATTTTGTTTCCGGTTCAAATGTGCTACGCCGGGGTTAAGTGGTGACTAGTCGGCGATTACGCAGAAAATGTACGCATCCTCGTGGCGCTAAGCCAAAAATGTATCAGCAAACAAATAAAAGAAAAAAACGAAAGAGAGAAAAACCACGAAACAAGAGCCCGAACCGGACATTAGTGAGTCAACATGATAATTGTTTCGCGGTAAATCCACACGTTTTCCGCCGAAAACTTGGAGAACCAACGGCTGGTATATGCACGCGATGTAGGTATGACGAAGTTATTTGCCAACTTTAGCATGACCCAGTCATGGTATATGTCAGTTATACAAATTAGCCCAGTTTTGTATAATACTGTTACGCGGGTGACCACACATGAGCGCGTAATGCACCAGTCATCGTATACCGACAATCGTTTCGATGGAAACGGTAGAGAATAGTCAGAACTACATAGCGCGCTACTGTCATCGACTGACGAATGAAGTATCAATTTGATATAACATAAACGATTGATGTAAAATAAAATTATGCTGGAAAGTAAGACGAGAAAATATTCGTTCGTATTTTTGCGTGAAACAGATCTTCTAAATATAGTGGCTGACTTCTTGAATAACAAACAGGAAGCGGCTGCGGGTATATTACTGCCACTACCTGCTTTAAATATATTTCGTTCATTTACATTGTTCGTGCTGGCGCTTGGCAATTTTGGTGGCTCGCGCTAAAAATTTGCGCCAGTTATAATAGTATACGTGCTGAAAATTTCACCGAGATCGGTTGACGCGGAAGCAAATGGCAAACATCGACAGATATTAGAATGTGTGAATTTTAAGCCGAAACATATGTGTCAGTATGTTTTAAATTTTCATTGCTCAAATAAAAAATGTTAAAAGCGACTTTTCTATTTTTTACATAATTCCTACCGATTGAAATTTTTCCAATATTTGTTGACACCTCATCTAGTAAACCGATCCTTCTAACTTCTAAAAGAACTCGAGTCGTTTCGTGCAATATGAAGACAATTACATACTCCGTTTCAAAGGTTATACGATTTTTACTGTAGACTGATTTCCATCGTGATAATCATATTATTATCTTATAGCGTTATAACAGGAGATGGTGTCACATGAAATACCTGTACCCCCATAAAAAGATTAAATAGCTGCTATTTTAAAAAGGGGCTAATTTATTGAGCAACATAAATATATAATTTATGAATAGAATAAAATACTTTATGGCCAATCATCTTGGTTTTAATGATTGTACAATTTTGTGATGCTATTCCTTCCCGTATTGTGTTGAAATTTGTTTATTTATTGCTTGTTATATTTTCCATGTCATGGAAAATATATGTTGTTATTTTCGGTTGAAGGCGAGACACTAAGTCATTTGTATTTAGTGACAAGTAGATTGTGTTTGACCACAGTAATACAAAAATAAAAGGTATTGGACATTTCTTCTATTCAAACCAAATCGGATTATATATCTTTGTAGAATAGGTGACAGAACAAACCAATGGTAATGTCCTTTGTCGAAATTTCGCAGCGAATAATCCTAACTGTAATTTTCACTATAATACGGAGCAAGTTCTCGAAGTTCACGGGCTAGGTTCATATCAGTTTAAACGAGATCAAAAGCAGGTTAAATTAATCCTTTAACGGCGACGTATTTTGTGGACGTCTAAGTAGCTTCGGAGAAATGTATTGTAAACGGAAGAAGGGGCACCTACCAATTGATACGCGAGTTGTGCTATAATATATTATAGTGAGTACTTATAGCAGATATATAAAATAATTAAAAAATTGGAATGTGAGAGTTTCAGAGAATAATTATAAAGGACAACAACGATACAATATTAAATTGATTTAGACGAGTTGTTACCACGGATTAAATTTCATTCGATTATGGGTTATTATGATCCCTCTCAACGAGATGATATTTGATGTAATGAACGTTTATGAACCATTACATAAACCTTAATTTGACTCTTATGCAGACAACCAGGTACCGAGCTATTTCTATATTTCGTTTAATAATTTTCTATGTTTTTAACCAAATATACTAAAACGGGTTTCTTAAAATTAAAAAATTAAATTGTTTCGTTAAAAATACGTGCCGAATATTTTACACGAATATATGAAATGAAGCTAATAACCTTTCGAACATTTTGGTGCCTACAGAAGATCGCTTCCTTTATATGAGTTTAAAGTGTGAAAAATTATTCGGAACGTTGCGTTGTTGAGAATATAAATGAAGAATTTCGAGCAAATTATGTGAGTTCCATGGATGACTACCCGTTGGTGTGGAAAACACAAAGCAAACGACCATTCCTCGAGAAAGTTGAGCTGAGGTAACTTGTTCGATGCGAATGCCTTAAGATAGAAATTTAAAAATTTGCGAATGGCAAGGTTTTGGAAGGATGTTATGTATCAAATGAAAGTAAAAATTGTACAATTAGCTATTATTTTTTGGGTCAAATAGAATGGACGAAGTCCAGTGGTCAAACCAATTTCAGGGAAACGAAGTCAGGAATAAAGTTTTGCACGGTTTCCCCAAGTCTGAGCACGGATTACCAAATTTCCGAAGAAGTCATGAGGAAAGGGTTTGAAATTGAAGGGATTATAATAGTGGGCTTTGAATAATTTTCAACTTTTGGGCATTCTTAACTTTCATAAGCCTGGGATACTGAAACTAATTGGTTGTTGGGGAAAACACACAAATCCAAGTGGAAATTATTTTGATTAAATGCATATTATAATTCCTCGAAGGAACTAGTAACATGTGTCAAAACAACATCTTATATGCATCAAATTAATAACAAAGTACGCACCGGAATTTAATTTTCAATTTGTCCTTTCTCTAAATAAATAGCAGGAACTAAAGTTTAATCCAAGTGAATATATATATTGTTCTTAATAATATAAATGATGTCTTTCGAGTTCACCTAACGCAATAACAATAAATAAAAACTTAATTTCTTTTTGAATTTTGAAGTACTGTTCTACTTATTAAAAATATCAGGAACCACACTGACCACGTTATCAGTTAACTACATCTACTAATTCCTTCGTTACATAATTCCACCACAATCATAAACCTACGAAAACTGTTTAACCCTTGAAATCCTATGGGGAGGAGGGAATCGTCTAACATCCAAGTCGAAAAAGAGTAAATCAGAATTAAATCTCCCCAACGATTAGCTGATCTAAAAAATCCATGTCGATCATTCCTACACACTCGATAACGATTGCAAGAATAATATTTCCACAAGATTGCGTAGACACATTAACGACCCAAACATTTCATCTGCAACAACCCAGTGCTAGATACACTACGCTGTACTATTGTTATATAAGAACAGGTAATTTTGCCCAATGACAAGATTCGGCCATCGAGTTCGTTGGACCCTCGAGCACCGTATATATGTACATATATCCCAATGCCAGAAACGCGTATACATAACTTTGGATCTCGGCTCTACAACCGGTCAGGTTTTCGCGCTCGGTATTACGCGAGCGAATTCGAGGCGCGTACCGGCGCGTTGCTCAGAAAAACGACGTTTAACCGGCCCAAGTGGAAAAGGCGGGAGCAATTTTTCGAAAGAGGCAATTATCGATTCGTGTGGTCCCCGCGATCGCGACCGTTGCAAGAAGCGGATAGAGACATCGGCCACATTCCAAACGTACGAAAGGCACGCGGAGAACCCAATAGGGACCACCACGTTTTCTCTCTTTCTTTATCTTGCCCTTTCTGTGACAGTCTTGTTGCCCGTTTTGTCCTTTCTGCTTTAACATTTCGGTCGCACAAGGACCACCCAGAACCGCTCTCGTCGCCTGGCGCAATATTCAATACCCGCGGTACACAGTCGGTCGCATGACCGCCAAAGAAATAGATCAGTCGTGAACGCGAGGCTGCAAACTAGAAATGATCTTTGTCGCTCTACGATTCCTTCGGAATGTTCCTTTGGTCCAGGTGAGAAAGTGTTATTGCGGGATTGTTGGCGGTAAATTTAACCTGATGACGTCTCTACGGGCGTCGTTTTCATTTCTCCAGCGAAGTGTGAATTTTCCTGGATCGATTGAACAGTTCGAACTATGGCACCTTTCGCGTGGCCTGAACTTATAGCAACCTTGGTCGTCGTGGGTTATAATTGTACAACTTATTTATATTTTACAGTTACGTGACAAGGTAGCGTTCGTTTTAATTGTGCTAATTAATCGGGGAAATTTGAACAGTTCGGTTCAGTTTATAGAAATATTGCCGAGAGAGTGATATATCTTTTAGAATGTTGCAAATTATCTGCTTTGTTACGGTACGCTTGAGATTTAAAATATACTTAAAGTAGATAGCGATACAGTTTCTACTACCCTTGAGGAAAAGTTTCTTTCATGAAATGTAATAATACAGTGAAATACAAAGTGGTATTCTATACATATCTTTAGCTTTATTTTCTTGCGTTTTCAAATATATATAAGTATATATGTATACAGTAATATTTTTTACCTCAGTCGCGCCAGTCTTCTTAATTACTTTCTTATTATTGGTAAAAAGGAATTGCCTAGGGTAGTATTAACCCTTCAATGCCTGAATGATACTGCCGTTATTTTGTCACCCCAGTTTTCGTTCCAAATACATAATACTTCCAAACGAATCGTATAAGACATTTTCCACTTACAGGTATTTTTTAGAAATATTTAATCATACATTCTAGCATGCCAATAAATATCGAGTAGGTAGCAGTACTATCGTTATACTAAGGGTGTATAATACGCGCGATTTTCGTAGTAAACTATCCACTAAATAAAAAGCCCTGTCCACGCGTGCACTTTGGTAGCACAAACATTATGCTGTACGTAGCTATCCGCATATTTAAATAAACATTCGGACTAAACGATAAAACGTAAAGCAACTCATGAATTTAACCCTTGCACGGTATTTGCAAGTATACCACGGACAAGAAATTTGATGTAAAAATCTCCCAATTTTACATACTCACGGAAGCCAAGCATACGACAAAAGAAGTATTGTTTGCTCGAAAATTTCGATGCAACATTCCAATTAGACCACAAACATTTTTAAGCTAATTTTTTGTTTATCTCGAATACACCGATTCGTATGATACATTACAAACGAAGAAAGAGTATTTCTTAATTTCATTCAGATCCATCGAAATTACCGTGCGAGGGTTAACGAAGCCTCTTCAGCGTTCGCAAAACGATAGGCGCGTTCATTGCGAGGGACTCGCCAAGAGCGAAGAGCTCGTCCGTTTCGCTCGTCTGCTGTTATTTTATTTCTAATTTTATCCGGGCTTCGTTAAAGGTAACGCAGTTCAGGGAACAGTAAGTTGAAGAAGGATAGAGTTGCTTACCGGTGCGAGGGAGAGAGGTCAGCATCGAGGCAGCGGTGACTTAAGAATTTTCTGAGCCGTGAAATCAACGTTCATTTATCGGCGCGGTCGTGTCAGCGAATGTTTTCAGCGTCGTATCGAGAAATTGCTTGCCATACGGATCGCCGTGTGACATAAAACGTCGCGGAGATGAATTCACATTCGAAAGGATCGGTAATTTTTTATGGATGCAACGGTCGCGGAGAATTGGAAGGATAGTAAATCGGCGAGACTGGCTCGCGCACGCACATCAATGAAAATACGACGACGCGAAAGAAGTTGAACAAAAGAGTATCAGTGACAGTTCGTTCGATGTGAGTAGAATCGTATTGTTTCCGCATTATAATATTATCACAATATTGCACAGAAATGATTTCGTACGATTCGCACGGGTCGTTGCTTTTATCATTTTCACTCGCGCCATATAGATAATTACACTCAATTTAGAAAATCGGACAGTTTCCTACGTTTCGTAATGAAGTATTGTTACATTGTGGTATATTTATGAATGTAATTAACTGGTAAATAGAAACAAGGACGAATTGGCGCCAGCCAGTGACAATTCACCTGTGAATACAAACATCTACCAGTTTCGTGATCGCTACTATGAAACGTATGTATGTATTATGCCATTGATGACGCGATAGATATTCGAGATGGTCGACGCCACTGCGGTTTCGTTAACAGTCGAACGACGGAAAAGCTTGCGTGAAGAACAACGCTGCTCCATTATTGGCAGTTCAAGAAGAATTTCGAAAAGAAAGCACTCACATTGCCCCAGCTAAGTCCCATATTTTAGATTCCATTATTATTTATCACAGCAAACAGATTTCTGTTATTCACTTGATAACTTCAAATCGAAATTTCTATCTACAATTCCTTTAGGATTCACTATTTCCTACGACAAAGCTACGAAAATCAAGCACAAATACATTAGAATTTCTGTCTAAAGATATCACTTAACGTCATTAATTTCAATATTCATTTCTCCGTATTCTTCACGCTTCGCAAATGTATTTGCGATAAAAAAAAAGAATTCGCATTTACTCATCGCAACCCCCCCAAAGAAAAAATGACGCGACCGATGATTTTCAGCCGCATCGAGTATTTCTCACCGCGACGCGTCCCTCGGATCGATACGTTCTTTTTATCAGTGGCAACTCGTGCACCTGCATAGTTTCCAAAAATGGAGCCACCGTTCAGTTTCTCTCTAAATTAATCAAATCATCGCTGCTCCCGCATCTCGACGCGTTCGAAAGTCGCCCACCCTCTTACAGGCGTGAGTTAGAAGGAATCGTCACTGTTTTATAAGACTCACTGGCGGCATTCCTCGGTACGGTGCAGCGTAGATCCTCAGGTGACGAGTCCCACGCCATGGAACATTCACGTCGCGATCACGTTCGAGCATTTCACCCGACGTACATACGTTATCGGACCGTGAATGTCACTTGCACGATCGCACGCTCTAACAGACACTGTCGCGTGTTTTCTCGCGGCACGAGCCGATCAGCTGGGCCAGGCCGCTGGAAAATCGTGCTTCGCGCGAGCAACGATCCTCTCCGTTCGGTGCTCGTATCGCGAACGGTGTCGCGTGGTTAGTTTTTCCCCGTATGTTTACCCACTTGGTCGGAAAATGTATAAATGGAGAAAGGTCTACTGCGGGAGTCGCTGATAATAATGGTAATAATAACAATTAGTTCACGTGGTAGGCGTGCACGAGAATTTGTGCGATGAAACGGTGATTCTGGAAGGATTAATTGAATTAGAACTCGTAAGTAATTCTGTTTTTTTTTTTTGGAAGGATATATACGTGTATGGTTTATTTGTAATGAGCGGGTTATGTTTAGTTTATTTGATTTATTTGGAATTGTTCGCACTGGTAAAGTTATTGACGATTACTTCATTGGAATATACAAATTAGGTATGATAAATGAGATATATTGATTGTATCTGTTTAAAGATTTGTGGCTTTTAAAAATTGTAAGAGTCTTTCTAAAACTTCGCCGTTGTTAAGAATTAATTTTCAATTGTTCGGGGTCTTGTGGCCTTTCCTACCATTTTTATATTTTTGTCAGTCGTTTAATAGATCCGTTGTCATTGTTCGCCTTTTTGCGAATTTAGCGTCATTTTGTTTTGTGTGAAATCTTTAATGTCACGTCGACAAATTAAGAAAATAACTATTTTACTCAACTGCCTGATCAAACTGGTAATTTGAAAATTTATATAATTGTTGTATTTGTTTGTTTGTATCAATAAGTAAAGTATAAAATTTGGCAATTTAGCTTTTCTAGTTCTTTGATGAAACACGAAATACAATTCCGTATATCGTAATTGTTTGATTCAGTCCAAGAGAAGTGTACATCCTCGAAAGTATTTTGCTGATAAAAATAAATTCGATATCAACGGTTAATTAACCCAAGCCGATCGTGGAATCACTTATGATGAAATTAATATTAAATTAAACATTAAAAAGTAAAGGAACAATTTCATCGAGTCCAATGCAAATTAAAAAAGAAAGATATGCTTAAGTTTCGAGAGATTCATAAATAAATTAGCGTTTATTTGTTCCTCAGATTTATTGGTTTTTACTTTCACCGATTACAAATTGAACGGGTACATATTGTGCATTGGCTGGAATGGTGGTAGAGGTATAAATTTGTATCGATCGCAGAAACTCGTGTTTCGTCACAGACTATAAGAATTATAGTACTAGTTCGTGGAATCGTGAGATTGTAAAATCATCGTATCATCGAGAGATTCATGTATGTAAATATCGCACGACCAATGTCACGAGTTCAGAGTTGTGCGATGGTTGGCGCGGCGAGTTCAAACTGCTGGGATTAATTTTAGGTGGTATAACCGTGAAAACCGGAAGCACGTCCTTGAGCGATCATGCTTTATCGGTCAGTTGTTGCAGTTCATTTATCCAAGATTTAAAATTAAACTACAGACACGTTCCATGTCGTATGTCGGTTGAAATGTAATTATAGAAACTAATAACTTATGACGCAGTGGATAATTTTCATGGTAATCGTAGCGTATAAATGAACAATGTTTATGCAAATATTATTATTTTTGCAGGAAGTAGATATACATATAAAGAAAAAGAGCCTAGAATAATCTTATATTATGTAAAGTAATTTCGTATATGCATGAATTTTAATTAATTCAGTGAATATTGCAACTTAAAGAAAATATAGAAAATGTAAATATAAAAAATACGTATAGGATATTTTCGATTTAGGATACTGTCTATTATAGATATATCAGTGAGAGAAAAGTTCTTACTTGATTACACTTTCAACGTTGTGCCAATCACGTTTGATCAATCTGTGGAAGAAAACTGCAATTTGTTTGTTTGAGCTTTTATGATTGCTGTTTTAACGCAAATACCAATGAAATTAATGTGAAGTAAATATTTTCACAACATACGTATTTATTTATTTTTTTAAATTGTATGTTTGTACTAGCGGACTACATTTACACGATTCTCACCTATGTAAAAAGCATTGGACGGATGCTCTGCGTAAATCGAACGTGTTTTACATTTATCAATATATTAGTATATCGACATAAACATCTACACTGCATATATAAATTTTTCATTGCGGCATACAAAGTGCAGCAGGAAAGATTTGCACAGAACTTTTATGAAGTATCAGAATGCTATATATCATATCCGTAATAAGCTGAATTAAGTAACATTAAGTAATAACGATCACTTTTAATGTACGACCTGCACATCAATGCAAATAATTGTCAATAATCGAGCGGCGTATTGATGGACTTCAAACGGTATTACATCATTGCATGGACGAAGTTGTTAGCATAATCACTTCTACTATTATAGTAACAAATTCCTGCTTTCAATTAATAGTGGTGCAAATTCTTTTCTTCAGGAAACATTGTACGTCCTCCTTTCAATCTTACTTTTGTATGATTCAAAACGATGCCGATAGCATATTTAAATAATAAATTTGACTACGTTTCATGATAGGGAATTTAAATAAATATAATCCAATTGGATAATAAATAGCTAAACAAAGCTACTGAATAAAAGAGTAATTAACAAAACTAGCTAGCATTAACATAGAAAGTTTATTTATATTTAAGGTAATAATTAGTTCTGTATCCAACCATTATTTACCACTAATTAGCATCATTTAAATAGCTACTTATACATACACAGTCCGAAGAAAAATTAAATGGAGAACTGAGAATGATTATTATTTAAGTTCAATTGAAACTATTATTACATTATATTCTTACAACAAGTACGTTAGTTGTATTAAGATTAAAAAAATAAAATTGATGTTAACACTATCAGTGCTGTTTACCTTAAACCCATCAGAGAATTCGTGTATATCTATTACAATTTTCAAAACAAAAAGAAAACAATAAAAATACATGAACTTTGAAAGGCTGTTCTTACTTTAACGAAAAATTCGAATTCGTCAATTACCAAAGTTTCCTTGCCAACAACCATCGCAATAATAATAATAATAAATAATTAGATAGTAACAATGTCTTCAACACTGCAATTATATCCACACCCCAAACTTCTTACATTGCATCAACATCGCCCCAGCCCCTCATTAATCATTGTATTCGCGTAATATACTCGAAATTACCATACCATCTACTTTACTCCAAACTGCAGTACCATTAATTAACGGGGCTCGAAATAGAGATTCCACTCGAATCGCATTGACATTTCACAGTACGTGATCGTCAGCTGTACCGCACAGATCTTCGTATCCCCATTGCCTTTAGCTGGTTCGCGAGGCGAATCGAAACGTGCAACCCTCTCGTTCGACGGAGGCTATTTTTACGAATCTCAAGTAGAGGTTCGGCGCAACTGCCCGCGGATAAAGTGCACCCACGGTGAAAATTGACGGGCGTGGTGGTCAAATTGTAAACGAGCAACGTGCCAAGGAACATCGCGAGCCGCTACTTCCTCTCCGTGGTTTGATTCACACTCGCCTTCGGCTCGTCTGGTCGCGCCTGTCTGCTATTATTTTTAGCGCGTGATCGCCGCGCCGGTTAGAAGAGAAGAGCAGGGAAAGCGAGTGCGAGACGGTCGCGATGCCGACCGCGTGCGTTAGCTCATCCTGCGGGCTTGGCTCGCATAATTGCCGGCCGTTCTGTCACCAAAGGCCGATCCGCGTGTTCGACCGATCGCGATATACCTACCGCACCCTCGTCGACCGCTCATCCACCTGGTATGCCCGCGAAACTGACGGCGGATCGTGCGGTTCTCGTCGCGAGAACCGTGGTACAGAGAATGCGTAGTTGCAGATGTAACTTTTTGTAAATGTGGATTGTCGCGATATGTAGTAGCGTTAATAATGTTGTGTCAGTTTATTATTTTTTTGGCTGACAGGAATTTTTGCGTTGGTATCATTATGGAATAGTGTGCTATTCTAAATATTGTTTCGTCGATTATTTTGTGAAATAACGCCCCTCCCCGATGGAATTATTCGCGATTGATTTAACCAGAAGGATTCGTGTTATTTAATTTGCAGTTGATTTTAGTTATTTAAGTTTGATTTTTCTTTCGTCGCTGTGGGCTTTGGTCTTTTTTTGTAGTTTTAATCAAAAGAATCGGCAACTCATGCCTTCGAGATAATATTTATGAGTGATGATAAATGTTTATTCACTCTCGTTATTTTTTGGGAATTTAGTGTTAATTATTGATTTATATTAATGATATGATTACCACATATAAGATCGTTTATGAATGTAACCTTTAGTTTCGTCTCTGTCACGAAATTTCAGTTGAGGTATAGAAACATTGTAAACGAAACAATGGGTATACAATGACACATGCGGACATTACTGCTGACCATTCTGGAATATCTAAATTCGCTCATTGAACGAACGCAAGAAACGATGTTATCCTTGCTGATTGTGTGTATGTTACAAGTGCAATGTGTTACGGAAAGATTTGCCAGGATTTTCCAATTGTGTCACTGTGAAGCAGTATTTTCTGTAGAAACGAGATAATGCCAGATATTGGTCTCGTAAATTATTATAGTTTTATCTATTACTTTGATCTATATCCGTTTATCGAAGGCTGTACAGTCTCTTAGCTATTATTCAAAGGTATTCCCATGTTTATAATAATGCAAACGTGTAATAAAATGAAATGTATATGTGCTAATAGGCGGATAAAAAGCCGATGTGATAAAATTAATAATGTATTCAATTTTATAATTAATAATAATTGTGTATTATAGATATGCAATGCATTATGTTCCAGGAAATGGAATTACGACACAGTACATGTTGAATGTTCATTCATTTTTCTATATTTAAATAAAATGTCAATTATAATGTAGTATATTTGATATGCTCTTTATAATAATAAAAAATGAGATTAAATAAAGGACCTCCCTTCATTGTTTTTATTAATACTGACAAAATTTACTGATATATGTATACTAATTAAATACAAAAAGTTCGGAATTATAAAGAATTATTTCATAAACAATTAGGACAGTGTGGTATTGAAATTTAGGTTTTCGATGACCATACGAAACATAATTTCAAGCAGAAATATACGACTTTCAACACTTATTTTTAAAATATCAATGTGCTAATTGCGAAAAAAATATCTGCAATCACTTTTTACTAGTGTAATTTATGCCTGTTCCGAGTATACTAAATGTCACCCTTAATAATGAGGAATTATGTATAACAAGAAACCACGAATGCCTTGAATTTATTATAATCAACTATCTGTGTAATGGGCGACATTGACCCATTGCGGTTTTCAAGGGTCAATGAAAATGAAACAAACGATATTAGCGTCTGGACGATTTCCTCATTTCCAAAATTTTTTCTAGGAAAAGGATCATGCCAGATTGGTCACAACCTCCGCTTCCGGATAATGACGTCTCTTCTCTCACGTCATTAAGAGGGATTTCCTTACATTAACAGCAAACTTTTAACTCCGAAAAGAGTATTAGTCGATAAATGCTATTATAAGGTGTTTCGGTGAGAAAAATGCATAACTATAGAACATGATTTTACGTCGAGTTAAAACATTTGCATATACCATTTTTCAATGGCGATTATAGTAAAACCAAAATTACTAAGTCAAAATAATTTAAATAAAAACAAATTTTCCCAGACGCGACAGAATTGTGTACTTTTATATAGATGAAATTAATACATTAAATTTGTATGCATGAAAATATTTACCATGCAATCGTTAAATTATAAATAATACCACGCGGATCACTTTGCCAACTTTAAGTTTATATGTATGAGTCGGTAATCACGAAGGGGATAAATGAATCACTTCAATTATAAGAGTGAATATTCTCTGATATTTTAATTAAGATACGATTTTGTATAACACGTAGACATAGCGCACCTTCGTTTACAGAATTGTGGCTAATTAAATTGAGTTATTACAGGTACTTCGGCATATCCCCAAAGCCCGGGAAAATAAATCGTGTGTGCAATAATTTGCATGAAAGCATAAGGAAGAGTTTACTATTATACATGCACGAGGAAAAGTTTTGTGCACCTTTCGGTGAAATTCAATTTTTATTCATTTTATTCATTTTCTCTGTTCTCGATATGTTATCTCCGTCTTTATGAGCAGAATGCGAAAGTCAATGTGATAGTAACTTGGTGATTTTTGATATGCTAAAGTCTGCGATGCATTTTCTGTCTCGGTCAATTTTATCGAAGCCGGTGACAGCAAGATCATATTCTATCGATCAAAATCAGCAGTAATCAGACAGAGTTATGTTTGATGAATATGCCATCGTTTCTCTTACGCTGAAACCACTGTCCTGTAAAGTGTTTTGTAAGTAAAGAAGTAAGGTGAATAGAAATGCACGAACAATGTGTCTAATTTGGTATTAATTATTATATAGATAAGTTGTAAGCGAGCTATTTTTCTCTTAGCGATTGAAACTGTTACAAGTATATTTATTTAGAGAAACGACTTTTAACAATCTTTTAAATTTCATCCGAATCGTCATATTTTTTAAATATATGAACCTGCATTAATAGAATCACGTGCTTGAAATTGGCCAAGAGCCAAAATACGACATGTCTCTGTTTAATTCATTTTTATCACTGAGGACGCGCATATCAATTGAAACTAACGTCACGTCTGCAACCGCGATAATATTTTTCTCTGCAGCATCTTGATTCATTAAGATGCTATTAAAAGAATGAATTGAGGCAACTTTAACTACGTTAGACGACGCCGACGGGTACATAATTTCTCTCTGACTTTGACGTCAATGATACTGGTAACACTGAACCGTCTTGAATGAATGAAAGCTGAAACGCAGTGGGTCACAAATTAGGGGTCTAGTCATTAAGAAATATTTGAAATTAATGTTCCTTTCTGTGCCGCGACATATGACGACAAAATATGGATTTATTTATACATAGAGTATGGGTTTTTTAATACGGCAACGAGCACAGATCAAATCGTTATGGACACATGAACATAATATTGTACACGCTTATTAATATCGAGAGTTAATTCAGTATTATGTATTAAATTGTATATTCATGTACGTCTGATTATTAATGAATTAAGCTTACCGTTTGCTTATAAACAATTTAAAGTAACTTTTATGATTTTGACGAACTACTAAGAATCGAAGTACTACACAATAATAATAATAATGTAAAGTTTATTAATTTCGCTCACTGTGTCTATTTTATTTTTAATTCGTAATTATATTGTAATACTATTAACTCTTATGTTAGCAACCGAAATTGCAACGCCTGTCTCGCAACCGGGGTACCCGGGTACCCCATACTGTTTTCATCGGCACATTAGCCAAATTGATTAATTCCACCTACTGAATTTATTAAAATTGTATCGTTAAAGCGTTTGATTGACATTTAACTTCTTATATTTGCAATAAATTGACTTATTTTTGTTTTGTAGAGTTAACTAATTTGGTCAATGAGTGGCTGAAGTTCGAAATTATATTTTTTCGAGACTGTTAGCTTTCATTTCTATAATTCGACAACTACAGCTTTAAACATTTTATGCAAATCTATTACACATATGTACATATTTTTATACTGAAATCAAGTATCATTTTTTTTTAAATATTTGAAGTACCTACATGCTCTTCTATAAAGTCTCCCAGTTTTTCAAGTGTCTACTTTTCGACTTTTGATTCTTCGAATCGTTCCTAGTTCTAGAACTAGAGAAGGGATGCTTATCTTGTTGATATAAACAAGTATAAGTTGGAATCAAAAACCATCTGCAATATGCATCAGTTTGTATTCAGTGTTTGACTCGAGACACACGATTCTTTCCAGTTAGGTGAAACGTACAGTGCTTTTGTGAAATATAATTTGTAAGTTTTAGAAGTTTATAGTGTCAAAATATTTTATCAGAACACGTCAATTAGGGTAAAATCTTTGTCGTCTAACAATTCGAACGCGATTGGAAGCTGCTCAAATTATGAGACATCCTTCCACAAAATTGGCAATACAAAGCATGATAAATAGTCAAGTAGAAATAAATGAAATTCCTTCTACTTCTACACAAGAAAACGACGACAGTGGAAGGAAAACAGTTATATGTGTCAGGCTGATCCCGAAAAGAAGCGATGAAAAACACGAAAGGCTTGCCACAAGTGCCGCCGTCCTATTTGTGATGAATACGCAAATACTATAGCAATATGCAGAAAATGTCCCCAGAATTCTTAATTATTGTAATTTAATAAATAAATAAGTCATTTTAGTTAAAAATAGGTCCATTGTTATGTGCACAGAACATCTAACACTCACGTCTCGTATATGGGTACCCGGGTACCCCGGTTACCAAACAAGCGTATAAATATGTTTAAAGCTTTATAACTTAAAAAATTGCGAACCAATTTTATTCAAAATTGGCATATCGACGTAAAAGCATCCAAATAATGGGGATCCAGAGGGGTTTTGCGATATTGTTGCCAGAACATAAAAAATTTGGGTAGCAAACATCAAATGGGTACCCGGGTACCCGGTTGCTAACATAAGGGTTAAACGTGCAACAGTATATTATTAATTTATATTAGAAACTTTTTATATTCACTGTCACAAGTACCGTACTTTGTGTTACAATTATTTATCTTTCTAAATATTTCGAAAAATATGCCCTGGCATTTATTTCAATTTCACACATGTAAACATGATTGATTAATTGTCAGCACTGGGGTTTTCACATTTCACCTTTCCGCGAATATGCAATCAACTGAAATTGTGAATTACGAGACATTTTATTTCTGAATCGATGGCGCTAAGTACACACGTATGTCACTATGTTTAAAGGAGGAATCATCCTTTGGAAATTCCAACTCTCTCGTCTAGCACTCAAAATGTACAGTACGTGAAGTGCAAATGCTTCAATTTGAGGATGCACGTGGGTGGAGGATTTTACTACGATGACGAAGTCCGCCCACTGGAATTACGATGTAACGTCATGAATGCTACGTCATCATACGTTTCATTAACTTCCGTGAATAAATCGGCCGTGTCGCTGACCCCCTTAAGGGTATGCCGTTATTTGGTGAGGGGATGTTACATACATACCTTAGTCACGTTACACGCATATTCTCAAGAATTCCAGCGATCCACGCTGGGCTGATTCACTTTCGATGCTTCACGATTTAAAGATCGTATAAGAATCAGCAATGTTCGTTATATATGTATTGTAATTGGTAATATAAAAGTTGTGTCAATTTACTTATATTATTCAGTGTTATTAATTAACTCATTGCAAGTGTTTTTCCGATGAATCTTTCGTGTCAATACTTATCAAGTTTTAATGCACAGGAAATTCGAATTTTTTAAAAATAATATGGACTTTAGTTACATATAAAATATTCTCTACTCACCAGTTGCTTAATTAGTGCACCGCCTACGCTCCTTGGCTCTGTAACAAAAAGTATAGCATCTTATTAGGACTCTTCTAATAATATTACAAAATATTTGTAAATGATCGTGTGCTCGATGAGAATACATTCAAGAGCACACGAAAGAGATATTAGAACGACAGAGAAGAGATATACATTAGTATTCCGTTTGCCTTGTATCCGGTTGAAACGTTTTTAATATATTTTTAAGCATAATGTAATAAACGCTCCGCACTGAAAACAGAAATATTCCTGTGCTTGTCCTGCGGTTTCGCAGTTCCTCTGTGTGTCAGATTCGAGAAAAAAAGCAGTCATCCTTCGAGTATGCAGTTGTTGCTCCTTAATCACACGTTTAGAATCATGCTCTTACAGCTATTAAACTATCAATGATCAGAAGAAATCTTTGACGTTAACTTATTAGATACATCATGTCATTCATGTCTCTTGAATTTTCAATTTAAATCATTCTTCCGCTACGTCCTATTAAATTGCACGCATTTGCATGCACGTTACCGCGCGCGTGTGAAACAGAAAATTGCAACGGTAGGACTGCAATAAATATTTTGACGGAAGCCAGCTGTTTCGTTCGAGATTATTTGGATTGAAACACGGTACGCCGCGCGGCAAGCCGAAAAGAGATGCCACGAACTCGGGTGGTGTGAGGTGTATAAGATAAGATTATGAAATATTCTCAGCGCAGACAACACGGCACCTGTTGCGCTCGTTTCCACGTAATCACCCTGCATTTCAGTAGAGCGTAGGCAGCTTGTGCACCGGCTGGGACAGCCGTGCGAATGGTATTCGTAAATCGTGTATCGTTTACGTTTTCCTGACACCGCATACCGAGAAAGGCCGCTCTTCTTGGAGTGTTTGCCTCGGCATTCAATGACATATTCCACTGCATGTCCATTTAACCCTTTCGCTACCAAGAGCGCATATATACGCCCTCGATTATTCACCAAAAATCCATATAAACGTACTGTACAACAGTGTATCACTATTTCTTAGATAATTAAACAGAGTATCTAATAAGCGTGTATTTGATAGTAATATAAAGTGTACTGCTTTGTGTACCCAAGGCATTTAAATTTTAGAGGGGTTAAGCATGCAATATAGGAATGTAAATCATTTTCGCAGAAAAGAATACAAAATAGTCTTAATATCTTTGGGTTGAGTGGTTGAAACATTTTGTAGAATAGATATAAGAAAATACTCTATTGATGATTCGTTTTGTATACGAGGAAGTTTGTAATTGCCTGGTATCGAAGTTTATCTTTGAACGCGCAGTAGTTATCTATACAGAGAGGAATGCTAAAGTTGATTCTAAGTCGTGAAACAACAGTTTCGCAGAAAAATGTCAACATGCATAATATATTTTTTAAATTGAAATATGATTTGCACCTTCTACCCATGGCTTACACCTTACGAAATTTAGATTTCGTTTCAAAGGAATTCGGTAACAATTATTGGTCGATTTTACTTATTACTTTGTTTAGGAATTGACAAATTGAATTGCGTCATTTAAAGTTAACTATGCAATCAATTATTTTATTAAAAAACGGCTATAACTTCTACGAGCACCATTAGAAAACAATCCTATCTCCGTATATACAAACTGCAAAATAACTTCCAACAAACTACACATTACAAACACCCTGCGCGCTACAAGAAAATAGTGAATAATAATTAACTTCCTCATAAATCTTTCATACTCCTAATCCTTTTCGACCAAACACAGTATGTAGCAGAATTTCATCAGCTGATTGTGAGTAGACAAAGGACACAAAGCCCAGCGTATGGTAAAATATAAAGAACGTACAAATATTCGTTAGTTGCAAAGATAAGGGCTCGCGAGTCATGTGCACCAGAAGATCTTCTCCACGCGATACCTGTATGCGACACCAGTATCGACGCGTTGAAATGTGTCCATGCGAGTCCATCTTCGTCTGCCGGTTTCATACGAAAAATGTCAGAGGCGACACAGTTATGTCTGAGACAAGATCAGTACCTAATGCCTCGTCCACGCTGTATGCCGCAAAAAGAGCCCCGTTATTGCACCCATTGGTACACACACGGGGCTTCAGTATTCATCATACCGGTATCACGATACCGGTATCGTCCCGTGGAAGAGATCCAAGCTTGCAAACGCTCTCACGACGGCGCGTGGTTGAAGAGGCAGAAGCACAAGCCGGCTTAATACACTTGTTGGTCTCGGAGAGCATCTGTATGTGGGGTTCATTTCCTCCCGGGTGATTCATTGCGTACGCTAGCTGCGCCCTTCAGGGCCGCAATGGCGGGCCTCTACACGAGGTCGAAAGATCGCACGATATCGTGTTACCCTCTCACAGGGTGCACCTGTGCACAGAGTCTACACGGTGGCATCGTGCCATACATTCCCCTCGAGATCACCCCACATTCCATCGTCCTCTTACCTCTTCCATTGGCCGTTACTCTTGTTTGCCAATCTCTCTTTCTCGCCATCCGTTTAGCGGGTCGTTTCGCCTGATAAGATTACCAACAGGACCTTAGGCGAACGAGCCACCGTCATCAACACGTGCCTCAGGCAATGTTCGTTCATTCATGATTGCGCCCGTCCAGCGTGGCTGGTTGTATCGATTGAATCGGTGATATAACACCGACCGGCAGACAGGAAGTTCGCCAGCTTTCGAATCAACTTCGGAGTCGCATTTTCTAGGAAGCCGATATCACTTCTCCCGTGTTTTCTGTCGATCGTGACAAACTGCACGAAACATCGGTACATTGTTGATGTATGTATGCATGTATTCTTAGAAGGACTGTGGAAAAGTGTCGAGATAAAAGTGGCTTTTATTTGATGTCAGTTCTGTTGCTGTTCGAATTATTGTAATCGGGACAATAATGATACATAATTCTCAAACTATTTAATCTAATTGTCCTGTATATTTCATCGGCATGAAAAGTATTATTCTTTCATTTAATTATTACGGACGAACTTGTTACAGTTTAATCTGCGCGCAGTTTTAAAGACCGCCAGCATAATGAGAACATTAAGCAGGACACAAATTGTATCCGTTTTGTAAACAGTAAGATTCAGAAACGCGTGAAACTTTGCATACAAGTGCAGTATGTCATCCGTAATAAAACCCTATTTTCCGTTCGTGCCATAATTCGGGTTTAAGGGGTGAAATCAGCCCTTGACAAAACTGCATAAAATTCTTTTTCGTGAAATATCACAAGACCGCTGGGAGATAAAAAAAAAAGTGTGAACAAAACTTGCATCGCTTTATTGCGTCTACAAAACTGTGTAAATTTTGTTTTAAAAAATCAACCGAAAAAAAGGTTGACAAAAATCTTGGACCTTTGAAAAAATTGGTTTGCACTGTCTTGTAAACACAATAAAGTGATGCAAGTTTTATTTACAATTTTTTAAAACATCTCTTGTCGTTCTTGAGATATTTCGTGAGAAGGTTCATTCTGAATTTTCTTCAAGGGCTGATTTCACCCCTTAAAACCTAATTATGGCACGAACGGAAAGGAGGGTTCTATTACGGATGACATATTCTACTTGTATGCAAAGTGTCATACATTTCTTGAATCCTCGGGTTGCCTAACCTTCCTTGTCAGACGTTTTTCTACTCATTCTTAAACCTGTTACCACACCATTTACTTTACACACCAAGTGAACTTTTCCTGCGATCTCTGCTAATATTATATATAACGTTATTGTATATAATGTATATATACTATAACGTACAATAATGTCATGAACACCTTAACATATTGTAAATATGTATGTCGCAAGTATAACTTCATCATTATGAAGAGAAAACAAACAACTCTGGACATATGGTTGATCATAATCTGTGGCATTTCCGGTGGAAGTGCTTGTTCATGGGTTTTCGGTGTTTCATTGGGCATGTGCGCAATGACCAAATTTTTTTAGGGATGGTTCATAAAGGAGAGATGCCGTGGCCAAGATCGTACGTACCGGCGTTGAATCATCGCATATCAATTCCAGGAATGCTCCATTCATCTCGGAGCAATGTCTCGGACGCGGAAACCGAAGGTTGCGGAATCGACGAACCTACTCGCGGAAGAAACGCTTTTCTGGCCTCATTCTCATCGAGAGTAGGCTGAATTCCGCAGACGGTTGCGGTTTCGAGGTCGTATCTTTCTCAATAAGAGCCCGCTGAATTTTAGGAATACGTCATCCGACTTCTATTTAAATCAGATAGGACGAATATGGAGGTTACTCGCTTGACCGTAAAGCAGTCTCATCTTACGAATTATCACGTGAAGAATTTGAAAATGTGAACAATCGATATGTAAGCACAGCTAGAGTTCCGAGGATCACTCTTTACGCAGTCTTATTTGCACTTAGGTTGCAAGAATCTGTTGCTGTTCATTAATGGGTACATTCGTTCGTTATAGTTTTTATTTTACATGTGTATATTAATTTTCTTTTCTCCAAAAGTTGACAGTTATGTAGAAAAAGAATGTGCACTTAGAGTGAGGGAGTCATGTTATTATGAAATAACAAATGATGCAATAATTTATGCATCTGAACATTTTCTTTTATTAATATTGAATATATCTGATAACGTAGTACATATAGTTTAAAATTGGAAAATTCATTTTTACATTTTGGCCATGCGAAAATTTCGAACCTTTACAGTACACATATATTCCATGATAATTATTATCTGCTGTATCGTTCGCATACCCCGCATAATTAATTTCTTTTCATCCGGAAATATCTCCTTTCCAATGAGCAACCGTCTATTCATATTCTCTAACCGCACCGTACTTCATTTTACAATTTTTGCAAGCCTTCAATGTCGATTACGTGTTATCCTTTCGCGATTTCGTCAATGGAATATCCATCAGCTACGCCTCGAGCGTATACCAAACGCGCAAAGTGACTGGCCAGTAACGTTTCCAAGCATTCGCAAGTACGTCATGCAGTTCCTAGCAACGAGAAAAAGAAGGATCCGATTGTTTGGATAGACGACAAGATTTCGTCCTAGAAGGATGTACAAACGAAAATCGAGACGCGTCCATTCGCGATTCATACGGCGGATCCTGTTCGCTTGCTCTGAATCATTGGATTCTGCGGTGGCCAGGAATGTCCACGTGTTGGACCAGCGTTCGGTACATGTTTAGTCACGATCGGCTCTCGTTTTGGGCTATTGCGCAAGATCAAGGTACCGTTACATACATTTCGTGTCCAGGACACTTTTGTTTCGGTGTGACCGTCTGACGCTAATTTCATTCATCTTGCGCAACGAACTTTCATCATTTTCCATTTCCTAATTGGCTAGGATGCGGCGGCATAATGTTGTAAGGGTTAAATAATGTTAACTTGTTTGCATCAGGATGAATAGTAGCCTCGGCTGCAGAATAATGATCGAAAGGTTAGATTAAATTCATTGCGTTACTGTGTTTCGAACGTGCCAGGAGGACTTGAAGTTAATGATAAGGAATTTAGGATTATAAGGATTATTGTCCTTCTTTAGAAATCGGTGTAGAGTGTGAATTGTATTAGTAGCTTTTTAGTAACAAATACGTGTAATTGCGTTAGGATAATGATAATTAATTTACAGTATAATTTAATGAATTCCATTGCTATATTTTAAGTGTATACTCTAATAGTCTAATATCTAATGTATAGTATACAAATATAACATAATACTGCCTAACAAATTAATGTAGTTGTAGGCTGCATAAAACAGTAGTCGATGGTAACCAGTCGAGAGGTGCACGCGGCTTGAAATAAATAAAAGAAAATATGTAATATAAATCAGGAAGAAAAAGAGGGAATAACGTATAACGAACGGCTCGCTTGAAATGAAGATCACACAGTTACTCTCGATTGTCTCGTACAATGACAGGGAAACAACGAAGCTCAACTCCACTCCACTCAATTCATATCCGCTTGCATGGAAGCTCACCTTCGATTTCCGATCGAGGTTGCATCCCATCGTTAACGCATTACAACATACTCGATATGAAGTTGCAGTAATTTCTGGGTGAACAGTCATTCGGTCGAAGGTGAAATAAAAAAATACAAGGATTTTTCCCGTTCGCCGTTGTCTACGACGCAAGAATATTTAACGACGCTCACTGAGATATTTCCCCAGCTCGAAAATGTATTTACCACGGGAATGACGTTCACGATCGTGCCCGATTCTCACACTCGACGACGGCGTCTCGTGTCAACGAGAATTATCGCCGTTCTAACATCCTGACTCTCGTACCGGACCGTTTCGGACCGGTCAGTGACGCGTGACTATCCTGCCTTCAATATTACTGGTTCGCGTGGCGAATTAGCATACCCGTATCATTTTTTCGTCCGACCATAAACTTTGTCGCGAACGTGAGCTTGGTTCTGTTATGCCCAAAGAGGCTTGCAATATGTAAATGTATCTCCCGCGCGAAACGAGCCTCGCATTCTTCGAAATTAGTTTTGTGCGGAAAAAGAAAAAAAGGGAAAAGGGAGAAAAGAAACGACCAACCGAGAAAATGCAGTGTTAAAAGGATCGTCTAATGTTCACAAACGGCGGGGTAGTTTCTTTTAACATTTTTGTCCTTTTTGTTCAGTTGTATGGAATATGAAGATGGAGCTTGACATTTCAAATGACTGCGCGCTCCCTTCTGTTGCAATATTTGAAATGATTAATTAAATGTGTATTGTGAGGGAATGAGAGTGCACGATGAATTAAATTGGTATGATAGCAGCGGGGATAATGAAATATGAGGTGCCATGTTAATTTGATATTATAACAGTGCAATAGCAGAAACGATAAGTTATACAAGAGTGAATTTAATTGAATTATAGGTGCAACGTAATTAGCATGCTAGTATTGATTAAACTTTTCAAGATGTCCGTTTAATTTATTAATATTAATAGTGATTAATTAAGCCCCTAGATTTTCAATAATTTTCGAATCTTTTCCAACAAATTTGAGCGTCTATTAATTGTTACTTGCCTACGAAACACAGATGCATTTTTGCAATTTTCAATTTCAAAATATCATACATTTAAACTTGCGTTATGCCGCTTGAAATTTAATTCCTGTCCTGGTAAACTACGGTTTATGAATTTTCATTACGCAGTTTATGAAACGAAGCCCGGAATAGAAAACCTCGTGTGTTATCCTCCGTCGCGTGAAAATGGTTGCAATTACAGCAATTACGCGTAATCGCTAAATCTGACTGCGGATTTATCGATTTGCACGACGCATTTCATGTCTCATGGACAGTATGAATTGTAAATAAACGATATATTGTACAACACATGCTTTAACAAAATATTGATATTGATATAGGTCTACCAAAGAGTAATCCACTATTTCTTTATCACTTTCATAGCTTATGACTAATACATTATAAAACAATTCATTCGTAAAAGTAATTGCCGTCATTTATCATACTTTTCTCCAATTTTTTCTCGTGTGCTAGAAATTTCAGCCGAATGGAAACATTGACTTTCGTTCGCGATAAAGTCACCAGCCGCTTTTATCATGACAGCGATATTTTTTGGAACATTTGTCGAACAAAACGAGTTACGTTCACACAAATAAGGTGATAATACGATGGTGTTATGTCCAACGAATATGACATGTAATTGCAAACGTCTTGGGCAAGTTAAAATAAAATGCAACATTTTATCAGGAAGAAAAATCAATTCTCTTATAGAGGCATAATTAACGATTACTGTTAATGAGTGAATGTATCGTTATGTTTACAAAAAATATCATTCAGTAGAGCACATGACACTTTTCAGAAAAATTCAGCGAGTGAGAAAATGACCCACAGTCAACATTGGTGAGTTCCCGTGGATAATAGATTCACGGTCTGAAGACCATAGGTAAACCCCGACGCGATTGTTGAGTCATTATGCGACTCCGAGAAACCAATTGCAGAGTTTCTCAGTAACCAGATCATCTTCCTCTTAAACCGAACGTACCGCATATGATTATCCACCGAATGAAACGATTACAGACTATGAACGACGTTGTATTAGCTACACACGACGATGATATAATAAATGAGCAGCTACCTGTTGCAGCTGATGACCGGTTCTACAATTAGTTAAAATATAATGCTGCAATGGAGCAAGTATACAAAATCACGTCAAACGAAAATGGAATTCAATTCTATCATTGCTCAATAAATAATCTTTTTCGTCCTGTTCGTGTTTTAAACGATCACATTTGATCTTTGAGAATTCAATTAAATTATAAGCAATAATTGTTCTATTATACATAATTCTACCGTGTATGTTTATAATTACTTCCAAATTTAAGCATATATTTTGTCAGTTGCTTTTTTATATTTAACGTTTTTCGTAATGTGATATCACATTTTTTTAATAACAGAATATAACATAAATGTAACAATCGGAAGAAATACGTGAATTGCTAAGTATTATTACTTAAAGCAATTAATTAAATAGTAATAATAAATATTCATTACACTAATATGTTGCCACTAAATGTCTTTTTTCAATTCCTCTCTGAAATTTTGCTCTGAAGATGTGATTAATAATTTCCAACATATTTTTTGCAAGTTCCTAAACCTGAGTTTCTTATAGTCATTTGCCAGTTAGTCAGCATTTTGCTAATAAGATTCGCCGGCGACAGCAACGTGACCGACTCATAGGAAGCAAGAGTTTGGAGTAGCATGATCGACCCACAAGGACACTCTCACTATAATATCGACCTACTTCAGAATACCGGGTTTGGTTCCTCGTTCATTCTTGGGCACGTTCGTGCAGGTTTTGACCTGTTTCCCCGTGCACCTTCGTTCATCAGGTGAATGCTTATTGTATTCAGTATTCCATCATCCAAAAGGTTTCCCTTCTCGGTCCTTGCTGTTCGTCGTATCATTCTTGTTCTATGGGATTTGTTTTACATTGCATTCTCAACGGGGATAAGGGCTTTTTCACCGAGGCGAAGTCCCAAATAAAGAATCTTTCGTCAAAATGTTAAAATGTTTGTCTGCATTGCATCAGATATCTTGGTTGCGTTGATCTACATTTTTCAAGTGACAACTGTTGAAACGATAATAGAGTTGAAGTGGTAAATGGTACAAGTGAAGTGAAGTGAAATGCAGAAGCGAAAATATGTTAATTTACATTCGTTTTCACAATTGGGTGTTGCATTAAAATTTACTTCCGCCAGAAACCAAAATCACGATCGATTATGATCGTACGACATTTAAATTTCAAGCTTTGCAATAGAAATAAGGGTACTAAATGATTTGTGACAATATGATAAGTGTTTGTATGTATCCACTGTTAGTGGTATGAATGCCTGCCACGAGTTTAAACATGGAATCGAAAACAAATATTGTATTTACGTGCATGGCTAGACATTTCAAGTTATTAGCTTGCAAATAGTGGTTCAACCGGGGAAGAACATTTTGTAAACTCATAAAATGTACATGGGAAGCCTTGCAATGCTGTCATCCTTTGAATTATTTATTCCATTAACCACTCAAAACAAGCATTATATTTTTTTGGAAGGAAGCTAGTTTATATACATTATTGATATCTACTAGGTTGGTGAAAAAGTAATTTTAATATTGGAGTTTTATTAATAACACTGTGTTCGTAAAATGTACAATTCTATTTAGTTAATAATATCTCGATAGAGATTAATAGATTACTGTAAGTATTAAACACATTTCTGCAAATAACCATTTAAAATATACCAAGTAAAAATTCCCATTACTTTTACACGAACCCAGTACTATTTTCTCAATAGCCTCATACTTTGTAAAGATGGTAAGCAACGCATTACAAACAGTAAAACACATGAACGTATATGAACCACTCTTACTTATCTATAATTATAATTGCTGATAACACTCAATCTTTTAAATGGCAACATTTTTTAATCAATCCACAGAATAACGTGAAACACTATTGACCACCTATAACATTGTAAAGAAATCGACACTGATGCAAAGAATCGCAATAATGATGGAAAATCGAATTGATAAACCGTAGTTTCATCGATGACAGTATCCGTCAAATATTTCACATATTTCGAGTGTACGTTTCCTCTATGACGGATGCATAATTTTCCGGTATGGATGTGCAATGTCGTACAAAGTGCAGGTGCGACGAGGATCCTCCAGTGAGCACAAGTGCAACTAACAATAAACGTTCGCCACGGTGAATCCCCCGACCTTGTGTTCAGTCTCACGTACTCACACATGCAGAGATGTGTGCGCGCGTACGCACGAGAGTTGAATAATATGTTGGATAAATTATTACGTTAACGACGTCCGTGACGTAGCATACGTTATCTCACGGTACTGACCTCTTTTCCCAAGTGACGAGAAGGAACCGCTACGTCACCGCGTCCTACACCTGCCTGTCTATCCATTTGTCATCGATTTCTGTTTAATTCCCTGAATTGAAAGGTATTTGATGAAATCTACCTCTGATCATTCGTACTTCGCCTTGTGCAGATCATCGCGCGAACGTGGTGTTTGTGCCAGTTATGTTAATGAAAATATTATGCAATTTTGCTCTCTGGTTTTTACGTACACTGATTGACGCTGGATACTTTGTTCGTTTGGAATTGTTTGACTTTTTGTTTGTTGCGCTGTGTGGGCGCGGGGTGAAATTGTCGCAAAGTTTGGTATAGTACGTATACAGTACAAAGTATTATAAATGGTTATTTTTTATATAACGCTTAAATTATAATAATTGTGGCTTGAAGTGCATTATAAGATTTCTGAAATATAGTCCATACAGGGCGCTTTGTTGAGTAACACTAAATACTTGCTATTCCTGAAATAAACATCGAATACTGAAGCAACGACTCAGCGTGACGATTTATTTCCCTACTATGACGGCACAAACTACTGCAATTAGCATGTTATTCCTGTTCTTTGTTCATTAACACTTAATTTATGATAGTCACAATGTACAAGCGTCTCCAATTTCAATTTTAACGACCAGTGCATTCGAGCATTGCAATTATGGAAACTGGCAGTTATTATAATTGAACATTTCATCTCCATAATATATACTCATACGTAACTTGTACACTACAATCACAATTGTTTGTTCTAAACAGAACATGATATTCATGTTAAATTGCAGTTTTTGAAAGTAACTTACAACGGTTATATCCAATTAATCGTTGCCAATTTCTAGAAAGACGTTACATATGTGCAGCATTCTCCTTGCTTGCTATCTTTTATGTATCGAAGGGTTTATCCCCTAAAGTAATCAATAAATAAATTTCAGTTATGCGGGAGACGTTACACACGTTTCCAGGTGAATCCGTCGAAAAGCGTGCTAAATTTCCACGCGAGACAGGAAGTGTTTCACGTGCGTTATTCCTCCACCAAGAAGGAAGAGAGCACACCGCGTCGCGCAACTCGACAAGGTGTATGAATCAGTCGCAGGCAAGTGTAACGACCGAGTGACGTCAAGAAGATTGCACAACGAAGCATGCCGGTAATTCCAACCGTTAGGTCGGTCGATCGATTTCTAGATCCCCAGAGATCGGACGTGAATCGAAATTTAGTATTCAGAATCTATTTCCTCGATCGTTCGAACAACAGTTTAATCGCGACAGTCAGGTAACTTAATCTTCCTCGTTGCAAAAGTAGACATTCATTACTGTTGATTAGTCTTATGCTGTTTTTGGAACGATTTTCGTGGATTGTTCAATGATTGTGTAGAAATTGCCGGATGACTGAAACGATAGTGGAACTTAAAATAAGAAAAGATGTGTACATATCGTTTACAATTCTGCAAATATTATATTAAAATGATCAAGGGTAATCGTAGCTAAAGCAGGGGGTAGTAATTCGTTAATAAAGATTTAAGGAATGCTGTTATCTAAAAGAAGAATCCTATGTATAAACATTAGTGGGAAAAACATTTTTGGATCTAGAAATTACTAGTACTTCAAATAACTGACAATGAGAGTTTTCAAGCCTCGTTACGATGATTTCGAATATTTGGAATGAAAGAAACACTTGCACTTATATGTTGTTCCTACTATTTGAAACTGCGAGGCAAATATCGATTTGTATATTTTATATTATTATTTGAAGAATTTGTCGTTGATTATTGCATATATACGTAGAATGCCCAATCGCGAAATGATTAAATAATAATCTTTGTTTTATTTGTATAATGTAGCAATTCCCCATTAAAGAATGAATAGCTAAATTTGTTCATATTGTGCAACTTTTTAAAGGAAAAAAGCAGGCATCTTTCGGAAATTCCCCTCGTTTCCGTTAAATATGATTTGAATTCCAAGTGATTGTATCAAATACGTTTGGATTGTTTAATCGGAAAGTTGCTCGTTTGACGTTGATGAAGTTCACACATTTTCACATTTTCGACACGACTGCAGAAAAAAATGTCACTTTAGGAAAAAAGTATGCTATGACGTTATTACAGTCTGCGTCCCGTAATCATTTAAAGTATCCCTGCAATATGCCTTGCGACGAGAAAGTGGTGACAGTTGCGAATGAGTGAAAGTGCAATAAGAAGGCCAAAGTGAATCACTGATTTCCAAATTCGCACGCCAAGTAAGCTTTTTTCATCGATATGAAAAGCAATCGATTCGAAGTTCCTTGTTGAAAGTTAATAATTATTCATTGAAGGTCCCGTATGAAATGCACATAAATTATTAAATATATGAGTCTGTATAACAAATGTACGTTCTTGTACAATCCGCTCATTTTGAAATAAGAATAGTAAGAAAATATAATATATATATTCGTTTATTCTTAACTCAGAATTTAACTATGTATGCAGTATTCCTAAGTTTGCTAGTTGCAGTGGAAAATATATTTTATATATGCGATACATAATTATGTACTACGAATTGAAAGTTACATACGATATAATACACAAACAATTGAAGCGTGCGAAAAATATTTATAACATTAAGTTAATTGTCTATACATTGAATAATGCGTCGCTACTATGCACGTATGTACTTTATTGTGTGCGCGTAGTATAGAAGGAATTTCATTCTGCAAGAGACGTATATATCTATGAATGGAAGATCTATAAAAAGCCACGTAACACAATCTTGATCTGGAAGAGTATTCACGCCTCTTGGAACCCGAGATCAAATCCATTTTCCTACGTCTTCGCCGGTTCTGGTGGAAATTTTGATGATGTCAAAGTCACGTTTTCAAACGTCATCGGGCTTGGTATCTAGAAGTCGTAAGTAGCACTGGCCTTCGCCAATAGAAAATTACTTTATTCACTAACGAACAATGTTTTCAATGAGCATCATTTTTACCGCATGAATGAGTCCAATGGGAAAGTATGTAAAAATCTACAGCTGCAATAGAAGAAAGCAGTACTTTTATGGTGTGGCTAGGGCTGTTAAAAAATAAAAAATAGTTTGTTGTCAATACAGTAATTAGTATTTTATGTAGGTAGTAATCAGTCTCCTATTTGTAATTTTCGATTGGAATAAAATATTCTGTTAAACTATTATTTATGTACATCATATTTTGTATATTACTTTCTATTACTCCATTAGTTGCATAAAGTGTAATCTAATGGGTTTTTTGATTTTTCAGATCAGATTATCTAAGACGTAGTAGTAGACAGTAATATTAGCAAAGTAATTATTTCTGTTCAAAATGTCAAGTTATACATGTGCAGTTGACTAAACAACGTTGACTAAGCAAGAAATGAATAATATATTTTGCTACATGTACGTACGTATATTACAGTTGTAATGTGAACACTGTCTTTTACCGTAATTTAAAAAATTTTCCATATCTGATTAAGCAAGCACAAATGATTACTACATTGAGACAATATGTATGTGTTACTTTATGAAAGTTTCCTCTGGAACGTTTACGTGGTAGCGGATGAGTACGCGCACATGTAATTTTACTGTATTATTCACGTGTTTACGTAATTAGACTTCCTCATACCGTATGCCGTATGGAATATTTTGTTTGGTTGTGACGTAGGAAAACATTGCAATCGGTAGTACCGTCTGAAATCCCGGAACATTTGTTTGTTTAATGTATATGGTTAAGTACAAATAATAACCAACTCACAATATTTTTGGGTCTTTTAATAGTTAATACTAGAATACATTAAGAAGCTTGGATTTCAATCACTTATTTACACATTCGAGAATAAAATATCATACATGTATAGGGCACGGGAAATATATGGAAAAATACCATTTTTTCTGACTATGATCTTTACAAATTATAAAATGCAACACATGTTACTCTATACATATAAGTGGCATTTATGCAACAAGTGCATTTTAATCGCAGCTTTCTTTACAACTACGCAAATGAAAAGAAAAAATTATATTATTTGTATTTGCCTCATTGAATCAAGTACCTAACTAACGTAAAAGCTGGATACATGTTTATCTTGATTTTATTGATAGATACTGATCTCGGTTTTGGACCAAACTCTTGCATTGCGAAATACTTGAACTTAAGAAACCTAAGAAATTGTAAAGCCACACAACAGGAAAAGTAGCCCACAATTTACGTCAAAGTCGCCACAGGTGAACACATTTCTATTAATAGATTGTATGACAGTTATTTATCAATTTGTAATAGTTACGAATGATAAGGTTTGGTAGATACAAGTACCTGTATGCGCACAAAATACTTTGCTCAAGAGTACTCAATAGAAACACCTTTGAGAATACATGCTCCGTTGTTCCATAGTTGGGAACGACAAATATTAAATAATTCAGCAAGTAAAATATTCAGATTAACTTCACTCGTACTAAAATTTTGGCAAAGATGTATTATTTCGAATATTATGTTACGTGACAGGATCTATATACACGATATACACCGCGAGTGCCCCTGATACATATGTACATGCCCTCCGCAGAGAGAGGGTTAAGAGTCGGTGCTAATTGAGAAGGATTCATGCCCATCACTAACAATAGCCCGAGCATTAGTGATACGCGGTCATGAATAGGGCGACACGAGTGCGACGAGGCACACTCGCACACGTGGGTGCTCGGCGCTTGCGTGTATCGGCGCGCAACATATGGCCAGTGACACACAGAGTAGGTAATCGTGTGTGCGAAAGCTTTAAGTCCGCGAACGCACGCGTGTGCGTCACTTTAGCCGAGCCTCACTACACACACTCGCGTATCGGTCACGTATCCCGCAAGTGTGCACACGACGCGTGTCCCACGCTTATGTGTCGTCCAACTCTACCTGTCTCTCACCCTTTTCTCTTCCGCGCCATACTTTGTCTCTTTCCCTCTCACTCCCTTGTCGTTCCATCCGACGGTGCGGCAAAGACCGGCGACCTTGGCCTGCTGACCATGAGTATGTAGCCGGCTGGTTGATTCGTTACGTTGCGCGAGGGAGCTACGGTATTCGTACCCGCCAGGTATCCGTAGATTTCATCGATGCTCCGACTATGTACGTACGCTTCCTGCTCTCCTTCGAGCAATCGTTATCGGTTATTCCGCGAGACGTACGTTCGTGAGGAAGTAACGCAAGGCCGAGAGGAACAATTCAAATCAACACGTTCGTTACCGTGTTTGATTGGAGAACAATGTTCGTCAGAGATTGTGCTGTGCTTCTTTTTTGGGGGGCATATGTATATTGGTACAATTTACTGTGGAATTTTTGACCGGTATTGACGTGCTCACGTGACTGTAGCTCGATATTTCTTCTCTGTCGTGTGGGAAAATGTATGACGCGGGGCTGTCGAAATACTGTAGGTATGTACGTCACTAATAAGATGACGCGTTAGTGATGCTTGCGGCGAATTAGAAGGAGAATTTTCCTCGCGGGAAATGTTCACGTGTTTGTCGAAGACGTAGGAATTATATTGATGGTTGAAGGAAAGGGTTACTCATTTTGGGGGGATGTGGTATACTAGGTAAATTTAGGGAGGAATGCTTGGTAAATGGGGGTAGAAGATCATTATCTTTTTAGGTACGATTTCTTGTTTCAATAGTAGAGGCTGTATATATTATTATACTTTGCCTTTTAATAATCATATTTTTGTTATTCTTATATGGGTTAGTTGTTCTTATGCATATTCTTCATTCTTCTTTCTAACACCAGTATTTGTCTCTATCTTCTGTAACAGTCCAGAACTTGGAACACCCTCTTTTTAGATATCGAAGGAAAGATTATGATAGTAGAAAATTTAACTAAAATTTTCGCATCTATCTCAAGAAATAATCCACCTATATTTATTAAACATCCTTTGCTCTCTTTAGTAAGTACTATACACCATCAAAATGTTTTATATCTTTTTTAACACCCTTGGTCTTTAATTCTGTGTTCTATTGCTCGATCTACAAGGCGCAAAATTTGCTAGTAAGAACGGAGCTATCTTTATTCCGTGGAAGGTACATATATGTATTGTATTTACCAATTTACAGAGAGATATATGGTGTTTGGTTATTTTTATCAATTATGAATACTGGATTATTAAGAATTAGTTTTGAACGAAAGAATATTTAAACAACATTAATAACTATTAGTCTGTATAACTAATAAATATACAGAGCGTTTTGGAACGAATATAAAAAAACTTTGATCGATTATTTGTGAGGCAATTCGGAGTAAAAGAATATCATGAGAGTAGAACCTGTCATATGAAACTCTGAAGATTAATATGTGCGAAATTGGCTTTGTGAAATCGAAACGATATGGGGATACATAAATATCATGCACTTACTTCCTGTACCGTTTTATAACAAATGTTTGTGATATAACCTGTGACTTTTAATATAGGCAGTGCTTTTCGAATTTATTATGAAAGGCTAACAATTTTATTTCTCATGATAATGCAAGTATGCTTTGAGAACAAAAAATTATATTTATTATTAATTGCATTGATATTATTTGTCTTCTGGTGTTCAACATTTCTGCTCCAAAGTAGTAGAAGATACATAAATTAATAAATATAAAGATGAAAATTCGCTCCTTAAAAGCGAGTGAAGGAAAATTAAGAAATACTTCACCCAACCACTGACACCAATGCAACGATGTGTGACTAAAAATAATCGCGAATAAGATCAGGCTGAAATAGTTTCAAACGATATTTGCATATCATTGCATATTTGCATAGCATTGATTATGTATGTGAGTCATTATTGCGGAAAATGATTCACTGGATAAATCAATGATAGTAACAGTTGTTCGTAAGATATGGCGTTCATTCATGGACCAATATTTTCAAAAATTATTTAGAATGAATAGCTGCAGTTTAATAGGAGAATTTTCATTCATAGCATACTAACAGTGTAAATAATCAAACGATTAAACGAGATTTTGTAATTTATAGAAAGCTAATATGCTTAATCAGCATACCGTGTAACCAAAATATTATATTTAAACACAGTGGTTTGATACTTAATTTTAAGGTGAGCAAATATTTTTTCGGATCATTACAATTTTCAGGAACTTTTGATAATATAATTAAACGATACAGTTTGTATACACGTTAATGTTTATGCTTACACAGTCTATCACTATTTTCTTAGATTAAAACTTCTTCAAATAATTATCTACATTTTAAAGCATCTAATAATTCCACAGGAAAGTCATAGATACACTTTAGAACTGTTCACGCCTAAGTTTCCACGCCCTGTTCGATGTCGAACAAATGCAAAAGGAATTAGCACGACATACACATTTCCATTGCATGATTCACTTAATTTTTTCTCATGCAATGGGAGAAGTTTCTGTATTGTTAGAGAAAACCAAACATTGTACACAACACGCGCTACACTTATAGTAAACAAATGTATTTCATTCAACAAATATTCAATTGTTTCTATATGAATTTTCAACGAGCCTCGATTGCAAATATGTAAGTTGAAAGATGAGTACACTTCTCATATCGGAAAAATAAACCATGAAAACCAGCACGACACTTTAGATATTTTAGGTTCACATTGAACTTGAGGAGAGGTTGTCCGTGTCGTGTGAACGAAACTTGTCGCGCAAGTTTATGCGACGGTTAGTTTCTTTAATGTCCTGCTTTATTTCTCGCATTACATCTCCGTGAACAAAATACAAATACTCGCTTGAATTTCACGGCGAAATGTCCAGTATCTTTCGGTATACTGTTATCCTGTTACCTCGGTCTCCTACAGTACACGTGTCTTATTGTTAGGACAATTGTGGTGAAGCAAGAGGAACAGGTGTTTAAAGTGTCTCCCTACAGCTTCTCCTTTGGGGCGGAAAATGTATTTCAATCAATATTTCCATCTTGTAAAAATTCAGTACGTATGTTTAGTGTTAAATTTTCTTTCACGTGAAAAGACAAAAATTAGAATGAAACTTTAGTTTTATTTTTAGCGAAAATGGGGAGAGATAAATATTCAATTCTATTCAGAAGAATACCGATAGTTTTTAAATTGGGAAAAAAGGACCTTGTTGGAAATTTGGTTTAATCATTTCGTGTGACAGTTGTACGAAGTTTAATTTTTATTTGAACGATTCTTTAACAAGACAGATAGTTAGGTGCTCTCAATTTGGCAGTCACGTTCTGTATAATGAAAGTGTAACGATAAGAATTATGTGAGAGGTACGGTGGATATCGGCATAAAATATTTCCAGCAAGTTTTGCTTACTTTGTTCCAGCTCTTTCGTCGATATTAATATTAATGTTAATAATAACAATACTCTCTGTCCATTAGCTGGGTATATTAAATTGCAAATATAGATTTTCACATAACTTCTGTATTATTTTTATGGTTATAGATATGTAACAATGATAACAGAAGGAATTGTATTATTATTGAAATCGAGTAAGAACGTATTTTCCTTTATTATACTTTTTCGATAACAGTATTTCTGTAATGGCGAATAGTATTTAAGTATACTATATAGACGATAAATAGAAAGTGTTACGAAAATTATGCATATTTCTACCTTCAGCAACGAAAAGAAACGCATAATCGATTGAAATTACCAACAGTTCAATTATCTCACGAATGTAGTTACATTTATGTGGCATTAATTATCATACAAGAAAAGGTAAAATCGTAGTTGTGAGTCGTGTACGTTTGCGTATTGCATATATTATGAAATTTCGACATATGAATAGGGCCAGAAATGATGATGACTTCATTGTTTAAAATAGAAAGCTCGAACGCCTGCCATCAACTCCAGTTTCTAAGTGTACAGAAATTAAACCCGCCGCCGATCGCAGTCTTTGGAATATGAAAATTAAAATTAACAATGTAAAACGTTTATAATAGCTCGTTATTTGTGCCTTGCAGTTATTTAAAACATCTCGCTCAGACAATCAATGGTGTACAAAGCTGAAAGTATTTTCAGGAACAGCTATTGTATTAGATCAAAATTGAAATCACTATACCGCGTAATTTGAAATGTGTTACAAAAAAAGAGAAAGGAGATTTGATTAGTAATCGCATGCATAGAGACATCTGTAGAAGGAATCATAAACTCACTTGCACACCTACGCAGAAATAGTGACTCAAATACTATGTCAGAAGACACGCATATTAACGTAAATGATAGTGAATGTGATTTGAACTATAGTGAACTTCTTTACCGATTGACTGCTTCTTCTCTATCGACTGTGGAAAAAATTATACCTGGACATGCGTGTGTGTAACGGAGTTTGCATCTGTGAAGAACTTTTCCAACTATAAGTACGATAACTTAATTTTGTATTAAGTTAGTAACGAACATGAAATGAAAACGCTATTTGTTCTTATAAAATTATGGATAATTGGCGAATATGTTCAATGATTAATCAAGTGCGTAAATATATAATGAAACGACGCGGTTGAGTGTTCGTCTAGAACAGCTAGATCTAGTTAAACGTGTAAAGATTAAATGTATGGAACGAACTATCATGAAAAGTGTAAATGAAATACAATCAAACCGTATGAAATAAAATTTCAAGAACTACTTACTTGAAACGAGTTCAGATTTACTATAATACGAGTGTTTTGCAAAATAAATACATTGTCAAAGAACAACAATCAAAATACAGCAAAACTTTTGTACAATTTGAGTTTCACAATAAGAATATGTAATGTAAGTACATATTCTGATTTCAATTCTATCCTATGGACACGTTCAACGTGATAAGCGTTCAACAATTGCGTTGCAATACCTTTTAAGGTTGAACGTTCAAACGATGTAGAAAATAATTCTCCCCGCCTGTTCAGAGAAATGAAAAGATATAAAATGGTAATTAGAACATTACGTATCTTACTCAAACAATAATATAACATACATTGCATGACATTTCGCAATCACGCATGTATTCAAAAGTGTATGCATTTCTGGTGGTTCGACAGCACTAAAGCTGAACTTAAAGTGCAGCTGAACCACTGACACAGCTAACATAACTGTGCCAAGCATGACTTATCGATTTCAGACTTGGCGTCGACCCTTGAAGGAATTCGTGCCAATTTGAGCAGTCGCGACGAGTGCATTAGTTTCAATGAATATTCGAGACTAATTCGTTACGCGTTCGTCATATCTTTAAGCGATTTTAATATACATATATTAATAACGGCTGAAAATTATTTTAATTCTTTTTCAGGCAATTCTCGACTGAACATTTTTTTCCTTGGCGGAAAATGATATTTTGGTAGGATTTATCGATAGTGGAAATTCCTCAAAAATAATATCGTATCAAGCATTACGTGAGAGTATTCGCTATGTATTATGTAAAAGTCTTTGCACCAGGTGGAGGGAATCTCATTGTATTCTTAGTTCTTTGACATTACTGTAACGGTGTTATGTAATAGCGTACACGTACGAAAATTGTGTTATCTAATTGTAAGACTTTCGTTATCAATGAATACCTACGTGCGCTTCAAATTAAACACTATTATCTTACAGAACGGTAAATGTTAAGATCATTGGTACATTACTTTTACGCGCTTTTAATGCACGTACTGTACTGTTTATCAAATGTAATTCTACTTATTATCTCATAACTGCGTAAAGTAATACAGGTATAATAAAATGCTTGAGTCAGGTTCATATCTACATCTTTTACTAGGTGTTTAAAATAAGCACTCAAGATTCCGATTGGAAAGCATAGAAATTTTTCTTAATATTTGGAGTTCCTAACATATTTCTAATATTCTTTATTATAATAAATAATATTAAGTAACTGTGTGTTGACATCTGGAAATTAGTTGAATTCTAAATGTGCTACCATGTAAATTCTGATTTTCAAACTTTGTAATGTTTCTTTATTAACGCATTTAATCACAGATAGTGCTATTATACTCTTTGAGAACCTTGGTCGTTTATTGTATTTAAATGTTATTTACCGTTTATTGATAGAAACTATGTATCTATTTCCGAAGTATTTTAGACATAAAACAAAAATAATGGTTAAATAAATAAACAAATTCTAATTTTAATTTTTCTTAGGTTGTAAATCTAGTAAAGTGTAAACGTAATCTTGATAATATTAGTCATCGATTACAATGTTGAATTGTGAGATCTACGCGAGACTGTAGGCATTGAGTGGAGTCATTAGCGAATAATTCCTTAATGGAGGTAGTTAATGGTGATGATGAAGAGATTGATCGTGTACTGAGATTTTAAACTGTTGATGTAGTGAATTCTCTTTCAATTCAAGGTTTATTGCTTGCGTCATTAATAAAACAAGATACGAAAAGAAAAGTACTATCATTAGAATGCCCGTAAAAAACATGTAACTTGAATTATTAAATCATTATTGTTCTGTTAAGCATTCATTCAATTACATTGTTTGCTTTGCCATTAGTATTATGAACTCTGTAAACATTCAAAGTTTGCAATAAATGTGAATAGATTCGTTTAGAATAATTTACATATTAGATTGCACAATTACTTCATTCACCAAAGGGAGGTATAATCGTCATGTTGTTCATGTGAAATATTAATATTAATGTAAGTTAATATATTGCAAATAGTACTAAAGAAAAGTTTGGAATTAAACAAATTGTAAATACTAAAAATTAATAATTTCCCATTATTATCAATTTAAATGGAATATGGTTGTATTGTAATATCTACTAAATGGTTAGAAAACTAATTTTCCGATAATCTCATTTGCATATCAAATTCTTCAACTTCTATTCAATGTTTTATTTCCGGATTCTAGTGGAATTGTTTTTAGAATTAGCTACTTATTCACTACGGTCATAAATCCTTCATAGGGTTTAGGAAAACATCTACGTAATATTTAATTTTATCTCTATCATCACTATTTGCTAATTAATATTGAAACTTACTTTATAATAAAATATTACCGTCACATTATTAGAAAACAAGCTGGACTTTTTGTCAATTTGATTTCCTTTAGAATATTTGTTTGGCGAAAATTAATAATGTAAAATTCGTCCTTGTATACCAAATTATCTTCTAGGTGGGTCTATAAAAATAGGTTGGTTCTCTCACGATTGTTCACGGATCGATAATTGTATAGGCTAAGTTACAATAAATTAATAAGTAAGTTCATAGCTTGCAGAACTATCAGGCACCCACTACCGGCAAGTATTGCATGCAGATATCAACTGACGATAGCGTGTGTGTGTAGAGTGAAACATTGTAAAACCACGAGGCAAAATAGATCTCCGACTTTAATTGCTGTATCTCATTTATAGTTGGTATTTAGGCCATTTTTATTAGCACAATAAACGGTTCTTTCATGGTAATAGAATGTGTCTTACGTCATCGCGCAGACCGCGTTCAAGTAAGCAGCACGCACACCAAAAATCCATACCCCACTGAACAGCTCGTAAATACATCTATTCCGAATATGTACAACATTTTACTACTGGTAACCAGAAACAAAAACAAAAACAAAAAACATAGAGATACGAATTATTCATTCTTTTGCATTCGAGTGTTTCAAAATCATGTTGAATTCCAACATTAACAAAAAGAATGATAATTTCAAATCGAATAGTTCATGCCTAATAGCGAAAAGAAATTTGTTAAAATATACGAATGGAGTATCAACAGCTTAAACGCCCACGCGGTTTAAATTTTAACACACTCCGACGCGTCCTACGTTTTATGTCACCCGTTACGACAGAAAACGCTCACGCAGTCCTTCGAGAAAAGGTTACGGAATCGACATTACTGCACGATCGATAGATCTTCCAGCTTTTAACGCGATACTTTATCCGGGCGAATCTCGTCCTATCGATGCCGCTACAGATAAGTTCGATTTTACCGTAACGTAGCATTGCAATCGCAGAGGAAAGTTCAGGTTATTTGCAGCCAACTGTCAAGGACTTTCCCTTACATAATACCATCGCGCCGCTGCAATTACGCTGTTCATACAGCGATAGCGATTACGCGGCTGAACGAAGAATGGAATCGTGGTGTTTGACGATTTTCTAGTTCAGGAATTTCGATAACGAGGATGGGACTATTAATATCTATTGCGTGTTCGTTCCGTGTTAACCGGCGTCGTGCACGTTCCTAGACATGCGCGAAAATAAACCACACAGCGGCGGCCTAAACGCGATCTACTGGCCACAAATATATCTATCGTCTAAGTTTTCTTATTAGAAAGCGTTCAAACTATGATTGCGCTGCTTCCACGATGCTCTTTCGCAACGGCGAACGATAGAATATGTATCCCAGACATTCCCGGTTCGACAACTACACTCGCGATTAACTTATATCCCACCGCGCTGTTAAATTAATTCCTACTCACACCTGCGAGATATATATATAGTAAATTGAACTATTCTATTTAACAATTGCAATCGTTTCAATAGCCACAGCGGTAACCTTCGAGCAGTCACGACTTTCCCGGGTGCTAATTACATATTGAAACATTTTGCACATGGCCCCAGAAAAGCAGAAACCTGAACCAGCACGAAATACCTGTATAATAAACTATGCTAAAGGTAAAACATACCTGTCCCGCTCGATGCGGATGAAATTTCGTCGTTCGAGATCCAGCAGCAAGCCGAACGGTGTGGCGTGGAGTGTCCAAGGCAACTTCCTCCTACGTTCTCGGCTAACAGACCAAGGATCGATGGGATCAATGGAATCTGACGATCGGGCGCGTACTGCGGCTTCCCAGCAGTTGGCGTCTGTGATGTTCCTTGCGAGGCTGCTATCTTTTCAAGGACAGGATAACGGTGCGAGAAACGCGTACGACACACTGTAAGCTGCTTTAAACGGCTGGTCACTTCGGCTCGGTTACGTTCTACCTCGCGAGATACGGAACCGTCGAGGTAACCAGCGAGCGGGGCGAGACGTCGCGTCGATGCGTCGCGGCTTTTCGTCTCGAGCGTTGAATTTTCGTGGGGCGACGCGTGCTTGAGTTACGTACGATGCTAGATAGAAACTGTCGGCGTGAAAGATCGCGGAGAACAAGACGGTCGTGCATATCGGTCTAAGTTGGCGTCGGTATTGGTACCAGCGTATACATAGGTGCCTCCTCCGCGCTGCTATACGTATAGATATGTGGCTTCGACCGTGCCCGGAATCGCGTGAGAGTGGGGCGCCAGCGCTCTCTCGTTGGCGACCTTTATTTGCATGGAAATTAGTGCGCGGGCGTACGTACTTCACTTACGTTTCACGTGGAAACTTGAACAATTTGCGACCCCTTTCGGTTTTTTTTTGCCTCGGTTAGCCGATCGATAATTCTTCGAGATTTACTTTGACTGCGATGTCGAGGACGGTTTGTTTTATTTTGCACGCGCGCAGGTATTTTGGAGCGGCGCGTGGAAAATATTTGCGGGGTGTTTCGGTGAAATTTTGGTGGAGCGAGTATTGTTTATGTGTTTAGAACGAGGTAGATACGTGTTTGGTGGTTTTAGTGCGATTGTTAATTTTAGTTACTCTTGATTTATTGAAATTGGATCTGAAGGTTCACCAAAGGGCTATCAACCTTCGTTTGTTAAATGTTTTCTAAAATTACGCTAGAAATGTACGCACTTGTTGAGGACAGAAAAGATTGTTATTGAATTGTATGAAGTGCGTCGCACTTTTCTTATTGATTACAGGTTCACGGGTGATTGTTATTGTTTTTAGTTAAAAATTATTTCTGAACTTGGACAATATGGATCTACAATTTCACTTGTGACCGCAAAATATAAATGAGTTTCATTCATTAATGAGTACTCAAGTCTGTTTTCATGCTCAGAAATATGCTTATTACTATTAATTTATGACTGTAAAATGTTCGTGATCTTTTTTTTACAGTATTAGTAAATTTTTCTGAATAAATAACAAAAGTTTCGCAGAGGAATTGAGTTGTTAATTCTTGTCATCTTCGTTGATCCAATTTAATTATTATATTTCGCAAAAGGGTTTAAAAAATAAATTTGTTAAAGGACAGTTTCATAAATTTGCGTTTCTGTAATGAAAATAATATGGCTCGATGGTATATTGAATTAGGTGCATGTAAAAAAAATAAAATTTGTATACTGCATGTGAAATGTATAGTTACGCATCAGTTACACTGCTCGCAACCTAGGTAAGATACTCATTTCTGCATTAATTACAGGTTGAGGTAAAGCCTTAGACTTACATAATGCTTCTTAAGCTGGATGTACTTACTAACTATACTGAAAACATTTGTTAAGGAAATCTCACGGACTAGTGTCAATAATTATTTCCATATTCAGTATCATTAGCTGTTAGTTTTGCGATGCAAGTTTAATATTTACACGATGATGAAACTCGATGAAAAAATTCTATGCTGAGTATTAAATATGTGAAGGGAAGAATTTAATATTAACATGAATGTGCCACATATCCCACTGATCTCTTTAAATTAAAAATGATAAAGCAAACGTGAGATTCTGTATCATTTATGGCAGTAATCTATGAAATCTCTTTGCAATATTTCTACGGGATTATAATTGAGAAAGTATCGTCGTGAAAAGTGCAAAAAATGATTTAATGATCTCAGTTTAATCGACGAGTTTAATTTATTAATTCATATATTTGGTTCATTCGCGATGTAAAATTAAGCTGCCACGTTGAATTGTGTCATTCTACAAAAAAGAATACGCAGGTGCAAAGATCAATTCGATATATTTCAGAAATTGAAAAAAAAATGCATTTCTGACAATATTATATAAGTGAGCAAAAGGTTGTTATGCGTAGAAATATTTATCTCTCATATTCGACTGAAGAATGCTAAACCAGTTCAAGCAGTTTTTATTTTTCATAATCATGTTTATATCAGAATTTTTGTATCGTATTCGATATAAATTATGTTTATTTATGCAGGCACATCTTCATTTCTGTAATCATCTACACACTTGGAATTTATATAAATAATTCTGTACAATTTTTCAAATTGCTAAGCAAAGTGTATTCCTGCAATTTCATTACGATAAATTAGGTGTAAAATTAGTTTTAGTTTTCATTCGACTAATGTCGAATGAATTTTTCTGATGCATCCATTAATTTTTCTTTTCTGATGCATCTGTTATTCGACCACAAGTGAAGGTATTACGATTTTTATACCTGAGGAGTAATTTTCAATGAATATGACAGTGAACGACCTGGAAATCCACAGGATACAGACGTCAGAAACGAAATTAGTATTTAGAACGTTCCGCTTGGTGTGATGCGGGGAATCACAATTTAAATTTTTCATTTGGAAAACCCCGCAAGATTATCAAATACTTGCTTAATCACGTGTGTTCAACACTCGTCATGATACTAACGTTGTGCTCCGTAATAATATGTATACGCATATTTCCTTACCTCCGCGGGAATTGTGCTTAAACTTTATATTTTGTAATAGGAACTTGATTAAAATAAAAAGAAGAAATGCATTGTGTAAGAATTATGATGCAAAAAATGTTACTTTTATAATCAGTGCTTTTATTTCACTTTTATATTAAATTCTTGTATCGATTTGCATTGGTTCCGTGATAGCAATATGAGAAGTATCCTTCTTTTTATTATGCCAAGTTATTACATCAAGTGTAAATGTATAAATCATATATTGGAGCAGTTCTTCTGAATTTTATCTCATTTATAACTATTATATTACTGGCAATGTATTTAATCAAAGAACGATACGTATGAATAAAAATAACATGTATCGAAATTTATTATGTACACTGCATATCATTAATATGACAATTGCTTGAATATCTATGATTACTTTATAGTAAGTTCGATGTGCATCAGTTATTTTCATCTTTTCACTTACTGGTACAATTTATATTACAATACACCATATCTAGCGTCTTTAAATTTTCAATTGTTTTTGACAACAATCAAAAAACAGTTTCCATATATATACACCTTCTTGAAGACTGCTCTAATATTGAACAGCAGGTTTGTCTTTGATTCATTCAACGAAGCTGGTTCGTGGAAAAACTGCCAGGTTGTCTCGTAACTCGTTCCCGAGAAGCAATCCCTATGAATTTTCATGATTTGCTGGAATCGACGATACTTTACGCAGAACCAAGGTATGCCTTCCACGATTTCATTCTCGTATTGCTTACGTGGAACGGCTTCCTTTCAAAAGTGAAGTGGGTGCTGAAGGCAGGAACAGTGATAGATAAACGATGAACTGTTTAAAGAGATTTCTGTATCAGCTGAATAGTTGGAATAATTTTATAGATTTTACATTGCAATATGTGTCATAAATAAGGGGGCACCAAGATTATTGTCTATTTTAATAATTTTCATCTGTCATCTGCCATTTTTAAGGGGGGCAAAATTGGTGGCGCGTTTTTATAGGATATGAATGTGTGTCATTGGGAAGAATATTATAAATAAATAAACTTAAATAGACGGATAAATACTGATATTATAAAACAAATTGTTCTTTTAAAAAACTTCATATTTTAGGATTTCCATGGACTTCCGCACAAATCTCACCAACATACTTTACCCTTGAATGTACAAAAAGTAACGTACAAATTTAGGATAATAAGTAGCCTTATCAAAATGCTGTAATCGAAAAATGAAATATAGACACTTAGGTATAAAGATATGTAGGCTTAATGCAATGAATATGTATAATATACGTACTAAATTAAAATATACTCCTTTGTTTGTAGTAAAGACTAATAGAACTAACGTTAACTATCATAAAATTACAAATAACATAAATGAATAAAATGGTGCTTTAGGACACAGTGCGCAACCAGAAGCAAGTAAAATCAACAAAACAACTTCATCAGAAGATAATCAAATTTTGATGCCGGTACTTTCTCATCTTTTGATGATTTCTAAGAAATTTCATCACTTACCCTAGTTACTATTCAATTACCACAAAAACACAACATGGAGAGTATGTCCAAAAATCGATTCAATGAATATTGTAATACCATTTATCGGTATTATTATCTCTGCAAGACTAGATTTGCCCACAGGAAAGTATAAAGTCGTCGAATTCTCAAAGAATTCTCCGTTGATTGCACCAACAGTGCCACCTGACGTTTCAATTTCATTGCAACGCGATCGATATGCTTGCGGTATTGATGTGGTACAGAGTACAATTAAGTCAGTGAATGGTTTAACAGGTAGGAGCCAATGGTGGAACCCGTTCCTCTTGGCGCCACGCCCCATCAGCCTCCAACAGATCACTACCTGAACAGGATGCTGGCAAGGCTGATTTGAAATTGTCCTAACCGTTCAAGTACTCGTTACCTTTTTGCAGAAAATACCGAATATTTTATTTAGTTAACGTATTTCGACTTGCTTTAGAACTGCAGTGTTAAAGAAAAAGTGCACAGGTGTGTTTCCGGTTTTAACCACCTGTTAACATCCTTCTTTTATATACCGAGGGCAGACATTCCAAGACGGCGTCTGGTATATGCAGTTTCAGTGCAAGGGTACGAGGATTATGAATCCTTCAAAGTGCAGTCCATACTTTCCCTGTGAGGTACTTGGATACCTATGTACAACAGGTAGCCATTATTATTACAACATCGCGGTAAGATGGCGGAGCATCTGATGTTGAAGAGGAGATCAGGGAAAGTAAACAGTTATTGAATAAATGGGGAGTATGGGGAAGAATACAGAGAATAGAGGTAACGAAAGAAGTATAAAATTAAGGTTTTATTAATTACCATGGATTTTCATGTCTAAAATAGAACATTTCATCCAGAATAGCGTGAAACGTCATGTAATTATTTGGAATCACAATGGCGTAAATATTGTATTATATTTGTATATTATCTCGTGCTAGAATAAAAATTTGATCGGTCAATGGGTTTGTGGTCAACCCCTGCATATTGCAATTCATTTTATTTAAATTGTATAATGTATGGAATATTAATAGAATAAATTAACAACATTATTAATATATATTTATTGGTTACCATCTTCATGGTTATTTTATGGTTTAACTTTTTAAATATCGTGTTTCCATTGCCCCCTCAGTCCTCCAACACCCTTTGCAGTTATTTGTAGGATGCTTGCGAATATATAAATTGATGATACACATTTTATAAGTTCGTCAGGCAAATTTTGTCGGTAATTTATCATATAAGTTAATATGTTCTGTTAGACTTATTTAAATATTTGTATTTATTTTGGGCACATAAGAGCTAAAAATATTTAACAATTTGTTTTAACTTCGTAAGTTGGTCATTGTCTTGGAGGCCATTGTATCTTATACTTCTTTATGCACGTCATTAAATGCAATTTTGAACATTACAAATATTTTGCAGGTGTACTGAGAGTATTATTATATTGTATGATAATGCTGCAATTGTTGCGCGAATAGTGCTAATGCCAACAAAAGGGTGGTCCGTTTCATTACAATGTCACGTTTAAAGTTTCACATTTCTTAGCTTGTAAATGCTGACAGTATTTTTCAACCTTCTGGTACTTATATATGACCAACTTCTTTCACAATCAAAACTGCTGAAAAGCTAGATTACAGATATAGAAAGTTTCATCTTTTACGTATCCCATGTTTTCTTCATTATCTGTTTCAATATTGTTTCAATATTGCATTTCGTAATATTTATCGCGAACATATACCTACAGTTATTTATCATATTTAAAATTTTCCAGGAAATTGTGACGTTACACTTCGATGCAGATTTATGCACCATTTATTCAACGATACAATGAATTTGATTTCTTTAATCATGGAATAGAATTAAGATGTTCATGGAGGAATACGAAGTTATAGCAGTTAAAATTACAGTAAATTATGATGAAAGTGGAATTATCAATGAAAATTAAATATGTTACAGATTTGGCGATTAGTAAGTAACATATCACTATAATTTTGTTCTTCACAGATCCAACTTGGTTTTGTAGTTAGATAAATAGTATATGTAGCCTCATGTTTTTTAACACTTCAAAGATATCTCAATTTTCTGTAATAGATATTAGTAGGTGGCAGTGCTTTCAAATCTCAATATTAGTACTGAAAGTGGTAGTTTTCTATGATTAGTGCGCATAACCCATTCATCTATTGTACACAAAACTGTTGTCACTTGAACATCACTTTGAGCATTAGGTTATGACAAAATATTTCATAAACACATTTTACGTCCGAAGAACGCTACAGGAATTAACGATAAGACAGATTCGTTCCAATTAATATTTAATGCTGTAAAATTATAATTATTCTCACTACCAAAGTACGAGCATAAATAGTTCTACTAAACAAGACAGTTAACCATCACTTCAAATCATGTATAAAATTTCTGTCTATATTATTCTTCTCTACAAGTTTTATTATCTTCATCCTACTACCGTATTCAATCTCAGATGTTATACAACAATTATAATATTAAAAATGAGTATTGAAACGAATCAAGGCTTCAGGTCGCCATTAGAAATTAAAAAATACCTGTGCGGTTGTAGCGTAGTATAAAACCCAAACACAAAAAAAATAAGTGGGTCTCGTGGCAATCATCAGCCTTAATTAAAACTGTCATGAATTGTCAAAATTATACAGTGGTCTCGTGCAGGAATTAAATAGTCAACTCCGGCACGCGACAGAATACGGAAGATCGTAAGGCAAAGGGTTAACGAGTTTGAAAGTACTGTTAATAGCTATCGTCGGTCTATCGAACAATTTATAGTCGGCTCCAAGTGCAGTACATCGGGAAGCTTAAGTTGATCCTGAACGTGGCTCGATACCAGAAGAGCGGCGAGTTGTGACAACTTCTTGGAAAAGATTAGGCGTCGTTAGCGGCCTTCGCCGGACGTCGACCCTGTCCGTAGTCAGTAGTTCGTCTCACAATGTTGCTTGAGTTTCCAGATGTCCAAACCACTTACTCTTCCATATTATTCGCTCGCCTCGTTAGATCGCACATTTGGATACTTACCGATATTTTCATTTTCCTGATAAAAATATAATTGCACACTTTAAAAGGCCTAAGTGGTTCCTCTTGCTGTTCGCCATTTTGGTACCACCCTGCTGCTGTTATAGGTACAGTATAAAATTACGTACTGTTGCACATAATGCGTATGCGCAAATTTCCAACTAGTTAACGTTTAACACTAATGATATTCAAATCGAAGTGATCAATAATTTTTCGGAGGGAATCATATGGAACAATATAAAGCGTTCCCACCGAAAAGTACTCCATAAACGTTCAATATTTTTTACCTTTTCTTGAGGTAGGTTTACCTTTATTCAAATTGCACCACCAATTCGGCGCCACTCTGTCTTAATAGTTAAATAAAAATCAGAAATGTGAGTGCGCGAATAAAGTACCAAACATACCAGCATGTGCTTGCATCCAAGTAGACATTTGTAATATTCAATACCGTGATACTTCAAAATGATTTCCACCTGGAAGAAAATGACGAGGACCAGTAAGTGTATATACTTGCACATTTAGATTGTCGGCCATGCATTTCAGCAATGTAAATTGAAACAGGTTCTCTAAATTTAGTTAGCATGCTTGCACCATGTACGCCAATTTCAAAATTCTGTTCCAACCAGTACTGTACAGTATCGAAGCAGCATCTAAAGATATCTAGCCGAGATCGCGCAGCAGGCTAATTAAATCCGGTCAGAAATGGAAACAGGTAGTTGTCATTCGTGTTTCTCGGCGAAAAACACACGAGCCCTTACATATCCGCCCGGACAAAATCTTTAGGGAAAGAATGAAAGTAATGTCGTAAATCCTTTTGCGTGGGGTTTCGCCGCTGCATTGCGAACGCTTGTGCAAGAATCTCTCGTAAGTCAATCCACTTCCCCTCCGATGGTTCGACGGTTTCCCACTCGACGACCATCACTCCCTCCAAATCTGTCCGGCAAGAATCCACGGAACGTTGGAAGGGATGGATCTGTCCTCCTCTGTGCTTCAGAAATCTTTACTCCATCGGTTAGGTGGAGAAACCTTGTACTACAAGATGGGTAATTTGTCGTTTTAACGGCAGCGCACGCCGACGCAAAAATGTTGTCCTTCGACGAAACAACAGCCTACCAGATATTCTGGTTTTTACACAAAGGGGTGCTATCGGAAATATTTGTCGGGAGAATACCACCCTGTCCTTTCCGGGTTCCTCTGTGACGTAACGCTCTGAATAAGTTGTGTCAACGTACATGTATCTCGAATAGGATTTGAGCAATTTGACAATCGATTACTCGATTTATATTTTAGATAGATAAATACTTGAGAATGGTGTGAACGACGTTGGCAGCGAAAATGAAAGTTGAAGGAAGAATTAATTATTTGAGCGATGTGGAAGCATTTAGGAAAATTTATCTTGTTATTTGAAATTTAAATTCAATTGATTTTCGAAAACTTATGTCGCTCATGTTTTTGTTTATAAAAATGGTAATTAGAGAGTAGTTAGGTTTCCAAGGATTCTATGGATACTATCCATGATACTTTTTCTGTTTTATAATTGTTTTTAATATGATTATTGTAATGAAAATTGTTTCTCTTAGTCCAAACATTCACAAGTTGATTATGAATGATCGGTTTCAGATCGCGTAACAACAGTTTCTTTCTTCCCATTTTCAATATGAAGTTGTAACTTTTCAAACGTAGACTCTTTGACAGAGCTGAAAAAAACCCATTGGAGTTGCAATTGGTTCCATATATTGTTCGAAATGTTATGAAAATGTAAATATATTGTTACGTGAAATTGGTAATTTATTATCAAATGGTCTCTGTCGTTCCATTTACAGGTTTCTGTCATTTCTTTCCGTGCCATGTTATTTTCGATATCGAATCCAATAATAGATTCAATAATTGCTCCTAGAAGATTACAGAATTATATAATGCTTCTACATTATTTATATGATTTTTCGTTTTTCTTTTAAGATAGAAATGATTCGATTTTTAATATACAAATTACATCTCCTCTCCTTTTTTTCACTATGACAGAATAATACCGAAATACTTTTGGACATCGGTCAGTAAATGACTGTCCGAGACGTTAATTAATGGAATATGATAGGTGTGTTGCGCAGAATAAAAGAAGAGAGGAAGGAAATTAAAAAAGATTGAAACTGCGTAGGCCAATTACTGTATCAGTAATTGTAAAAATAGACATATGATATATCGAAAAATAAATTCTTCCACAACTTCTTAGTGACGTTTTCCAATTGAATAACAACATTATTTTGCAACAGTACATGAATACACAAACATATGTCTTTCTTAGAGTTCTACTTCATATGAACTCAAATGTTGAAACACTTATGAACGAAATGTCACACCATTTTCATACTCACCTGTTTAATTATTTTTCATAGGAAACATCGCGTGTGCTAATAATTTCGCGTCCTCAATTAACGCCAGGACTGAATACACTTCGTTTTTTCATTGCCATAAATTACTGTATCATCCCTTTTGCTTCATATACTAATAGCGCGGTATCTGAACTACGCCCTTTAATATGAAAAAAGGAATATTGAAAGTTCTTTCACTGTGTTTTCATTTTTCTTTCATCTCTTTACCTCTTTACCTGTGCCAATAATTTGGTACCTCATTATATACACATAACAAGCACCTATTATACTAATATTTCCCGATTATCTTCGGGACTATTCGATCCCAAGCAAGTAGGGTACACATTTTCATTACGTTTCCGACAATCGTTATCCATTTACCGTTTATGATTAAGAAATATCCGCGCAGATGATCATGAAAATAATTCAACGAATTTCCATAATGAACAATCGAGGCAGAGAACCATGACATTGGTGGTTAGCGTGACGCAAAGGAGTATGCGAAATTTGCCTACGAGCCACATTATATATAAACAAGTGGCGTTAACGGCGCGTTTCTGCGTCGCCTAGTTAATTAGAAGAATTAATTAGCATCGATAAGTAGCATAATTAATATGCGCAACTGAGGCGCCTTCCTCCGGATGTCGATGCGGTGTCGAAGATGTCGCGATTTTCGGCATCGTAAAACAGGCTCCCACACCTCCATCTTCGACCACCTATGGTGATTCGTGCATCATGGCGAATTAACAGAATACCAAAATTACTTCGCAAGAATATTTGTTGCATTGGACAAATATTCATTCTATACTCGTACGAATCGAATTCATTAGAAATCGTTTTTTCCCTTTAGTCGTACAAATATTTGTTTAAAAAGCTCATTACTTTTATATGTATATGAATTCGTTTTTCGTGGCTTCATTACCAGGAACGTCGTAATAATGTTTGAAGATATAGCGCAAGTGTAATGACGACACTAGTGTTATCGTATAGCGTTCGGGCTATTTCTCAATGGCATTCCGCGGCACTCATTCATCGATACGCTTGTTACTACGCTTCTGCATTCCAAGACTTTAACAATGGGAATAATATATGTATGAATGATTGAATGAATTTATACTTTTCAAGCAAAAGATGGTTTCAAGGTGTCCCGTTTGTAATTGCATGAGATGCGAACGATCCCGAAACAAACATTCCGCCATTAAGAAATAAATCCAAACCAAAATTACTATGTTAACGTTAAACATGTACCGATAAAATAGCATTGCAACGTGCCCAAATTTTGCGCAGAAGAATTCGCATCACGATTATTTTCTTAAAGTTGATACAATTTCAGCGACAAAATAGTAACGCAATAAATACAACGAATAAATCGTCCGACAAGAAATAAAAATCTCATAGATATCATCTGCCTAAGTTTTTCCTTCACAAATGATTAACCACCCCGCGATATTAAAACTATCGACGGTGATAAAAAGTGTGAAAATCAATTGCTAAGGAAGCAACGACACCAACGCAGGGTCGCATCGATAAAGGGGGGAATGGTGCCGGGTGGGTGGCATTATTCGATCGCCGTGGCCGATCGGGAATGTATGTAATCGTAAGGTCGGAATGAACGCTTGACTCGCGCGAATCGCGACGATCGTTTCCGACAGGAAGTCTGGCCAAAGAGGAAGCCCCGGACTGCGTCAGCAGACGTCGCTCTCTGCCGTACGCCTTTCGTGCCGGCTCGTGCCGTTTCAGCTGCATTCATGCCTTTTGCATTTGCTCGTGCAGACTCGCCGACAAAGACCGCCGGCGTGGCACTCGCATCGCATTTTCGATTACCTGGCCGACTACGTTTGCCCGTGTCTCGCACCCACGTTCTTTCATTCCCGGCTCCGCGTCCTCGAAACGAACGATCTGTATGCCAACGAATCACTCGAGCGATACCTACCATCTTATCCTCGTTTACGAGACGAGCTGATTCATTGTGTTTCTTTTATTTCGTGCTTCGGCGTTCGGTATCGTCGTTAAGAATGGTGGGGTATAATTAGATCATTCGGGAGGCAATGTCGGTTCTTCCATTGCAGAATATCGTTTGCTGTTGTAATGCGTTCAGTGGAATATACTTTGACACAGTTTCTGTTAACTAAGGAGACGAATTAAATAGGGATAGTGTACCGTTTCCGAATTACGAAACTCATCTTTGACAAATTTTTGTTCGTTTAAATATGTGAATTGTGTAGTTTACAGATACTCTAAACTAACTGTATTCGTAACTGTATTGTCTTCTTTACATTCATACAGCATATAGTGCTGTAAAGGGCTTTCGGTTGTATTTGCATTGTTTTGATTATTAATTAAGTAAAAAGTATGGATTTGATTGTTTTAAACGTTCGATGTAGACTGTGAAATGAATAGTGTTTTCAAGGTATACTAGAAAGTTTGTGGAAACACATTGTCGACAGAAAATATTGACTTCAATTTAGAATACCGTGAAAGACGATATTACTTATGGGATTGTCTAATATTTATTTAAATATATGGTTGCCCATTATATTCCATTGCAGCTTGAGAATATTTGACTGTCAGTTTTCCTAAGTATTTTAATATAAATCTTTATATATTTTACTGCTAGTTCCTTTAGGTTTCCTGCTTTAGGTACAAGTTATTCTTGGCAACTATTCTTTAATACTAATTTTTGTATTCGTAAATATGGATCTACTTAAAACACTTCGCAGGATTGCAACAATCACTTGCAAATTAACTCATAACTTGTTTTCTGTTTTTCTTTTGGTTACAATAATTATCCTTTGCATTATGGAAAAAACTTAACAAAAGTTAACTACCTTATTTAATACATAAAGATGATGCACCTCGAATACTACTTTTTCTATTCTTCAACCTGGAATTCTATTATATTGTTTATAATGCAATGAATATTTCAAAATATACATCTGCAAGTGTAACAGAATTAACAAGTGCATGCAGTTAATAATAGGAGTACGTCCAGAATAGAATATCGATAGTAATTAAAAATAATAAAAAATTCGGGGATTCGTGAGTGATTTTTACCCATAACGCCCTACCATATTTTCCGCAGAAAATTTAATTTAATTTTATCGGGACATATTGATTTATTCACAAAAAGCGAAATTGATAATTTCTAGCATTTGATTTTCCCTTTGACTTCCAAGGACGATCTCGTTTCAATACACCTCTGGATCGCATCCATCACTCTGGAATTAACTTGTCTTCCTTCTTAGTATCCGATCCCCGTAATTTTGCCAGCAGCCGTTCTCCGGCCAGTTGGAAATTAATAAATATCGTTCAACTAGTTTCATATTCGCATAGCCTCCTGTGCGATTCGCGATCGGCAAATGCCGCCACACCCTTCCGTGCCGCTTCCGCCCTTCGTTGAGTGAAGTTAGCAGCAAATTGGAGCCTCCCTTACCTTTCCTTCCAGTAATTGGCAAGCGATGCAATGGGCGTTTTTCTCGGTTCGGCCCCGATCTGTAATTGCATCAGACCGGCGAACGGATCCGCCGTGCACACGCATAGATGGAGGTAAACCATGCTCGCAATAAAACGATCGAGAAACTTCTAACTACATTGTTTCCTCTCTTTTAACCGACGACCGATGAACGTCCCCCAAACTAATTGGCAACGAGCTTGTTAATTGCCTATTAGCGATCGGTTTGTTTCATTGAAATTGTCGATTTCGAGTGACGGATAAATTGATCGCAAGTTTGGTCATTTGTAATTTCCAATGCGAGACAGCAATTGGTCTTTCGGTTTTTTTAATTTTAAAAGAACATAATATTCTAAGCATGTTCATTTTAATTGTTTGTAACAGTCCATCTGCGATATTCGATGTGGACTGGTCAACTTTTGTTACAACTTTATCTGAATATCCCCATTTACAGGAGTATACGCAACGAAACGGATAAGCATCGACCGTGACGAGTTTCATTGTCTCGAATTGAAGTCTAAGAAAAAATTGCATTACTTCAGGGGCCAACCAACGTGTAAAAATCGTATTGCAAGTGTCGTCCACCAGTATATAATAAACGCATAAATTACTCCAATTGTTATACTTCCTTTCCTTCAAACTATCTTCTTACGATCTAATTGCCTAATATGTTTCACCATTTTCATTTTCTCACCCCGTCTTCCAACATACTTACTTTGATCACCACTATAGTCAACGAAGGGCCTTTAGAAATGATTATTATTAAGATATTTTTTCGAACATAATTCTAATACAATTCCAACTAAATTAAATTTCCCGATGATTGAAGCGTTCGCGGCCCTGGCAAATAGCGCGCAAAGATATCTGCCTGTATTCCGAGTGGAACGAAGGGAATAATTGGCAAGCGACGGAAAACTATCGGCCGGAAGTTGATGGTCATACCAGCGCCCTGTTATTTCGCGTCTCGTAAAAGCTGCACCTTCTTCACCCCGTTCTCGTTCGGTTTACCCGGTTGATTCTAGTGCTGGCGGATCGTTGGCCGATGACAGGTGAAACCAAGTGGCGCGAGGAGAGATCTGGTGTGGTCCATTCGACCGGATATAATTGTTCCGTTACTAATTGGCTTTTGCCGGGCACCCTTTGTGCGAGGATTGCCGCTCACTTTCTTTCTTGCGCCAACAAAGCTGATTTGCTTTACCTCGATCTATGTCTATGTATAATAATAGCACCTGTAACGAGCGTTATTTCGAAGCGTCGATTTCTGGTACAGTTCGATGCAGCAGTTTAATTATGGTGCTCGTGGAACGATGCGTTTCTTTTCCCAGTATCGATGAAACTTTGGCGAGGGAGGTATTTGAACGCGAAGATTTTATTTTAGCATCAAATGCGAATGTCTGTCGATCGTTTGTTGTCTCATATCGTAATGCATGGTTGGTTGCTTTAATGTATTTCGTAAGAAAAAATCGTGGGGACTATTTTGGTACTGCCACGTGTCATCGTGCTACGGATCCATCTTCTTCAATAATTGCTGGTAACCCCTCCTTCGTCGTGTACGTATTAACGTCGTTTATTATAGCACTAATCAATTATGGAAATGTAATTATCCTACATATGGAAATATAGTCATATCAATAGGAAGTGTAAACAATTGTGTTATAATTCTTTTTCATAGTGCCCCTTGCCTTCTGATAATGAGTAAATAACATACATACAGTCAGATCAAACTTCTGCAAGCATTAAGTTATAACATTTAGAACCTTGAACAAGGTTATAGAACATTTATCATTTCTTTCTTCTTGAGGTGCCTGTGTAATATAGTTTGCCTAGATGCAATATTGCATAATCTGCATAACACATAACTACATATGCGATTTACAAAAAAGTTGAATAGAAAATTTCAATCATTAATTAATGTAAAACAGCATTCGCGTATATCATTTCCAATCGAAAATTGCGAAGTAACTCTCGTACCATAGTACAATGTTTCAAATACATACGTACGTTCCATACGTTTACCATGAACGTACCATACATTTACGTATGTATACTTTCGTAATTCCGCGAACGGTGTTTTTCACTTCAATACGTCGACTATGATCGTCATTACGGCTCCCACGGCAGACTTATTCTGATCGATCGACTTAAACTATCACACCGGTGGTTAGGTATCGCAATGACAAAAATTCGAGGGGAACCATGTAAAAAGATCACGCACGTGATCGTGTGTGCCGCATCGTTGTGTATTATTAGCAGGTAGCTTGTTAGGCGGTCGGTTTGTGGATAATAGTAGGTATTACAACACGCGACCGTTATTAACCCCTCGGTCGGTCCTCCTCGCTCCGACACGACCCCCTTGAATCCGTCTTTATTTTGACCCTGCATCGCGGCTTGTTCACTCGATAGAGAACACCCTGCCGGACCAGATATAAATCATTATTCATAATAAGCTGTCGCAACAAAAAACCTCTACCGACAGATCTTAGCTTCGCTAAATGATCGCCGTCGTAGTTCTCCTGCTCCAGCCGGATGAATCCCCACTGGTTCTTCGGAACACATCGGGGAGATCATCTTGCGATTAAAGGGCGCCGCTTTCAGGACCCGAGCGACCTCTTTTAAGCTCATTTCCAAATCGGAGCATCTGATTTATGGAAAGACCAAGTGCCGTGGCACGAAAGCGGTCGGAATTGTTTAACACGACTGCTTGGCATAGGTTGCGCCGTATCACACTGAATGGAAGCGTTTATGTGTTTACGATGTTAGGGTATAGCTTATTTAGTGGGAATTATTTTTATTTGACACATGGGAGCCTGGGATCCCTTGTTCAGCAGATGTTTATGATCGAGTTTATATTTGTAACCTGGTGCATGTATTGGACGAAATAATTGTAGACAGTTAAGTAATTATTTAAATTTTGGTAAATAAGGAGACGGACCGAGGGTTCCTTGTTTATATATTTTTAACCAATGGAGAAGCGTTGAGTTTTCTTTTACCCTGCATGCAGTTTCGTCAATTTTTCTCATCATGATCGCGTCTCTTGTATTCGCACTTCACTTCTCTCCTGCTTCTATTTTTCTTTCCGCAAATTCAACAACCACAATCGATACACTCATTCCTTTATTTAATTCAATTTAACGGGCGAAAGCTTTTTATGTACAATGGTGACATATTAGGTCTATCGGAAAGTTCTGTCCGATAATGTCATCTGAAGTTTCGAGACATGGGGCTTGCCTTTTTACCATTGTATTTCTACATATGTGCTTTTCTAAATTACATGAGTAAAGATGGAAATTATATTGTCCAGTAAGTATTAATAAATGTATTGAAAACTTATTACTTTCTTTGAATTAAAAAGCGGGCAGAACTTTCCGGTAGACCTATTATTTAGAAGAATCAAATTCTCACAATTAGAATCAGAAGAGAATGTATTATTAGAAGTATTACTACTACCGGCAAAGTCTTTCTTCTACCAATGAATCACGTATAATCAAAATTTTGTACATAAACAGGTCCACCGGAAACTTCTGGCCGTTTTTGAATTCGAATAAAATAATACACTTTCAATACATTTATTAATATTTACTGAACAATATAATCCCAATTAGAGGAACACATATTGAAAAGTACACTGTAGGTAGGTAGACCTAATATAAGTAACGTTGTAATATACATAATTTTAATCGTGACAGTCTTGCATTATCTCCTGCCATTTGTCTACCTAAACCAACCAGGTATCAAACATCGGCCTTTAGTAGTCTGTATGCATCGGTTTCGAAAGACGCACTACCATCAGCAAAAAAGTTACCCCCTCGGAAGTATAACTTGCCTGAACTGTGCATCCTGTTTATAGCATTACAATCAGTCTCGACTCTGGCAGGACGGCGAATGAACATCGTCGACCACGATTTCATTCGCGCAACCGAATGCCAAGGATCGATTCTCGTGGCCGGGAATCAAATTCGTGGGCTCTTCGAACATAGCGAAGGACACGTCTTCATTTTAGCTGCTAAAAGGTGGCGACGACATTCCGAAGGGACCAGGACGCGGGCCGAGCGGAAAAGATACGATATTCCCGTGCAGGCGAAGATCGACGTCCTGGGGAACGTGGTCTTCCCCGTCCTCGTCATGCAGCACCTCGTGTCCCGGTCATCTTCGTCGTGTGGGTCCGAGCGTGCCGGACATAGCACCGCGTCCTCGCGATCGCCAGGGTTTTGCCGTTGCGCGACCCGAGTTTTTCGCTCGACTCTCCTCTGGCGGCAACTCGAGGCCTGGCAAGCCCGGAGTGCATTACACGCAATTAGACGCCAGGGTGGCCCCCAGGTATGTCCGACAAACGGTCCTCCTCCTCCCTCCTCCGCCTACCGTCATCGCCTTTTCCTTCTCCTGATCTCTTTGTTCTTCTTTCATCCTGTCTTTCCCCCTTTCTTTCCCTGTATTTCAACCTACATAGACCGCTCCTCGTCTCGTCCCCTTTTCCGCCGCGTCTTTCGCTCCCTATCGCCCTGCCTCTCCTTCCATTTTGTCGCCGACTTCCCTGCCTCGTTCTGTGCCCGCACGGTGCCGATGCTTCCAGGGCACACAGCTTGAGAAACAGACTTCGTGCCGAGCATCGATCCGTCTCCCTTTGCCTCGTGTTCCTCCCTTGATGCCGCTATTCCCGCCGCGACTTCCTCACCTTGTTCCCCTTTTGTCTCCTCGCCGACGTCTCTGACCGTCTCCCTCGTCCTCGCGGGGTTTCTCGTCACCCGGGGCAAACATTGTGTACCGCTGCCTCTGAAACTCTGTGTAACTCGCCGCGAAAATGACCATTGTCACGAACGTTCAGGACCGTCGTGTGCGGCCAGTTTGTTCCACCTGAACGAGGAGCTGGGCGTACAGGACGGCGGCATTTCGAAGATATTGGGAAATCAGATTTATTCGGGATTTATTTGGTTGCGTTGGTCAGGTGTGAAGTATGCGTTGCGTGGTTTATCGTGGAACAGTATTCATGCATCCTGGGATTCAGGCCGAGATAAGTAGAGATACGGAAATATATAATAGGCACAGCGCTTTTTACGTGGACTGCATAGCTACGAGGTATACTACTATATTTTTGTGTCCTGTCGGTGCGGATTCGAATGTCTAGATCTGAATCTGTCTTCCGTTGTGATTCGACCATGATGTCGGGGTCTCAAATTTATTTATAACCATTATCTCAAATGAATGTTCTCTACGAATCTAACTGCAGTGAAAGAACGATAATTAATATTGATTAATTCTAATCTGGAAATAGTGTATCATACAAACCGTAATTGTTATGTTTAAATAAATTACACATCCGCATCGTCTATTTTCTCAAATCAAACCGATTCTCGAATATCGAACATAAAACGAGGCAATACTTCAAGTCGAGCAGGAAAGAATCCAAGCGCAGTACCCGACGAAGGAAAGCGATGAATTATAAAAGGCTGTCGCACGATTTTCGTATTGAACTTAATGTCTTCGTTCCAAGAAAGCGCAATGAAGTATGAACGGCCGGGCTGCTGATCGCATTAAGGACTATGGAAACCGTGGAGGAAACCAGAACACGTTTGATTCGCTCGAATAGTATACCTCCGACAGCAAGTACAACCGTGGTATGCGTGTCGCAAAGTGAAAGAGGCGAGTACGAACATTGTATCGTCTCGGTCCCCGCAAAAATGCCCGGCTAATTATATTTGTACGTGTGCGAACACGTGTTTCACGCTTGTACGGACAGTCAATGGGGACTGTGGCTATCGTTGAACAGGTTGCCACACGGTCTTGTCGTTGTGCAAGAGAGGCTGGCACGATTGCGGTGAGAATGGGGTGGAGACGGAGGGGGCAAGAAAAGGTTCATAGAAGAAGTGCTAGCACCGTTTAAAGCAGGATGCGAACAGACCGGCGCGTTCTAAGTGTAATTACCATTGGCGCAATTAATTTAGCTAAAGAACCCCGGCATTAATTTACAATGTGTCTCCCTCTTTTCGATCCGGCCGCTCCTCTATTTAATGCCCCCTGTCAAGTGTAGCTACCTGCATCGGCATTCCTTTCTCGCGGTTCTCATAGATGTATGTACCGTAGCGATTTTCAACTGGCTTTGTAAACATCATTTTCTGAGCAGGGCGACAGCGACGAAAACGTTGGGAGAATTTCCGCGCTGGTTAACAGTGATGTTAATTTTTTGAATGCAGTTTTTTGAGTGCGACACCGATTTCCATTCATCTGCAAGGGATATTTGCGGAACTTGAATGCATCGAATATTTCGGAAATGCTGAATTCGTGGAATTTGTTATGTAGACGTAAATAGATTATCTCTGGATATGAAAAAGTTGACAGTATTTTAGGAAAATATTAATAAAGTAATTGGTATTACTTCCAATTTTGGTTTGTTCCGCGCTATAAATGCACGCTTATTTTATTTAAACAGTAATCTATTGTATTGCCGTACAGCAGGCCGAAACACTTTGATCGTCAGACTGATAATATCCAGGGATGGATATTTATGAAAATGAAACGAAACAAACATATTCTAGATGCCGCATTACTTTTTCGGTATACGCGCCATTAAGTCTGGAACGTGTAAAAGAAAATCATTAACGGTGCCACGAAAAGAAAAAAGTACAATGCTATTAATTGAACTTGGCGGGAAGTGGCAGCTTTCTTGTAATTTATAAACTTGTTACAGCTGTGGCGGATAGAAAGGTGGCACGTACGAATAGCTTGAAATTGCGATCTCTGCACGAGATCAATTTTTCAGTATTCACCGCAGGACACGTGTCCCTTTTGATGTCCTTGGATCACCTGGCACTGCAAGAATGAGCAGCTAGTCCACAATTTTCTAAAGTTAAGTGGACGCTTCTTGCGGTAGCCCATGATTTATACGATAGAAAGTGGGTGCTGTAGATGCAGGCATCGTTGTTACGCTTTTATATTGTTAATTTAACATATTTCTATTAGAAAAAAATTAACGCCTGGGAATGGGGCGATGTAAATTTATAGAGATCAAGGCACTTTAAATGGCAATAATATATTTTTTAATGGGAGGGTAGTTATATGGTGGAAAGTAAATGCATTCTATAATTACGCATTCTATAATTAGAGAAATTAGTGAAAGAAGTGAGGGTTTCAATGTAACTGTCTTCATCCACTTGATGATGGCCGCCCTGGATCAGTATATTTAATTATGTCCTAATTCCAATGGTTAATCTATTAATAGTATAGAATAAAAATGACGGATAAGTTTACATTATACAGAGGTAATTTCTGAACTTCAAAGTAGCTATTCACCGTACACGCTGGCGAGTTATAAAGTGTTTATAATCATTGGAATCGAGGTAATCTGGAACAGTTTACAACAAAGTAACTTCTTAAAAATTTTCATTCACTTAATATGTTCCACATACTTCATTTTAAGCAATACATATTTAATACATATGTGAATGCACCTTACCGTTCCCATACAAAAATATTCACAAACGTCATAATCAGTGCTATGTACTTCTCAAATACTCAATGGAACCTGAAACGCATTGAATGAATTTCATTTTAAACTCCACCGACTGCTCCTATGCATGTAAAAGTTCTTCACTTCATATTTCTACTTATTTTGAGGTCCCCCTAAATAGAACACGAAACTGTTTCGTAAGCCGTAACAGTAATTCGGGCTAATGCAGTTCCCCAGGCATATTATTAGATGGAGTGTCCAAACAAATCCACGTAATTCGGAAACTCGAATCGGTTAATCGAATCGGATCGAATCGTGATCTTCTCATAGATTTAATTCTGATAGCGTTCGTGAATGGAAATCATCGTGGAACTCTTCTGGATGGGCCCATGTTAAATTTAGCCATTTAGTCGTTCACCAATGACATCGCAAGTTAAGCGTAACGAATGAAACAGAGGCAGTTTGCGTGGCCTCGAAGAATACTAGAATCTTGGCACACCTTTGGAGCCACGGGTCCGTCATTGTAGATCGTGAAGTGCCGTGAAAAAGATCACGGACCATTGTGCTGAGCTTTGGCTATACAACTAGGCGGGATGACTCCTAAATATTTTACAACTGCCTCACCGTTCCAACACAAACGGCCGTCCGTCAGGACGCCCATTTTTTCTCTTCTAACATCTGTATAATATTTCACCTGGTGAAACGTGCTCGTGCCTCCTCTATAGAACGTGAACAGGACAGTTTGTAGCACCACCTTGATGCGAACGAATTCACGGAGCTGAAGTTTCCCAGCTTGTTTTTGCTACGCTGCTTCGACCAGCTAAATGTGAAACTTACGTGTAAGTCGAAATGAGAATGCTATTTTTCTAATTTTGTCTTTACTTCTGTTTTTATTAGATATATTGAATAAAAATATTAATTGAATACCTTTGGCGTACAAACTGTTGACTGTTTAAAATGTGTGTTAATATTCTGTTGTTCAGAAAGCGTTCCCTGCTGTTCATGGTATATTCTTAAGAGTTCCAGCCGCTACAGAGTGTATTTGTCATGGTTTTTTCTCAATAAAGTATTGCTAACAATTACTGACAAATTTTGAAAGGTAACATTTATAAAATATACATATGTGCACTTATAACCGCTGCCTATAAATTCTATACAACAGAAAAATGTCGAATGCCATTGAGCTAATTCGAGGTGGTGGAAGATACATGAACTTTCTATCCCGAGAAAATCAAATAAACCAAAAACTCCCCCGTCGAAATAAGTATTTCTGGATAAACGTTTGAGTGCCAGGTCGATTTCGTAAACATTTCCCATCTATTTAAGTCACCATTATCCTCCTATGAAGTTCACTTGCAATTCCAACCGCACAATAAAAGTACAATGATCTATTTATCATGAACTCAGTACACCGAAACCGCACGGGAAATATAGATAGCATTCACTATATCCGGACAGCAAGTAAAGGGTTAAGTAATAGTCATGTTCACAAAAAAAAATAACTAGAGGATATTAATACATTTATCGATATACATTGCTTTTAAACATTTCTTATAAGACGTATACTCAAACGTACATGTATTGTAAAATGTATTATTACAGACATAGTTCTTATACTGCGATTAGAATTTTCTAGTTTCACTGATTCAATTAAGTTAATTATCAATTAATTCATTAATCAACTGCCACACAAAGTTTTGTCATTCAGCGACCCTGGGAGTTATTACTAATTTATTACTTAGTATACTTCGGTATAGTATTACTTCTTTATTACCAAAATTCTAATCCAATCAAAAACCACGAACAAAAAACTTCCCCTGCATCGTTTCAAAATGCAAAACTTACAAGTTCCGCTTGTATACAATCAATACCACTTCACATAGACCTCGTCACAATCAAGTATCAAATATAAAGAGTTAAACACCGATCAAGTGCCTCCGCAGCAAAATGAAAAAAGAAAAATTGGATTCACTCGGCCCGATTGAATTCAGTGGATTCAGTTGCCCCGAGAATGACTCGAATCGGAGTCAAATCATCCAACGCGTAAGCAGCTAAAAATAAAAATAAAAAAAATAAGCGGAAGTCCTCGCTCCCCAGCAGGACAGCCTGTTTGCACCGAGCCCTCTCACCGAATCCGGCCATAAATTCTCAGATGAGGAAACGTTTCGCGTCCCGTCCGCTAAAGAAGCCTGTCGAATTACGGCGGGCACCGGGGTCGCAGCAAAAACTAACGAAAAGAACGACATTGCCGCGAGGTGGCCGGGAAGGACGAAATCCTCGACAGACGGTAGAGCGCGACCGCGAGACGTAATCGCGAGCGCACGGTCCATCGGCATTGGCCGGTGGTCCAATTAGCCCAGCATCCGATAAACGAACGTGCGTCGGGGTGGCTGTGCAATTGTCGGTAGGTCGCCATATAAATTTCTTAGTAGAAGCCGGTCTGCGCGAGCGGCCGGGCTAACTGTGCTGTACACGCCGGCCAGACTTTCTTGCTCGGCTTCGCGCGGTCCTCGCCCCGATCGGCCGAGCTCGCTAAAGGGTATTAAACGCCTTCCTTCTAGGCTGGCGAATGATTCTACCGAGGACAGTTACTATCTGGAATTTTCCGCCGCCCGTCGAACGGCCAGGGGCCACAGACTGAGGTTGTACAGTTAGCCGGTTGCACGGCGAGAAAAGAGTGCTTTACAAACGCGGCCGTCGCAGAATCTGTGCACCCTGACTTCTGCCTCTGCCGTTGCCCGCTGCTTTGCCCCTGTTTCAGATTCGATCGCGACGCATGGAGTTTCCGTGTCGTTTTGCGTGGATAGCTCTGTGCGGAGTTTGTACCACGGGTGGTATATTCGGTGCTGCTTTTGGGAGAAATATGGTGTCTGGGTGGACGTCGAATTAGGATCTATGGGAATTTGTAATAATTTTCTTATTTTGGGTAGAGTTTAAGTATTTGGTCGATTGGTAACTGTTCTCTAGGATGTTGAAAAGAGTTGAACATTAATTTTATATCATTTCATACATCGTCCAAGAAATAAGATGCTAAATCATTTATACAAAATAAAGCGCAAAAGAGATACATCAAATACAAACACATTTTATTTTCATTCAAATAATTATATAATAATAAAAAGAAGGCAAAGGCAAATCTCAATTACTCAAAACGTTCTGATTAAAAGCAAAGCATTGGTACTTTCTCCGAAAGAACATATTCTCGTTACATTTCGAACGCGAGGAAAAGAAAGGTCAAGTTTCGCAAATATTTCTCACTCTGTAGTAATTGCAAGTGACGCTTGTATTTGCCAACTTGGCAACCGGTCAAGTAAATGTATTTCACCGTCCAGTCATTCACGCCCTCATATTTATGAAGCAACAGGTCACGGTATACCGTACTATCAATCGTACAGTACTTTAAAACCACCGAGTATAGAAAGGCAATACAATTCGGTAGCACCTGTTTTAAATAGAGTATATTCTAATATGAAAAATGTACACAACTATTGCGTGAAGAATATCTGATTTATATTGTATATATAAAAAAAGACAAAGTCTCGTTGGAAGTACTGGCTTCTCGCCAAAGTTTCTTCTTCCGCCCGCTATTCGGCCAAAACAGTTTAGAGTGACTTGCGAATAGCTTTACGTTATCCTACAACCACCGAAGATGCACGGATTTCAGTTTGCAGTTCGGCATTCGCGAATCATTGTCGCACTCGCGAATCGTATCCGCGCCATTCTACACGTATTTAACGTAGTGAACTAAAGTTTTCACGCCCAGGTGTTTGTCATTTATAATATCATAATTTTATTGAAAGTTATAATGCTGTAATCTGGTGGACAGTAATATATTTTTTTTACGCGAATTGAGCGTTGCATTCTCTTCAATTCTTGAAGGAACTGAGTCTGTCGAAACAGCATGGCAATTCTGTTGTAAAACGTAAGTTTCACTGCTCACGTGTTATATTTATTTACCGTTCATCAATATGTTAATAATTAATTCTTTAACGATAGATGTAAGGTTTGCTCTCTTAGTGAAAACTCCCGAGCATATTTATTTAGAGTTTTAAATAGGTGAATAGTGCTCTAGGTGCCAGTTACATTAGGTTACTGTGGTAATCTTTGTGAAATTGTGTTCTGTAATGTACAACTGAGCTAATGAGTGTACGTAAACTCAGACAACACATTGTCTTGAGATTTACATCCCTTGGGTGAACGAAGTTTTCTAAATTTGGTTGTGACAAGTTAATGTTATTTCTTTTTGTTTTCTACTGCATTGTTTATTGTCGCATCAATTATTACAAATATATATTTAGTAAAAACTATTAATCTAGTGCTACAGTCTTTAACTCAGAATTTATTTTCTTTTCAATAAAATTAGAAACGTTCATACTTCTTTAGCTGTTACTGTTTAGAATATTCTTTACGACAATGATAACTGTAATTACTTGCCATTTAGTCTTGTTGTATTTTATATTGAAATAAATCTGTGTGCTAACACGAGTATAATCACACTTAAAAATTGTATTTCTTATCTTATACACATGCAAATCTTTGTGTCGTATGTTCGAGCCTGAATCGAATACAAATAAGGAGGTTGTTTTGCGTTACGTACTGCGTCATAATAGTATTGTTCTGCAAGATACGAACGTGATGTGTGTTGATTAGTTGTTTCATTGCAACGTATGCAGTTTATGAATAATTGTTAGTAAAGCATGCACACTTTTATCGCAACTAAATATTACAAACGAATTCCTTGTGTAACGTTTGATAATCTGCGTTATTACAGTAACTCGACCATTTTTTAAATAGGCAAATAAATTGATTAGCATCTTCGAATTATTTGTTAACATAAACCTTGCGATACTTTAACATCTGGTTATGAAATACATTTCTTATTACTGCATGTTGCAACACCGAACTTAATCTCTACTACCTTCGAATATGCTGATCCATTTTCTTGTGAAATACTATTTAATAAATAAAAGCAAACAGTCATGGAAGCATCATTGAATGTAAATATTAGGTCGCTCCTGATTGTATAAAATTGCACAAGGATATATTGTTTATATAATCAGTTAGAATGCAGGAGAGATAAGTTTGTGTTATTAATAACTAGGTCAAACGAGAACAAATGAGACCACTAGTAATTTTACAAAAGCAATGTACGATACCCATTCGATTCTTGGAATACGCCCAAATTCTATTATAATAATTTATTGTGGCAGTTTGTTAAATATGACACGTTGCTGTGCGTAAGCATATCGCACTTCGAAATTTGGTAATACATATTTTAGTCAAAGGGAGAATTGTAGTTTGACAAAAATGCATCCTATTGATTTCATTCGAAGGTTTACTATGATTTAGAAAAAGAAATTATTGATATTTATTAGTTCATTAAATCGTATCTATTGTGTTTAAAATATTGATAATTAAACAATTTAAGTGCTCACACTTTCAGTAATGAAAACAATATTGATACATTTACAATTAAAATTGAAGGTGTGAGGAACCCCCTGGAATTTCTAATCTTTTGGTAATATTTTTTTATATGATTTATATCATTCACATTTATTCGAGTACTTGAATAAATTTTCATTTAGAATTTACGTCCCTTTTATATAAGTGTAAATATGAGACACAATTTTACTGTTCAAGATTCACATCGTAGTTTAACCTTAAGTAAATGACAATCATTTATGTATATAATTAATATTAATCTATTTAAATGATGACCAAGAACATATTGTTTGTATTTGTTTTTAAATTTAGGGTAATGCATGAGTGGTCTACAGCATATCAGTTGTATGTGCATTAGTTTTTAACCAAGCATATTTTTGAATCTTATACTAGTTACACTATAGTTATAACAGTGGTGGCAATAGAATTTATATGTACAAAATTTTCTCACATACTCCAAAGCAATATCTTTGTTAAACGTATAAATGACAAGGGTAAATATTGCATTCTTTTTATATAACATAACCGATTCATCAGTTGCTACATGTTATAGTGATTTTCTATTATACATATATAATATAATAGAATTCTATTATATATAATAAATACTAATAGTTTAATTCTATACATGCATCCTTAATCGGTTATCGCACTTTTTACATAAATGTGCCCATAAGTATTGTTTCGATAGATTACAAATTGTTATTGGCTGGAAAGACATACAATTTATGTTTTTACTGAATTAATAGAATCAGTATAACATTGGGCCCATAAGGTTCAAGTTATTGATGCAAATTGAAGTTAATTATATTTTCAGAAATTATATCGATGAAGGCAGTATCTTCCTCGAAATAGATTTATTTCGTTGTACTTTACGTGTCTATAGAATAATAATTTGTGTTAAGGATGGAAGGGGATGTATACTCGGTTGAACAATCGACCCTTAAATCGGCTACATCAGATTGCAAATCGCGGAAATCAAGTATTAAGAAATTTTTTAGAGGCGGTGAGTAATTCATTATACAAAGAAAAACTATCAAAATTATAGTGACGTGACCTTTGGTATTATTTTGATTTCAGTTTGGAGAAAAATTAAAGCAGAATTTGATGATGAAGAATGTAAAACATCGAATGACTATGGGGATCCTTATTTCTGTAAGTCGTATATTAATATCTACGAAAAAAAACATAACTACCAAATAAAATGTACGTACATATAACATACGTATGTATGCATGTAATAATGGGCTCTGTGACTAATTTTTTTTATTATCTACACAAGGTAAGAGGAAAACTCTTCTCTAACTATTTATTGGGGTTCGCCAGGTAACTGTACGCGCAATGTCCACTAACTTGTATTTTTTGGAGCGATTGTTTTCTTTATTTTATAAATATACTATTTTGTGTGACCACTGTGCTTACAAGATGTTGTGTAACGATATTCTTATCTACAGGTGGGAATTTTACTAACTAGGATAACAGGTGCAAAAATATAAAGTAAACATCAATTACCATTCCCATAATTATAAGCAAAGAAATGTTTAGTGAAGGTGCTAGTACAAATTTCGTAATTTAGTTGGCCTCTTCCATTATCGAGTACTTCACATAAATTATTTAAATATTGTTACCTACGCAGTTTTATTTAGATAACATAAACGAGAGTCTATACCTTTTCTACTACATGACTCAACAAATTTGTATATCGTAAATACTATTTACATTCATTGTTAATCACAGGACCTTCTTTGCCGCAATTCATTAATAAATACTAAAAAAATTTTTGTAACTTTACAGTGTTCTGTAACGCGTCTGTAGTCCTATGAGATAAACGCGGTTCTGTTCTCTGTTACCATGGGTAGAGAGCGCCACTTGGCGTAGCGCACATTCTGGCCACTTACCGAAGCAATGATTTAATGTTCTTTAATGCAAAATATTTTTGGAATAGTGGTGATTGTGACAATTACAACATTTTTGTGTAATACGTGATTTATTGAATTGATATCGAGAAGCTGAAAATAATTATTGTAGAGTTTTTTAATTGTTGATTAAAGTTAATACGCAAGGTGTACATTACTATTAGTTTTTCGTGTATTAACAATACAATATTGGAATGATGAAACATCTATTTTTATGGAAAGTCAACATTTGCATTTACAATTCGGCACGTATAATAATTATTGTAGAGAATAAAAGAATTCTGCGCATACAAAATAAATAGAAAGCGTAAATATATTTTATCCAATTCAAATGTTGTCTTCGAGAAAATTATATTTCTTTACGGAAACTACAGATGTACGAAATAAATTTGAATCTTTCGAAGAACAATTGTAAAAATTGTCCTTGCAGTTGTTCGCAAACTACTTGTGTTTGATGTACGACTGTATTATCATTGCCATTTTTAATTTGCTTCTTCGTTTGTACAATAGTCGAAAAATATTATAGGCAACTCTGCAATTGCTGTATCTATTGCAATTTGCAATAGAGAATTTCTATGCAAATCAATTTCCAGTGCTAAGGGCAGGCAAATGTTATAACTAGCACATTTTCTTATAATTCGACAGATCCAGCTTGAGCTATTACGGCCTTAATATGCTGTATTTGGGCTAAGTAAGAGTAATCGATGAGTTCATCTGACATTATGAAAATGAAGTGCCCTATCAACAGGAATATATGGCTTAATTTGCAAATCTTAAAGGCAGACTATAACGATGAAGTTATGTTCCACAAGCATTAAACGTTTCAAATAAATCGTCACAAATTTTGGGGGTATATTCAGTTCTTTGCAAGAATAAGATATTAGAAAATAATACATTTTTCGTCTTTTTGAATTTTGCAAATTATTTTCGAAGCGCATAAAGCTCACCCTGTTTCATAACAGAATATACGAGGAACGAATTGCGAGAAGATTTGAGTAAAGAACATAGATATTCGTTCCAGGAAAGTTAGCTTTAATTTAAAGAAGACACTTTCATTAAATATCCAACGGGTTTAAAATGCATACGCCTCGTACATGTCTGGCAGGAGACACAAACGCAAATATTAGAAATTATAATTAAAGCAGTCAATTATAATGTACATATAATTATAATAAGTTTAGGAAATATAATTCAAAGCATTTTATACAATTTATAATAACGAACGGTTTACCGGAAGCATAATAGTCGTATATCTTTGGCAACATTGTTTATTAATACTGTGCTTGGTATGTTGCTTAAGAATAATATAAATTGACGTAAAAATTGAGAGCTTCTGCTAATGCAGGGGGTTACTAACTTTACGTCTCGTGTATCGTATATGCTGGATGCGCTATAAAAATATTAGACATTTAACTTAAGTTTCAGTTTTCTGAAAGGGAAGTCGACGACGGGAGTCAGATCAGCAAAAGAGAGGATAGTTAAGTGCATTCAGCTCAGCTTGCACAAAGTTCATTTTCACATAACACGTAGTTCATTTTAAGAAAAGTACGTTCTTACGAAGCGTGTAATAATAAATGATAGCTACATTATTAGGGAGAATTTGAAATTTTTCATGAGTATAATTCATTCTTCTACTTACTTGGGAAATTACAATGTTTACACATTTAATCAAATTTTCTATTATTCTTTTCTTTACCTTTGTATGCTACCCTGATGGCATACCATACCTTTACTAGAGAACATTGTTGAGTCGATAAAAATGAATCTCACGTTTTGCCACTAACTTATACGAGGGAACGTAATTATCTGCTTACTGATACTGGCCAGAAAAGAAACAGATAATCTTGATGCTGAGGTGTTTGCCCAAGCAATTGCAAGAAAATTCAGTCCACGATCGTTGCCCAAATGATAAATTGTTATTTAATTAACAATAGAACTGCCACGGTGATTAAAATGAGTAGTTATGTTAAAATGTATATCGCTTCCGATTTCTTATAGTCCTTTCATTAAGTTTCCACGCGATTAAGTGTTAATTTTAGCTGCCCTTTATAAAATACACCACTATAATTTATATTACTGACTTTATAAATGTCAGCAAGCAACACCCACATAATCGTCATAATTAGAAGCCAGACAGGCTGCATAAATTATTATCCGTTAAGAAATAATTGAACACATATTTTTCACTAAGTATTAAAGCACAACTCAAAATTGAAGCACTGCCATTACGACCGATTTTAGAGTCGACAGATACGATCGTGCATCCATTATGAGTAATGTCCAACTTCCAGTGATCTAGATCGCGGATAATCGCAATTCTGTTAATAGAGATCCTATCGTACACCATGAATAGAAACAAGAACGATTAAAAGTACATAAAAGTTTACACATTTCTAGATGTAAACAGTTCCACGTTGAACACAATATTGCATAGGAAAGAAATGAACACCTTACTTACTGATTCTCAACGAATTGCTTGACGAGGCACTATCTATTCGACTTATTTTCTGTTATATACATAGATAGGAGGTTAACAAGCATGGAAGTAACGCTTCATGTATGTACATGGATCTTCACCAGGTTTGAACTGAAGTGCTCGCATTTTATCGTATATTATACAAATATTGATCGACTCAAACGTGTTTTCAACTGAGACATCGCTATTCAAAATGCTGTGCATATTTGTATACATACTGCCGAAAGTATTATATTTTATGCTTAGCTGGGTAAAGGACAGTTAATGGACTTAGGGGTGAACACTGAGGAGAAATTTCCCGAAGGTCCAAATTGAGATACTAAACCCAGTTATCGTTAAATATATACGTACGTATAAGCATAACTACAGTTGCTATTGCAAACGAGTTTACGATTTAAATTTCCTTACTTTGCATACATTGGAATTACTCTGTGTTACATTTCGTTGAATTGTCTCTGCGAACGTTATCGTGCTATGAATAAGAGAAGTATTATTTGTAACAAAATTGAAGTGACTTTAAGATCTTTGTCATTATTACAATTGTAAGAAAAATTATTTGCATTCATCCAATTTTACGGTAATTGATAATTGCTATATCGAAGGTAAATGATTTGTATTGTACGTATATTAAATACATACCAATTATAGAATTTTGTATGCTTTGCCGTAATTACAAGTCATTTATTGCATACAATGTAAAGATACTTTACAGATTTAGCTTTAAACAAGTATCTCAATCTACCATAATTTATTATTTCATTTAAAGCCATTGGTTTCTTGTAGTCACTTAATTTTCTATTTTTAGTTATTTTTATTAATATTAATACGTGCAATCAATCAGTTTAAATGATTGCTGGATTGTCTACGTATTATAATGTATAAAGAGATCGCCATTATCACAGAATTTTACCAATATAAATTTGGAAATATCCGAAAAGTATGTCGCAATGTTTACTTTATAACTTTTAATTATCGGTGTAGCAATTGTTTTTGCCCGTTTGTTGCACCCATCGGTTGCAAAAAAAGAACGACATAAGCATAATTCGATTCTACGTAGAGAAATATTTCAACGTATAACTAGCAAACAGTCTCCACGGAGTGAGCAATGACCTTTTCTCCAGTTTAAATTGTACATCTGAGACGTTCCTTAATCTCCACTGTCCTACACTATCAAAGCTCGATCCACTTTTATTCGCAACGCTGAAAAGTTCTATGGCAGTCGACAACGATCCTCCTGTTGTGCACACTGCCTTCCACAGCCATGACTTTAGTCGCCGACACTTTATCACTTTCATCGTCCAAGAAAACTTTTGCAATTAACGCCGTGTCAGCTGGAGAATGTTAATTTGACCAAGTTACCGGCGACCTCTGTGTGGCGAGTGTCGTCACTTTATTGCACGTTCTACTGACGCGTGTACTAGTACACTTCCTGCAAGTGATTTCCGCCCTTGCCACACTGTACCCCGGGGAAGCCGTGCTAGATTTATATTTTGAATAGAAATCTTGCCGTTCGAAATGTTCCCCGGCCCAACCAGCGAATGGTACGAGCTGTGCGAGATGAACACGTTTAATTTCGTTATGGAATTCATATCGGGCCGTTCGGTTTTGTTTACAGAACGTTTGTGAATTAATAATGGATCTAAGCAAACGAGCGAAAGTTTATTTTGCAACAAGTGTCGTAATCGCTTGAATTATGGGCGAAATTTAATCGTGCAAATTTTGAGTTCCGGTTTTGTGGGAGCAGGGTGTCGAGAATAAATTGTGGGGGGTAAAGAATATGGTAATTGAATGTGATTGGTTACATTTGTTGTATTATATATGCGCAACTGATTATGATTTCGAGAGGAACACTTTGTTCAATGTTTGTCATTTTTTATTGGGGCATAGCTGTTTATTATTTCTACATTTGTGTTACTATCTACGTTTAACTTGACTTTAAGTATTATTTATTATTTTTCTCAAATGGGGCTTCCAATTATAACAGCATAGGGTGAATGTTTTGTAAAATTACTTAGCGCGAAGGTGCTTTATTTTCTACTTGATTTAAAGTTCAATATTTTTTTCTGTTCTATCTATTACGTTTCTAATGGATAATCAGGTGTTACTATACCAAAGAAGAATTTTGTTCCAATTAGTTGTATAAAAATACAAAGTTTTTATACCGTTGCACATACAGAATGTTTTATTAATAAAAATAAAGTAATTTATTGGGATAAGTTTTGCGAATGATCTCCTTTAAAACGTCAATTAAAACGACCATGATGTGTCGACACAATTTGTTTGAAATTCATTCGTTAAACTTTCTAGCTTTATCTGAATACTTTCTCAGCTTCCCATAAGTGACCATAAACTATACCGATGAGTGAACCGAAACTTTCTGCAATATGCTCCCTTAAATGTGGTTCTACGTCAGCCAAAGTATTAAGTGCTTCATCAACAAAGTCGAATGACCGTCCCGATTTTGGTTCACTTTAGAGTTACAAGTTACCCTTGCGAAATTTCAGAAACAGGCATTGATTATGGTGTTGAATATTGTTTAATCGTATCGTTCAATTATGCATTCAAATGCACAATCGATACATCGAGTTTTGTGATGAAAATAAAATCCGTTATATCAACGGAAATTGATGTATAAAATGCCCGTGCATATGTAGCTTCCGCCATTGTCCGTTGGTGTAGTAAAAGGAACATAAAAAAACGTGAACCGAAAAATTGTCTGCTTTCGCCCACCTAGGCGAAATTTTCACGCATGCTTTTCATCAAACCATTCTTTGAAAGGCACAGAAAAATCAACGCTCTATCGACATGCGATCACAATTCAGTATTCATCCAGCGCCCTGGGCGTTTCAATAGTGAGAAAGGAAAAGTAAGGGTCAGTTGTTGAGTTGGCAGGTTGATGTCCAACGCTTTGTTAAAAAATACAATGCACAATACAGAGGGAAGTTACATTTGTGTCTCGAAGAAAAGTAAATCTTTATTCGTATTAGATTGATGTTGAAAATTATTTCTATTCCTTTTGCTTATTTTTAATATCAATGTTCTTTCTTTTAAAATCATTTGCAATTAGTATAGTATCTCTCCTTGTTTTCCCCCTCGTTGCACCTGTCTTTGTTTTAATTTAGGGAGATATTTTAGGAGCGTGAGCATCTCCAACGTGTTTGGCATTACTGTGGAACGAAATTGTAAACTTGTTTGTTCTTCTGTTTACTAAAACTAATATTGTATTTTGGAAATTATGCTACGAGAACAATAATTTAATTACGCAGTTTATTTATATTGGAACAGAAATTGGTATATTGGTATCTTTAATTATAAATTAAATTAATACGATTCTTTTAAAGGATTTAGTTGTATTTTAAAATTTTTCAGTGCATTTGATTGAGGATCTGCTATAAATTATTTAAAGGCAGCATTTAATGTGCAAAGCGCACCAGCATATTTATGAATCAATTCGTTATCGCGAATTATGATTTCTTGTTTATTTTTCTCATCGTTTCGATTCCTGATTATTTTGTATTTTTACATTTATATTTATTTTATAATTGAAATGTATTGAGTAAAGCTAACTGAATCGATTAAACATTTCTGTAACATTCTACACAGTTATTTCTGTTATATTGAGGGACTAGTATATTTCTTTGAACATTGAAGGGTTCCTATTTTTTTTGAAGATCGTTCATTTGCATGCATGTGTTGTATACGTGTGGACATACATATACATACGTATATCCATGTAGTACTTACTAGTGCATTCTATTGAACTACAGTGTTTTATTGATTGCCTCCCTTTCGTTATACACGCTAAGATTCACAAACACATCCAGATTCATTAAATATTTGATACTTCCTCAATTTCGTAGTTCGTAGAGGGTAACGACAACTGAAAGATAAATTTGTGGAATATAAATATCAGGAAAATGTAAATTATGGACGATCTATTATTTAGATACGATTTGGTTATTATATAATTGTATTGTCCGTCAGAAATTGTGTACAAATATATCCAATAGTATCTTCCCTCTTCAATTGTTTTCTCCGAAATGTAACTCTTTCGATCCTAACGATAAAATTAATTACAGGGAGCGTTTTTATTTCCATCCCCTGTTTCCCACTGAAACACTTAAGTCCGTTTCATCGAGTGACAACTGTCTTGGGAATACAATGAAGCGTAGAAGTGGAAATTGAAGCATTGATGCTCTTGCGATTAAACGTTTCTTCCAATAGCAGTAATTACTAACCGTAGTAATTATTCTTGTCCCTGGAGTGTTTGCTTCCTTCCACTTGTTATTCGACAGATGCAAAAGGTTCGTTGTTGCATTCAGTGAAATTAAAGAGGTCAGCCCAGAATTCTCTATTAATATATGTTAATGTGAATAGATAAAATTGCTTTTAACACCTTCTCAAAATGAAAATACCTTAACATATATTCAATCTAAAAGAAGAGTGAATTTTATTGACATTTTAGCTTCAAAGTATATTCTTGTAACAATGACTAATGTAATTATTTCTTACTATTTTCTTTGGTAAGGGCAAAAAATAATTAAAATTTATACTGTGCAAATTATGAAACGTTATCCATACGTACATACATACGTATTTCAACATTTTCGTTCTGAAAAGTAGGTTAATTTTCTGCTACTTCACTTCGATTACATTTCTAACATCATTAGTAGAATATTTCTCAAAATAGCTACAGCCAATCCTTTTTAGATGTCACTTTTTAGATGAATTGTGTATATAATCTATATTAGTGTCCAAATTTATTTTCAGTCGAAAGTTCAAATTGTAAATCATAATGGCAAATAAACGACAAATATGTTGTACAAACTTAGCAAACAACGAGCATGCGTCATCTGCGGACCCCGCTTTTTAATTTAGGCTCTTTCATTTGTTCCATCCGGTCCATAAAAATCTGTTAACATTATTAAATTAGTGCCATTCATTTTTCTCGTTTTATCTATTTTTAAAGGAATTTCTCGCGGATATTGGTTTTATACACTTTATCTGGATATTGGGATCTATCGGGGAACTTATCGTACTCGTACACATCGGGTTTCATGGAACTTTGGTGGAAGGTGATTTTCAGGAATATATTGCACTCATTTTCTCCGTTGGTAATCGCCCACGTTCGAGTGATAAATATATTTGGTCAGATGCCTCTGAAACTACGTTTAATAATAGAATGTAAAGGAATACGATTGTATTCCATTCATATTATCAATAAATGTGCTCCAGTAAAAATGAAACGATCTCGTTTTCATCATATTACTATTTAAACAGACGCATGTATGAAGATCTGTTCCTGTAACCAAATTCTTCGTTACCAAACCCCAAATGTCAACACTTTGCACTGTGTTTCAATCACCAATATTTTTTTACAACCACCTCATCAAATATTTTTACCACTATTTCGAAGGTATAATAATTTTGATCCTTTCAATATAATATAAAAAAATGGCTCCGAATATTGTCCTGAAAATGACAAAAGCTTGCGTTAGCTGACAGTATCGTAGTTTTAAATTAAAACTTTTAGAAATCGTATGAGAGCTCCAAATTTTTCTTACACGTTCCAATGAGAAAGAGAATTTGCATGGAAATCAAAGGCACGGAGAATTGCGAAAGGAACGAGATGAAACACGTCCTGGATGTGCATGTACGTGTCGAGTATCGAGTTCCCGTCAGGTTCCACGTCCTCGAACCAATAATACATCTGTTGCAGACGATGAATCGTTACACGACACATACGCTGAATGCCGACGAGGACTCAATTTTATGACCGCATGCTTGTCTTATACTACTTGGAACCAATCGTTTCCAACGATGGCTCGTTGGAACCCGAAGTGGAAGTTACAACAGTTTCAAGACATTTGCCCGGAACCGAGAAAATTGGTAGTTTTCTCCCGGTTATGAGGTCTGAGAAATTTATGTGAAATTTGCATACAAGAATACAATCATTAATCGAAGAAATAGTCTCCATTTTATCACCAATAAAAAGATTTCGTCGAAAAGTTTTCACTTATACGTTTATTTTCAGTATATGTGAATTTTTGGTTGCGGATGTAAATTTGTTGATTAATATTTGATGGCATTGGAAATGGATTAATCAATAAATTCACTCGTTTGTTTGTAACTTAAAATTATTTGGAGGTTGAATTCATAAACTTCTATTTAACGATGAATTTAGTTAGAAGTTTATTATATTATATGACCCATTTAGCAATTATATTTATATTCTCGTTTTATTTTGTTGTTGTGTGTGTGTGAAATAAAATACGGACATTTTTAAAATACAAGAGGAGATAGCTTTTAATAATTTTGTGTGATTAGTTAATGTCTAAATTCTAATATTTATATACTGGTATGTAAAGTATAATGTCTTACAAGACGGGTCTATCCGTTTTATGAATGTGTTCACGATTTGAATATTAATACACTATAGAAACAAAATGACCAGAAAAATATTTATTAAGAAAATCAACCATTCAATAGGATATAATAGTGATAATTTTCAACACACGTTAATATACATTTTCAATCCTCAGTATTCCATATTACACCAATGAATTTGTTTCGATACACACATTTCAATTGCAACCATATTTTTTTTATCACCCGAATGCACTTGCTCATTCATTCAGATATCGCTTCACGGTTCGATAAACGATTAAATTAATATTGACAAAATATTTCTAGAACATTCTACCTCGCAAAATTTGGGGATTTATTTGTCGGAAGATCTACGTCATTGTGGATTTTTCCTGCAAAATGTTTGATGTAATATAAAAAAATGTTTTTGCATAGTGGTAGAAAAATAAAAGCGTACAATACTTGGACTCTCTGATTAAAACTCATATCATAGAAATTTCGGTAAATGTTACTTCTAGTCTATTCATAGTTTGCATGGAAATTTCGCCTCTTAAATACGCGCACAAAATTGAATCCACGGTGCGGGAAATTTTCGCATTCAAAATAAATGCAACGTCAAAGAAACTTGGGAGTTTTTTATTATAAACATAAGTTCTTTATACCAACTTCTTTATCCCGGAGATCAGAAAGAAATGTACCTAAAGCTAATCTGTTATATCTATTGCCACTTAATTATTGTTGCACAATGTACAGTACACATCCAATCCGAAATATCTTTAGCTTAAAATATTATTTACCTAAAAAAATGCGGACAAGCTGCATTAGAGAAACTAATTGCTGATCATAAAAATAATTAATTCAGGAAAAGCAAGTACATGTTACGATATTTTATTTTTAATAGATACCAAATTTCCACCTCTGCATTTCATTCACATTTATTATATATCATGTGAGTTTTGCCTTTTCTTCGTATTTAAGATTTAAATGCACACCAATTTATTGTTTACTAGGGCGACGTAATATTATGTATTAAATAATATTGTACTTGCTAGGCGTAACATTGTTTGTTTGTATGCTATATAAATCAGTTATCCATTTAAATCATTCATTTCTTTATGTCCGGCCAAATATTCCAATTTTACCGATGAATGCACGTCATAATATCACAGATCACACATCACATCAATAATTTTGTATATAATTACATTTATGTTTATAGTTATATCAGAAATGTAGGAAAATTCGCATTACTTGCTAATGGAGTTATGCCAATTTAACTTCAAGCTGAAATATTGAAATCGTCCTAGCATTTGTCGGTGATAATTATGGAAGCAAGGGAGAAGACAGCAATTTAATTAGCTGAGATCAGTGCTTGAGTCTTATAAAGCACGTTATTCGCTATAGCAGGAAATACTTCACATAAACTTTATGGAATTTTACCGAACTCTTTAAATGCGTTTGCTTCTTAAATGCAATTAAACCAAACAGCAAGTTTCAATAATTAAACAAGTTCCAAATAATTAGCATTATTTAATTAAATTTAAACAATTTTTAGAAGAAGAGTCAGGTCATGCTTCCTGTCCATTACATCTGACGTTTCTAGACGTAGAACGTTATTGATTCATAACTTTTCCAAACGGAAGGAAGAAGTAAATATTTTCCCGTAAGCAGTACATAATTAGAAAACGGATAAACAGACGGTCATCATAAAGTGTTTGGTTTCCAAGAAATCTAAGGATCCTATCTCGCCTTACTTTCTTACTCGCCATTTATTGCATTTTTTTGGTTTTCCTTTCCATTGTTTCAAGTCGCATCAACTGCTTAAATTATTATCCGACTGTATTCCTTTTATTCAGCGACGTTCAGTTTACCCTTATTTTCAATTAAAATTTAAATTCAGTTTCGGCGATTTCAGCAATTAATATAATATAATACAATATTTATGCGATTGCCTCGTTATCGTTGAGTGCCTATTGAGCATCATTGGTAATGTGCAATTCATTTCTGTTTGACAATGAAGACATTTTGCTTATTTAACCGTTAAAAAACTATGTGACTAATAATTCTAGAAACTTATACCGAACGCGTATGTTTCGTTGTTTCTTTATGATTAAGAATAAACAGGTCAATTTGGAATGATCTTTGGTAAATCTAGTAATGATCACGTCACTCCAACGATTTTTAAATACTAAATAATTGTTGAGGTTGTAACTGTAAAATTCACTAATTGGCCTACGTAGATGATTCTTCGAATCGTTTTATTTTATTGAACTAGTGCATAAAGACATATAATTTAAGATTTACTAGTGTGTTGCACACGAATGGCAATTTATCAGTGTCACAGGACAATAGACTCCTCCTTTTATTTCCCTGTCTCAATCATCCGTTTTTGAGTGAATTAGCGATGATCTCTTCGGAAGAATGAAGCTTCATAGCTTGCTCGTGAAAGATGTACGAAGCAAACTTCCATCAGAACATTGCTGCTAAATAATGCAGCCGGAAGCGAGCAAGTTTGATTTTCCAGTTTGCACACTCTCGTTCTAAATAATTCTTTGTTGCCGTCACTTCTTTTTTGTCGCGTTCTCATCCTTACAAGGGTGTATCCCAAGGGTAAAAGCACTGATTATGTTTACAGTGTACACACACGAGCAGTGCTAAAAAAGTATGAAGGACCGTTGTATTTTAGTTCCCTGTTCAGAAAGTGGTTGAGAACTCCTAAACCCTCTTATAGTTATTTCAGTGGAACATTTTGTGAAGCAAGTACACCTGCCTTTTTTTCATATGGCACGGAACGAAGTAAATAAAAAAATCATTGAAAAAGAAACTGTTATAGAAGGGGTCGCTGGATTCTTGTTTATTTTCTTTCTCCTTCCATTTCGATTGAAAATTCTTTTCGGTTCTATGATTGCAGTGTTCTATGATTGCAGATAATACTTCTTCATGTATATTTCTGCCTCATACTAACAATAAGTTAATAACGCGAAAAATCCTCGAAGTTGTATGCATTTTGAAGCAAAAAATGTTGAAGCATATCGCTGCTATTTATTCATTTTAATTGAGAATATGATTATACCCGAGTTTAGTACAATATTATAGTAAAGAACGCGGACACTAGGATATTCAAGCACCGAGAGAATTTGATTACTTCATTCCGTGACGGTACGTCTAGCCATTTTCATTTTTCGCGGCCTTGCGAATAATAATACACCACGTTACATTCGTAAATCAGATGCTCGGGTTACAATAAAAGATTCGGTTCAAGTTCCATCAAATATTCTTCCTCATTATCATCTGTCTTTCGTGTTCCCTCTTTTACGTCCAGCAATTCGGATGCCGATAACGACGTCGTGGGGTGCCGCTTAATCGAGCTGCTGCAAATCGAAGGGAAATGGAACGTGATTCGTAATAATCTGCAGCATAGACTGAAGATTGTTTTTCCACCTGCTTTTTTTTCTTCATTTCGGCTGCAGTTTTCTGGTACTTCTGTTGCATTGTTCGAAAGGACAATTACACGTGCCGTAACAGCAATTTTTTTTATTCCAGTAAGACAAACAGTTTTTGCGTTATTAAAAGCGGCGAATCACCGAAACGGGGATATTTTTCTTTCTGATTTCTTTGTTAGAAAATTTTCGTACCAAATCTGGGTACATACGATCTGGGTATTTTATATTCATATTTCTTGCGATTTTTATATAATAGAAATTATGAAGATATACAACAATATACACAGAAACTTTTATATTGCCTCTTTTCTCTTAAGCTGAATGTTTTCGTGATTCTTCTTGTACGTCATATGCACATACACGCATACACACACATACGTACATTTGCACTAGATTGTTCTCTCTTGTTTCATCAAGCGCGTTCCTTAGAAATCGATGTTCTTTCGTGGTACCGGGAAACTCCGTTCATCCGAATCTGTCGTGGAATAAGACAGTTCAGATACCTGGCTCGTTCATATAAAGGCAGTTTACTGATTATTCCCCATGCTCCTGATTTCCCGTTCAAATAACGGAAATTCATGTTCAAACAAGTGGATTCGATCCTGTATTCCTTCTTTCGTTTAATAGTTTCTAAAATCTGATAAATTAATATATCAATGAACTTGTGAGCACAACAATTTGTAATAATAATATGTACTTGGTGAATGATCTGTAAGTCAGGAGCTAATTGTTGCTGTTCTTATTAGGTATTTTATTATTTGTTATAATTAATTTAATATTGAATCGAATGGGTATGTGATATTGGAGTAATATGAAACTAATAGATGGTGATACGGAGTAAGATTTATTTTAATCCATTATAATAATCAAATCTAATTATAATAAAATGATATGGTTAAATTATATTACATCCCAGATATCATTTTCACGTTTAATTGGTAATATACATATGCTTAAACAAAGGAAGGAAGGCGACAGACAGTATCGAAGTGAATGAATACTACGTACGTTATCGTGGTACATTCGTTTGTTCGAAATCAACCACTGCTTTGCACGCTCTGCTAAGCAGGTATGAGTATCAAATTAATTTGCTGAGTTTCACCGTACAAAGAACTACCTCGAGGTATTGAAATGTATAGGAACGGGGGAAATGAAATTCCTGAAACACAGTTGGCAGCATTATTCATCGGTTTTTTCTCTTTGCGTAATATGTAGATATTCTGAAATTCTTATAGAAAATGCAATAAACAGAAATATTTCAAGATTGCTTATCAACAAAAACAATTTTGACACGTCGATTTATTCAATTCAATATTCCTTTCTAAACGTGTGCGTACTATAGAATATATTAATGTAATTATTTTTTTATCCTTTTCGCGCAGAAGTGTTTTTAGTTTTAATCTGCGAGGAATTAATATTCAGATATCTCAAATTAATTTGATGACGGTGAATTGTGCCTCAGAGGATTCCCCGTCTGCAATATTTTCGTTTTTCGCTGCAGGTAGCTTGGAAAATGTGTGACCTTACAGAAAGCTCAGTGGAGAAAGTTGATTCTATCTAGTTACGTTTGGCCATCATTCCATTGATATTATGCACTCAAAAAATTATTTTTTCATGACTTATGTACTACTTTGGGGGAGGCAAGCGTGAGCAAATATTTGCTCAAAAATTCTCGGTCTCTTATAACTATGAACCACCCTAATACATATATTAATATAACACTTTCGTACATGTAGTTTCCTTCTACAACTTGTTAGGAAAAATCTTAGAAAACGAACAATAATTATTTCAGGTTGAAGTATCGGACAAATAACAAATATTAAGTATTATTGCATTATAGCAGTTCAATTTTGTTTATTATATGTTTTACTTTGTCTCAGGGGTCCACTAAATGTCTATTGTAAATTCTTATAAATATACAATTATATTGTGAATAAATATTATAGGCAAAATTATTTCAATATTTATGTTCTTAATAAGCTCAATCAGAAAATTCGCAGAAGATTTAAGTATTAAGTCGTTCAATTATCGTGCACTTCTTACAGAATCATGATGAAATACTAATACGCTCCAAGTAAATATATAAACATGCAATTTAAGAAGTATTTATATACTGATAAAAGAAAAGCTAATACCAGTGAGCCATCGTTCATCCTGCTTCGTTTGAAGCTATTTCGACTTGAATTGGTTATAACTCGTATTAACGGGAGAGGTTGATGAAGCATTGTGTACATGACCGCAGGAAACACAATTTTATCAGTGTAATGGACAGCGGATGGTTGCATATCGTGCCGGATGCAACGAGTACCTCGCCATGCATCCAACGAATTGGTTAACCAGATCCAAACCCATAAACGATCGTGACGAGTTTGTTGGCGATACTTGATTGTTTGCAAAACGCTCCCCTGGATTCTAGTTATTATTTGTTCTGGTTGAGTAGTGTGGTTTAAGTTTCACTAAATCTAGACAAGGTTTACCAATTAGAAAGATAAGCTATGGTATAACATATTCCATTCTCGTTTCTTGCTACAATTATTTATAATACCATGATAAATTTAATCGATTAAAATTGTACTTTTGTAAATACATATGTTACCATGAAACATAGTATACTATCAGAGTGTATCACACATCCGAACGTCTGGTCTTGGCAATAAATTATGTGCACACATACATAAATGATTGATGTTCAAAATTGGGTTGCAATTCGATTATGAATGTAGATCATACATTTACAGCAAGGAGCCAAACTGATCGGATCATCTAAATTTTTAACGAAAGTATTATTTATTATTGTACAAAGCGTACGGAAATAAAGGTGTCAACAATTTTCCGATACTTAAAATGTATTCTGCTTCTGTTTGTAATCAATGAAATTCATGGAATCAGTTTTATATGATACATTATATTGTATATTAGTCCACAGAGACACAACTCAGTTTTGTTAATGGTAGCGTAGAACCGTTAAATGTATTAAAATTTATTCCCATTCGCAGTGTATTATTATACATTATATACCTGTATTATACATTATATATTATATATTATATATTATGTTCTGTAGTTTAAATAGAATGGTTGTATTCTCGTTATATTTTATTATTCCGTTTCTACAATTTCTTATAAACAGAATGGTACATGTTTCTGTTGTTTTTCAGAAAGGAGGTTTCGATCTATTTTACAATACCGACGACTAAAAATAGTCGAACAATGAAACGTTTCCACTGAGATATCGTTTATCAATATGGTTTCAAGTTAATTTAAATGTCGTGACGTTTTATCTTTATAATTCATCCGTATTTCCAAGAAGGGGCCACTTTAGTAAAGAGATTTGAAATGCAGATCCCTGGTAAAGCGAAATCAACTGTTGAAACGAGTTCACGGAGTAGCATCCCCGAGGTTAATATGAAGCCTATAACAGGTGCCATGAATTTTTTGTGCTTTTTTTTACATGTACACGGGTTTAGTTTAAGAGATAAGTAGCCAAATTATTTTTCTTCCTACCCTAAAGCAGGTTTTTAGTATCTTTAAATTGATTTTTTTTAAATTACCCAGAGGAAATCCTGACTTCTCTTAATTTAAAGCTGAGAATAATAAAGTTGTAATAATTATTAAATACAATGCAACCATTTGACAATCCAATCTTGCTATAAATTTTGTATCGAATGGTGCTAAGGTACTATCCCAAGGCTGACACAACATTGAGTTTTACTACTGATCGTCAGTCGTTACGACTGCCTCGTTCGATGGTGAAAGTTATGTTTATGTATTATTGGTAAACGCTTCATATATTAATAATGTGATATTCTGTGTGAACATAGTTTTATTATCTTACTTTATTATGCAGTATGTTAAAGTGAAAATAATGATGTTAAACATTAGAATATAGCCACATAATTAAATTCATTTAATATTTGAGGTTTGATTTTATTACAGGTAATAAGTTATTAATATGTATTGCGATTTTAATTTAAAGCTGTTTGTTATTGGGTAGTGATATTTAGTACGTTTGCAAACATGTTCCCTTGAAAAAAGGCGTTACAAAATGCTATCACGCAAATTTGAAGAAGTAAATTTTTGCTATGTACTGTAATCCCTAATTCACAAGTGATAGAGTGCTTACTTCTATACGTATATTTTCAACTTATATTATTAATCTTAGGTTTACATTTCATGTCTAAAAATAATAAATTGTGTTCTTCGAGAAACAGGTAAACAAATTAATCCAGAAACTGGGCTTTGAAATCAATCATTCCTGGTAAATCAGAATGTATTTGTATCCCATAATTATTATTATCAATCATTTCCATCGCCCCGAACCATTCAATTAAACTTGTTTGCCAACTTCAGGTGAAAAGTACCAACAATAATAGATACTAAACTTCATTAAAACAAGCCGTACAAAAAAAGTTAAACTTGCGTTTGAACAAAATATCCAAAAACGAAGCAAATCGCAGCTCAACCCACTGAATCGTTTACCTACAAAGTCCAGGTACGAGTCAGACTATTCCAAACTTTCACTACTCTGGAACAAAGACAATAATTAAGTTACGCCAGGTATACCGGGCCACAGATACTAGAATTATCTCTTGCTCTCACTTCATTTCACTCGTTCTGCACGCAAGAACGTAGCCCACTGACTCCTCTCACAGTGTGATGGGTGCCCGTGGCAACAGGTTGCCTAGCAACAGTAAACCTCTTACATCCCTCGTTGGCCACGGCACAGTTGCTGACGCCGCCGTTGCCGCGTTATCATCCTCTTCGTTCTTCTCTTTATACCGTTCCTGCTTCGGTCTTTTTCCTCTTATTAATCTTCTCCGCTAGAAATGGGTGGTTCAGGTCCACTCGGTGTTTATGGTTGCGCCTCCTCAAAGAAAGCTCCTGCTCCTCCACGACCCGATGTATCCGGACGAGTTAGCACACGGAGAGCAATATTCTTCGACGATCATGCGAAGGAATCGTGGAGGAGCAGATAATAAGGGGTGGTCGTTCTTTTTTCCCAGACAACGAGCCTCCAGAGGGTTTCCGCAAAGCCTCAAAGGCCTCCGGGCTATTTCCAATTGTTCATCATTACGTCCACCTACATGATGATGCGGCCTAAGTTTTGTTTCAACGTCCCTCTGCTGGATTATTCGTGGAATTCCGTCGCCCATGGCGAGACGATGATTCTTTCGGGACAAAGTTTTCGGGGAAAGCTTTATTTTCTTCCGGCCTTTCCTGTAGTTTATACCTGAGTTATCCTGTTAATGCCAGGGGTAAAGAATGGACTGAGAAATTGGACGTGTATGATCTTTCTTTGCATCTTTAATTCCTGGTAGCGATTGTCGATAATAAGACGGTACAGTGGATGTTTATAATTCTGGTTAAATATTATGTTGCTAATGATAGAAAGTAATATACATTTAGCTCTGTTTTATTATGCAAGCGCGTTTGACCACAAATATGGACGTCCCAAATACTGTCTATGTAATTTGGTTTCGCGTCAATCGATGATTGAGAGCCACGTGCATTTAGGTGTTTAGGTGAATGTAAATAAGGTAGATGCTATTAATAATAGATTTGCTAAAGATACTTTCAGAACTGCGTGTGATAATTATAGTTTCAAATTAAAATAATCTTTTGAAGAAGAGCGATTGGAAATTAACAATGGTATCTATTATTCAATTTCTAGATAACGAATTTAAATTTGTTATCCTTTTCACATTATATTATTACTTTGCATAATATAATGTCTGCGCTTAACGTAATATTCAGATTAACCAAATAATGCCCAAGTTATTTTAAAACAGTTTAAAACGAATTCATTTATATAATTTCAGCCAGTTTACTATCAACACATTTCTTTAAATAAAAGTCTTATAAATATACATTGTTGTTAATCGATTGAAAGGAAGTATCGTAATAAATAAGTCTCGTTCAACCATAAATCGAAGAAGTAATTTTTATTATGACTTCTGAATATAACACTTCCTAATGTTTTTTTTTTAATTTTAGTAATTGCTTACTAAACGTGCAAGAAATTAATTAAGATATACACATGGACTTTTGTGAGGGAGATAACGAGCCTATGCTTTCTGAAGCAGAACTCGTCTTTGTAAATTTAAAAGATAATTTTAAATTATCGTAACATTGCAGCACCGTGCAACCGCGTCATGCAACGAAGTTGTGTACACAAGTTTCAGCAACTTCAGCTGCAGATATGCAGCAAGTTGCAAGTTTGAAGCTGAAATCGGTCACGTCCTGATGCATGTCAATCTACATATCCTGCAGAGTATCGTAACACGCACACGTTCCCTGTTAGCATTTCTCAATGAACATCTACATATTTGCTAATCAGGGTCGTATGTAACTGTGGGGAAAGTACTGTGTTAATTTTCTTCGTGCAATTTTATATAAATACTAAATGATCAATGTAAATTCTATTCAATGATACTTTACAATAACAAAAAAAAGAATGATCGAAACAGTTAATATTTTATATAAATTAAAAAATTGCAGCAGTTTGTATTATAACAGTATCATCTAGGAAAAACGTCCCATCACTCGTGTACGTACATACAGTGGCTGCCCAAAGTTTTCGGCCTACGCAATAATTTTAATATATCTCTTACAAAAATGAATAAGATTATTTTGCGAAAGATTTAACAAGTGCTACTTTATAATCTAATGTACAAGCTACACTTACGGAATGAGTTGTTATTTTTAATAACCTTTAATATCAACGATATAACAATGGCTAAAACTTTTGGCAGACACTGTATAATAATAAATATGTACATATACATACATACACGCAATGCATTAACAATTCTTAATCTCTCGAGCAGTCGTGTTCATCCTCTTCTACTGATATGATAGTTGACTTTCATTGTATATATAAAAATCTTCACGGCCCCGCATGTTTAAGTAGTTCAAGTCAACGGTATGGCATTATGTGATCATACATATTTCTTTAATAGTATCTACATTTCATTGACACGATCATAGGTTGTTTCTACGTAATGCAGGTTAGTGAAATGACCAGTCGCATGTTTAACTAGTACAGAACAAGGATACGATCAACGATATTTTAAGTAGTATAGGTCAGTATGTGCGGATTAGTGGCGCGCTTACAGTACCGGACCTCGATTATAGAGCAACTCTCAACACTTTGGCTATTGATACAAGGATTAAATAGTGCGCTACGATATTTGTCCTATTGCGTGAAAATAATTTGTCTTCATACATCTTTCTGCGTTGCTAACATTACGATAGATATGAAGGTCAAGGAAGATTAACGAGGCACCTTGTCTATTGAGTTGACAGGTTGCAATAAATAAACACATAAGGGTAAGCACGCACGGTGATCCCTAAAAATACAAATCTCTCACGCAACTATCTGACCCATGTAATATAGACAATGAGTGGAAATTCCTACATTCGTTATCGGAGAAACTGTTTCAGTAATAGATTTTCCCGTAATCCAATTTGTTGTTTGTCAATTCGATATTGTTACAAAAAGTAAGTTCGAGAATTTACAGTATCTCGGTTCGCACTCGATGTTTAATTGAATTTCCGTTGTGGCTACCACGTAACTTCCTTAACGAATGTAGAAATAAAAGTTTTGTAATTAACCCTGATCCGATAAATTGAAACATGTTACTCATTCTCGTTACGTTATCTGAAATACCGTAAAATTTCCTTTAAACAGAACTTTGGTTGGAGCGTTACTTATTTTTTGTTTCTAATTGCAATTTGCATTTACAAATGTTAGGGGCTAACCATATATAAATTTGTATGCCAAAATTTCACAGGATGTTACGTTTTTAGTTGAAAGGCGTTAATATTGATTAGCTCTAAATCCAAAGTTACCTAAATATTTTGCATTGTTTTCCAATAAGGACTACTTATATTTTACTGCAATTTATAATGATTTTGAATAATCAAATTTGGTCCCTAGATATTTGACGGAATAGTACATTAATTACTGGTAGAAGATTATTTCCATCTACATTTTGAGTCAGATTGATCCAATTTTGGTAGAAAGGTTAAACCAATACACTCAATATCTAATTTGGATATTTTTTATTCCAATAGTTAGGGAATCGTTAGATTTACGTGGCAAACCCGGTAAAAATGTATTAGCTTATGTGTTGAGCAAAGAACGGCATTCAATGATAAATCTTCTGGACAGTTGAAATCTTCGCCAAAAACATCGGACGTCTTGCTAGGACGATCGTTTATTTCTCGTTATACGAAGTGGAAGCAGACGGACGACCGATGGACAACAAATGTCACATGTGACTTTCCTGGCTGTGACATATTTGCCCGATCCATCATACTTTTAAAGTTAATATTTTCTATTTCACCTCGTTGTAATAACCAGCATTCTATCCCTTCACTTTTTTTTAACTCGATCTACAATTTTGTTACGAAGTCACACAAGAATAAACAGTGTCTCACTAAACTAAATCGTTTTATTACTATTGTAAATCACCGTGGGTACATAAATACATATTTTCAGAGTACACAGCGACTTTCTCTTCCGATAATTTAAACTAGCTTTCATACTCACAATGATTGATCTTCTATACATTTCAGTAAATTGTAGATACTATAGTTTGTGACAACTGCTGCTGAAGCATTTTTGCTGACTGTGTAAAGTATTATTTCCTTGGTACTATATTATGCTATTTTATATTAGTTCAGTCTGTTCAATATTGTGGTGCATAACCAAAAATTTTACTTCTAAATAAAGAAAGAGTGTAAATTGCTGTTTTTTATGTGGACGTACGGAGAGAACTCGACCATATCTTTGCTTCGAAGAAACGATACAAAAGATGATTCTCTCATAAAATATTATGGGATCTGTTGGAACAAATAAAAAACGTAGTAAAAGTGGGGACTCGGTTATCTTGCGTTGGAAAAGAATGTGATAACTACATCGATATTACCCTTTTTTACTATTCCGTGCAATAACTGGCACATAACGTCGTTCGCATAAAAACGTTGAATGAAAGCTTCCCTTACCGGAGATTTTAAAATGGCTTTCGTCAACAAACTATATTTTTTCCCCTTGATATCTTACAATTTGCAATGTGCCCAGTGTAATATGTTATACTGCAATTTTATATCACAGTAATAATGCATTTTAGTATTAATATTATGTTTACAATATTTTAAAGAAGCGCGATGAAGTATGCCCAATTATTTTTATCCTCTACAATGATTATTATTTGTAAAGTGACGTTATTCTCAAAAAGGAATTTTAAATCAAACGAAATCAATAACTTCATTAAAATATTTGGAAGCATTGGCACAGAATGGAGTAGAGTGGGCAATACAATCGAGTAGGGGATGACTTTGCATGGAAAAATAAACATAGCGTATGAAAATGTTTTCGTAAAAAGCGTGGTTCTGGAGAAAGAATCCGAATAAAATCGAATAAAAAATTCCGCCGTGTGCATCGTGCACATAATGCCTTCCGATTATATATTTTAATTAATTAACGTTGTCAAAGTCATAACAAATAGGGGCGATGCATTCATCAACAGTTTTATTCAATGCACATTTACATTTTAAAGGAATTGTGAAAAATGTTGTGCATGCTAACGCATACAAATTCTTTCTCTCTGACTCAGGGAATTGTGGATACACTTTATATATAATATTATGAACTACACAGTAACTTGTAGCAAAATGCATAGTCTAATGCACTTATATTCAACGATATTTCCAAAATAACTTTCTACAGAACTAGGGAACTTTCTACTTCTAACAAAATATTCTGAATTTCTTATTTATTTTTACACCCTTCCAAATAGTTTCTTATGGACCTTGACGGATGAATTCTACTCCTTCAAACAGTAAAAAGCACAGCCTAATGTTCCTCTAATTGTGTCGACGTTACATACAGCAATGCTAAAATGTGTAAATGTAAGTTATGCAGAAATAGAAAAGGTTTCAGCATGAAACTTTTGGTTTGCTCAAATATAATTGTAATCATACACGAACAATCAAAGTGCAGTAATAAAAATAAGTTTAAACTTCAATACATGTACATTATATTCATATTGTAAAGTCCTGGAAATTTGACGCTTTCCAAAGATTTGATTTTCAAGGAGCAACCCTCCGCTGAGCAAAATATTCTAATTTTTCCAAGCGCGGCGATCTCTGAGGGTACAGGAATTTGCGTTGAGGCTAGGAAAATGCCAATGGGGGTTTTTTGTGCGGTGTCCTGAATTTTGTATACGTTCTGCACGAGCTTGATGCACATACTATGTAGGTATGCAATGCGGGAACTCTGCATGCGTACTTAAATTGCGAAAACTTGTCGGCAAACGTCTCGTTTACGTCCTTTCAAAATTTGACGTTCCCGTGCATTTTCAATACGTCGATTGCAATAGAACGACACGACGAAGACTCGGATTCAAATATTTCATAGTGCAATGAAAATTTTAGCGGTTTCTTATTGTTAGTCATAAATGGGAAAATTAGGTTAATCTCAAAGGTGGCGAGAAATAACGTTCGTGTATTAAACGAAAGCTTTTATTTGAGATAATAACACCAGCATTATTTTACTGCCATACAATTTAATATTATTATATTATTATTACTATGCGAAAATAATTCCACTTTTATCAGATATAATTTCGTCGGTTTTAAAATTTGATTTGCTATTAAATGTATTCCCCTTTTTGATGCTTTTTACTTCACATGAAGTTTTAGCACTCAGCGCAGGATGTACATTTGATTGTTGCATATTTGTTGTTCAACATATTTAGAACTGTTATGCGAAATTCTGTTGCCCTAAATTCTAGCGAATTACCTAATAATATTTGGCGATCATTGGATCCTTTGAATTGATGGAAGTACGCGATTCAGTGCCAATAAGTTATGCAGATTCCATTTTTCTTAAGTCTTGCTGAAAATATATGCCTGGCAGAAATCGCCAGTGCTTCCTTCATCGCTACTTTTACTTTAATAAAGTCCAACACTTTACTAGCGAACGTTTTTAATACGGACATTGCTAATCAAAAATGAAGATCTACTTGCTGATACTTTATTAATGCTGAATAACTTATATCATTGCAGTTTTCTAAGCGTGTATAAAGAACATGCGATATGGTAAAAATTCAGACTTAATTGTCGAATTCATTTATGAGAATTACAAACTTGCGACTTTTGTGTTACACTATAATTACTTAATTGTTTAATATATTTTTCAACGAGGCATTTACATTATGCACGAAATGTCTATTCTTTGAACGTTCTGTACTTACAGGAAAGTGGACCGCAACCCTTTAATCTCACTCCAGATTTCCAAATGCCTGAAACTCGGATAATTCTGTCGAAGTTCAAATGACTTTCTTTATTCTTTCCAACTTTCTGTCTGGTTTGGTAATATGAAAACCACGAAAGAAGCAGGGTTCGCGACACTTCACCTGATAAATTACGAACTTAAAATTGCTTCGCGAGCCTCTTCTTGACTTAACGATATTAATAGCACCTGCAAAGGCATTAATCTTCACGACTGTCACAAAAACGGGAACAGACATCCAATGTACATGTGCAGAAACACGCACGACTGTGAAAAGAAGCTTGAAATAACTTCGTGATCTTCCTTGAACTTGACATCAGCAGTTTATGCAATATAATTTCATCCAGACAGCTTGCTATATGTTCTCCTCCGTACCATAGATAGCTAATGAAGTGTAAATGGAAATTAAGGAAAGTTAGTCAAAAATAATGGCAAACGTTTTTCCTAAACTTGTGCATACGACTCTGGATATTCAATAAAGAATAAAAAGTGTAAAATATTAAAGACAATTTCCAGCTATGATTTTTTGCCTTCATTGTAGTACGCGTCTTGTACAAAATATTGCATACCAGATATATGTATAATATATTAAACAATTGGTACCCACACGGTTAAATTTTGTTTTAGCTTGGATTACGTATCATTCCTAAATATTTATATTACATACAAAATTATAATAATGATTCTTACTATCACATGTCGCTTCCTTTCGCGTTTAATATACGAATATCAATGAAAAATTTGTAAATATATCTATACATAAAGATCAAATGAATCATGAAGGGAATATTTGAAAATATAAATATAATAATAATTTAGTCGGGTGTCCCTTAAAACCTTAATAGTTAAAAGAAAATCTGTATCGCCACTGCAGTGGCACGTTATATCGTACTTATAAGTCTTCGTAGAAATAAATTTGGTAACAAGGGAACCGTATAAAATCGACATGAGTGACTATATTGCGTCAGCACGTATGAAACTCTTTTCTACCGAATCACGCTTTATATATAAGTGTGCATCTTCCGCTAAAGAATCGCGACATATCGGAAATATGACAGAAGTATAAAAGAGTATATTGGCAGAAATGTCAAGATTTTTATTTACGATGCTGATAAAAGCGAATTTGACGTTTGGGACCACCAGGCATTTTAAGCTGTACCGAAATGTTTCTAAACAGCCAACAAATTTAACTTGCAAGTTGAACAGCCTTTTCAAGCTGGAATAAATCGGAACAAAGTTTATCATTCTTAGTTTCCATAATATCGAAAGTGATAGGCAGTTAGACATATACTACTCGTAAAACTGAAAAGAGTGCAAGCATGTCAAATGGATTCTTAAGAACGAAGCAGTGAAGTATAAACTTGTAATTATATTTAATATTCATTCAAGTTTAAATTACTATATATTCTTAATGCTTGTCATAATTTGTTTGTATGTATTGCTCCCTTTTTCTTCAGTTTGGATTATACCAATCATCCGTTTAATATTATTGCGTTGCCAAACATTGCTGAAAAATGAAAAAAGAAATAGGAATATAAAAAGTCGCCTGACCCAAAAATAAAAACCGGATGTACAAAATCAAATAAAGAAAAATCCACCGATATTTACATAGAGAAAAAGCAGTGATACGAACTTTCCTTGCAAATACTATGGGGGCGTACTTTCGTTTGCTACTGTCATATATCTTTTTTTAAGGTGACAAGTTTTCCAAATCTAAATATTCAGTAACTATTTTCTACACTCGCTACACGCACATTTTACGACGTATCAGTGTAATGAATATTATATTTGCAGACAAATTTGTTTTGTCCCAGAGCTTTATATCATCCCATAGTTTTACGCGGTTTACTTGGATAATTCCGCGGGACTCACAATCAGTCGTGTGGAATAAATGATTAATTTCAGGAGTATTATACATTCCAGAGATACAGTTGAGAATTCAATTTAGATATGCACGTGGCTTGTTGAAGCTGCATACTTGGTGGCTGAGGAGACAGCGTCAATTTCGACATGTGTCTACGTCAGGAAAACTACGTTCCTGACATGATACATTTAATACAAATAATAAGCAACGACCTGAGAAATTATGCAAAATTTAAACAAATAATTAATCAAAACATAAACATAAATAATCATAAATACAATTTTTAATCAACAATTTATAAATAACTCTTACTTTCTGCCAATAACTTTCAAAAAATTGCTATTAGAAATGTAATACACTTTAAACACTTCTTTAAAGAATAGATAACAGTCTACCTATACCTTTGTCGTTATTATCGGGGCAATACCAATTCTTGTACGCGTGCACGATCTTGTTAGTCAAAGGAAGCCAGGAATCGAGGAAGCAAGGACCCAATTAGTACGGATGATAGCTAAAGAGACGAAGGATTCTGGTACCTGTCCAAAACAGATATCTAACACGTTCTCTGTCCCGCTTAGCACCATTCTCTGGCACATTTGTGCCACCCGAGATCTTCATTGATTGCATTTTGCTTCGAATTTCCAAGAGAACCGATTATCAAGTGAAGCTACAATGTGTTCTGAGAAAATCTCCTTACGTATTTAGGTCATCTAAAGAAACGAATTAATTATTCTCGTTTAAATAACAATTCCTGCACTGTTATTTCAGTTCGGTCCCCTCTTTTGTTCAGTACGTAAAATCTGGTGATACATTGAACAGTAAATTTATTTTAGTGAAGAGCATCTAAAGTTTTAAAGTACTCTCAAAAAACATGCATTTGAGTTACAATTTTCTCCACTATATGTAGACACTTTATAATTATTATTTTTGGCCATCATACAGAGAGTAATCGTATGAATTTGTATTGAATTATGTTATATGCTTGGTGCAATAAATTATATGTGGTTTATAATCTTTACTTATCGCCACTTGTGCGTTGGCACAACTTGCTATTGCTGAATTTATATATTTATACTATAAAATAAATATGTAGTCGTAAATGATACACGATGATCGTTTTAGGTCTGCAATTAAAGCATTGTTTTTAATATCTATACTTACGTCCATTTTATGTTGTGCTATTAATTTTTATTCAGTTGAACAAAACATCTTAAACGTGAATTATGTATATACTTTATTAAAAGAGCAGTATAATTTTTAAACCATTAAGTTTTCCATCGAATATTGCACAGAAATGTCTTTATCCTATCTGCACATTATACATTCAACTTTTGGCCTGCAAAAGTTACGCATGATTAGTGGCTACATTAATATAAAAACAAACATTCCTATCATCACAGTTTTTCTGTTTTCTCGCCGCTCATGGAGTCGATAATTGGTTTTTTTATTACGTCCTATTACTTCTTCACTCTCGCGTCACTAAAAAGTCGGCCATCCATTAGCCGGTTAATTACACTGTTTATAGATCTTGTGTTGCCGATGATGACGCGTCAAAATATTCAACGAAAGTGTTTTTTATGATTGACTACCAAGACAGTTTATTTTTTAACAGAAATTTGCATGGACCGAACGTAGTGACGTATCTCTGCGTCGGAAATGAAATAACTTTCTTCATTCCTCGATGACTATTAATCGTCGCCTTCATTAATCACTGTCGAAAGAACTTGAGCACATTCGTATTAATCACAATTCTGCCCAGTACCGTCCTCTTTACTATTTGAAAAGAAACTAATAAGTTGTCTTCGAATTGCTTTGCAAACAAATTTATTGCAACTCTGAGATATTGAGTTAAGATTTCCTGACAACCCGTATCTTTTATTTTATGTTAATTTTCTGTAAATGTATGATATTGGACCAGTTTATTCTAACTCTAAATAGCTCAATGTTGAACATGTTGTGAAATGCTGCTAATCTGATGGCGCATATTCAATCTAAGACGATATTGCTCACCTTCGGGTGTCTCGCAATAGCCAGGAAAATAGTTATTTAATCATATATTATATAATCCAGTACATGGCGGAATAGGGTCAAATTACAATCTCTGGCAAGCACTGCAGAATACATGTATCTATCGAAACCCTAAGGAAATTTGCAAGCTCGCAACAATGCAGTCCAGAGTGGTTGCATCTATCATCTTCTCTTCTCGTGGTACAAACTATACGCGGCGAATGTAATAAAAGTAAAATAGAGCGTGGTTCTTGAGAAGAATCGCGGAAAACTATGAAGTTGGCATGAAACGAAGGGTTATCATGCATTTCTCGCATTACTGCATTACGCAGTAAATAGTAATAATAATCTGCAGCCATGCTCTGCGAATAAATTATATCCGATCGGTTACTGGAGGTGTCAGGTAATTGCAAAATTGTAGAATAATGTATTTTCTTTTCAACATTCAAGATATTTATTTAATCTTACAGGCAATTTATATGTCTCTCGCTAATATTGCATAAAATTTCGTTGCAGTAAATCTCATAAGTACTCCCAACTGAAGTAACTTATACTTTTCACGTACGAACGAATCGTTTTATTAATTCAAAATTATACAACCGATGGTAATCTCTAAACTCTAAATGTAAAGCTAAGTATTTCCAAAATGACGAGCCATACATTGTTAGTTCCAATACTCATGAAAGGAGTGTTTCACACCTTCCAGCATTATTAATATTTAAAGACTTTTATTACTTGTATCGCATACGAAGCCCGAGACCATACAAAATACCAACCCTCCGAGGTCAAATTATACAAACCTTACTCGATATTGGAATAGAAACTATCCGAGAACGTCTTAGCACTTGAATTTTTATTCCATTCATGCAGTGCTCCGTTGCACAAGTATCGTATCGTAATGCTCTGAATCAGAATAATCCTCTTTTAGAAAGCGGTCCCCTATTTTTCGTCAGCGTCTCGCTGCCGGTATTTTAGAAAATCCTCGTAGCATACGAAACGGGACGGACAACGGATTCGTAGTCCGATCAGGATTGGACTAGTGTGTCCGGTCAAGCACGAAGAGGGTACGCCAGGGAGAAAGGATCCTTTCTGCCGGAGAAGCGTGCGTATTTCGGTGAATAATGCGGTAAACGGTGAAAAAAGAGCTTGGGACCCGTCGCGTCGGAAACCAGCTTTCAACGTCTTTTGCATCAAAGGCGCGGGGCGTGAAGCACACTCAGACGGGCGTGTTAGTCAGTGGTTCACCAGTTGAGAGTTTTATAGCAAACCACGTTAGAACCGCATAGAAGGTCGGAAAAAAACGCTGCGCTTTTGCCCGATCCTCAACTCACATTGCTTATTTATACCTTTATAAAGCTTCGTCTGGCGCCTGCCTCCGGTTTTAGGCGAGATTCGAAAATATTTCTAGTAATGTTGTATTTTTATCGCGGAAATTGTAGCCTAGGATAGAATTTGTTGAAATTTAATCAGATGATTTTGGAAGGTTGGTTATATAGTTTCAGTTTGGATAATGCGTTCAACGTTGAATGTTTGATTCGCTTTATTGTTCTGTCCAGCTCTGTCGTGCAACGCATAGATAAATGTGCATAATAATTATTATATTGTTACTATAATATTTCGATGGGTACGATATGAAACTAGTTAAGAATAATTAATACCAGCTGCTTATATTTTGGGTTTACGGCGAGCTTTATTGAATCATCAATACATTTGCAGTTCTGATATCCGTACATTATGGAAAATTAAGAGATATAAAAATAATGATGGCTGTCAAAATAACAAAATGCTTTTTATATCATTGCTTCGTTACATATTTCTAAATGCCTAGGTGATATTTAATTAATAGTACTTTTAATATACATCTCCGCAAATAAAATTTCACTACGTTTTCCTCGTTTTTTTTGAAGTAGCGTCACCCGTTCATGTTATTAGCAACGATATTTTTACTCAGTGACGTTCAGTTCGAATTTAATTAAGGTTCAAAGATTGACGAAGAAAGACACGATTGATAAAGAACAACTTCTTTGAGATTTTCCTACTATCGTTGAGTGCCGTTTGTACATCATTGGGCTTTGTATTACATATTTATGCGCTGTGCCATCAAGTGAAATGAAAGGAAATCTACATTGAGTTCAAGAAAGGCTTACAAAATTTAATTCCAAGACTTTTGAATGCCGCTCGGCAAGTATTCGCCTCGTTTCATTAGAGCTCCGCAAGTAGTTAGCTCATCTTCCAGGTATTCCTCAACGTCTTTCTTCCACGGTAGCGCAGCACGATTCTCTTGTTTCACCTTGTACATCCTGGAGGTAAGTAGGATCTAATGAACAAACCGAACTGCCGCCGAAAAAAGCAGCTCGTGAGCATAGCCTTGAAAAAATACGATGATAGAATTTTATGCTGATATATTCTAGAAACTGCGAAAAGCATTATTCACGTACTTTAATATGCATGAAAGGAGTGTGGACGTATTTATAATATTCGTATAATATACATATAAGAATATCTCAGTCATTCTTTGAAATACACACAATTGCACGTGTCTAGATGTTTTAATATAATTATATGGTTATAATAATTGTAGGATAGGTGAACATATTATTATGTTATTATATTATGTCATATTATTATGAACGTATTCCAAAGACGTTGCTGTTAAAAAATTTATTACGACAATGTAAATTGTACTGGTAAGTAACAAAAACGAAACATGATATGGAACAATGCGATAAAGTAAAATAAAGATCGGCTTGTCCATGGTAAGAATTTATACGTTTATATAATAATAAACAATAATTCATACTATGGATACTTGTTATGAAAATTAATTTCTTTCACACATTTGTATTTCCCTCCCTGTCCATATAAAATAGGGTTTTAAATTAATCGACACTGCATTCATATTCTTTCATTTCTTTTTCACCATGGAAAACAGCATTAATTTCCATTGTACGTCCTCTACAGTTTTTGCTCACTCTATATTTCTTTTCTATCAAGATAGTCTAAAGATAAAATACCGATGATTTGTCACACAAATTACATTGAAAAAGTAAGCTATCGCATTTAATACTCATGTATGCACGCACTTTGCATATTCTCGTTACACATACAAACACCTTATACACTAACATTTCATTAAATGGAACTTCTTATCGTTACAGAAATGTCACTTAAAGCATCTATCGAACTTCTTCCAAATCGCTGGAGTGAACCTAACGACAATAGATTACGGGTGCATCTATCTCGAAAATTAATGATCCTGAATCTTTTTACATAGAGCACTATCGATTTAAAGCCACATCTACTAGAACTAATCGATGCGCAAATAATGGGACCGTCCCAAAGTTTTAAACGTATTTATAATTGCATTAATAATCTTGTCCCTATCTATTCATAATGTAATCTCAATTGCCAATGCACGAATTTTATTGCAACCTTAATATTGAAATTATTCAATAAATTTATCTTAGCAGCTAATTTCTTTTCAACGTACCTGGTCTCGTTTAATTTCCTACTAAATTCTGATTCGCAAGATACAAGCACGGTACGTTAATTTGTCGCTCGTTTCGCCAATAGGTAACCACCATTTGAGCCATAAGATTATACAGCATGAATTAGACATTACACGGTCTAAAGTGTAACAAGCTTAAGCTTAAGGACAGATACAGATTGCTTACAGCGACACAAATGCGGTAGCATAGTTCCGTTAACTATGTTGAAATTACTCGTTCATGCGGAATTTTCACGAGGAACTTAGGAAGAGAAAAAAATGTGGTGCGGTAATCGTCGGGGAAGTTCACTTCACGTCGTTTCAATAAGTAGGTATAAAAAAAAGAAGAAAAAGTACGTGGCGTCGCATCGTATGATTGTGGGGTGCATTTATCCGCTATCGGAGAACGCATGAACTTCAAGTATAATATCATACATTCATACACAGATATGAGTGACGCTAGCCGTATAAAGTTCCACTAAAGAAGACATACATGGAATGGGGTCTGCCCTAGCAGGAGTATATCTGAGAATATCTGCTTTAAGGCAATCCTTTCGTCAAGTGTGTTCACCGATACGATCATCCGTCTAAAAAGAGTTTTCAGTTAGATGTTTCAACGATCAAGTATTAGAAACGTGATTCAACGATCAAGTTTTAGAAACAGTTTGAACGACATTTTTCTTTTTATTCATTCAGCAGGCTGTGAAGTGATTATTTAAATACACGTCTCTGTTACGAAAATTATCGTTGAATATAATTTACGTTTATTAAAGAGAAATAATGGAAATAATTTTCCATTACTCTGTACAATGCATTTGAATTTCATTTCGGTTTCGACAAGACAGGTGAGTGATAAGGTTGGCAATAGAAATGAAGGAGACATCATTCTACTAGAATGAAGCAATATTTTATTGTACAGTGCATGATATAATTACAAAATTAAAAGAGACTGTCAAATTACATTAAGACAGTTGAATGGAAATTAATGTTTTATAAAAGTACAAATTGAATTTTGCGCGTTTCACGAAAAGGTTCACTTTTAACGAAACAAGTAATTCTATTCATTGTCAGAATGAATTCTGCAAAGTACACAGGACCTTATTGTGCGAGTTCCACTGAAATTTTTCCAGCGATTTATACTTTGCTTTCATCAAAGATGCAAAGAAAAAATTGCCTTAATAGAGCTCTGTTAAAATTAACTTAACGATCACTTGGCTTTCTTGTAACTATAGTATTACAAAATAATATTCGGGCTTCTATAGTATTTTCCTGTCATTATTTGCTGAATTAATTGGCAACATTACTCCAGTGATTACTTTGGTTTTGCAAATATAAAGATAGCGCAGTATTCGAAAACCACAGATGACTATTTCCGCCAGTTTATGTTGTGTTATGCAAATTACTTCCATTCGTTTTAAACTACTTTGCTCTTTAGTCTTCCAATTCCTTAGTCCAATTTCACCAGAAATGTTGACTTCATTTATTTGTTATATCTACGCTACCGAATGTCTTATGCACAAAAAGAGTTAAAGGCTGGTACGTATACCTGGCAAGCACGCCGATATAGCGGACTAACTAAAAGAACTTTAATTTCGTTCAAAGCAAATAACAAACAGAATTGTGGAGGTTCGCGGGATCATTCCTTCGATCAGAAACCATCAGACGGAAAAACTCTATTGTTTGACCTCAATACGATTAAAAGAATTTGCCTTAGAAATGTTCTTATCTAGCTCCTCATTAAAGTTTCGTTGGCGCACTTAATTGTGTAAGGGTACCAAACTCTTTTTTTATTCTCAAAAAATAAATTCTCACAGTTGTTGAATAAAGAAGTATCCAAAGATAGCCTGTTGGAAAGACATTTGTGCAATGGCTAAGATGTATTTAACAGATTTCAGCCCTTTTAATTGCGCTTTCAATTGTTCAATAGAAATGTTTTATCGCATAGCTATCCTTTTCGACTGAAAACTGTTCTGGTATAAAAAGGAACTTTATGTACGAACTGTTACTCTCTTCTTTTTAATACAATGAACCTTGACCTATTATCTTGTTATACATTAATTGGGTGGAAACATACAATATATAAATTATACAAGTATCACGTATTTATACACTTAAGTCAGACTTTCCTTAGTATGTGTTTATAATATTTATAACAAACTATCGTTATTATTACTATATTAAATATATTACATAAAGTTAATGAATTTTTTCTCGGGGATTTTCTAAGAAAGAATACAAAATTAACAAAATATGTAATACTTCTAATAAAAATATAATTTTCACGTGATAATTGTGTACTTTATCGTTTGCGGGTTAAAGATCGAAAGCCAATATCATAACATAGGGCCAATAATTGAATCTTCCGGCCACAGAGTCACATGAAGTAAAGCACTTAGGACAAGAGTTTCCCTTTGACTAATTAGAGGACGGTAATAGCTTGTTACGTTTATAATTGGGTAAAGGTATCAACTTGAGGATTAGTTTCGATTAAGTTCCATTAGACTTTAAAAGTCTTATACCGATAACCTTCGTTCTGAGATGTCCGATTATAGGGAGTTGTATTTCGTTCGATCGTACAATGGAATTTCCTTCTTTTCTACTTTCACAGAAGATACTTTGAGTGGATAGAGTTTATAAAGTACTACTACGTTAATTAATACAGTAACATGAACAAAAATTCGATAATTGTTTGAAAAAGAATACTAGAATCATTTGCAAACATCTATTTTAACAATGGAGAAATGTAGGACCGCGTTCAAGATGCATCATAATTTGAAAATTGTTGAACAATTTGTTTTAATTGCACGTTGGCATCTTCTATTTACACAGAAATCAATATGAACTCGCGGTGACGTTTAAAACTCTATGAAAGCTTCGATATAAAATTGTGAAACCGTGGCCCCTCTGTTCCTATAGTTTTTTTTTTCAACATGGCACCGCGGTTGCTTGCTATTTTCATTTTAACAATAGAATCTGCGAATAAAATTCAAGTGGATCACAGTGCATCCCTATACCTTGCATCTACCGCAAACAGAACTTGGCCAGAAATAGAATTAACTTTTAAGACTTCTTTTTCCAACAAATGTCCCTCTACGTTCCTTTCAATTTTTTTAATTGAAAATGTACTCAACGTGTCGCGAACATTTGACGCCGAACCTAGCAACAAACGAAACGCTCGAGCCATTATATGTATTCCGCGAACTACAGAATTTCGATTGGACGTTCTAACGTTCTACCTGTTCCATTCTATTCTTGTAACGCGTACTTTCTATGCAACGCGTGTAACGGCATTTTGCGAAAAGATTTATCGAGTTCACATGAAAGACTCACTTTTTGCTTCCTGCAAACATTTCTGCACATTAAAGATGCATAGCTACATACGTATATACGTACGCGTTATGATTCTACGAGACTATAATAGAAGGCCTGCGCGTAACATTTCTGTACTTTTAACATAAAACTTGAATACCCCCATAAAGCTTCCTTTTATAAGCCGTATCTAGAATCCGCGTTCGTCATAAATAGCCCGACGTTCCTGTCTGAGCGTATAGGGTATCGTCACACGAATCTTCAACATTCGAAAGCATTCAAATATCCGCGGAGTCTATGGCTTAAAGTGTCATAGGTTCCGTCTGGTATATTTAGCCGAAATGTGCAGTAAAATAGGCAGTAATGTTCGTGGGTCAGTTGCGTTGGATCGAAAACCCTGTTTCGACTACGTCGTCGATGGTAAATGTTATATTCACTAGAATTCGTATGCCATTGCACACGTATGTATATTTGATACAATGAAAGGATAAGAATATGTGAGTGCACTTCCCTGCTCCATCTGCATCAGCCAAACCGGGAAATGGAGATAAGAGCGTGTCGTAGGAACCGCGCTTCCTCGCTAAAGATAAATACCTACATCGTTATCGCTGAAAATAGCGAATCGATACGTCTAGCCAGTCATCGGCCTTTGTCTTTCAGGTGTAAGGTGGCCGACCTATTGTCGACGTAGACTTATTCTTTACACCTTTGTTATATTCTATCAACGTCACTTTTCCTGTTTTCGCTGTGAGTATTATCGGCTTTGGTTACGCTGCATTATTTCTGCGATCACTTATCGTGCGCTTTGTGCAATTGTATTGAAGACTTGATTCTTCGTGTACACCGATTTCTAAGGTGAAAATGAAGGATAAGGAGAGCTGTTGTAAATTTGTATTAATAGTCGTCCCTTGTCGATCAATTTTGTTACTTGTATGTGAAGAATTCCAAAAATAATGATGATGGATAAATCAAATAAATTAGCAAGGGAAAAAGGGGTGCGAGATGTGTAGATCGGTTGTAAAATATTAAAATCGTGCTTTAAATATAGGAATAGTATCTAAATTAATTTTGTTATCTCTGTTAGAATAATCGATGGATGTATCTGGATGCGTGCTGCCCTCGTGGTGCAGATAGCCGAGCTTTTATTTAGCGTTCGTTTGTTTTATTAGTTCGTTGTAGTTTCGTTTTCGCGCCTGTATGCACAGAAGCATCGTGCTACAATAAATACATTTATATAATACAAACCCGGTGTGTTTAATTGTTTCCACGCCCAAGACACCCAAACTGACAATCTCTTTTATTCTTTTCAATAATATTTATTTATTTAGTGACTATTCTATTCCTTATTTTCATATGCAAAAATATTTTTGAATCATTATTTTTCTATTAATAATATCTGTACAAATATAAAATAATATTATATTGCATTCAAATTTATGTAATTTCAATGGTATTGCTTAGAATATTTCACCAATTCCACGTAATCAAACTATCGGTTACCAGTAAAAGGTGTAAAACTCTATAATCTATTCAATTTATATGTTAATGGCGAGCATTAAACGCGCAATTGCGCGTAAATCATGGCTGCAATAGGAATTAAAGTATCATATGTTTGCATTAGTTGTATTAATCAAATTTAGAATTGATATTTCGTTCATTAGAGTGACAGTAGAAGTAGTTTCGGCCCTAATTACATATCTCGAACTATCGAAAATTACAATTATTATTTATTAGCCTCGAATTCACCTGTCTGACAATTACCTCATGAGTATTATGAGAACTACGAATGAATCTCTAGTACTCATATTGCCGTTGTAAATCCTTCAATTGTACCTATAAGCTGGCTTAACGTTAGTTTCTGAATGGATTCGAGAAAGCATTCATGCAACTCACTACCCCATTATTTGAACGTTAACAATAATAACAGTACAATTTCAGATTGGATCTAGATGTCTCATCATTTTTCTTTATTCGGAATAATATTTAGATTTTGTCGTTTCCTGCTTAACTGGTAGAATGTTGCAATTATTATGAACATAAAAAGAATCTGAAAACAAGTCACCGCTAGAAATTTTGTTTAATGTATTCGATACTGAAGACGGAAAGTTGTTTACTACAAAAAAAAGTGCTAGAAAAATATTTCTGCTTAATGAAACTTAAATTGGTCTGCGAAAATAAATGGTGTTCAATTGCAACTGCAGTATATTTCCATTGAACCACCGCATCTGTGACTCCATCTTTTTTTCCACGATTGTGGGGTGATTTCGATATAATCACGATCCGCTATCACGATAAGATACTAGTAAGCTGTTCGTATAGTCGTTGAACCTTGGCAAGATTCTAGCCTATCCCATCTATACCATGCACCATTATTTTCTCCGTCGATCTTCGACACTTCGCCAACTTCGAATCACTGATAGTACTCTAATCGCAGCCAATTCCAGCACGATGGAAGGAGAACCACAGCTTATTCTCCAAGATGCATTGGTCCAACAAAACCTTTCAAGTAATCTTCAGATTTGATCGGGCTCTCTAGAAGAAACGTTCTTAGAAATCTAGCTAGCCCGACGCATAAGAATCGCGAATACGAGTTACATGCCTAGATACTGTCAAAATGCAGGTGGTTTGTGTGATACATGAAGATTCATAATCTTCATATTAGTTTGGTAATGTAAGGGTGGTATGTGTTATGCACATATAGTAATGCTAATGTTCGTCTTACGCAGAATTTAAAAAGATGCATCAATTCCATATAAGTTTATTAATAACGACGATACATTCAAATAAATATCCGGTGACGAATGAAATGTTATTATAACCCTTATATTATATATTTATAATATATTATACTCCGTATATTATACATTTATAATATATTATACTCCTTATATTATATATTTATAATATATTACACTCCTTATATTTTTGTAGAAACTAAAATGATGTGTGAACTTTGCATGATATACCTGTGTCTCTCGACTTTATTTAACACTGTTGTATCATTTTCGATTAAGATTGATCACAACTCTAACAATATTCCTTCTAAGAAATGTCCCTTTAATGTTAAAAGCATGTGCTGCTTATTGCGTATGTTATCATTCATTGCTCTATACAGTAACGTACATTTTTTTACTATTGTTGACGGGCAGTGTGATCTATTTTTAGGAAACTCTTTTGCTATACATCTTAAGGAAAAGAGAATATGGTAATCGATGTCTGCTTTTTGAACTCTGTTGCAATATTTCGTAAAGTGTCGGGGGGAGAATAATTTTGTTTACACGAGAGAACATGCACAGAAATTGAAAACTGTATGCATCCTAGCGTACAGTAATTCTATAATGTTTCCTGAATCTTCCTGACTTATAAATGCCAGATCAAGAATGAAAGTGACAGGCCGTGACGAAGGCTGATGTAACGTGCAATGAAATGCGTATTCGCGAAGAAGAAAGCTAGTGCAATACATTTAGAAGTTACAAGGATTGAAAAATCGTCTGGATAGTTTGAAACTGAATTTTTCCCATATTCACAGGCAGGAGTTCCCTCACAAATGCATATTATACGTCTATAAGCAGAAAGATTATACGAATTAATACAATTTCATTTATTTGAGATAAATGTACATCAGCATTAATTCCTGATAATGATACAGCAAGTCTTTAATTTCTAGATTCTAATTTAATACGTTAATGATCTACAGCTTCGACTCAATGGTATTATACCCTTTGCACTCCGAATTATTTTTCCAATAATTCCCTAGTATTTTAAGGTCTTATCTGAGATCGAGTGCGGCTCGACATAGGAGCTCATATGGTAAGAACTGATGTAGAGTCACACTTGACAAAATAGTGCAAAGGGTTAACCAAAATTATAGGATGATATCACGCAGTTTTCGATAAATAATCATTGCTGTATATTATCAGCATGCTGGTTTATAGGTAAGAATTGATTTTTGATTGCATTGTGAGCATCGAGTAGATAGCTATTAAAAACAAGAGGAAGATAAATTCAGTCTATCTAAAATAGTGAATGTGGAAGCTTTCACTTACAAACATTACTTCATCGTATATTACCAGTAACAAAATTAGTTAATCATTATTCGCTCAACAATGAATAAATTATTGATTTAGTCAAAGTATAAATTGTATTGCTATAATTAATACAGCGTTTCGTGAACAACAGATTCACCTCCCCATATTATTTAAAATAACTTTCAACAACCCTGTAATGTAAACAGGTGTGGCTGGCAAATGTTTTTCTTCTGTCGTCAATTGAATTATCCTTATCACTAGAAGCGATCAACCTGTAACATTTAGCGCTATTAAATACATCATTCATTCCAGAAAATCATACACACTCCAAAGAAAAACCGTCTCTAATTGTCACAAGAACTCCATTTCTAAAACCGCCAAAAATAGCTTACCCCAAAAATTCCTCCAACCAGAACAGCTAATTTCTCTCCGAAAACTTAAAGCAAAAGCCGCGTCATAAAACCACAGGGTGGTCCAGCCTCGCTGTAACAATGATGCTCAACCATACACTATTTCCCATCCCCCCTCGAGTACTCTAGAAAACATCCCGCGCCGAACGTGTTAAATGAAACAGACACAGTAAAACGTCAAACGGAAGCCAAGAAGCTATCTCTTTACGCGGCTCGATTCGTACTCCATCCAGAACAAGTAAACAACGACGGCGGTAGCGCATCCTCCGGCTCTGCGTCGTTTTAACGGTCAATTACCTCAGGCTAACGCATTTTTTTTTTCGTCTCGCATTCGCGAGGTATAATAACTAGAAAGAAGGGAAAAAGGCGAGAAGGGAAGGCGCAAGGTAGAACCGAAGGTGTCGAGTGGCGAAGGACAGACGAGGCTACATTTGGTAGACGTGGCCAGTGCGCAAGGGCGTTGGCGCTGACGACGAACGGTACTGGAAGTGTTCGGCGGGGTGTGTGTGGGTTCGTGGGGAGCTTTGGAGCTTCATGGCTGGATACAGGGTAGGGATGATTTGAGGAGAGCGTGGGGTGGGACAACCAGAGACGACCGTGCTCTCCCAGTCGTTCAGTCCGCGCCCCGACACGCAATCACGCGCACACTTCTCGCCGCTGAGAATCCGAACTTTCCGTTTCCTTTTTTTTCTCCCCATTCTCGTTCGTGACTTTCGAGTCCCTCGAGTGGTCACCACGAGCGTCCTGGCTAAGGAAACTTCCCGGTTGCCGCGATACTATTTCGACGTCACGCGGCTACACGCGGTCGTCCTTGGTGAGTACCTTCTTCACTTTCAAACATTCGCTGTCTCCGCTCACGTTGATTGAAACATTTCACGGTACAGTGTTGCGGTGGTGATTCGTTTCTTTTGTTGTTCCTTTTTTTATTCATTTCTGTGTGCTCATTGACGAACAGGTTCTGTGGGCGAACATTGTTGCATTTGATGTTCCCTTTATCTCCTGTATTTCTTCCTCGCCTCTGTCCTCTGACGTCGTGCTATTTTAAGAGCCTCTAGTATCGAGTGTAAAAAGTTAAGAACACGAAACGCGACGTGCCATGTAGTGATCGTAGGTAGGATGCTCGTTTATCTGATTTCTCCGACCCCGAGGTTTCTTTGGATCGTCGATGCGATTGCATTTTCGATACCGCGTTCTCCGGCTCCATTTGGTTAATGAAAGGTGCGATAGGTGTCCTTTGTACGGGGAAGTTACAAGCGACCGTTGCGAGTTGCTCTCGTAATTGCAACGGGGTTTCAAAGCTGCCGTTTCGATGCACCACGAGGAATGTCAAATAATGTTATTTCAACATGCGGCGGATGTCTTCATTTTTGTCCTTTTCGTTCTACTATTTCGTGGTGATTACCTGCGGTGTCAATTTTTGGAATGCAAAGAAGGATACAGGACAAGCTAAGCGATTTTCATTAAAGTAAGCTTGGCCTGACAGCTTTGTAGGAAATAGGTGAGATCGTAAATGACAATGAAAGCGGCCGCGTTGAACTTCATTAAACATTGAATTTGCACGCGTATATCGAGCATTCTTTGTCTTTTAGGGACGCGCATCACAGCCGGGAGATACCAAAGTTATTTCCTGCGTCTCCGGCTACGCGGTAATTAGTATTTTGTTGCGGAAACGCCTGCACAGTATTAGCACTCTTTTGCTCCCATTTCTTCTTCAGACCCAGCATGTTAGGTCGCTTCAAGTTGTATCGTGCACACGGTCCGTTTTCGACGTTCATTTCGGGAAAGTTACAATTTTCCCATAATCAAGTGTGCACAACATTGCTGTGCAATTTCAAGAACTTGCGAAGAGAATTATATTCCATCGAGGAATTCTGCCAAACTGTTAAAAATACTCATCGTCGTGTACGTTACAGAAATGTGAAACTCCGTTGAATCGATCAAATGAACAATACAGGGGCTTATGGCGGCAACGAGGAAGATGTAAACAAATATCTTGTTCCCATAAATCAGCGGGAAACTTTTTGCCCACCTTACGCGGGCGTGAATCAATTTTTCTCGGGGGATTATGTGGCTTAGTGTTTCCCAGATTGTACAAAGCATGGTGGATTTCGCGTGTCGAGCCGAACGGTGATTAATATTCCGAGAGACGTGTCGGAGAAGTAAGAGCGATACGTCGATAGGCAATTAAAGTATGCACACTGTGAAACGTAATTCCAGCCGCGTTGAAATGCAAAAAGTTTCAGTGATAACAGTGCGGGTATACGTGCTACGCAGTTCAGTGCTCGATAATGCTATACGTAAACCTAAACTTTCCATCCGTTATTAATAAGTTTGGTGTAACAATGTGCTTTGGTAAGAGATCAATTGCACGGATTAATTTAGTTGGGGTTCATCGACTTGCTTATTAACAATCACGAGGGAGATATTTGCATTTATAATGCGTGCAGCAGCCGCGCTTTGGTTTTGGTTTACACTTATTCAACTGTAATCGCAGGGAATTGTCGGGCTGCTGGATTTGTTGTTTTCGTTCTAACGTAACATATTCGTTCGTGGAACGTTCGATTTGAATGGCATTACGTTTGATTAGAACTAATGTTGATTTGAGAATTTACATAATTAATTTCCGTGATTTCTCATGGTTTATGGAATACGTCATGGTTCGTACCTTAGATTTATTTAAACAACATATTATTCATCCATTTTTTGACCGAAGGGAAATTACCAATTGTGAAATTGGAAGACCTTTTGGGATTATAATTATAGTCAAAACAAGAAATGCTAAACATGAATGTCTATGTCTAACAATTTCTAATAACAATGACATTTGTTTGTATTTTTTTTCTCTGAATGACGCTTGGGAGCAATTACAATTCAGACAATACCTGAATACAATATAATGCAGAATATCGAAGACATTAATATTGTCACTTGTCTGAATCGTTGAGAACACCCTGTGCAACGCAGTAATATACCACAATTTAACCATATGATTTCGTACGGTTTGGATAAAGCATAGTATTCTTATCATAATAGCATCTTCATGTTTTGAAAGGAGTGGTACTTTCAGTAGTAAAGGACGCACTCGTTTCCGTTATGAGAAGTTCCGATCTACTGTTATTTCCACTTTAAACACAAAAGCATAGAATTTACTAGGTGCAGAGAAAATGGGCAATCATTCTTTTAATATTAATATCATATATATAATAAGTAAAAAAACATATTTATTAAGAAGTTGAACAATTTATTTCATTATTTATTTAAGGACACATCCACGGAATACAATGTCACATAGTTCAGAAATATATGTAATTAAATTGACAGTTTAATGGAACCTTAGGATGAACAATTTAACAGAATATAATTTTTAACACGAATTAATATACGTCTTCTTTAAATGGCCTCTGTAATAACAACGTTCTTCAATTATTTCAGTTTGTTGTATCGTTAATTCGAAAATCGTTTAAATTAACATTTAAGTCCTACAAGTATTCGTACGCTGATCATAATTTCTACCGCACCGCTTCAACTTTTTATTTAATTCATACTATAATTGTTAACCGAAAGAAAATAACAAATTGCTGCAGCTAGAACGTAAACGGTAACGAGTGAACTTGTGTCTTCGTTGTGGTTGATCCCGTTTAGGATAGTTGAAAGTTTTTGCGTAGGATCGTGTGCAGAGATAACGTTGAACGCCATTAAGCAGAAAAACGGTTTCCGATACCGGTTCAGGAGAACTGCAAAGAAACGTGGATGCATGCTTGGGAGAAAATATCATAGGAAGTGTCGTACTCGCGTTGAATCTCAATTGCGGTACTTTTGATTTTGTCTCAACAATCTTAAACACGCCGGAAGGGGGTCGTAACGGAAGTCTTTGGTGTTGGGTTATACGATGATGTTAATTTTGAAGCTTGTGAGGCTATCTGCGTGAAGTTTACTGGCAATTTTGGATTTCGCGGCATTCCGAAATTGGTCCATAGAAATTTCGAACGTCTCATAATTACCTACGGCGTACCTTCCGGCTTATTAATTACTCTTGTACCTGTTATCGATGTGGGTAGAGTAAATGAATTTAGCGCTGTGAATTTTTTGTATTAACGTTGATATCGCGTAGCTTAGAGTATTCACTGATATGATTAAAAACCATGGCAGGTGCTGCGAAGCTTTGGCATTTAAATTCGCCCTTAGTTACTTTCGGCGGGGCTGTTATTAATTAGCATGGAACAACATAATACTGTGTTGACGTATTCAAATAACAAGGGTAATTAACGGTGGCATCGGACTCCCTTGATATGACGTCATAAAGGGAAAGTAAGGAAATAGCTTGGGCAAAAGAAAAGACTCTTTTGAAGTTTCCGTGCTATCTTTCCTCGACATGTCTTACGTTAACAGAAATGAAATATGAATCAAGATTACAAGACACAAAAAATTGTAAAAAGAGGTTCCCAATTATCTCTTCATCATCGAATAATATTTATATTAAATACAGAAATGTTATAGTATTTATTTTAAGTAATTAACTTTAATAATAGAAGCATATAGAAATTTAAACCTTCATATTAGTTTTCAAAGCTTATAAAACATATATGTCCACGTATTTCCTTTAAATATTACGTATCTAACAAAAAAAAAATAGATCACCTCGAATATAGAGCATGACAGCTAAGCATAAATTTTCAAGCTCGTTAGGCACGTTATTAAAATACCTGTCACGATTACGGATGCATCGTCAATGGGGTTGGGCAAAGGTAATTAACAAATTATTAATTAATTAATTCTGGCTGACGGAAGACGCTTGCAGCACGGACATGCGCTTTGACGATTTTATATTTAGACCGTAATAAATTATTTCCAGCCTTCCCCATAATACGTTTTTCGATTCGAACGAAATCATATGTCTACTGCATTGTATCGTCCACGGTTCAGAATTTCGCACAATTGATATTGCATTCCTCGCGTTCGTGTTCCTTGGAGGAATATTGAAGTGACTAAAATACGAGTTTACGTGCAAAGGATTCCTGTTCTGCGAACTAACAAAGTGGCATTTATTGGTCAAAATCCATTTACTAATTGGATCACTCCGCCATCTACGGAATCAAACAACCCCCAACACGGTGCTTCGTTTTGCAATTGCACAATGCCCTTCGATACTAATAAAACATGCAATTGGTACACAGATCATACGATATTATAAGTTCAGAAGTGTTATGCGTACGATTCTTTTCTTCGATGCAGTGCGATATACAAATACGAGTTACCAATTATGAAAATTAATGTTGCAAATAACTTTCTACACGAACATTAATTCGTTAAAGAGCTTGTACATATCATTTTCATTTTTTTCTCAATCATTTTACATTACTTAATTGTTTTCTAATATTGCAATTATGAGGATTGCAATTTATGAAACTATTGTTTCGGAAATTTAATCATCAAAACTATTTATAAAATAATGCATTTTCATTGACATATTAGTCCTGACTGATTAGAGTTAAGGAATTGCGTTGGATTTTAATGTGAAAGTGTAAATCTTGAAACCCGTGGATACTTAAGAAGCGCCAAACAAATATCAGACCATTAGTACGTTAACGTGCTATTTATTCTTCTCACGATTTCTTTACACAGGGTGTCTCGGTAATTGTGATGCATCCGGGAAAGAAGTGTTACTCTTCGAAAATGTTAGTTGAAAATACAGAATAAAGGTTTTGCGCATTCCAGTTTGAAAATGTGTTTCCTTGAACATATTTACAGTGAGATTACAATTTGGAATCAACCTCTGCACTGTTTGGGACTTTCTTCGCAATCATTTCTTCTCAGATCATGATTTATTCGGTCTTATTATTTTCCGATTCAATTAGAGAATCGAGGTTCTACTGTATTTGTAAATGTGGTCAGTTTCATGGTTTATTCCCATTATGTAGTACTATTTATCGGAACGAGAAAACTACTTTATGAAACTCAAAAAAATTGTTTCCACACGAGGACCTTTCTTCTGTCCTAAGGAATGACCTTTTCTTGAATTCTGGACTCTACCTCGATTATTTGGATGATATATACAGTCAACCCTCCTATAACGCGGTGAGTGCGTACCGCGTTATATGGAAACCGCGCTATAAGAAACTCGGATTTAACCGTACAAACCAGGCTAATTCGTAGCGCGTTCTATGGAAACCGTCTACCGCGTTGTATGGAAACCGCGCTATAAGAAACGCAGAATTAGTACAAATCACATTATTCGTACCGCGTTATATGGAGACCAATAAGGACAAGATAAATTATAAATTATTTTTATTGAATTGAAGAGTTTATATAAATCTTTATATAAATCTTTATATAAATCTTTATATAAATCTTTATATAAATCTTTATATAAACATATCTAGTTACTATGTCGCGATCCGACTGCCTGAACCTACATGAAACTGGCGCCATCTGTTCCCTTATAATTCAAATAGGCCCTAACGAACTAAACATAGGCTAATCATTCTTAGGCTACGCGGAAGAAACTTATGGGATGCTGTTGACGGAAACCGCGCTGTAAGAGTACCGCGTTATAGGAGGGCTGTCGCATTTTCAGCTCCGCGTTATATGGAAACTGCGTTCTGAGAGTACCGCGTTATAGGAGGGCTGTCGCATTTTCAGCTCCGCGTTATATGGAAACTGCGTTCTGAGAGTACCGCGTTATAGGAGGGCTGTCGCATTTTCAGCTCCGCGTTATATGGAAACCGCGTTCTGAGAGTACCGCGTTATAGGAGGGTTGACTGTACATATAACATCCTTCATTCTAGTAAGTCTCCATCACAGCGTCATACATACATAACACCTATCAGACAATAGTTATCAAATTAAACTAATTTCATTAATTTAATTTAACAATTAACATTCATTGCTTAAAATGAAACTCAAAATGAAAATTCCTACTTCTGTAATAAGCAAATATGTATGCGAAGTGCCCGGGGTGTTACCAGAAAAACTTGTTCCTCGAAGTTCGCTGCCCTTTCCAACGTACATTAATCAGAAGGCTCGCGTCAATAGAACGAAAAGTCGAGCGTTGCTGCAAGGTACATCTTGCTGAGGTGCTTTTTCACGTTTCTGTTCGAACGAAGTAACGCGCAGTTTGACTCCGTTTACGAAGGCCGGCGAACACAATGATTCCTGCCCTCGAAGTTAACCGACAGAACGATGTACAAACATTACTTTCCAATCCTGTAAACGTCCGTTTCTGATATTGGATTCCCGGCTGAAGTTCGCAACTTTTCTTCAGAACGTCCTCCACTCTTTTCCGGCTCTTCGAATCCGCTGGCGAAACTTGATTCATCTAACTTAGTCCCTGTGAGCCTTGCCGCACAAAGTCTTCATTCCAGTGAATCAACGCGAAAAGAAAAATTTCTAAAAATCGTCCCACCCCTCTACCACCCCCTAGCGTTCTCGATTTCTATTCTTTCGAGCGGCATGGCAGTAACTCTGGAGAAATTGCAGTTCGTGGCAGCTGTTTCAAAGGTACGATAGCTCGGATTAACTCGTGCAACGTCAGCTTGCAACACGTTAAGACTTGGAGGGAATTCCTCGTGTCAAAGTACTCGAGAGTTTTGAGAGGGAATTGTCCAAGACGTTGCCGTGCTGTATTATTGAAAAAGTTCTCGGTGCTACGGCGCTGCCTCAATTAGATTTCATTGCAGTATAATTGCTCCATAAATTGTTCAAGTTCTTTACTACTCGGGGACGCAGTTGTTGTACAATTGTAATATTTGAGTATTGCTTGGGGGAGAAATTTCGAGCTCTGTGCTGAAGATAATACGGTTTCAGGGTGATAAGAGATAATCAGTCGTGAAATCTTAACGTAATCATATAATTATCGTAATAGGTTTGATAGAAACAAATAATATTATCGTAAATAGAATTTTCATACGCTTGGTTAAAAGAATTGGAAAGACAATTTGTATCACAGTATTTGGTTTAAAGGGTTCAAATACGGGGACGTCAAGCTGCAATTAATTTCTTTTATGCTTCAATCAATTTCATTTTCCTTTATCGAAATTTCGAACACTTCAATGTTCCCGCTATATCTTCGTAACCTCTTGTTGGTATTTCATAAATTTATTTCTGGATAAATATCGAATGTTTATGCAAGTATTACTACGGAATAGTTATTCAGATAGTAGATAAAGAGAGTAGACCTAGAAAATGTCGTTGCCGCTTTTCGATATAGAAATAATTGTTCATTCGTTTAACGTGCTTAATAATAATTGTAACTGTGCTCAAAGAACACCATTCGTAACCTTGTCTCCTATATCGTTTATCAAACAAAATTCTGCATGATCATTTTTCCTAATTTCACGTCGCTCAACGAGAATGTCGTTGACCTCGCTCTAATATTTATGGCTTCCCGCGAAGGTATGAAATATAGCAGGATCTATTTGTCGCCAATCTGCGGTGCGTTCAAAATACGCACGTGCAGAATTTTTTTACGATATAACATTTTTTCCATGATCTTCACCGTAGAATTTGAAGAACGCAGCTTTTTATTGTTATCCCTCGCTTGTTTTTGCTTTGCTTCCTTTGTTCGTTGGCGAGACTGCCTTCAAGGAGTTTTTCCGTTTTCGTTGTTGTGCCGCGCGGAAAAGCTCTGCGAAAGCTTGCAGGCAAGCTTGTCGTGCTGAAGCCCGATAACTTTGAAGATTTCGATGGGCTCCCGTAAAACGGGCTGGCCGTTCGAGACATCCTTATGCGACCACTATGTTCGGCATTTACTCTTGACACGAATCGATATCGAGGAAACGAGAATCGGAATTGGGCCACGATCTGTGTAAGAGTTGCAAACTTCATTTTTAATACCGACACCGAAGCAACGATGACGTTGCTGAGCTTGAAACTTTTTGTGAAATATTTGAACAACGACACCGACTATGCACACCCCATTATGTAATGCTCTTAGAATTATTTCCTTCGCCACGACCGATTGAAATTTGTTTGCTATATTACTTTTTCTTATCTCATCCCTCGTTGGAATCTTCTAAGGCCTAAGGTATCACTTCCAATTCAATTGCATCATATAATTGTGTAGTCGTGTCAAGGGCGGTCAAATAATTGGGTCAGAACAGGAAAGAGTAACAAGAAATATATTATATTTAGACATACATAAGGTGAACAAGATAAATAACATACGCGACGTAACATTCACGCGCGACGCTCTGGTCCTGCCTGGACTCAGGAACCTAATATCGACTATAGTGACACCAGTGCTGAGACACTAGAATTCTAATTTATTGCGGGATAAAATTTGTAAAATAACTGAGCATTAAGATTTATTTGCATAATTACAAAAGAGTATTGATATTTCGTTATTTGGTTTATGATTATTTGTATGGAGAATAATTATAATTTCCATTATTTCCTAGATAGTAAATGAGATTGAGCCTCTTTTTCTAACTGGGCACGTGATTCCATGTAATCGTATTTCCAATACATTGCCATTATAAAATTAAATGTACATTTTTTAAAACGTTTCTATTAGGTTTTCTAGTGCATTTATTTAACAGATTTTGTAATCGCATCGATAATAATCTGATTTATAACTATTGCGATTAAAATTTTCACTGTTAATATTAATTAACACTCAAGCTCAGCCGTGAGTGGAACGTCTAATCGACTTTTATTTTAATGCACGTCTTTTTCTTGCTCCTGTTTAAACACTTTATCTACCATTTTTATCGCTTCCGTGCACGTAATCCCTGCGATCATTACCTTCGCTTGCTTTCACTTCAACGCGTTAACTTTAGAAATGCGAGGGTGATGGGGAACAGTCGGAGATTAGACGTTTGACGCGTGGTCCAAATTTTTTTTCATTACCTTTACCCGGATAAGTCAAAAGCAGAATGTCGTCCTAAGCCTTGATTTATTAAAACCGCACGAGAAACATCCCTCCATTTGGACCCCGTTTCTACCCCTGGCGTGCGTGATGTAATTATCTTTTGTGAGTCGGCCAGTTCATTAATCTTGCGTTAATGAAATTGGTCCTGTGTACATCGTTTGCTGATCGAACCGATTCCCACATTCTGAAGTGCTTTTCATTAGCTGGCCGTGCGCGGAGTTTCGATTAAATTCCGCGTCCCCATTCGGGAATTGCAAGAGTTAAATACACACGTGGTATATTTAATAGCAGGGAAAAAAGGAATTAAAATACAGATCACTTGGGTCTCTACTTTACTCGTTTTTTTTCAAAGAAATTGTTCTCCACCGTCAGGTTTCACTTGCTACAGTTTCAAAACATTTTGTTCCGGTGATCGGTTGCAAAAAAAAAGAAAAACCAAGCAATGGACACCGTGCCATTTACGTGTAGGAGATATCATTTCCCTTTCTTTCTTCCGTTTTTTCATATTAGCTTCCTGAAGGCAAGCTTTGCCCTCCTTTGTACGCCGCCAGTGTTCTGCGTTGGTCGTTTACTTCTGTTTGTCCACTGTTAGTTCGAATGCACCTAAACAAAGGAACGAGAACAATCGACGAATGCTGTTTTTAATTTAAAATAAGAAAAGGAAGGGGAATTGTTATACGGAAGACCAACGTTTCATATTGCAAACTTACAAATCCTTCTCCGCACTGCGAATTTCCTTCGATCTAAATGTACGGTGATGAAAGCAGCTTGTGCGGGTGCATCTTTCCCTTGATAAAGTTTCTGTATGCCAAACTGGTTACGTTTTGAGAATGTAGGTTAACTTGGGACACAATTTCGTGTGTGGAACCGAAAGTAATATGTTGTGTGCAACATGTAACAGATATTTGTGGTACTATTCCTTTTAAATCGTTGCGGATTCGGAACGAACATATGACCGGGAAAATTAATCCAACTACAACAGATAAATTATTTATGCTGCAGTAATAGTCGCGTACAATTATTTTACTCTCGAACGAAATGTTGAATAAGAAGGCTCCAAGTATCTTCTAAATTTGAATCCGATACTAAGCTGGAAGATGATAAAAAACGAGTTGACTGCAAAATAACGCGATTATTAACTTTGTTAGAATATTTTACCGATTACGGTAAGGTGTTATTACTTTTATATCGTCGTATTTCCTCGTGTTCTGTCTAAGTAAGTTATATTTAGGACACGCCCCGTTCGATCGGGTAAAATGTCTGAAATTCAGTGATATTGTTGAAGATGAGTTTGTCTGTAGAAGAGGAAAGTTTAATCTTTCACCGATTCGTTCCGTTGATGTAGAGGCTTTTGCACGGGAAACACACGGTTTAGTTGCAGTTTAACTTGCAGAGGAGCTTCTAAACCTCGCAAAGTGCCAACTAGATTGACTTTGAACGTTCGAATTACTGCTATCCTAGATGCCACCTTAAGCGGTTTTAACGTTAGTGAATATAATTGCCTTCTGATTTGCATACTTACGTGTCGATTTAAAATGATTTTTCCATTAATTAAAAAACGGTATTACCACGTCACTATACTGAAAATTATTACATCACTGTGTACGGTATACAAGTTTCTAATCAAACGGTAAATTTTGTCGTGTCTTATTGAGTTTGATCACAAAGCCTTTAATAGCGAAACCCGTTCTGATAGAAAGAATCCAGCAATAACACAATTCAGTAACCAATTAATCTAGCATGAAAATCTTGAAAGGAAAACTAGTCTAGACGCTGATTCTATTCTTTCGCTGATTTGTAATATTTTACCATTAAAAGAGACACAGCAATTACCGTCCGTCCCCAATTATGTTATCTAATCATAACAAACCTTTGATGGATGGATTTCATTGGATCACAATCCAGTTAATCCTGACACGAAATTAATAAATATACCATGATGTCTACAAAGAAACTATAAAAAACAAAATAATATAAAATAAGGAACAAAATTTACTTAAAAATCTCAGCTTAATATATCATAGTTTTATGAAATTCCCACCATACACCGAACGATGCATACACAAACTAGAGAAGAACATTTTTGCCTGTCATTTGTATCTCAAATCAGATTTACCAAAACCAATCCAATTCTTCAGCATACGGGTCAAAACTGACGACAAGCGTGATGCCAATATTCCCGCGTAACACCAATACCGTCGTGAGACCTAAAATCAAGTAACTTCTATCGCATTTAAAAACAGCTGCAGCGAGTCACGTGAATTTTATACGGAAGCTAATGCCCGTCGAAGCAAAGTTGGCCGAATTACCATCGTCAAATCACATTACGAAGTGCCCTTGAGAGGAAACAGAATATCATTATCGTGGCGGTAATTCCCAGAGGGTTGTCGAAAATCGTTGACTGCCCGCCGCTACAGGGATCAGCTCCCAGGTCGTATTTACGATCTTGTTTTCCAGGAGCCAAGGCAACTTATGTCGAATAAAACTGTCCATCCGCATGGTCGCCTTGGATACACGACCGTGTCTCGATTCCAAAAAGAGCGTCGTCGCTGACTTCCTGCTCGTCTTTGAATCAAAAGGGCCAGGGTGACGGGAACGTCTATCGTACGACCCCCCTCGGAATATTCTAATCGTCTTTATCGTGCTGCATAATGCAGCAGCTGTCGGCGCGGATCTTGTCCCGTCGGCTTTCCTTCTACATTCAATTAATGCCCATTGATTCCCGGCCCGGAGGTTGCCGTTTAGTATTACGGCATATCGCGATTTGCATGAAAATTCACGGACGCTGAGCGACGATATATCGTTAATCGGCGAAACAGCAGCACGATGTCTGTCGGTGATATATGTCCGGAGGAATTTTCACATAAATGGGTCGTTACCCGTGCGTGGCCGCCATGCGGCGCATGCTTTTGCTTTAATATCGTATCGTTCTAAGGCTTCCCACAGAATTGTGTGAGAAATGCCAGCTCAAAATGTTGGACGGTTCGGTTCGATATTAAACATTCTGTTTCACCCTGTGATCGTTTGAAAATTGCGTGCAATCGAGGGAATCGCGTAATATGTTGTTATTTTAGGCGAGATTAAGGAAGGATGAAGGAAATTGGAGCGAGATGAACGAGGTTGAACTGTTTCAAGGTACTGTCGCAAGTGCCTAGTGTTAAACAGTATGGGGGACTTGATTAAATTATTTTCAAGTAAGAAGGGAAATAATTCTTGTCTGAACCATTTTTGTGTCAACGTTTACGGCGAATTAATTAGGGCAGGCTTTATCTACTTGGAAATGTTTGAGAAATCTGTAACGCTGTGTCGGGGATAATTACATTTTAGCGTGACAACATTGTTCGTGGTTCTAAATGATCCTGAAAACATCCTTAACACGATAGAGTTCTTCCATCAGATAAACCTACTCGATACTGTGTAATTTACAATAACACCAAATTTTCCAAAGATGTAATGTAAATTGCTGTACTTTTGATGGTGGTCACTATGCAATGACTCTGTTGTTACTGGGACCACCATCAAATAAACCTGTAATAAAAAAAAATTCAAATTCCAGTCCCCAAGTTTCAATTAAAAGAAGACTTTTTTGACCAGGTGCAATACTTCATTTGTAAAAATGTATCCAGAAGCGAATTACTATTTTTGATAATAAAGATTTCAATTGTATAGGTTCTAAGCGAATTACGTTCTCTAATTTTAAAATAATTCCCTATAATAATTTTAAAAACATATTTTTCTACGTCATTGTCTAAGAGAATTCGCAATACTCAGCATGAAATGTTCAGAAATGAATTCTCTCAAGATTTTTTAACACGCCCACAAATTTCCATGAATTTGAAGGGTGTGCGTCAATTAATTATTAATGCCATGCAATTTGGGAACCTCTTGAAGTGTAATTGAAACACGTGCGAAATATTGATCCTGCAGCTACCCTCAGGGACATCGTTGTATGGATTGCCAACAGTTTGCCGATCTTGTTAAGACGCACTTTCCATCTTTTGGCAGCTTGTAAAGTTTTAAACGTATTTGTGATCGTAAATTGCTGTGCAGAAAATACGCGTGGAACAAGGAAAGGAAACAACGGGACAGAGAGAGGATAGACGTTAAATGGAAGCAATATTAGATGCAGAGAAAACAAGAGATAGGTTGCAGTTGCAATTGAAAAGAAAAATAGGGTAAGGTAGGGCGAAAGTGAGAATACAGGTTACCAAAGAAGATTCTGTTTCGTCTCCGTGGACGTGTTCTTCTTGCACTTAACTCTTTTTCCTTTTGTTAACCAACTTTCCTCCTTTCCATCTGCTGTACACGCATTTGCCTTGTATGAAGAAGAACGTAGTAATGCATTATTCTGGTACCTTGTGCTATAATTTCAATTAGACAGGCTACGTTGTGCATTCTACATTTAATTACCGAAGAAAATTCAAGGTAGCTATTTACTTATAAAGAACAACTTGTACTCGAACAAAATTCTGTTTTTCTTTAAAACTATCATTATTGTTTTTACAGTATAAATCAAGCTTCTTTTGAATATTTTTCTTTGAAAAATCCATCTTGAATTAGTACAGATATGTAAGTTACTGATTTATAGATATTTTGTTCTTATTTATTAATTTCATGCACGTATTTGGCGCACAATTAAGAAACGTACTGTACAACATTGGCCTGCTTTCGTGTAATTGATAAACATTATGAAGTACATCCGCGGTGTTGTTTGAACGAATCAATAACTCCATATTTTGGAAGCTTTAATTGAACCAAATTCAGTAATTCAATCAAACTTCCTATACGTTAGAAGCGTTCTACATAAACCTATTTGCGATTACACGTCACATGAAAAATAATGTAATTGAAGTGTTCATGCATGTATCGCAAAGTAACAAATTTACCTGTCTATAAAGATGAAATTTTATAAATTTTGTTTATAAAAACTAAAGTAGGAAAATTGACTATCGTGAGAAATAATACATTGATTGCAATTCATTTTTATTACTCTCAAAGTAATATTATATTTACTAACAGGTTACTATTAGTTTCTAAACCTGAAACACTGTCGATGGGTCATGGGATCATGATGGGATTAGGAGCTTCTTCATACATTAAAGAAATTATGTAGCCTTTTTCACGTAGCTTGAGAGCAACATGCACTATATTATTTATAGACGAATTCCGGAAATTCTGCAAAGTAGATAATATTCTATATAAAAGAAGTAAAAAAATTACGAAAGCAGCGAACATTAAAGCTAGTACGGGAATATTGAAATATTCATTATTCAGTATGTTGAGATCCTTGAATTATCTGGAATTTGAACTTTCTTGCGCAATACAAGTTATATGGATGTCGATATTCCACCCAAGACTTGGTTTTATCAGATTAGAATGAATTGTAGTTGCGTACTTCTTGTGCTATGTATGCTGACTTGAATTATGGCCAAGGAATTCTGATTTCGAAAATTGATACGTGTATGCACATTATCTTGGTTACATCTTTACATAGCAATTATTTTGGGTTAATTTGTGGAAAAAAGAAATGAATTCTTATTCTTACGTCCTCCGTACTGCAAACTTAGTAAAGAATAAGTTGCGTACAATGAAATATGACGAAAACAATTTAAAAGGTTAAGTGGATCAAAATGTACTAGCTACTTTATTGAGTCAGCATGTTAAAGATATACATACAGCCAATTAAACTTTAGAAAATACACATGCTTTATTCGCATTGAAAACTGTTTATAAATTATGCTGTGAAACGTTTTCGGTGCGGTGCGCCTGTGTAGTACTGAATATACTATATACAAACGGAAGATAACTTCTATCTCCGAAAATATTGATTTTTCGACTTGGTTTGCTAAGTATTTTTTGCTCTTTAGCAGTAGTATACACCCTTAAAGGGGGGAGCCCATTCCATTTAACATCCTGTATATATTTCGGCCTCAAGGATGCACTAATATTTAAATGTTGAGAGTAAAAACTATAAATCAGCTGCAAATCATATCAATATCTACATGTATTTATACCAGAGGTAAGAGAGAAAACATAAGTTATGTCGTACCTATACCAAATTTTTGCAGTTGCAAATATGTTTACTAGAATTCCATTTCAACAATCACCATGATAATATAGTACGTTTTACTATAAAACATACCGTGGGCGGTTACATAACTATGTACATCGCATTTCACAGCCAAATAGATATTACATCCTGTCACGAAAGGAACTGTCGCGGCTCGCAGTAAAATAAAAAGAAATGGCCCTGGATGCAAAGTACAATCATAATGTAACAGGTGGCTGCCTTTATATTGCTTAAGTACCAATTTACACGTATCTAGCTTGTCACTGAATCGGCTATACGATGGTAAAATTGTAATAATCTCTCTTATTCAAATTAAAAAGTTACAACTGAAATCTTTAATAATTATTATTCTTCCTTCCAGTAATGTGTACATACTTGGTTTATAATAAAATAGGCATTTTCACGAATATCATATATATATATTTTGTTTATTTCAAATCTAAGGCAAAGCAAAATAGTCATATGCTTTAATTAAACGTGTGTCCAATTTAAGTAATGATTTCGAAAATGTAAAATGGCTTTTATTATACTTAAGTAATTTGATGAGAAACCCCGGGGTATTTGTTTGTTATTTTACATTTATACATTTACAAATTATCCTGAATTCCGTAATATAAATTATTGGTTATAATTTTATATGGAAAATTCTATACCCGTAACAATACAGTATGTTTTAGGGCAGTAACTGTGGAAATTTCGTCAATTCTCATGATTATCTTTACGGTAGGGTCTAATTTCATTATCCATGTCATAAAACATTTACTTCCATTCCTACTCTTTTTATTCTGCACATACTTCATAAAAAGGCTATACAGACGTGATCGATTGCTCGAATTCTTTAGCATGATTTGGTATGCAAAAGTGCAACCGTGAAGCCCGACTTACATACGTTTGAATGTCACAGGTTGAAATTTCCAATGAATTGTGGAAATGAAAGCAACGGCCCTTGTAATGAAAATGGTATAGTATTTTATAGAAACGAGGTGAATTCAGACTTTTCTTCGTTTACGAGGAATTTTCCCAGAATAAATAACACATTCACAGTATAAAGTTTTCCATATAAAGTTTCTAAACAATATCGAATGCTTCATTGCCATTTAGTTGCGTTCAGTTGTAATGCACCTTAATTACTTGCACTATAGAAATCAATTACGTTTAGAACGATCTAGATTTTGTCTGATTTATACCTTATATCTTAATGTGTTATATTATATTTTTGTACTTTATATTTTAATGCGACGAAAAGTATATCTCACTTCGATTACTGTGAAATGTAATCGTTTTATGCGACATTATATTTGAACGAAGAGCGAACGATATTGATGTTTCTTTGCTAATTAAAGAGTGATGTTGGATTTCTGAGTCTCTAGCAACATATACATAGTACCCCTGGTAAAGCAACCAGTTTACTCAGCGTTTGAAAGCAAATAATGAAAATGGAGACAAGTTTGTTTCTAACTAAATTGTAGCAATACTTCAACCAACAGTGAATTGCGTACATAGTAAACAGAATGCAAGAAACTAATATTTTAAAAAAAAGTGAGTACATGCACAAAGAAATGGAAAAAATTAACAACTTGGTTGCTTATTGAATGAAAATGCATGTTGCTTATTTTTATAATTAGATTACATTGTTATAATATGGGATTTTCTCAATTATTGGCATCGCAGAAATATTTTCTCCATAGCAAATTATATTTTACAACCATTAATATAAAATTATGAGTTAAAAAAGGAAGGGGCTCTTTATATGTCAGAGCTTAAAATACCTCGAATTGTTTGTTTTAGTGAACATATTTCGCGAAGCACATATGTACATGTATGCATATATCGTAGTTCCATAAGAAAGCTCAATGGTTTGTAATAATTCTCAGTATGTGTAAGCATTATAAGCCTGCAACCATTTGAAAATTCTTAAGGAAATACCGACCGTAACTAGAACAAAAGTCCAGGTGGAAAATTAGACTTCTATTTAACCCGTGAGAATACGCTCCTGTTCTGCGCCATAAAGTTACACAATGTGGAACATTTTGTTACTCGTAATATGGCACTGTATGCTTGCTCTGTGTCGTGATTATTTTGTCGCGTCGACTAATATACCGGGTACAATGTGCAACTGATGTTCTCCCTTGGAAAATATGCTCATCATACAAAAGAAAGAAGTCGTGGTTAAAATAGGGTTAAATAAATATAAGTATTAAGGAACAATTGATATCGAAAACGGATATCAAATTGTTATTGGAAATCTATGCTTAATTTAACATTTTTTCAGTTTCGAAGCTTATGTATATTTTCTTATTAAGAAGGTTTTATCAGTACTTCAGTAATTAATTCAATTCGAAGATAGAATCCTTCATAATGGTGGAACTTGAGTTTATAAAAATACATTTTATTCTTTATAATCCTCGTAAATGTATGGTGTATATGTTTTCAGCGCCGCCTGTATTATAATGTAATAGTTACTTATTCCATTTACTTTAATTGTCTATACACGTAAATACAATTTTTTCTAACTCAGTTGTAAATTACAAAAAATAGTTCCTACTGATAATTAAGGCTGAACTAAAGAAAACTCTTATTTTAGGGTGCTTAAGAGGAGAAATGATATAATCTTAATTTTTTTAAACATGTTTCATGTTCGATAAATATGTATGTAACGTAATATCTAATTGCGCTGCAAATCTAGGCTGTGCAAATGACATATTCCATTATTTTTTTGTCAACTTTCAAGAAACATTTCAGATTTCGCCTTAAAATATATTTCCTTTCAGTTCTTGAATGGTCTGTGTTTCTTTGCTTTCCCCGTAAAAGAGACGACGAAAAAATCTGACGCCGTTAAATAGGACGACTTTCGTAACCAAACGCGCTGTTACCAAAAAATGCATTTGCCTGGAAGGTTTCCCGTTAAAAGCCCCATCGAAATTCGCGCTGTGTGAAATGCAGTGAAATTTTGTTAAAACCGCATGTATTTAATCCTAATTTTCCGAGTTCATATTTCGAAATGTTCTATAGAATTCAGCAATAGCTTTCATGAATCCGCGTTTTCACCAAATGTTGCATATTTAATAGCGATGGCCAGATCTTCGGCCACACTGGGTTGCTAATTTTGAAATATTCTCTATTCTCTACTACACAATGTGCGGTTTCACTGCTGAGAACATTTGATATACCTATACATATACATAACTGTCGCCGCAACACTCGTTTTTTATTCCTTTACTGTCTCAAATTAATTTGTATCCTTCCAAATTTTGTTGTTATCTGCATAATTGTCTGCTGTCTAGTTGAACATATATTACCAAAATAGTTTTCTACGTTTTTAAATATTTAATTGTTTGTAAGTCCTTCAAGGTAATAGTACATTATATTCAAATTGATATTTGTCTTCAACATTGCATTGAGCTGTGGACGATAAAATAATTATGGTTTAGTAAATAAGGATTAAATAATAGTATAATATAATGTAACAGTACTAACATTACACCAATTCCAATCTAAAAACGGAAACGTGATAAGTTTATTAAAATATCATCAGGCATTTACGAAAATACCGTACCCTTTGTCACTTTACATTCTTCCTACCTGCTGCCCCGGGGAAATGTAATTTTCGCGTGCACATGCATCGTTTTACAAATAGCTGGCTCGGAAGATACAAAGTGTGGGAGTTCTACGAGGTAAACGCATTTGTTACCAGTTTTCCGAAACCTTCCTACTGGTATTCCAAAGATAAGGAATCGGTGTTGAGCGACCGAGTAGGCGGATAAACGGCCAACAGGATAACCCGAAACTTCTCGTAAGCTTGAGAAATATCTTTCAATCTGCAGAAATTCCGAACTGTAGATATCAACAGCTGAGCACAATTCCTGAATCTGTACGACGATATGTCGCTGCCATACCACCGCTTGAATTAATACGAACACGCCAGTGTATTCATTTATTATTATGTATCTGCGATTTGTAATCGATTGCCGGTTATATACCTTGATATTTGGTAATTGAATGGGCGGTACGGATATTCTTTACTTGTCACGTTCGAGTGCACCGTGCTCGTTCAATACGCCTCGCCATTGTCCAATATTTCGTTGCTGAAGTAATGATGAATCGTATAATTATTCTTGTTTGCGATCGAATTGGAAATTGTCCGATATCTGGGCAAGTTCCAGTCAAATATTTACAAAACATGTAAAGTGTTCTCTTGTTGGAATTAATTGGAGATGTTATAGGAAGTGTCGTTGGGCATGTTTGTTTCTTATAAAGAAAATGTTCTTGAACAAGTGAGTTGGAAATAATAATAAGTATTAGTGGACTCGGTTTTAAATATGATGAAAACTAGTTCATTTAATTAAACGTGGTAATTATTTGATGTAACAAATGTAGGTTTATTTATGGAAAAATACATAAAGTTTACATTATACATAGTTTCATGTTTGGCACATTAATAAACACATTACAGTAGCTAAACGTTAATTAACGTTATGGCGTGTTGTAATCAATTTTTAGTATTATGCATTTTCATTGTACATGTTTGTCTGTCATCCTAAATTAAGGGGAACGTACAAAGTGTGCAGGACAGTCACATTCGTCTTACACGACATCGCAATCGATAGTATGACGCAAATAGGATTAAGTCTAACACAAATTAATATTTCACTTGACGAGAACGTGTTGGGGAACGGAGGAAATTTTCGGAAAATTTTAATAAATCCTGCAAATACAGTCATATAATATTATAAATGTTTCTGATAGCTATAATAAATACTACCAATTTCTTCAGCCGGTTAATCATATTTTTCATAGTTTCAATCTTCACTTATAGTTTTTGTGTAACGTATATTTCCAAAGATTATCAACATGTGCTATTGCATCCTAAAATAGTTGCCCATGAAGTTTGTGACTAAATATATTTGAAACACGAAATAATCTGCCATGGTTTCTACCATCTGTGGAATTGCATTTTCCTTTCGTCGAACTCATGCGACTATTTTGAAAATGTTTCTGGAACAAGTCCCACTCATTAATCGTGTGTATGAATATACAGGGGTTGCAGAAGCTGCTCTCGTACTTTAAACAATTAACTGCCTCGTAAGGTGTAATTGTATACAATGGAATTGGGGTGAATGGCAAATGGAAGCAAATAGAATTTCTGCGCAGCAATTAGGCCATGATGGATTGAAACGAGAAGTGGCTGGCATCGAAATATCTTTCACTTGCTGTCAACACATTGTTTCGGTGGATGTTGCTCGTTCATAGAAAATGGTTTCTTTTGTCAGTAATTTTGATTATGTCGCGAACAACATTGCTGGCTATGTGAGACAATACAGGAGAACTCCATTAGTTGAGGCAATTAATTGGATACGAAAAATGTGCCATTTGCTTTACTCAAGTATAAATAAGACTAACGCCCTGTTATCTGAATTATTGAACGAAGTGAAATTTCAATGATTAGCTTCAAATTGTACCAGTATATAATTTAATATATAATTATATCTGCAATTAAATCGCCAGTTTTATGCTTGTATTTGTAGGTAATAATTACAAGTATTCATGAATTGTTGAAATAATTCTCTGTAATAAACTGTATTATAGTTACACATTAATTCAATTGATATTTTAAAAATGAATGCGAAGGCAATGAAAATTTTCATTCATTTAGCTCACAATCAGCAAAGTCCCATACTTAAATTGCGGATTCTAGAAAATTAAATAAATATAAAACCTTCTGAACATCAAGACACATCAAAGTGGCAGTTTTCATTGTTAAATGACGTATTCACCAAACGCCCTGAATACCCAGTATAATCGCTTTGATCTATTAAAGATAGGTCACTCGAGATGCGCGTGTATCCTGTTGCTCTTCCTCAGTTTCACTCTCTCGTCGTGTAGTACATTTGATCTCCTTATCATACGAAATTTGGCAAAAAGCGGAATCTCATCACTGGATATGTGATCTGGGATGCACTCCTTTGGCGATCATGTGTCCGTATAGTACTGCATTTATAAATGACACTCATTTAGTTAAGGGGACAAAATATTATGAAAATGCTATTACTAACATATTTGAATATTAATAATAATAATATACTATTAATATACGGATGATAATAATAATACGAATAATTAATACTTTCGAGAAGCCTAATTTTCGGAAGAGAATTTTGAAGGCGTATCCACCAAAATTGTTAAAAATAGAATCAAAATTTTCTCGGAGACTATTTTTCGTACACGTGTAGCGTATATTTCATGTGAACTCATGTGTTAGTACTGCAAAATCTATTTTAAGTAAATAACAATCTTACTTCGGTTTTTATCAAGTAAAGAGACAACTTTTTGTATTATTTTTATATTATAAAATATAAATTAAGGGAAGAAACGAAAATAATTTATTTTGGTCATAATTTATTTATAATTTATATAAACATCGATTATTAATATTAGCATTGTTATTTCTTGAATTTTCATGAGTCATAACTACAAACATACAATTCATCTTTATATCCGAAATAAACGGCTCACTATCAATTATAATGTTCCTTATCCGCTCCTGTTGAAAATGTTATATGCAATGTAAATTACAATTACACGAAATTCACTGTACCTAGTCAAAAAGTTGAACACATGATTAAACGTCTGCTCAGGTGTATTCTATATCGTCGTCGAATAAGTTTCTGCGGTTTTCATTTCACAGTGAAGTTGTCCCCATAGTATTTACCTATCGAACGTTTACTCTACACCATTTTATGTTCTCTGTATCCGACTCTCAGAGCTGCTACGAATTGTTTCACACTTTTCTACTAACAGAATGCCTTTAATCTGAAAACTGTAGCGTGTCAAGTTAACAGACACGAACTCCCCCCCACGATTTCACTTTTCCGAGTTTAATAGTAACTCCAAAACTGTCGAGCTGTTTGAAATATTTCTGCCACCTGCGACAAAGGCCATGCTGCTGAAAGACAACGCAGAAGTAATCTTTTACATTGTAGAGAAAAGCAATTTTTATATAAATAATATAGCACGATCCGAACGACCCTCTTGTTTTAACGAGGGGCGTTCGCAAGCTCGGCTAATCAAATTAACAAAAATAATTCCTCTACACGTTGAATTGATTCATTGCCGAATCCAGCAGGCAATCGTTCAATTGATATAAATTGTATACAGAAAAATACAATTTCCACGCTCGCAAAAATCCGTACGAATTTATTGGATAGCTCCATGTTACTGTCCTTTCCGTCGATTTCCATGCAAATCACTCGCAGGTAGATTAAACCAAGTGTTTCCCTCGAAAACAAGCATAAAAGGACTTACACTTACAAAAAAAAAACAAATTTTAACTTAGATAAATTTCACTTTATTTCCTTCGTTCCTGAATTTCGCTATCTACAATCGTGCTGTCGCGTCCTATTCCACTGTTACACGTATAATAACCAGATGCCGGCGTACGGCAGGGGTGAACGCGATAACTGGGGTGAAAGTTTATCCCTCAGAAATTTTTCTCGATCGCTGTTCCTTTAAAGACCGAACTCGGGCACACCTGCAATCTCCTTGGCGCAACCGCAAAACCAACTTCGTACGACGGTGCAAGCGACGTGCCACGGATGCTGGGAATTATTTACGAGAACGCGTAGCGAACACTGGTCTCGCAGGACTTTCGAAACGTTCATCCGGTTTATCGGGCTTAAGGGGAATTTAAGCTTGCAGAGGGTGTCGCCCCGACGTCGCTCAGCAGGTCCCCAATAAATTGTCTTTAATTGACACGATCATTCGATACGCAATATCGATCAACCGGAGGCAGATTAATTTGCCTGCAGCATAATATGCTCTCATAATTGGTATTGTGTGCGATGTCGCATGGTTTAATTTAGTTTAGGGGCGTTCGAATTTTCCTTTACTCCACTTGCATAGTCTCTTATTAGCAAAAATGCGGGGATAATCAATTCTGAGTTAATATTTAAACGTCAAGATATATTTACATATATGTATGTATAGTATACATATTCATTTACTCCTAAGTTCGTAACGAAACGTTTTTTGGGGAGCTTTAGATGACATTTTATTTCATTTAAAGACTTAACGGCTGCGATTCCTTGAGAAAAAGTCCAAGAGCACGTATATTTATTAAGTAAAGAATGAAAACATCATAAAATGTATTTTATAATATAACAGGCTCTGTGGGAAATAATCGTAAGCAAATGTATATTTTATAGAACTAGCAGGTTTTATATATGCTTTTGCATTTTATATTTTTTGGAGGGCACATTGAACGTTACTAATTTCGTTTTAATTAAGCCACCCGCCTCTTATATTCCAACTTATCTTGCTTGAAAACTTTGTGTAATACGCTATACACATAACCTTTGAACGTTCCTTACACGCTACAGTACTCGAGCAATTTTCATATAGAAATTTCCGTCATAAAAATAAGCATTATTATTTAATTTAATCTAGCAAATGCTAACCTTGTTAATGATAGTTGGATTTAAGAACGACTGGAGAATGGTTTCCCCGCTTAGTCGGCAAATTCAAAGAAATGAGATTTTTCTGAACTTTCACAAAAGTCGCTAAAACCACGGAGGGATCATTTGGATTGGTTTTCGCTTCCAACGAAATCGTAAAATTTGAGAATTAGAGGAGAGCGCCGGAGGCGTTCCGTTCTCAGAATGAATTCAGATTTTCCCAAAGTGAAAATCTCAGCCAACCCCTTTTCGGAAAAAGATTATTTTACAAGGAAATTACAACGAACGTGTTTCGGCATTGCAATATACATAACTCCCGTTTCAATTGAATGTCAATTAATTAAATATTTATTTGTTGCAAATTAAAAAGAGGAATTGCAAGTTTCAAGGTTGGCATACGCAGGAATAGAAAAGAAGTAGAAAAAATTAAAAATTAAATATGTAGCAACTCCGTAAAGAGTTTGAATATTTGTTAAAAAATAGCTGAACATTGAATGAATACAAAGTAGATATCTTCTTCGTCTACATTTTTATTTACTGGACATTTTTCACGTACGTGTTTCATTGATAGTATGTACTATATTGCATTCGATGCAATTAGAACGTTCATTCATTGCTATTAGTGGAGACCAGGATACCTTTATCTAATTCATTAGTGTAACACTCAAAATAGTGTAAGCGAGGGAAAAATGTAATAAAATTGAAATGTATTCAACAAACTTGTTCAAATGAACTACACTTTTTCTTTTACCTTATTTAAATGTTTAATATAGTATCATTTTTATACATTTTTATAAATTCTGCGCCATTGTATATACAATGCTGCACATTATAATGGTATCCTGTATTTTTTATTCGTCCAAAAATCGAGGGCTAATATAATGCAATTACTTTCGATATTCTATTGTACATACGCCCGTTTATACATAATATACACAGGCTAAAAATGATATACATTCTCGTGGACGATATACATGTACATGCATGAATTTATGACAGTAAGCAATACGTGCAAAAGCTGACAATTATTTTAAATTTGCAATATTCAAATGGAATGTTTTAAAATCTGAACAAGCACAAGTTTTGTCGGCATGTTGAATCGTACTTGCTCCATTTTACAGATGTGTACCATTGAAAAAAATGAAATAATCGCTCACATACATATCACGAGAGACTGGGGATTGTATTTTAAGCACGAATGCGATTGGTTTCGTCCAGTATATGTACGTGGATGATCGATTTTCGAGTATTCGAGGAATTGTACGCTGGAGCTGTTAACGACTTTAAAGTGGACCGTTTGCACGAGAAAAACGTGGGACGAAAATGTCCTCGCGAAAGATTTGACAGTGCGGATGAAAAGCGTGTACTTCGCGAGCTTTTATTCCAAGCAAAGGGATTATATTTGGCGTTTAACCGTGGTACGTCTTGGATTGAGATTAACATAATAAAAGAAAGCCATGAATTTGTCAAATATATTTCACGTGCACAATTCCCTGATTGCTGATGCTCTTTCTTAATTCGTTGCTGTTTTAGTTGTGTGTAAGATTATAACTCTTCTTTATTCGTTTTTAACCTGCCTACTGCTAAAAATTTGATAACATTTACCTAAGTGTATGTGATATCTAAGAACAACGCAATAAATTATGTGGGATTCAGACTAAAGTATTATTTAAACAAACAGAGATATCGCTACAAACTTGACAATTCAAAATAATTGTCATTAACTATATTATGCACTTCGTGTGAAAACCGTGAATATCCAGTGCGATAGGTTATAGAAATCCGGAATTAAATATAAAATATAGCCAGATAATTGTGGAGATAAAACTTTCCTCCAGACAACAGTCTTTCTTTCAGCATTAATTTCAATTATCCAAAAATTGTTTGATTTAACTTGCTAAAAGGCATTCAAGCCATTTCTTTACTGAAACAAGTGTAAATTTGCACATTCATGGTTTTCAGATAACGCGGAGTAGGGGGCGATATGTATCTATTATGCACAGTTAAAGCCCTTGAGGTGTTAAACGTATAACGTCTAAAACGATAAGCTTTAGATATGCATAAATTATCCTCTACTACTCTACTTACCTTGCATCGTATATGCAAGTAATTGCTTTACTTAAAATGATATTCATACACCTTAATCATATCTTTCTAATAGTGAACAATTACAAATGAATAATTTGTGGGGCATCTGTAGAATATGTTATAATTTAAAAACTATAAAGAGATAAAACAGCACTCAAAAATACACTTAAAAATAATGTAGACGGTTGTAAAAAAACAGTTCTGCTCTCGTAAAGGCCGGATGCATATATTAGAAGCCTGCACTGGATATTCGCCCCCGAGGGATGATTCTACAAGGGTGTCCTTCGCCAGGGTGTGTCGCCTGAACATAAAGAGAACTTTCTAGTACGATATAGGGTGGAGGAAGTTTCCTTTTTGACCATTAGACGGCACACAGTTCGCATTCTTCGAGGTAGGACGTCGTTTCGGGCACTAAGTTTTACAGTAAATACATTTTGTGAAAATCGACCATTGACCTAGTATATTAGCTTCGCTCTATCACTTACACGAAAAGATCTGTACGTTCTAGAATGTGACTAATTGCGTCGTGTATTTCAATTTGGGGCACGTGAATTGAACGATCTTTCAATCGTAACAAGTGTTTCAGAATTTTAGTAATCAACTCTGCGAACAGATAGCATTCGTTACAAATGTATTTACAGCTTGAAGATAACGAAAAACAATGCGGCCATGGATTTCGCCGTTGTTCCATCCTGAAAATGCTAGGTTGCATATCAAAGCGAAATATGAATAAAGATTAAGTCTGATGATGCAATGATGTTTGCTCAAAAGCTCATTATATCACTTCAACTAACGAACAACGAAACGAGTGTACAATGAATTGGGAAATAGTGAGCATTAAAAGGTAATGACGAAGATCAGCGTACAGTGTACAGTTGCTTCTTAAACCAAACATATAAATAACTCTTATTACAATGGGAACAGTGTGCTGAAAGTAAATGTTATGTTCCAAGAACTATAGATGTCGTAAATTGATTAAAATGTTGGCAATTTCATTTCCAGCAAGCGAATAAAATCTTCCCTAAAGCAATATATCACTCTGTCACAGCATTGCAAACACTCTATAAGTTGATATTGAACGATACACGTTCCCAAGAAAAACGCTCGTGAAATCATTCTACCGGCGACACCGTTCAGCGGTTCAGCCAGTTACACTTGTCACTCGCGTTTAGTTCCAACCAAACCTAATATTTTTCTCGACCATCATGCCGACGTAAATCTATGGACATACTTTTACCAGTGGCCCTGCCATTTTGTGCATTAGCACCAGCACGGAAGAACATTCTTCCGCGTGCTGTACGTACTCTAATATCTTAAGCACGAAAGAAAAGTATTCGGGGATCCGCCGTTCGCATCGTAGACGCTGATGTTCCAGCGTTACAGCGTTCCTCCACTTTTTAAGCTGAAAAGACAGGAATATCTCGGGGGTAAAACGCGTCTAAAAGGAAACAGACCAGCCCGGTATAAGATGACTATCGCATGAACGCAACCATTCATTACTGAGTGAGTGCACTGGAGATAGTCGTTGGAAAAATGTTATCATATCTTGCATTATCGTGGCGTCGTTACCAGCAAATTCACGAATGAAAATTAAACGACCGCTTGGGTGAACGCGACAAGTGCAGACGACAATAAAGAATCGCGATCTGACCCGAATTTTTCCTCCACTTTCTTTGCGTTATCTATCAAGAATCTTTGCGTGGGTGTTGCTGAATAAACTCGCAGCATAGACAGGGTCCACGTTTTTCTGACACGATAATTATCGCGAATGAGACGTGCGTGCGATTCTATTCAAAGTGGAAAGTTCAGTATCGCGATACATTTAAAGGACTGCATTGATATTTCTCGCTGGTGGACAATCGTATATGTATATATTTAATGCGCAATGTGAAATGAAACGCAGAAAGGGTTTACTTTGAGAGCTATATGAATATTCATTTATTTTAATTGAGGATATAAAGATTTGAGAGCTTCATGGAGTATAAATAGCAAAGAGGTCTGTTTGTACATTAAGAAATGCTCTGGGCGTTATGAACGCGATGAAAGGATATGGTTATGTGACACATATATGTAGTAGAAAGGGTAAGGCGTAGAGCGTAACGCAGATAAATATATAAGTCGATACTTTTTAATGGCTTAGCAAAAATTGATATTGCATATATACGAGTACGAAAGCTTGTACTGCGGAATTGTTAGAAGGTTAAATAATATTATAAGATGTTCGAATGATGGAATCCATTATATCGTTATTAATTTTAGTATTTAGTATCGACGCACTTTGAAGCATTAGATTTATCCATTGTAATAATAATTATCAACATTTCCCCGTAATTTTACACAATTCTATTATAAGCTAAATATTTCAGTGAGTAGGAAATGAGAGAATGATAGAACCTGTTGATTTTTCTGTGAATAAAAAACAGGGAATAAAAACACTTCTATTCAATTGAGAGTTTTTAGAGTCGATAAATACAGGAAAAGGAAAAACGACAATAATTTCTTTAACGAATGAATTGTTTTAGAATTTATTGATAACAAACTACGAAAATACTGAATAAATAAAACACTGTTAATTGGAACAGTTAATATTTGCATTCAAGCCCAACAATATATCTTACACGTGACAATAAGAGGGAGTACTGTATAAAAGAATAGAGATGATAGATGGAAATATGTGTGCACATGTGTGTGCAACAAGAAGCAAAATATGCATACAAATTTGAGAGGGATACAAAAAAGTATTGGGAAAAAGATATCGAACATCTGTGGAAGCTTTTTTGTATTTTTCTTATTATCTACACTTGTTAAAATAAAATTATCATTCCTGAACATTAAAAGCTCGCTTTTTACGACATGATTAATTACAGACCTGCACATGTTTCACAGAGTGTACGTTCGAATGTTACAATTTTGTTCCGCGATAAATACATATTATTCGCTCTCTTTTCGACATGGGTGTAAAGCCTTTATATATATCCTCTTTCTAATGATCAGTAACAATCCACTGCAGAGTAATGGATGATTCAACGACCGAGCTTCCAATAAAGAACGAATGTTCACACAGTGGATTGTAGTTCAGAGGCAGTGATTTACGCGAAACCAATTTCCCAACTCCCGATATTTTCGCAATTTTTGTTCAACGAGTACAAATGAAGGCTGGTGCTACACTGTGCTTCTTTCATCGGATTTCCCGAGATTACGTGTTAAGAATATACTTTTCCACGCATTTTCGTCTGTATGTTTAACCTATATCCGTAAAAAACACCAGATACTCGTAAATTTGTTCAACGCTTATGAATTTTTAAGAACATCAGAGGACAGAGTTAGATATTTGTGCATTATAGATACCTTTCCACTAATAGTTATCAATTCACAGCCCGTTGCAAATGTGGAGTTTACAATCCTCGGAGGGACAGAATTAGTGGTTTCGGTATACCACAGATCCCTTGCAGAAGCACTGTGTGTGTGTGTGTAGTATGTGAATATTAATATATTTTAGGAACATTCAAACATTAAGCTTAAAGTGTTGGTAACTATATTAATTAAAATTTTTACATGTAGCAATATTTTAACTATTACAAAAGTATTCACTAATGGATAGTCGTAGAAGTGTAAAACGTGATCGTATATAAATCTCACACAACCTCACATTTTGTACCAAAAAAGGTATTTAGTAACGCAAGAAAAAAAGAGCAGAGCGACTGCATACGGTTTAATACAATTCTGTTCATGGGAACTGAACTGAACAGATTTTTAATTGTGATGCAGTTTGAAAATTTGATACCAATTGCAGATTGCAGTGTGCGTTTCAATAAACTGATTCAATGCTGCTATTTGTATGGCTCAGCCGCGAATATATATTTGTGCTATTGTTAAAGATTATTTTCACAGAAGTATATAAAGGATTAGTTCGAGCTTGATTTTTTGTAAAAACGGAGAGAAAATATATTTATGTTGGGCATGTAAAACACATGTAAGAAAATCATAAGAAAAATAATGGAGTATTGGTGTGGCAAAAGAAATTCGTCTTATATTAAAAGGAGGATTTCTTTTTATTTCAACATGCCTCTAGTTAACATAAATTAATAGTTACAGAATACTAAATATTGAAACTGACAAAGTTCCTCCGTATTCTAACAAACTTTCAGAGACAGAAGCTCTTACGAATACGAGCAAGTTCAAGAATGTTGCTGTCATAGTTAGAATTCTTCGCCAAGAAAATGTATCTTTCTAAACAATCACCAAGTCTTTATTAAAAACAGATTGCTGCTGCATTTTATTATTTCCTTCAAAATTATCTGCAATACTTTCATAATGCATCGATCTAGTAAGGAAGCAAGAATTAATTAAAACTTTAGCATAATTTACAGACAAACATCGCCTTCTTGTTAATTTATTGTGGCAAATCCAACTTAAATAAACAAATCTTGACCTACATTTCTCGCAGAATTATCAGAACCTCTCTCGTGAAATAAATATGTATTTGAATACATCGCTTGCGAATGTTTAAAAAAAAACAATACCTCACAACTAACAACGCACAAACGCTTACGTATTTTCGCATTTTCTGCAGGTCTCATTACGAAACTATTGTTTCTTGTTAAACATGCGTAACACGCTTCTAACGAGCAAATGCAAAGCAGAGACGCTGCGAATGCCAATGGATTTCATATTGTACTCTTGCGCAGGCCAACGAACTTAAAATCTAGTGGTGTTGGTCAATGAATGGCGTTTTCCAGCTGTGGCAAAATTTCCTAGATAGTGGCGCACATAAAAACCCTGTGAGTTAAATGCGGTAATTAATTGCTGGATGAGCGTGGAGTAGCATTTTTGTTTCACTGCATATTGACGTTGATCGCAAACGTGCCAGCTTTTTATTGTGAAGAACCGGAATTGGAGCGAGGAGCACGAGACAAATGCGGAGGATTTCAGCGAGACGGAAGATATTAAAAATGTTGAGAACATAACGTGAAATATGTGTCATTTGCAGTGAGAATTATGACGTAACCTACCTGTGTTACCTTTAAACGTATTGAACAATAGAGATAAATAAGTATGCTTTTATTTATCGTACGTTTTACAGTAACGAGAAACGATATTGTAACACTGTTGCATTGAAACGAGAATGAAAATAATATATTGCATGAAACATCCTGTATAAAACATATACCATTAGGTGCTTTTTATTATTTTACTTGCTACGGTTTAAATCACGGTCCGATAGTATATTGATTTCACGTTTTGTGAAAATTGGATATCTAACGAAACAAGTGATTCTTTTATAAATATTTACTATTATTATTTGTACTTATTACACCCAATAGCGTTCAAACGTCAATAGTTTTCAAAACTGGACATTGATCGTATTAGTATTGTAGTAATTGTAATGTTACTTTCTAATACTTGTAAATATTTTGTTAGCTCGACAACTACAACTATTCTAATGTATTTTTTTTTTAATGAAAGTAATAGTCAGAAAGCCGAATAACGACTGCACTCGCCACACATTCATAGATATAACAGCGAAGCATGACGTCTTATAGAAACTGGTCGAACATTTTGTTTTCTGCAAAATTTGATGCGGTCAAGAAACAGCGAAATGACGTCAGTAGTTATATGTCTTGAAATTTCAGTGTTTCCTCCAGAAACGAAATGAATCCAAGGAGTATTTGTTTCTATTTTCGCTCCCAATATAGATTTTCTTTCAACTTCCATAGAACAAAGGAACTTTATAGTGGGTATCGATTCCTGCTTCGTGCTTTGCTTATAAGCAATTCGAGAAAAACCGTGGTAAGGTATTTTATGAAATATTTCATTTCTTAGAGCCCTTGGCCGAGTTGTTTAAAACGAAGTTGTTTACAAAAAAGAGGAGAACTCAGTTTCTTCTGTAACATACTAAAGAGCACCTTACAAAGTGAAATTAAAGAGAATATCCATTCTAATTCAAATACAAAATAAACGCACAAAGTTCTGCAAAATACTTTTCTTTATATTCTAATATACTTCCTGTTTGCATCGCGGTATGTATTTATATTTTAGTCTTATTAACAGATTTTAGGTATTTACTTTAATAATTATTTAATTATTATTATCACTAACTCATATAAACGCTGCGATACTTTTAAATGATTGTACATACTACGAAGCTGTTGAAAATCTTGCGTTCTCCTATTTGCTATATTAGTGTATTTTAGCTTATTGTCATCACTATTTAAAAAAGATTTTATATACCATTGACTTCTCTATGATATTACACCTATAAGTATAAACAGTTGCAGAGTTAATAATGACTTTTATTACCAAAGACAGAAGCACCATTAATAAATAGTATAGCTTAAACGAAGTCCGAGCGTCTGACAACGCGTAGATCGTTCCACTTCAGTTGGCTAATTGACCCTGTATGAAAAGTGAAAACTCAGTTGCGAATAGAATTAGATTGAACATGCTGCGTTCTCATTGTTATTTCTCGGATAATTTTGCGCTTTATAAGTCGGCCATAAACCACGGGTGAAAAAAATAAAATAGAAGCAACATAAAAAGTAATCTTAGCAAATGTACCCACAGATAGAACACACACTTCTTCGCGTCATTCACGATCTCATTCCGCGACGGGGTAACCAAGGTTTTAAGCTGCAATTGCAAGCGTGTCATTCTTTTTTTTAAATATGGTATTTAAACTTTCGTTAAAACGTGTTCCCAGCTGTTGCGTTTGTAGCTTTTATACGGCAGTAACGGTTATTGTAAAACACTCCAATTATACCCTAACTATAGCAATAGAAATTCGCGAAATCGTTTAGGAAATTAGTAAATGCATTAAAGTGTAACGCATTTTCATGTGCGAAACACCCTCATTTCCTAAAAACGTTATTTTTATGTGAATTTTGATTACGTTCAAAGCTGAAATTAATGCAATAAGCACGCAAGATAGTATTGATACAACGGCAACTCTAATGTGACTAATTTTATTATACTTATTTTAATTTTTAAGGTCTGCATTCAAAAGCTGTGATCCCTTTTGTTAATAGTTCTACCAGCTGATACAATTAGCAAATCGTTGTTGCTTTAAATATTATAGCAGTGATATACTATTATTTGTATTCATTATGCACTATTTTTTTATTACATTTACATTACTTTTACATTTCAACGTGTACCCAACAATTAACAGCAATATATTTATAAGGTATGGCTGTTGATATATATTTATGCAGATATTAAACTCTGATGATAAATAATATTTTTCATCTTGCACACTAGCAAAATTCAATTTTTAAATGTCATATAAGTAAAATATGACAATACTTTATTGGAAAGACGATTTCTTATAAGTCTATATTTCTTAAATAATTCAAGAAAACTCTGTACCAGAATAGCAGTTAGAATATTCAAGAATCGAAGGTATTACAGGAATTACATGAAACTCTCAATCCTTGAAATTTTACCACTGAAACATCATCGAAGTTCAGTTTAACAATTTTTGTAACGTAAGTTTCGCTTCGCACACCATCCACAGCTATTATATACTTGTGAATATTAATATAAAAACCGAATTTACACTTCTATGTTTAAACATTGCACAATAAGTATACGTTGAAGAGACGCGGAATGTGTTCTCTTGTTAAATGAAAAATATCCGCACAAATTGCTCGAAAGGCCAGTTTTCTAAATGTCATATGAACATGCGTTGTATGTATAATAAATAGTCCGACTCTTTCACTAACGAGAAAAAGGAACTCCATTTCCTTATTTCGTGCCGTGTGCAGAGTACGGATGAAAAATTGACGTTTCGCGTTTCGCGATTCCGGTGTAACGTGAAAAGGGAATGTCGCATGCATATCAGAAGGAAACGCGTTTGGAAAACGAAGGAATATCGAAAAGCGGTATTGGCAAAGGGAAAAAAGGGTATCGTATAAGTTCGGGAGAATTTTGTCTCGGGCGAAAATCAACTACGTTTCCCCTTTAGAATATACAGCGCGAGTATTCTCGCGTTATATTCTTTCGCGGAAACGAAAGTGTCGGGAAAAACCTAGCGGGGGAACAGATTTGTGGAAGAACATAAAATATTTGGTGCTTGAGTCTTGTTATGTCGATGGGATACAATTCGCCCCTAGAGTTTGCTGTTTTTATGGATGCCGTTACACGCGGAATGAAGTGGTTTTGGTTTTAATTAACTTGTTTAACTTTTCGCCGAAATATTCCCATGTGCGGCTTAGAAATACGTACTTCTGTTATATGGAGAGATTTTCAAGTGTAGTCCGATATTATTACACTGAACAGTGTCAATTAGTTGGTCCAAGAAGTAAGGGGGTCAGGAAGCAAATGAGAAGAAAAGAAATTCAATCTTATCTTCCTGGACAGATATTACTTTTCAATTTTATAGAAGTTTGTAAAATCTTTGATTATAAGTTCAATTGGTTGGGTTTAAGTTAGTAAGAAAAAAGATATTGGTATTACAGAAATATTTGAAACTTGGTTAAAAATGGTACAGGCAATTTCTGATAAATGCAAACTGGCCTGTCAGCAGCTGATGTATATACATATTTCCATACAGTGTATTTATTTTGACATAAAGATAATAGTGTATTATTCAAGAAATAAATACTATGCAGAAGAAATGATTTAGTGAGTTTTGCCCCGATCATGCCAGTCGAATATTAAAATTTTGAATTTATACATTATAATATCGAATTGCGTGTGATGCACAGAAATAAGTGACAAGAAACGATTGATATATTTACATCACAGATGTAAAGTGTTTCCTCTGGCACTTATTCAACTTTTGTCGCCTTGAAAGCAATGTTAATGTCAACATCTGGCTATCTAAATTCCCCAGAGAACAATTAAGACGGTCTTGCACAGAATGCCTGCAGTAGTTTGCTTTGTTATGTATCTTGCTCACTGTTACAGTCGTGTAGAAAAGTTTCTAGCTAAAAGAACTTTCCGCTCTATCCTGTAATTATAAAAGCATAATCTCGAAACATTTCAGTTTCAATTTCACTTCTGCTCGCTTACAGTTACAGAAAGGGTGAGGGGTAGTAATGGCCAACAAAATGGCAACTGTCATTGTATGAATTAATAACATTTGAAGAAGGAAGAGATGTAACAATTGATAGGAGCTTTAAATTTAGAAACAAGAATTCTATTTAATCGTTACATTGTACAAACGTACATGCAATGGAAAAAGGATTCATATTGTAACGATTACTTAGGTATATAAAGAAGCATAAATCGCATACAAAATTAATTGTTTGCTGTGAATTTAAACGTAATATTTACATTTCATAACAGAAATTGTACATTTTATTTAAAACTCGTTATCAGATATATATCGTACACGTTCAACAAAAATGCAAACAATTAAGATTTACCGACAATTTAAATGGGCAAAAATGGTTCTCGGGAAATTTTAAACTCATGTTTTAAAATTTATATTTTTCACATAAACTGTATAATTATATTATGGCGAAAATCTCACGATCAATTTCTACCCTTTCGTATGACATTAAAAACCACGTGAGACGATCAAAAAATTTACTAATTAATATTGCATTATCATTGTACAATTGATATTTATAATTTAAGGAAATATAATAGCTTGAATTCTAATACAACCCGCACCCAAACCACTTGTGTGAAGGTTCAAGAGCGTACCTATGTAAGATCTAAAAACGGTCAGCTTTTCCTGCCAGCTCCGTCACTGAATGCTGTTATCGTGACCGCATAGCATTGCTTTATTATGTGACACACCTACTCTTCAGCTGTTTCCTTTCCAAGGAATATCAGTGCCAGAGAGCCGAAACGAATGGGAGCCCTTTTTATGAAGAAGAAAATATATCAAACAAAACGCCAGTATATCTGTACGTATGCACTTATACTTATGCTGTAACAGTCTCAATTCACATTCTTGCGCAGCCTTTAGATTGCTGGTTATTCCGGAAACCAATGGGTAATGCGCCTATTTGGCAAATACTTCCAGACTGGGTGAATGGCCGTTTTGTTTTGTCTACCATAATACATCCTTGACTTCCGTTCAATTTTTATTGTACACGTTTAATCATAGAAGAAACAATGTGGGACGAGAATGGTACTTCGAACATTATGAATAGACAGAGCATTCTCATATCCTGCACAACTTTCGCGTATTTTGCGCAAACACAACTTGCGATTAATTTATTCCGTGAATAATTTCAATTTATGGACGATAGCATTAAGGGAACTATTACGATAAATTATATAACGAAAATAAATGTGGTATATTTTCTACGTACTTACATTTAATATTTAATTATAAGTGTTCTACTATCTTAGTTTTTGTAAGTCGTTCTCTGATAATAACTTTGATCGAAGAAACTTGTATCTAATGCATATGTCTGCATAAAATAGTTTGTACATTAAATGTCCAATAATTTCAGCAACCTAATACCTACTTCTCCCTTTTTGTTTTCGGGGATGTAATATATCTTAAACATTTTTCCTCTAGCATGTATCACTTATCATCCAGTTAATTAAACAAACTATTCTATTAATTAATATTAATCGTATACATTTCTTTTTGTTTCAGGTGAGTAACTACTTATTTACGGATAATACTACTTTCAAGAGTCTAAGTTGTATGCACATATCTACAGTACTACTACTAAAGAACTTTAGTGTAAGTTTCGTAAGTATCCACAAAGTGCATTTGTCTTAACCCCTTCACTGCAATAGACATATCCGCCACTACACTTTTACTATACGTAAAAATAAATCACAGATTTACTGTACTTGGGGTTACAAAAATTGTCCAGAGCGGAAGTTAAATACATGAACACACATTTTGTATACGTAGGTACGTCGACATAAAATCTACTGGGTGCCATTATAATAACTGTTAGTACATTATGCTTGAAGGCCACTATAATCACCGTTAATAGTAACTCTAATGTTACGGCAACTCTAATGTGACTAATTTTATTATACTTATTTTAATTTTCAAGGTCTGTATTCAAAAGCTGTGATCCCTTTTGTTAATAGTTCTACCAGCTGATACAATTAGCAAATCGTTGTTGCTTTAAATATTATAGCAGTGATATACTATTATTTGTATTCATTATGCACTATTTTTGTATTATTTTATTTTATTTTATTATTTTTATTTTATTGCGTTAAAGCGTTACTGAGTTAAAAATAAGTAAAGAATTGCAAATGATTAAATGCACAGAGTGCGTTAAAGTATATAATATAATATATGGAACAAGGTGGCAGTATGTTTAATTAAATATTTGCCATCAATATATTCATATTTAATCATGTGTCAGAGCAGGGCATAATTCGCATATTCGACAACTAATCCGTTTTAATTAATTACCCAGTAAACAAATAAGAGTAAAATACTGCATCAACCTTATTAGTACCAGGTTAAATTAAATTCTATTTTGGATACTGATTGGCGCGAATTAATGTTTCACGGATAAGGAAAATATTTACTTTCCTTTTAGAAATACAAAATGGAAGATGGGAATATCTCGATAACTATGTTAACGAGAAACATACGCATTGCTGTGCTGGAGTGACCTATAATGTTATGTTAAGCAGCACTGTAAGCTCATCTTGGTATTGGCATTTCTGACAACTTTTGATGCACGGCTTTCAAATAGTATGCTGATATAAATGATCCAATGTTACGTCCAGAAGGTAGATTTTAAGCTGCTACTAAATATGTTACAGAAAATAGCAACCCTTTTCCATGAAAAATTCCTGGTTTCTTAAAATGTAAATATATTGACGACTATGTACGAGTGAATAGTTAGTACATATACATTTTGTAAATCAACGTGGATGCAAGAAGTTTATAAAAACCTAAATAAGAATTAATATCGAATATTTAAACAGTGAGTTATTATTGAAGAACCAACAGCTTGAAGCATTTAATTCTCTAATTTTTACGTTGAGTGGATTAATCTTGTTTGATGGGCATTTCGGTGTAGGAAAGGCACACAGAGATATAGAAGCGGCAAAAAGGTGTTGGCACGACACCAGATGTTTAATATAGTACGTTTCATGAAGACACGTCAATAGGAAAGTGGAATCAGGTTAACGTGCAATATTATAGGTGCACTGCTGCCATCCATATTGCTAACGTAGCTCTTTTTCACAACTGTCTTACATTAAATCACAAACTGCATAAATTTCAATATCGGTGGAAATGATATACAGAAAATATTAACGTAATATTTTCTGTTGTGTAATATAATATTTAGAAATATATTCGCTGACAAAGAAACGATATCATAAATACAACATGTTGATTTTATTTAAGAACGCTAATAAACAGTACGATACAGTCGAATGGAGATAAAAATAAAATTAATAATGATTAAGATTACAGTTTAACGTTAAACACATAGTTATAAACCAGTTTCCTTTGAGTTTCCGCTACTAAAAAGTATTATAAGCAATATTTGACTCTTAACAGTTATTCATATTATTTCGTGATTAAAATGTAATGTTTTTCCGTTTGTTGGGTTTTATTAACCGCACTTTTACATGTTTAGTTATTGTAAGTTTCTGTATATTATCATTTGATCAAAGAAAACTGAAAGATTCATTTAAACCAAATCTTATTATCAATACAAATGAAACCATTCTATGTATATCTTTTCTACAATGAAATAAAACTTGGTTTCTTTCATCACGAAACGGTGTACCATGATATTGTATATCATTAATCGTATGCAAAATGATATGAGTTTATTCTTTTTCCGGTGTTCTACATTATTATTATCATTATATCTAGAATAATTAAGAAAAAATTAAATTAATACACAGCAAACAGAAAAGTATTATTTACAATACCTGTAGTCATTATGAAGAAGCCTGGAAAGATATATCCGTGGGGCAAAATAAAAAAGAAATAAAGCACGGTGTCGTAGATTAAAAAGAATATATGTGCATTTGGCGAGAGGACAGCCATTCAGTAATTGATCACACATATGAATACATCACCGCGTTTGTGCTATCTTGTTCTACCCAATATTTCCATTTACTTTTTCCAATTATTTTAAAGATCAAATACGCGCCTTTGCAAAAGCTTTTTTCACATGCATTATTTCCACTCATTATCTGCTTCACATTTTCCCCTTGAATTCAGCGCCTCTATGAGAGTGGAAAGCTTGAGGATTTAAGATGGGTCGTTAGGGAAATGTCAATGTGATAACCGGTCGCTGTTGTGGAATTCTGAAGATACGCGTACTTAGGGTGCACTCAAGTGAGTGCAAAATGGTGGGGAATAAGTCGCCCGGGTGCTTGAAACGTGGGATTGGAAAGGCTGAAGGAAATGGACGCGAAGTGAAGCGCACTCTAAGGCCTCGCAGACGCTTCCAAAAAAAAAAGAAAAAGAGAAAATCGAGCGACTGAAAGATTGTAGAGGGTGTAAGTGGGGCAAGAAATATGCGAGTCACGCCGTTCAAAATTTTTCGACAGTGGACCGGCCTAACTTCTCTAATTTTCTTTTACACACCCCTCGAGACGACCAAGGCAGGGCAATTAAACGTCTATAGTATTTAAACATTGCATCGCAATTGGAGAGCATTTTTACTAACTGCAGATGTAAATAGAAACGGAAATATGCTTTTCAAAGAGACCCCCTTAATTTTGGACTCTACTTTTTCTACTTCCTCAGCACATTATTTTGCTTGACTTTAATGTTTCGTTTGACGAAGTTCCCAAGACGACGAATTGCAAATATTTGCCTTCCATTTTGACAATAATGAAAACCGTGCGAATGCAGTTCATTAAAGCACGATGCAAAATATAACGATGCTTCGAAATTATGAACTTAACGTTAGTACCCTGCGGATATAAAATGGTAATACTTATAACTGTAATAAAAGTTGTACATGGGATACTAAAAGAGGAGTAAGGTAAAATGAAATAGACGAATATACGATGTGACATTAGGCAAGCAATAAAAGAAGACTAAGAACAGAAGGGTGCCAATGAAAAATGCTTACAGGGAATACATCCATTAAATTGATTCTATCACTCGGAAAAGTTTAATGGTGCTGAAAAGTAAGACTTGAGAGACTATTCTTGTTCGATGCTATTATCCGACCTAAAGGAAAGGAGATATTAGTGTCTCAGCCTACCGTTGCTTAGAAAAAATTCGCTGCTTTTCAGTGAGCAGGGGAAATTGAAAATTTATCTGACAACGAATCTAGAACTTAAGCGCTGGAATAAAAGGTCTATTAATATTTCGAGTTTCTACTTAAAGTACGGGAAGAGTGATGCGAAATTAAGAGGATAATATTCTATTTATCTTCCTATTCAAACAGTACAAATTCCACAGTCCATTGGATTTATACTATTAGAAATATTTATAAACGTCAAGTCACATTTACATCTCTCCTATCTTGTGATTTAGAAATCGTTAATTACAGTGAAATTAATAATTGATTTGAAATTTGTAAGATATATTTTATGGTTATAATTATTAAATAAATACCGTGAGTCGTACCTCATAACAATATAAAAATAATTCTACAATTGTCTCAAATTAATTAAAACAGATATTCACTGCCACTTACCTACTACCTTGGCCCAAAATAAATTGAATACCAATCATTTTATCAATAATGTTCCTACGAAAATTATACACACCGCGTAAATTTGAGAACGCTGCAATAAATATTCCAGGTACGTCTACCGTGTATACAAGAGGCGTTATAAAATTACGTTCAGCTTACCGTTCCTCGTTTTCCTTTTCATCGATCAAAGCGCTCTAAATTTTCACAGAAATACAATTGTCACTTTCCACAATCCTCGTTACGATATCGAGGTCTATCGTTGCCCCTTTCCCCAGTGATACCTGTGCACACCTCCAACCACCGCTTAACTGCACCTGTTTGTCGCGTCGACCAGCGTCGACGATACGCTCGCTGGAAATTGTTTGTGAAACGGCAACAGATAGGGTGTACGCCCGTTAAATGTGCTGCGACTCGGGCGTTAATGCAGCTTTCAGCGTCGCGTCATATTTTATTCATACCACTGACGGCGAGTGTAGGGGAGGGAAAGGATGGAAAGTCATCGTCTTGGTTCGATGTCCAAGGCGATATAAGCGTACGAAGCAGAGAGGAACGGATCATTGTCTTGCAAAACAGCAAGCAGCTCGGCTGATCTGCTTTGCGCAATATCATCAATCAAGCCGGCTCTCGGGTTCGACGGACAACAATGGGAACGCCATCATGCGATCCGTGAAACCTTCGATCCAGAATGATCGATCTTTCATCGCGCCACAGGCAGTCCACGAGCGATGCGATCGGCGACGGTGCTTTGGGACGTGCTGGCTGGCCACGCTTTTCGCGATCGAAAACATTAATTTTAATCCGATAGTACTTATCGTGAGTAGCCTGAATGGGGAAAAAATGACTCGTCGATATTGAGATGCTTTGATACGTTGATTGCAGCTGACGGGCACGGCCGGTTAAGCCTGGCGTGATTAATCGGCCGATGAAAGGAACGTGTGTGCGACTGACAATCGGTAATTAATTCTCGAAAAATTAAAGGACAGCTTTGGGAATTGGATAGTGTCGCCGTGAAAGGATGTTATAAGACTGTAGATAAGTGGTTTGCTTCAAGCTGCAATTTGTGACTTATACATTTATACAGTCGCGCTTTATTTATTATATATTGCGCAAGTCTCTAAGGGTAATCTTCAATTCCAAAATTGAAATTTCTCCAATTTTTGAAACTGTTTATCCAGTTTGGCTCGTCATTTGTCTCATTCTCATAGAATTCCTTATCCTTGAAGGAAAGTCACGAAAAATCTCAGGCATAAAAGCAGCATCATACTTTCTTGGAGTTTATAAAACGAGGTGCGAATGAAAATTCACAATTCAAATTTCGCACGCGATAAGTAAAATCTCATCGTGGACGAGTGCTGCTCATTTGATCAACTGAATTATGTCACTCCGAATAAAACGTGCATACAAATTACGTGCCGTGAGTAGAAACATTTTCGTTCTGTTTGCCAACAAGTGGCGGTTTTATGCGGGTTGCGTGAAATTCGAAACGATTAGAACGGTGAAAAATAAAATAATGAACGATACGCTGTCGTCAACAACAGGATGGGACCTTTTTCTCTCTGCCACGTTGATTCGATCGTTTAACCAAAGCTTAGGTAAGGGAGGAGCAAAATGATAGAATACAAGAGTTTCTGTGGATGACACGTAACCGGTCTTTGTCACGACCACTCTTATATGCATAGAAACGTTTCAACGTTTTCATTAAAGAATTCTATGCATCTGTGAAGACCTGGCGGGCAGGGTCTGACAAGTTTCATGCATCACTGCACCCTTATAATTTCGCTTTTACGTCAGACACGATGCGTTTGAACGTCTAAAATATCCTGAATGAAATTTGCTGTCCGCAGCTTGATATGAAAGTTGTGACACCAACTGTTATTGGTGGCCACAAAACCGATCGATCTGTAAGACATAGTTTGATGTGCTTGTAACGACAGTTTAATTCTTGCGGCAGCATAAAAGAGATAGATAGTTTTACAATCCGAAATATTGTACTGTGAAAAGGTACGTCCACTATCTCTTAAAAAAACGGCGTTTTTCCGATATCAAGGTCCGTTCATTTTGAACGAAAATTTAGCGTTGGGTAACGAATTAGAAAATAGGTTAAAATTACTACGTAATAGTTAAATAAATTTATAATGGAAGTTTTGTTAAACAATAATGTATTTAGGAAAACATCGATTCCTTTAAATGTTTTAACCTTCCACTTTTATATTTAAAAATCTTTTAAATACATGTGCTTTTTTTTTATTAATGTTAGTATCACCTATTTACTGCGTTTACCTTAACATTTCGTTGAATTTATTTAAACGAACAACATCGAGGCTGTCTTCATTGTTTACCTGTAATGTGGAATCCCTTCTGTCAATATGGTGGTGATTTTTTAATTAGATCAGTTCCCCACGTTTCAATTAACCCCGTTAACAGGCAGATGCACCCTTCTGCCACCTTTCTCTTCAGCTGTTGCTGAAGACACTTGCATTAAAGTTAATCGATATGCTATCTAGATAAAGCGTCTCCTCCTTCTTGAGACTTTAATAGTACCACCTCTTTCACACGATTCTTGGGTACTTGAATGATGTTTCAAACGATTTCTACCCTATCATCGCATCGTGGATATTACTCTTTGAAATATTCTCCCGATTTTCCATCAAATTAATCCGAAAGTGATGATGCATTAAAAGCGCCTCGTTCCTCTTTGATCTCCGTTTACGGTATAAATAAAATGCTCAAGTTTCGCGTCAAGAAAAAGGAGTGATACATCAGTATAAATTCATTTCTCATATAAAACTGCCTGGTAACGTCAGAGTTTTTAATCGCCTATTTCAAATATTGAGCAAGTATCGATTTTTAAGCTTTCAAACAATCGGAAATAGATACTTAAAAAGATAAGTATGGGGAAATTAGTTGCGTTAATACTCATAATAATATTTTGCTTCCATTCAAAATCAAGCGATACCACTTTTATTTTTTACTTTTTCGACAAAAGAGGTGTATTTTGGTTCCAGGAAACTGTATAGGGCTGTTTCACGGGAATTTTAATACTATTGCATATATTCTTGAAACATTCAAGCATCCATCATTTTTAAATATCGTCAACTCGATTTAATTAATGATTAAACTCTTTTCATAACTACAGATTTCAAATGGTATTCAACTGTATTTCAAAGATACATACAAAAAGTGATTTTCCACACAAATCGTCCTACTTATCTTCATCATTTCTGTTCTTTAATTAATAATGGGCTTAAAGGGTGATTCGACAGACATTTTATCGTTGACAGAACAATGGGTTGTACGCGACGTATTTTTGCCATAATTATACCTGCTTGTCAGTGTCATCAACTTAGAATTACCGTTCGCTGAAATTAAGAGCTAATGTAGAGCGGAATGCTAACAAAGGTGTCCATGTGTGCATATAGTGGACATAAACAAGGAACGTGTTGCACGGTGGACGCATATTACGCTGCAGGCAGAACTGAATCGGCGACAGGCATTGCATCCTCCTGTACGCACATCGTGCATGTACCTACGTGGTTCATGCATACGTTGCTATGTAATGAGCTGTTTTCACGAAACCAAGAACAGAAAGCAAAGATTCACCGTCGAGTTTGCAAGAGATACTTTGCATCTACTAAGTGCCGGAATAAATGAGTATTTACTAAAACTTTTTATGCAAAGTTGTACAGATTAAATTCGAACGTTAAAAGCATATAAACGATTTTGTAAAAGTATTTGGTGTTTTAGAAGATTTTTAAGCATCGGTGACAGTGAGAATTTCATAGAGGCACATATTAATTTAAAAATCCCTTTAAAGCGAAGGCGAATTAAGTACGCGGATTTTAATAATCTCTTTCTTTAAAACTCAATCCCTTTACATTTGTCCCGAGCAAAGAAGAACTGTAACAAGATCCCCAGAAATTGAACGAATCCTTTTATATGATATAGAACAGGGTATTTGGGAAAATAGAAAGATTGTTATAGTAGACACATGTGGAAAGTAATTATATTTATATATTCTCTATGCAATCTATATGTTATTCATTTGAACATTTTTTAATTCTTGTTCAATGCATCAACATTTATTAAAAATTGTCGTGTTTGGTGTACTTAATAAATTGTAAGAAAAAATTGCTCACCGAGGGAACGTAAAGGTGTTGGATTTTAAATTAAGATAAGCAAAAGAAGGTATATGATTAATAGTTTGATCTTCATGGCAACCGATAACTTCTACAGATTTTTTAGATGAAATAAATATGCAAATACAAGTATATGTGTATGTGTACGTGAAATATCGCGACGAAGAAAATACTATACGCGTGAACGTTCAACAGAATGCGAGTGATACCTCTTATCCCGAAGTGGTAGTTCTCAGAAAATCTTATTAATATTTATGAAACAAACAGATGGAATTTTGAAGATGATGAATAATTTTACAAACAGGGCAGGGTTATTATCGTGGTAGGAAAATCTTGTGCGATGAAATCGTATTTCGTTTAACGCCGAGAAAGGAATACGTTGGGGAGCTTTTAATATTCAGTCACACTGAAATGAATTGAATATTTTTGAAGAAAAAAAATTGACTACATTTCATTCTATTGCATGAAATTGCTTTAGTTTATAACACGCTTGAAGTTCATACGTTTCACCCTCAAATAAATGTGTTTAACAGATACATGTTATAACTTGTTACTAAAATTTAGCACCGTTTTAGTATTGCACATAATAGCAAACATTAAATGTGTCTTCAGCACTATAATAAGATATTTGTTAATAATGGAGTACGATCTATTACATTTGCCAATTATTATTATATTACTTTGAATACTAATTCGTCTATCCACCACTTGGGAACTCCATTGGTATCATTTATACCTCTTGGTTGGTTAACAAAACAAGACAGAAATGTTTATTGAAATCGTATACAGAAATTTACAATAACATCTTTTCTTTCTCGTTCGATAGAAGGAGACAAGTAAACTGCATACTTCGCACCGAACATTGTTACAAACAAAAACGTAGGCCAGCCTTACCCTTATCCCTCCCATATTAAGAGTTTATGAGAAATATCCGATTGGGTGTCATATGTCTCCCATAAAACTGTGCAACATGGTCATAAAATATCGATCGAGCAACGCAGCAGTTTACGAATCATTCGGAACGATCAAGTCATATACGTGGCTCGCCCCGCGGAAAAGGATAGAAAATGAGCAGCGAGAAAAGTGGTATTATTAATCCCATCAGCTGCCACCGATAACCATGAATTATTATCAATATGGGGACAGTTGAACTATCGCATAGAGTGCAGTTTCATTTAAAGATACACGTTTCCAAAAAGACGTCCCTGTTATCCCAACGTCCCTGAATTCATCGGGCCGATGTCCCAATGCTCGTGAATTGATCGCTCAATCTCACACGCCGGTGCAACAAGGGAGAGATATACGGAAGAAGTTGGGAGATAAATAGTAGTTTAGCCGCCAATATCCGATTGTGGCATGAAACTGCATTTCACGGGGACAGTTCGGTGAAAAATAACGAATACCTCGGCCGCTCGCCCGCTAGGGAAATTTATTTAAACGAAGCCATTCAATAACGACATCCCGAGCGAAACTATCGACACTCTTCCCCTTCGACTCGTCTCTCGTTCGGGCTGAACCATCTCGCCACTCGACCCATTAATTTTTCAACCAGTCAGCAATCCACCGCTACTTCCTCTTCCTTCTTCCCATCTTTCGTCGGTCGTTCGTCCCTTTGAACAGCGTTCATCCCCTGGCCGTGTCTTCGAATACCACTTAACCGGTCACCCGACTGTCGGGCATGAATAAAATCATCATCGGGCAAAGCGATAGGTCGATCGATTCGTTATCAAGTGTCTTTTCAGCTGTGCCTCCATTGAGTGGGTTCGAAAACCTTTCGAAACGATACGGAAGCTCGGGCTGTGTGTATACGTATCGAGATACTTTTTAGTCGGTTATTAAACTGCTGAAATGCTTTCACCGAAGCTCGATGTTTGCATAATCGTCGGGTTATTATCTTGGAGATTGATTTTATTATGGATTAAAATACTGCAGTTGCTGTAAAGAGATTGGGGGTATTTAATATTTATTAACATTAACAGGGTAGTCATTAATTATTAGCGTAGAATACAGTTTATGGATACGGTAGTCTCAGCGAAGGTAATGGTTTAATTTAACGAAATAAACGGGTCGTAAATAGTGATGAATTCAACCCCTTCGCTACGGGATCCGAGCCCCTGTACACTTTGAGTTATTTACGCAGAATAATTGGATAGAAGAATATCAGTTACTCTGGAGGCCCCAAGCATTGCAGAGTTGTTAACTGATATGAAATTTTTGCAGGCGACTATAGTCACCTTTAGTATGCAATGAGAAAGACTCTGGGCTGTAGTTGGTTTTAAATCCTTGCCGTATGATAATAATTCATGACGAACACAACAGTACCATACATAGGGTGCTATTCAAATAAAAAGCAACCATCCAAATATTGATGTATGTTTAAAATGACACGGCATTGTTGAAATAAATGGCAGAACATTATTATTATGACAGTGTCGCAAAGAGATCTACTATTATAGAGATTTACTTTATGGATTTCATTAATAAAAGTAAGAATACGGGGGGAACCATGAGTAGGTCTATGTGAAACATCTGAAGTGGCAATAAACGTTTAGGGGAAGAATCGACACACTTTAATTATGTGGCAGTGGTCGATTGTATAAGTGGCTATAAATATATCTAATAATAAGAAGAGTGCATATCCACAGTAGAGATCCAGAGTAGAGCTATACGCAGTATACTATCGTTAATGGTACTAAAACTTTCCTGAAATCAAGATAAATGACGTCAATTTCTGTTACCCTCATACAGCGAATGGTGGATGATTTATCGATGTATAAGAACATATAAAATATTTCGGTAGGTGTTCACACGGATTCGCAACTATAAATGAATTCGTAACTGGGAAGCTAATTTCGTTTCACAAAATGTTTAACGAAAATTAGACTACAAATTGATTCAATATTTGTATAACATAAGGATTCTTGTATGCACAAAAATTGCACTAGTAGGACGTATTTGAAGCGCGAAGCAAACTATCCCTTTAACCATTAAATAAACAATCAATAAATGTGAAATGTTTGATTCAGACTTTAATATTCTTCAAATTCTAATGTGAAACAAATGCAAAGGTTGTCTTGAAATGTTCAAAATGCCTTGCATACAGAAGTACATACAATGTACAATGTGTTTCTGGCACGGTAGAAGCTCGAGATGCAAAAATTAAGCATTCTACGTTCTGCACTTTGGTAATTAGAATGAAACAAGTACACGCACACAGCAAGAAGAATTTGCACCCGCATTATTTTGTCTTGCAAAATTTACTCTCTTACGTCGTTTTATTTAAAATTCACTCGCCAATGTGAATTAGAAACAGGTGATTATATAATTACGAAAATGTTACGTCGAGAATCTAGTCATCGTTACGAGTGCCTATTTGTCCCGTGGCTGTCCTCTTTGCTTGTGGACACTGATGTAAAGTAGAGTGCTTAACTGTATGGGTAAAACGGAATTACGCTTTTGCAGGCATTACAATACATAAACCGCTTCAAGTTCGTCTGAATTACCTTTGCAAACATTTTACAATTATTTTCACTGCATTTTGCCTTTTCGCGAGCTTTACTATTTAACAACGCGGAATAATGTTTTTGTTAAATAGAATCGGAACAAAGTTTCGCAACCTCTGCGTAATTTGGATTTAGAAGAAGCATTTGTATGTACTGGTGTTCGTATGGTGTTGGTCTGACAATGAAGGAAATGAAGTTTGATAATGTTTGAAACGAGACGTACAATATATTGAACCATTCTTTTTTTATGTCACGACAAGTTCAATTGTTTTAATATTTGTATATGAATTTTGAATGAAATTTTGAAATACCATGTTCCTTCTTTTTGGTGTAGTCAAATTATATACGAATATATCAAGCTTATGCTTTTCTAAACCAAGAATGAAAGGCTGACTGATTGTCAGTAGTACGAAATACCATAAGGCAAACACTTTTCAAATTTTTAAATGATTTAACAGATATTTTTATACATTATACATTATACACACACATTTTCATCAGGAAGGTATTTTTTGTACTTTCATGATCGCAATCAACAATTGCTCGTGGTTTTCGACAATTTTATTTTATCATTACATATTAAATTCTTTATCCAAGAAATCTTATGAATTGCCCATTATTTATAAATGTTTATTTACAATTACACAGATTCTATTAACTTCTTTGAATGTATTGTGGGATTGGCAACATTGCGTGAGTGTCTAGAATGATTCCGATTTATGAATGGTAGGTTCAGAGCAGAGTACCTGAGAAGGTCGTGTGCATGTAGGGTACAGCGGCCCAAGGGTTCGGATGGTCGGCACCGACCATCACCGAGGAATGACTGCGAAGTGTGTCCTAAATGAGTGAGAGCAAATGAGGAATAGAATGAGAGAGGAACTAAGAGTGAAAGAATATAAAGAATGAATGATGCGTGCAAGAGGCAGAGTTAAGAAAGGATCGAAGTGAAGAGCATCGTGAAGTGAAGAGTATCGTGAGAATCGTTGTTTGTTTGAGTATCCTCGTGTGTTGACGTATTTTATAATAAAGTTAGTGTTTTATTAGAGTGGACTGGAGTCTTATTACCTCACCTGTCTTCTATTCCAATCTACGTGAGGTTTACGAAAAATAACTTCTAGAGTATCAATACGTTCCCCTTTGTAAATTGCAAGGAAACTCCGACAATTTAAAATCAATTTACATTACAAGTAAGTGTGCACTTCTATCGATACACAGATTTCAAACGTGCTCCAGTTTTCAAAGATTCTCGTCAAACAAGGATTGATTCACGTTGTGAAGGCGCAACTTCATTGATTTGCAGACCATACAGTGCATACTGAATGGGATACCCGCTTTTCGGCAGGTTCAAGCGAAACTTTTCGCATCGCCAACGGGGTAAAGAGAAACTTCTTATTAGAAAAGGAAAAAGTACTGTATTTGTAGATTGGATTCTGTAAATTCAAATACTCAAATAGCTCAATTAAACAGCTCTTCCCTTTTCCCATTTCCATTATCGAGCTGGATATTTCGTAATTTAATCAATCTGTACACTGAATTTAATTCTGTGTGTAACTTATGGTGCACATTTTATACGAACAAGCTGGATCATTACGACTCTGATATTACTGGAAAACCAATTGACAAGTTAAATTTAATAACGAGGTTCGCGAATTACATATTTTATTTCGTTGCTATTAATATAAAACGAAATTCTAGTTAAGTTAAAAAAGAATCTTCGTGCTGTAAATTATGGTGAGGCTAGTATTAGCACTTGTCGCTGGCAAGTAGTTTACCACTCTGTGCCGTAACGTATATTTTCTTGAATTTATGGCTTGTATTTTTACAACCAAGATGCGTTTAGGAAGGGTAGGGAACGTCGTACTGGAGGAGACTGAAATTTATTGCTTCAAGTTATGAATTTTCGTTCAACCCTCTTTCTGTGGCAGATGTGTCATAGACGTAGAAATTGCTCACGAGCGTATCGACATTATTTTTTTATCGCTCTTGAAAAAATACAACTACAGGTAATTTTTTAGCGAAACATCATTCGCCAAGAAATATATTATGTACTACCTGTGATGTTGCACATATTTCATCTAAGACATAAAGAAATGATTTACAATATTGGTATTCAATAATGAATGAAAGTTCAGGTGAAAGCAATTAATTTGCGACCAATTAGAACATAGTGGTATTTATAAATCACTGTAAAAGTTTGTTTAATGTTGCATTCAACAAGTGCCGTTGACACATACAGCTAACAAGTAGATATTTGACATAAATGGTATCTAAACGTAGCTGGAATTGTTAACTTAAAAAATTGCCATTCATAGTAGGTCATTTATCCAAACTTCTACAACAATTGACTGCCCTCGTATACATACGAAGAGTCAGGAAGAACGATTCAAAGTTTTGAATTCTCAAAATGCAAGTTGCCCGAGGGGTTTGCACATCCTTTTTACATTTCTGTCCGGGGATCCGGGCAGAAAATATTTTTATTACGCTTCAACGAAACTTTGCACCCAGGCAAGCTTAAATTTACGTAGGTCAGTTTTTAAATTACGCATCTGTAGTAATAATAGCATTCCTGTGCAACGCAGCACATGCGTACGATATTCAATGCTTAAATTGAAACGAAAAAGATTTTGTTCTTAATTATTTCCCTTGTGATTAATCAAAATGTTTCTAAACAAGTAACTCATCTGTTCGTTGTAATGTTGTGAAAGTTCCGCTGAACTATGAATTTTATAGATTTTTTATTAGTGAATTGCTGGACTCTTTATAAATTAAATACATTTTCGAATAAATAAAGTTCTAATCTACGTTATAACATTATGTTGCAGTAGTCTTTTTATTATAACCCTTGAAATCCAGTGTTTAATCATATTAATCAATTAAAATAGAAGAACTAATATAAAAAATGTCTTCTAGTTTTTCTGCAAACATATAGGTAAAGGAAAAACTGGGCACAATTGTCAATTTTACACTTTAAAAACGAATACATGTTCAGAAAGAAAAATTGAATGGAATAAACTAATCTGAAATAATTCACTGTACACAAATGTCGAACGTTTAGCACAGCCAGATATAAAATACACTTGTTTTAAACGTAGGTACTAAATCATCACATACAATCGTATATAAAAAACGATAATAGGTCAAATATACGTCGTGTATCCCCCGAGATGCGTTGGCAGCCAACGATTAATGTTGGATACAAAATCGAATGAAATACGTTTGCCTATCTGTCATTTGCAAAAATCTACATGTTCAAAAAATAAGATCGCTGTGATAATTATATAAAACTATTTTTACACCTATCAGCGGAAGAACGAATACAATAAACGCTCAAATATATTAGATTGTTACGGATATTCATTTGATTTTAAGTATCAGTGATCTATCAATCTATAAACGCTATCTACTTGAATACTTTAATATTGGGAATCTGACAGTTCGTTAAGTAACCCATTCAAATGGAAGAACAAAAAGATTTTCGATATTGTAAAAAGTCAAAGATATTATTCGCAAAAAGAAATACTCCCATCTGTTACTCATAAAAATCGAAACATCCATTGTAACGGTGCTCTCACAATTCGTTCCAACTTTCCGTCCATCGAAGGAATAATTTAAAAATGCCGAAATTGAAATCACAAACTACATTCCCCCTATCGGCATTCCAAGCAACCAAGAAGAAATATAGTCGTGCGGAAACATCGGGGGAAGAAAATCCCTTCGCCCGTGTTCTGCTTTGACAATTTTCACATCGAGAATCCCGGTGCTTCGAAAGATGTATGAATATTGGTTTTCAAATGGGGCGAATTCATCTTTGTTCTTTATTTTTATTTGTTTCCACGACGGCAACAACCGTATCGCAACGAAAGGCCAGGCCGTCCTCGGTAACTAAAGCTCGTAATAGGAGCTGCGCTGAAAAATCCCTGGTTAGACGGAACGGTCCGTCAGAAAGAGTCCAGTAAAGTCTGTTGTTTGTAGAAGAAATGAAAAGAACGAAAATGGAATCTGGTAGGGTCAATAAACTTCCGACACAAAAGCGAAATTAATCAAAGGACATAAAAGTATCCTGGGACATTGGCTGAAATTTTTCGAGTAAAAATTACAAAGCCAGGATATCGATGCAATATCGATCAGACGCTCGTGAAACCTCTGAAACTCCACTAATGAATAAAGCTGACTGTACTCCGTGCGTAATGTGATAGTAGAATGTCTGATTATACGAGCAGATGAATTTGAGCACGCCGTGTATAACTTGCGAGATTCATCCCATCGATTTCATTTCATTGGGAGTGGCAAATTACTGAGGCGAACGATGTTTGTGATTTTCGATGGATTTCTCAGTTGTAGTATTGTTCAAGGGAACGCCCGTCCATGTTTTGAAAAGTTTCCATTAAGCGCCGTCGGAAGAAATATTTTCGCAAAACGCAGCATCGACGATATCAGTAAAACGATCAGCTCTGGCGAAAAAATATTGTGATTTCATCAAAAAGTAAATTCCCATTCTACGCGTTCGTTCCATTGAAAGGTGGGTCGCAATAATAAATGATAACAGTAGCACCGAATGCTATAAACCATGCGACATTTAATCAATCGTACACGTTATTTTCCCACTGCAAATGTATTTTTACCTTGGCATTCGTGATCATATACGAAAACAAAAGCAATCCCTTTGAAAATACTTGGACGCGTGGAGTTTGGTGAATCGAACTTTCTCACAATCCCTGAAGAAACCATCAGATTTCGTTTCGTTGGACACTGAAAATCCCGAGCGTATCCGAAACGTGTTGAAGTTTGGATTTCATTTTCCGAGATTTATCGAGATCGTTTCTATCACAGCATGCTACATACAGGAAACAAATCGCGAGTAATCCGCACGTGTCACACGGTGAAAAAAGGGTTCCCTTCCCCACCGTTCTTATTTCTTCTTTTTTTTTCTACCGCAATATGGATTTTATTCGGCACCTCTATCGAAATAGAAATTCTTTTGATTTAGCGTCAGTCGGCCGAGACGAACGTATTGTTATGGCGAGCATAGAACCAGGTTTAAATGAGATCCTTGGACATCAGAATGCTTTAGTTCCTTTTGTCCCTTCCCTTTCTGCCTTGATAGTAGAGAAGGACGCAGAGTATGCAAGAAAGGTGGAAAAGGTTGCGGTGTGCGACTGTCGTACTTTGAATGCACGTGACCTTCTTTTTTAACTATGTATAGAGACGCATTGAAAAAGTAATGGTTTCTATAAGACGAAACAGGGATATTGAGAGGTTAGTGAAAACTAGAGAATGTTTAATACTATGGAATAGAATATAGAGACAGTTTTTATAATCAGTGATGTGAAATGAAATTTATATATGCTCTTAGTCATATGTATACGCATTGTACAAGTATCTGCATTGTTTCCTGAATCAGTGAAAATTGAAGGTAGAAATGAATAGTATCTTTAGATGATTTCTTTTTAAATACATTGTTATGAAAGCTTCTGACGCACCGGGTAATAATTTTTCTATTCCCGTTGAGAATGTCCCGTGTTTTCTTAGATTGCACTCTTGTGAAAGCTCTTACACACATGCGTCTCGCATTTTATGGCGTTGTAAATGGAACGGATAAAGTGCAAGCGTAAAATTCAAAGTTGTCAGTAACGTGAATTAAAAAGTTACAGGGACTTTAAACCACGACGCATGAAAAACTTTCAACGATCATGCGTTCGCTGATTTCGTATATAATCATGTTTACCAGGATTCAAATAACGAATATTTAAATTGCAGTAGATGCTGAGTGAAGCGTTTCGATTTAATTCATTATGATTTCATCGCCTGTTATAAAAGTTATTTTTCGTTAGCAGCTTTCTTCGTGGAATGACCGTAATTTTATCCTAAAGTCTTTCAACAATGAAAGAGTTTTTATGACTTCGTCAGATTCAACATTGTGCTGGAGCATAACGACGCCCTAGTACGTGTATAACGAAAAATAAAGTAGACCGTAAAATATAAGAAAAATTTGTTGCAAATGTTGTTAGACGCCATTGAATTTTCAGTGTAACTGATTGTTTAATTGGAATGTACAAGTTTCCTATCTTGATGTGCGAGTTTACTTTTCTATTTATCTTGTTTCAATATTAATTCATTCGCACTTACCTGTATGATAGAAATGTTATAATACACTTGTGAAAATACATTGACAGGTTTTATAACGAGTTTGAATATAACTCAGTAGCACGTGGTTGAAATCCTTACTCGGCGCAATGATATTAAGTCATACTGACTTAATTGTTCCCGTATCAAAGTATTTCGAATGAATAACTGTATCGAGTGTCTAGTTGTTTATAGGTAGGAATAGAATCGTAGGTGGAATTCAGCACATTAATTATACGCGGCGCATCATCGCGTGGAGGGAATTATAATTCTAATTATCTCCGTTGTAACTCATTGGGGGCTTGTAACAAACCGTGCATGCACATAAATCAAATAATAACGATCATGTAACTGTAATGAAATAACGTAATGTAATGTTTTATGAGAATGGAAGATATATTTTTCAGAAGTTCATGTGAGAAATACGTGACACAAAAAGATGGCGCTTATTTTTTAGCGTTTAACATTTTCGATCAATTAATATTTGAATATAATTATGAATTAAACAGATTCGACTTTTAGTTAGAACTTTAATATAGGAAAATGCTGGCCAGAAAATTGTAACATAATAAGTTGATTTGCCAGTGTTGAAATGACTTTCCTTACATTTTATTGGAAAATATGATATAATAGATGCTACAACTATGACGTCAATTTACTTAAAAACTTTTTTTGTACCTTTTAATGAAATAACATCCTTGAGCAAACATTTACCTGACGAATACTTCTCCTTGGGATTGTAATAACCGTTTAACGCTGCAGGATATTTTCGTTCTGTGTGTATTTTCTGAGAAGAAACTCGTGCAAACTTGTATTAACTCGCAGCCATTTTGAACAATTCATATTTTGTTCGTACTGATAATATGTTTCGCGCAATATTTTACATAAGAAGATGCGCATACGTATTACATGAGTATTGAAATCTGTAATACTGGGATGAATTTAAAAAGTATGAATTTAAAGTACATTTTCATAGCCCATTTTACAGTCTCTTTGTTTGTTATATGATATTATCCTTAGAAAATAGCAATTAAAGCATGCTTTAGCATGCTAAAGCATGCAAATTATGCTTTTTTCTCTTATAGATTATTGATTGAATGTTATAACACTTATTGATTGACTTTCATAGTTATAAATATATTATAGTTCTGTACACGAGATAATGTAAAGTGTTTAACTATCAGAACCATTTTTTAATGGAGTATAATAACCATTATTGCTTCTGGTCTACGAAAAGTATACTCACGAGTTGCACGTATATATTTTTATACGAGAGGAAAGTTCATAAGATTAGAACACTTGCTAAGAGAGTAAGAAAATGAAATCGCACGAACAGTAAACTTTGCCACGGAGTGGTACTTATAAATTTTTTTTAAATCTAAAGTTGACATTAGTTAGATGACTCTTTGGTTGCTTTTCGAGAGCAGTGGCGTGCAAACCGCCGAGAGTGAACGGGTAGTGGAGAAACACTCGTGAAAGCTTTTGGTTAGTACGGTTTATAAAACTAACATCGTCAAGTGTATTCGCGGATATTCATTAAAAGTACGTTTATAATCTAAGTTTGCGCAACTTCACAAACCAATCACACTGCAGATTAAGTTCTTTCTCGATAGGCTGAATTAAAACTATTTCGATTGTCCAAAAATTCCGAAGGTAATTATTTCCAAGCGGTAAACATTTCTCAAAGCTCGGCGCGTATAAGACAGAGGAAACGAAGTAAGTACGTTTTTACTATCCCGGCTATTACGCGAGCTCGAGGCTCGGCAATTCTAGAATTAATTAACGCGGGTGTATAACGTCGAAACTGATATTAAAGGTATAAAAAAATGTTTCAAATAAAAGTTAAACCGCTCCAACGGGAACATTACAGGGTTTGTGGTTCCCGCTATCTTTCAAGAATAGGATCGTTTATTCTTTCAGGTATTCTTTCAATATTGTAGGTTGAAATAATGTATTTCAAGTATTGTATATTGGATTGTCTAATAAATTCGTGCAGCTATTTGCATGAAACTTTATTTTCGTTTAATCTCGCCTTATACAAATTAATTCACAATTCTCAATACACGACGAATGTTTAAAAGTATGGTGCAATTATGTTATTGTAAATTCTGTGGACGAATTAGGATTGACAAAATTAGGATTGACGACAAATTATTGCATACAACGTTAGACGTTTAACGTGCGATAAAGCTAATCACAATAGGATCTCGGTTCACCGTCGTAATCGATATAGGCTCACAATTATCCGTAGTTTCGATCATCCGGGGCCACGTTATTCAAGGTCTCGAACTTAGTAACAATTTACGACCGCCTATCGTGATAAGCCCCGTTGATATTGAAAGTTTGTCCACGTGCGATTCAGATTCAGTTGACTTATTAGATGGTCATGAACTTTTACATAATCGTCTGAGAAAATTTAATGAAAATAACCTTAATAAAAATAAAGCGATAATTATCAGTATGAAATCGTGATTTAAATTATAATCAAGTTGTTAATAATCTTTTATCACCAAATATTTCCTTGGTGTGAAATTATATAGTCACTAATAGCTGTTTAATCGGTGTTCTACCGTGCATCGCATACACGTGGATCGTTATCGATCGCGGCGTGGAGCTCGCGCGTTTGTCAGTTTTGCGGATACGCGCGAGAATTCCTGAGAACGTATCCCTGTAATTGCTCGAGCGACTTCGTTTTCGTTTAAGCCGGTGGCAAACGGAATACGGCACGATCCAATTCAGTTCGTTGCAATAAGCTCCCCTAACGAAAGATCGTTCGCCGTTTGTAGATTATTCGCGATGAACGCTTTCCATTATTCTTGGAATTGATTGAAGGTGCTCGTCAAATAAACTTGGCGTTCATTAATGGGATATCGTTGATCAGTGGTTCAGTCGAATTGCGCGCGAATATAAAGAGAATCCGCGTAATATAATTTCTGTATTATTTTATGTCGAAATATTCGCGTTATCAACGAAGGAAAGTTTTGTGACTTTTATAACGCTTCGTTCACTTGACCATTGGGTCAATGTGGTATAGATTGAAATATCGAAAACAATAATGAAAGTCCCGTTAATAGATTCTGGCAAATGTCACTTTAAACTTGATGGGTCTAGTTCAACTACCAAAGGCAATATCCAAATTGCAGATTAATGGGTGCGAGAACACTAAATTGACACGTCCACAGCTCCAATTAAACAATTCTAATCGCTAATCGTGCACGTTGACACTAATCTGCTACATATACCAAACACATAGTTTGACAGCAATAGGATTCGATGTATCTATTTAAATCTATGAATACCTATATTTACTGCTGACTTCAAGCGTACCCAAATGATTCGAATGCTGCGACTCTATAGTTCCTAAATTCAACCCTTTCACTATGGTGAAGTGCACAATCACTGTTCTCAGTATTCCCCTATTCTACGCATTAGAGCGTCGCAATGTACAATACTTCGATTTTATCGCATTGTATGCACAATTCATAAGCCATTTAATGGAACTTAGTTTTGAACGACGAGAAGTTTTAATAAGATAACAAGATTATTACATATTATACAAAATTTTATAATATATTATTATACAAATTAAATAGGATAACTTGAACAAAATTTGTATCAAAAATTAAATCTGACGGAGCTGTATTATAGTGGAAGTTACTAGCGAAAGGATTATAATTATTATTCAACGTGTATTATATTAAAAATAAAGTGAGATCCCAAATGATTAACCATTAGGAATATTTTATAGAGCCCCGTCGTTAGCCAAGAACGCATGGTTGGTAATTTAACGAATAATGTTCAGTGACTTTTAAAATATGCAACCAATCCACGCGATTCGATGTTATATTCATCGCGCGATATCACTCGGAGATTCAAAATTGCGAAGCTTACGGACGAGTGCTTTCCGTTTATTCACCCGTGTAATATATTCGCGTGAGAACGCAAGCGGAAATCGTCGAACAACAAACTCGCACTGAAATTACACGGCGCGTTTCCCTCCCAAAAGAGCAAATAGGGGACGGGTTCTAATTCGCGGAACATCCAACAAGGAGGCGACATATCATAAAAAAATGAGTCGGTAGTACCTACAGTAAAAATCTCTATCTTATGCAAACGCTCGCTTTCAAAGTAATGAAGGTGAATTTATATATTTCGTAACAGCTTCATTTGCTTATTCGTTAATTCAACTTCGTCAAAATCAAAGTTACGCTGCTCACTGGCAAATATTAATCTTTGTGTGTGCGTTGAAACATGACACAATGACAGGTGTTCTGATAATTCATCATACTTACAATTATTATACTTGAAAACGAAAAGGCCTAAACGAGAATGTAAGGGAAGAAATATTCTTCTCGAAACACAAGAAACGTTGGGGACCCACAATTGTATGACAAATTTTTCAGCACGTTCGAAACGTTGGAAAAACTTTGCTCGTTCCAAAATTGGGGAAGAATATGAAAGTTTCATATTTGACGTATGCGGAATTTTATATGAACGGCTCGAAATGTTCTTTGGGTAAAATTAGACTCCAGTTGGCTGTCGAAAGCTGAAACTTTTATAAGCGGCCAGGTTTCGGGTATGAACCCTTTCCTAGCAACGTGGTTACCCACCACGTGCAAACATCCCCGTCATGTCTGGGAAACGTGTGAAGTCGTTTGGCGCATAGCCGTTTACTAGAAAAGTTATCGCACACTTCGAAAGCGCGGAAAATATGAAACTGTATCAGGTAGTGGCGATTTAGCGAGCTTATCTTAATAGAGTGAAAAGGACTGGCTTTGAACTTTTAATTAAGAATCCAGAAGGATAAAATTTATCCTGCGATTTTTATGCGAGGTTTATAACCGAGATGGGATAAAGTTTTAATTATTGCGCTCTTTCTTTATCGCTACTCACAGAACCGATTTAGTTCGTTCCTAATTCTTCTGTTTATAGTTCAAGCCCGTTACTTGCGCATTCATTTTGTTTATCTGCAACAACTGCTTCCGCTTATTTCAACATTCACCCTTACTTTCATGCTTTAGAGTGGCGGATCACGAATTTATCGGTTTTAAACTCGGGGAACAATGTTCATTGCTACTTTGCAAGTTACATGATAATAAACCGTAATAATCCTTGCATGAAATGTGTTGTGAGAGCAAAGAATTTTCCACTTTAAAAATATTCATGAAAATGTACAAAAAAGTTGTTCGCTACGAAGAGGAGTTACTGTTTTCTGTTTCACTTTTAGTTGTTACAATATGTGTGTGATTGAAATGTTTGCTCGGCAAATATTGCCAAGTACAGATAACTAATACACGATGTTATAATTAGTACTGCCGTGCACGAGTAATAATAAACGTAGTTTAAACCGTTTTCGAGCTACGTAGGATAAGTTGTGTCGAAAATGTATGGAATAAATCTAGCATGATGGGTGCATTGAGCGATTCAACGAGAAACGAGTGCTTCAACTCAACAATGGTTTTCATCTTACATTGTACACGAATGAACAGAAAATCTCCGACTAAGCAAACGTTGGACTTTTCTCTGTTACTGAAATTTAGCTTAAATTGCACAGTGAAACGTATATTAAATGGAGATAATATCGTTCCTCTTATAGTATTTTGTTTCAATACGAGAGAACACTGTTTTCTTGAACATCTATATAATTTTACTCAGGTGTATTCATTACCTATTTCAATTGACATATTAATTTATAGTTAATCAGAGGAACAGTAACAACATAACGGGCAATTTTTATTGGTTTTTTATTGATTGTATTACATTATACGCTTACTGAACCGAATAAGAAAATAATTGGCTAGTGACGTTGGTTTTTGTACTTTAATCATCGAGTTCATTAGTAGTTCTAATTGACAATGATATATGCACAATACCTGCAGTTATAATGGTGAGTAATAAGAGTAGGCAAATGACTCATTTTACTCATTAAATATTATTCATCACAGAGCTGAGTCCCGCACTGTCTAGATTTTTCTCCAATTCGACATTCTTTATTGATTTTTCTAAAGACATTATGCACTGTTTAAAAATTAATTGAAAATATGTTATCAATATTTTCTGTCATGGAATAATTAAATAAACGGACACTGGGGTAGATAACGTATTGAAAAAAGTACTTTACTGTTTTATTCGGAATCCCTGCTATGTGATTGCAATCCACTTAGTATAAACACAAGGAAGAAACGAAGTTCCTTTCTTTTACGTCTTTTATTTCTCGCCTTCTTTTGTGTTGCCCGGGTTTTACTTCAGGTTAATTAATTGCAACTGCGCTACACCACCACTTCTGAGTATTTCTGGAGGTCTGAAGCATCGCACACAAATCTCCCTTTGTACTTTCGCTCAAGTTTTCGTTTTCTTTTCAACCCTTTACCTCCTTACTCTCATATCGAAAGTCGCTGTGCTACTTCATAAGACCGTTCATATTCGCCCGAATACAGCATCACAAATGGCAATTAAAATTAACACTAAACACAGAAAACTGGAACCAACGATGACGAACACAATATTACATAAGAAAAGAAGAAAATTAGTCTCAATGTCGCCAAAACAGAAAAAAAAAGAAACGAAGAGAAAACCTATACCCATTTGTAAATTCACTGCCGTAAAAGGAACCGCTTCGATATAAGCACCGTGGAAAAGAGAAATCGAACCGGTACGTTCGTGGTATTTGAAAACTGCTCTTGACAGGCGAGAATCCGCGGAAAGGTGGTGGAAGGCTGTACTCGATCGAAGCGAAAGAGAATGGAAATCGTTTCCCGATGAGAGCTGTCTATTCGACGTCCGGCAGACAGCGGTCTCGGTTTACCCGGCGGCGAGCTCTCGAAATCTCTAAACGTACTTGGACGAAATGGAATTGCAAGTGACGGCAAACAATTTCGATCGACGCACTGCGATGGCAACGGCGGCGGCGGTGGCGGTGTTGGTGGTGGTGGTGGGAAAGGGCCGGATCAGTTTCACGTGCATAGCAAATATATGGACAGTTGCATTGTCCAGACGATCCGCGGACGTGGCGGCGGTGCAGCATTACTTGGATCGATAGAACAAGTAGAGGATTGTAATTGAGTAGGCGAGCGCAATGCAAGTCCTGACCGGTATCAATCAGCATAGAAACGGTCTATCTGTGCGTCATCTATCGTACAGGATATATCGGCGTAACTCGAGTAAATTGATGCGGAACATTGGTTTAGGGTCTGCAATTGCCACCTACATTCCAGCAATACGTCGTCAACGTGCAGCAAGGATCATCAACGTTGCTATTCACATATTTCAATGGGTGTGTCGCGTCGTGGCTAACCAATGTTCCGCTATCCTGAAAGGATCACCGTAGGGAAGTGAACGATCTATACATATATGACTCGGCCGTTCAACGAATATTTCTTTTTTTAACGAAATGCCATTTCGCGGGACAGGTGCTGGTGTATGCCAGACCATTTTCAACCGAACAATAGACTGTGCTATTCGTGGACTTTTAAAAATCTTTCGGTCGTGCGTACAGATTTTTGGGGTAACGTTGGATTGATTCTTCATTTTCTGACCCATTCATTATGGAGTCAAATTCATTACGAAAAATTGTATGAACGTTATCTATAACGACGTACCACTATTCGTATTATTTATATAAATTATACCTTGGCTGATCAAGCAGAGGGCCTCATTGTAAGTGTTTATACGTATAGTTTGGATATTGATAAACACTGTACTATTTTGTGTACCCAGGATATTTTCATAGTTGAGAGTATCGAGGGGGTAAGTTATTTATTCATTTAGTCGAGAAGATTATTAAATAAGTGTTATTCTCTTCCGTGAAGTTTAGGTGCTTTTGGAAATTTTTGGAACTACGATACTTGTATGTATTGGGTTCTTCTAGATCAATCTTATACGAATAACTACGAAAGGCCTTGGAAAAAACCGATTTAGTGTTTCCGCAGAAGTGACCCTAGTGTAACAGAGGTTCTCCGTAATTGACTATTATCTTGCTACCTTTCCCCCTGCTGGCTCTACTCGTGCGTGAATGTGGAAGATGCAGAAGATTGAGGAGAAAGTTGTGAGGCGTCTACAGAGATGCTAAAGGGTCATAAGGATGTACCACCTGTTGACGCAGTTAGTGTCTCAGGCCACATGGCTTTGTGCAGGTATTAAATTGACGAAGAAAACATGTTACGTATTTTAACTTGCTGATAATTATCTATTTATTAATTGCAAGCATCATAGTTAGGGAAGTCCCGAAGATACTCAAAGTATCGTGGTAGGTCTAAATAAACATTTAAAATTGTGATGTAATTGGAGAGCAGTGGGTGCTTATAATGTTTAAAATGTTATATAATAAATTACGTCTTACAAGTGTAATACGCTCACTTTAAAAATTTAATAGTTATTATTTTTATTATGCATCTTCAAACAGAAGTGCACACATTAATTTTTATATTTTCGCGCAGTACTCCTGACAACTTTTACCGTGAACACGTTTTCACCTGTTAATTACTAGAGGATAAACAACTTCGTCGCAATAGAACAGACTTTCTAAATAAGAACACCTCTTCAGGGACAAAAAAGAATTCCGAAAGTGAACACGTTGATGGTCCTGGTAAAGCTTCAATCGAAATGTTATCCATTTCTCGTTAAAGCCGGTTCTTTTCTAGAATAATTCTATTTCCCAGTAGGCCGACTGTCGACCAGGCCAGGCAACTGAAACTGCTGAAATTGAGGGACGCTGGTTTGGCCTGTTAATCACATTGAAACACGTTTCTTCGGATTTCGTGCAGGTTTTCAAAGTAATACCCGAACAACGTATGAATAGGTGCAATCCGTGAGCTTGTTCCAACGTAGTTTCGCAGCAATCAGTACTCGATTGACAAACTGAGGAATGTGACTTCGTTCTACAGTAGTTCCACGGGCTCGTTTATCACTGTCATATAATTCCGTGCTTACCGGCATTTTATTTAGGAAATCAATGTGAAACTGAATAATTTTACACTGCTGGCGAACGATATTAATTATTTACAAGTCAACTGGAAGCAAGCTATAAACATCTCTGGTAACAGAAATAAACTAAACGTATCGAAAATATCAAATAATTAATTCGTACAATATAAATCATCTATTATGATATAATTCACTATTTATAAATAATAATTACAACATAAATAATGAAATAACGTTTCACGATCCAGAAATTTGCGAAATCATTTACTAGAGATTATACATTCATAAATTTATATTTTTGGGAGAAATTAATATTTGAATTTAAGATACATTGTATCAAGGTGCAATGAAAAGTTTTATCCGTCCCAAAGGCACTTAAATTTCAGATGCACATTCAATTTCGCTGTTTTCTTTACTGCCTCGGTAACTACATAAGTCCGAACAAATGTTCAATCAAGTTGGATGCGTAAAAGTTACCCCATTTATTAGCCGCCCGTGTAGCAAATCGTTTAATGTTCAACAAATTGGATGCGCCAACAGTAAAGCCGCCGAAGTAACAAAACCTGTTCGAGGATATCAAGTTGATGAAACGGCTGAACCATAAAATGAAAGGTTTGTAGCTGCCAGGTACGTATAAGACGTATCGAAGTTGGAGTATCGATAGAAACGAAGTAAACCGGGCGTCGAGTTTATTTCACTTTATAGAAGCACCGACTGACACTACTTTCTTCGATGATGCAGTGATAGTAAACGATAAACTTTTTTACACGTGCACTTGTGCTTTTCAACATCACTTGAACGAGGTTTAATTGGCCGTACATGGCATGGTGTAATGCACAGTAATGATGGCATTGAACTGCCATTTCGAAACTAACTTGTCTCCGATGAAAAATAATCGTAGAATGGAATAGAATGTTAGTATACATTTGAATCGGATAGAATAGGTCTGAAAGGGCGTGCAGGCAAATGTTGTATTGGATAACAAAAATGTTTTGTGTTTAGGTAAAAGAAAGTTAAATCCAAACATATATTTTCTTCATTTTCGTGCACTATTACTGTTATACCAACGATTCGTTATTTCAGCGTACAAACGATCGAACAGGTATTCACGTGTACTGTTTCACTTAAGTGGTATAGGTACTGATTAATCAGACGCGCTGGTACGAACATCTATTGAGTTATACTACTTGTGTCTATCGCAGCTCCCTGTGTATATCGCGTGCAGTTAATATAATATGTCTGGCCATGTTATTAATAATATTGCGACACATGCGAAACAGTGTAAATAAACTTGATGGTTTGGGCCACAATGTGAAACAGATCTTAATGGTTATATTTTATTCGAACTACGTATAACAATACTCGTGTGCTTTATTGTATAGTTACATAAATATTAATTGTAATGTTTAGTGCAATATTAAGGCTATCAGTAAAATTTAAACTAATATTCACGAATTTTGTTAACGTAGATTAATTAATATTGCAAGTGAGATATTTTTCAAACAGTTTATTCATGAAGAGATTAAGAACGATGTTGTTCTCTTGGGGCACCACCTGGTACGCTAAAATCTGAGAGATTGTGTGTGTTAATAGAAATTTGTCGAGGTGTTGTATAAAGGAAGTACAAGCTTATTAAGGAGTTCGTGGAAATTTGTACCTGAGCAAGTGACGACTGTATAATCGTCCTAGCAAGTAAGGATAGTCTTCTACTATACCACGAGCCTTTCTTATACACAAGTATTTCAATGGTAAAAGGAGAATCAGCTATGGGAAGAAGCATGGGTATGTTTACTTCTCTACTCGCCATTTGCTTCTTCTTATCAGAACATATGTTTACTATGTTACTTTGCCTAAAAGTATAGCCATAAAGTGCCCTTATCTCTGAGGGCATTTTATTTTATGACAAATTGTATGGGAATCATCTATTATACGATATTGTCCCGTGTACGTACATTTCTTCCATTTATGAAACGCGTTATACACGTATGGAGAAATGTTCACCAAATAAATAATATACGACGTTTGATACGTAAATAAATGTTGTATATAAATAAGATAACATTCTTTTCAATGGAAATTACTATTTTCGAATATTTCATTTGTCCCACTTTTCGTTTACACGTGTCTTATTGTTAGCTTGGCCTTTGTCCATATCATATACAGTTATGAAATATATTTCAAATCTTTTGTTCTTCCCACTAATTTCCCTTTTATACCGTTTTAAGCGCAATGTGTTGCTTCAAAGTGTTTTCTGGTCCTTCGAGCAGTTCGTTCCTAATGGTCAATTAGCATTACCACCTGCTTTCCACGTGTCTTTTGCATTTAATCTTTTTATTCCGATTCACCACAATAGCATTAATAACTCAATTAGATACAACATCAAATGCAAAGCAAAGGATATTTGAATGTAAAAGGGATTTTGCCATCTCAACCACTAGTTACATTCAATACAATTTAATAGATTTCTTTCACGGCTGTTTGTATTTGTATACGTTTCCCTACAAGATGCATTTGGAATGCATTGTATGCTTACATACATTCGATACGAAGATTCGCAGAAGCACTTCTACGAATGTTTATTTTACCTTGCGGATCGTTTCAAAGCTTCTGGATCGAAGAATACGTACCTTTATATTACCCTTATCGGAAGTCCGTGCTACGCCTTTCCTATCAGCTTGTACGTGACGTGGCTACGATTGTGCGTCAATTTGCAGTGTTATCTTCACGGTGGAATAACTTTTAGCCACAACTGGAATCTATTTTCACATAACTGCAGTAACAAATATGTATGTAAATGCGTTAGGTTTGGATTGGACCCAAATCGCAGAAAGTTTTTAAAATGAAGAAACCGCATTTCTAATAGTTCTGTTTAATAGTTTACGTGCAGAATGAATTGCGAAAGCTGGAAAAGAATAAAATTCGCAATATAATATGTGTCATGATGTTACCAGAAATGTATAAACTTCGCCACTTAAAGGAAAAGGCAGAGTCATTTTGATATAACAGGTATACTTGTATTTATCATGTAGGATATTTCCTTCCATCTATCTTACATTCTCTTTGAAAGCATACAATTCTTGTGTGACCTATTCTTTCCATACTGAATAATACTGACGGTACACCATGATAGTAATACTAGAGCCATATCCAACGGGTTACAGATACTATGGAGTTTGAAGTCACTTCAAAAGTGTTTGTCACCTCGTGGGATAAAGTGTATTGCTATTCTAAAATATAATACAGCTCTCGCCCATTGAATTAGTTATAGTGCTTTAGTTAAAAAGGAAAATTAATATTGGTCTTAAATTTTTTTAGAAGATTATAGTATTGATAACTGTACAACTTGAACCTCTATAGTTTTAAAAAAAAGTTGAAGTTCATCCTGCTTGTCGTTTTCGCATAGCAAATTACAATCTGTACTGTAAATGTGGATTTCAATTACTACTGTCACTATTCTCTAAGTATTTTAACAAGTCACATATGAATAATTCAACTCTGCTGTGCTATGTAACTTATTAATTTTCAAGTCAAGTTATATTATACCGGCTTAAATAATGATCAAGGTACGAAAATTAAATACCACCTTTGAAAACAAGTTTTAATTACAGCTATTCACATCCATACTTAAAAATAAAATCAATTATTCACCTATCAGAAATTAAGTAGATGTCAAATGTACAGACGTTAACAGCTAAAGGGTTACAGCTACCATAGAACGAAACATTTTTACAAACGGCACAAACCATCGCGAATTATATTCAGCTATTTAATCGTAAACTGTAGGGAATTCGCAAAAGCACAAGCACAACAAGCGGACCACCGATTAAAAGTTAAATAGACGGTCCCTTTGCGGCTGCCAACCGTATGCAATTAAAGAAAAGTTAAACGCATTTGCGTGCGAAGCGACAGCTGTAAAACGGGTACAAAACAGCGCCAAGGAAAGTTTAAATTAGTGTAAACCATAATCGTTCCCTCTGACCGTGTAACAAACTTTTTACGATAGAGAGCGAACCCATTCGGTCGATGCTTTGCAACGAAATTGTTCTGTCTCTGATCTGCGGCTCTTCGTGAAACGATGCTGGCGAAAAGGATCGCGATGTTCCCACGTGGGATTTCTTTCCCTTTACGAGAAAAATTGCGGGACAAAGAGGCAAAAAGACGCACCGCGGGTCCCTGTTTACATAAGACCTTTTGTACATGACCGTTATCGGGAATATTGAATTGATCCCTACGAATCGAGGAAGTAGCGCATCTCGCCAATGCAACGCCGAGATAAAATGAAAGCGAATAAACCCACGAGATCCTCAAGGAAAAGGAACAACAGGTATTTTTCTAGCATTGCGCTGACTCGGAGGGTAGTATCCTTCTTTTTTTTTCTTCACCTGTACAATGGGATGTGGGCAAGTTCTTGGGAGACTTGATGGCGTAAGTTAGGGGAAATCTCCTACAAGTTTGAGGCCAGTGGCTTTGAAAAATTCGAGTACGTGAGAAAATCTGCTTTTGTCTACCATTCTTTCAGGCGGAGTGCATGGAGTTGTGGAAATTGCTTTAAAAAGTGAATCTTCGCCTTTATAGCGGTGGAGATTTATGAAAAACACTTTAGACGAGAGTGTTCTAGATCAGTGGTTTTTCAATATAAAATTGATTTTCAATGAGTGGAACATTGGGAGCAATAAAGAGGAGATAATTATTTGTTACTAGATGGTCTGTTCGACTTCTGTCCGACTCTCACAGCAATTTATTAATAGAATAAATTAAACGGAATACTAGGTTCCAGGATAGTACAGTTACATTCACAGACAATTTAATTTAATTAAGCTTCAGTAATGATAGTATTAACACGTGAAAAACAAATTGTGTTCTAGATAGATTCCACAGCGTGAATTGAACATGATGAACTAATTAGAATGTTTATTAACTAGCAAATTAATCAGAACGATTTATTAAATAATTAACTAATTAACGGGTTAGCTAATAAATTATATAGAAAATTATTTAAATTATGCAAGAAATAAGTATAATTACTTTGGAAGCTAAATGTATACATTGACATGAAATAAAAGTAAAATAAAGCTATTAATTGTATATATATATGAAAGATTTATATCTAATTCCAGTATTCTATTATTATTGTTAATTAAAATACATATTAATTTTTAATGCATATCTCAACATCATTCACTTTACATGACAATTAAACAACACAGAATAAATACTTGCACAGTAATATAATAAAATGCATAAATAACGATATAAAATAAAACTTAAACAAGTTATCAATAATTCCAAGATCAACAAAGCCACTCTTTAAAAAACGCAGAAACTATGGTACGATCACGTTCGACGTTGGTGTTCCGCGACTCTGTTAACAAAAATATCGCCAAGGGAAATTCGATCATATATTTCAATATGGGCCCACGTGGTATCTATGAATTTTCATTAAAGTGCAGTTCGTTCATTTGAAAGTCGATTCTGCGGCGTGCAATAAATATTCATACAGCGTGGACCGAAAACTTTGCCGACAGGTCTTAGATGTTACCTGACGAGTCGTTACACCGTTCGAGGAACAAAATTCAACCCGGTCATCCGTCACAATGATGACAATTCGAGGGCCGGCAAACGACCGGGCCGCTTTGCCATTTGACAACGCATTGTGCCTACCTGGTGACAAATGAATCCGCGCCTGTCCCACAACAAAGACGCTTATCTCGATCCGTCGCGGAACTTAAATTGCCTATCTGTCATGGATATTTACCACGAGTCGCACGTTTTGTTCGCAGACCCGTGCGAGGACCCTCGGTTTCTTCCTCCTGAGCGCAGCACGCCCACTGACGCTCTATCAAAGCGGACCCATTTTTCTGTCACACAGCCTGACGCACACCCCTGGAGCCTTTTTCACGACGTATCAAATTACGCGGCCTCCATCTCCCTTTCATCCCCTCAAAGCGTTGCGGAATCGTGGGCTGCTATGTCACTTGTTCGTCGATGCGACGGTTGTCGGGAAATCGAACGAGCACTCCGGCGATTTTATTGTTGTGTCGAGGAAAAGTTTTCGACGCGGTTTCGACTTTACCTCATGAGAAGAAACGTTCGATAAGTTGAGAATTGTTGGGATGGGACGTGGCGGCGGGGTATATGGAATGGTTAACGTTGCGTGAGGGTTTTTCAGCAGTTAATTGGAGGAGGGAATGATTGTCGCCACCTTTTTGTTGCACTTTCTTTTCTGCGGCTTTCAGAGTCTCGAAGATATTAACAACGATGGAGAGATTCGGGATTCTTTTGAGGGGGTAAATCCACTGTTAATCCTGTTTTTTTTCTCGAAGCAAATGGTGGCTGTGATATTTAATTTGCGTGAATTATTTTTTTGCAAATTGTCACACTCTTCTATTTGGTTAATGGTTCTGGAGAAATTAATGTGGAGTTATTAAATGTTTGATAGACATGTATTATAAATAGTAAATGAATGAATAATTGGAATGTATTATTAATCAGCAAGTAATTCTGTGATGAAATTAAACATGCGATAATTTATTATGTACTATTATAACTCATTATGTGCACCTGCGCAGAGTCAGTTGTTAAATTGAACAATGATATCATCTCGTTTTACTATTTTTCTCCATCTTTTCTTTCTCTTTCGGACATGAGATTCTGCGAATTTATAAATTGCACGTGCTTCTTGTAAGAACGTGTAGCACTTGCGGAAAGAAAATTTTCGCACCAGGTATTATTATCAACCTTTTAGTTAATAATTTATCTGTGATGGAAAAATTAATTGAATTACTTGCCAGCAGCATGGCATAACATAATTCAGCGCTTATTGAAATCTATCTACGATCGTGACAGTTTCACGTGGAGACTTGACGTTGGGATGCAACCTTGATTTAATCTTGATGATGGGATTTAGGAGCTCGACTTATACGAGGTAGTTTAGGTTCGAAGTAATTTACGTCCATTCCACAGAGTGGAAAACGATAGATTCTTGAGCTGCATCTCGCAGATTCTTCACGGATTCGACACATAAAATAGCTCCACTGAATGAGAAATTAATGGATAACTTGACCTGTTTCTTCTCGTCAGAATACCATTAACTAAGTTGCGATGCGACTAAACTGAGTAATAAGAATGAACAATTATTACTACACCATATCTATCTTATTCTTAGTAAAACATTAAGAATAATCGTAGCAAAGGATTAGTAAAATAGACTTTAGCCCGTGTTATAAAAATCGTCCATATTTCTGTGTAGAAAAATAAATTTTTAAAGTAGCTAGATACTCGAAGAAAATAAAATTGAAGTTAAAATGTTAGTCATACTAAATTTGAAGAAGAATCGTGAAAATCAAAGTAACAAGTTCAGCAATACAGTCGTTACAGAGTACACCAGGAACTTACGTTATGTTAGAAATATCTGGAACGTGTTTCTAATTAAATTTAAAAGTCCAAGAAAATGCACAATTATGTGCTTGAAGTTCGACATAGTTACTAAAGACCAGGACCAAAACTTTTGTATCAAGTTTAAATTGTTGCCTCAACAATAACGCACGAGTACTAATAAAATTCTGAACGCCACTTCACGTCGATGCATTTATATCTCTTGAATTATGGGGAAATATTCTTTATAAGCCTTAGTCAAGCGTAAAAATGTGATTCTTTCAATATGGCACATGTTCAATATTACCGAAAATTGAAAAGAACAGAAGGGAACGTAAATTTTCTTCGAGACAATATCGCACATAAACTACAACGATATTAAATTACAAATGGAATAAAACAATTTCCACGAAATAGAGGACGGCATGTTTTGTCACAACCCAGTACCACCGTTGATTAATTGTTACAATATTAACATGTTATAATAATAATTTAATTAAAATGAATACCAAGCTGTATTTTAGCTTGAAGTAACATGTCCAACTTATCAGAGAAATTGAATACGATCTTGCAATATCTTAACATTAAATATATCCAATAATTGCGATTAAAACTTGAATTAAAAAATGTTACTTTTAAAGTCCGCATCGCTTTGTCATACAGTAAATAATAATTAAATATGATAACTTCCACGTATTACGAAAATCCACGGCAATTTAAGAATAGAATATCTTCTCGAACGCATTGGAAAATTAAACAAGCAGTTTTCACGATTGAATTAAATTTGTGCGCCAGTCGTTTTAAAAATATAATACTGCAGTAGATATCGCAACGCATCATTTAGCAGAAAAATTAAAAGCCGACAGGCAACAAAATGCAGCTTTGGCAAATGTCCAGGTTTTGATATATCTACCTCCATTCATTATGTTGTCATCCGCAAAGTCCTTCATATTAGTCATTTGTCTTCGACAGTTTTTGTATTTATTATTAATGATCAATTGGTTTTTCACGTATCGACTACTTAACTGCGCTTTAATACTTTGCACTCTCATTTATTATATCGTCGTTACTTTATACGAATAATTTTCAACAAAAAGTGCTGGAGAAAATACGGAAAATCCATTTTAAAAGATTGATAAAAAAGCAGCACTATGGAGATCGTACAAAACATCGTACTTCCTATTTCAGTATACATGAAAATATTAATATGTGATTCACTTGATTTCAAACAAAAAGCCATTACGTAGGTTGATTAAAAGTCCACTCTTGTAGTACTTGATATTCATGAATTTACAACATCATTAATAGATTGTTAATATACAATACACCTAAAATGATATATTGATTGCCATGCTATTAACAAAAATCGTTCATTTCCGTTCAAGTCAAAATAGCTTTCATTCAAGATTAAGAAAAAATAAACCATTTTCTTGAAAATCATTCGCACAAGAACAATTTTATTAAGAATGACTCAAATACTTATCGACCCATAAAATATGATCCCAAAAATAGTACATAACCATGTACATACATACTATGTATGTATATCTGTTATACTGTACAGAGCGAAAAGCAGCACGTTATTAGTTCGTATTTTCCTTATAACTTTTTAACAAAGAACTTCTGAACTTATATTTATGTGTTATGTTTCTCCTATTCCTACTCGTAGACTACCCTGACCTCGTTATATGTATAATAAGAAAAACGAAATAGCAAAACATGATATAATAAACAAACAAGGAAAGACATATTTTATCCCGTGTAAAAAATGATTAAAATTCATCCCGTTAAATCTTTCGCTTTCTTAGTGACCCTCCGTTACTTTTACCTTAGGATTTCCAAGGGTGTCCTTGATGTTCAGGGAAAGCGCAGAAATCAGAAATGCAATATTAACGATACTAGCGAATATAACTCAATCTGCATCATTTCGTCCAGAGTGAGCTTGATGCATAATAACCGAGGTCCTGTTCCTTAGGGGATACCTTTCAACAGGGCTGTACAGGGACGTTCTATCAAAGGAGTAATGTCTAAATAATGGAAATGTCGTTCCATTGCAAGTTCACAGAGGCTTTGGCGGGATCATAGCCTTTTCCCCGCGTTATAGGCCGTGAAGTTATCGGGCAACAGGTAGAATAATACATTACTTACGTGGCTAGCAGTAACCTGTGGCCTGGCCATGCCAAAATCGCTGGGCTGTACGGTGTTTCCAAATTATACCCGTCGTTAAACTTGCGGCCCAGCATGGAAGCGATGCCAACAGAACGATACAGGATAGTTTGTGAAACGATAATAGCGATTGGTACGTTATCATCGCGATAATCGGATAACACATTGAGTGCCAGTAATTAAACTTGAAACGATAGACTTTGAATGTGCACGCAAGGTGAATTCAAGCTTGTGGCTGGCCGAAAATTGAACATTCCCCTTTGTTTCGTAATATGGGAATCGCTTATTCTTCAAACAGGTATAAATAAGAGAATCTGAACAGGTGTGGACAAAAGAAGTCTGTGACAAAGAAAGATCTATTTATAACACGCCAGGTGGACACTAGTAATATTTGTATCTATGCCTGGTTTACATCATTTTTGCAGTTTCTTGTATTTCTGTTTTACAATGTTGCACTTATTATATTTACAATTTAGAGTTGTAGTTCAATTACATTGACGGCATGGTTATTTATTTCACGTATTGTAAATATATATTATTTGCAGTTTACATACAGTTCTAAGATCAAAACAAAAATGATCTCCTTTTTTATGTGATAATATTGTGATAATATTAAGTGATAAGATACGAGTGATAAGAGTGATAATATTAAGGCGGCAAAAATTGCCACCTTAAATAGCCTAATGTAAAAACATAAAAGCACTAAGGTTTATTGCATGAAGATTTCAGGTGATAAAAGCTTTCCTATGGCAAGTGCGCTTTTTACTTTACGAAATTAAATATTGAATATCCGAAGATATGTAAAATCCTATATGTGTATAATTTTTTGTCTATTTTTGTCTACACACAGCCATAGTTCTTTTTAGGAATAGTTTAGATATACAACAATTTATTGTTACGAGAAACAGTATTGCTTAAATTGATAAAAGTATAACGCATGCGTGTAGGATTTCCATCACTAGGGCAAGAGCCATTAATAACAGTAATATATGTAATAAATATTTACACTGTCGTCTATTTCCAATATTTCTATTGTTTCGTATTCATTTATTTTCCCGGCCCGCTATTATATACGTATGTGTTATGCTTTCAACTTTTTCGCTACGTCGATTGAGTATTCGAAAAATTATTTATTGAAACTGATTTGCATCTTTATTGTTTTCGATAATGCATTCTGCGCTCCAATTTCAAACTGAAACAGTTAAACGTCTTTTTAGTAGTTACGGTTTTCGCTTTTAATGGTGAATTTTATTCTGTATAATGATTATATGCATACGAGCGATGTGTTACGAAACTTTCGAAGCAAAATCGCTATATTTATGGTTCAAATGTGAACACGGAAATGCTTTCAATTTCTCGCCCCGTAGTTCTTATGGTGTAAATATTTTGTGAATCCCTTATATTTTTAGTCGCGGAGTACGAATAAATAAATAGAATGCGAAATATAGTAGTATACTTGTACTGAAATTATCTAATTACCTTTCGTCCTTAATAATATAATAACGTTTAGAAATTGTACAGGTCTAAATACACTCATGAAAGAAATTTTTATGTTACTTTAAGGAATTGCTTATTAATTAGTTTGATACAATATTTTCTAATCAGAAATGTTTCGAGTATCTTCTTTCGTCTAGAAGGAAAGTAAAGTTTGGATGACAAAACTATAAATATAATAGAAATTAAATTGTAAGGAAACTGCGTCAATCCGCTTGGTGGTAGCACCGTCGGGACCTGAGTCCATTACATTTTGTTTTATGTACCTTGTTACACATGTACTTACTTAATAAACGCATATTAACTCTAACAGGTTATGGGCCCAGGGTTTGAAATTGCATTTCGATAAAATAAAAAAAAGGGGGGCGTTTATAGTATGTGTTAAGAACAAATTCTTTTGCTGTGGTTTAAGCACGTGGCGTGAAACAAAGTTAAGCACGTGGCGTGAGACAAGGTTAAGCACGTGGCGTGAAATAAGGTTAAGCACGTGGCGCGAAGTGAACATGGCACACAGTATAGGAAATGTGTCGAGAATAGATGTACTCAATAAAGATAACTACGATACGTGGTGTATTCAAATAGAGGCACTTCTTAGGAAGAACGATAACTGGAAATATGTAACCGCAAAAATACCGCGTCCAGATATTATCGCCGGCGACCAAGCATCGACGGCTGCGGCGGACGCATGGGACGAAGCAGACCAGAAGGCAAAAGCAGATCTCATATTATGCACGAGTCCATCGGAACTCAAACAAATTAAAGGATGTCAAACTTCGAGAGATGTGTGGGAAAAATTCCGCTCTGTATATGCATCTCAGGGACCCGCAAAGAAGGCGCTATTGCTAAGAAGACTGACTACTCACCACATGGCTAGTAGCGACGATATACGTGAGCACATAAATAAGTTTATAGAAATAGTAGACAAATTATCCGAAATGGACATTAATGTTCATAAAGAGTTACAAACTGCTATGTTACTAAATAGCTTGCCTGAAAGCTTTGAAAACTTTAGATGCGCAATAGAATCTAGGGATGAAATGCCTGGTTTAGATATTTTAAAAGTCAAAATTTTAGAAGAATTTGAAACAAGACATCATAAACAAAGCGACGACCATGGTGCAATGGCTGTTAAACCAAAGAGTTATAAATATAAGTATGAACCCAAAGTCGAGGGAAATAGGTATGGATATAAACCAAAGAATTCATGGCAAACAAAGCTAAAGTGCTTCAAATGTGGGAAAATAGGACACAAAGCATCAGAATGCTACGCTGAAGCGAACAAGCAAAGGCCAGCAGCAAGAGTTGCAGATGATGTGTTCTACGCTGCAAATGGTGCAGCAGATGAAGCACAAAATGTGCAGCATAAAGAACACAAGCATTGGTGTTTGGACAGTGGATGTACTACGCACCTATGCAAGGACAAAACCAAGTTTATAAAACTAAAACCATCCATACATGAGGAGTTAAAGTTAGCCAATAATACCTCTGCAAATGTTAAGGCTAGAGGAAACGTTTATATTGCAACAAAGTTAGATAATAATATGAAAAGGATTGAATTCAGTGATACTTTATATGTTCCGGATCTTAGAACGAATTTGATGTCGGTTGCCAAAATTACAGAAAGGGGTAATGAAGTAATTTTCAGAAAAAATGAGGCTGTGATTGTAGGCAATGATGGAAGAATTAAACTAAAGGCCAGCAGAATAGGTAACCTGTACTATGTACGAGAGGATGTTGAGCATGCTGGATATGTCAACCAGAAAAAGAATGTTATTGATGATGTAAGAATGTGGCATGAAAGATTAGGCCATTTGATCATGAAGGATCTAACAAGTCTAATACAAAGGGGAAAGATTCCAGGAGTTAAGATAAAAGGGTCAGTAAAGATACCTACTTGCGAGAACTGCATTCAAGGTAAGTTTCATTCTACTCCATTTCCCAGAGGAACAAATAGATGCTCTCAAATATTAGAAATTATACACTCGGATGTATGTGGCCCAATGAGTAGGGAATCCTTGGGTGGGTCAAGATACATGGTATCATTTATAGATGACTACTCGAGATGGAGTCAAATTTACTTTTGTAAAAGAAAGAGCGAAGTGTTTCAGGTTTTCAAAAAGTTTAAAGCATATGCTGAAAATCACACAGGAAGGAAAATCAAATGCTTGCAGACCGATAACGGTGGCGAATACTGCAATGAGGAATTTGATAAATTTCTTGAGTCTCATGGAATAAAGAGGAGGCTGACAGTACCGCATACACCCCAGCAAAATGGTACCGCAGAACGGAAGAATAGAACCGTCATAGAAATGGCTAGGTGTATGTTGTTACAATCGGGATTATCCAAAGGATTTTGGGCTGAGGCAGTTGCAACAGCGAACTATATAAGGAACCGATGTCCAACTGCCAGTTTAGAAAGAAAGACGCCATTTGAATTGTGGCACCAAACAACACCTTCTTTTGCTCATTTTAGGATCTTTGGAACGAAAGCTTACATATTGAACAAGGATCCAAGGAAAGAAAAATTTGAATCAAGGGCGAAACTTGGAACGTTTATCGGCTATTCAGAAGAGGCGAAAGCCTATAGAGTGTGGATTCCGAGTGAAAGAAAGATTATAGTCTCTAGAGATATTAAGGTTCTCGAGGATTCGGTTCACAGAAGCAATGACCAAATCGAAATAGACGACAACAATCGTATTAATGTGGATTTGGACGTATACGAGCAGGGCAGTCCTAACGAAGATACTGGAGAATCCTTGGTCACACCCAGAAACGATCGAGAGGAGTTGAGGCATGAAGAAATAACCCAACATAGAGCACCTGGACGTCCAAGGATAGTGCGAACGGGAAGACGAGGACGGCCGAGAAAACTGTACAGAAGCAGACCAAACAATGACAGTTCAAGTCAGGACATCGAAACTGTCGATGAAAACAGAGAAGAGAACCAAGGCAACAACGATTCAGATGAGGTATCCGAAACGCCAAATGAAATCGATATGGTACAAGAGTTAGCTGAACCGCATTGTATCAACATAGCTGAAATACCTGTGAAGGAAGCCTTAGATGGAAAGGAAGGCATGCAATGGAAACATGCAATACAACAAGAAATCAGAAGCTTAATCAAAAATGATACTTTCAATATAGTACAGAGACCCTCAAAAGAAGTTGTAATCGGAAGCAGAACTGTATTAAATTACAAGTACAACTCGGATGGATCTCTAAATAAAAGAAAGGCTCGAGTAGTAGCAAAAGGGTACGCTCAGAGGCCAGGAATTGATTTTATGGATACGTTTGCCCCTGTTGCGAGAATGGAATCGATTAGATTGATGATGGCTTTATCTGCAAAATTTGATATGACCATTGAACAAATAGATGTGACCAGTGCATATCTAAACGGAAAACTCAAAGAAAAAGTATATATGGAAAAACCCGAATTACTTGAAGAATGTTTGGAGGCATTAATGTCTGATCCAGATGAAGACCAAGCGGTCAGGCAAAGCGCTAAGGCATTGACAAAAGAGTTGAAAAAGCATCGTGACGGAGTATGTAAGCTAAGGAAAGCTATATACGGGCTACGCCAAGCCGGACGAGAATGGCACGAGATGTTGAGCCAGAAACTGAGATGTATCGGACTTTCACCGACGACAGCTGATCCATGTGTTTATCATGGTACCCGAGGAAGTCAAAAATTGTACATGGTTGTCTATGTTGACGACATGCTCATTATGTCGTCGAATCGTCAATGGATTAAGGAAGTTAAAGACGACTTGCGAAAGGAATTCGACATTAAAGATCTCGGTCCCGTTCGATACTGTTTAGGAATTGAAATCCGTCAAAACAACACCCATGTTTCTTTAAATCAAAGGAAATATGTTCTAGATTTACTGAGAGGATATGGAATGGAAAACTGTAATCCGGTGAGTACCCCTATGGACAAGGATGTAATTTTTCGCAGATCTCAGAAGAATGCTGGAAGTGAGGGGAGGCCATACCGCGAGCTAATTGGTTGCCTCATGTATTTGGCAACGGCGACGAGGCCCGACATCGCACACGCAGTTAGCATGTTGGCACAGTTCAATGATTGCAACGACGATACGCATTGGGCTGCTGCAAAACGGATACTGAGATATTTAAAAGGGACTGTTGAGTGTAGTCTAAATTATGTAAAATCGAATGGACGCACGGAAGGACATGTTGACGCCGATTGGGGAAGATGCCAAATTGATCGAAAATCGGTGACCGGATATGTATTCACTATGTGTCAAGGTGCGATAATCTGGAGATCGCAAAAACAAAGGACTGTTGCTCTGTCCTCAACGGAAGCAGAATACATGGCAATGTCGGAGTGTGTCAAGGATGCCATATATATCAATGAATTTTTGAAGGAACTAGGTTTGCATCACCTGACTGGCATAACCATCTTTAATGACAATTTGGGTGCGCAATCCCTGGCTGAGAATCCTATAGTCCATCCCAGGACAAAGCACATCGATATAAGGCACCATTTTATTCGAGAAGTTCTGAAGGAAGGAAGCATTCGACTGGTACACACGTCCACGAATGACATGATGGCTGACGTGCTGACGAAGCCTGTGACTGCCATGAAGCATCGTTTCTGTATTGAATCAATGGGATTGAAATAATTTCTTTAGCGCGTATTGAGGGGAGGTGTAAGGAAACTGCGTCAATCCGCTTGGTGGTAGCACCGTCGGGACCTGAGTCCATTACATTTTGTTTTATGTACCTTGTTACACATGTACTTACTTAATAAACGCATATTAACTCTAACATAAATGTAGAGATGTTTTTTTATTATATTGTGCTGCATATACGGAATTATTCTTTACCTTTGCAGAAATTTTGCAAAGCGAAATTCGAGAGAATAAATTTTAACTGCTTATGAGGGTAGAATGTTATTGAGAATATTTTGTTATTTCTATTGTCCTCATTATTATAATGAAATTATTGATTACCGAACAATCTTTGAATTTTTTTCATCTCTTTAATACTTCGCCATATTAAAACTTTTTTATTTAAAATTTAGTAGATTTTGTATCTCCGCGAATTCTTTACAATAACAATATTATATTTCTAACTAAATAGTAAGCGTTCAATTCAGCATATATTATGATATATGAATATACAGTAGCTTTAGTTACCTGGGAAATTATAATGGCTCCTGATGAAGTAACTTGGTGTTGGAGGCTTATTATTAACGCAAACCCGTATTCATTATATATAGGATACCATAATTTATGGTAGCGTACGCACTAAAATAGTAAATCTTGTTTTCATACTATAAACCACTAAAAGGGTTTGCAAACTGTAGGTAACAACAAACTTAATTAAGGTATAAATCCTACCATTATTCCTCATGGTATTTCAATGCAATCTTATAATCGTGTTATGTTATGTACTTCAATGAACTCCATTATGTACTCCATTATTTATAATGTTATGCCAGTTGTCAAATTTACCACATGCATCTGTTTAATAACGAGTCTCCTAAGAAGAGTTTCCTTAAAGCTTATTTTTCATATACTTTCTTGCATTGATTAACATAAATAAACTAAGAAGAATAGTTTCTATTAATAATATAATAGATTTCCATTTATTATCGCTGATTTTATTATTAAGCGACACATGCCTTCCAAAATTAAAATTCTACTTAAACGATTATTTCATACCACTTCTAAACGAAATATTATTACCGACTGTATGACGTATTTTATAATAAATAAAAATGCAGACTAGAACCATAAAAATACACTACTTCTAAATCACTTATATGAAAGTTACTGAGAATGTTTTTAATTAAGACTAAATTTTTACTAGAAATCGATATGCACTCGAATAAAATGGCAACATTTAGAATCAGTGACACGGTTCGCGAGCTTCAGTTTTGCTGGGCGCTGAACCAAGTATTTTTTTTCGTTACAATGATTTCAAACAGTATGACGAAAATCATACGTGACGTCGCGTATGCCGTGAAACTTTCACATCATTCGTTACTCTTGCAAATATATTCATTTATATTCATGCTTTAACGAGTTCACAGTTGCAGAAACATCAAAACCGACGTCACTCAATTATATCCATCACATGCCAATCTGTCGGCGTTCGAAACCAATTTTTGACAACTTTTTGAGTACAGTGAAAGATAACATGTTTGGAAAGGTGGTAACAATACAAGTGGTAAAATTGTATGAAATATATGATTAATGTATCTGACATGATAGAATAGTACTGAAATTATTTTATATACGTATTTTGACTTATCCCATTGCAAATATCAAAATTGCAGTTTACAAGACCGAAATATTTCAATCATAATTCACCTGCGATTGATCTAAATATTTTCAGTTCAAATGTTATATAATATATTATGTTTAATATTCAATAAAGACAAAGTTTTAGTATCAGAAATATAATTATCATTTATTTGTTACTGATTTGCTACGTGTAAATATATGTTTTCCCATAATTTATATTTTTTCCTAAAGTAATGCAGAAACTTGTTTGTAGGTGTATGTTAAGTTTCTTGAAAATTTACGGCGTGGCAGTAATTATACACACGAGTGACGGAAGCAAGATCCGCATTACATATGCACATGCGAAAGCATGAGAGCCTGTTCAAGAAACTGCATAATTTTCAGTAATCCTATGTTGCAATAGTTTCTAAGTTTTAAGTAGCGCCGTTGTTAAAAACCACTTAAGCATTGGACACAAGGTTGACTTTTTACAAGATAATGGATAAGAACAACAAAATTCTGCGCTAATATAAGGATATTCATAAAAATACAGGAACCTTGAAAATAAATTTTGCCAACATAAATTCGGCCAACCCTCGCTTTGAGTCCAAAAGCTTTTGTAAATAAGGAATCTACGTGTCCCACTTTGGCATCACGCCCAACCACAACTGCTTTAAAAAGTGCCCTGCAGTTCTACCCTTAAATCAAAAACCATTTTCGCTGTTAACCTTGAATGGCGCGTGATTCGCAATCGTTTTAATAAAGAAATAATCCTTTAAGGAAAGAACTGAATATATGAAACGGACAAGTGATATGAATGTATCCTGGCAAGTTTATTTCATTGCATAAGTTACAAAATTCATTATGCTAGAAAATAATATTTTCGGCCGTGAAATGAATGTTGCATATTAGGGGTGGACCGTTACTGGATATACACCTCGCAAGAATATACTTTCATAACCGAAAAAATAAGTGGAAAAGGCAGGGGGGAATTTTTGTAAATAAGAATACTGGTATGGAAAATACGGTACAATCATGAACGTTTATCTCGACATTCCCATATAGTATTATTAATATTCCGAGCTGAAAATATTTAATTCTTCTGTCAAACGTTCCGATTATTGTCGAAATTATATAATAATATTGATTCAATCTGTATTAATATATGAAAAATTCAAACCCGCAGAATCTCATCGCGTAGTGTGTATGATAATTTAATGTATATGACAGCGTTTTGCATAAGGCAATATGGACAGCATATTCCAGTTTTTATACATTAACAAGCGACCATTAAACTTAAATGCTTTAGTTCTCTACCGACACCTAATTCATAGGCACGAAATTACAAAATATGACGTCAAAACATATTTAGTACATTAATTAGCAAGTTAATAATTACATGCGGTAGTGTACAAAAAGTTATTAAAAATGCATTACCCGCACATTTTGCTAATAGCAAATATACACAGCGTATAAACATAATAACAGTAAGATTAACAATAATTATAATAATAATAACACCATTGTATGACCTGGTTCACCAACAAAAGTAACCTAGTCACTAGTACTAGAATAAAATAAGTATTATGTAATATTATTATATGGATATCTGTCATTTTGTATTTTGGAGTATCGTTAATACATCACTTTCCAATTCAAGTCAATGCTGAGCTAAGAGACAAAGGGACGAAAGTTGTACCATGCTCTACTCGTATACTACCGATCATAGTGATAAAGGAACTCCGGGTCGTAAGAATGCTCGTGGAAACTTTTAGCATTCTCGGGGAAGTTAGAGTTCCTAACGAGTGCCGCTCGGTCCACTGTCATTCTCGACGAATGTAGGTCAAACCGATTGGCACTTTTCCAGCCAGAAAGCTGGACTTGTGGACCCACCTTGTTCAAGTGCTGACGATCGTGATTTCCCTTTCGCCAAAGATGTGACCGTAATATTTCAGACTTCCGGTTGTCCCCCTTATCAGCGTGCATGTGAACCACGATCTATGTACTTCACGCCTTTTCACTTATTCCTTGATCAATGCTGTGTAGTTCTGTTATAGAAATTGAACATAAATCAAGTAAATATCGTGATTTATCGTGTTTACTTTAATTTCTATGCGTTGTAACGTTAAATTCAATTTCACTGAAATGCCTCTCAATGATGGAAAATAATCTGTCGAAGGAAATATTAGTATGCAAAAATTAAATTTAATAAGTTCATCGGTACGAATACGATCAGCTTTAATAATGTCGCACCTTAATTAGCGTATAATCGGGAACAGACGCGATTTTATAGACTGTTTGATATCAGCTCGGCCAAAGTTTATTACACATGTGCTGTCCACGTAAACCCAAGAAAAATATCATATTTATATTGCTTCATATTTTTGACGACAGCACCTTCCAAAATATGAAGAACATTCAGTTATGGAAAACAAGCTGCAAGTTCCGTCGCTTAACAGCAAATAAGGAGAAGAGCACGAGCTTTTACGGCGAGAGGCACGCAAAGGGAAATAGCAGTGGTTTCTGTGGTTAAACGCCATTACATAGCATATTTATCAAAGCTGGTGGACACTAACTGGTGTAGGAATTTCTTGCAACATTAACTCATACCTCGTAGGACTATTCATCACGCGAAGTGCTTGCTTGCGTTAGTTACTTTTACCTTCCATCGGCACAATTTTTGGTTTCACGCCATTTGGCCTTTTCCAGGCCTATCATTTTAAAAACGAATCCTCGTTAAAAACAAAAAAAAAAAGTGTAATCCATCAAATTGTCCACAATGTAGGCGTGGCGTAAAAATTTTTTCGTCAATGCTGAATGTCACAAATATAACGTATTGCTCTCTACACGCTTTCGTATTACTTTCTCTCTCCCTCTGTTTAAATGAATTGATACTTGGCGTCAGTGTTGCATATATTTCGCGACCGGATTTTTTTGAATGCGAAAATTATACAGATGGTATTTTCACATTCAATCAATCGCAAAATCAAATAGAATGAACGATATTACCCGTTGACTTATGGTCTTATTTGCAAATTCTGCAAGGTTACATTTCAGATTTATTATCGTATACTGGAGATGTAAGAACTAACAGAAATTACTTCCTGAACTTTGATACCATATTTCGAGATTCTATAATTGAAAAAGAAAAACATGGGCACCTGTCACGAAGTAACGATCGATCATGGGAATTACATTTCTGATTGATCGCCAATCCGTATATTAGAGGATGAAAGATAACTGATCACATGTATAACTTTTCGAGTGTATCAAGCAAATATTCTAGCAGTAGATTTGGCAATAATAAAAGGCAACTAAACGTCGATACTAATGAAAGGGCTGTTATTTGAATTAACCAAGACGAAATAAATTTAGCTTTCGGATACATATTTAATGGATCCTCGAAGAGGAATCATGGGACGGTCGTACAAAATATTAAGGTAACAGATATTTAAAACAATACGCTCTATTTTTCCTAACATCCATCGAAACTGACACTCGCCTAACGCTATCGAAACACTCCCTATATTTCATCCATATCCTGCTTATTAGCCCCAATCTATATTAATAACGCACTCAGCTAAGGATCTGGCCACAGGTGCCGTTCCCAGACTCCGAATCTCCCTGTTCCACGGTCACACAAACACTTGACACGGAAAGCGCTTAATGAAACGAAGGATTAACACCCGTGTCACTTGATCCCCATTGTAAAACGCAGGAAGCTAATTTTCCCAATGGAGGAAATTGTCTCTTTATGTCAGTCGTTAATCTGTAGCGCGGTCGCTTGAAAGGCGTCAACCGTGACGAGCAGGTAATCGGGTGACCGTGTTTCCTGCTTGAGAGAAGATCGATAGAGGCGACGGAGACGAGAATCGAAATTGCAACGGCCTAGAGAATAATCGAGGGCGAAGGTCCTAATAGCCGAACCGCGTAATGGCGGCGAACCGGCCAATATCAAGTTATACCGCGTAGGGAATAGGATATCAAATTGTACACCGAACGGTGTCACGCCTTGAGCTACTGCTAATGAAGGTTCGCCAGCACTTGAACGTTTAATTAAATACCCCCAAGTACTCTTACTTGACGTGATCCGGTCTACATTTAGGGCCCTCGTACGCGCGTTGTATTCTGCCCACGTCATAAACCAATCCGACTCCACCTGAGCCCTCGACGCGATGGAAGATCGCTAACGAGTCTATTACTATTTGGGGAACGGGGAGGAATTCCGGATGTGGATGTGAAATTGATACCCTCGATGGTATACATATATGTTATATCGGGGAAGATTCATGAGCATCTGGCGTTGTTTAGATTGCGTGACAATTGTTTGGAATCTACAAAAACTAAATGAGCAGTTTTCACTATTTGAGGACATTGGTTCGACCACGAGGGGGGTCCGCGCTGCAATTTCGTTTTGTGTACAAGAGTTGGACTATTGGCTTTCCAATACCAGTACAAACTCCAATTATTGCCTACAATACAGCCTTAGTGTCACAATGTTCGATGGAGTTTGATTATATCAACTGATTGGTATCACGATTAAACCAATTTTTAGGCTATACAGATGCAAAGAAGAACAGATTATCATGGAATATTAAATGTTGCCGAACGTGCTGCAAATTATGAGCTTCATAGATACTCCCAGGTTTGATATCCGAAATGGTTAAATAACACCAACTGCATACAAAATTTCATTCGCTTCAGTCGCCCTGCACTCGTTTTACCTCCATTTATTATTATAATATATAATATATCAGGACATTCTCTAACATAACAGTTAACAATTCATATCGCCAGAAAATAATGTGTACAACGGATGGAATGATCATTCTTTTAAAGCAGTACGTATTGATGACAAAAGACGCATTCTACTGAAAAATTTCTGCGTCCAAATGTAGCTTGAATAAAGGGAAAACTGTTTGTTCTTTTTTAGTTTGGACAGGCCGAGTTCCATTTTAATGCCCGCATGTATGACGTCAACGAAGTTTTATCGGTATTTTAAGAAAGTTTTAAATCGTTCTTTAAACTTTCAGGCCATGCAGAATTCATCTATTCGACTAAAACAATCTCAGCGACAACGTGTTTGACGTTTCGTGTTATCTTTTTCGGCGTTCTGTAATATATTCTGTAATAACTTACCTGGTTCAGTTTAACGTAACATTCGTACCTGGTATGATGTGTTCCGAAGTTTTCTAAGTGAAACAAGTATTTCGTCTTTACATTTTTATATACACAAAGAAATAAGCGATATGAAAAAGGAATCATCCTGAATACTATTACTTAAACGGCGAAACGCAAGATTCGTTAAACGATATAAAAAGTCAATATTAACAATATACTTTGTATTGTATTCCACTAATGCTTAATAGGTCTTATTAATTCGTATAAAAGCATGTCCCCAAATTTGAACCATAATAATGCGTTCCAACATTCTCATAGAATACAACTACATGAAATAAAATTGCTTGTCAATGGCACATATTTTACAAATAAAACTTCTCAAATCATTAACGGTAGCTCTGAGATTGGGTCGAGAATCAAATCATCGTTGCACCTACCTTAATGAATATTAACCTCGCGAACGTCCACGTAAACGCGAAACCACTTTTACTCATTTCAGCATACGCTATTTTTTCCACCCATTTGCCAATCAATTCTTTTTTTAATGGATCAACGAAATTGGTTTTATATTTAGGTCGCGAATGAAGGACTTATTAGCCACACCGTAGAAAATGAAGACGACGTACGAGATAAACCTGGAGAATATCGGTCAACTCGAATACCTCACTTAAACAAGAATAAAGTGGCCTGTCAATGTTAATAAGGTCACCGGATAAGATGCAAATACAGAGAGCGCCCGCTGCAGCCGATACCTTGAAAAGGTTTGACGACTCGGTTAATCGGTGCCGGCTGTTCTACTGTCGAGGTGAATTCTGCCATTACCTGCTCCAAATAACGCGCAGCTTTGCACTTTCATTTCGTCCCTTTTGTCGCACCTTGGTCCGACGCATGTTTGTTCCATTTGCCAGTTAGCTGTACGCGCCCTCGTGCAAATAGGGTGAACCAAAGGGGCTTAAATTTTCACGTTGTGCCACCCCTTCGTGGTCTGACACCGTTTACCCTGTGCGAAATTTATGTCCTGAAAGAGAATGACTGGTTACCTGGCGATTAATTGTTTCATGCAGTTTGCACGTCTTTGATTGTGCCTCGTAAAAATAACCTTCGATACCTAGTTCTCTTTGGTTCCAATTAGGGTGACGTATTTTATGGTAGCTTGTAAAAACACGTATAAAGATTATCGTGATTGTGGGCGAAGGTTTGACACAAGTATTTCTTTAGTAATTAACACGTAGATACGTTAAATTAATTTTGATATATCTTCTCCGTTAATAAGAATTATCTTTAGAGAAAGGTTTTATTCAAAGTAGAGTAAAATTTAATTAACACAGAGTACTGAATTTTCTACAATAATAAATAAGAAGATGATTTTTAATCTCAGTAAACACAAATTCCAAATCATGTTCAGAAAATGGATGCAACTATGGTATGTTAGGAATGCCTACATGTATAAATAAAACTTGTCAACGCATAATTTAAGACGGTTACCTTTAAAATAAACTAACTTCCAGTACACATTCCTTTAAATAGCAATCATATTTTATCATTGAAACCTGTCAAAACTCCTTTCCGTCAGAGTAGGTATTATATTTTCGAAGTTATATCCGCTAATCAAGCTGCCAAAGCAAAACTTGTTAACGCAAAATGTATTACATATGCAATTGCTATTTTATGACCAGAACACTTGGAAATGAGTTCTAAAACTTACATACACGTGGGATTCACAGTGTCACACATTAACAGAGACCGTCACAATTTAAAACAATCGGCAATGATTGCTTTGAGGTATACGAAGTCTATGCATAGCTGGCCAGTGAGCAAGCGGAACGAAGTTTCCCATAAAGTGACAGAGTCTCGGATGAGGGAACCGTCAAGGGACAATGGGCCAACGCAGAAGCTTAGCTTTAGACAGCTTTGCCCAGTATTGCGCATTCATGATTCCCTTTAAGCAAGGCCACACAACTCCCTTTAAGTCGATGTTAAAGATTAGTATACACCGTTACCGACTATACTGTAAGTAATTGTATAGTCTTTCCCTACGGTTGGTTCGAACTGTTTGAAACCGAACTACTAATTCCATTGCAGCAAACTGTAAATTGAATACGAGAGTAGTAGGAAACCTTTCGTTATGTAAACATACTGTTACACAAATGCAACTAATATTGAAGCTACTTCAACCTAACGTTGCACTGATATGTTTAGGGATCAAACATTTAATGGCACAGTAACACAAAAATATGAAACTGTGTCTCCTTGGAACAACTAAAAACACTCAACATTTAATTGAACTTTTATAATTTACAATTGAACACAAATGAAACTAGAGTAATGAACATAATTGGTGAGCATCTACAATTATAATATTATACGCTAGATTCATGTAATATATAATATCAGCGAGAGAATGAGGAGAATGAAGGAAAATAAAATTGTCAAATGTTTAAAGGTAAACAGGTGTAAGATTAGATTAGAAGTATGATTGAATGTAGGGATGGATTTAAGAATGAATGGAAGAAGAAACATAATAAACCAAAAATAGAAATAAGAACTAGGCATTTTGTAACCAACAGGCAAAAATGACAAATAAATAATAATAATAATAGCTTTCCCTAAAAATCACAGTAAACTCTATCAGCAAATAATCTTTGCCCCACCCCCCTCTCTCTCTCTCTGATACAAGAATCTTCAATCCACGTCCATCGCGCAATAACCCCGTCACGTTTCATTGTTTCGAAACGCGTTGCCCAGAACAGCACGTATTACCAACAAATTGCATTACGTTGCTCCATCTAATGGAGTGGCCGGTCGGATATCGCGCGTTCCACGCGAAACGATCTACCTATACGTACGGAATAAAGGTGGATGGATAATAAAGGACGGCATCCGGCAAGGGGGTTACGGAGCTTCCCATTCCCCAAAGATTCGTCGTAAGGTAAACTCAATTGTCCGCCGGCGTTGGCGGTGTGGTACGTATTGCGCGAGAATCGGCCAGCCGCAGCGTGCATATGTATTACACCTGGCGATTCCGTTCTATCGTCAGACGTGGTCTAATTTATGCGCGGTAAATCGGTCAGCTTCGGTCGAATGAAATGCTGCACGATATATAAGTTACGTGCACGTAAAGTATCTGTTATGTAAATCGTGCGACCAAATGTCTGAGGTCCGCGCTCGCGATATCTCTGTCTTCTTCAGCGTGCCGTTGAAAATTATTAGGCTGTGGCCAAGCCGTTGGAACGGTCTATCCAACGGCTAGACATTCCTGCAGAGGCTGCCACCAAGGCCGGAAGATTTGTTGGAGGTGGTGGCACGTCTTCCTTAGCCGACCTAGACGCTAGACAAGTTCACTCCCCCGGTCTTGTCCAGGGTCGAGTTCGTTCGGGGCGCGTTCATAAATCGTCCAACTTTAAAGCCGGACTTACAGTGCGAACATGAGCCACGACGATACAAGGAGTGATACCGTTTCGTGGTGAATAAGTAATGCAGGCCGGTTGGAATCTTTTGCTCGTAATTTTCGTAATTGCCCGTTTCCGAGATTCGAAGGGACGGCATTGTTCTGTCGCATTACAATGGACGGATGCAAAATGATATGGGTTTGTTTAGGGACCTGGCAAATTGACAAGAGTTATCTGGGGTTTTTTTCGTTCCGACGACCCGACTGGTGGATGTTAATGCGCGTTTCTCTTGGAGTCTATATTTTTTTTCTTTTTGTGCTGTTAGATAGACGTGCTGTTTCATTTAGAATAGCGTAATGGGGGTATTTTAATTGGGGCAGTTTAATTCGAGAAGAGGGATGGTGTTAATTATGGAAAGTTTAATCTCAAAAGGGTGGACTTTCTGGGCTGTAATTGTGTACAGTAGAACGTGAACAAATATTAATGGTGTGAGATTGTAAATTCACTTTCGGTATTGTCTTTAGTGATTTATATATATACGGGCAATGCTTTGTGAATATCCCAGTATCACTTTGGTATGAAAAGTGGTTCTTCATTAAATGTTTAAGTGAAAGGTTAACTTTTTTAAAATTTTCTGTTAAAATTATTTAAAAGAAATTGTTCTCTAATTAGGGAACTAAAGATATTTTTTTTGTCTCAAACTCTTAATAGAACTGTTTTGTCTGGACGTTACATGGTTCCTGAAAACTAGCTCTTAATCATTAAAAGCAGTATTATTAAAGTCAGAATAAATATTTACTTACTAATTCCTCAACTTTTACAACAATATTCTTTGTTCCAAAATTGAAAAACAGATAGGGTTATGAAACCTCGTGCATATATAGTATAGAAGAATAGAATTTATTTTAATATATTGTATACATATAGTTGAATTGATATGTTATACAGATATATATTAAAGATTATATTAATATATGTACATATGTATCTGTACAACATATTTAATTCAACTTTCATATACTGTTAAACCGTTAACCATAAATCGTTGAAATGTATAATGTCATGTTCACAAATCTTTGAACAACACAATGTCTCTTTCAATCTACTTAATCAAAAAGCAACGTCAAGTTCACTTGTCTTCTTCAAAGAAAGATGATTAATGCAGTTACATTATCAATTACCCTCCACACTAGCATTCCATTGTGTCTAACGCGCGTCGCATCTATTATAGTTCACTTGACGACCATGACGACCGTTTCGTGATTTAAGTTTTTCCTTTTCTACACTCTCAACGTACCCTAATTCATTGTTCTCTATTTTCTTTATCGTTTTGTGCTCTTTTTGCGTTCTCCCCCGCTGCCTTTCGTTCAGATCGTTTTCTCGATCGCCGACAACACCATCGGAAAGACCTACATTGGAAACCATCCGAGAATCGAGGAAGAAGATTGGGAGAAAAGAAAAGTGGCCCATCGTGATGGTCGTGCGGTGAAATTCAGAGTGGAAGCTGGTAATATAAAGAGATAGTCATTCGAGAGGATGGGAATGGGTCTTCGGGGGGAGGGGATGGATGGAAGGAATAAACCTTGCAGGGCTGTCACGATCGATCACATATTTCGTTGCCCCCATATAGGCGCCGTTTCTCCACGCTCCCGCCGTTTTTCCCACGGTCAGAACAGATAGCCTGTACATGGAATGTCGATCCACGTGTAGCACGGGATATCGTAAAAATCGATGGTCACGTAAAAACAATGATTCCTTATGCTTGTGACGCTTCCAGGGTTCGATGGAACGTTCCCGGGGTTCGGTGGAACGCATATGCTGGCAGAATTCGGCAAAAAGTTAAACTTTTCTGTTTTTTAACCCCTTTACCAACGATCACTTTTCTTTGAACTTGGTCTGTGCATTCCTGTTTTAGCTAATTCTGTTGTGTTCTCATTGTTCTTCAACTGTACAATGAATAGGCGATATAAATAAAAGATTAAATGATACTGCGATTAAAATAATGAAATTATTTGTTTGCCTTCGCAGCGCCGGTATGCATTTGCGAATGGGTTAATAATGAGAGCATTTACCACTTACTGTACTATTTTACTTTAAAATTATTATTTTTCAACGAAATTCGATAGATCGTGACTTTTAATAGTTTTCTCCTTTTTCGATTTTCCGAGAATTTCTTTCTTTAATTTGTTTATATCTACAGTTTGGTATGAGTTTTTATATAATATATAAAATTGAGTATATATTATTGAAAAGTAGAAAGTGTTACACCTATTAATATTCATGAAAAATCGCCCACTGTTTATGGAAGCTCGTGTGCACATGCGACACAGCGGTGTTGAACGCGTAGATGTGGGGGAAGTAGCTTAAGTCGACCAGCCACAGACAGGCAGGCATATTCTACTTGTACGAAACGTTCCATTTTATATCGTCTGATCTCACGCAATGAAAAATATAGAACACTCGATTTCCTTCAAAAAAATATTTTCGACGTTAATTTTTATCTTTGATTTAAAAACAATTAATTTGTGGCATTATCGATATTTTAGTTGCCTTACTGGAAATGTATAGGAAACCAGGAGAAATGGCTGGACACAGGGAAGATTGTTAAAATATATTCTCTTACTATTTCAAAGGAACAATAACAAACTGGAAGTAAAATTAATAGCAATTCTATTCTATCCAAATGTGAAATTGTTAATTCTTGAATTATTTCGATTCACCTAATGAATATTATAAAGATATTGGAAACAGCAGCACGTTATTAAATGTGAAAGACAAGTTCGTGTGATTGTCCGGATGTCATTACAGTTTTATAACTTGCAATAGATAGATGTCAGCAGCGGCAGATGCCCGCTTCTAATGAACAAAAATGGTGTAACAACGTGCCAAATCATCACCATTAAAGAATCCCCCGATAACTGGCAGTCAGAATGAATAAATTTAATTTAGTCACGTAGGCTGGCATTGATCCATGAAGAATTGCAGACTTCGTAATTAACGACTATCAACTGTCTATTGCATTTACCAATAGCATGAACTGTACAATTTATTCTGATACTTGTATCATGTGGTGCAGTAATCTAGATTTTCCTTTTTAGCATTAGGATTTATTTTGTTATTTAATTATTACTTAATCAAATACATATGAAAACATATGACCCAAATAAACTGAAAGGAAACACGAGATATTTATTCATGTTGTACGATGCCTACATGATTTTTTCCCTTTTTATTTATGATTGGACCCTTTTCGATAAAATATTCATGACCAATTTGTGTCCCCTTTTTCTGGACAGGTATTCTGCTTCTCTCTAGTTTTTATTGAATTGTCGATAACTCCTGGAAGTGCTTGGACTTGCAAAGTCTCAAGTGCTTCTCACTCGATACTTCTCATTCTTGTTCGGCGAAGTTACCGCGAATAATAACTACAAGCTTTGTATAGTGGACCATGGTTTCGAAATAAGGACTTGGGAATTCTGGCGGGTTGACGATTTATTCAATTTTGAGATACTGACAAAATTTGTTTCGTAATTTAATTGAAACTGGTGGCAATTTTCAAACGAGATTATTACTATTTGCATATAATTTCATGATTCGCAGACGTATTGCATTATTATGAAAGAAATAAAAAATGTGTTTCTATTTTAATAATTGTACTTCAAATACTAATTAGTGATTCAATTTTAATACACAAGTTTCAATTTAATACACAAGAACTGCCCACATGTGTTCACACTAATTTCAACAATAAGTTTTATAAACATATCCCTTACAGATTAAAAGTAAATGAATACGGTTTCCTTTCTTTAAGGAGCAGTTACTTTCTATTTCCCCCCATTCAATTACAATAATTCCATTATAGATTTACCATCAGTTATCCACATATTTTTAAAACTCGTGAATTATTATGATATTATCACGTACAAATGATACGTACACTACATGCAATCGTTTTACCAATGTGTTATGTAATAAAGACGTCATTGAATATCATATACATAATTAATTATAAATGCTTTGGTCCTGCAACAAATCTTTTAATACGTTTCACGAATACACTGATCAAGAAGTTATAATTAATCTGCAAGGTACATATACGTTACAATTGATTGAATGTGCGTTACCAATGATTGTTCCATTGTAAGCCTCAGCACCAATTGTACGATGTTCATTTGCTCCGACGAATTCTGTAACGAGTCAGATATCCGTCTGTTCTATACTTTCTCTTTCTGAACTGTTCGGATCTCTGCCAGAATCGAGTGGAAAAGGATATATGTACCTGTAAAGTGCACAGTGCACCTCCGTTCCAAGTGATCTCGAAGATCTTCACCCTGGCGTAACTTTTACGAGCACTCTGACCCCTACTTTGTCGTTCGGGCATAAAACGTGTTCCATCAGTACGAACGAAGAACACGTACACGCCATCGTACAGGTTTAAACCTGGTTACCGTTTGCCCCCCAGTAATTAGTTACGCCAGATTTTGTCTAATTCACTGCATTCTAATGAGAACAAGAAGACATTATTACAGTTGACCTTTTTACGTGATTCGTAAATATACCGCGAGTAAGAAAGTTCGAAAGAATGAAAGAATATACAAGAGTGAATGATGCATGTGCAAGGCAGAGCTAAGGGAGAGTTAGAAGAGAACTGATTGAGAATAGAGGAGAATAGTTTGTACAGTTTAAGAGAGACGTATCGTGAGCAGAGAGTGTTGATTTGAGAGTATCATGTGAGAGTTGTCGTGTATCGACGTTTCGTAATAATAAAGTTAGTGGTTAATTGAAGCAGACTGATATCTTGTTACCCTACCTGCCCTCTATTCCAATCTACGTGAGATTCACGAAAAAGCTTCTACATATGTATATATTTCATTAATGTAACTTTATTCAAATACAAAAAATAACTGACTGGCGAATGATTTTTACATCCCATGTAAGTGTTTCATGCAAATAAAAGTAGATAGTATACAATTTTGTAGACCTTTAACGTCTGGTGAGCAATGAAGCACGTTTCAGGTAATCCTTGCGTAGGAAGTTAGCATAATTAGCTATTAAGTAAATATAGAGGTGATACAGATGAACCGAAGATGCTATTTCCTGGCCTCGGAAACCGGATTCACCACAAAGTACATTTGCACCCCACAAGTAGACACCTATGTTACCACGTCTGCCTACTTATCGTCCGCAAGTCGTGGCACACTTACGATTATCCTACTGAAAATCCTACTTCATGAAGGGAAGTTGAGCTGAGAAAGGCGATCAAAGTAACCCGTGCAATTGAAATAATATTAATAATTAAACCCTAACCATAACATTAATGAATCAATCATATTCTGCTGAAACTACATTATTTTCAGTACTAAATTCTCCATTGGAAACTCATAAAAATTTGATTACATCGCACAGTAACCATTAATTGATACCATTCAATTTATGGTAATTCATTAACTAATGCAAAACATAAAACAGTAATATAAGACAATTAAAATATGATTAGCAATTATTATCGTAATTATATATGTATACTATACACATTTACTACTCGCAAGTAATAACTAATTAGTAGTCACTAATCTCCATGAAAAAATGAATTCATTATTTCTTTTACGTATATAACAAAATATTACATTTTGCATTGCTGCTGCTTTCCATTCTTTTAAGTTCTCATACCTGCATCGAAATTGGCTAGTTTGATATTGAAACAAATTAATTTCTATTACATCAACTCTCCGTACTATTCAAAACATGTAACATCAGAATTATTTTATTACCAATATTTACATTCACATGCAAAACTAACAAGCTTTTCCCTTTACCTGTTTCAGGTACTAACAAATCAAGATCAGCTCGAAGGCACACTAACTAACCATAATTATCGGGGGCACGCACGATGATTAATCTAGATAATCTTTTTTATCGTCTTAAATTATAAAAAAAAACCCCGTTCAAATGAGTAGCACTCTGTATAAATGAGCATCGCTTAGTTTCATCAAAATTAACACATGTGCACGTAATCCGCCAACGCATCGTGGGTTCCGTTTATCTGACCGGCGAAAACAATATCTTGAGGATTAATTTAAATACTTCATTTCTGAAGAGAGGAAACAACGTGGTTGTACGTGAGAAAGGGTGAGCACGAAACTATGTCGAAAAATTCCATTTCCTCCGCGTCCCAATTTCACGGGAAGTCATTCTGCTCGTAATGAAAATTAAAAGTGGACCAGTTTACCTTTTACGAGAGTAATTACATTCGGTCTGGCTTGAACCTCATGTCAGCCTTTAAATCGAATTATCTTCCTTTCAATTACTCTGAATATGTATGTATGTATTTGTTCAATGTGCACCAGTGCAGAGTTACAGTAATTAATATATTCTAATACTTATGGTGTGTATTGGATTGGTACATGCGAAATTGCTCTTTGCTTATACAAATTTCGACGAAGATCTTTGCACGTGTAAATAAAGTCAATTGTTCGTCGTTACTCCAACCTAAGTGGAACTAAAGTTTTATTTCTCTGTTATGAAAAAAGCAGCCGAAGTAGCAGAGAACACACGTAATCGCAATATTCTAAATGGCACAGCTCGACTTAAAATTTTATTATACTTTTTATTGTGACGCTGTAGATTAAGAAATAATAAAATTCACTATTTGACTGATTGCTGTGAAAACAAGCATAACAATATTTTTTCTTCATTCAGAGACATTTATATCCACTCAATTTCAACTTGTATCCATTTTTCAGCGAGACTAGTTCACCTTTGAACTCATAAAACTCATAAAACTCATCTTTAGCGCGCAGTAAATTCACTTCTCTCAAATAGGCAATCAGAACAGTAAGACCGTTTTATCAATTATTGTTTCTCACAATTCTTTTAAATACGGAAGAAAAATTGTTCTCTGGCTTTTTCACAGATAAACTAATTACTTTTGCGATATCACGCCTGCCCCAGTCAAAGAAAACGCTGCTCCATTATTTAATTGCAATTTCATATGCACCAATCCAATGATTTCAAACAAACTATACAAATATATTGTCAAAGTAACATCAATTACAGAAAAATTTTAACAACGGTTGTACTAAAAAACACCTATACGATAGGTATTTCAAATCCCGAAATATAATTTCGAAAATATTGGGTAGTAATGTGCCAGAAAAGATATGTGCAAAGTACCTACCGCGTGCCGCTGACAAATATTTCGCCATTGCGAAAGGAATGGTCGAAATACGTGGATTACTAGAGTTCGACAAAGAAAGAAATTTAATAGGTGCCCCTGTTTTGAAGCAGTCTGATAGAAACTCGATTTGCCGGTGGAAGTCAACGGGTGTAAAAGAGATACGCGTAGAAAGCGTCGTTTTAAATGGCGTTCCTCGCAAATTCCCGACTATTCGCCGTGAATTCCGAGAGCGCGAGTGTATCCGGCCGAAAAGTGCGCTGCTGCAGCTGTAGAGTACGGGAAAGCAAGAAAATTCACTGGCATCGCACGAATCTATGCGACCAATACATAGATATACGGAATTCGTAGCGTGAACCAATGCTGATAAATCATAGAAAATAAAAAAAAGTAAAAGTTGCAGCAAAAATAAAGAAGGACTTTTATTTCCATTTATTTGTTTAATATGTCGTCGACCTACTGGCCATTACCGATTACAATAAATTGCAGAAAGATCGTACAAACATACATACATATACGGAGTACGGGTTATAAATGTTCAGAGCACTGAAATTGGTTTTTTTTTTATAGTTTTCTGTTTCACGATTCCTTGGTTGATCTGAATTTAGATACGTTTCCAATGTGAACACTGTAAAATTGTTTCGAGGGAAAGTCATACCGTCCGAAGAACCCTCGAATACTACATACTTCAAGCTGAAGTTCACTTTTCGACATTACGAATAACTTGAATTTAAGTGCTTCAAAATTTGTTAAAATCATAACTTACAGTGGTATGCATATGCACACCAACAATTCTAGCGTAAAAGAGATCGTAGATGACCAGTTGTTATACGTTATTAATTAAGGCCCACGAAAGTATTTTTCAGTCTACAATCAAAATAATCGTAATCAAATAAATATCGCCCGAATACAGTGCAAACAGAAATAACGCAAATAGGGACATTATGACTGCTACAGTTATTATACAGAAAAGTTATCTATATGTACAGAATTTCCATAAACAGTTTAGATTTTTGAACGTAGTTATTAAAAGTCACTGTATTTTCTAAATACTACACTTTTCAATCTGCAATGTTTCCACAGAATACTTACCTTTAACATGGTTAACATATGTCATTTACTTAAAACTGAAATTTAAAAGAATTCTCGGCCGATCAAATAAAGTTAAAGTTAGAACGCTCCCCTTCAGCGATCGAAATTAAAATGAAAAGGAATTCTCGATTTAGAATTAAAAATAAAAATCGGGACAACGCGTGAATTACTACGTCGGCCTGCAAATTATACCCAAAAAATCAATGACAAAATCTCCCCTCTTAGTGGAATATAAACGCACCACGAATATCATCCCCAACCAAAGCTGCCCAGCGAAAGCTGATGTACAAAACCATTGAAAGATATAGCAACAGGTGTTAAACCACTCTCACAAGTCACCACCTATGACTTTAGAGTCCGTGAGGTAAAAAAAACCGTCGCAACCCCTTTCGAATAATTATTACCCCCGCTGGTTAGCGCGACGGTGTTCAAGTTTCGACGTTTCTCGTAGATATTTTCCAATTAAACGCCTAACGGAATAGAAGAACGATGGAAGAACAAACGAAAATTGATTGCAGGGCTCGAAGAAGCCTGCGTCTACGGCGCCAGGAGATCGCGGGGCCCTCCTCAGACAGAAGGGGCTCCGCACGAGAAGGGGCACGTAAACGTACCCCTGGACCCGTCGTGGTGTTGTCCGCCGGGGGTGGCGGTGGTGGCGGGGGCGGAGGTGGGTGCAGACGCCGTGACTTGGAACGACGCGGAGGTGGCGGTCGGGGGACTCCCTGCCTTGCCACCATCAGCTCCTCTGTCGCGGGGAGCGCGGGGGGTTGTGGCCCTGTGGTGGGGCTCCCCTCCTATAAAAAGCGTCAAGGTATCTTCTTCACCCCCCCGAAAAGATTAAATGCTCTTGTCACGAGTTTTTATACGTGCAATAATCTACAAAGTTTGTTTTCCGTATTGTTTGCGCGTGCTCTCTTTGTGCGGGGTACTCGGGAATGGTGGTAATGATTCGTTGATTCCAATGAGTTTTCTTTTGTAATGTGCATTGGGGATGGGATATTGATTATGTGAAAATGACAAACGTGGATGGATACGGATTTTAGCTAGGGGGGATTTTTTTATTTAGGTTGGAATGCAATGGTTTATGTTTATTTGCAGAAGATTGAATATATTTTATTATTTGTTTGGATTGGGGTTGAAAGAAAACGAGAAAGGGTTGTACGATAATCAGTCGAGTTCGAGACCAATCAGTTGCCAAATAGATGATAATGTGAATATAATTTTCTGAACGTATAATAGAAGAATTCAATGACAACATAATTAACGAAATTGTTTAAAAATGACTATCAGGGAGATGCAACATGTATCCTATTAAATGGGTTAATCGTTTCGAAATAAAATAAGGATTGTATATTATTTGTTGAGAAGTACATATTTTTACAAATATGCAACAGGTGTATCAATTTCTGGTGGATTATTGTACTAATAAAAATATCGCAGTTTGTATATAAACATAAAATTATCATTCTCATTTGAAAATCCATTTAATTACATTATCAATATTATTCGATCAGTGAACGTCATTTCTCATGCTAAAGTAGATAATCGCAAATACTTAAATCATTTCGAGAAAATTGAATGCAACGTTATGTAAGAATATACCTTTTACGTATTTTAAAGAAATATTTGAGGTCGTTGTTTAAGAAAGTAGACACGCCAGCGTAGTACTTTCAACCCAATTTTTAATTACAGTTAACGAGAACATTGGAACATTAGTCGAAATGCAAAAGGGGTGGACCGTAGGTACATTACAACTATAATTATGTTACGTTCGATTTACTTGATTTACAGTAAATGATGTAGCTCTGATTCGCTTGATAAAAATAAATTAATTACAAATATGGAAATTAAACCGACTTAAGGTACGATCTTTAGAAAAATTATACACATTTTTGTACGTTCTATATGAATAATCTATTAAATTAATGAACTTGTTACATTTCAAAGTTTAAGACATTTGTGATGCACTGTTACCGTGTGAAGCCGAGCACAGCTTAGATAAGGAAAGACACGATACGCCTAGTTGCCTGTCCTAAATCTTATCTGGCGTGTCACGTTAAATGTATCAGACGTGTATTCACTGGCAGAGGCTTAGTACCTTATTTAATCTCTCAGTAAATTTAACCCATTATGGTCAGCCGTTGCATACAAAGTTTGCTTTGTTTTGCATGAAAGCAACTAACGCACGCTGATATTTCGAACAATGATAGTATTTGGAACAATATTTTATAATATGCACAAAGAAATACTATATCTTTGTTTTGCATTTCGCGTAGAATAAAGTTATCAACGTATTATTCCTATGAAACATTACATAACATTTATTTGTTATATTATGTAAAACATTTAATATTCCGCGTTATCGTGGATGCACGTTGCTCTCAGATAAAGCCTAAACGTCTTATTCCACGCCACAGAATATATGGGTCATCGTGGTCATACCGTTTGTCCATATCCAACTTACAGCGAGTACATCCGGTCATTGATTACGGAACTTACATAGGCCAAAACGTGGTAGGAGCATTATTGCATTTTACATTTCATAATTATGTAAATCTTGTTGTTAATACAACTAAGAGACGCAGATAATGTTCATTGACAGAGTAATAATTGACACATTTCATAATGAAGGAAATTAATTGTTCACAGAAAGTTACTATTATAATACTTTGAAGTCACAAATTATTTATTATTTTTATAACTTAAGTATCACTTGCTTATCGATACAAAATATATTTAAAATATTGCTTTCCGTCAATCCAATAGCGAAATCAAAAACGTCTTGCTTTCAATTACTTCACGTTCATATAATGCCAGCTGGATGCTCACATATACAATAAACAATGTAAAAACAGTTACCCAGTTCTTTAAAAAGTTTTGACACGTGTATAACATACTCAAAAAATGCCGTTCTATAAATCGAATATTTACTATAGCTTTATCCCACTGTTCTGTAATAAAGTTCGTCAATTGGATTATGTACTATCGCGGGCAACGATTAACTTTTAAACCAATACTTTATCCAATTAATGAAGTAATTAGTAGTCCCCAGCATTGTTCAACTACTGTCTCATTTCGAAGTTAGTTAGTTAACATTATTATCACCATCCCATTGCCGCTTAATTCCTGAGCACGATTGCAGCTTATTTAATATACGAATAGATTTGGGCCGTTGCTATCATTCAAGCACATAATTCGAGTCTGTAACTACCGTCTCTAATTATTCAGAGTTTATTGCAAACCAGTCGCCTATATGTATAGCTGGACACGTTTATTATGTTCATTACGCGTCGTCGCTAAGTAATGTGAACCGGCACCCACGCGACTCAACAAAGCTGTGGCCAATTTTTTTTCCAAATTGCAACATCTATCGTTAAAATGGGAATACCAATAAATTTCCGTATAGGAATGACGAAAATTGAATACACTGCTTACTGCACTCTGTTCTTTAGTCATAAATTAAGTACAATATGATCACATTCAGTACAATATGAACTGATACGATTTCAGTTCAATGCTGTACTGAAGGAAGTAATTTAATCATATTACGTTTTTCAGTCATATTCGGTTAATCAAAATAAACATTCGTATTGTACCTTTTATTATATTCCTGGCTAGCCCGTGTTCAGCTTTTTTTTAACAACTTAAAAGAGTAAAAACCAAGTGATTTTTGTGGTCTAAATATTTAAAGTCACCATGTATTGACATTCATCTGAACCTAAACGTGTATAATAGTTTAAATTTCAGGTGTTCGCTAATACTAATTAACCAAGAGGCAATCAATTTATTTGACTGTCTATTACATATTCACTGTACAGCAATCAGACTATTGATTTTCAATTACAATCTGCCAATTAAGTTTCATGAAATTCTACTAATATATAATAATGGCAGAACGCATCCACCCCTATGTATTTCCACAATTTAACAACCAGAAAGGATACAATCTACGTAAAGTACCCACGATAAATGGCGCTATTCCATGAAACTATTACGACCGCCGAGAAAGATTTCATATATTGAATTACACTTGTAACCGTGAAAAGAAGAAATTGGAAGACGTGCGCCGAGTACCGAAGCGATCGATAACCATCGGGCTTGCGTTAATTCGACTCTTTCATCGTCATGAATGTTTCAGCGTCCATTTCGTGGAATTCAGAAACTCGATCGAAATTTCGTACGTTAACGCGATTCCTGTGTTCTCGTTAGAAATGTAGAAATATTCATGCAACGCCAGTGGACGCCAACCTCGCTGGTGAGTTATCTAAAACACCACCATCCTGTCGAGGATGTTCCTGTTTAAACTTAACTTACCCTTATCTCTATGTTGTTCTGGCCTAAAGTAACTGGGTGTGTCTGTAACAGAGGTTCTGATAGAAGTTCTGTCAGTATCTCGAAACTACATGACCCGAGACTTCCTTCCCTCGAACTGCCTTTACCCCATACCCTTATTCCGTTGTAAGGTAACAAACGTAAGTACTGTTCATCAAGTTTAAGCTAACTATGATGAATTGAGGGGAATATGCTAACCAGAGAGTATACAGAAAACTGCTTACCGGGGTATATAATGTGGTATGTTGATCGCGCGCAACAAAGGGTTAATGTATCGCTTTTTATCAGATAATATCGGTGTATACGTGGAGGATAAAGCTTTGAAAATTTTCTTCCCCATAACGTTAGTCGTACATTACGGCGTACAAAGGCGAAAAGTTTAAAGTAGTGACAAAAAATAGAAGTACAGCTTTTGATGAAATTAAATGTAAATTGCAATTTGTACTTGAGTTTTCAATTTTGTAGTCTATGGTAGACATAGTGGGATAGAATAGAACGTAGCCTGTCAAGTTTATGAATTGAGAGGCGACATTTTTAAGACGGTTTTCTCAAAGAAAATGAAATTTGCCGAAAAAGACGTAGCCTGTGCAAAATATAATTATTTGCGAGATATTTTTAAGGATTCGCATTGATTTGCTTAGATGTTACTCTTATTTTTACAATTACGTATATTAGTGTTGCTGTATCGTAATAGAATTTGACAATGAAAGCTAAGAATATAGTGACTGAAGTAAATTCATTTCTCTGCCCACGATGATTTACTGAATGTCGAAACTAACTAACACATACTTGGTGCAGCACTATTTTCCTACCAAGCATCGACGGACAGGGTGGCACTAAAAGACTTCCACACAAGTTGCAAGTAGTATCGTACTTGAATTTTGGGTTGTAATAGCTTAGTTGAAGTTTGTATCGAAAATCCAAATAAGAAGCGCGAAGATAAGCAATATTCTTTGCTGTGATTACCTTATCCTATGCGTGACGTCAAAAAAGTGCTTTGCTTACCTTGAATATCCAGTTTAGTCTAAATTTCAATGGCAAATTTGAATACAAAGAATAATATACATGTGTTTCGCTTACTGTTACACATACAAAGTGCGACGTGCATAATAACTACAGCTATTTTAAACAGCCCTTACAATTATTTATCCAGCAACAGTGACATACATATTCGAAACCAACTATTATCCCAAAATCAATGACCCCCACAAACACGCACTGGTTGAAACTTATTCATTACAGTTTCGAGTGCACAGACTTCTCCGAGTTCTAAGACAAATTCGGCAACAGAAAATCGCCACACCGTTATAATACAACGAGTAGTATCCAACGTTTAATCCTCCCACTAACCGCAACAAATACAGCAATCACTCCCAGAACAGCATACCAGATTTCTGCATATAAATTGCCTCTGAAACCAAAGTTATACTTGATCCACCCCAAAACTATTTAAGGCTCTCCCATTTCGGGCGAACCACGAGGTTGGCTCTCCCCCGTAGTAGCCCCCATTCGATGCACTCCAAGTTCACGCAGAATGCCGTTATTCTTCCCGGTATTGTGGCGTTCAAGCCCTAACTCGGTGTCAAATCTCGAAGGTGGTGGTACCGCCTGGGGTCGAGGTAGCCGTGGCCGTGGCAGAGATCGCGGGGGCGGCGCGAGCCTACTCGGTTCAGGCGTCGCCCCCGCGAATTACGCTTCAGGACTGCAGAGCGTAGCGCCTGAGCTGCGTGAAGTGGTAAATATCCTTGGCGAGAGGAACCAGGTTGGAACGCTAACGGGGGTGGGACCGCAGCCGGGTGCCTTCGACAGCGACAGCCAAGGAGACGAGGAGGAAGGCACCGCGCCGAAGAGGCCGCCGAGACCCCTTTACAGGAGGCTCATCAACTACGTCCGACAGGCCTGGACCGGCGTGAAATTCGCTCTAGGTATTTCGCCAGTTTATCGTTGAAATTATTTGGATGGCGTAGAGCATCCATGCATGACGATATTATAGTTTTTATGTAGGCATGCTGGTGTAATGAATGTTTGGTAGAATTGAAAAATGCCCGACGGCGACGGGCAGGGTGTTACGTTTGAACGCGAACAGTGGGGTATTGGTAAAAGGTTGATGTTATAATAACAATGTTGCTGCGAGAGGTGTTCGATTTGAAGGGGCACGTTGTGTCGTGTAAATGAAAAATGGGGGAGATTTAATAGCCGAGATTGCAACTTATTTTCTGATGTACTTACACTATGAAGAATACATTAAAACATATAAACATTACAAACATTAATTTATACATTATAATTATTATTATACATTTAAATTGTTGGTAAGAACGTTAACTTAATTTCCCAGTCAACTATATATATATGTATACATGTAGGTGTTGCTTCGAAGCGATTTCATTTGAACGATTTAATACAGGAGGTAATGATATAATGGTTAAATTAGTTTTGTCTTGGAGGGATTTACTAAAATAGTGTTGCTCTAAAACAATTGTCTATTCAATGTGACGATATGAAATTGACTAAGAATAGTACACCCAGTACTGTTTTTAAATTTGTATTAGTGTTAGTCACACTAGTTTAAATTAATGTTAGTTACAGTAGTGTTTACATTACAGAAAGCTATAGTATGCAGGTTCCATAGAACTAGGACAAATTATAGCTTTAAAAAGGTTAAAGGTGGAAAAAATAATTTCGGTAACTCAGAATTGGAACAACTTTTATGCTAATGGTTTTCAGAGTGACACACCTTAATATATTTTTGTAGATCGAGAACGTGCTTCAAAAGTATAGAGTTCTATTTCAAAAAGATGTTGGTACCTTTTCCAAATGTATTGATTCATAAATATGTATAAAGTTAATTCCAGTGTGTGCTCTATATTTAATAAGTATTTAATTTTGCTTTATCAGATTATTCCTCGTCTTTTTCTTAGCAATTTTTCCGTGCCTCAAACCCTGTCTTCTGACTAATTTCAACAGTTTCAAGGGCGAAGGTAGGAATGACAAGGGTTCCGTAAAAAATGAGCACAATTTTGTCGATATGGAATGCCTGCAAATAGGAGTTGGTCCTCCTAGGGTATTCGGTTATATTAATTTATCAAGAAAACCCAACCGTAATTTTCCTTTTTTGACCCTCGTTAATGTCTACAAATATGAGTTTCGTGATACATCAATTGCTGTCTAGACTTTTGATTAGGGTGGAACTTCTGAGAAAATCCAAGTCACAAAATTCAATTATACGGTAATCATGAATTACTTGGGTAATAAACTAATGACTAATGACACTGAAAACTCGCAGTCTTTTGTTTCGTCCATAGCGTAAGTTCCATCTGTGTGGCACAAACGATTTCCCATTCCAACGTCGTCGTTCGAGTCTTCTTTCGTACATGAAGAATCAATTTAAATTTTTAGATTGCAATAAAATGTAATGTACGTGGTTAATCTATCCTGTCTATCCTGAAACGTTTCGCTTAATCTTTCGGATACCTCTCAAAATTGTCAATATACATAACTGTTTCACTGCTTTCTGCTTTAGAATACTTCTGTACGATTTCATGCGACTCGTTACTTAAAGGTAATCCAAAATAAGAAAGCAGCAAAGGTAACCCCATTCTTTCCCATTGCCATATTTACGAACAGAAAGGTTGCAATCTTGGCATGAGAGTGAGATGTTAGAAAGTTAAACGTAACTCCATATCCGAAACCTTGCGAAATCGAGGCGGATAGCGTTGCATATGAAGATCAAGCAGATTACATTCCAGAACGCAAATATGTTTCGCAAAGTTCATAGCAATTTATAGCTTTCCCCGCCGTATACTTGAGCCGTATCCCCTGAAGTAGTCGGAACACATTTCCCTGAAACGTGTGGGTCTCCGGAAATGCAATGTGCCCCCAAGTTGCTTACGTGTTTTACCCAGTCATTTATATTGCATGATTCCTGGATGCTTCTTTCTGTGTACGTGAACTTTCACCGCTTTTTTAAGCGCCCCAAAACTTATTGCGTTCTATTTACCTTCAATCGATTTGTATTCCTTCCAATGCCTCGCTGTAAAATTATTATCATTCTACAGTTTAAATCTCCAATCCCCATTAAAGTTGAAATAAAGCTATGGAAATATTGAGTTCTCCGCTGGAAAAGCATGGAGCATATTACTAGTTAATGTCGGAATGAAGTAACCATCTATTTAATAGAAAAGACTATGAAGAAAGGTGTTATTTTGTTGATAGAGATGACAACAGTTTCAATAGGAGATTCGTATTCTATTTATGGACAATGGATAATTTTCCACTGAAATTATTTAACTTTACTACTTACTATAGTATATACTCTTAGGAAAAATACGACAAATTTAATTTTACATCAAAATAAATTTCCCAATCACGTGAAAATAAACCATTATAAGGTAAATAAAATTCTCCTGTCAGGACAACTATAATATACTAGTCCAAAGTTCCTCTTAATTGTACCCTTCCAAGTCGGTACCAGTTATAACAGTTATTCCATGACCTATCTTAACACTATGATCTTACATATTCGAGCGTGCTTCATGAAAATTCATAGAAACGGCACGTAGCACGTAGCATCATCAGAAACTTACGTTTCCTCGAGTCAATTTACGAGCAAAAGACTTGAACAGCAAAAGGGAACAAATGTTGCATGCTAACACGCAGAAAGGAGAAAAAAATTCTCTACAATGTTGCGTCGTAACTGTTGAAATATTCAACATTATTCTATAAGTTTAAAGTTCGTCTCAAAAACGAATGGAAACTATTTTTCGGTCATTAATCTTATGACATTCTTCTGAAGGGGCACACGTATGTGGAGTAAAAAATGGCAATAGGAAAACCTAATACCTAAAACGAGAATTAAGCGAAAATTAATGTTAAACATGCAGAAAAAAAAGTAACCACGTAACACATGACCCGACATTAATTTTTCCACTCAGTTCAGACCGTAATTTAAATACAGATATAAAAATGTGCTTTATACATGTATTGTATATTCATTATTACGAGAATTTCCAATGCTCTTGTGCAATGTTAAATATTGCTAAACAGGAATTTATAACTGCACAAATATTCGTTGTACTGTGCCCCAAAAATAAAATTTGATTAATATAAAATCGTCGCCTAACAGCGCATAAAAAATAGGACAATATTTCCTACGGAGGGAATAGTATCGAATAAATTCCTTTGCTGTTACTCACAATCCACCGCCTTTTATTCGCATAAAAGGTAAGTGAATTCTCGAAAGCATTTTCCGGGATGCAATTCAACGCCTCGTTTAATCGGAACGAATAAAAGCATACGTCGGTGTGCATCGGAACAATGGATTGCACGTCACTCCCAGAACATTCATTTAAACCTACATCCGAACGTTATTCATGATTGGTGCATCGTTTACGTGTGTTAGTTGCACATGTTCCGAATTATTTTGTTGCGGCTACAAAGAAAATTAAAAGTACCGGTGTTAATTATCCTACATTTGGAAACGCTCGAGAAATGTATAGTTACGGAGGATTTCAAGTAAAACAACTAGCAAGGGAGTATTATTTTATTGTCGACGACAAAAGTGTTGTCGTTTAATGGGATCTTTACTTAGAATTGGAAGTTAATTCGAGGTAATTGATTTAGGACCAATTATGCTTGTATACTCTATCAAGAACATTCAACTGCAACTACTTGGAAAGTATTTACCATTTACTATTATCTCGGAACTGATCCTTTAAATATTTTCATCAATTTTCGTTTCAAGAAAAGTAATTCGATGTACGAAGAATTGCATATAAGAAATAAAACTAAATAGTACATCACAGAACAATTACACGAAGAATTGCATACAAAAATTGAATCGGCTCATCCGGTTAATAAAATGGATTTACAGAAAGGGACACATTATACTTTGATACAGAAGGAAAATTCAAACGACTGTCTTACCTTACCGTTAAGTATTCTCTTTTCTATTGAAAAGATTTTTCATTCGATACGCAATTTACGAGGAACTGTAGGAACACAAATTGGACAGCACTTTCTGCACTTTAGTGCATACGTACACATAAAACATTCGTCTTAACGAATGTACTCTTACTTCTGCTGGGTGCACGCGAACGCGAGGAGATACATATTGGACTAGCATTAGAGAACAAAGAATGAATATTGAAGTATGCAGCGTGTGTGCGAATCTATTAAGAGGATTCGTTGAGGCGACATTTCGTGAGAGTTCGTTGACGTGGTCGAAAATACGAGCAGTTTATTAGATATCACTCAAATTATATGACACTGGCTAACTATGTACAATTTACATTTCGTATCCATGAAATATATATATAAAATGGAACAGCAATATCATACGAATTTCGTTCTGCAATTAGAATATTACAAATTATGTTTTCAAGTGTAAAGATTTTTGGACGGTCTATATATTAGTTTGGTATTTAATTGGTTTTGGGCAAACCCATTAATTTCAATTATCTACATCATGTAGCTAATTATAAATTCCAGATTATTAAACATTACAGATCACTTAAACTAAATACATATGATGAAATAACACTTCTGCAGAAGAAAGGACAGATGTTGGAAACAGTGTGGAAATGTGATCTCATTAAACACGTTTAATAAAATTAACCATGGCATTTGTTTATTAGAATATATAGAGAACAATAACACAAAATATAAAATAGTATATAAAAGTAGTATCTGACACACTGCGCCTCTCATTTCGTAAACTGAAACTAAACGAAGAGATGTTTCTCTGCTTAATGAGTTCTTTTACAGTCACATCAATAATGCAAATCAGTTACCATCGCACTAATCAACAACAATGCACAAAATTACCTCTGGAGAAGAGAAATTGATATCAGAGCACAATTTGCCAGCGAGGAATATTATGCCATTGAAAAATGAGTCGATTCATTGAAATTTTATCGTTGCATGTGTACCACATCAGGCCAATCACTTTTAACTATAATACATAAGCGTGGAATCATACATGAGCCATCCTAATTTTGCAAATTCCAACTTAAGCGTGAAACTTTATTCGGGCAATTCTTTTATTCCAACGTTTTTCCAAATACCAGCGAGATTTCTGTGTATTAAATAAATAATATTTAGAAGTAATGTGTTTAAAAATTAAATACATATATATATATATATATACGATAGAAGACAAATAAAACATATGTTGTATCAACACAACGGTACTCCCTAGAGAAACTGATGTTCTTTTTCGATAAAGATATATTCTGATTTCAGTGAAAGTCGAACTAGCCCCTGGCTTTTGATGACCAAATTAGGCCGGATCATTCTGATCAGAAGCAGATGCTACAGTAAATCATTATTGCGTAAAGACAGAACGTATCCCATGGGGAACGCGTTTCATCCCTTACAAAGATTCATAATCTGAGAGACGAGTCAAACACGAATATCAACGAAACCAGCCTTCCTCCTTTTGTGCTTTTCATATCTCATAAGTCTTGTCCCCCGTTATATCATTCTGATTTCATCTCCCCTTGATTGTCGTCTGTAAAGTAACCAGTATATCACTTTTATCCCCCCATTTGTCATTATGAAGTATTACTGCAAGAAATACCTAGCGCTGGTCGTGTAAGTTGGCAGATTTATATTTAAAAAATATCAGTGTGAGTTTAAATCGTTTAGAAATATTATGCAAAGAAAATACGAAGAGATTTTGGGCGTATTCAACAGAAACACTTTAGGGATTTTACTAATGCAAAACAGTTTTGATTCTGGACATTTAGTAATTGTTAATGATATCGTAAATAGCATAGTGATACAGATTAATTTTCGTTCTTGAATACAAATCCAAACGTTTCAGGATCGAAACGAAAGAATGTTCAAAAACGTAATTTCGGTGCAGGAAAGCACTTTTTGTTTCCATTTTCGTGAACCAGGATAGTGGAAAGTACCAGAAAGCGTTAAAATCACATTTGTTTCCTAACACACAAGAACGTTGCACGTTACTTTAATATTTCAACAAGCTTTTGCTTGGATTCTCAGTTGCGAATGTATGCAAAAAAGACTCGAGACTACAATACCGAGAGTTTAAAGTCCGTGTCACGTTTCACAGGTGCAAATCTTCACGCATTTATAAAAATAATAAACGATATTCACCAATGTAAGCATAAAATAAAGCATATGTATACATTACTTTCGTAACACTTCTACGCACTCGTGCAAAAAGAAAATTAATACCTTGAACCATGAAGACACACAGGATGAAATTGACAACTTTATAATATTATCGTCCTGGACTTCGTACGTAATATACGGTGCTCACGAAACCAAAACGCGATCCATGATGTAGAACTGTAAACAATTCTAGAAATTAAAAGCGTCTACATTGAACGTGTGCATTCTCCATTCGTCATAGAATTTTTAATTACGGGCATGCATTCTTCTTGGTGTCTCACGGCGTGAAGCAGATTTATTGTATAACCATAGCACATTGTGCAACATTGGTGAACAAAAGAACACGCAAAAAGATCATTTTCCGTCCCTTGTCGGAAGTATCTACCAGTACCGAATTTTCTTTTTTTCTTTTCACTATAGAACAATACCTGGAACATGATTCGTTTGAATAATGTTGTACAAATAGAAAGGTTTAAAAGAGCTTTTCAGTATTAAAATGAAAAATTCGTCGTTCGTTTAATTCGTTATTCTTTGAAATTTCGATAAATATTATATAAATCGTGTAAATTTATCTCCTACGCAATTTATAAATTAGCGTACCTAAGAATTATTTCAGCTCGTTAACAATAAAACTATATTGTCCTACTATTATGCAGTTTGGAAAGACATAAAATATCTTTCACGAATTATTCCTAACAGTATTAGATTAGTTGCGTGAATGAAAGTTGTTTTATGACTTTAAGAAAACTCATAAAATTATGAAATATTATGTTCTCGTGCCACTATCCTGATTCTTAGCGCAAGTTGTAAACTTGAGTGTAAGGGTAGACTTTGTGAGCTTAGAGCAAATACAATACATTGATAATAATGAAAATTAAAACTAGTGCAGTATAATCTATTCATTACTTTGAGATGCAACAAATCTAATACTTACCAATTGTAGATTGTGATTTGATATGTATTTACCAATTTAAAAGCCTAAGCTTTAATTTTGAATTATTATTTCTTGTTTATTTGATTTATAATAGGTAGGGTACAAAAGCGAAAAGAAAATTATTTTCTCTATAATGGTTCGGAATTTAAAGCAGCAGAAAAACAACTTTTCCAGAACTGATTTTGCTTCATAATATTTTATTCCACTGTGCTCCGTATTACATAGCTTTGAAAAGTAGTTTTCCCTTCAAAAACTGAGTTTCTGATTGAACAACTGCTGCACAATACAGACAACTCATTTTACTTTCAGTAAAATAAAGTATTTCTTTTAAATCTATTTGGAGAACTATCGTAAAATAATGAGTTCCTAACTTTATTACCAATATGTCAACAAAAAATTACATATTTTGTTGGAATACTAATGATCATGTTCACTTTTAAACGCTTTCGATACATATATTATAAACATAAATTTTAATTAGAAAAGGAATGAACTAAAAACTTAGCAACAATAGTGGTAAATTGTAATACTTCTCTTCGAGAAATATAATAAAATTGCTAATAATAACAGCAACTGTTAGTTCAATTTGTACTCATTCACTTTTGTATAAAATAGTACACTTATTCAAATACGCCAAATTGTTGATTACTGAAAATTTAATTATGGAAACCAGTACTGAGTAAGAAGCGATAATTCCTCTGACATTTCACCTATCGGTACTATAAATTTTGGTTTACGTTGTTAGTACATAGTCATACTGCTGTATCCTGCAGCGGTATGCTCATACAGCTGATCGCTCAAACTGCTGCTAGTAGTAGTGTATCGTGTGGGATCAGACGCAACCGTGTACACCTATATACAGGGTCCGGCAGAGTATATGACCACCCTCTTAATGGGGGGTTACTGGGGTGATTCTGAACAATTTTTTCCTTTACCAAAATGTTGGTTAAAGCTTCGTTTTTGAGTTATTAACGAAAAACCCTGGCCAATCAGAGCGCTCAGGCGCGTGACTCGCAACGGATCTCAACCTCGGTCGTGGTCGTGAACGAACGCATTGGGACAGTTATGTTACCTCGTCTTAAATTAAGAATAATGTGGAACTATTTGTTATTCATGAATAACAAATAAACTAATAAGTGTTCGATACGTTTATTCGTTATCCGAAAAAACAAAGTATTTTATTACTTATGAATTATTATTTGTTTAACAGCACGTTTTCAGGTGGATAAATTGTGTTTTAAGAAAAACGGTTTGGATAAATAATGTTAGAAAAAGGCTAGTTAAACTTACCAATTCGTGCACAAATTAACCTGCTCCGAAGGAAGGGGGTCCTTGACACTGGGTCATTGCGTCGATCCTGACCTTCCACAACAGCTGATGTTACAGCCGTGTCGATGCACTGTCAGTTTTCTTGCACGGTAACTTCACTTAACGGTCACTTTCACTTTTTCATTTTTTAAAAAATTGTTGCTATCCAGTCGAATACAACCGTGGCGCGAACGAACGAAAAGATTCAGCGCAAGGTGTTTGATCGCCGGGATGCAAGTCGAGGTACCGAGAAGCGGCAGCATTATTATTAAAATCGCACTGCACAAATAAAACAAACATTTGATTGTACTCCTGATTTTAAAGATACATGTTGCTCGTTCGAATAGACGAATGACTCTGCCAGCTAAAGCGTTTCCTTGGTCCTAGATGAACATTCGTTAAGGAGGGGATATTGTTATAATAGAATGCAGAAGAAATGTTTCTTACTGGAACGCTTAAGTGGCTAGCAGTTTTGGCGTCAACCTCCACTACACGAAAGAATACCCCTGCGCTCTAGGGGGTGGCATGGTTTTCGTAACTACGGACCCCGATTGCGAAGCGAGACCACACACACCAGACAGTGTCGGATTACGCAGTTCGAGAAATTTCAATAGAAGCGAAATAGTTTTCAAAACACATGGCGGCGGCAATGGTATATGGAAAACGAAATTATTTTATAACTTTCGTTAATGCTTTCCTTAGCAGAAATCTATTCGGAAAGCGTATCGTATTCTAATTTCTAATTTATTGAAAGATCTGCCCTATCGCGTGAACTTCGTTAATTTCAATACAAATTCCAATAAAATAAAATTCAATAAAAAAAATTTAAATGGATGTATTCAATATAAAATGTGGGAATGTGGTATGAGGGTTGCGTGTGGCAGGTGCGTGCGTTCGCGACCCAAGACGCAGAAGGTCGAAGGCCGATCGAAGGCAGGCGCGGAAATACGAACGCATTTTGTGCGTAGCGTATCGATCGGCAGGCAGTCGGTCGTTAACATTCGTTCGATACGTATCTGTAGAACTTTGTGCATGATAATAAAATACTTTTTCCCTTCTACTCCCACATAAAATATTGAAATTAACGAAGTTCACGCGATAGAGCAGATCTTTCTGCTAAGGAAAGCATTAACGAAAGTTATAAAATAATTTCGTTTTCCATATACCATTGCCGCCGCCATGTGTTTTGAAAACTATTTCGCTTCTATTGAAATTTCTCGAACTGCGTAATCCGACACTGTCTGGTGTGTGTGGTCTCGCTTCGCAATCGGGGTCCGTAGTTACGAAAACCATGCCACCCCCTAGAGCGCAGGGGTATTCTTTCGTGTAGTGGAGGTTGACGCCAAAACTGCTAGCCACTTAAGCGTTCCAGTAAGAAACATTTCTTCTGCATTCTATTATAACAATATCCCCTCCTTAACGAATGTTCATCTAGGACCAAGGAAACGCTTTAGCTGGCAGAGTCATTCGTCTATTCGAACGAGCAACATGTATCTTTAAAATCAGGAGTACAATCAAATGTTTGTTTTATTTGTGCAGTGCGATTTTAATAATAATGCTGCCGCTTCTCGGTACCTCGACTTGCATCCCGGCGATCAAACACCTTGCGCTGAATCTTTTCGTTCGTTCGCGCCACGGTTGTATTCGACTGGATAGCAACAATTTTTTAAAAAATGAAAAAGTGAAAGTGACCGTTAAGTGAAGTTACCGTGCAAGAAAACTGACAGTGCATCGACACGGCTGTAACATCAGCTGTTGTGGAAGGTCAGGATCGACGCAATGACCCAGTGTCAAGGACCCCCTTCCTTCGGAGCAGGTTAATTTGTGCACGAATTGGTAAGTTTAACTAGCCTTTTTCTAACATTATTTATCCAAACCGTTTTTCTTAAAACACAATTTATCCACCTGAAAACGTGCTGTTAAACAAATAATAATTCATAAGTAATTAAATACTTTATTTTTTTCGGATAACGAATAAGCGTATCGAACACTTATTAGTTTATTTGTTATTCATGAATAACGAATAATTCCACATTATTCTTAATTTAACACGAGGTAACATAACTGTCCCTGCGCGTTCGTTCACGACCACGGACCGAGGTTGAGATCCGTTGGGAATCACGCGACCGAGCGCTCTGATTGGCCAGTGTTTTTCGTTAATAACTCGAAAACGAAGCTTTAACCAACATTTTGGTAAAGGAAAAAATTGTTCAGAATCACCCCAGTAACCCCCCATTAAGAGGGTGGTCATATACTCCGCCGGACCCTGTATAACACCTTGGACAGCTTAGATGAGTCTATATTTCGCACATACTAGTCGAATAAATCAACGTGCAAACAATGTTTCGCTGAGAGTACCAAATTTTCTAATCATTTATAAAATAATAAGAAACTTTCGTATATGTTGAATTAAACGACCGTGTAAACGCGATCTGTGTAGAACGTAATTCTAATCAATATTATAAAACTATTATTGTAATATTAAACTATATTCCAAAAATATTCAATTATTATTGCAATTGTTTGTTGCATATACAATTAACTTTTAATTTCTTGTCACTCCGCACTTGTAACATCGTACTTATTTCACCGTTGCAATCAAATGTTTAATAGATGCCCATTAATTGTGAGCTTTTAGTCAAATTAAGAATTAGCAATAATGACTGAACGTCTGAGTACAAGTATTCGGAGTGATGGACGAGGATGTACGTCAGTTATATGTATAAAGTACAGAGTGCTTTGCAAATGCATAATGCTCGTTTACGTTAAACACTCGTACCTATTTACATGATATTATATGATGTAAATACGCATTGTATTGCAAGCATGATATAATTTAATTCTGTATGTCATAATTAATTATACCTAATATGTACGTAGAAGCATGTATAAAATTAGAAAAAGTGCGTCGTACTTTAAATTTGTTATATGACTACTTAATCTAGGCAGTTAATCTACTGCCATATTCTTATAACAATTTAAAAGGGAAATGCAATATTCTTAAGTTCATAATTGGACAATTGGCAGAAAAGTTGATGAATATTAGGGTTCTTGTTGTCTGCTATTATCTAATCGTTAATAGCAAATTACCATATTCTAGAATATAGACATTCGTTCATGGCATTAACGACAATCCCGAAACACGAACGACTGGCCAGAACAGATCTCCCTGAACGGATTGAACTTTATCAAACCTGCCAGATTAAATACTTCTCACTTGCAGGAGTTTTCAAATAAAATACACTATCAGCAACAACAATTTTATTTTTCTTATAGACGGCATAAGATATACCGCCAAGACAACTAAATAATAAACAGTATTGCCAGACAAAAACGACATGCCACACACTTATGTCGTGAATTACTTTATGTTGCTTGTGAAAAATATTTGACGATTTTTTTCCGTCGTTAATGAAAACACCGTCGGTTTCGATCTTGCAGACTCGGAATACGAAGAAGAACAGACGCCGAGATACAGACCTGACTCTTTGGCAAGCCTTTGTCGTGCCACGAGATTCACCGAGGCAGAGCTGAAGAGAATATATCGTGGCTTCAAGGCAGAATGTCCCACGGGAGTCGTCAGAGAGGAAACTTTCAAGTGCATCTACTCACAGTTCTTTCCACAAGGAGGTAGGTGCATTATAATATAATATCTGAAAAATGTTACTGAAATTTTAATTAACGACGAACTCGCGGTGACGCCCGCGAGGAAGAAAATAGTATATTAATTCGTTTAATTGAACACCCAAATTTCTTATTGTTCAGACTTTTATGTAGCACTAAACCAAAAAGGTTCACGAATTCAATAATAAGATTTGCGATAGATGAGAAAACTAGTGTTAAAGAAAGCTATCATATATTTTTATTAAAATTCCTTATACTTTTCTCGCGGACGAAATTGAGGTAATTAGTAATTAATTAACGATTAGCAATTAATCGAAATTGCGTATATATATGCAACTGAAAGCCATGTAACTCTGCCTTTCCCGATTTAACCAAAATCTGAAAAAATTGATTACTGTTGTATACAGTCTGTTTGGCATTAAAAGATTATCGTTGCTATGTGAAAAAAAATCGTGGACAATCGTGGTTAGAGTTAAAGAGTACTACAGTTAAATTAAGAGTGAAAACTAATAAAAAAAAAGTAACAATCAAAAACAATACGTTTAATATATTATATGAAAAATGCACAATAGAATTTCATTACGAAATTCAAATATGAAACAAACAAACATTTCTATTTGCTAATACCGACTGAATTCACGTACGACAACAATACAAGTGTAAAGAAATATTACTATCATAAAAAATGCGTTAACAAACAAGCATGAAATTAAATTGGGAAGTCCCTGTTCCCGTTTTTATGACGCATTACATACTCTAGACAAAGTGAATAATGCAATAAGAGGGAAGGGTCGCTGTATAAAGTTTAACTCTTCGACTACGTGGTTTACTACTGAATGTGCGTACGTGCGCATTTAAATTTCAAATACCGCAATTCTGCGTATAATAGGCGGCCATAAAAGTGTAAGCAACAGTTTGTACATCAGATTTCCTTCCACGTTTTTGTCCGTTCTCGAATATAATTTCGTAGGTACGTAACCACCTTGTTAACAGGAAATTACAGTACAGAGATTAATCAGTACCGAAACCAATGACTTTTATACTTCTGCTGTTATATTAACCTGTCATACTGAAAAAATATTATTAATCAAAAAATCTTGTACCTCATTATTATTACTTTAAACATATTTCCATTTCGTCCATTCGAATGCTACTTACGATACTATTTTATTTTCAACCATCGTATTATCTATAGATAAATAAACTCCATTAAGATATTACACAAATGCTAAACAATTTTTCAAATAGAAACCGGAATATCAATTTCATTCAAGATATAGTTCTATTTACAATCCCCGAACATTTGTATACATATACGGGCAACCACAACAAAGAAGTTTATTTAACTTTAAAATAAGATACTTCCACTTTATATTGGCCTATTGAGTAAAACAAGGCGGTAAACAAATATTAAAGCTAATAGTATTAAGCTAAAAGACAGACCTGTTGGTAAAAGTTTCGAATTTAAGAACCACACAAGTGCTATTCCCTTTTGTTTATTCGAGGCGCGTATTCGCATTTAAATTCCCTCTGTTTCACAGTAACACGGAGTTTCGTCGAAAAGCATAAACAATGGAAGAGATATATGTGTACTGGAGGTGGAAAAATACAAAGGGAGAGGAGGCACAATCGAATAGAGCAAATAACCCCATAGTATTTCATTCAACGCAGATATAGTTACCATGGCAACAAACTCTCGTATCAGAATCGTCCAGCGTTTCAGTATTCCCCTTTATCCATCCGTATAAACGATATCGATATTCGTCAGTGAATAGTTTCCTGTCGGTTTCAAATGCTTTTTTTGTGTTTCAAGGTTCTCGCGTAGTTCGCAAAAAACTTAATTCAAACTGCATTGGAAACAAAAATCTCCAGCTGTATTCATTTGTCGCCCGTCACCAATTAGTAAACCCGTACACCTTTACATTGTGCCTTTAAGTTAAATTCGTGCGAGGAAAAATGTATAATTAAAAAGATTTGCGACATGTTTCATTTCGGTTGTTGCTGCGATTCTACCCTTTCTGTTGGTGGACCAGAAATATTGGAAATGCTGGTTGAAACATTCATGCCCAAAAAGTTCCTAAAATTCTAATGAATCGAACTAGTACGTAACCACTTGCCAATACATAGCTGAGCGACATGCACTTTAAAACGAGGAAAACGTTGCCACATTGAGAAAGTTGCCCCAAAAATGTCACCATTCTTGATTGGCAGATCGATTATCCTCACTTTGATTAGCACACATCGAATAACTGCGGGGAAAGAAAGGAAAATCCATGTTTTCTAGACGAATTCTTTACCAGTTAATTGCCTCACCTGCGTATCTACCTTTTCGCAACCGTTATTTTTGCCATAGCCTGCTAAAATAATTGTCACACTGGCCTTTACTAGATTAACAATATGTGCAAATAATATTATGCGGCTGTCATGTATCAGTAGTTTAAACCATGAGAATTGAACCATAAAAATTAAATTTCGGTTTAAGTTGTTTGAAAACTTATTTCAATATAACACGACAAACGAATATATGTTATTGCGCCCCAAAAGTTGCAATGATATACGTTGATGGAAATATATATAATTAAATTGTTGAAATGATACGCTTTATTGCAATAGACAAAAAATAATTGCCACCAAATGTCCATATTAATTTTATAAAAGTCTGTCGTTTAAACGAAATCGTTTAAATAAAGCTTTAAAACAAAGTTTTAAAACTATCGCAACGGTAACGCAAGATGGACAGAAAAACCCACCTGCAAATAGAAAGTCTCTGGTAAATCCTTTAAGCTATTAATCTACTGGACAAAAACTCGGTTTACGAATAATACATTTACCAGTAGGGGAACGTAAATTGCAGTCTGATAAAAGGGGAATGTCTAGAAACAAAAATGTCAAACAGAGATTCCAAACCGTATAGTATTATACTAATTACCAAACATTGTCCGCAGAAACTCCACTTCTATTGCGATATTAAGATTTCAACTCAACCTTATTGATCACAGCACTTCTGTTGGCAACGAGAGCGCACGACTAAAACACGACCAACTACTTTTAAACGCAGCTCTGAGTACACAAGACGGCCTTCGATTCCCTGACAGTGACAATTTTTCTTCGTGAACGGTTTTATGGCTGCAATGTGCACATCGTATCGATATCGTGATTTGTTTGCCGTACCGTGTAAGGGGAAGAACGAACGTGAATTTACGATCGACAAACCCCAAATCCTTAAAAAAAATGTACCCCCACAAATGTATGACCCCCCCCCCCCCCACTGTTTATACCTTGCGAAAAAATTCGTTTTTCGATATCTCAAGTTGTCTTTTTTTTACATCATTTTCATAACAACTAGCACAATTATCACTTCGTGTTTAATGCAAGAGTTACGAAATAACTTTGTAACCGCCAAAATCAATAAATATATCTACACATACGGTTTGTACACTAAACTAACTACACATAATAGTTATAAATTAAATAACATTAAATAGATTACGGCGATATATGTATACAATTTTGTAATGTCATGAGGAATACTAGAACATTTGTGCAACAAAAAACATGCAACAAATAATATTGTAGTGAGTAAGTAACAGAAATCATTCGCGTAGAATCCAGAAATTCTGAATAATGTCGGCAGATATCGCTCGGTGAATTTTACTATTCCATGCCTGCTCGTTTTACAGTTGCGTGTACAATGGCTGCACTGCATCATGTGTAATGACTTAACCCCTAACATTTCCTACAATTTATTGACTGTACGCTATTAGTTTCATTTGCATTCGCGGTGGAAACGTTAAAGAGAGATCAGGCAAACCATAATAAAGTTATCGTTATCTCAAAACGTTCAGAATACAGCAATGAAAAAAATGTCTTCCTGCAAATAGTAGAATTGTGATTATAAAATTGATTACATCTCTAATTACACGTTGCTTATATTTACGAGGAAAATCTAGTTGTAGCCTATTAATACCTGATCCATTCCAAAATTTTAGAAAAAGTAAAACTGAAAATTGGAATTTTTGGCATTTGTCAATTTGAAAATTGTTACTTGTTCGGTTTGTACATTCTTAATTTCAAGGTGTCATTTTATCACCACCACTCATTATATCAAATATACCTCGTCTAAAAATTAAAATGTCACTTCGTTTTAGCAGTTTATCTCGACCCTATATTTTAATGGCGCATACATGCGTGTGATCTCATAAACGTGAACTTAGATGTCGAAAACGAGAAAGCAAGAGTTAAATAAACGCGGTATCCGTGTAGTGACTCCTCGTATTTAAGCCCCTACTTATTTGCTTTTTAAGAACGGGCTTTCAGAGGCCACTTTCAGTCGGGGAAGCCTTAAAGCGGCTCATTATGGGGTGTAAGCAAATTAAAGCATTCTACATGTTGCGTTTCAACCTTATCTACAAGATACAACTTGAATAGTAAATAATTTCGAATATATTTTAAATATCATAATCTCGAAATTCAAATAACAAAAATTAAATAATATTCGCATTCGTTTCTAATTACTCGCCGTCTAACTTGTGCCAGGAACTAAAGCAGATATGGCCTGCAATTACAATTGAAACAGTACTAATATACTTCTCTGTTTGTCGTACAAGGTAATAATTAATGAAAAGAATGCCAGTCTCTGGATACTCGTTGAATGCAGAAACTGTATGTTCGCTACGCCCATACATTTGATGCATAGATAGAACCAGTGGGGGCAATTTTATTCATGCATACAAGTTAGAAGTGTTGCCTGTGTAGAACTCTGGACAACAGAAAACCACACAACCCCTCTACGAGACATTTGTTAAATTATCGTTGTCCCGAAACCAGGTTTCTTGTCATATCCACGTGCATACATGCATGTGTACAAAACTAAGCAAGTGAGATACAGTGGCACTACGTCACGAGATTATGTCGACATATTTCCTTAAGATTAGTTTTTGTTTAGCACGTTAAATGTACAAATTTATTCTGGCAATAACTTATTCGAAATATGGATACACTTATTCCTGGAAATAGAATCAGCGTATAATTAAATTGTCTGTCATTCGTGAAAATCTTCAATTAAGGTTGCAAACGAAGAACAGCTGACGATAGAACTTTTCGATCAATTTCATATTATATTTCGCATATAACTAACCAAACGAGGGAAATAGAGCTATACTATATGTGACATTTATTGTTCCAAACTACCTACTGAATACGTGGAATATGTATATCTGATACAGATTACATTAATAATATAAATTTCGCGATTATTGTTCCCTCTGCGCGTAATACTGATTATCAATAACCTATACTTTCATACAAGTTTTTAATTTCGATATGGAAGTGAATACGAATGATAAATTGTCTGAGAAATTATTTCTATGTTTGAAATGCAGTATACAATGCAGTTTCAATTTTACATTCTAATTTAGCTGATTGCACTGTTTCCTCTGGGATTAAAACCAGAGCATTTGTAAGCTGTACGCACGATAATTATTGTAATACTTCTTGCGGGATTTACTTAATAGTAATAATAATTGTTTCACTGCAAATGCTATTCCAATTTTGTTATTAACTTCGTTGATCCGTATTTCGATATCTGAATGCGCTATAGAAAATTTGTAGGGCCGATAACGATCTTTCTGCGTATGAAATTAGTTATTTATACTAGTTTATACTATGGAACATATATGAATGAAATATTTACAATGGAATTTAAATGACCGTGATTGAAAACTGAAACTCTTTTCATTTTTTATTATTGACGTAGCTTCACTAAATTTTTGGATAGACGATAATTTTTCTTAAACTAAAATCAACATATAATAAAATACAAATCATGTTCTAAAACAAATATTATTATTATACTTAATACATCCAAAGAATAGACTGAAATAAAATGAAATTTTAAGATCGTTTCATAAAGTAGTTCTATATTCCTCAAGTTGTAGTTCTATATCCGATCTTTTTCACTAACTTTCTTATATTTTAAAGTCTTCATTATATGGCATTCTGGCTGCAAAACTAATGTTGAAGAGAAATCAAAATGAAAAGCTTCTAAGAAATAGAACACAGTAAACGAACTTTAAAGATGTCTCCAAGAGACGAAAATGATTCTTCGACCGCCTCGCACTGCCAATACGTGAGGTATAGGTACAAAGTTTGGGAGTGGAAATATAAGAGGACCGAACAAAGTACATTTGAAGTTACATGGACTCAGGTTCAGATCATAGTATTATCCCAGCCAAAAGTTTCAAACCACGAGGCATTATTATTTCACTCGAAATTTTCCGCATAAATAACAGCTCTGAGATCAAAGTTTAAGTTAGTCAACTTCTTCAAGCTAAATAATATTTTGAAACCAAATTAATTACTATTAGTTCCTATAACAGAAATTTCGTACTAATAGACCGTTAGTATCGCGTTCAATATTTGTAGAACTGAAGAAGTGGTTGCAAAATTTTCATTCCGCAGTACGTGTAGAAATATACGTATAATTAAAGAATGTGCACACACCGTTGAACTTAAAGAAAGACAATGATTACAACCATCAGACCTGCGGAGAGGACACAGCGGAAGTAGAATAGAAAACGACTTAATATTTATGCGAGGGAAGAAGAAGAAAGGAAAAAGGAATATCGTGGAAGGAGCTGAGACAAAATTCCTTAGAGAGTACAGAATGAGAGTGTAGTATGAACCAGCAGAATACACGACAAATACGGGCCAGAATCTGAAATTAAACCGAGTAAAATTCGTGGGCTAGGTCAATGAATGTGCAATAGAATAAATGGGGGTAGGTTCAACAGGTGTTGGATTATCAAAAAAATTCTCAAGCAAAAAAAACAAATGAAAGGGAGAGCTGTGACATTATCGGTAATAGTGGAAGAATTAAAAATAATTCCTAGCTAAAGAAAAAAGAACGGAATATACAGTATGAAGCGAAGCTAATAATAATAAGCTTCTAATAAGCTTCTACTAAGAATGAAATAGAAATAAAGGACTTTTTTGTTCATTTCTTTTTAAGCTTACGAAAAACGTAACACCAGAAATTACTTACAGTATTATACTCATAAAGCGAAAGTATTTTGTATTATTGTACTCTCATGTTTCGTTAAATGTCTTGCTAAAAAAAAGTTAACTCTTCTCAGTAAATTACCGACCTCATTACTTTTTCTGTAAGCAGACCAGAACTGTATTTATATGTTTATCAAAACTTCTGCCCTGAAACGTTCAATGGACGAGTACGAAAATAAAATCGATAAACACATGTATAGGTATTCATAAACGTTTACAAACATATAGTACACATGAATCAGCCACAAGCGTCTGTCCCTGCTCCTTATCAAAGAGAAACATGTTTGTAGTTATCTGCAAACCCCTCCAGCATTTCGGGAAGGTAAACGAAACTCCCATGTGTAATTCAAGGTAGCTTCGTGCAACGAAATGAAAATATCTTTGAAACTAACTGGAGGGACGTTCAGCTGTCCAGAGAAATACTCCGAGATTTGGACCGATAGTCAAAAGTCGCACAGAAATCAATTGTGCGGAAACAATAACAACTATTTAGGAGAATAACCATTTACCGCGAAAATTATTTAAATACATTTGGAATGATATCAAAAGGTATTAAATTATCCAAAGACCTAATTCAGTGACTCATACATACAATGCAATTGATGACTGTATTTAAACAGTGTGCAGAATGTAAAACTGTAACGTAATTAAATAATTACTATTGGATCAATGTTAAGACAATTTATACATTTATGTTCAAAGAAATCCAATTCCACAATAAGAATATAGACACTATTCTATTGCCAAATATTTTTTATTTTTTCAAATTCATACATTTTAAAGCAGTCTCGTTATTCGACGTTATAAAGTGCCAAATCCCTATTATTCTGGTAAAGTATTATACAATCCTTGAGGAACAACCGATATTAAACTAGACAGCAATATAGTTTCTCGGATTCTTTTACAGTAAACAGGAAACTCTTATATATGTAGTTATAAGAAAGTCAAACTCGAGATCAGACGAAATGCAAGTGCGAAAAGTTATTGTTAGCATTCAGTACATATGCATTTCCATTTTCTAAAAGAGTGCGTGCATCGCCCCAAATCCTTGACCAACAAGAATGCAAGTTTGTTCTCCAAACTTTTATATTTGTAGAAAAGCATCAGTGCCGCCTATATTTTAATCCGAAATTAATCGTGCCTATATTAAATAAAATAGTACCCCTATCAATATTGTTCACTTGCAGAAAAGATGATCACTAAGCTGATGTTCAGAGCATAGTGAAAATAAGGCGCGTGATAAATTTAATTCTAACAGAATTTTAAAGAATTTTGTAAACCATTTCAGGTACAGCAAGGAGAGGTTTAATCAAAGTACTGAAAAACTTGAAGTATCAACTCAACAATTTAAAATTCGCCAAACTTCTAACTTCGTAAAGCAAACGAACATTCTCGAAGAAACTAATTATAAACTACATTTTGCCTTTGAAGAATTCGATCTCAAAGTAGTTCCTCATCGTGAAAATATCATCACATTACCTTCAAACGCAAACGTCTTTGCAATTAAGATCTGTCGGTAAATAATAATTTGGGGAGTGTGTGTTGACACCTAAGCTTATTTCGTACAATCTTTTTCAACTTTCTTTCTGCAGAATTCCTGGTTATAAATAATCAATGACACATTTGCAGAAACTATTTCATATTTGTATTTCATCACAAATCATCGGTGAAACAGCAATTTTCGAAAATCTTTGACAGTAACTCAGTACAGATACATGAATAAATTTGATGAGTTTATAACTGCAATATCTCTTGAAAGCCTAGCTCAATAACTGCTGCTAGTTTAATATCGTTTGTTTGTTCAATGTCGGTGAACTACTATAGAGAAATTCCTGCTGCACGGTCCGCTTCACGTGTTTGAAATTTCTGTATAGGTACATCCAATTTCGAATGACTATAATCGTAACAGTTATGAATCAAAGAACGTATATATGTATATATAAAGAAGAAAAAATACGTATTGAAATGCATTTACTTATAGAAATACAATATCAAAATTAACAAAATGACAGAGATTAAACGATACGCATATGTGTACCAAAATATCCAATAACTCTGTATTCTATAGCTTGAAATCGTAGAACTAAAGCGTGAATACAATTTATATACGTATACCTCCATACTCATAGAAACTTTATTCTACACGTTATGCATAAGAAGAAATTTAACTGCAAGGGCAGAACTATTTTTAAACACATCTGTTGATAATTGCTTCCACTATTTATTTACATAGCAAATTAGAAGCGATATCTTTTGATAAGAGATTCATGTACTTAAAAATTTTAAAAGTCAGTGGCACCTGATGGAAGTGCCTTAGGTAATCATTTATATCGCAGAAGTTGATGTTAAATCGCAGTCTGTCTGACAAAAATTGGCAACAATAAAAAGTAAAGTATAACCACTTCAAATGAATGAAACTGACTGCCATGTAAATGTGCAAATTTAAATGTTACTAATAAGCACAATAAATTATTCTTATCTTGCAAACGTCTACTTACTGATTCACGATAGACTTATTACTGTACAATTATCGTGATATTCGATGTAATATTTCAATGATCGACAACTGAATGGAAGTAAGATACAATAATTCGATTTTCTAGCATTTAATAAAAATAAACAATACTAGCATCCTCTAATCATTTGCCCTCGGTATACGACGTATCGAAAATGATCCCCCGATTAATCTTATCGGAGCATCTGTCAGGGACACGTTCAAGAAGCAAAACTAATTTCTGACCTTTGCTGTGCCACCGTGTTATAGCAAAACCCTGTTCCCCTAGGATTACAATTCGTACAGACTCGACAACTTTGACGAGTTAATTTACTTCACCCCCTCTGTGCTAGGACGAGGGTCCCACTGTGATAATTCGGAAGGAGCGAGTACTAATTTCTAGACGAATCCTTTCAATTGAAGCTGTACCCCAGAGATTTCTGCTTAAGTAGAAACGACGAAACTGGCATTCCTCGGCTTTGCTCTAAGGCCGATCCGTTCTTAGCGATGCGAGACTAAGCTAATCTTACACTCGACCATGCAAACTTAAATATTTTAATCTGTTGAAATTTGAGCGAATTTATAGGCAATTATTTTAGTGATACTTCTTTACAATGGCCACACAAAATAAATGAATTGTCTGTAATTGTCCCAGGTATAAATAAGTACAATATGTATTTAGTACTTACACCGACTTAGTAATGGTGGCCTACAGGGTTTTGTTTCCTGCTTCTGTTTATTACAGGAAAAATATTAATTTATTTAAATAATATTCCTTTAGATTTTACACATAAATTGTATTATTTCTTTTTTTTTACAAGAATCTCTTTTATTTCAATGAAATTGGAATTGAAAGTCATTTCAAATACACATGGAAGAATATTTCCTGCGTCTCTCATATCAAATACTTCTTTATTTAAAAATGACAGTGAAATACGACTTATTTCGAAGTAAACGTTTCACGAAGTAAGGGTTTTATCTTGACTACAACCTGCAACCTATCTATAGCGTACATTTGTTTCGCGTGACAAGATAACGATTCCTTTTTCAAAGTCTCTTTCAGGGGAAATCGTGTAACATTTCCGTTAAATAAATTCGGGCATAAATCCGCACTTTAAATCGGAAGTATCTCCTTTGGACAAATAGGAGTTATTAGTGCACGTCTGTGGAGTTTCAGTTTACGAACCATGCTAGATTCCACGGTCTCGAAAGGTTTCCGCAGGAAGGCCATTGAGTGCCATCTGGGAAATTGAAGTGCTTATTAAGGTCACCCTACCATTTTGTAGTAGATTCGCTAAATCATTAGAGGAAAATGTTATTTTTTCGTTCGAAGTCTATTAAAGGAAGATAGATTGATAATATAATTGCTCTTGACGACGTGAGTTCGCGTGATAAATTTTGGCCCTTGACTTTGTGTGTCCTGTAATTGGTATAATTGCGCATAGCGAGGAAAGATCGTGGTACACTTGGGATGAGGACGACTTTTTATGCAAGGACACGTTGTAAATGAAGAATAAATGTTTTTCCTCTGATATTCCATTTTCTAGAAAATTAACTTTCAATTTACTATAGACAGTGTGGAGTTCATGTGCAGTATTTCATTAATATCATAATATGTAATTTCTAACTAATGATTCATTATATTATTTGTTACATTTTCTCGATTCAGCCGAACGCTACGTAAACTTGATAATATTTTCTTATTTTTGTTATAAATCATGCGTTTGTTATGTTCACGTCTGCTTAACACTAGTTTGCAATTTGATCTTCTTAAGAACAAAGTTTTTTCGATGTTTGTCCCTACCCTGCGCAAATCGTAATTTGCTTATGAGTTCCACAAACTACTTAATTATACTATATATGTGATACTTGATTGTGTACAGACTTACTGAAAGAACTTTCATATCCATCTCTTGTATCTATCCTATCACTTTTACCTATTATTCTAACATATTAAAGAAGACAAATATCGTGCTTTTCTTGCAATTTCAAATATGTTTTCTTAATCACTTTTACATCACCCGGTACCTATAATATTTGCCTTATCGTTTGTAAAGGGAAAGTTACGAACATTTGTTTACATTTATATTTACTATAAATAAGAAGTGGGAATAATTTCACACAAATATAACGACGATAAAGTTATGCGAAATAAATTGCATTACCATTATGTTTAAAACAAAAACCATAATGTGTTTTAATATTAATATGCACAATAATTTAATAATTATTAAACATTAAAAATATTATTGTCTCGTTGCAGCCAACACTAGCCAGTACGCACATTACGTTTTCAACACCTTGGACCAGGATCATAGTGGTCTTCTCAGTTTTGAGGTGAGTACATACATACTTGTAAATTACCATCTAATATTATCATCTACACTTACCATGCAGTTAACTTGCTAACACTAATTGAAACTCAACGAAATTAGTATAAAGTAACTTGTTTATATGTATAATGTTAATACAATATTCTTGTTAATTAACACCTTCACCTACAACTATTTTCATTTTTATTTCAATTTAAATTAATTTTTCTAACAAATTTTGATTTAAAAGGTTAAGAACGAAAAGTTCTTAACCTCTTACGAAAAGTATATAGTATTTCACAGATGACTGTTCACCAAAGATTCATTATGAACAGTCAGAAACTTGTTTAGAAATTGAGCGAATCAAACACAACTTAGGAGAGCCACAGCAATGTAAATATTAGGAAGATGTCCAAGTAAATAAAATAGCGAATTATTAATAATCCTCCTGTAACAAACAAAAATAAGTCTGTTACTGAAAAAATTGACTTTCCAATTTAATTCACAGAGACCTCGAAAACAGTATCGTTCACATCTAATGGATAAAATGGGTACAGCATTTAGTATTATGATAGCATTACAACCATAGAAACTACTATTACATAGCGTACAGAAGGAATTACCCATTATGCACTTCCCCCGCCATCAAACCATTATTACACAGTTTTAGTGCGGGCTATTATTCTACATTAAATTACCATTAAAGATAACAGCCTAAATATAATCATGCAGCGTAGATATTACTTCATCTAAAAGCGTCAGCAGTGAAATTGGAACACTTGCGTCATTATCTCTGTATCGACACTTTCATAGAATATGCATTTTAAAGAATCAAATGTCTCGTACGTAAAGTGATGGGGTATTTTACTCTTACGTGGGGCGAGAACCGATCGTGTGAGAATGGTTCGATTTTAGAATTGAATAGAAGACAAAAATAACTTGCAGAAGGAATATCAAACTAGAAGCTATTCATTTTTTCATGTATAACACGAGCACGTAATATATTTTAATACAATGCTTCTACCGTCCTCGTAATTTGTCCAACTTTAAGCATCGTGGTTTACGATACAACAAAATTGCCAGACGCTTTACAAGTTATTGCCATGCATAAAACGTTATAAAAAAGAAAAATAGTGTCTTAACAAATGTATATCGTATATTGTACCTCTGAAATCCACAACTCTCATAAATTGAATGACGACAATATAAAATAAAAGAAAGCATCGCTTCCGAATCTGAATAAACAAACAATTGAAATATCACTCCTTAAAAATTCCACACAGCTTTTCGAACAGAATCTGTTTATTAATGTAACATATCTTCTTTTCATAAATAAACCTGTGGAGAAATTTCCATCCCTCCCTCCTCTTTAAACAATATATCCCTAAAGGCGGCACATAAACGAAAGTTACACGCGGTTCATGCATCGCCAATGAGACAAACATTTCATTACCCCGTATTCATCATGCAAATCATTGTCACCATTCTGCAATTAGTCGTTCGTACGATTGGATTGGCAAGTATGCCCTTCAAACAAATATCCGGCGGAGATTAGCGTTAATTGTCAAGTAGGGTGGCAATAACCAGCCGCATGGATCCAACCAAGTTTTCCGATCGATAGTCGAGGCCAATCAATCGTTGATTCGCGGTTAATTTGCGGATCGATCCAGGCATTCCTGCCTTCCTGTTTACTATTTCGAGAATCGAGAAATAAGAACGGCTAAACAGTCACGTCGTCGAGAGATAATTACAGATTAACACAATTATCCGTCGTGGCTTCAGGCTGGAAATGTACTTTGTGTAATTAGCCCTCGAGGTACCTGGAGCTCATACACTACAGAGGCTCTTCTGCGCTACGGACGTTTTCCTCCCCACAGTACTTTTCCTCTCATTTTGTGCGCGATAAAGTTTCTACGTTCGCCTTTGACGTCCGACCCCGTTTAATTAAGTCTTTCTACCAGATTCCCTTTAACCCAGCCTGTTTGTAGAACAATATACGTCAATTTTAGAGGATGACCCCCTACCCCTTTTCCTCTGTGACGACAGCGGGCAATCGAAGGCGAATTTTGTGCTCTCAGTCTGCTTGAGAATAAGGACGTGTAAAATTCAATTGTTGCCAAATAATTCGCAATGTGAAATGGGGTAAACAGAAAGATGTACAGCATTTTTATCTAACATATTATATATGTTCATAATGTAGGGTAAATCCCTGCAGGAATAGATTATAGAATTTAAAACTTTAAAACGATACAAATGCAAGGGTAGCAGATATTAGCAGCTAAATTTTACTACAATTCGTTCTACACAGTTCAAACTTAGTACCATAAAAGTTTCAAAGCGGGACCTCTCGGAACTTTTTAGTTCTACTCTATCAAAGTCAGGTAAGCTGCATAAGAAAAATGCATTTGAACAACATCCAATACTTATTGTAAAAGGCATAATTTTAAAAATTTATATATTGCTATGTGAACACTTATTTTTATTCACTTATGCTACTATACTCCACGATGCATAGAAGTTTAAAGAATGTTACTAATTCCTGTCATATAATTTTCTTTACAACGAAAATAAGTGTGCGATTTCGTCGTGATCAGGTTTGCAGTTTTCATAGGTTGAGTTCTATACTTAAATCACTCAATTAATTATTATGACCATTACCAGTGTCAGTAAACATTCTTTAACAAGAATAAATGAAGATGCGGTGACTGTAATCAGTCGTGCCCGAGTGTTCACTTAATAAAATTATTCTTGCCTTTTTCACCTACAGTAAGCATGCCTATACAATTTTATATTTTTGTTTTCATTTTTTCGTTTTAAACTTAACTAAGCAAGTTGTTGCGCATGGAAACTGATTAGCAAATATTTGTGCAATTCTATTATTGTGTAAGTATAACGAAATAGGGAAAAAAGGGCAAGAAAGTTGGAGAAATACTAACAGTTGCAATGTTGTATGCGCATAGTAACAAAAATATTAATATAATTAAAAGTGAATACTTTTGTACAAGAAAATGTAGTAATCATAATATCATGTAGGAATGATAATAATATGTGAATTCATATATAGCGAAAATTAATTAACACATTTCTTTTATGTTGAATTGTTGTAGAAGAATGAGTACTTCTTTGAATTATAATCAATTAAAAGAGTAGACATTAAGAGACAGTACATACATATTTTACGCTTTAAAATCTTTCTGAAGCCAATTCAATTGAATACAAGTTTAAGAGTAACTTCTATGTTTACTTCTAGAAAATTTAATTCTTCACTTCGTAACTCTTTCCTTTAGAAAGACATGATTGAGTCAAATATCACAGGAATAGAAGACAAAAGTAATCGAAGAAAAATGTTCAAAGGTACATTACGAAAAAATCAAATATTCAAGGAAAATACACGTTTACATAAATAGAAATATTGTAAAGTATTTTGTAAATTATTTTATCCGTTTCACAATCTATTATTTCGAATATACCTTTTCTGTTTCCTTGAACAATAGAAAACCCGAACAAATGAAACCATTGTGCAACGAAATTATTCTCCGATGTATGTGTATGCAGGTGTGCATATATTATTCTTAACGACAGATTACACCCCGTAATATTTGAAAAACGAGATTGGCGATTGTGGTAAATCATAATCATGTAGTACTCTATAGTCACTCTGATTTCAATAGTAGAGCTTGAATTCAACGTCTACATACTAACACAACTCGATCTAGTATTTTTTCTAACGCATTGGATAGACCAGAAAGTTTTCTCGATTTCTCTTAAAGCGATTTGTAGATAACTTTCATACATGTCAACACAACGCCGCTATACTTTCAAGCAATTTTATAATTCCACGCGTATAGAATTTCGTACCCGTTTCAATTATAAATCGCCGCAAATATTTCTTGCGCACCCTTGAATTATCCAACCCTTTTCCATTTCAAAAATTCTGAAACGATTGGAATAAGTAGAATGGTAGCAATGCAAGGTCGAAATACCTTTATATCAGAGTTGAACTTCAAACATCTGAACAACTTAAGGAGGAGACATAGACGCGCAAAATTGCTTGCGAATTGTGGATACTTGTCTTTAATAGAAACCCCCAACTAATTGAAATATTCATCTAAATGAACACTTGATTGCTTGGTAGAAGTTCGTAGAATGAGGCATACTTTCAACCTCACTATATACACCTCTTCACCTTCTGAATGAAGATTGGACTCTGGGTCAGTTAATGATCAATCGCTTTGAACTCTCTGGGCACAAAATTGCTAAAAATCAATCCATTTCTCGTCGTTTATCAACATCTGTTTCAAAATGCTTGAATAACAATTAAATAATGAGACGCAATCAGGTATGCAATTAGAGGCGTAATTTAGTAAGGATTACTCCGTTAGGTTGTGAGATTATCAAACATCGTAGTAATTCACGTATGCACGTAAGCTAGTGCAAATAGTTTCCAGTGTTCGATTCTAATACATCAAGTATAACAGCTCGATCTCCCATATTGTTTGCTGCGGATTAAGTATATTTGCTGACGTAGATTAATACGTGTACAGATTGAACGAAAAATGAAATGTAATATAAAAGGAAAATGTGCTTCTTAAGACCGTATTAAGACTGCGCATATTTTTCACAATGTTTGCAATTCATCATATGATGAAGGTTTTCATTAACACGCAATAATTGTTAATAATTTTGATAAGCTCTTGTTACGTAACTGGCGTAAAATTAATTGCCTTGTTCAACTAAATAGTTTTACAATTAGTCTTATTAGGTATACAAGATTTTTTTATTTTTTTTTTATTACTCTTAATTTAATTTAATTTAATTTAATTGTTTAAGGTCGCATACACCTTTGTGGTTATTAGCGACCACTGTCGTTACCTTAGTTTTTTCCCTTGTTATGAAATTCGGGGGGAGCTTTGTACCGTATTAGGTGGCTATATAAGGTTATACAATTCAATGTCTTTTAGAAAATTTACTGCATTTATGCACTGATGTTGACTGTTAAGCAGGGTGCGAACTTCATGGGAAATATTGTGCTTGTCTCTTTTTCTTGTGTACTTGGGGCATCGCAGAAAAATGTGTTCGGTGCTATAGTTTTCGTCGCAGTCCGGGCATTTCTTCGGTTCTTCCTTAGATATGAGGTGGATATGAGTAAGATTTGAGTGACCGATTCTCAATCTGGGTACCCGGACTTGGTCCGCTCTGGGTAGCGCAAGTGCTGGGTTCTGTTCAAAGATGTCCTTTCTTATTTTTTTGAGATGGGTGTCTCTCGAATTTATCCACTGTTCATTTCGTAACGATTCCAAGAGCGTTTTTACTGAATTTTTGAGATCTTTATAGTAGACTGGAATTTGAGAGTGTTCTTCCAACAGAAATGCTCTTTTAGCGGCGTCGTCAGCTTGTTCATTTCCTAGTATGCCAACATGGGAAGGAACCCAGCGAAACAGTATATTTTTGGTGTTCAATTTTGTTAATTCTTCTATTGCTTCTTTTATGATGGGGTTTTCTGATTTTATATTTTATTAATCTTTAGTTGTTTTTTTCCGTTGTTTTAAATGAAATTGCTCGTTGCCACCATTCACGTCACTGATTATTGTCTAGTGAAATTTTCAATATTCCGATTGTAACTTATAATAAACAAAGAAATACATAATGCTATGAATATTCAACTCTTATATTTTAAAACGGCTGCGAATAACTTTTTACCGTGCTTAAACATATTACCCAATTGTAATTGATATCGTACAGCAATTTCACACATGTTACTTTTTAATGTTACCGAATATTTTATGTATTTTCTGAACCACATTGCAATTTATTATCTTGTTGAAAAACAATACATCGTAAATTTATGCTATAGTTTATGTTAAAGGCAATTTCGAAACAGCGTGATGCAATATGTTTCTATTTCGGAAAAGCTAAGAACTCCTATAATTTTCATACCATAAAAGAAACTAATAAAAATCTCGCGCCTCCATCCCCCATGCATATAGCTTATCAAAATGAAGGAACATTATATTACAAATACTAATAAACCAACTTCCCTTCGGCTGCGTGGATGGACGAGATAACAAATTTTCGATCGAATGATTCCAAATAAGAGGATCAGTCTGAATTTTCTAGCAAAAAAGTTCTAATTCCGACCGGCGGAAGAGACTTCCATCCTATGACGTATATTATCTCGAGGACGGGCTGCTATTGGCCCAGCAACACTTTCCCGTAGCGTTGCTACTATCAAGGTCAATTGCATTACGAGTTCACCCCCTAAGGTCTGCGAATTCAAGGAGATTACCGTTGCTGCTTTACGATGCGATACTTTCTGTCGAGTGATTTTCACTTCAGGACGACACGACTCGTCCATCTTCGACCCTTCCTCGTCTTTTCGCGTTTTCCTTTTTGCGCCAGCTTCTCCTTTTCCTCGAGTCGAGCGACGAATAGGCGTTCGACGATTTTCCGACTTAATCGCATTATCTCAGGAAATCGCAATCTCACTACGATATTCTATTATGTGTATGCAGGCGCACATGTTTAACGTAGATATTCGAAGGGGTGGGTTCGCGTGCTACAAGATGACGCTCTTCTTGATTCAACGAATAAGGATAATCTGCTGTGACATTTTGCTCGGATGTCAGTCGTTTCCGGAAATTGAGGTTGCAACTGGTACAAGCCAGTGTTATGGAACTACATACATATATACACTACCGACCAGTATTTTGGCATCGCCAGATACAGTAGGAATTTTTCGATAGGATTGGTGCGCTAAATTAAACATTCCACGGATTTTCCAAGTGTAATACGAAGAAGATCAACGTGCTTCTGCAAAGACCGTGCTTCTGCAAAGACCGTGCTTCTGCAATAGTAATTTTATTAATTAACTACTTAATGCAAAAGATAAAGGAATCTGTCAGTACATGCAGTGCATAGAAATTCCTGCAATACTAACTTCAATTTCGGAGAATTTCATGAAATTATTTCTTATAAGCCTACGAATTACAGAAGATAATAATATTATTGTAAGATGGCTGACACGGAAATACGTCTTTATTCAATCAAGGCTCTTCGGAAAATCACAATAACAACACTTCTAAAGAAAATCACCACGCAACCCTTACATTTGTTTAAATCAATAAAAATAAGAAACGACCACCGCATGCTCTCTCACACTCAGCCATCCATACGGTGATACAATAACAAATATGCTTAAGTACATTATTATTATTTGCAACAGTACAGTTCCAGATCGAATTCAAACAAAAGCAACTAAAGTAACCGTCTGTATAAAGTTTCAATGGTCTATTTAATGTCTTTCTTTTTCGCAGAAAGAAATCTTCTGTTAATGAATGATAGTTGACCATACTTACAAATTAGTTTCAAATATACTTATTCCATTTCCACGCCGCTCATCCCCTAAGCGCAATCAAAGTCGTGCCTAACGTTACACCGCTGCCGGCATAATCACGAAAGCCTAAATCAACAAACGCTATTTATTCCCCCGAGCATCTGTGTTTGCGATTAGAACCGACGTAAACGCAGCCCCTATATTTGTGAACCTGGCATTGGTACTTCGGCGTTATAACGCTTACTTACGCTACTACCTTATTTGCCAATCCCTAAATGTTTCTGCATGCGGCTCCTTCGAAACGAAAGCTAACACTTACAACTAATTAATATTGTCACTTGGCTTCTCTCTGCGTGAACACATATATCGAGTGTCATGAAGGGAAATTGCGGATGGTTGAAAAATGCATGGTGTAAATTGATTATAGATCAGTGAACCAGCCATCAAGGTATTTATTTAATGTTTAAGTTTTTATGTATTATGTATGGTTAAAATATTGCAAACTTTAAGTATCGATATTTTTTGTTCCCTCGAAACGTATAAAACATTACTGTGTCCAAAAATATTTATTTAAAACAAGTATTTACTTAAAACATGCTTCATTATGCTTTCAGAATAAAAATGTTTGGAAAACAACCCCTCCTGTCTCTCCCCCTTTCTCTCGCGCAATCTCCAGCAAACAGCACGCCAATTGTCTGCCCTCGTCTCGTGAAATATCCGTAATTTGGTCGTTGAGTGTCTTTAACTAGTTCATGCAACGCACGATATATTCTCCATCGACTGCTTTCGAATGAAAAAACGCCGTCGTAACTCGATTCGCCATAATTGAAGCGTGCACTGATCCAATTTGTCCCATGAACATGAACTCCAAAGTGCTTTTGGTCGTAGCCTGTGCGCTGTGTGACTCGTGTTTCAGGCCGTTATTATTAATTCTTTTTGCAGTTTTCAATTACGCCACATTCATACGAAGATGTCGAAGCCATTATTGTCAACTCAAGCACGTTGTGTGCTCAGCATCATACAAAGTACGCGACAAATTACTTCGTTCCGCTTGATGCACGAAAGCAATCTATTTCCAGGTTGAAGTAGATGCTGCTTTTTACGTTCGCCAATTTCTTTGGGGGTCGCCCGTGGCACACGAAACGCAATGTGTCCCACCTGTCGCCGGTGATAATAAGACTTCGATTATAGTGTTCACGCGGCTAGAGCACGGTGTCGCGAGCTGAACGACGGAAGCTTGGATAATTTTGAAACAATTATCACCGTCTTTCATCTTTTTCTTTGCAAACTCATTATCCCTTATTACTTTACCCTCTACAACCTCGTTATCTCTTGCACCGATGCTGTTACGAAGTTGATAAATAATGAGTGCAATGCACAGGCGACAACAGGGAAAACACGTTTAGTTTTAAATTTGTATTACACTGGAAGTTCCGATCTTTCACGTGAAGTAGAGATTGGGTGCAAAATTTACGTACCTCGTTGGATTAGTCTGTACGATTTCATTTATCTCTCTATTTTGGAATGGGGTAGAAAAATATTTGAATGATATTTTATCGAAATTGAGCTATTTTAAATTGTTTGAAAGAAACGATTGATATACATTAAGCAGTAACAATGTTTTTTATTTAATTATATTTTGTACAAGTTGCGCCTCAACAGCAACGGATTGTACCACTTCAAATTCGTTAACAAGTTTCAACAAAGTCACGCCCTTAATATGAAATTTGCGTTCTTGACGATTAATAGATAAGTTTATGATAATAAGCTGTGCCTCGATCTTGGCTAACCTCTGGAACTTCGTCGAACCAAGTCAGAAATTATGGTAACTTTGCTTAACTTTATTCAGCGGCGATGACTGTAATCAATAAGTGGAAAATGCAAACATTTCCATTTCATAATAAATTAAACAATATACACTGATCGTAACTCGTGGGTAATTACCATATGTCGATTGAAATAAAACATATTATTAATTATAAAATTGTTACTAATATCATACTTTCCAATTATTTATTATATATATATATTTTTACCAGTTATGTTCTCGTTCGAAAGATCATTCGAGTGAGTCCGCGCTGACAATCGCGTGTCCTTGCTGTTAATTTTTTAACTCTTTCAGCTGCATGGGTAACTGACGTAAGGATCGCGTTTTGTTTCGCCGTGAACATTCATATTGCTTAAACTGCACGATTTAAATCGCTGTAATTTATACGGTGCAATTTAAAAGGTGATGTCTGACGAGCTGTTATCTAAATTAGTTGTGCTTATCGTTGAGATCTTGTGTTCCCCTTTCTAAATTACCATATAGCAGTCGAAATTATCCCGCATAGGAGGTGATAATACGAAAAATGTTCCAAATTAAAGAAAGAGAGTCGACGTGGACATTTCATAGAACGTTCTACGAAATTTCGAATTTAAATATCGACTGATTTGTAAATGCAGACTAGATCATTCAGTGAACATTCAATAAATAAAGAGAAAGTTTTATTATAGGTTTTATTATTATAAAATCTACCATGATGGAACGCGTGTCTGAAAGGGTAAAATTTAACGTGGCATGCAAACCAGTAGAATGGATCAAAATGCCTTACTGTTAATAACTTATTTTGGCGCTGGTAAAATATACAGACGTTCTTTAGAATTGCTAAAATACATTCGCATAATGATAACAGAATAATGTTTTTTACATATAAATTCTATAAACCGTCTTATACTTACGTTTATATTTTACTGACTTCATTTAAATTTCCTAGATACGAAAACCTTTGTCTCCGATCTGATTAGTTTTGCTAACAATATTATTATGCGCGTAAAACAATTGCCAATTTTGCGGGGGTTTAAAGTTTAATTATCTTCGGTTACAGGTGGGTATTAAAAATTCTATCATTAAGAAATTTAATTAAAAATGCGTAATTTAAAACGCGGTTTAGTATGGAACAAAGTAGACTTAAGTTGACCAGTAATTACCGATAAATATTTCATATATGCAAATAACACCTTGCAAAGGTAGGCGAGTCTATTTATTACAGTTAATGTATACAAAGTTTTGCAAAGCTTTAACAGTATATAAACCTTTTGCCTACTGTTAACAAAAATAGTACCAGGTGATCTTTCCTCCCATTGCCACGTAACATCTCAGAAATTCTTGCCCGATTTCCAGGTCCCTTGTCCGTCTCGACGAAATGCTGAGCGTAAAAATATACGTTTCAGTACACTGCCAGTGTTCTGCATCAGTACAGTACTGCATTCGTACAGAAAGTAAATTTTACATCCTAAATGCGAAACGCAGCAGAAAATTTCCAGTATTATCAAATTTTCGAGCGACTGCAAAGCTTCTCTTTATAAAACTGTTCTCTCCGCCTTACGAAAATTCTACTCCTCGTATTCAGTTTTTCTCATATTGCGTATCTCTCGAGCTCGTTGCTACCATTTTATTCTTTAAATGCCGCTAAAAGTAATTTTTCACTTCAGCAACGCCCGCGGACAAAACTTTTTAATCCATGGGAAATCATTAACAAAGCGTACCCCGATCCAGAAAATCATCAAAACTAACCAAAAATATCAATTGTCATAAGTGCATAGATAATATTCATCGAAATTATACGGAAAGCCCTTACACCATTGTAGAGAAAGACGTCTTTTTTAATGTGAGAATGAGAATAGTATTATTAGCTCATCGTTTTTCATACAGACTGCCGATTATAATCTTCACCAACTAAATAAAAAATAAATTTCTGCTGTCCTTTTTCAAGTTTCGTTATCATAAAATACTATCTTTCATTTCAATTCCAGTCTAAAATTGAATCTCCCTTCGTGTTGCAACCAAAATTGCAAAAAACCATAAATTGTGCCGTAAATGATTTTCCAGCTCCGCACTTCCGTACATTTAAAATCGTTCACTTCTCGGTAATTAAGTCTCACAGTGAACGCAAGCAAATACAAATAATTAACCGCGTAGTACACACGCGGAACGTCTACGTGAACAATAAACGCGTACTCCATTCTCACTCGACTCGTCTGCTTTAAAAAACGGCTATGCAGCGTTTAATGCTCACTTTCCTTCGCGCGTGCATTCGAAACTGTGTTGCATCCATAGAACTTGCGGAAGCACGGGCATAGTGTTGCTGCAATCGTTCTGTTCCGGCGTTGATTCAGGCACGAACCAGTTACACAATGGGATAGCGACGAATGCAACGAGTCGACGACCATTCCATCGTCATTCAAAATTCTACACGAATATCTATGATAGTTATTGCACCGAGATTGGCAATCGGTGTCTAGTGGTTCGATCATTCTGTGATCCACCTGCACTGCAGCAGGTGCGTCTTATGTTCCCGCGAGCAAACCAGAAATCGTTGGCGAACGCGTGTGCTTTCATTTCGAATACGAGTTTCCAGCTCACAGGCTAGTGCTGGCATTAAAGTTTATTACCCATGGGACGGTGTATTATCCGCCGTTGTCGTTACGCAGTCAATTATCGCACAAATAAATGGGCAGATAGCGTGTGACCTTTGATATCGATTTAATTTCCTCTTCGCGTGAAGAAAAATGAAGTTTTGCAATAGTAGCATCCAAGCAGCGGTGTCTGTTATCATTAATAAACTTCTTGCAACGCCTTTTTTAAATTGTATCGAATTAAGTTGTTAATTGTGCGATGCATCGTACAATTGAGATCACTGATATTTTCCGAGGAGGACAGAATTATATTGAAACAGATATATTATAGTAACAAACTTTTATGTTGTATATTTTAAAAGGGATCACCCCGAAATGTCAATCACCAATTTCTAAGATAGGGTACTGAAGAAAATGTTTTCCTATCAGCCATGATTCGCCTTTAGGGGGCGAAAATCACCCTCAAACTTGGGGTTGGTAAACCTATCTGGAATAATATCTCGAAGACTATTGGAGATAAAGAACTTGGGCACATGGCGGAATATTACATTTTCGCAGGAGGAACTTATCTGGGAAAATAGATACGACCAAGGTACACTTGTCTAAAAAGAAGATTTTAAACAATTGAATTTATCCAACTTGTTACGCGGCAAACCCGCGGAACCGACGCCTCAAACAAATTGCCTACCTAATAAAAAGACGGCCAGCAATCTGTACGAAAAGGAACCTCCAAACGTGCAGATGGCTAGGGCGTTTATGACACGCAAGTAAAAGAGCTGTTTTTGAGGAAGTCGTTTTATTTTGTAATCCGTCAAGGTAGACGAAATTAAACATACACGGCCTCAACAGTTAATTGCATGTATCATAAACGTGAGTTTCCAAAAGGGTCTCGCAGCTGTGCCCCAGCAGGCACGACCAGGTCAAGCTCTGGGACCCTGGCGGAAATTTCCGTGCTTTGGCGATTTGTTTGGCACGGTCAATGTCGCACCGCCTCCTTTGGAAAAACCCGCGATTCGGGCCCAAAGGAAAGGTGTGTCTACGTTTTAGACACACCGATTGGCAAACACACATTTTTACTGGACCCAATCAGTACACTCAAAAGACCCTTCCGAGTCGACGTTGTAGGATACACTCGACGAGGAAGGCAGTCTAAGACAGGATCGTATCCATAGTACTACGAAGAGAAGAGACGTCAATCTTCTTCTTCGCTCCGTCGTCTTAACTCAGAAGCAGAAGAAAACCGTTTTTCTCTCTGACTTCAAAAAACATCCATTCACTAGATAGTAACTTAAACACATCATTCTGATCCTTATACTTATACTTGTTCAACACTACACACTATTTGCTATTAAAGAGTTTATTTGTTACCAAAACGAATATTCATTCAATATACCACCCCTATCTCCCTAAACGGTCGTAGGGTCATACGCGAGTAACGGTGTCGATACGAATTCGGAACGGAGATTTACGACCTCCGTATACTGATTAATCAGTAGCATCGGAACCGCGTATTACGTCAAAACACAACTTGTGAATAGAATGTTTACTTAGTTCCAAGAAAATTTATTTGTGTCGTGGATTACTTGACGTACTTATACTTGGCAAAAATTAGGCGCTGGTATAAATTTTCGTTCGCATTGTAGATACATTCTGCGTTGCGTTAATTTTTTACCAAACTGTCGAAATTACCATTGAAAGTGTGGAAATCCAGTGGCGCGGATCTCGTGGTAAGTGTAGCATGTGGTTTGTGTGGTCGGATACGATGGGTGCTTTGCGGTTGGGCATAGTTACCATTGACCTGCACTACTTAGAAAAACCGTGGCTGACCATTCCATTGGTATGTACTACTTTGAAAGTTGCACCATTGGATCACCGCACCTTGGGTATTAATTTCGTCGATTAGAAATAAATAAAACTTACACTAACATTAAATATTATCATTTTTCAAAAGATTGAAAAACAATTGAAGAGAGGGACGACTTCAATTTCGAATATAACAATTATTGTAAGAAGATTTCTGCGAGCATTTAGACGTAACTGGCGGAAATTGTAAAGTTTAAATCGTAATGGCCTGTTTCAATAAAACAATTCCCACAGCAACGCAGAGCTCCCGGCGCCAATTAAACGACACACTATTAGTTGTAATCTCCACTCATTGGCAGCACTGGATGGCGCTATCAATGGAAAGGAATAAATCGAATTTCAATAAGTGAACACGGGCTAAACTCGCAGTAACCTGCTTAAACTGAACCGTCGTATATTAATCTATCACGGCGACGGTGTACAGAGTATCCCGATAGTAGTAACATTGTTCCCAATTATTATTCGTGTATCAGAACAGACTTTGGCAAGCCACTAAAGAGCGCTGAAAATACTCTATAACATATCAACTGATAAGTATATGAGATGAATTACCGAATACACCGATCTTATTTTGATATTGCAGGATTTCGTCACTGGTCTCAGCATACTGTCTCGTGGTTCTATCGACGAGAAACTGCGCTGGACGTTTTCCCTTTACGATATCAACGGCGACGGTTGTATCACCAGGGAGGAAATGACGGACATCGTGACAGCTGTATACGAGCTGATGGGAAAATTTGCTGATCCAAATTTGGACCACGTGGGTGTACGCGAGAAAGTAGATCGAATGTTCCAGGTAAGATTTATGTTATACTACATATAACACTTCTATCTGCGCTCTGTATATTAGGGGAGTGGAAAAGTTCTGACAAGTAATACTATAGTACAAGTGTCTTCATTTTGTTAATAAAATTTATTTATTTTTCTATGATTTTGAGCACAGTTTCTGTGACGTTCTTATATTCTTACTATTCAAAGAAAGGAGATTTTTGAACATTCTTAAATATTGCATATTATAAAAATAAATTATGCATTTTGAACATATGTGTGCATGCAAATGAAAATAAAAGTCCACGAGCAAAATACCTATTACTATCTATCACTCCAAACAATTTTGCAGTATTTTTTACTTCACGTGGCGCATTCAATTTTTCATTTCTATTTTTGTTTGCACGTTATAATTCGAAATATAACTGTACATTTATTAATCATGGGCAGAGGCAGCTTTTTTAATTAATGTAAATTACATTTAGCTTGAAAAGTACAGAGACATAATTTTAAACAAAAGCTAACTTACCATGGAAAAACATAGAGAACAATTACTGCTCCGCATCATGCCCCAACACATTTCTCTTTTATCTTAAGTCCTTTATGCCAGGGCACACCGTTGAAATAAATATGCAAACATCGAAACACAAATTATTCCGCTGCAATAACTGCAAGCATTTGTGACAACGTATATAACAAGTGATAATACTTTATAATAAGGATAAATTGAACAAAAACTATTCATCCTGAAATAAATTAACTGCGATAAATTAGATTTACAAAATTCTGCAATTGTTAGAGTACTACGCATTTCGAAGATTATAAAACTCCATAAAAACATAAGGCTCCCTAAAAACTAAAAAATGTATTAAATACGTACATATAAGGAAAAGGAATCACACATTTTCTCGACCTTATCATATTAAAAGACGTTACAACACGTAGGTCAGGGCTCGAACTTTATTACCTTCTATATTACTCTACGTACTGTTCTTATAATTTTCACCGCATTACATTACTACGGTGTCGTTTTTTACGATGGACGAAAGCATATTCGCTTTCCGGACCATCTGGCAAAGTACCAGCTGCACTGTGTGAGAAGAATACAGGGGTATTGTAGGTAGGACAGAATGAAATTATTATGCGCGTAAGTTCTTCTCTGTTATTCATCTAACCTTTTGTTCGGATAACTGGATTGACTGTTTCATCGATTATAAAAGTAGATATAGACATACACTTATGTTAGCAATTAATTTTACCAATCTTGGAAAAATACATAATTGAAGAAAAGAAACACATTTTATCATTGAAGAATATTCTGCCCAGAAGTAGCAATTTAAATTATTGATATTGGATAGGAAGCAGTATTATAGATCCTTTGCAGTATCTTTTATGCCATACTGACTGATATCATTAATAATAATTGCAAACTTTTTAAATATTAGGTATCATGGTATTCATAGTGTATCAATTGTGTCATTAATAATAATTGCAAACTTTTTAAATATTAGGTATCATGGTATTCCTAGTGTATCAATTGTGTCATTAAAAGCAATTCAAATATTAGTTAATTAATTAATTTCTATCCACCGAGATTAATTTACTGAATTCGATAATACCTATAGGGAATATTGGGGATGCCTGACATGTAGGGAGGCTTGATACAACATGCTCCAACTAACAAACAAAAAAGAATCGTATCAGAATTGTCTCTTTGTTTACTCTATAACTGTAACATACGATTCTCTTTTATATATCAGTCAAAAAATACTGTATTAAGCTTCCCTACGTTTTAACCACCCCAATCTCCTCTACGGTAAAGCTTTACTATTCCCCGTAAATATTTTCAATTTTATGAGCAAAACCGTTGTAGACTACGAAACCTTGAATATAGAGAAGTATCATAAAGACGTGCCCTACAAAACGCGAAATAAAAACGAAACTTACAAACAAGCAGAATTACGAACAACGTATATATCACATAAAATCATTTCTCGAAATATGAATATATAAAACGTCGATAATACTTGGAACAAACGTTCTTTCAGTAATTCTTTCCGCGTATGATGACTAAAATACTGCGCCCCGTATAGACATGCATGTCAACTGTAAAGAATGTCAATTATGTTCCAAGAAGCTGAGATTCTCAACACACAACAGAATTCAATGATCGAGCTAACCCATATAACTGTCAATTAGTTCGCCCATTCGAAGCGCCGGTACATTGCGACAGCTGAAAAATCGAAGTGGCTCTCGATGATCTTTCATCGTAGAACGTAACAATAGACAGAAACTTTCCACCGGCGCTGACAAGCTTGTTCGTTCACTTTGACGAAGGAAAACGAGTGCCTGCTCGTAAAGCACCCGGTCGACATCAATGATACAAGAAAAAAGCCTTCCTTTTTAGCCACTGTCACATTGTTAACCGCGAATGACAGTGTCTGCGACGATACACACTCATACTACTGTCTCTGTTACCCTCCGCTGTCGTTGAATAAAAGACGACACGACTTGTTCCAGAAGCACAATCGCTACGAAAATCTCATACTTTCGATTCAGTTTAAACGAGCACCCTTTTATCCTTCGTCGTATAATGCAGTAAATTATATTATTTATTTATCTTCGTACGTTTTCGTATTTTTACTAGATCGATAGGGTGTGATCAAAATTACATTATATACTGTAGGGGTGGCGAATCTTTAGGTGTTCACGTGCCCAAATATCTATTATATAAACTTAGTTTCAAAAGTGCCACGTGTCAGATAAAATGCAAATTAACGTGGATCTCGATGTATGTCGTATTTCATTGGTTATCTACTATACTAAAATAATTTTAAGCAAATTCGTCGATGTACGAAATGAAAAATCGATTATTTCAAATTATAGAGAAAAAGGAAAGAGTACTATTATATCAACTTCGTCATTTTATTCTATTTATTAAGTTTAGTAATTTAGTTGCGACCTGGATTGTGTTTAATAACATAACAATGAATAATCGAATATTAATTTGAATGGGGTACAAAGTATTGGTATTATAGTCCATCAATTCTAGTTATATCTCACTCTATTCCTTTTCCTCCTAAATAAATACCACAAATCGTTTGAATTTACCTACGAATAGTGATGACACCATTTTGACACTTTCTTATATTACCCCCTCAAAGTAGTTTTACATCTTTCTGAAATCACTGAGAACTTAAATAAAACTTTGTATCTCTCTATCTTGGTCAAAATGAGTTCCGTGCTAATTTTAGAATGGCACAATAAATGTCTCAGGCACTGCGATACTTTCTCGCTTGAACATTGGACAAAGTATGCAAGTGTAATTCACAAAGGAACGAATTACCGCACAGCTCGACAGTAGAGCGCTTTAGTCATTCGCTTTGCAACCAATCGAACTGCCGTAGTTCCGAATCCTCGCTCAGAAGCATTTGCCGTACTTGGTCAAATTTGCAAACGACGAATGTTAAGCTTTCACCAAGTGGAAAGGCAATACCGACTCGTTGGTAAAGACGCCACGAAATCCACGGGTAAACGGCTTGTTTACGGTTACCGGTTTTCATGCTCACATATGCATGCGCATATATGCACAAAGAGCTAAGAGGGGCCAACAGACAAAGACGGGAGGATACGTGGGTGGATGGGAAACTACTATGGCACAATTCTAACGCGAAATCGCATTGCAAAACACGCGCTTGCACGGCACATGTCCTCCGCGCGACAACTTGAATCACAATTAGTTGCGGGTTCAGTTTTGCAAAGGCTTCAAAGTGTTCGTAAGTGTACACAATTCCCCGGCCACTTTATATGCTGCTGTGTTCTAATCTCATAACGAAGGAGTAACGTTCAAATATGAATAGGAATATGTGTGTTATAGGATAAATATGCATATAGGAATATGGTACTGCAGTCACACTCGTTTTGTCATTATACGATACAATCATATGATTAACAATCATTTACTTGGACTGGATATGCCCAATAAAGCAGTGACATGTATTTTGAAATTTCGTTTGAATTATATAATTGTAATAGGCGAGCACCAGAAACGTATCGAAATATTGAATCAGATCTTTGATTCTTTTAACAGCCTGCAGAAAGATGTGAATTGTCACGTTTCGAGCAAAAGAGGATACAAGCAAACGGGGGAACACGGAATTGCCAATTTAAAGTTTCTCTCTGGACGGAATTGTAAAGGAATTGTAACTTATCGATTACTTTTCTTCGTTGGTACCCGAGTCACTCTATCGTAGTACACTTTACCCATTGACGTATTTCAGTAACAAGTATGCCCCTTCATAACTACAAGAAATAACTGACAATCGTCTCTGATTGGGAGATAAGGATTTAGTATATGCATATACAAAATCTGCTTGAAACAAAAAATCATCAGTGCTCGACCGTCAGTGATGTGCAAAAGTAAAAATTGCAAAAGTGCTATTTTTTCTACGTAAAATAGGGGTCACCGTCATAGTCTTTTTTTGTGTCATGAAGTATCTGAATATCTATCACAGGATTATACTTCGTTTTGCAAGCACTATCACCTACAGTTATAGATTAATTGATGCAGAACTTGCATGAGAGTAATAAAAAAAGGAATGCGACACAGGAATAGGTAAACGACTTTTTTTGAGACCTAAACGATCCTTTCATTAATTTCTTATTCCACCGCGCACATAAAACGAATATTCTTGCAATAATGTTCCCGTTTATTTCGCCTGCATTTATTCCAAGTGAAATAAGCTGGAAAAGAATACACACAGACGAAAAATTGCTAGAAATAACAAGAACACAGGATACATGGAAATTACCGACTGTATCTTCACCATAAAATGGCTCTTAACGTGAGATATTAAAAAATAATGAATGTTTTGTTCCATTGAAAAATATCGGCTACAATTATAGCAAAATGTGCTTCGAAGTTTACAACCGGGTTTCTTCGTGAAACTCGGATACTCGTTGTTGATAACTGACTAAGCAAAATATATTCGATAATCAATCTACAATTGCAATTGAAATCCAAACTGTGTAAATAATGTTTTATGTTTTGTTAAATTATAAAACAATCTCCAACTTTTATAAGACAAATAAGAGAAATAAATATCTGGACACAGAAATAAAATAATTTCTCAGGCACTATAATAGAACCTGTAACCGTAAAATACTTATTAAAATAGCAACGATCCTTTTTTGTCGTTTGTGTTGAATTTTACGATTGAACTGAATCTACCTCCTCTATAAAAGATAAACGAGACATGTTTCTCTTCTTTTTCTCTTTCCACAAAATCGATTTTTGGTGAAACTCAAGTTCAATCTATGAACGGAAAAAGCCAACGATCATCATTATTTTTGTACTAAATGTATGTCAATTAATACAAATTCTAAATCTTGCTCAACGTTATCAAATATTGACTTGCTTCAGATATTCCTATATTTTCACAAACTGTATTGACATAGACCGTGAAACAAATGAAAATAATAATTTTCCTTTTTTCTATTTGGAAATTGAAGTCAATAGAACGTGGAATATGCTGATAAAATAAAATGTATGCCCCTATATTTACAACAGAATGTTTTTTCAATATATAATAATACACAAATAGAAGCCATGAAATTAAATAGATTAAACACACCCACATACCGGATGTATCCCTGTCTGTCACTAAGTAGGATTATCTACTTAATTTGGTAAGAACGATTTATTGCTAAAGCCTATATGCTTTTCGCTTGCATGTTTAACATTTTTCAGATACTAAGATCATTTTGTGACATTCTTAAATAAATTTATCATTAACTATGTGGGCTTACCATTTTAGGTTTAACTTATAACTTCTGCACATCCACATTATGTCATTTTGCATTGCCTCCTGAAATAATGAAAAAACGACGTTTCCAATTAAAAAAAAGGGAGTAATAAGAAACATCACTCGCGATCTCGGGCACATCTGTCTCCATGATGCTCTTTTCTTTCTCTCCTCGTACACAGTAATATTTCAACAAACGGCGCTGATGCTTCGAGGCGTGGTGGGGTCAATCGGTGCTAATTAATCAGGGAGAAAGCAGATGTAACTGATGCGAGCTACGCCACACACCGACAATTCATTATCAACTATAGAGTTTTAATTAAAAACGAGCAACGCGCAGGCTGTACGAAGGGGACCACGGTGAAATCAGTTCCATTGTTTCTGAAAACTGCCTGTCGAACTTTCGAGTGCCCCTTATGCCCACTCGAACGTGCGGTTCGCGTGGCATTCAAAAATAGGGTCGATGAGCTTCAGCGATGCGCAAATCAATTTTAAATATGTTATTTACGCCGATAAAAACATTCGCCAATGTTCATACGATCAAGGATTTTCATGCGTTAAATTATTTGTGAATCATAGATTTATGTTGGATCGAAATGACGATGCAATCTTATGCTTTTCGGTCGAACTTGTTCCTTTTAAAGTTCTTTTGGTATTCTTAATTAGGTGGTCGAAAAAAATTCTTATTTGATCTCTGGTAATATTTTCATCATTCAGCATGCCCAACCGTGTTTTCAATACGTTTTTATTAAATTCGAGAATCTAACGATGTTATAGAGATTTGAAAGTGAGGATGTACGAATAATTGTAGTCAAATCGAAAACATTAAAAGAGGGTTTTTAAACCAAATAACTGTATCTTGACACTGCTAATATTTCAAATCAGTTCACTAGCGTTTTTGCATTTTTACACGTTGAAAACGACTTCAAAGAAAAGTCTTTAAATGAATGCCTACAATCTTTAAATCAATATGGTAAATTCTTTTTTTATAGATGTCGTATACTGTGAAATTATAGCTAAATTATATTTATGTATTACTATCCATTATGCACATATGTACGTATATTAATTATAAATTTCGAGTGCCTTTTAAATGCGTGTCATTTCGTCAAATATCTGTTTCTGTTAATTATATCAACACAAACAACATTCATTAGAATACATTCATATAAATACCGAAGTTTATTTTATAAATTTCGTACCTTTCCATCTATTATACTTTATTAGGAAACTTAAGACAGACAAATGTTAATGATATTCATAATTCAATATTAGTCTTTCCTTAGTCGATTTTTTTGAATTATTTCTATACTTACAATTAAATTTGTAACACATATATCTTCATGCTTTATTCATCAACATTCAATTAATTAAATTAAATCTCAGAACACGAGTGTACCTCTAAAGGGTGGCTTTACTTTAACCTAACGTTACTCAAATTGCTGTAAAGCGTAACACAATATGTACTAACTTTAATGATGTGTCAAAGCATATTGTATAACTTCAACTAGTGGGTATGATTAATGGTTACAACGTGCTCAAAGTAATCGTGTTAGTGCGTTCCATTCAATGTCTCACAAAAACAAATATCCTATAAATGAAAGCTTGTAAGATAACTTATAATACTTCAAACATATTGAATTGTCTGATAATTCTCAATAGAAACAGAAATTCTTTTCATACATGATATTTGCACTTGCACATAAATCTGTAGAGGTACATCCAAAAAACTGCCAACAATTTATATATTTTACTAAAGACCATACAACAATTTGTTTCTGTTTCGAAGATGTTTAAAATAACATAATTACATTTACAACTGTATATTAAAAAAATACTTTAACCTTTTTCCAGTAAATCCTGATATTAATGTCACTCGAAAACGATAGACAACAAAATTAAACAGAAATTGAGTAAAGTACAAAGAACGAATTAGGATGTATCAAATGCACCAGTGCAATGCAGTGCACTATGTAGTGCAGCCTTCCCTTAATCTTCACACTAATCACAATAGCCACGCAGGCTTTATCCGCGACAAAAATCTTACATACCATGCCAATAATCATTGTTAACGCAAATTAAATTATTCCGATTAATTCGGAGCTCCAGAAAATGATGAACTCGCATTCTGTTCATACGGCCGAGGCAAGCTTTGTCTACAACGAGAATTAAAGGCAGAGAGGGAAAGTGAAAAGGGGAGGGAGATAATGATTTTGCAATTCACACCTCCTACCGATGGATTTGTCATCGGACCGCACACAAATAAATTTTCATATGCATGTATGTACTACGCAAACGGCGATGCTCGACTTTTCGCCGTATTATCTCTCTAAAGGGATTCGAACCGACAAATTTGCGTGTATGAATGCGTTATAATTAGCACTCGATAATGAAAGGATATCAAGCGGCCAGATTTGAATGCCTATTCATAAACCATAATAATACGTGAATGCATTTCTATAATTACGCACAGCCTATAAATACGTCGGTTATTAGTACCAGATATGCATGTGACACGACGAAATGCATTCATTATTTATCTAAGAAAATGCGTTAAAGGTAATGATGAAATATTATGAAATGATGACAATTTTCAATGTCGATAGTGTAAATTGAAAAGACCAACAACACTGATCTCTATGTTATATGTATATTTTTGACAGCCATTTGTATTCAGCCATTTGGATTTATCATTGCGACAGGGTTAAATAATTTTTGATCGAAATGCACCAATACGGCATATCGACAGAAAACGTATATCAAATAGAAATTCCAGTTTATTTAAAAATCTCAGTATAATACCCCAGCATTCCGTTGAACTTCCTACAACAAAATTCTAAGATAATTAACAGTCACTGATTTATATCAATGTAACGCCTTTCGTATCAATAAATGTTGGAAAAATACAACAATGAAAGGTCTCGACGATTTTAAACGGAAAACGTCTAACGAAGAATGACGTGTTTATTACCTATACGAATGAATTGCTTTGCAACTTGAGAAATCAGCTAATGAATAACTGATTGGTAAATTTAAAGTGTTTGAAACGGACCATTTTTGTCGGATTCCAAAATGAATATAATTATTTGCAATTTTCGCAGAAGATGGACGGCAACAAGGACGGTGTGGTGACATTGTCGGAGTTTCTAGAAGCGTGTCGTGCGGATCCGGACATTTCTACGAGCATGGCAGCTCTGGACACGGCCTTCTGACACTCGGCGCGGCCGCAATACATGCCGTGGACCTGAAGAGATTCTTTCGATTTGGGAAATAAATCGCTCAACGTTGTACCTTATCTCCTGGACCAGGGGGGGGGAAGTTTCCCGAAGGAGTAACGCGAAGATCACGGAGCGACAGGACAGATTTCGCGTCCACGAATGCGAATTTCCAGGGTCGGCGCGTACCTCGGGGGAAAACGACGTAGATTTTTCTTCCCTCCAACATTGTTCAAGCAGAGCGCAATCGCGTTGAGGAATCTGACTCGAACGAAGAAAAAAAAGAATAATAATAAAACGACACGTTTAGAATGTCGGTGTATTTTCTTCCGCCGGGAGTGGTTTAACATCGAACAAAATATACATATATATTATCGATACTTTCTGAATCGAAGATCGTACCGTAAATGGTCGCGAGAATAGAGAGATGAATGGTCCTATCCAGATTCGTAGTTCTAGTACTATCCAGGTATGCGTGTCGCTAGATGAGAGGGGATTCAGATGAAAGAAAAATTGTCGCGGGCAAACGCGACCGCGTGAAAAATATCGAAACTGACGAACGATGTTCAATGATTGTTAGATAGGTACGAGCATAAATTGTTGCGAACTGTTCCCAGTATGTATAGTTCGTTTTTAAGGAACGCGCGCTACAAACGATGAACAAGCATGCAGATTTAGGAGAAAAAAAAGAAGAAAAAACAAGAAAAAAGAAACAAAAATAGGTAATAAAAAGAAAGAGATCCTCGTTCGTAACGATGAGAGAAGATAGTTGAAGATTACTTTAATACATGGGAGCCGGTGTTTTAGTTAATCGTAAGAACGCGTACGTATTATATGTTCGGACACCTTCGAACACGAAATAATAAGGGTGCCATTCAAGCTCGACGTGAGTTGTGTACGCGGCATTGCTCGTGCCAAAGAATTAGTTTATAAAAGGGGAAACGAACATAAGGGGGGGACGATATGGATATTCGAAGTGCAGAAAATAATTGAGCTTAATTTACAACAATTATTCACATTCGCGCCCTTCGTTTCTAGAATAATCTTTCCCGACGAGAAGCCCATATTTTATAACGAAGGACACGCACGGACGGTATCGTAACGTGGATTCTCAACGATTTAACAATAACATCGTAGCCTAGATTTCAACGACCATACTTTTTTACGACGTGCATTGGTTCTTGCCCGAACACGTTCACGTGACGTTCAATGCGTCATTGAATTCGAGCTGTCCATTCGTATAGAAATGAACGTAATTTTAATGGCACCGGGAGACCAGGTACTGGCTGTTCATTTTGCACCCAACTATCGCCTCGCACCGATTCGAGCGGCGTCATTATTCCGATTCATTTGTTCCGAGTGCGTGCATTAGATTTTCTAAATAATAATAACGGACAGCGACGGTGTCGAATTTATTTCTCTCTTCGAACGCTTGCGAACGGCAAAACGGCCCCACCATTTTATTCGTCTATTTCAAAGTGATTGCGGATCATCGGTAGATCTTCAGTTGCATAACGAGACTTATTATGCGAGCGTGGATAGGTCGCGTATCCGACGCGGTTTAAAACGGGTAGCAGTAAATTCTCGGGTACGATTTTTAAGCGATAATTAGAAAAAGGAAGCACGCGGTACGGCGCGATTGAATCGAATTGAACGCAGAGCGGAGATATTTAACAATAGGCGCGGCGAACATGGACAAAGCGGGGAGAAATTATTAGTTTCGGAGGCGTAGAAAGTATGAAAGAAGAAATATCGTAAAGAAAAAAAGAAGAAGAAAGAAACCCGCCGTAGCAGCTGGCCATGCTTCGGCGGGACTCGTTGTTTCTAGTGCGTAAGCGAGTACATTTAAGCGATACAATAAAAGTATTTATTTTTGTGACGGGTAAGTGAATTATTAATCTCGGTAAGAGTTTAGCTCGTAAAGACTGCGTGCTGCTAAAGAGAGAGAGAAAGATAACGAACCAGAGAAACGGGCACAGAGATGAAAATGAGGTAACAACGAGAAGGAACGTAGGAAGGGAGGAGGGTAAAAGAGAAATACGGAAACAATTTGGATCTGTTGACTTCCCATTCGACAGGGTTTTCGATAGAATGGGCGAATTTAATTGCAATTACTAACGTTTTGCGTACGACTGGACCAAAGCGTCCGCGATCAGCGATGACGATTCCCGATGCGATATATATTTGATCATTTTCCATCACTGCCTACTTCCCATTAACTGTAAATATGATCGGCGTTTTTAAACGAACGAAAACGGGACTCGCGATGCATCGAATGCCTCGGTTCTGTTATATGTAATATTTGCGACGCGCGCGAAGGATGGACGAAGAGAAACGAGAATATCGATCGATCGAAAGTCAGAACGATTCGGGGGGGCGGGTCGTGAAGTTTTCCTTTTCTGTCGTACATTTTCCATAAATCGTCACGCCGTTACCTTCTTTCGTTGAACATTGCGTTGCAGTTCTGAGTTTCTTCAAACGTCAACGGCAACGCGAAAGGGCGCGCGATGCGAAACGCAAAGGTGGTTGTAAACGATGAGACGATTAATATCGAAATGAACAGAGAGTGGAACGGACGGGCACGGAAATAGATGTTGGGCACGGTGAAATATCGGAACAGGGATTTCTCCGATTTTTAGCAGCGCCTGCGCTTAGAACATAAGATTTACGTATAGAAGAAAAAAAAGAGAAAAAAAAGGGAGGCAAGCGTATCGAAACGTTGCCTCGTATCAACTCGATCACTACCGCATGTCTTTGAAGTTACTGGAATAAGTATAGAAAAGGCAAAGGGAACGGAGCAAATTATGCTGTCTAGGTATTTTCGACCTCAACCAATTGTTAGATCTAGATGTCAGAGAGTAAAAAACAAAATAAACGTAAAATATCTCGCGTGTATACCGTTGATCGAGAATAGGACAGGACTAATATGCTTTTACCATGTCTACGCTTTTCGGTTGAAGAAAAGTATATTTAATATTGTTTCATTTCGGTTTAATTCTTCAATTCAAATAATGATGATAAAGTTTCTTTCGATGATACGTGAGCAACTGGACCGAAAATTCCATGATGTAATTTAACACGGTATTGATACTATACATTTCGACACACCTGTAATTTCGAAAGCACGAATCAATTGTACTGTATTAGTTCTGTCCTATACTTAGTCAACGCGTACGCACTAGAGAGTACACAGACACGTCGTTACAACAAATGCACGCACACACACATACACGTACACAGATGTGCATAAGCACATTGTCAGTAACAATGAATTCTTATCTTACTTATAGTGTGTCTAGAGCCTTGCATCTGTATGACCTTATATCTATAACTAGAGAACCCGACCGAAGATCGATCATCATTGTATCGTTATCGGCCGTTAGACGAAATTGTTATATACGTATTTCACGTGTCTTTTAGAACGCCTTGAACTCGAGGTACCGCATTAAAAGAGAAGAAATAACAAATGAGATACAAAGGGTATTCTGGGTGAATTAAAGAAAAAGGAGCGCGTACCGATTGAAAATCGAATCGGCGAATCTATTCGATGTCGAAAGTATCGATGTTGTGCATTAAAAATGTGCGTCGTACAAGTTAGACAACAATGATATGACTTATTCGATGATAGAAATTTTCCTTTATCGAGCAACACAACGGACAGAGTATTTTTCTGGTATTTTTCCTTAGGACCAGAATTCGTATTTTCTAAGCCGCGATCAAGGGAAAATACCGACAGCGTTTCTCTTAAGTTGTTCAACGTAGACAATAATAAATCGGTTGGAACCTCGCGTTGGAATCGTTTCTGCGTGCATCATGATTTTCTTTTCGTCGAACTTCCAAGCTTGCGCGTGAATAATTTCAACGTGTAACGTTTACCTAGTGCGGCTCGAACGCGTCTCATTAAAAAGCAAACGGCAGTAGCTTACACTTACTAGAAATATTCGAAACGCTATTACACGGAGCAATCTTACTCAAATCAAACGGACAACTTGCTAGACCTTTTTAGAAGCACCTACTGCACGTTACATGCGAGGATTATCAGCGAGCTTTAGTGCTTTTCAAGCGTCTGTTCAGTACACTTCAGGCCACTTTGAAATTTCAACGATTTTGTGTCGGGCAAAAAGTTCTTCGAATGCTACATTAGTAAATTAGATTTGCCGAATTATACAGATCAATTCGATGGACGAAATGAGCTCTTATGAGAATAAAGTTTAAATTAATTCCAAATCAAATCTTTAATCAGATATTAGTAATTATTTTAACGTAGAATAAAGAATGATTAGTCAGACGTTAATAATTTTTCAGCAGAGAACGAAGAATCGTAGCCTTATTGATTGTATCACGTTTCACGTGAGCAGAATTGCGAAACTTATTATCTCCTAATTTTTATTCGACAGGTAAATGAAATTCATTTTACGAAATCCTTATTTCTCGTCACGGTACCTTGGCTGAAGCAAGTTAACGCCGGTTAACAGGTACGGTGGACGCATTTTCGATTGATTCCACTTGAAATGATAACCGAATCAACGAGGGGTACAAAATGCATGTAATATCTCGGCTATTTTAATGTAGGTACATTGTATTTGAATAGAACTCACCTATCTTCTCTATACGGAGTCTATCTCCTTCTCGATAGCTAGTCGCATCTTTATCGGGAATATTTTCGATGGTATCCAACTTAGATGCCGTCTACTAGATGTGAGTATTGTAACTGCTGGTCAGAGATATGGAAGGGGAATCGATCCGTGAAAGAGGCTCAATGTCCCGGAAAATAAAAGACGAACTGGGGTGATGAAAAAAAAAATAAAAAAAACACGTGTAAAGAGTCGTTGAATCGTTCATGGTCAGCATCAATAGTTAGGGAGAATAATTAAATAGAGATATGGAAGATTATGGTCAGGCTGTGCTTGTACTGGCTGACAGATGGTCCAATCGTATAGATTATGTACTCATTAAGGAGAATATTAAGTGGAGATATAAGAATGTAGCCTGACTGTGTTACACGGCGCTCGAAAATACCGTGCTGGATAAAAAGATATTATGCGTTCGTGAAGGAAAGTTTGATGATCATAATCGTATAAATTTCGTGGTCAATTCTTTATGGAATGTAACGTTGATTTCGATGCGTGTTTGATTTCGTCCTGTCGTTTAAGACGAATACCGTTTCGACGTGGCGAAAACCATTTTGCCGTACCCGGAATACAAATGTACAAACATGAAATATAACGTACGCGAATAAATATTGACGATATCTCCTCTTGCTCAAATCGGTGAATACTGAAACGAATAAAAGTAACAACTTCACATTCTGTATATGAAAATCTATCAAAAAGAAATTCTCCGTCATGCGAATCTCAATTTCCACCGATAGGAAGAATTGCATCTGACACAAATCTCCTTCAAGGAGAAAATGTTCCATGCAAATTGCACGGCGATTGCGAAATTATGAATTTAATAATAGAGACAGACAAATACGCGAATTGCAGATTTTGAAATACATTAACAATTAAATGATTGACTTCATGTATGCGCGAAGAAAGTCACGCTCTTAGGTTTTCTTTATTATCGAACAGAATTTTCTTCAGAGTAATCCACGTACACTTTACATTAATTTTGTCAACAGTAGTTTCCTTTTTAATCCATTATAGAGTAACGTGCGAATTTTCAGGCACCGTGCGCTTACCACAGCAAGTTAATAGAAAAAGATACTTATATGACATGTTAAACGCGAAGGAATTTAAATAAGGGGAGAACAAAACAGAGAGAAAGTGGTAAAAATATTCATATGACGGTATATTTTCGGTGTAATGCAAGTGTATATGTAAAATATCCGTGGTAAAACTACGTGTATCTCGTAGCTTTAATGTACCGGCAGAAATTATCTTCTTTGCGAACGATATGAACAATATGAAATCCTGAGACGCATAACGATGTAAAAACGTTGTAAATTCACGGTGACAAAGAGAAGAAAAAAATACAGATGAAATACATAATGAAATCATATTTTTCATGCATTCTCGCAAACAAAAGTGTTTGTTTCTGATCGGTACAAGCATGTAATCGGATTATTCGTTTGTATGTTGATTGTTAAATGTTAGGATAGAGAAAATTAAGAAAATCTACCCTGTCTATAAGCATCGTGAATCGGGGACATCTGTTTCGTTGCATATGATATTCTAATTAGGTCAGAGAAATTTGTTCATCAAAAGGAAAAATCGAACCGTCACTTATTTTCCATTAAATATACGTTTCTGGAAACTTTAATAGATACATGTAATAAATCTTGTCGCGTGTCACGTACCGTCTAGTTATATATTGGCGCTAAAAAAATTAATGTTAGTTTGTTGTTTACACATATCGTTAAAGCATTTGTGTCATGTGTAATTTCGATTATTCTATTAAAAACTTACAATATTACACGAGGCGTCTGGAATCAATTCCCACCAAATCCATTTCTTCTTTTGATCATTTATTATATTTCGTAATTCGCTACCGTAAATACTATTATTTTCTGATCGACGACATTAAAAACGGACTTGGCGAGTTTTGATTTGAAATGTCTCATATAGTTATTGAAATCTAAATGTGGGAAGATCGATTCAAATTCGTATGTTTTCAACCATAGCGTACGAACGATAAATACGTAAGGATTAATGTACTTACCAATACTTTGATTCCCGTCGTGTGTTACGATAATAATACATTAAATTTGATTAAGTTTTTGAATTCGGCAAGGCTGTCCTAAGCGGGTTATACATTTATATCTTCGCTTGATTTTGCATACGTTTGTACATTTCAAAATTGTTCGCTTCTTTATAAATTTGATTCAATATCGGTCTAAATATTAGAATCAACAGTCTGTGAATTTAATTTCATGCGAGGAAACTTGTCCCCAGCTTCTTCGGATATTGAATTGTTTAATTTACGAAATGCAGTCACTGCCATCGCTTCTTTGCAACGAAATTCCGCTACTCTCGTTAGAAATTTGAACACTGCCTGAGAGGGTCAGTCATTAATATTAAAAAAGCCTGTGTTGTGGAAAAGATTTGAGTTTGTAGTTATTAACATGAACAACAGCTTCAAAGGCGCGCGAATATAATTTTAGCAGGTAAAATCATCGTTTGGAACGCTGCGTTCGTAATTACCTTAGTTCTGAGGAAGCCTGATTACCATAACTAGCTATTGTACTATACTTGAAAGTATGTAACTATTTTATAAATAAATATTTAATCAATGTTCGTCGCCTTACTTTCTTTCCTTAATAGCTCACTTACTCAGGAATAATAAGGCAAAGAAATATATACCTTGTACAAGACATTGGCATTTTATTTTTCCCATCCACGTTTATACAACTTATCTTAATTTTCAGTATACTTATATAGGATGATACGAATTTATTGTATATATTCTTCAATGTGTACCCTCTATTTAATTAATCATAAACTGATTGAAATGCGTTATCGAACTTTATGGACAATATATTTCACTGGTATATTTACTGATGTGTCAACATAGAAACATATAATATACAATCCTTTTCAAGTATAAAGATTACAGTATATTAATTAGCGGCATGATTTGATAAAAAATGTAGAGTAATCCATTGTGCCTTTGGAAAAGTTCTCAAGACTTCATTAAGATTTCTTAATATTCTTAATATCCAATTTCTCCATTAATTGTTGACCAACAAAATCCCAGTATCTCCTTCTTATTGTATCGTGCTTCTCGGATAATTCTTTACACAGCTGAAGTTGAACATTGTTATAAATAATACTATATTGCTATCCACAAACGAAGAGAAAAAGACAAAAAAAAGATAATACCTTAATAGCATTATTAATATGGAATATTGATTCTGGTGATTCATCTGATATTGCTCTTTCTTGACCAATATCAATAATGCAGGCCAGTAAATGATTGGTTCTACAGCCATCAGCATACAGTTCCTCGCATTTTCGTCTTACTTTTTCATTACAGCCCAAGCCACTGCTATCGTGCATCAAAATACTAAAATATGGTATAAAATTGATGCATTAATTAACGGAATAATTCATAACTAGGGACCGCATAAGAAATGATCATCAACAGTACCCTCGAAGGTAATTCCAAGCGCTTTCGTTGCCCTTAACTAAAAGTATTTTATCCAAGGTGTAGTCAATTTCTCTATCAATTATACTCTGTTCAAACTTGGTCGTATTATTTATTACAAAATAACGTTGATTCCAAGCAGAGTTATTACGAATATCTTCGTCCAACAATTGCTCCACATATTCCAGTTCTTTATCGAACAAACTGTACATTATACGAATGAAACGTTTGTTATATTAAGTATATCAGATTCGATGCATCAGATATTTTAAATTACTAATTCTAAAGCTACAATTCGACAAGCAAGAAACAAAAGAAATCAAATATACTAACTTAAATGTTTTCATGCACCATTGGCGGTGCTGCCAGACATGATAATTTTTCGCATCTTGTTTCAAAATATTCCTTGTACACTCTAACTCTCCACCTGCATCTTGAAGCCATTCGACAATAACTTTTCTATGATGCCAAACTTGGTAATTTTTGGAGTTGGACTCTATAATTTTGTTAGTATACTTTAATTCATCACGCAGGTTTTTTCCAAGGGCTTTGAGTGTCTCCCTCCTGTATTGCCATACGGTGTAATTTGCTACATTAAGCCATATACAGTCCTCCGTCAGAGCTAACGCCCGCTCCGACTTTTCACCCGATTTTAGAATAGCTCGGAAGTAATCGTATGCGTCCCTGACTGAAATGAAAATAAACATTTTAATGAATATAAAGTAAATAACAACGTTATAAATTAAATCGGTTAAAAAGTTACCTGGTTAATTAAGATACAATTTCACTATATTTTTAACCTACTTATTTTTACGATATTATTTATTAGTGGAGTAAGATATATCCTGACGCTCAGTAAATCGTAAATTGCACAATACTTTTTTAACAAATAGTTAACATGATTATTTTCACCTATATAATTCTAAATAATATAACAGTAGAAACATGAGGTTATGTTTCAACACTGTTAAGGATATAAAAGCCTCTGTTTAATAGCTGATTTTATTGATGTTCTAATACAAAATGAAGATAAAAGATACTTACACTTTTCAGAATAGGCAATTGCAACGATAGGATGGGGACCGTCATCCTGGGACACAGGAATCACGTCCCTCCATTCTTCACGATCCTTGTATAATACCCAACACGTTTCTTCGGAACCACCACCACCGTTTAGTCCCTCGTCAGAGCTTTCCGTCATATTTCTTATTTTTATAAATTATTATTCGCCGGCAAAACGGTATATTTAACTTCACAACTCAGATTCTAACCCAGTTTTATCTGTTCAAACCTGATAAACGCTCCATCCCATTCGTTTCGCAGGTATGCATAGTCTTTCGAATTATACTGTAGATGTCCTCGTCAAGTAACATATCTTTACGTCAAAATTTATTCTTTTACTCCCTTTGGAGGTCTATAATTTTACTCTCACGTGTAGGATCAACGTTATAATTATGATTTGAAAATATATGTTTTAATTATAAAACGTACAATTGTTTAAGCCACATATCTTTCACAGATTATTGAAAACAACCATTCTTACAAATAAATAATAACGTAAATGCTTGTTTAGTTTAATACCTTCAACAATATGTTAGCATATATTTTTATCTATGGGTACATAGCGTTAAATCGCAATTGTTTACAATTTTTCTAATATGCTTTAATTATCAATCATATATACGAAAAGAAATCATTGAATGAAATCATTCGTTATTTGCTTTTCAGTATTGTCGCAACTAAAAAGCGTAAATATTCACGTGCCGCAAAACATAGGTATTTTAAATATAGCGTTACGAATTTGTCAAATATTAATGTAAGCTATACCTCCATAGTTCATTGAAAATCATTGTGAAAAGAGTACTCTCGATTCTATTCAGCAACTACACTTATTACGACGAAGTTCGAATTTTTTTTCATTTCTGTATAGGCTACGTTGTGTATTTTCGTACATTTATTAGAGAACACAACGAAAGCAGTGAAATCATGTTGTACAGATCAGTGTTTGGAATAAAAAATTTTAATAACATGGTTATATCATAATACAATATTTCCTAAAATAAATCTACATAGCGCGTACCTTCTAGAAATTAATGTTTGTACCGGGCATTCATCGCATTCTCTCGTACTTCTATCCTTCCACACTCATACTGGATTAACATTATGTCCTTACAGTTTCATGATCATAGTTCTGTTAACTGTTGAGCTACCAATTTCCATGATTCTCCTCATATATGGCCAAGTGTTTGAAACTGGCAAGCATATGTGTCTTAACATTTCTTGCAGAAAATGATACAAAATCTGTTTGCGGTAAATACTATAATGCAAGTAATTATATACAGAATTTACAATTTCACCTGCTTTTACAAAAATTGTCTTCGAATGCGTAATAAATAACACGCTATTTATGGCATTCCTTATGTAAAGATTCACATTTACATATTCTTTTTAAATGGTTCAGTAGTACGAATTGAAACAAAAAATACTTTTGAAAGCTTTAGGCTTTTTTTTGTTAAATCTTTATGAAACTATAAAAAGCAATAAAAGTTACGAACATTTAACTGAAAGTTTCATCTGTGATTTAACCTTCGAATTTAAATTAATATCTACTACATAACCACGTACACACGCTCAAAAGTTGCATCGTTATCTTTTCTTACGGTTCTGTTATACATATATAACGAATATGTATATATATATACGACACAACATACGTTTTCCTCGAGCATGTAAAATAAGTGCGTGTAAGATTGGTATCCCTACAGCTGTATGTGTACAATCAATTTTTTTTCTCTCAATATATCTAAATGCTATTAATTCTTTTCTTCTTTCTTTTCAGGTCCATCTTCTTGTTGTTGTTGACTTTGGTTTTGACTTTGGCTTTCTCGCTCAGCAGCCATCTACATTGGGATTAATTACATTTAATGTTTAACATTTGCATCAAAATATTTAAATGAGGGTTCAAGAATATGCAAATACATTACGAACCTTCTTGTACGCCATCTCGAATAATTTAAGACTTGCTTGCTGCAATTCGTTCGTTTGTCTCTTAATTTCTTCTGGATCCGTATCATCTTTCTTCGCCAATGTTTCCCGCATTTTTGCAACCAATTCTTTAAGCTTGTCACACTACAAACAAATCGAATTATGGCAAGGGATATAAATTAAACTTATAAACATATAATTAGTACACATCGTGAGCATAGCAGTATTCATTGCGTAGGCTTACTTCGTCTTGTGGTAATTGTGCTTTGAATTCCTCTAGCTTAGATTCAGTGTCGTGAATAATTCCTTCAGCTTGGTTCACGGCTTCAACTCTATCCTTCTTGACCTTATCTTGTTTAGCATACTGTTCAGCATTCTTTACCATGTTCTCGATTTCGTCCTTGCTAAGACCGCCACTTGATTGAATAACAACTGCGAATTGAAATGAAATAATTTAAATACAATTAATTTGTGTGCAATGCTACAAAAGCATATTACAGTTAATTTGCGAATGTACATACTCTGCTGTTCTTTTCCAGTTCCCTTATCCCTGGCAGACACATGGACAATACCGTTGGCATCGATATCAAACGTGACTTCGATTTGTGGTACTCCCCTGGGTGCAGGTGGAATTCCAACAAGGGTGAATTGTCCCAAATGTTTATTATCACTAGCCATTTCACGCTCGCCTTGGTGTACTTTAATTTCTACTTGAGTTTGACCATCGGCCGCTGTCGAAAATACTTGACTTTTCTTTGTGGGGATTGTTGTGTTTCGGGAAATAAGTCTTGTGAACACACCGCCCAATGTTTCGATACCTAACAATTACAGGCAATAAATATGAACAATCGTGAAGATACATCTTAGACATAAATTTCTTCCACAGATCTCAACAACTCAGTAAAAGTGGCTCTATCATTTCGATCAGAGAGAAGATTAGATCTTACAAACATCATAGTGTGAAAATATCTTTAACGGCACAAAAAAAAAACAATCACGTACCAAGTGACAAAGGTGTCACGTCCAAAAGAAGGACATCCGTTACATCTCCAGCCAGGACACCGCCCTGGACTGCAGCACCGACTGCTACAGCTTCATCAGGATTTACAGCCTTCGATGGCTGTCGTCCAAAGATATCTTGCACAGTTTGCTGTACTTTAGGGACTCTGGTCATTCCACCGACCAACAGTACTTCACCAATGTCAGATTTTGTTACTTCAGCGTCGGAAAGTGCCTTTTGACACGGTTGAATGGTACGTTTAATTAAATCACCAACAAGGCTTTCGAATTTGCTTCTGGAAAGCTTAAGGTTCAAGTGTTTTGGTCCACTAGCATCCATAGTCAAGTAAGGTAAGTTTATGTCAGTTTGCAAAGAGCTAGACAATTCGATCTTTGCCTTTTCGGACGCCTCTTTCAAACGTTGCATAGCCATTGCGTCCTTAGCTACATCTATACCTTGCTGGAGAAGAGAACAACCAATCAGAATACAATGAATGACAATTACTCTCGTATTAAAGCCAGTAAAAAAATCTAAGTATGCGTACATCTTTTTTGAATTCAGTTGCAAGATAATTAACTAGTGCATTATCGAAGTCTTCTCCTCCCAAGAATGTATCTCCGTTTGTGGATTTAACTTCGAAGACTCCCTTCTGTATTTCCAAAATGGAGATATCAAAAGTACCGCCACCTAAGTCGTAGACCGCGATTCTAAACGAAAAATATATATAACATAAATCAAGTATTCTTCTTTCATCTAATGAAATAATTAAAAATATTATCGGAGCAGTCAGTAAATATTGTCAGCACATTTTATATAAATATACTAAGAGACGAAAAATAATAACATCATTCTTAATTCAGTATACTTTAAGAGTATATAATCGTACTACCAGTTGAGCAAAACCAATTACAAAATTCTTACATTTTATCTTCAGTTTTGTCCATTCCATATGCAAGAGCAGCCGCTGTTGGTTCGTTAATTACTCTAAGTACATTAAGGCCAGCAATTTGTCCAGCATCCTTCGTGGCCTGCCTTTGTGAATCATTGAAATATGCGGGAACAGTAACAACTGCGTTCTTTACTGGTGTACTTAAATACGCTTCTGCTGTTTCCTTCATCTTCATGAGTACGAACGCACCGATTTGACTAGGCGAATACATTTTACCATCACCTCCTTGCACCCATGCATCTCCATTTGAAGCTCGTACAATTTTGTACGAAACAGTTTTCCTAAAATTAAGGTTATCATCAATTACAGAAAGAAATTCTTTTTCTGCTAAATAGATCCGTATATGAAGTACATACATGTCCTTCTTTACTTCTGCATCCTCGAATCTTCGTCCAATAAGTCGTTTCGTAGCGTAGAATGTGTTTGACGAATTTGTAACTGCTTGACGCTTGGCTGGCATACCAACTAAACGCTCTCCGTCTGAAAATTCATTAGGCCTTTATTGTATTTCTGTTCAAACAAAGACTTTCAAAGCATTATCACCAATCAATGTATTCCAGACTTGAACCCATAGTACAGCACAGGTTTTAATATTATTATGTTAAGTTTAGTCCTTCTGGTATTACAAATTGTTTAAACATCATCTTACATTATGCTACAACCAAATATCGAACCTTTACTAAATGCTACGAAGGATGGAGTGGTTCTTGATCCTTCAGCATTTTCTATAACTTTAGCTTGTTTTCCTTCCATAACGGCTACACAGGAGAACGTTGTCCCAAGATCAATGCCAATAACCGCACCCTTTACACCTTCCGATCTAAGTAAACGTATAATATGATTTCATGAACAGTTAAAAAGACAAATCGCATTATATCATGAACCGTGCATAAAAATCGAACAAGCTGTTGTTCTGTTTAAGATAAGCGTAATACTATGTCAATTGTAATTACTTGTGTCGGTATTGATGTAATTCCGTAAATCGTTGGGGCATGATATATGCGGGAGCGGCGGCCTGAAAATATTTCATCTTAGACACAACGTTTCTTTATAATAAACAATGCGTGCATAACGAATACGAATATAATAAATGTGGATAAAAGTGAGTTAGTTCGCTCGGAATCGGTGAGAAATATGAAGAAACCAAATTAACAGATCACGTGCCGGCTACGAAGTCGGCATCGCTTAGGCGTTAGTAAGAAAAAAAGGAAGTAATCAAATTTGCTACATATTCGCAGCTGGAAAAGAAGTGTGTATAAAAATAAAGTGCACGTTGTGTTACACACTGAAACGATATTACATTGTACAAACTGAAGACGACGATGAAACGCTTGGGACAAAATGAAACAGCGTGTCCTGAATCGCCAACGGGACTTACATTTTTCAGAATTGTGCTGAATTGCTGTTTCCTTGCGATGTCGCGGGATATACCGTTGCAGCTGCGTGTTAACAATCTTGCGGCGCTTAGCATCTTGAGTTTTTACACGTTTTATCGGTGAAATATACGAAAAAGTTAAGAAGAGACGCGTAATACCCCAACTTCACGTGTGTGATGCAACCTTCATAGAGACTTGTAATGCGCATACTGTGCGCGCAAATGGAACCTTTTTACACTACCGGCCAGTGCACGTAATCGTGCTTGGCCAATAAGAGCACAGATCTTGGTGTATCCACCAATCAACACGTTACATGGCCTTCTTGTTTCTCATGGCTCGAGAATTATCCGGAATATTCTACTGTGGTATCGAGATCCATATTATGAATCAAATGCGTATCTAGGTTCGAAAATCAAAGGGATTTAAATAAATAATGCATGCAGCTGTTTAGATTATATGTTTTTGTAGTAAAATGTCTTACCCAAAACTGTTTTATTACAAAATGGAAGCTACATAGTTGTAGTACAGCTAAGACTGGGTATTAATATATCGTCATGTACCATTGCTTCCGGTATTTAAAAAGTGATGTAATATATTACTGATGTTACTGTGATTTAAGAAGTAATTTAAGACATTATAATTCTATGACAAGTGTTGCGATCCCCATTAATATTTACGAGTACTGTAATTAGTTGTAAAAAGCATTTATTTGATCATGTAATAACACTTCAATAGTTAAAAACAAACGACGTTGTCTTCTACAAACATAATTCGGTTTTCATTCAGTCAATAGTATCGCGGCGCTATTTTATATCAATTGTTTGAATTTAATGTCGTACAATAATTGTTTACAAATTCAAATCTATGTATATCAATTGTTCTACATGATTTCACTTTTGTTCTTAATTAGACATCATTTCTTCTCTTTTCATTTCTATACTTACGCCATTTAACGCGATGAATAGTTTTTGCCTACGAAACGAAGTACAATAAAATGAAATATTAATAAGAATAATATTATTTATTCCGAAATAAAATATTATTATACTTCTTTGTGCCAGTCAAGGAAACTGATAAAATATTTTATGTACATAGAATTATCTTCCCCATTATGGGAATAATTACTCCATAAATGAAGAGATAAAAAAGTATAAATTACAATAATTTTTTAAACGTAGTATAACTATGCTTTCAGCTTTCATTTACAAAGAAAACGTGCGACGTTCGAGAATCTAAAAAAGTGTAATTTTTTTTTAATACACGAATGCGTATGTGATATGCGAAAATAAGTTTCTTAACAAATATTTATTATTTTCATATATGGTTAAAAACAGAAATGTATAAATGATACCAAATGTAAACGTAAAACATTGCATATACGTATTACTTGCAATTAACAATAAAATTTTAATCGCCGCTCTATTAAGTGTGTAGTACTTAAACATGTGCAAACATATTATGTTGTCAATTCTCGATTTAGGGAAATTTTAACACAGAAATATTAATATAAAGTCACGTCAAATGAAACAAAATATTAACTTATCTATTTTGATTTTAAAATGGTAAGGAACAATCTTGGTCAATATGAACAGTTAGGAATAATTATATTACTTATATACAATTGCTACTAGCAGAAGTTGCGAATCATTTTTTTTCTTTCCAAGCAAAGAAATTTGGCGATCCGCTCGTATGTATCGAACAGTTTATCATTTCATTCCTGAAAATAAAAATACCACGTTATGTTTCTATTTACATTATTACTATTGCTGACGAAAAGATATTTGAATTAAGGCAATCGTCTTACAGGAACCGGTCTCTTAGAAGAAATGCTCTAGGTTGCATCAAACTTAATCGTTCCCCATTGTAACATAAGACTTGTGCCATTGTAACTTTCCTGATTTCCTCTAATTGATGTAGTGTAAATGATCCTGGGCTATTTGCATTTTCATACCAATACCTGTCACCTGTGCATTGAGTGAAATAACAATGAATAAAATTAATAATACCTTTTATATCTGAAAGTAGTATGACTTTACATATTTATTCATGCATGTGTAATATGTACACATAAAATGTGTTCCAATAGTGATGGAACAAGATTATTTCTGTATGAAAAAATAAATCAAAACTTGCAAAGAAATATGTGTGCAAGTTATGTGAGTTTTCAGCATGCTCATTTCTTTGCTGCAATAAAATTCATTTTTTCTATGCAAAACTTAGTTGGAACATCCCTTTGGACGTATAGGTGTAGTTACAAGTTCAGCTATCGTGGCATTTTGCCCGAATCAGCTCGGAAGAAGACATAAAATAATTATTGCAACGTTAATTATTCAAGGCTTGTGGTGAGATTTAATTTTAATCTGAAATAAATAATGTATTATCCATGAAATTGCGAAAGAAAAATTGATTTGTAATGACGTAGAGTAAAAATAAGTAATCTTTGCGTTAAGAAATTTTGTTTTGTAAACTTTATATTTTTCCGTAAATTTTCTTCCTCTCCTCAGAATGACATCTAGAAATTTTGAGTCTTCAATTAATGAATTTCGCGTTAATACAGAATACTCCTTCTGTTCGTACTTGCATTCACATTCATGGGCAATGTACTGTTCTGCAATCGCTTCTATTGCCTCATGTCTATTATTCTACATACATGTGTGTAATTAGAATGGTTTCGCAAATGGGGATAAGACAATTACTTTTTACGATTATTGTTTAAGAAAGTCGTTTCCCTCGAGGAGAAAGCAGAGGGAAATTTCGTTCTGCCATTTCAATTCATTTTTCCATAAGAACTCATCTTGCTCCACGTTGTACCACGATTATTGAAATATTTTTCGTAATCGAAGAAGGAGCTTTTACCAAAACGAATATTTCGAAATGTACGGCCCAATAAACAAAGAAATGTTGGCCCCAGAACTGAATCAGGTAGAGGTGCTTCTGAAAGTGCTCCTGTCACCAAATCTATATCGTTCACGTTCCTGTAATTTAACGTACAATATATTCCAAAGGGATTAAGCCTAAAATATATACAAGGTATCCTACTGTTGTAACTCTATCCCAAAGCCATATCTTCAGCATTTTTCTATGCCATGCTGAAATGTCAAAGAAAGCCAATGACCTATAACATTATTACTTCCGCGTGACCTACAGTGCCAAAAATGTAGAAATTTAACACGTCGACAATGTTGAAATCTCGACAAATATATTGCAGCGAAGCGTAAAAAATAACGGAGATATCGCCTTGGAACAGAGTCAGTGGGATACACCGTGCAAATAGATAAAATTGTTAGCAATTGCAAATAGGCTTTCACATAGAATCAATATTATAATAGAACTGTAGTTATATATCCACGAATTTAACAAAAATAAGACAGTATCCAAAGAATCTACGGCTGTCATTAAAAGTCAAACATTTCTTTATATATTAGTAATATAACTGCTGTGGATTAATTTGTCGCAAACAATTCCTTTCGTAGTGAAATCTCTATTCTGCCTTTACTTATTAATTATTGCAATACGTATGGTTAATGAGAAAGATTAATTTGAATTTATTTTGCGTATTGATTATATCACGTATATTCTCAAAGTGTTACTAATGTTCAATAAAATTTCTGTAATTATTATATACTGTTTTAAATGTCCTCTTACTTGTAGATTTTTCGAAGTCTTTCTATAGTATCTTTAGTCATCGCTCCCCTAAGATCTTCGTAATTGTTGATACTCGGTAGATTGCAAAATGATCGCCATCCGACGTAAGGCGGTAAACCGTGATCCCTTCCCTGTTGTATGGCTTGCGCGGCATAATCCACTGCAATATCGTTGCTTTTTCCATCATGGAAATACCGTTCCAAAAGGATTTCATTCAGTCCGGGTGGCAAAGGCTTCCTAGAATGTCCCGCTGTCGCGGAAATTAAATCTTGCATCCTAGATCGCCATTAAAACCAAGTTCTTATGGAAGAACGCGTTGGTAGATCGTAGTAATATTGAAACAAATATCGTCATTTTAAGGTATTTTTAATAAACCGCCTTCCTGTTGATCGTTATTACTATATAACGTTTAAGTTCGCGATAAATATAAAATTATACGAGGTTCTCTTATTCACATCTAGAATTCATGGTGTACGATATGATAAGAAAATTGTTACCCGGATAAACGATTGAGTACTTTTTTTGTTTAATGAATACCAGTATAAATTTAATGGTTATTGTGCTATCTAATTTTTACAACCGCCTGTTTTATTAACTTTTAAAGAACGCGGATAGCGTTACGATGAACACTCGGTACACATTTGTTCTTCGTCCGTCTAGAAATTATGTGTATGAAAAATTTAGCGAAAGTTGTGCAGGATAATCGTGAATAATTGAAATGTGTTATTATGTTAACGATCGGATGATCTTCTAATATTCTAATACATTTATGTAACCTTGCGTTACTGAGTATCAGACGAGTAGAAGGGTCATGTCATTTCGAACCAATCAATCTTCAAATCTGAAGCTCTGTAGGACTCACGCAATGTGGTCTGTCACATTCTGTAAGTTCCATTCTATGCCTATACGATCAGAAAGGTTGCGTTAAAAACTTTGCCATTTAAAGCAATGACTACACACGCGATTCTAAACAACAAATAACCATGAGTCGAATAATTTGCTTGAACTAATGACATTTTGATTAGCAAACATTATCATGCTGTGAATACTTCTTTTGTTCAGTGTTTTATTAATTCAATGAGAACGGAAAGAATCATGCCAGGCGATCATCACCTCTTAGTTTCAATTATTGTATTGTCAAATATCTAATTTCCATAAGTATAAATGATTTGCTAAATGTAAGCTAAGCAATCACATTTAACTAATTATGGTTTCTACTGACGACGGGCTAATTAAATCAAACTGCAGCCTTGCTAAACAAAATGCTATTTTCTTCAGAAGTTAAGTTATTGTGGTTCGTTAACAATGTAACACTATTAACTACGATTTCTCCGGATAATAACATTTAGTGGTAGAAATACATTTCTCAACACTTCCTGAAGGCAATATTGACTGACAGGAATGATCTAGAATGAAACTGCGCGTAAAAAAAATAAAGGCTTTTAATAAAGTCTATGACTAATACGTAAAAAATCTTTACAGTAGCTTTAAGATCTTTCTGCATACACATAATTACGACTTCCAGTAATTCTTTACGAGATACCTTCTGTTCATAAAGCTGCGGCCATATCGTCGTTTAGCATGCCGGAGTAAAATCCTTCGGAATTTACAACATATAATTTATATTCAATAAAATTATAATTGATCTTGCGAAACGGACACCTACGGACGACTAATCATCTTCTATGACATTATACCGAGCACTATTAACCATCCTGTACCTTGGGATAGTTAAATCTTACGAAATATATCTACGTTAACACGTTCCGTGCCAAAAGAGGAGATTAATCGTTTCATTAGACTTTAAGTCCGTCTGGAAAACTCGTATTAAAGTATTAACCGAGAAATGTAAATACTAATTCTAATAAATTTGGAACCCCTTGATCCTCCTTTATTAATTGTAATCCATTTGACGAGAAAATTGGAGAATATGTTTATACAGTATCTACCCGTAAAAGTAAGTAGACAAAATAAGGAATAACATATTTTCGTTCGAGACCTCGTTTTCGACAAAATAAAGTTTAAAAATTCGATTCCTTCTTATGGGATCGTGTGAAAGCAATAGTACACGCAGAAGCAATGCAAATAAGCTTTGCAGCTAAACGACAAAAATAGTACAACCTGTCGATCAATTCAAGCGTCAAAATAATATGGCATAAAAATCCTTTTTCATTCCTTGAAAGGAATCCAAAAAGTTTTGTCGTTCCGTTTTCATTCAACGAGATAAGAATACATAGGATTTATATTCATTAACAGGCACGGTACTTTGAATAGTTCTTTAGATACCTCAACCAGTACTGTTCATAAATCTATTATCCATGCACTGACATCTCATTTATTCTTATTCGTGGTTTTCTAGAGCAATGCTCGGTAACAGTTTAATTTAATTTAGTTTAAGTTAATTTAGCTGAATATCATTTGTTTCGGATACTACTTATAAAACTGCTTACTAGATCTTAAAAAGTCTGTACGATTGGAAATATGTTTAAGTACCACACTATATGCAATGCATTGTATTTGCTATATAAGCCATATTTGGTTTAAAGCAATTTAATTAAATAAATAGAATCTCATTTATTAGTACCCAACTAAGAGTGGAGATCATTAGGTGCACGCGTTCTCCATAGAATTGTTAAACTCGATTTTCTCGAAAGCGAGCCCCCCAACAGAAAAAATGCAATTCCCTATTTTCCGCTTAATTCTACAGGTAGAATCAACCCTCGCCCGGTTCTACCACCGTTCTGCCTCGTCCTGTACACACCGTGCAAATTTTAATTTTTCTTTTACCAAATGTCGCCGTCAATCGCTGGTCCACGTGGCATGAAACGCGTTAGTTTTCGCAGAGCACGTGTTCATCGTTAGAATAATGTTTACACGTAATATCAACTGACCTGTAGCTCCGGCTATCAGGCGATCAATAGCGCCTGCTTCGTAAAACTCTTGCGGAGCGTAGAAGGCCGATAGTAAGGACCTTTCTCCAGACTTCAACGCCGATCGCGAGTCAACTAGGTCGAGGGTTTTTGGGGTCAGCGTGGCAATGAAGAAGAGTCCAGCAGACGCGGCAGCGTTCGAAAGTGTCGCATCCGTTCGGGTATCGTAGCCTCGAAGGTAGCCGCGGTGCATTAAACGTAACTGATATCTGTTATCGTGCCATGAAATGAAGCAAATTCGGATCACATAATCATGCATGTAGATACGTGTAACTTGTCTAATGTATAGATTCATAAAGGGTTGAGCGGGCGACTAACGGGGAACGAGTTGGTAAATCTACGTTATGACAAATAAAAAGGTAAGACAGACAAAATTCAGAGGGAACCTTTAGGTGCGAATAGGAGAAGCTATAAGACTGCGATTTACTTTGAAATAGCGTAAATAATAAGACGAATGTATCATTGCAGAACGAAGATAAATCTAGATAAAGGTAAAGAATTAATGAAAGCATATTATGTTCTGGCGACAGTGGTAGCTTTCAAATTCCAACTATGTTTGCTGTACAATTTAATTGATATGATTACTTGAAATGCATTGCATAGTATACACGTATCATGCTTTTAAACTATTTCAATAACCTCTTCAAATAATGAAACTACTTGCGAATAAAATCAATCAACTCGCCACGATCCCTTATCGAACAAGTGACGCCTATCGTTACTTGGTAAATTAATTATATCGCCGAACGGTAGAACACGTACTTGTCGAGAGTTGTTTCACCGAGTACAACGGGCAGAAACTCGTTATAAGTTATGTGCTCCATTTCCGCGATAACGATCCTTCTTGCTTCCTGGTAAAGTCTTTCGTCGTCCCAGTGTGGATTCAGTTGTCCCAGCTCTGTAGCGACACGATTATGTTCGCGTAGAAAAAGCACGTGCATCAGAGTGAGGCCGGGATTCTCGTTTACCCGCGAGTCCCCGCTTAGAAAACACGGGAAAGCTTTGTTCACGCTTCTACAACTTTCGTACTTTGGCGAAGGCATGGGCAAGTTCTTCCTTTGCGTATTGAGCAAACCACCCTTGCCGGATCGCAGAGCGTTCGCTACGTCTTCGGAACTCCCATAAACGGGAGAAAGATCCAAGTACGATGACGCTTGGTTGATCTGCTGTCGGGGACCCAGTTTGCATCCCTACAGCGAGAAATACATTTGCGATTTTCGTTAAACAGCATTTTCCGCACGCTTTCGCATTGGTGAATTCATTAATAACGATACGAGCGATACAGGAATTAATCACTGTGTGACTGCAAGCACTCTATTTAATTATTTTAATGGAAGGTCTAAAATTTTCGAGGGCGTACATCAGAAGTACGCTTTTCTGGGTAAATCAAAATATGTATGATGACGATAATATGAATTTTTTTAAATTGATAGCTATAATTTTTTCACTTTGTCGCTCGGATTATCCCTGAGAGATAAGATTATCAAGTCGCTCCAAAAGCCTCCCCTGGTATTCCAACAAAAAGACCATGACAAGTTCCTGCTGCCAATAACTTCTTCCATTATTTTAACAATTAGTTTCTGCCTAGCAGAAATAATAGAATAGGTTTTCAGTTAAAGAATGAATACTAGCAACTATATTAATAATTGATTAATATGCTTCCATAGCTCGTGCTTCATTTGCCTGTCCACTGTCCTCCTGAAATTTGTTACTACTCTATCTACACACTTCGTTAATATCAATTACCTATCCCAACGAACGCATCAACAACCCCTTAATTCTCTTTATCTGACTGTTACCTGTAGCAAGTTTCCAGGGTGTGGAGCCGATCTAGAATACTCCATGCAACCGATAGCATTATCGGCACGGATAGGAAAGCACTCCGGATGGAAGTGTTCGTAATCCACGTCGCAGCATTTCAATTTCCCCCCGTCTGGTAGTTCCATTTTCGGCGTGTGCGCCAGATCGTGTACGAGAAATTGGCCGTACAGCGCGGTAAGCGCCATCAGGTAAGGATGTTTAAGATCCGATCCTCCGGAATGCACTTTTACAGAGACTTGCCTGGCGCTTGGCAAATCTGTGCGGGGCAGAGAGACACCGTCCGCGTATTCGGCTGGCAGAAATCGGACATAAGCTTCCAATGCTGCACCCCAAGCCGGATGTATGCCGTTGTTGCACATGCCGCTGTGCGTCCGATAGCGGGAATCGATCCTCTTGCAGCCGCCCATCAGTTGCGAAAACGTGATGGAACCCGGACAATTGATGGCCGCAACGGATGGCAAAATAGAGGAGGCTTCCTTCGACGACATGTTCAAGGCCTCGACCAGCATCACGGCCATCGATTCGATTCGTAGAGCTTTTCTCGAGAGGTTCTGAGCGTGCTCTGTCATCTCGTGAGACGCGCCCAGGAACCACGAGGGTGAACCGCGATTTAAATGCGTGTGCGAGTTCAGGATCGCCCGTTCGGCCTGGTCGTATTTCTCCATGGAAATATTTGTACGCCTGCCCAGATCCAGCAACATGTTCGATGGTATGGTTGCGCTCTCGACGAGCACGTATATGGCAAGAAATCTGCGAATCGGATTCTGAGGATAGGAAATATAAGTTTGTTCGTACGTGATGATGTTTGGGAAATTGTCAAAGTTAATGGGGAAAGGGTGGAATATCTGTTAATGGATTGCATGAATGGGAAATGTATTTGCAGTGATAGACCTTTGGAGTAAGTAAATCTCGGACAATAGGAGGCACTTGTTTAATAGCAAATACAGAGATTCTTGCGGGAATTCTAGTTCCCCTTTGAGTAATCTCGTGAGAATGGGGGACTCATCAATTATGTATAATAAAGTTGGAAATAATATGTCGGTATGGAACAACTTTAACGTCAATATCGTGGGAACGGAAAAGATAAGTCCATTTCTAGTTATAAGTATTGGGTCGTCCGATAAGTTCGTGCCGCTTCTTGTTTTGCTATTTAAATTAATGTATGAAACATACCTTTAAAGTTTATGAAAAAACGTAATCACCCTCATGTTTCACAGCTTCTTCCCATCTTTTTGGTAAAGTTATTATACCGTTACTATAAAAATTTTGTGGTTTTTCGTTAAAATGCTTTTCAATGTTTGTTTTTGGGGACTCGACATTATTAAATTTTTTCCAGCTAAAAAATATTGCATTGACTGGAATAATTGGTAATCCGATGGAGCAATATCTGGAGAATCTGGTGGGTGTAATAAAATTTGCCGACCAAATTTTTTTGCACTTTTTGTGCCACATGTTGTCTTGTATTATCGTGATGAAAAACCTCATTGTACCGATTCACGAGTTTTCGCCGTTTTACTCTTATTGATTCTTTCAATTTATCCATCTGAGCACAGTATTTGTTTGATATAATTGTTTGGTTGGCTGGAAGAAACTCAAAATACAAAATTCCTTACCAAAGCATGAACGCATCCGCGGCCCGAACTTATGGGACGACCTAATATCTTATGGTTAGAAGTATCATATACCCAAATTATTTCCAACATTTTTCTGTTTTAAATCATATCGATCGTATAGAAACGATTGGATCATCCTTCGATCTCACTACTGTATTCACTGTGCGTATTTGTATATGTGCGTACAAGTGTAGGAGAATTTACACGACATTCCTTTATCTTTCTCAAGAAATATTGGCTACCTGAATTATCAAAGAATGAAAGATATCTAATTATGCGCAAGAAAATCTACGAGAACCCCCGTGCAAGTGCGAAACCCTTGAACATTGGCATCGTGTGAATGTGGGTGTTGAAAACGCCATGGTAATGCTACACCTTCCCCCGCAGGTGAACTCGTGAGAAATCGTCTGTGACTTCTACCGTACAGTAGTACACCATCGCGTTACCTAATAATTGCCATGTAAATTCAATGGTTATCTTATTATTACCCAACTTGACAATGACGCGATACGATCAGCCATTAGGAACACAATTGTAGGGTTGGGCGCGTTTCTATTATAAAATCTCATCGTTCTTATATATCCGCATCGCAAATGAAACGGGGTACGCGACAAAACTGTCGAATCGTTCACGATTTCCCGATAAATTGGCCAGCTCGTTAGCGAAAACAAGAAGAAGAAAAAAATAGGAACAAGACGGGTATGCATACCGATACGCAGCGGATCGCGTGACTCGCTTCAACATTTCTCGCGAGTACCACAGTGAACTCCAGGGACCTTGTCTAGGAGATGGCATTTCGCCTCATTCTGCTCGGGCCATTGTTCGCCGTTCCGCTTATCGCGTTAAATTCATTCATCGATTCACCTATATACCCCGCGGGCGACTCTCTCGAGTGATAGTTGGCCGATTTTTCGTCCATGTCGAAACGCTATAAGGACGGAACGGATCTGTGCGACCTTAAGCGGAGATCGAAGAAGACTCGATGCTTGACATTTAAGGCTCCTTCCTGGTTCTTTCGTGATTTCCTTACGTAATCCTCTTTGCTCCCATGATTAGTGCCCGTATAAATCGACGGGGACCATTACTTGGTACGTGATCTGCCCCTGCTACGGGAATTTCTAAAACTCGTTAATTCCTTTCCATTGTGAAGCTGGCTGGAACGCAGCCGTGCATGCACGCTACGTTTGCACTTGATTAGGTGATCGGTCTTATGCATTATCGTTGCTATGCCGTGGATCTTCGATCTTGAATGCTTTAATGTTTCTTTTTGAAATGATTTACGGTTATTTGAAGAATATTACCGGTATTTATGTGGCATCTAAATGTACGTACAGTGACTCGTGGCTCAAAGAAACGAAGAGATTTGGGGAGTGGAGGTATACATATATTTTATTTGTACCGATTCAATATCTAATGTATGACCTTTAACTAGCTCTTCACATTGGTTCTTGAATTACTATTCCAATTTTTGCAAATGATATTCAAAATGCAATGTTACTTTTATTGCATACCAATTATTACATTTTAAAATACCGAAACGTTTACATTACGCGCGATAATAATATTTCACGTGCCTCCTTTATGTTATTTGAAGTAAAAATAATAATAGTTAAAGATGAGTGGTATGTATAGGTTTCAATAAGCTATACCAATATTACTCCGAATGTACTCTAAATACCACTCATCCGGTTATTAAATTACTCGTTGAATTAATTATTATTTTATGTTTCACTTTTCTTTTGTCCTTGCTTGTTCTTTCTAGTAAATATTGTTTTTGCAATATTATAAGTGGACGTAACTTGCTATATATATTTTGTGCTTTTATTTGATGGCATAGAGTGTGAAATATATTAAATGAAAATGGCTTTAGTTTCAAAGGGTTTCCAATTACACGTCGGCTACTTGATAAAACAGACACTTCAGTGCACTCGTTTTAAAAGTACCTTATATAAAATACGTATTTTCCTTCACCACACAATTGCACTCTTTCTTAGTAAAAATATTTATAGTATTTCATTTTTCTGTATACTCTGAACAGGTGTTATTACATCGTTAAATGGAAGTGGAAATACTTGACATATTAAAGATCCTATTTCTTCTCATTTTCTGCAAAATTATTCTTTATAATCGTTTTCAATTAGCTTGAACGCAAAACATAAGAATGCGAAACGCCTTTGGGTATTGCAACAAAAATAAAATAAATCATTTAACTAACGATTACTACAAAACAAAAATTGTAAAATATAAACTATTCTTTCAATTTACACGGTGCACCTTATCATCACAATGGACCACTGCGTACAACTATTTCTGTGACGTGTTTGTTTCATCAATACCCATTCTGTAACTGTACAATTTCCATCAAATATTATTAACTCACAGTCGACTAACAATAACCAACTAATTTTCTTTAAAACATTCATCCGCTACTACAATATTTTAATTCAGAAACAATCCCACAAATGGAAAAACTATAACGACCCGACGACATAGTGGACCGTTTCACATAATCGTTCAAACATAAAGGAAACCCCCTGGGACTCTAATCAGCTGTTCAACTGCATACAACCAAAACAATTTCAAACACGGATAAATTACAGTAAAGAGTGGAAAATATAAGATCTGCCGCGTACCCAGGGGGGTCACGTTAACGGTCATCTCGCAGAAAGAAAGCGGAAACACTCACCGCCACAGGAAGGCGTACATAGGGCCGCCGATCAGGTTTCGTCTCACGGACACCAACATTTTTCCAAAACTCTTGTCTCCGTGCAAAAGCGATCGATCTTACGTTAACGCGGGACACGGCTATTTATTTCCCTCTAAAAAATTATCCAACAGACGTGCTCGGCATGCGTTAGAACGCGAAGCGGCAAAGCTGAACTGGGACCGATCCTCGAACGAAAGTAAAACATCAGTCCGATGTGGTGGGTCCGAAGAGTGGGGCCTGGTAAGGATCACGGTAATATAGGGTGTCAACAATGTACACACGCCGAGCCGACGTGTAACACTTACTTAGAAACACAGTAAAAGTGCATCGTTCGCTGCAGTTGCATTGGCGTTTACGAACAAGACCAAGGTTCACCTTTCATAGACTACGCTGCCCGTAGTCGCGGTTGGACGTACAGTTTCAAGGCTCCGGTGCGCGTTCGCACTTTTGTTATGCACAGAATCCTGCATGTGTACACATCCTGCGTGCTCCTTTATAGCATACCTCGCGCACAGAGCCACGGTGCCATTGCGCTATGCTAATTGACACTTATGGGCTTGACCGTAATGTCGGCTATAGATTAAGATTCTTCTGGGACGATGTCGCGAATTGATTAACTGCGTTGGTTGCACGCGCTCGTACGCCTACAATCGCGACGCGACATTCCATGAAGGTGTATCAGGGGTAATTTATTTGTGCCGCATGTGGGAAGAAAGAATAGAACGAAAAGGGTGTAGAAAGCGAGACGGCTTTGCGAGCAACACTTGGGCGATGGTAATCGTTTGCATTACTTTGGTGAACAGTTGCTGGTAATCGGCTAAGGGCAGCGATTTTCAGCCGGCGTGCCTCGAAAGGTCCACAGGTGTAGTCCAAATTGTTTGATGTAAGTTAAAGTGGCGTAAAAGCAGTGATTAGCGAGCTCTAAGTAATTTTTAGCACTGTTCTTTTTTTTAGAAAATGGTATAAATAATTAAATGAGGCGTTTAAAGAAATTTTTATTAAAAGGAATGTATACCTTTTCGTTGGATCGATTAAAAAGTATATTTTTTGGCGCGCAGTGAAGTAAAGAAGGTAGAAAATCGCTGGTCTAAGGCAGAAATTCTGAAACTATGGTCCGCGGACCACAAATGATTTTTCGAAATAAATTATTTGATTTGTTGCTTAATTTAATTATGAAGAATGTAATAGAAATATCATTCAGTTCCAATGAATTTTTCTTGCAGTCAATAAAATACCTGCACGTGCTAAGCAAAAGTATTAAAAGTTATTAATTGGGGGTCCGGAAGAATGCATATCATACGAAAGTAGTATTTCTCGAACTCATAATGTTTAGGTAGCGCTCTTCTAAGGAATGATCGAAATTCAGTGACAGGATCGCATTTACTGGCAATCATGAAAATTTTAATCCAACAGATGATTAAGACTTTAATCAATGGACCGCGGCACTTGGGTACGTTAAGGAAAAAGACAAGTGGAAAAATATGTATTTTAATGTTATAAACATAGTTTACTTCAGTTATATTAACATACAATACATTTGCAATGCTGTTTTTCGGAAAAGTTTGATTTCAAATTGAGAAACGGATATATTATCCCTTTTTAATCGATCCATCTTACATTGAGAAATAAATGGCGAAATTTCTCCAAGTAAACAAATTTTCTTAATGTGTATTTAAGAAAAAATGTGATCTTGAGTTGAATATCGATATGCACGCAATGTGACATACAATTATATTTAAATCACTGATAAATCAGAAATAATGCTCGACACTCAACTTTGCCGTTTTGGATCCAGGGTTTCTACATCTACTGAAAAATAAGACTATGTCATCAGAGGCCCTGAGCACTTTTATTTTCGCTCTCCGTGCCGCTGCTTACAATATCCACCTTTCGCTATTCTCTGCCTTCGCGGTAATCACTTAATTAAATTTTATCGAAATCACCTATAGTCGCGTTCGTATTAGCGCGTTAACGTTTATTGCTTAAATTACAGGACACGTTTCTAGGTACGGATATCGTCCGTGTTATCCAGAACTGCCCCGCTATAAGCTAAATCCCAATAATGCTCGACTTGATGCTTCTTAAAATGTTCTCGAGCCATTTTTTCAATCGGGCAAACTTTAAACTTGATTTCTCCGAAATGACGTTGTTTACTAGTACCTTCCCATACAAGGACGCACCTGTTCGGCACATCGTTCCCATCGTTATCTTTTATTATATCTTCCTCCCATTTAATACGATTCATCATTAACCGTTTGTATTTACTCAATTGTTTCGCCCCGCCTTCTACAACGACTACATTGCAATCTCGGAAGAGCATTACACAGCCTGTAAGATACAGCTGCTTTCCATTTGTTTCCACTTTAAATTTCTTTGACGCGTTATTTAGGAGGTCGCGTATTCTGCAATGGCAATATTCAATGTTAGGTGATTCAAATGTATGGCATAGTACTCGTATGTTGTGCTTATATTTCGTTCAATTTACCTGTAAACAGCTACATGTACTCCTAGTGTAGTATCTTCCTTAAGTTTCCTTGCCTTTTTCTCTCGCCGTTGATCAGCAGTAAGTCTTCGAGCCGCGTTAGCATCCTCGTGGGCTTTCAACCTTTTCGCCATTTGTTGTCGAACGTGAGCTTCTATTTTTGTTGGATCTTGTACAGCTTCGGTACCAAGTACTCGCATGAGATTTGAAATTCGTAATTTCGGTTCTGGGGGCGGCTCAAGACCTAATCGAATTTTCTCCTGTTCTTCTTTCCACGCTTCACGTCTGTTTTGCCTGCGCAATTTCTTGCGCTCTTTTTTTGTTAAAAATACAGGCATATATATTGGTTTCAATGGATCAGCTGAAACAGTAAATCGCAGTTAGAATATAATTATTGCACGATGCAAACGAGGTCTGTAGCTTTCGATTGTATATGGAAGGGTACGTACTTGGCGGTCGCATCTGCGTGGGATGTTCTACAAGATTTGTAATAGTGGAATTTTTCATAGTTGTAGATTCATTTTCGTTCGTGTACCCTGCTATTAATATAACAGAATCCCACCATTCTACATTAGGCACATCTTCGCTAAGGGCTTCGGTTTTCGGCGCTATAAGCGCCAACTTAGTTGCTGAACTTATACCAGTTTTCCTAGCTATTTGACTAATCTCGTTTTGTAATTTCTCCAATTGGGCCTTCATACGAATCCTTTCTGCCAATTGCTGGAACTTGCCGGGCTCATGGAATTTTAATGTTCGCTTGCCTCTCACCGCAGATTTCACGCCTATTCTAGTATCGAAGAAGTGTGTATCCTGAATTTCTTCCGGGCCTTTCGATTCTTGTAATTGTGCTTTAAATTCTTCACGTTTTTTCGCTCGAATATTGGCTTTCAAAGTCGGCACTACTTGCGTAAGCTGCACCTCCTTCCCTGTTATGTCTACAGTTCTTCCAGATTCATCCAAAATTAAGGGAGTAGGCTTATCTGGCACGCTTACATTGCCAAGTAATCCGGAGCTTAGTTTACTTCTAATTTGAGCTTGTAAAGCAGCAATTTTTCGTGCTTTGTCCGAATCGGTTTTACTTAATAAACCCTGGTTGTACATGCTTCCTACGGATGGTAACGAATCTCGTGTTTTGAGTAGCTGTTTCATGGGTGCAACATCGTCTTGTTTTATAGCTTTCAATGCCCTTTTCCTTTCCTCGATCTCTCTTTGAGCATTAGCCATCATTTGTCTTATCTGAAAATAATAAGCAATTAATATAATAATTGGAGTTACATGCCGATGTATGTACGAATGAATTAATGCGTTCTACTTTGTCTGCAGACAACTGCGCCTCTGTAGTTTTTTCATTTTTGACTTCATCATCCTTAAACCTGGGTTTCTTTGTATCTTTATCTTTCTCTTTATCTTCCATATGACTTCGCTTTTTATTTCTTTGCGCCGCTTTGGCGTCATCATATATTGCGAATATCTTTTCTGTTAATTTTGAAGCTTTCTTATCTTCCAATAGGGCAGATAGTTTATCTAGAAAGTTAGACAAATTATTAGCATTATTTTTATGGCTGACATAAAAAATCTCATTGATCAATGAATGAAATTATACGTAAAAAATATGTATTCAATTTATTATCAATTGATTGTAATATTAATATACTTTCTAGGGTATAAATCGTAATTTTGCTGCATATAGTGAGAAGGGTATATGTGTAGGGAAGCAATTGCACATTCGCTATGGCTTAAAATATAGACTATGTTATAATTAATAGTACCGGTCAAGTGAATAGTTAATTATATTGTTATTTATTACGAACCTGCTGTTTTACGTTTGTCGTAGCCGGAGGTAATACAATTGACAGCCGTGGTAACAATAGCAGGTTCCCCAAAACCAAGGAATTTATGGACCGCTTTTTCAATTTGCGGTTTCATTTCGTCTATTTCTTTCCTTGTTAAGTATGCCATTTTCGCCAGGTTCGTTATAATGAATTAATTCTTTTAAGAAACCGTCAACTTAGTAAAATACTTGCTTCACAACATAACCTCTAGAAATCATAAGGTTAAGTATCGTATTTCCATTACACCTCCATATAAGAACGATTATTTTCTATTCCGAAAAATACCGATAATCCAGCTGTTTTAGATGAGTTTGTCATGATATTTGCTTATGGAACAATATTTGTTTTCAAATTAATCGGCGAATGTAGTTGAATATTATCGACATCACATTGCAAGATCGTAATTGTTATTCAGCTACGATAGTTATTTACTAGATTCGCCTGTGGAAGTAGTAAAATCAGAGAGGAAATCTCTGGTAATATCGATAATTTCCCTATAATTCTCTTGCACAATATCCCTAGGTAGTCGTAAGTTAGTGAAAATCGGATATAGAAAATTTCTAGAAGTTTTATTACTAGATAATAAACCCTGCGAGACAGGAAAAGGCGCAGCATTCAAATTTAAACATAAAGATAAGCAATAGAGGCATTTTAAAACTCCCATTTGACGTATTCATCTTGCATATAACATAAACCTGATACTGTTGTAAATTCTCTGACAAATCCTTTCTAAAAAATAGCTTTCACTATATTTTAAATGAAAACAGTACTATAATTACCTTATTGTTAGTTAGTAATTATTCTGACACAAAAATCATGTACGTATGTGCATACGACAATGATACATGTATTTTAATATATATTTCATAATAAATGTTACATTAATAATTACAGTATAATACCTTCCTAACAACGGCTAATTAATTTCACCGATAATGTAATCATTTACTATAAGTAAGAAGGAAGAAAAGATTTAAGTATTCTGGTATTCACAATTCATTTATTATTATTTAATTGTCTCAAACATTATTTGTATTCTACAAATATTCAAAAAGAGAAAACAGAAGATTAAATATACTACTTAAAAGAATCGGTGGGAAAATAAGTCCGTCTAGCAAATTAATAACAGCGCAATGTGTAATAATTATTCCAACATATGAAATCTTCTGAAACAGATGAATGCTTAGCGCGAACTTCTGAGAGCAGCTCTTTAAGCACTGGACATCTGTTGCTGCAGAGTACGACAGAAATTCCTGAGAGGTCACCCGCGCGTAATGAATCTAGATTTACGTAAAGTTCTGCGATAACTTTAGATGAGGCCAGCGATGCAAGTCCACAAAATAGCGCAATTGAATGATGATCCTTGAAAAATCCTTGACATTAAACATTCGTTTCACTGTAGAAACGCAGAAACACTGTTTCACTCGTATATCCATTATATTAAGTTACACACAATTATTTGTGTCAAAGTTTCGCAAAGTCATACAAATCTCAAAAACAGAAATTAATTATATACTTGTAATCGTATCTTTCATTTACTAATAAATTCTGATTAACTAGTTTTTATGTAACATTAAATCACAACGCTTAAACAATCAATGCGATCATTTTTTCTATTGATTATTGATTAAAGGATTTTAATCAATACTAACACATACAAAGTATTAATAATGAAAAGGAATATCTTCGTATTTCGATTATACATATACTACGAAGCAATATTCTACGAGGAAATTCAACACAATCCATCACCCTCTTCAACTAATTTCAATTTCTATTCGGGAAGGAAATGAAAAGATACAAACGTCCGACGAAAGCTAATGGTAAATCATGTTAAGCCTTAGGTGAGTTCAATAAGACTTACGGTATAAAGTAAACTTGTTAGGGGAAAATATATGAAGGTATAAGGTACGAAAGTAGTCGTGGTAGATAGCGGAGTAGCAGTGGACCGACAACCGCAAATGAGAATGGTAGAGGGAACTACGTTGTTCCACGCTTCCCTGGTGACCGATGAGGCCAATTCTAGGAACCACATTTGTTTCATTGGAAGCTGCTTGTCTAAACCTTTCTGTTAATTGAAACGAAGAAATTGGAATACTCCTAGCGGTTATCTTAGGTCGCTGTCGAGCGTGAGTTTTACAAAAAAACTCAGGCCGCGGGGTCGACAAACAGTTTGTGAAATAGGGTTGCCTTTATTGAGAAATACAGTGATTAAACCACTGTAAATACTCTTAAGAAAGATTACGTGACTGGTACTGTATAAAGCGGATTCGTAACTTCAACTGAAAGCTTCGCCGTTTTTCTGACCAATAGATATATCTTATCACAGTATTTATCACACTTCAGACTTATTCAGTGTTATGTTAAAGCGTTTCATGTTGAAATGCATTTATTTTGAGTTACATGTATGACCATTTTTTCTCTTAATTTACAGTTAATTTACAGTTTTGTTCAGTGTACACAAGAATCGAATAAAACATATGCCTATCCTTACAAGAAAGTTGTTATTGTATTAATAAATACAGCAGCTATATAAATGTTCTAAGAATTTTCAAATTATATTCGAATTACAATATTCGAATATTCGAATTACAATATATTTTGATAAAAAGATGTATATTTAACTCGTTAAACAAAAATAATACGGTATACAAAATAATTGTATGAAATTAAAAACTTTCACAATTAACACACAATTAATTAAAGAAATTATAAGGTTGTACTACTTAAAAACCATCGGCCGCATAAGCCCCAAAAATAATCCAGTACTCCCCCTTGCAATCACATAAATACGTACGTGTCCGCACATGATCATGCCCATGCATGTACATACCTACCTACGTACCGTACGATTGCTTTCGTGTACACGCAATTTCATCAGCACCATCAAATTCCTATTCCTCTTTCTCATTTCGTTGCACTCTGATCGATACGATAATCCGAAACCTTTGCAGCTCGACGCAGAGTCGTTAATCCTTCGTCGAACGCAAGACAAGATTAAAACCAAAATTACCAATTACGTCCCAATTCCGCAGCGTGCGTACCGAAAAAGCTTTCTCATCGAATTGCATTTGTAATTTATCTTGGTAACCGAGTTTTTTTTCCTTCTCTCTTTCCCTTTTTGTCGGTGACCCCCGGAAAAGCGCGCATCCCCGTCGTGTGCGAGGCGTTATCGATGCATCGCGACGCGACGCGGTACGTGAAAACGCACACGGGCACGTGCTACGCGAGCAGTGCCACTAATATTCAGTCAGTACGTATCGGGCCAGTCGTGTTTCTTCGTAAATTTAACGATTTTACCAGCAGACGTATCCACGTCCTGAAATGATGTACGGCTCGCTCGTATGACTCGGCAGCTAATGCTTTAATATGCGCAAAGGGTGCCATGCCCGTGTCACGCGGATTACCGCTAATTGTAGTTTATGCTTTATACTACGCTATTCTCTTGTATGCGCTGTCGTCCGTTGGGTGTTCGATATGTACAGAGCTGTCTGTGCACTTGTATAGGAGAATGCGCCTCCCCGTGGATATACATATCCATATAACAATTTGTATTTGCGAGGATGCTCGTATTATGTACGGCGTACATACGGGCTCGTGCAAGTTGCGCGCATCTAAGTACAAATGTTATCACTTACGAGGATAAGGAAGGCTCGATGGAATATTGTTCGCAAGGGTAATTATTATAAAAAGGCGGAGACAGAAAGGGTTTTATTGTCAAATTATTGATGACTTCGTAATTTTGTTATTTCATTGCTATTTTGCAATTAATGTAGAGAGGTATGATTTACAGGTGGTGTAATAAGTGCGGGTGTTTCCTTTTATTTATACATGTATATAAAATAATTACTTTGATACTTTGCGACATGTGTGACACGCTATACGAATTTGTAAATTGCATGTCGCTATAATTTCGACGCCGCATACTACTTGACATTTATTCTATACAAATCGTGTCTGAATTTTTTAAATAATTTGTGCAATTGTGCTGTGCCATTAAAGCCAGTGTATTCGTAGAACCACAATGCCAATTGTTAATTCAGAGTCAGAAGTAGTTTTCTTATAACAAACTATTTAAAATCATTCCAAGAGTGAAAATAATTTGGGGTACAGAGGGTTAATTATTATATATCTAATTTTAAATATTGCAAAGTGCATTTAATCATATTAATCAGTGGCGGCTCAAGTCATGTGGAGACCTCAAGCGGTAAAAATTTTGGGGCCCTCAAACTCAACTTATTGTTAGATGCATGAAAACCATCATAAACTTATTAACAAAAATGAAAAACAATAAAAATCTTAATACAGTTGCAGGTTAAATAAATTTATTGAAGAAATATTTTTACATGAATTTTTGTCTTGCTTTATTTCTGGCAAAATTTTGTCAATGCTGTAGGCTCTCCATAGACGCTCCTGGATATAATAATGTTGCCGTTAGCCCATTAGAATTAAGTAATGAGAGTAGTTTAGTCCTTAATATAGTAGCCTATCAGAACATTGCAATTCATAAACATTTTCCTTCGACTTTACTGACAGTAAGAATAATTTTATAATCAACAGATACTGATTCTTAAAATTATTATAAATTAAATTATGTTTCATTTAAACGTTATACTGTCTCGCCCCAGCAAACAAAACTCCACGGATACTATTTCGCATTCATAAAAATTGTTTTACATCTGTAAAAATCACTACCCCCCCTTAATAAGTAATCGATCAATCACATTAAAATACACATAATCATTAGTTACGTGTGTATACTTCCTGTCTACGATTTCACCACATTCTCCGCGCAATATTCCACCCCTAAAAATAATAACACTTTACAAATTAAAACGGGGTATGGTGGACGTCGCGAGAACAGGAAGTCACAAACTTACTCGGTCGTCCCGTCCGTGTGTTCGTCAGATTCGCTAACATAACCGGGCGCCGCACCCCCATCTCGCAATTAAACGTGCCTATATCCACCCCGTGTATCCAAACAGTGGAGACCGTGTACGTTCACGACCAAACAAGCGTGTGTAAGTGTAGTAGCAGCGAGACAGTCGATTCACGTGGACATTCCCGTCTCTTGGCTCAATTCTCCTATCAGGGCGACGGGTCATCGGCTCGTTCGTTCGTTCGTTTTCAATTTCGCGATGATGCGTCGGCGTGACGCTGGCAACACTAATTACGCCGGTGTTTCTTCATCCGCGATCCGAATTCACCGGCGCGTCGCGTCGTTTCTATTTCAGAACGTCGTTATTCCGGCGAAAGTCAAACTGAGCAGGCAGTTCAGGTGTTTCACATATCTGAATAGGATTATAATAGTGGGAGAAGGGGGATGATTTCGTTTTAATTAACGTAACGACACGACCCAGTACAGCGTAACTTTTTGTCGTCTGTTTGAATTTGTATTTAATAATACTTGTTAAACGATTAGAAGTAGAAACATCTGTTATTTATGCGACGTTACGCGGAGGAATATACACATTTCGGCCCCTGGCGTATTTTGTTTGAAAAGTTAAATTATGTATAAGGGTTGTTATGGGTTTATTCCTTTTATTTTGATTGTATTACGTTACGGGGAAACAGTTCTTTGGTGAATAATTAATTGAATTTTACTGTTCGAATTTCTTGTGAATTGTTCTACATGTTGACACGTTTTATTTGATGAGTTTAGTCGTGGCTCCAAATGTTGAGGTTTGCTGAGAAAGCAGTCCGAGAAAGATTTCTTCACAATCCGAATGTAGCCCTTGTTCAGTTGAGGAATACCTGAAAGTTCTGCTAATTAATCCAATACGACCCATTACAATCGTCTGACTGAATGTGTAATCTATTAATTTATACAAAGTACGTTTGATAAAAATGTTTTGCGTTCGGAATAAATAACACGAACTTATTCGACAATGTGTAAAAAATGTCCGCAGCTTGCAGATATGTATGGAATACGATGTATACGCATATTTAAGTATTTTAGGTCCATATTCGGGAACGTTGATTGCAGAAGCGACTAGTTCGATGCAGATTAAAGTTAGTAAATGTTATAGTTCAAAATCCACGTGGTTGGATATCCTAAATACATCCATTAGTAGATATGCTTATTATATGCAGATTACGACTGAAATGTCGGATAATTGGTATTGCTAACTATGTGAACAGTTATGTACCAAATAAATTCTTTGATAAACTGTTACTCTGACAATATCACCCTTTGATGCGCTATGCAAATTAATATTTTAATTCCTTCTTAACTATATAACAAATCGAATGTATCATTTGATTGAATATACTTTCTCCAGGCGAACATAAATTTTATGAATATCGTATGACTTTCCCTCGTTAACACGTGCAATTAAAATATTATTCGCAGATTTATTTACTCGATATAGTAACGAGATATGAATGATGATAATAGGCAAGATTTCAATCAATACTCAGGGTGAGTGTAATAAAGTTTCGTAAGTATTCGCTTTGATGAAAAGCCCGATATACTGAAGTTTACATGTATACATTATATGCTCTATTACCACTTGCTCTACCTTTACCACCTGTAATTCGACGTTTGCATGGATATAACTTTCCCTGGTAACTGTTAATGACTTGTTGAAAAGAGATCTCAATTACCATGATATGTAAAAAGAAAATCGTAAACTATGCCCACCATTCCCTGGGATGATATGTTCGATAATGTCAGACAAAACTTATGCTTCAGTCGCGTCGTTAATCTTCGAGTCACAGTATATACTCGTTTATGTTGTATGTACCCACAATCTGCGCCTGATCTACAATATTCTTAGCGTACGAATAAGCTAGTCGTATCTATTTTAGATTCGTATCAAACAGCAATATATTATTACGTATTCATGGTCGTTGAGGAAATCTTGATTACGAAAGTTTATAAAGGTGCACGAACGGGGATAATAAAATCATAAAGCTGCTTAAAGCTATAAGTTATTGTTCCTTCCTGTGCATTACTTAATTCTGCGTTGAGCTTGAAGACTGATGGGGTAAGATCAAGGTATCCTTTAAATCATGTCGCATAATTAGGTAAACGAAAAAATGGACGATTCAAATGCCAGTTTCTTTGCTGCGATTAATATTAAAGAGTTTATAATATAATACAATAATTAGGTTGAAATATCCAATCAAAAAAATTGTCATTAACTGTGCAAAATATTGCCATAAACCTGAAGTCGAATAATTTATGGACGTCTTATTAATTTTCGTCACAATGTGCAACCATTTTCCTGTAAATTTGCCGGTATGAAGCATTTACAAATATAAATAGTAGATAGAAATTTTTGAGTAACAAGGTTTCGTTCAGCTCGTGGTTGATCCGTATTACCTATGTTTATTTCAATGCAATTACGGTGATAATTAACGTTTCGAAGTTATACGAGAAAGGCAACAAATGAGGATGGGATGCGACAGTGCGGATTGGTTTGGAAATGAAAAGAACAGTATACATTTTCTATAATATATTTTACATTATAAACCAACCATACATCATCATAATAATATCTTATACTCTTAAGCCTAAGCGTGTTTTATCCTATATTCTCGTTTATATACTTCCTTCATATTTATACTTTGTTTACTTCTTCATAGTATTTATATATATATTTTTTTATTTATATTCATCATTATTTATAATATACTTTATACGCTATGTTATGTATATATAATATCATACACGTTTTTTCCTTTTCACGCACGTCCCAGGGCGTCTCGCGTTTCCCATTGTTACATCCTTTGAGAATTGTCTTTTTTGGAGGTACCTGTCCCTTCGTTTCCATTTCATTTTTTTTTTTATTCTGCTCTATGTGCACGTGCACGTGTGCATCTATTACTAGGTAAGTGTCGCCTTGTGATTCCGCGTACGAAGTATACGTCCGTACCATCTTTACCTATACGTCACCTACATGTAGTATACGCGTGGACATTGTGTGTATGTGTGTATATCGTGTGTATAGCGTGTGATGGTGAATCGTGTGTGCGCGCACGCGCACCTGATACATTATCGTGCATCATTTCCGTCGCGTCGTTACAAATTACATGTACATTATACAAGATTTTTTATTTATTTTTTTTTATTTTTGCCCGGCCGACGTTCCTCGAGCCGATGTCCGGTGACTGCATATCTCCTAAGCTTAAATGTATGCAACGAGGCTGCCTAGGGACCCCGCGGGCCGTTCACCGAATCGTGGAAATATATATATATATATATGTAGTTCGAATCCTCGATTAACATCATCGTTCGCCGTTCAACGGTTCGCGTTAGATTTTGGAAAGGGTTGAATCCGCGGCGTGAAAATATGTCGAACAACGGACGATGGATAGACAATATCACACCGGCCCCCTTTCCACGAACTCCGCCGTGCCGTTTTCTACACGTGACACATGACTCCACGTCGGGCTGTCCCCGTTCGTTTTATCGTGTCCTTTTTTTTTTAAATTTTTTGTAGCTTATTTTTTGTTTGCTGGTTTTTTTGCTCATTTGTTTGACTCCGAAATACATACACACGGTGAAGTGAAAAAAGGCACCTTACTCCTTAGCGTACGGTCGTAAGTGATATGCCGCATACCGCGCCCGGGGGGTTGGAGTAGCGATGGGAGGGGGTCCACGATATTATAATAATTCTAGACCCCGTGACGCGCACGTCGGATCGTACGAAAAACTACGAAACAATGAAGGAACGTCGTAATCTCTGTATGAATCGGACGTGATCGTAATTATCGTAATTATTAAACGTTTGTCTTTTATCTATTTCGTTTGTTTCACAAGAACTCCCTCTTTTTCTCCGTAGGGGCGCGTGACTTTCTCTTCGTTCATCTATTCGCTCGGACAGACGCTCACAGATGCACACACGTGTATCCCTTCTTTACACGTTGACTACCGATTTCTCGTTTTATTTGCCTACCACTTTCGTTCCACGGAGTCTCGTTACGCTCCTCTCATGCTACGCAAACAAACGTATTATTCATATTTTTCAGGGGCACAGGGGGTCCGACAGGCTAGCCACAACATTGTTCTCGTCGGTCTTTTCTCATTACGAGATACGACTCAATTGTTTGAAGGTTCTCTTAATGCTAATGGTATTTAACACAGTACACCGTGGAGCACGCGTTTACGAGCGACGCGTCTCCACTTTCGCCCAATAACTCTCGTTCTCGTTTCTAAGCTTACACTCGATATAATCTCTAGTTGTCGGCTAATGTTATCTTCTCACACATTTATTTCTGGTATGTATATATAATATACATATTTTTATTTTATTTTTTTATTATACGTGTATGTATATACACATATACGTGTAGATGTATGTATGTATACACATATATAGATGCGCCTGTTGGTTTCTTGTAGTCTTTTTTTTTGTAATATATGTATATTTATATATATATTTATATGATCATATACATGTTATTTTAAGGTATGCTCGGTGACTACGCTTACGGCTCCTACTTTTGCTTTCTTTCGCTGTGTGCATCATCTCTTAAACATTCTTGTGTTTACGCTAAAATGTTTTCACGGTGCATTGCATAGGTATTCCCAAATGGCCTGACTGCTGCCTTCCTACCTTAAATACTAGTTTCCGATTGGCGAGATTGTGTTACAGGTGGTGGCTGAATGTAAGCGACTTCTGGGAAGATTGAGACCAATTTTACTGTTCCGTTTATCGTTTCTCCGTGGATGAAGAAAACCATGCATGCGTAATATAAATACACCGTTCTCTTTGTTTCACTTTAAAAACAAGATGCTACATTGCTTGAACCGATGAACTTCCGTTACAAAAATTTTCTTCTTCGAGACTATCCATTACAAAATGTTCTATTTTAATGGTAACAAGCATGCGACGATTTATGTTTACAAGTCTGCGTAAGTTTCCATACTTTCTTTTATTTTTGTTTGTTTTGGTTTCCTAATTCGACACGGCACAATTTGTACAATATTAAACAAGCGCGAACTGTGAAATATTGTTCACCAATTTTGTTTTTCTCTAATTTTACAAGTGAAAAATTCTTCTCTTTCTTTTTTGTACAAGGAGGGCAGATAAATACTGCACTGCGAAAAGTGACACGTATGTATAGAAGCAGCGACAACTGTGGCTAAATTCGGTTATCCAAATTTCGTTGGTTACCACTAATTTTCTACATCATATTTTTCTCTACGTTCTTCGTACACACGTGAAACGACTTGAATTATATACAACGTTAAGTCGTCGTTTGTTGCCTGCATATATCGTAGTGCTGCTTGGCGTATATTATTTCAGCGTAATATTTTTAAACAAATATAACTGCTCTTGAACAATATTATTTCATAGGACGGTAAGATAGGTACGCACAGGCTATACATCTGCGCAAGATTGGAACCAAAAGAACTGCCCACAAATTTGATAAAACTGTAATAAGCATAAAGAAAGTGATTCCTATATTATTCGTGGAATAAATTTCAACTATAAAGTAGTCTTCACTCAGGGATCATATACAATGTTCGGTAACCTTATGTACGCTTTTAATTTTACACAACGGTACAAAGTATACTCGAAATTATAATAGATATTAAATGACTAGCCCCCTAAAAATGTCCACTAAGGTTAACGTGTAAATTACAATTTTACTGTGTCTCTTATAACCATCGAATCTGCAGACACTCTAAATGATAAACATTGCAATTCACGTCCCTGGCTCTATAAACAACATTGCATTTGTTTTATCCTTTCTACAATTTCTAACAACAAGTCACGGTAATTGGTAAACAACGCAATGATATGTTTTGTACGTGCTTTATGCTTCATTAATTTCTTTCAACGCGTTGAAACAGTATTTCGTTGTTTATTCGGTAGAATCAAGGATACAATAATGGATCGATATGAAGGAGGAACGAAACAATCGACAAAGGAGCCGAGCCGATACTCTTTCCTATTCCCTTCACCGCCGAACACCGAGAACCCACTATCAATAATCGTTCGTACGATATCGCGTGAATGCATACCGGAACTTGATTAATTATTTTCACTTAGTCCTCCATGAAAGGAACAAGTACAAGCTTCTAAATGTATGTTTCTTGAATGATTGTCGGCTATCATATTTGATAATATCTCCCCGTGAGGAATCCTTCTGTGTTGAAAATCGTTTACAGAGTGATCCGTACGGTCGTTCGGCGCGTAGAAGGACGGACGGAAATCAGAAAGTGAAAACGAGGGAGGAAAGAAACGAAGGACGGAAGGGAGAAACGAGGGGTAACGTAGCGGGGACAAAAGAATGTCGCGAAGGGCGCGATGCGTAGCAATGAAAGAGGGTGGAAGATGCCGGTAAGTGTGAAAGAGGGATAGGGGGTTGGATGGTAAAAAATGAAGGAACTGGGTCGTGGTAACGCGAGAATGTCGTGATTCGATAACGCCCAGGCGGCTGGTATGCCAGCTTATTGAAGCTTAAACGACACGACGGTAAAAATTCTCGAAACGCCGAGAATCGCGATATATCGGACACGTTACAGTGCTGTAGAATTTCGAGACTTTCGTCTCGGGGGCATGGACGAAGGATGGAGGCAGCAGCCGCAGCTCGTTCCTTATACATGCGTATGTATAACTTTGTTTCTGTGTACATATGTAGCCCCGCGTTTATGCCTGGTAACGTTATGTATCTCTGCGTGTGTGCATGTATGTGTGTGTGTGTTGGGTGTCGTGTTACGGTGCTCAATGTGAACTGCAAATATAGTTATTGCGCTATTCATTTTTTTTTTTCGCGAACGTTTTTCTCTTCTTATTTGTTAACCTAACGCCATTCGCCAAGCTAGACTAGATTTACCTACGTCTAGAGCTGCTGTTAAGTTTCTTGTCCGCTTCTACGCTTCTACGCGTACGCTGTCGTGTTAAAAACTGTAATGTCGCTTTGTGTCTCTATGTGTATTTACATACGTGTACGTGTGACTGAATGTGTACGCATTTTATGTATTCGGGTGTATACGCGTGTATGTATGTACGTGTCATTTTGTATTTCATTTTTTTTTTTCTTTTTGGTGCGATTACGCGCATGACTTAGGTACCATAAATGGTTTTCACCATTTAATACAAGACATATCACTCTTCCACACGCTTTCTCGTTCTCTCTATCTCTCGTTCTCTCTCACACTATCATCCTTTCGTTCTGTTCGCATCATTGTCTCCGTTTTTGCCACAACTTTTTACGCGTTCCTTTACCCTCGCGACTTCGACCTCGCCTCGTGCTCGTTTACTTTCCGAAAAAAACCCCGCGGTATCTTTCACCTAATTAAATTACATTAATTATCTACTTATCACTTTATACTACATTTTTTGCTTTCACCTTTCGATGGAACGCCACCATTTTTTTTTTGTTTCTTTTTATTCGGCTATACCCATTCTCCTTTATTACCTAGACAACGTTCTCGAGATTATCGGTAAGTCCTATACACGCCTTAATGCCTAAGGCGCCATTCTTCGAATACTTTTTACAGGACGAGGATCCCCGCGGATTCTTTAAAAGAGTGGAGGATCACTCTCTTTCTCTCCGTTGAAAGTGGAATCGAGTGAAGAAGCGAACTTTCCGGCCAGGGGAGTGATTACACGGCCGAGGACGTAAGAGTGTAGAGTGTACCAGACGTATGATTTGATTTTCTCCCTTCCACCACTTTTTTAATCGGCTTCTTTTCAACACGAACCCTCCCGCTACGCCCGTTAAATTCACGCTACGCTCTAACGCCGCACATTCTAACTCTTGCTTGCCATTTTGCTCGCCGTCCCTTCCCCCATACTCCTCGCTTGTTCCACATTTCAGAAAAATAACCTATATTTTTACTTTTTTTTGTTTTGTTTGTTTGTTCGCCTAACTAATAATGTACACGATATTTTGTTTCACTTATGCTCTTATGCTGTCACTTAAAAGCTAGTTATCACGCACAGCGCTTTCTCTTTCGCTTACGACGATTCAAAATAACAGCTTTCGTCGCCGCTGCACGTTATTATATATATATATAATATATATTTTTTGTATTTATATGTATGTATATATTTATTTATAATTCCTCCGTTTCTTCCTCGCGCTTGGTACCGTGTCCTTTTAGGCTGCGTACATTTTTTTTTCTTTTAAGATCACGTTGAGAAACGGAACTCGATATACATACACTGCTATTCGAATTTGCCAATAATTTGCGTTTTCGGTATTCTGTTCCTTTCTTTTTTCGAGTGACGCGCGTCTGAATGCTGCATTATTTCGTTGTATTTTCGTGTAACCTTTTTACGAGCGACACTTCATGTCTCCCGTGTTTATCGATTATAAAACAATTGACGGGCATACAGCGAAATATGTTTGGCGTTGGTTTTCAAACTTCGGGCCGGGGCTCTTATGTTTTTCGATACAAGATAGAAATTCCTCCGTTGTACCAGTTTTTGATTCATCTCGATAGCTCTCCGCCTAGACGCAACGACGTAAATCAATTTACCGAACGTAAATTCTGCGCTAATATAGTACCCGACTGTACAAATATATGAATAAAGGACTAGAAGTGTTAATAGTATATCGTTCGTTCGATATGAGACCCGTTTTCCAATAAGCAAGCATCAACGGGCACTCGAATCAACAAGCTCGTAATTGAACGGTTTCGATAATGAAACGCAACGTCGTTCAGTCGGGCGAAATTTCTAACAATCGCTTTCGCACGTTCATCCCCTGTATCCTTCGCGAGATGTCACTATACGAAAGACACTATAAGAGATTATCGAATTGCGCGTGGTCGTGAAAATTTACGTACCTACGTTTCATTATTTCAGACGTTGAAACGTTTGCGCGTTCCCCCTCGCCAATAGAACAATATTTTTCGTTTAGTTCACGAGGAATTAACGGCACGAAATATTTTAGTGGTCCGCGAGATGGACTGAAGGCACACCTTTTATATCCATATCTCCACGTGCTCGTATCGAATCGTTCGGAAAAGTTAGTTAAAACTGATAATTCCTAAACGCTACGTCGTCCCAAGCGGGTTTGATTTCATCGTTCTCTCGTGTTCGATGCTTTCGCGTTTTTCCCCAGCACCTGAACGTCTCGCAAACAAACGTGCATCGTCCTTTGATCATTGCGCGTTATTTTTTTTGTTTTTTTTTTGTTTTTGATTCGGAAACGCTTTTGATTCGATTAAAGCACGATCCGTCTATCTTTTGATTGATAATAACAACGTCGACCAACTCTCCACCTCGCTCTCTCCTCTTCTTTCTCCCCTTTCTCCCCTTTCATCCCCTTTTCATTCGATACTATTTCCTTCCCCCTTAAATCCTACGGGTCTCATCGTGTTACAACGACACTCGTGGATTCTGCGTCCAGGCGACGAGCACTCGAATCGATGAGACAGTTTCATTATTGAAAGCTGCCGTACAAACACGGACGCACAGAGACGAGAGAGGGTGGCTATCAAAGGGCGATTTCGAGCGGTCGAACGACGGAACAGAGGAAGCGCGATACGAAGCATTGGATCGTGCTTAAAACCGAAAGGGACGAGGCATGAAGTAAGAATAGACGAGTTGCGACGCGATCGGCGGTCTGAAACGGGATCATAGATAGGCAAATCGGATGGGATTACTTCGTTCTCGTTATACCTGTTGAACTGTCGTCGATCTTCGCGTTCATTTTCTTTTTCCCTTTCGTTTTCTTAATCCCCAACTCGTTCATCTCTAACGACGAATGCTTGTTTCTTCGCTCGCTACTAAAAACGGTTAAATCGCCGACGGTTTCATTTGTTTCTCTATTCGTTTAGATCCCCTTTTCGTTTGGTTTTATCTTTTTTGTTTCTGGAGTACGACGGAATTGCACGGAGGGTGGCAACCTTTCGAAAGATTCAATCGGAGGACAGGATACGCATTCGCGAGGAAGGAACATCGACGCATCTCTAATCTAACTTTCGTGCTGTTTGTGCAATGTGTCTATCTACGAATTGTTTAATTTCTTTCTCGTCTCTTGCTTGTGCTATAATTCTCATTGTGTTCGCATTCTCTCACTTTCTCTCCCTCTCTCGCTCGCTCTCTTTCTCCCCCTAACTCTCTGTCTATGTCACACTCTCTATCTTTCACGTCTTCCCATTCACACGTTTGTACGCGCGAACGTATTCGATACATGCGTACACGTTCGTTTTTCTTACACTTGCTCCGAACTCGTTCTTCTTATTCTGCTCTCGTTTTCTCTTTTCATTAGATTGGCCAAGTCGAAATTCGGGACGTCGGACAGACCATAAATCGATTCTCTATCATATCTCTTATCGTATCAATCGTTCAACGCTCGCAATGTGTCCCTCCTCTCAAATTCTCTTATATCCTTCGTTGTTGCGAATTCGTGGCTCACAAGCCGGAACAGCCGGGATAAACGACTTCCCCTCCCTTTCCTAAGCTTAATGATTTATTGCTTAAGCGTCTTAAAGTCGAGATTTTTCCCTTTTTGGTTCTATGGTACTCGTATTATATAAAAATCTAAGGTATAAGTTAAAAACCACGGTAGACCCGGCACGATTGATCGGTGTCGACCGATCGTTTCGATCGACGCTTCGTCCGTCACCCTCTTTCTGTCACGCTGTTTCTTTCTTTCTGTTTCTTTTCTTAATAATCATTTTTCATTTTGCCTCGTCCGATTATGTACTTTCTTTTTCCACTTCGTTTGCTCGATCGCGACCCCGACTCGCCAAGCAACGACCGGTCGACACCCTATCAGTGCATACGGCTGATCGTTTATAAAAATATCCAACTGTCTAACAAGTGCCGCGTCAGAAGGATCATGTCGAACAATACAAACGGCTCTTCGACTGTCTGCGAAGACCTCGCGCATGATTTGTCTTTTGGCCTCGAGTCTGATAATAAATATAATATAACCGAAGTAAGAAGTCCTCGCAGGGGCGGAGAATGGATTAAGACACGTGGATCTTTCGGTTCCGTGGTTCGCGATAGTCGGGATGGGTTGTTGTACGAAGGTGCGTTTTATCAGCTCCACAGGAACGCGGTGTAACGTGGAATCTGCCAAGAGGTCTGTAACCGCCTTGCCGCCGAATTTCGAATCGCCCTCGTGTTAACTTCTTCATTATAACATACCTACCTAACTAGCTAATTGTTGAATTTCGTTTATAATAACTTGTTTTTTTTCTGTTTATTCACGTTAAATTTACCTTATATAATCTCCACGAGTGCACACGTGTTTGTCGATCTCCCTTATTTAAATATCGTTTATACACCGCGATTACTATTTATTCGGTCGTCGCGACGCGTGATGCGTTCGCGCCGTTTTTTTTTTCTTTTTCGTTTTTCGCTCTTCATCTCTTGTTCCGTTGCGTGTCATCGACTTTTATCAATTTTTCACTGTTAAGCCCAAACTACAAAAATAATGAATCCGGGTTACGGGTCGGTAATTGGCGGCGTTTTGTCGCTTCCTCCTCTCCCCCACCCCCTCCTCACTCTCTCTCTCTCTCTCGTTTTCTCGAGATAAAGGAGATTTAACGTTGATTAAATGGCGGAATGTGCAAATCATGAGCTTGTCCAACAACGTGCGCCAACTCGTTCTCTCCCGTCTGTAATTAAGTCCTTTGTGGACGATACAACACACAAAATATTGGCTGTTTACGCTAACAAACTGTCTTTGGTGATCACATGGTGGTCCGCGTATCCCGGAATTCGTGTTTCATTACTGAAGCTTTTGACACTACCGTGACGGCAACGCTATCTATTAAATTCAAGCCGAGAGAGACACTACATTATGCTACAAGACTGGACGAGATGATACCTCCGATTTTGTTGACGGTACCAGTTACATACTTTTCATTCCCGTTTATGTTTTCCGGCTACAATGGACGTGACATTATATTCCTTCTTTCCTTTTCTCTGATTTCGGGGGAACCTGGAAGTATTCGGTTTTCGTTATATATTCCTCCCTCTGTTTTCGTCTTTCATTTACTTTAAGGAACGTTCATAGATACAAGAATTCATCCCATTTGTCTTTTACTTTTTTCCCTTGCTGTTTTCACTCATTTTTTCCCCTTTTCTTTCATTTAAAGCGATCGCGAACTACGTTTTGGAAATCGCTGCCCCTCTGTTCTATGCTTCGTCAAGCCGGAAGCGGCATGATTTTTGTTGCTTTTGCTGTCGCGGTGGCGTCGACGGTGACGGAAATTTTGTTGTTGTTGTTGTTGATGTTGTTGTTGTTGGTTGTTGTGGTAGTGGTGATAATGGTGGTGGTGGTGGTAACTGTTGTTGCTGTAGAAGTTGTTCCTGTTGGTGGGGTGTACTTGCTTACCATCACACTAGAAGGCTAGGCGTCAGCCAGTCCTCATCCGCTAGCTGGACCGCAACCAAGAACACACTTTACCATTTGAACACACAAACGCTGGTTAAGTCTTGGTCCGAATTTCAAGAAAATAATAGAAATATTCTCGACAACTTTCTCTCCCGTTCGCTTTCTCTCTTCCGTCCATGCTACAATCGTTCACGCACAACTCTCTCACTCTGGTCTCTTTGTATTCTAAAAACCACCTTGCTCTCGAATTCTCTCTGTCTCTCTTTTTTTTCTCCTTTTTCCTTTAGCCACACACCATCATTCGTTCCTCGTCGGAATTCTTCGCATACCCAACACACACGAAGACTGATTGTTCTGAATCTACTTTTACCGTGACTCAACCTCAATTGCTATGAAATATTGTTGATGTGCGAGCAATTAATGAATGAGATAATACCCTACGAACTGTGTTACTTGGTTTTCATTAACAACGAACGCTCTGATGAATGTATCCGTGTGGTGTACAGACGTTCTCCGATTATTTAACTGCGGTGCTCGAACAATTGATATTCATTGACGACTAATGATTGGATTTTAGTTGGAACTCTTTTAATGGAAATAACAGCAACGACACCGTCGGTGCCGTGTATCGTTCGATCACACTCTTGCTTTTGTTTCTTCCGTGTCTTCCATTCGGTTGCAATTTCGTACGTAACGATGATACCCATTTTATAAATACGTTCTTCAGCGACATTTTTCTGGTTGAATTCGAGGTTGAGCCAGGTGGTAGATGCAGTTTCCTTGATGCAAAGTGAGATTTGAAAGTAAGGATAAGCCAGGCCGTGCGATGAAAGTGGTAGCGATCACTGTGCCTGCGAATCGAAACATGTAAATAAAAATAATCCCTTCGATGGTATCGAGTATCTCTTCTGGGCAATAACGAACAATTGATGAAACAGTTTTAAAAGGTTTCAGTTTTTGTGGTGATACGATACAAAAATATAAACTTTCATAGAATTGTATAGATGACTGGATGTTTCGATTGTACAACAAATTATTGCATGCTGAAATTTTAAATGAATTATTGGCTATAAAACAGATATGTTTTATTTGATGCGTTATGAGTTTTTGTGTAACTGAATTCTGCACTGTATGTAGGTACATGTGTCTGTTATGTTTGCCGGTGGTCGAAATGATACCTTGCTACTTTGGTGATTTGGTATTTGTTTATGATAAGTTGTGATCAATCCAGTGAGATACTCGATTTTACAGAAATAAAGTTGAACAAGCATGTAGTTCAGCCATTCATACTGGAACAATTCGTGCATATTTAGTATCATGTAACAGAATTATGATGATGGTTGCAGTGTTTGGTGGTGCAATCTAGCCGTTTAAGATTTTATGGTGTTTTATGTATCTTTAAATATAATATTCTTATAACTTTATTTTAAAGTAGTTCATAATAGAAATCGAAATCGAAAGATAATAGAAATCCACAGCATATGTATATAGATGAACTATAGAATTTAAAAAATACAAATATAGAATTGTATAGCAGTCTTCCAGATTTTCCTTCAAATATGCATACGTTAAAGTTCGTATTAATGATTTATTATAAGTTTTGTGAACCTCTATAAAATATTCAAAATGCAGTAGAATTGGTTTGGAGTATCGTAATCTACATTTCTTATTCAGAAACGAAATAATACAACATATATAAGGAATCGAAACCGATTTCCTCAAACAAAAGTAATACAATTCCGTTTTGCAATTACATGCTTTCATAGCCCTTGAGATATAATTGTGTTAGTTAAAAATCAGCTGCAATTGCGTTAACTTTATTATATCATATATAATTTATAATGAAAAAAGCGTGACACTTAATTTGAAGCCAAGTACTTTACATGTTCAACGTAATGAACAATTAATAATCTCGACTTTTAATCAAATTTACTTTTAATAAACGTATTAATAATTTGTGAGTAGGTTATAATTTCCAATTCGTTTGATTCATATTTCCAATTTCGTGCAAGGAAAATTCCAAGAAGAGCGAACACATGTTGCTGTAATAATTATAAATCAATTACTGTGTTAAGCCGTGCAACTTAATATCGCCGACAAAGTACATTTTCAAAGTAAAACATTATTAAATGTGATGATGTGGTATGTACAATAAAATAACTGTTTACAAAATTGTACTGAAATTCATACATGTAGTAGTAGGAGAGTGTTGCATTCATCAGGTAACACGCGAGTATGCTGAAACTTCAAATAAATTAAATAAACAGCATACCAAACGTTAACGCTTGCATTCACCCAGGCAATGCAATTAAGAGTCTTCTTAAAAAGACACTCAAAACATAAATCTTTGCATTCAATATCAGTCGATCGTTTCAATAAACCCTTTACTGCACAAAAGCCAAGACTGTAATTTCTTTAAACTATTACAATAATACGATCCATTCATTTAGAACAAATTAGTCGAAGCGAAAGAGTAATAAACGCATGTCAGTGTTTATAATTCGATGAAAAAGCTTTAGCAAAGAAAAAGTATTAATCATATATCGATAAGTATTTAAATAGCAAAAGTGTTTGTACAATCATTTATCACCCTTTCCAGCAATATAACAATAATCCATCTATGTAGCCCATTAGCAATTATTTTGTATCATTTCGATGACTCTATTGAAGAGATACAATACATTTTACATACATGGTTAGAAAAGATTTGCAGACGGTGTACCACGTAAGTAATACAGAGAATGCATCAATTTTTATAGTACATTTACAAGATTGTATTTTTAGTACTTTTAAATCGAGGATTTCCCAACGAATGGATCGAAAAGCAATAATCGATGCAAGAACACGTAAAGCAAGATACATACACACATGAAACCGAATAAGGGTTATGTGTAACAAAATACGTATAACGTTAGTAGGAAAAAGAGAGGGGAAAGTAATGGTTACCTGGAACTGTTGCATCGGGTAGGCCATCATTTGTGCTGGAGGTGGTGGTGGTGGGGGTGCGGCTTGCACCCCTGGGGGTGCCGTGACCGTCGTGGCGTGGTGTGGCGGTAACTGTGGTCCCCCAGGTAATCCCTGGCCCCAACCTGCTGCCGTGCCAGCAGCGTGGACACCCATTCCAATTCTGTATTTGCACAAGAATCTAGGTGTAATTTTCGCGCAAATAAACGGCTGGCTTCGAGGGGTTACAAATTGTCGCAAGTTTTGCGATCACGAGCAAAGAACAAGCTGAGAATTATAATTTGTCGCATCTGTGACAATTATGGAAAAGATATAAATGCAGCTGAATGTATAATAGTAATAGTGGTAACTATAATAAAAGCGTAGAAAGGAAATCCACCGAGTCCAAAAAAACTAAATTTTAAGGGCAGAAGATTGTTGTTTCTCACAAGCGATGTAAAATCTTTATGATTGTTTATTGGTGTTTAAAATCTTTCTTCGATGAAATTACAAGATACGTTTGCCTCAGTTGTGGACATAAATAGATTTAGTGGGCTTTTCATTTGTATTCCCACGTAGTTTCACGAACGAAATTTTTCATTGACCACTTGCCAAGTGGAATTCAGGTATAACAAATGTAACGTATTTATTAATAATTTATGCATGAATTGCATATATCGCTGGTTAGTAAGTACAATTTATTGGACAGGAGGGGAAATTAGAACTGGTCTCTTGACTATTATTTGCATCACTATTACGTAGTGGTGGATCGCTAAAAATTGTTATTAGATAAGGTTTAGTGCCGAACTGACGGCTTTATATCGTTTCATATTTACGTTCTGCTATTGTAACACGAGATCTTCCATGTCTATGAGTTATGCAACGGTGCCGTCTACCTTTGATACGATTTTTAGCATGCCCTGCAGTCGCGTGCGCAACAAAGCAAATGTAATAGAAATAAATTTACCTGAATTTTCTACACTTTCTACATTTTTTGTACTAAAGTACTAAAGATCCGTCAGAAGCAAACAATTAAACAGGTGCCGACTAATACGAGTATCTAAATAATGCCAATGGTTCTATTAAGATTATTATATCTTAAAAACAGGATTAATTAAGAAGTACATATTACCAGCTGCTTAGTGAATGCCTCAAAAGCATATTCAAGTTTCGATGATATATCTACATGTATGTTTCGAACGCGAACAATTAAAACAACTTTATCAATAACATTTATTTTCATCGAAAAGGAAATACGTACAATTTTCAATGAAATTATATTTGCGGAGCCTGTTCACACGATTATTGAAAACATTGAGATGCTCATTAGCTTCGCACGATAATGCTTGGAGGTGGTACAACGGAAACGTTTTATTTTCCACGTGCAATGGTTCGAACGTAAAGTCGCACCTCCCGGATTCATGAATAAATATATCGTTGCATAAAGGTTTCAAACCTTTATCTTACGATGCACGCGACTGAAAACTTTAGGTTACCTAGGATATGTTACATTACTGGTTTACAATCCTGGTAATGCTCGAAAAGCATTCGGGTGCGCTTTTTAAGGGCGCCGTTTCACGGATCGTAAGAACGCTGAAAGATATTCTGCTTGCCAGAAAGCACCCCGTTCGTTCGTGCAGCGTAATCTCTAAAAATTGCACGATCGGCAAATGCACAAATTCGATTTGATGTCTGTGTTAAGGGTGCAACCGTGTACCGTTTGCTATTTCGTTTAACAATCCAACCGGTTATGCGACCTATAAAAATTTAGGGAATAAAATTGTAATGTTACCGTAACGTTCAATGTTTTCTGTGCCGATCGAGAGGCGAACATTTCCAGGTATATAATGCTCAATTTTTGATAATAGTAATCTAGTTCGATATTTCGTGTTTACAGGTAATGCGTGTCTATAAAATGTAACGTGCAATAGACGATACAAATGAGACTCGTCTTATTTTAATCTTTTTAAACCGGTTTAACGTTAAGGAGAAATAATTGGTTCACAATTTCCAGAATGTTAATAACGATCATATTATATATAAAACGGTATATTAAGCATTGGTTTTTAGTTAATTGTTTTGTTGGAATGTATGTATAACGAAAACTAACTTTCATCTGCTGTGAACTACGTGGTTCCATATTTCTAAACTTTGCAAACGTATGCAGATCATTTAACTCCCTTAGAGAATGAAAAAGGACGCTATAATCATAACTACAAATTTCCCTGGGCCTGTGTGCCATGAACATATTTTTGCACTGAAGTTTTGCAAGAACAGCTATGAGGTTAATATTAGAATGAATATTCCCATGGTTTTCATGTTAATTGTTGATAATAATTTTTACGCTCGTAGACAATTTTTTCGTCCTAATATTTTAAATAACATGACATATGTATGTGTGTACGTATTGTGCATAGAAAGCACTGAGAGTTCTTAAGTCGATATTGTATAATACGATATTTTAAGTGAAACAGATCAAGCACTTGGACGTGCACATGTATTATACAGATAGTGTGTGTAATTCTTTTGGCAGAAATAAATTGATTTAGTGCTTGCCATAGCAAATGTAGAACAAACTACGTGCAAATGGCTCAATCGTAATTAAATTTTCAGAAAGATAAATTTGGGAGAACTGAATATAAATTGAGTTGAAATGTAAATTTATAAGAGGTGATTTGAGACAATGATTTAGGATGCATGTATACTGCGTTTAATTAATTATCTGGAATTTAATGCCGTTTTAGTAGCACAATCTGTATGATATTTAGTGCACTTAAACAATTATTATTTTCAATTAACAGCGGACCAATTTATGTTCGTAATTAATACAGTCAGACATGATTATTTTCTATTATGGATAAATAAAGCTCCTCTGCTATCACGTTCGACAATTTATTATATAATATTCCATCGCATCCTATTCGACGTCTGTCGATTTGTCAAGATTGCACACACATCGGGAAATATTTTAAAGCAATATATACCTCACGTTTTCTTGACTTTTGCGCCGTTTAAATCTCATAGGGAATGTAAAATGACAGTTTCGACCCTTTAACGTAGGACGCACACAATTGAGAGCTTTAGTTTATTTCGAACGTGTACCATTTCTACTTTACAGTCCTGAGAATACTCCAGAAACATTCAGATATCCACTTTAAGGGCGTCATTTCACAGATCGTAAAAGCGTCGAAAGATATTCTATCCTAGAAATTATCTCGTCCTTTATACCATGTGATCCTTAAAAGTTGTGCGCTTTTGTGTTCCACACATCCCCGGGTTACAGTTTAAAGGCAAGCAGCATTTACTATTTTATGACGTCGTGAAATTTTCAATTAAATTTATTCACCGCTTCGCTGAACACATTTATGGAAGGCTTGCTCTGATATAATCGTCTATAGCTGTAAAATGTATTGCCCTAATGCTCGCGCATTCCCATATCTTTGAAAACCATAAAGTGAAACGTACGCAACTTCTTATTGTTACTTTGGAACAAACTCTTGTAAACGATACGTGTAAATACCTCTAACAATAAGGTTCATTGCTATAAAATAATAGAAGATCATTTTTACATAAAATTATTTATTGACATAGTTAATTCTGTATGTATCACAGAGAATTATACTTCTTTTTATTTGTATAGGTACCACAATGCTCTATCCGATTTCTATCATACGAAATAAATGTTATGTTAGAATGTTAGAAGTGTCGGACTTCTTGAATAGTGTTGGATAGTCAAATGAAGTGCAACAGTCTGTATAAAGGTGATAGAAATTCTGTCGATAAAATCGTTAGGGGACAATCGAAAAGAATCGTGGTCACGTTCGGTGAATTGTAGTAAAGAATCAAGTGCATTGTTAGAGTTTGTCTACGTTTGTATCCCGGAATCAAAAGAATTGCCGCCACTTAAGCCGTGTCAACAAAGCTGCACAGTTTGGTTCCCAGTGGGCTACAATTGATCTTGGTTCTTTGTACAGAAAAGGCAACGGAAAGAAGAATAATAGATGTATGTAACAAATGTAGTTTGGCCGAGAGAAATAGTATTTACGTGTATAAAACGTAGCACAACATATAGACTGAATAATAAATTGTCAAATCTGTACGCTAATTCTTGTTTGATTAGTATTAATTAACATAAAAATGTATTCAATTCTTTGGCCCCTTCATTGAAATATTATGGGTTGCTTTATAAGAGGAAGTTCGTATTAATTTAATTTCAATTTCCGAGAAAGAAACAGAATTACACATGGGCAATTTATGTGTTTGGTAGTATCATAGACAATTGCAGTCAATTGAATTTCATTTTATTTATAGATGTAATTATTTCAATTACGAATTCATTTATTTCAAAGGATGTTATTAATTTCATTATCTGCTGTTTGTCAAATTTGCAACACTAAAATATTACGTGCTTATGTGGAAAAGTATATCAACAACTAGAAATTCCAAAATTGATAAGAATTTCACGCGGTTATTGAATAACAGAGGAGTAATATTCCATTTGGGCGTTGTCATCATTTAATTAATTCAATACCACGCCATAATGAAGGACTTAATAACCACAGGCGAGAAATAACGTGTTATTAATGACTTTTTAATCCTATCCTTTCTGAATTACATTTTACTATTTATTTAATGAACTCGGACTGTGATAACTTGGTAAGTCTTAATCATCTTAAGTGACCTTAATTACACATGACAAACTAAAATATGTAAAATTTGTGCAATGCATTAATTGAGAATAAAACCGCGGTAGTTATTAGTAGACAGCAGTTGTTTGTGCAAATATTGCTATAAATTATTTGGCGGGACGTACAATATGCAAGAGAAGGATCTTCCTAGAAATTTACTTTTCATTAAACGATCGTGAAATTATGTATACATCCTTATATTACTAGAAACATTCATTAGATTATTTAACTGTTCACTCGAATCTGAAAGATATTATTGCATTTCTTTCCCATCAAAAATTGAGTGTATAGAAACTTGAATCGAAAGTATCGCAACAAATAGTTCCAGCACTCTATTTCATATTCCCTATTTCATAATCCACTTTACCCTGAATATTTGTCTGCCTCTTCTTAGATGCATTCTCTTCAATTGATTTCAACAATAAATTACCTCAATTGACCAACGAAAAATTAGAAGGACAATTATAATATATTATATCACAGGTCGCAGCGAATAAAATAGCAAAAAAATCACGCGTGAAACGTTTTCCACCTACCCCCCTTATATATTTTCGAAATATATTCGCCGTTATCCAATACAACTACATAAACACTCTCTCCTCAGTTGTTAGTCTCGCGATCGGTATCCAACATGTCTCACGTTATCCTACGTGTAAAACGTACGAGGTTGTCTCGTGAAAAATGCAATTTGCGAAATGTAAGCCACGCTTATTTCTTAAAGCACGAAGCAACCTTAACTATCCAGCTGCCAGTGTGCGGCACTAAGGAATTACTCCGTCTTGTAACAGGGTAGGGTGTAGGGGGTAGGGGGTTTAAGAGCTTACCCCATATATTGTGCCTGTTGATACCCAGCGAACTGTCCATAAGTATATCCCTGCATTCCTTGTAGGAAACCACCGGCCTGCATCTGCGTCGCTGTCGTGGGATAAGATTGGGGCGGATACCAGTATCCGAGCTGTCCAGCACCGCCGACGCCACCGACGCCTCCGACACCCGCGACGCCCGCCGCCGCCGCGGCGGCAGCTGCTGCCGCCGCGTAGTATGGGTACGTCGCCGACGATAACGCCTGGAAGAGCACGAAGATCAATGAAATAGAAAAGAGTAAGGGCATCGGCTCGGATTTTATGCTTAACGATGTCGATACAGTTAGGAATGATAATACCGCTCGTTTAAAAATTTCCTCGACGCCTCATACGTGCCGTCGAATCGTCGCGACGGCCAACAAATGACGGGGCGATTACCTTCGCCACTGTTCATAAGAATCCTTAATTCTGTCGAGGGATTTCGGTCTCCGGGGGATTATTAACTTTTGAGCGATTTTCTTGCCAATTTTGTTCTTATTTCCGATTTCGTGCCAGTCGAATGGGTTGAATGGGTTGCAAATTGGAATGATTAATTTGTAATGAGTTAGTGTATTGGGTTGGGAAGAAGAGGGGGGGATAAATGTCAGGTTTAGTTTTTGGAGATTGCCTGATTTCGGCAATAATATTACTATTTGCAAATATTTTATTCATTGGGTTTAAACATAATTAGGTATATTGTATTGCGTTATAGAATGTTGTTAACATTCTAATACAATCAGAAGCAATCAGAAAATACAGTATAATGGATCAAATAATGCATAAATATAATCGATAACCCTGCCGAGGATAAATTGAATAAAAACGAGCCGTTCATCTTCATGCCTCGCGTTTCAATCCCCCTGTCACACGATACAAACGTTTCAAAGTACCAATACCCTATTATTTCTCACAATAATTCGAAAAATCATCAATCAGAACATGTCCCCCTTACTAGAACATCTCCTATTAACATCAATCCCCGTATTTTATTCAGTATAACTTGCGAAACAATCCATAACCATAATCGACGACCCCGTAAAAAAATAATTTCCACCCGAACGAAACGTTCACCTTCATTCTTCACGTTCCAATCCCCAGTGTCACACGATACAAACGTTTCGAAATATCAATACCTTCCACGAAAATTCGAAAATCATCCATCAAAAGATTTCCCCTGAACGCAATTCCATCCAGCAATATCAATTACCGTATTACCTAATGGCGCGCGATTCTCAGCACCGCCGTTAGACAAAAATGGCCACCGAAAACGCAAGAGTGTACGAGCCGAGGATTGCCGATCTCGATTGTTCTCCGCGCCGTTTGCCAGCTAATTTAACGAGGTTAAGAAGGAGATCGAACATGGGAGCGGTTCAACTGCGTCGAGTACGAGACCAGGCCATGATGCGGTATATACGTAGCAATGCGATATCCCGGTACTCGTGGGAGAAGCGCGTTATGGGAATAGGGATCAATTAGAGCGATGTCACGGGCCGAGTAACAGTGGATGGATGGACGGACGGAAGTACTACTGAGGAGGTCGTAAGGGCAGGTGGGGGCGTACTTCGGCTACCATTCCCAGATCGGACGTACTTACTCGCCCTACCGGCGCTAATTGCTAAGAGACCCGACAGACACACTTTGGAGCAAGGCCCGTGAATAGACCGGAATCTTGCCTGCCTCTCTGTCCTCCCTGCCCTCCCTGTACCCCTTCCGTTTTTACTCTTCCAGCGGGTAGCGACCGGTCATGCACCGATTCCAAAGCCTGAATCGGATGGAACTGCCAATCGAATACTGTAACTATTTCCTTCTCCCGATACCTCGTAGACGGTCGCTTTTTGTGATTTATTCTCGCTAATGGCGGGCGGTACGTTTGTGCCTTGCTTATAACTCGGGTGGCACGGGATTTTAATTAAACCGGCGGTGTGGGTTTTCAGATTGGTAGGTGTACGTTGCGACGAGGGACTCATCGAGAGCGTGACTGGAGTGAAGGGGGGTAGTAGGGGTTTATTGAAGTCGGAGAGAACTATTCGAGTGAAATATTCAGAAGAAACAGGTGAATATTTGATACATTATTTCTGTGATTTCGTGGATTTAAATATTGTATTTTATTAGGATGTTGCGGAACAGACTGGTTCAGGTTGGGCTTGCTTTCGCGATTGGCTGGACTGTGCAAGCTCGATGAGCTTTGAAGAATATTTTGTGTTTTTTTTTTGGTACTGCTAGCTAGGCTTTTTGCTGCTTGTAAAAGTCAGCCGGGAGGAAGAATATCTTTTTGCGAAAGTACACAATTTTTATGCTGAATATATGAATGAGTGAAATGGAGAACCTGTATGAGAAGTAGGATCACAGTGGAAATATGATTCGTAATGTTACCACAATACATGTATATTGCTACCAAAGTTTAAAATATAGCAGCCGTCTAACATTAGCAAGCAGTCTAATTTCCATGTAATAATTTCAAGATTTTTCTAGCACGAAAGTCGACAGTAATTAATACAGAACTTCATTAAACGTATCATCAGTTTCTGCTAAAAAATTGTCAGTATAATTAATTTCATTTTTACTTCATTTGCAGAGTAATGGATATTTAGTAAACGTGTACGACGACAGACACGATAGAGTGCTTACATATGTTGAAGCACAAAGTGAGCCATGTATACGCTTATTTCAACTTGTTCCCCTTTTTCAATTATATTTTTCGTTAACTAAAGAGTTTTAGTAACCTACCATCCCAATTTTCAATCTGGTCAGTAATTAATTATCTGTGACCAAGAGTTTCCATGAAGTCCGAATTACCTAAGTTACTTTTTATTTGAAAGGAACTTCAAATGAAGTTCCATTTTTGCTGACCTTTCCCCGACGTATTGAAGTTTGTCAAAGACTAATTGCACATCAAAGTTTACCATAGTATCCTATCTGTTGTACCTTTCAGTATTGGAACACTATCTTTTACAATAAGGTAGACACTCTCTACCTCTTCCTTCGTACGCAATTTCTCTGCACAATTTAAGTAGAAATAATGAAAATAGGAACCGTAAAATAATTTGAAGAATTCTCTGACTTGAAATAGTGTTTTCTTCTGATTTAGTTTCAATTGGAAAGCTTACCAAGGAGATATACACGATACGATCGAAGGGACTCATACGGTAATGCATTTGCCAAGATATCTCAATCCTCAATTCCAACCGAACTCGATTCTAGTTCCGTGTGGACTTGGTACTAATTGCTAGGCTTTGTGGTGCGTACCTTAATTTAAAACATAGACCGAACATTTACTAACTGCCGGACGTTCTTCTTAAATTCAAACAGTTTCCTTAAAATCATTTTTTATTTAGGATTACTGGATTTATTTTGTACCAGCGATTCTGCTGTCTATGAAAAATTCAATGTAAATTAAAGTTCTTATTATATTTAGATGACAATAAAATTTCGAAATCTATCTCGATCATCGTGCGACTATCTACTCTCTACTCTCTATCTCTTCCTATTTAATTTTCATGGGGACATTTTTGTAACTAATATAATATGTTCGGTACACAAATTTGAATTTTCGTTAAAATTATACAATATGCAACAATACAATCGCTCAAAAGTTTGGTGGTTTTAACGAGTTGTAGAGTTTAATATTTTATCATGTCGTAATTTTTATACATTTACTGTACGGTTTTCACTGCTAATCCCCCGGAACTTTTCAGTACGATAACGTGACCAAAGCATATTGTATTTCTAGAATGAGAAAAATGGGTTGTCCGGGTCAAAGGTTGTAAGTCGCTTTTAATATAATTTAGTAAGACGGTAGTAGATCATTATTAGTAAAATAATAATCATTAGTGATTTCGGATTGTTTCGTCGTTGATTTTGTTATGATATTTGTTACAATAAAACGTATATCATTCTTCAGTATTTTCCCATTATTCATGTATACACACATAAGGCAAGGAAAGAAAAATGTTAGCTTTACAGCAAGTATTCAAGACTGAAAATACTTTAAATAAAAGCACATATGTACATTTCAAATTCTGTATGGTGGTAGGATATAGAATAGACTTGAGTACGTGTAATAGAATAACTTATTGTTAGTAGAAAAGCGTGAATACATCTTGAGCTATGATTATAATAAGCCCCAAAAAGGTCTATTATTTATACTACATTTTATGTGTCATATATCCTATCGTACTTCATTGAATAGTGATGGAAAAATAAAAATGAAAATAAATAACTCTTTTACTTCTGAGGTACGAAAAATACTGCCGAATACTATATATTTTACGTATTCGCTATGCTTATTGTTCGGGCAATTTGGAAATGAAATAACAAAACCCTTTGGTCCTCTCATTTTAGTATTTCACTACTACTGAGGGTTTTTGCATGATCGACAAAAGGAGAGATTCCGAACCTTATTCGGAATTTTATCTTAAGGATGGATGCAAATTTTATCTGGAACTCTGTCTTGAATTTCATTGTTCCCCTTTTCCATGAGAAGTCAATAAAAGAGCTAACGTTTACCTGTCCGGTTTGCTGAGCATTGTTTGGATCTCCGCTCTCCTTGCCCCAGCTGCATTTCACCGTTTGTCCATTGATGTCGGTGTTGTGCACTGCCACAATAGCGTGTGTCGCCGATTCTTTGGTGGAAAACCTGAAATACAGTGAAACACAAATCTCAGATCAGTTTCCACCCAATTTTATTTCAACAAATTTAATATTTAAAGTAGGAAACAATAACCTATAATCTATCTTTAGGAAAACTCTGCAATGCAAATTATATGTTGCTGTGAGAACCAAAAATTATGAATTGCACAAAAGCAACGCCTACTGTTTATTATCTACATTTCGGTCGAAAGTTTGGAATAATCTCCTCGGGCTTACAGATTTAAGTCTAATGAAAGTCTTTCATCCATTCGAAATTAATATTGCCGGGACCTACGGTGATTTACCTCATTCCGAAATATGAAAATTGAAAACAGCTCTCCAACTTTTAAATTAAAATGTGAAATTGCAATATCCAGCAATCCCTAATTTTTGGCCGCGAGTATACATATATTAGTATAATATAATCCTAAAATATCTGTCCATATCTTCCCTAATAAACTATTAACTATTAATCCCTTGACCTTTTCCGGTTAAATTTTCATAGCTACTCGCCAAAGTCCAGCAAAAATGTACGGGATACCATCATACCTGCACACCTCGTATTCATCTCCTATCTTCAACTTTCAATAATGAACGAAGGAATCAGTTAATATCAAAATATTACATTGCAATATAATTCACGCAACAAAGGAACAAACGAGATTTGCTATCTACACACGCACCGTTTACCTAATGTCAACCAAGACATCGTAAACTCAGGTATAAAACTCTGGACAGTGTAAACTGATTTCCACTAAAATGCAACCATTCATCGAATTAAAGAGCGTCCACTAAAAAATTCGTTTCGATTGTACACGGTCTCGCCACACGATTATGGAGCATACCAACACGAATGCACCACCGCGTCGAAAGAAAAATATGTTGCGCGATTCGGCGGCCCTCTTTCCGCCAGTTGCACGGGGACCTTATTATCGTGGCCTTAACGAAATGGTCGGCTGCCACTAGTGCTCTCAGCGACTCCTGCAGTTTAATTTATGCGAGTTTATCGTGCGCACGAATAAGCACGATAATTGTGAATCCCGGCGAATCTAGATTATACCGGCGGATCTGTAGATTCCATGTTAAATCGTAGTTTCGCCCCGCGTATATCGTGCCACTTCGAATTTCATACCAGTTTGGAGAGCGTTCAAAGTGTATCGAGCATGTGAACGAACGAACCCTTTCTCCAATCCCTCCGCCGCCTCCGCGGCGATGTTATCATTCCGCCGATAACGACCGAGTTAACCGCGTCACCCCCTGGCCGCCCCTATCGGTCGCCATTATCCCCCTCTTTGTCGCGGGATATTTATTTATTGCGCGACGGGAAAATCAAAAGGTAACCTACGCGCCGTATAACAGGCGGATCGCATTACTGAAAACGCGGACGTAGCCTTTATTTATCGAGTCCTTCAATTACGACCAGGTTAAGGTTTGCCATTTGGCATTCACCCAACATTCGAGGGGTGGGTATGGGGGCGGCGGGGGTGGTGATATGTCCTCGTAAATGTCATCTGTGTAACCAGTCGCTAGAGGGGGTACGTTATGCCGTGCGGCTGGACATAAACACGTCGTTTTTAGGGTCATTATGAAGATAATCTTATGTAAGGATGTTTGCCCTGCAGGATTCAGAGTACAGCTTCCGGGCTCTTTAACGAACGGGATTGCCTATCGTGGCGGGATGACTTCGAGAAACCTTGCGCAGAGCGAACACTCGATACGTGATTACGTTGCTATCGCGATGGTTCTGCGAAAATTTGCTTGAGTACATTTCCCTTGTAAAACAATTAATTTAATGTAATTGTTTAAGGTCGCATACACCTTTGTGGTTATTAGCGACCACTGTTGTTACCTTGGTGTTTCCTTTGTTGTAAAATTGTCGACAGGGGATGGACCTTTTAAGAGTTATTTAGTTGTTTATATTTTAGTCGTATCACTTGTCGCGACGTCTTTCGACTGTGTTTCATTCTGCATAGATGTATTGTGCACTACGGTCTTGAAGTTATATAGAAAGATACGACGCATTGGACTAAACGGGAACTGAATAAATTGTTTGTTTCACGGGAATGTCGTTGGCTTGTGAATTATTTCGTTAGCGCTTCGTTAAGCGAAGTAATGTAAATTTTTGTATGATTTAAAAGGTAAAAATGTAATGCACTTTAAGATACGTTCGGTTATGAATGCAAATAAATTGATGCTTAATTCAGTCGTTCGTGTCGTAACGTTTTGTAATCACAATTTAAAGGTTTCATTGTGCGCGTATTTTTCTAGAATTATTCAATTTAATCGAGGGTCAACGTATTTAGACGCACAGCAGGTTTCATTAAGGGAAAGCAGTAAAATTATACGATTATTCTCGCAGCTTGCACGCGTTATTATTTCTCGTACGCGCCTCATTATGAAAGAAATGGTTCTCAAGAATATTCTGCTTTACAATCTTTCGCGAGCTGTTCATACGTGTTCAGTCGTCCCTCACAAATGTGTGTACACACGTAACAGGACACACGTAACACGGAAGCACGCCAGGATCCATTATTCCCGAATAAATTGCAAAACTAACAAAACTAGTAATAAGGTGAAAACGTATATCGTAAATCAAGGTAGACTAATATTGCCAAAGAAATAGAAAGTCGTGGATTAATGGGTCGTAGCACTTCCAACGCTCGTAGCCCATATCCAGTTACTTTAAAACGTATATCAGCTATCGCTCGTCCATTCCAAGCACGTTCCCCAACAAAATTCGATCAATTTTCGTCGCTCGAGCATCTCACGAGAGCTCGATCGTGGATTGACGAATACGACACCGGCTGCTAGCGAGGACCGTCGAAAAATCATCGAATTTATAGAGAGATTAGGTCACTTTTAACATCCACGCCGGGGACTGCACAATAGCAGCTCCCGTCCAGAAGTTCATTCTCCACCCACGTCCTCGAGCACGACGAAGGATGGTCATCGTCAGCAACCAACCCTCTTTCTGCCATCGCCTCTCACACCCAGTCTAAAGCCCGGCCGATAACCAGCAGTAGATAAGATTCTTTCTTTTCACCGAGAAGAAAGAGTCTCTTTCTCTCTCGACCTTTCTCTCGCCCCTTCTCGTTCCCCCGTTTTCTTCGTTTCTCTTTCCATCGCCATAGTGCCACGGTCTATACTCTGTATCCAGGGGTAAGTCCATACGTCATCCCGAGATATTCGTTTCCGGGGTTCGTGACTATAGAAGAATGGGAAGAAGGAAGAGCAATTAGACGGAAGATATCCGAACGACGGACATTGTCCACGGGTGGCGGAACTGCAGCAGACACACCGAGAGATACCGGGTGACGGAGGTTGCTACCGATGGGGTCAGAAGAAAGAAGAAACGACGCTGAATAGCGTATAATGCGCGCGGGAAACGTCGCGTCGACCAGGTCGAATCAGGGGAACCGGCACAGAGGAGGACTTCTTTCTTCCTGCCTCCTTATTCCGTTTCCTTTCTTCGACAGACATTGGTAGCTTTGAATCCACCCTTCCCACGTGTTCGTTAACGTTCCCCAGACCAGATTCGGGGAGACTGAGTTTGTCTTTAAACCTTATGTTAGTAACCGGGTAACCATTACATATTTCCTGCAAGAATTTTGTATGTTCCGGTAAAAATATCGCAAGACCCCTCTGGATCCCCATTTCTTGGATGTGTTTACGTGGACACACGATTTGAAAATAAATACACTTGGGACACTTCACAGGAGAGCATGTATATGTATATACAAAGTATAATGAAAAATATTTAAAAAGAACTGATACTTGGTTTCAGTATAAAACTATATATATAACAGATTTACATAATTTGTTTGCATAAACTTTTTTAAGCTGTAGCTGTTGAGCTACAGCAATGAAAACTAACAGTTTCGGCGAAATATGAGAGTGAAAAAATATAATTTCATATTTGAGCCACTCATTGGCTAAATCGGTTAAGTCCACGAAACAAAAGTTATTATCACTAAGGTAACGACAGTGGTCGCTAATAACCACAATGGTGTATGCGACCTTAAACAATTAAATTAAATTAAATTAAATTAAATTAAATTAAAAGTTATTATCAATTTATATTAAATATAAGAAATCTAAAATATTCAATACGCGAAGTTAACCAATTTGGCTAATGTGCCGATGGAAACATGATGGGGTACCCGGGTACCCCGGGTACCAAACAAGCGTGAAAATTTCGGTTGCTAACATAAGAGTTAAGTGATACATCTTCGTCATCGCAATCAATCCTTCAGGAGTTACTGCAGCAGATATGCATGAATTACCACGGTGGTTGTTTAACCCTCGTCTGCTATAGAACGTCAGCGAAATCGAATTCTCATTCATCCCCGTTTTGCTCCCTGCATGGGCAATGATTTTCTCGTGTCGCATGCCTTTGAATTTGATTCTTGGTCAATCAGGCATAGTTTATGAATCAAGCAAGAACAATTGTGTTTGATTTTTATTCGCCACTTGTACGTACGTACAGTAATAACGCAATAAATATCAGCGATCTGTAAAACCTCCTATAGAGTGGTTGCGCAAATATCATCGTCTATAGCAGTTAAGGGTTAAACGTATTACGTGATGATGTGTGGCATTGCAGCGATAACGTGGCGCGTGAGCTTTGGAACGTTCGATTGGCCGTCCGCGAAAGGTATGCGTGCGTGATAAATGTGATGTGCGCATTGTAAAGAAAATATAGTAGAAGGACAGACTGTGGGGCGAAAAAGACGGTAAGTATGATTAGAGAAAGTGATCGGTGAAGGATACGACTGCGAGGGCATTAGTCGCGAATCAGAAGTGATTCTTTAAGTTATCTGACAAGTGAGTTACTCGATAGCCTCTACTTATCTGGACAATGGAATTCAATTATTGGGACACGAATTGTATGCCTCTGTATATAATATATGTATTTATGTGGGTGAATGTGAAAGAGGAGAAAAAATTCTCAAGACAGTAAATGTTAAGCTATTACGTTGTTGTATCGATGGCAACGAGTCGCAAGCATTTCTGCCTTTCTATTGCGATGATCGTCGTTTTGATCATTCTTGTTAGAGGATAAAGTAGGAGGCATACAACTGGGATTCGAAATAAACCTTTGAATGAAAAAGGCCTTAAAACGGAGAGAAAATGGCATTGGAGCTATTTAATTGAGAAATATTTTAAAGGGTATAAAAGAGAAATAAAATTCGTGTCATACACGCATGGGTGTACTATCGTTAAAGAGTTCAATGTAGAAATAAAAATGATTGTTGTTATAGTCGAATAGAAACGACTTTATACATTGCGAAAGAAAATTCGAAAGGACCTTATTTTTTTTTATTTTGTCAACATCTTTCTTGTGCTATTTAGGCAACTGGATAGTATGTTAATTGATATTACAAGCGTAGTTACGAAAGGAAGACGCCACAAATTCGATTGTATTCATTGATGTAAATACTGTAATCAACAAAGACGTCGAGAGTGATGGCTACGTGGGCTTTAAAAATGGGTGCAAAGTGATAAAACGTACGAGTTTCATAACCGCTCAAGCCCTTACGGTCGTAAAGCTATGTGGAGGAACGAACCGTTGCCTCGAGTATCATAAAAGAGGGGCAACTTTGTGATAAGTAAACCATACTTATTTACTTTATATGTGTATACAACGATGCGAATAAGCGCCCTGTATATGAATTAGAAGAACATTAGAAAATGGTTTTCAACCATGAGCATATTATGCTCATCCAAAGGGTGCTCTTTATCTGTGCAATTTGTTGCTTTAATAATTTATGTAGATTACCAATTACTGTATCTTTTGTGCACGCATTAATGGCTTTTTAAAAGAATAGAATAATAGACTATTACTTTTAAACAGTTTTGGCGTATTATTTTTTTCAAAGTTATTCGTCTCGGTGTTAAAATATATAAAACAATATCTTATTTTATTGAAATATATTTATACATAGCTACTATTGCGAAGAGTTATATTGTACTATGTTACTTGCTGTATTACCTAGTCCTGATAACGTTCTATGTATTATAGCGTCAAAGCGCGTGGTCTGACACTGGCGGCTGGATCTACTTGTAAGCAGGGAATGCATTCAATGCTAAGATAGAGTAAAAGTGATATCGAACTTGGACGATTCTAAGATTAATATAGATTAGTGACAAAAGCAATTGCAGTTTCTTGCAACATGTATATTGTAACAATGATTTTTTTAATATAAACAAATGTGACAGATCCATGGTAGAAAAAGTATAGAAATTGCTGTAATTAACTATAAAGAAAAATGACCTTTATCTTCCCAAATTGTTGTATATTTATATTATCAAGATACATTAATTCCCTTTGTATTTTGAAACAATAATGCTATAATGGCACAACCACTATATTCTATTTTTAAATAAATACTGGAGAAGTCAATGCAAACTGCTACCCATAAAAAGAAGTACAAATAATTACAGTAGTTTAATTTAATTTAAAGCCAAGTTAAATTAATAACATTCATATGCATTAATTGCCCGTCCTGAGATTAATATAATTCTTTCTCGCGAAAGTATTTAATTCCTATATGCAATTTAAAGACATTGTTTAGTATATCCTTAATGGCGAAGGTGTAAACCCTTATTCATATTTCAGAAAATCCAGACAAATTTAGAAGCATGTAATATTTTTTATTGTAATTAGTAATAAAATAAGAAATCGCAGAACCATAGTTATTTTCCCTCCGACCCGTTCTGTACCGGCATTCAAGATTATCGATCGAATACGCAAGTAATTTTGGTCGCATTCCGAAATCAGCTATCAATTTTGAAAGCATCATTGCATCTCCGTCAGATGCCAAAAGTTCGGTAAGGACATCATGATGTCAGTACTTTCAAGAAACTTCATGCCGCATCTCCTCTTTTTGCTTTTTCATTTTACGACGTTTGCCAAGCGAAATTTGGCAGAAGTAAATGTTCCATTCGAATTGATTTCCGCGTAGACTTTTATTAAAGAGATATTAAATACGGTTAATTAGATTGCATTTTTCTTATCCTCCGTTAATTATACGGTAAATTCTCTGATGATTTCTGTCTCTGAATATCATTCATTTCGACACCGGGTTATTCGAACAATAATTAAATACAATTACTAATAAATATTATATAACAATACTACACGATAATTACAATTGGCAGACTAGTATATATGACAGAATTATTATCTCATTATTTCGATTTAGGGAGTAACATTAATTGGTTAACAATTTGATGCTGTCATTATATTAAATTTGATTAATTAGTTTACGCGAATCGAGTGTACTTTTACAAATCGATGAATATAAATTTGCAGGTCGATTAACAAACACAACGAAAATCACTTTTCGAACATCAACAAATTGCCTTCAACTGCTTCCTATGTTTCTCACGATTTTATTAGTTGGCCTTTAATATAATTTCCAATTAGACTGGCTGGACTTAAAAGTTATACCTCTTCGGAAGGTAGTTCCGTTCAAGTGTGGAGAATTAATTTTCCCAAACTCGTCCAGTATACGTGAGAACATTTTCTATCGATCAGATTAACTTCCATTTGCTCGCTTTCTCCCGCGCAGTGATCTCTGAATGTGGCGTACATCAGCTCCACCCTCACCTTAGGGACTTCCTGTCGCACTGACATCTCCGAGAGGTATTACATGTGACGTATATCATCGCGACATTTCAACAACAATGCGGCATAGTCTTGGGGGACGTCAAAAATTGAGAGATCGTCGAGTTGTACACTTACGCGACCAAACTTTGGAGATTAATAAGTTTCAGAAGAAGCGAACGATTCCCTCCTCTGTCTCCGTATACGTTTCACAGTCGAGCAATTTTTCTAGAATAACAGTTAAACCGCGGAAGAGCTCAGTTATAAAAGAACTACGATTTCTGGAACTGGTGTTAGAGAAGTTTCTGCTTTAACTTAATTATTGCACGCTGCACGCGTGATTACATCACAGAAATTTCATTTCATTGTCTCGTTGAATATTATTGGTTGAACCCTTTTCTTTTATTCTCGGTTTAACGACTTTTTTTATTTGTGCTTCGACATTTATTCATAAGTTTCAATTTATAATGCCTGCCCGTATTATTATTCAATTGGCTAATCGAAGTTTTATTGCACCTCCTTTTCATATAACAGAAATGGAGTAGTAGGGTACGACTTACCTGATAAAAGCGTAACCTTTATCCTTGAATACACGAATCTCTTGGATGGATCCGAAAGGTGAAAAGGTTTTTTGCATTAGTTCTTCCGTTAGACCATTGGTTAGTCCACCGCAGTATACTGTGCAGTTGGTCGGGCTACTCTGATTGTACACTTCATCGAACGTCAATGGTTTCGAATTTGCTGCAAATAAAAACAAGCGAAAGAACGTGTTAATTGGAATTATGTTTATCGCTTAGACTAAACCTGTGGAATAAATTCTTAGAAATATTCTAAATATACTCTTTTACATTCCCTTTCTAATTACATTGCCTGTCAATATCGTATGTTTCACATTAATAATTTATTAGAAATTGCTGGAAACGTGTTCTAATATGTGCATAATGAAGTGGCCACAATAATATATGACGTCGTTAGTTATACATTAGAAGTTTTTAGCATGTTTTAAATATATACCTATGGTGAAGTAAGATAATTTATAATATTTAAAGTATATGTAATATATAATATTTAAAGAAGGATATAAAAAGCAAGCACTGTTGAACGCTAATACTGACCGACTAGCGAGTAATTGAATAATTAAGTACAATTTAACACCTTCACTTGAGAAATAAAGAAACTGCCGTTGTCGTTGTAGTTATATTAATAAAACTCTTGGAATCGCCTTTATAATCGCAAGTTCTTTGCAAAGTTGAGTGATTTTATGAATTTCTATCGAAGTTGTGTGTCACACTGAAGTCTAATTAACAGCAAAGTTTCCAGGTTGCAACTTTCCTGCACTTCGGAGTTTAAATAATTTGTTAGCTTGATTCTCGTTCAATATCACGGTTGAATAATAATAATCATAACTAATACTGTGGGTGTTCAGTGAGTCAGTTAGAACTGTTTCTTATTTTCCCATTATCGGATTAGCTCGTATTTCAATCATTGATCAATTTTATGAGACGCATAGGAATAAAAACAATTGAGAACGATTAATCGTTGGCGAAGTGCTGAATGAACTCAAAGAAGTGGGCAAGTAGACTGAAACCTAGCGAAAGATTAATAACTCTTCGTATTATGCTTCCAACAGTCGAGTTTTACTGCAACAAAGTTGAACTTTCTATGTTTGCACTGCGTTTGAAAGCGTTTGATGAATATTTTTAAAAAATTTGACAGTAAAATTGAAATACACAATACGTCTTCAACCATACATACATATAGTAAAAGTTGATGAACGATTGTCTCCTGTACAAAATAATATAAAACTATATTTTAAATATGGAAAATCCTTTTTCGATTTAGTATTTAAAACAGATATTTCAACTCGTGTATTTTATTCAAATAGAACGTATTTTTTCAATGCTTGTGACCCACATTGTAACCAGAAAATTATGTCGAATCAGTGTTTAATGCGATAATTGTTCTTCAAGCATTTATGTGAAATAGATTTAAATATTTGTTATTTGTGCAAATTCAATGTATTATAATATTTATGAAAAATATTGATGAATAAGCGGCTTCCTGCAATAATTTGAATTTTAATGGCACACATGCGCCTATATGTATAGAATATGTTTCAGATGAATGAAGTTTATTTAAAAGATACGAACTGTTACATTTTTTTACGTTTGCATTATTAGTCAATATGTGAGTGAGAAAAATAATGAAATATAGTGTGATGAAACGAGCAGTGATAAAGTTACGCACAACCTGTTACAGTAGAAACTGGAAAGTAGTATTTAGTCCTCAGCAATAAAACTGTACAGGTGTCATAATCATTAATCTTGTATTTTCCTACAAATTTGGATTAAACAATTCATCTTTAGTATTTATTGGAAGTGATAATCGTGATTAATTTTATGGTCCGAAAGAGCATAGAGCAAAGTACATTCATACACAAATCGATACGAATAAAAGCCATTAAAGTTGTTTTATATGCGCATAAAAAGTATGCGTTTTAGTTTGTGACAGAGAACAAAATTCAGTGAAAATTAGATACTCACAAGCAACACTTACTATTAACGAAGGTTCTTCAAAACTTAATATTATATTTTCGATAAGGGATATGTACAATATATGTACATATAGTTTGTTACGGGGTTCAAGTTTTTACTGCAATTCAAGCAAAGGTACAACAAATGATAATCAATATTTTAACTGGGACATTACTGTCGCCAGTCTCTTTGTCTGCAACAATTTTTGACCATTCCTCTATAAACACTTGCTGATATACTATTATTATACAATTATCGCCTTATATAATTACGAGGTTCATAATGTGTAATGTGAGAAATGTGCAATGAAAAAATATAATACTATACTAAAAGGGCTAAGTGTAATAGCATGCACTTTTTGCATTTATTTAACAGATCTCCTACTTATGTTTAGTTGCAATAAATAATGTATAATGTTCGCATTCTCAAACCATGATGGATTCGTTCAGGGGATAAATCTTGAAAATAACTGTGAAGTACCTATTTTATTAACTTCTATACTTTGGTAGTAAAAAAAAATATAGCATGCAGTCGTTTATTTAGTTGTCAGTGCCTTAAAAATTAGAATTCTGTAACGACGCTGTTTATTAGCCTAAGATCAAGAATGGGAGAATGTAACTGCTGTACAATATAAACTTATTAGTACATGCAATGGTTAATTATGAAGACCGGGTGCATATGTAATTAAAATAAACAGTTCTCATATTTCATTTTCGGTGCAAGTAGCTAATGAAATATTTCGTTACATAATTGATATATTATAAATAATCCTAGTCATGACATACTGCTGAAGAAAAAACGTTTGCAAATATACGTTTTCTACAGACGATTATTGCACATCTACAAATGATTTAAGTGATGTCAATAAAAGTCAAATTTAACCTGCATTGAATATTTCGATGAGAAGTTGTTAATAATAACCCTCAAAACTCCCTCCTCTGCTCACAGTCAAAATATACAAAAAGACATTATTATTCATCTATCAGCCAACACATAAACGTATATGAAAATTGACAGCGTTACACCTCATCTATTAGCTACCTTAAAGAAAAAAGTCAATCATGCCTGGCAAAAGAATACCTACGGCAAAAATAGAGCATAAAGGCTTAAATTGCAGAAATTATCATACTTTTCGGGTGATACTAATTCAAACGCAATTACTTAACAGCGCATACTATATTTGCAGGTCTCAATAATTGAATACATATATCTTCCCCCTCCCAATTCACCGATTACCCCCCCGAAAACTGAACCTGTATAACTATTACTCCAGCACGATAGATTTCTCTTGCTGCTGCGTCCGCTTTGCTGTCTTGGCTTCAGTGATGCCGGGAAAGGGGTCAGGTTTGACGACGCGGAACTCGGTGCAGCAGGCTAGCTGTTCAAGATATCGAACGGCAATGCCAAAGAGGTTGAACCCCGTCAGCTAAGTTTACGATCGCACGGGGGCTTAGTCTATACTAAGGTAGCAGGCCACGGGTGTAAACGCGACCGGTAAACCACGGCCTGTAATTGCCTCGTTCGAGGATAGAAGGTTCTCAGGACGTTCGAACGTCCCGTTAAGAACTTACCAGGGGGACGTTCTCTTCGTTTCTGAAAGCTCGGCATTATCTCTTTATTGCCCCCTGAACGTTATTTTTAGTATTCTCGAAATGCTGCGCCCACACCCCCACCCAGCCCTTGTGTTATCGGTTCGCTTTAAAAAAATTTCTTCCCGCTAAAACTCCTGCGTAGGTACTATAACATCGATTTTTCTCTCGTGTCCATGAAATTATTATTTCCTTTTTACGAGGCCTCAAGCTTCGCCGCTTTAACACGATCGATGAGACCTGAACAACGAATTTCTACGCGTTTTACGCTTCGGCGACGGTGGAAACTGGTGGAAGGTTGCTTTGTTTTTCTTTCCTTGCGTTCTGTATACCTGCTTGGGGTGCGTGATCATTTTGTTAATATCGTAAGCCAATACGAGGAATTTTAAAGCAATATTCAATTATTACTAGATAATTCATTTAATTGCGATTGATCTGGGAAGATATTACTCTTATGCTGTCCTCGTCGATTTCTTTGTTATGTTAACATATTTCTTGTAACGAATTTGAATAATTCGAAGCAGAATTATTGTAATATATTCAAGGCAAGTTTATTAATGTATTAAGGGCTTATGTTTCTTCTTTAGAAAGTGTTTATTTTAATGTTTTTGTTGCGTAAATGAATCATAGTTTTATGGTACTTTTACTTCTACTATCTGATCCTGAATTGTGTTATCGAAAATCATATCTGCTGCTGCATCTGTACAATTATGGAAATTTATTTGATTTCGAGAGTGTCCCACGGCACGCATATAAATAATAAACATATACTATAATTTCTCTCATCTGCACATTTTATTACCCCAGACATGCAACATTATGTTGTACCTTTGTATGCGTAACTGGGTTAGTTAACAAAAATTATAATTCTTATTTTACTGAAAACGTTCATAAGTAAAAAAGTGTATGCACATATATTATAAATACATATAATTTTATAATATTATAATCACCTTCACACACATAACTACTCAAACGAGTTTTAATCTATTCAATTTGTACGTAGTGATTGAAGCTGTAAATACTATTAAATATATATATACCCTTTATTAAATGCGTTTCCTAACAGAAATACAGATATCATAAACGACATTATCGTTTTATATAGAAGATGCGATTTCCAAGTTAATAGGAAGGAAAAGCCAACTGTTCTTGGCGAATATACACTTATTATCATTCCACGTTGAGCCAATGTTCGAAAAATCGGAATTCATATCAGATGATCTGCTCCAAAAATTGCCACGTAAGCTTTAAAGGATACAGGGCTGAAAAATTGAGGAGTTACTGCGGATCTATACTATGATGAAGCTTTCACGGTAGCGCAGGACTTCGTGAATGAAAATCAGCTTTCAAAGAAAGGATAGTGTAGTCGGGATCGGTTTGTACGACGGGATGCTGTACGTAGACGGAGTAATGATTTTCCATAAAAAAATTTCACCATTTCATCCGTTCTCGCTGATGTTGAAGGTTTATCGACTTTTTAGTGATTCGTAACCAGACTTTGTTAAGGTCAGTTCGTATAACCGAAGACAGTTATAACTATGGATGGTCTTTGGCAGCGTGGATAATTTACATAAAATTTCAATATTTTCACAGAAGTTGGTCCCTGGTAATAAGGAAAACTTATCGGAAAGCGCATTTACTGGAATCGATATTATTCCGTCCTTTCGTATGATATACTAATCTCTTATTTCGATGGAAAGGTAAATATAAAAAACATGAAACTATTGGGAAATAGGTAAAGGACATAGATACCTAAGTATATATTGTGCAAGGTGATTTATAAGAAACAGAATACCTAGGATATTTCTAGGTAATACATAATTTGTCCTAGGAATGTACACATATGTTGTTATAAATAAATTCTTTCTTTGGCCGCATCTTCACTGTCTTCCATAACTCGTGAGTGATTCTCTATTCGCCAGCATCGTAGCCAATTTAAAACGAAATTTCGGTGACACACATTGGCGATACCATAATTACCATGGCCTCCGAAACTAAATTTCACTTTCAACAATTGAATTTATCCAACCGATAACAAATTGATCTCCACTAAAAAATACTTATGTGCTTATCTTGCACATTTACCGCTTCGAGCGATACAACGTTGTCCCAATTTCTTCTTTTTCACGTTAAATTCTATCTCTAACAGTTCCAAGACGCACGCGAAATCCGCGTCGCTCCCTCGTTTCCCTGGATTTTCGCGCTGGCACGTTCTCAAAATAGCCATGAAAATTCAATGGCGAAAGCAAGTGACACCTCGTAACATGAAAATTTGCCGCGTCATTTCCCCCGTAGCAGAATCTTTCGATAAGTGACCTATATATCGCGTGCACGGCCAAGTATCAAAGGCGGATATATCTCCGCTTAAGGAAATCTATCTAGATCTATATTTACTGGACCTTTCCATTGCGCCATGTCGCAGCGAAGGTGCTCCGTGATTTATGGGTCGTGGCTTGGACATGGCCGGTGTAAGGCTCGCCATTACGGGGAGAGCCTGTAGCTCAACACTCGGCTCATTAGGCAGCTGATTACACGAACGCGGCTAAATCGAACTTCTACACACTCAATCAATGGGCGACCTGGACATGCTCGGTGAAACTTTATTCTTATCTGAGCCGTGGAACAACTTGGCGATCGGCTAACTGGATTTATCGCATGGATCTGGGAACTTTTTACTTGCTTGAGTCGTTGATAACTTGCTGGACGGGCCCGTTCCGACCGGTACACCCTGAGCAGATGAAAGATCAACAAGAAATTCGAAGCGGCAAACTCGAAATTTTCCTTGACCGGGCGAGGTCCCGAACTGGAGCGTCCTAGAGTTCCGAGGTCAAATAAAAAAAGGGGTAGAGTCGGTGAGGGGGAGAAAGAAACAGTGAAGGGGAGAGAGGGAGAGAATGAAAAATAGGGGGAAAATAGTTGCGGAGCAGAAAGGGTGAACGGAGAAAAGGGAAAGAAGGAGAAAACAGCGAAAGGGTGGAAGGCAGGGAAGTGAGAAAGGAAAAAGGAAGGGACGACGATGCTGGACTTTCGCAATATCTCCTCTCGTTCTCTCTTACTCCCGGGAAGGAAGTTTCCACTTTTCTCCATTTTATGGCGAATGGAATCTCTAGTGGTCGACGATGGAACTCGAATGTACGTATCTCGTACCCCCTTAAATAACGTAGATACTTGAAGTTTCGTTGGCACTGGCTACCCCCATGGCACGCCAATATTCCTCCAGAGTAAATTCATGCTAGCGGCCTTTAAGTGGACATCGTCTCTACCTCTGGTCTGTCTTCTTTTCTCTTTACTATCGACCATCTACAGATATTTGAATAATTAGTTCCCAGGCCGACGCTGTATTTATAACTTTCCGCTGGCCCGTTAAAGCGTTATATCGATCGGGATGAAGAGATAAAAATTGCCTTTTCTGCTCCCTCTATCTCTCTCTCCCTTTCTCGCAGTCTCTGTCCCTTTCTACGTTTTTCACTAAGAATGCCGTAATTGTTATCCGTTTTGCTGTACGGAAGGACCGCTTAAGTCATTGTGTGTCATAACAACCCTACTTTGCAAAGACAATGCTACGCACGCGCAACACGGTAATTCGTAGGCGAGTAGTGTCGTTATATCCAGCATAGACTGATGTTTGAAGGGTAAATAGAAAAGTAGAATGCAAGGACAGCATTTCCTTGGATACCTGGCTGCCTTAATTCCTGAAATTTCGCGGCCTCGTTTAGTTCTGAGATGACTGTGGCAAGGCGAATTTCAATTGCAAGATGTACCCTGAAATATATTAGCGATATTTGGGGGCAACATTTTATTCCTGCTAATGGTTCTTGTGAAAACACTTTTATATGTTTATATGGACATATATCGTAATGAACGATAATAATGAATATTTAATGGGTCTGATTAATTTTGATTGATCTAATACATTGTCTATTTATCGCAGTTCATTTTCTAATAAAATTGTCATTGATTCTAATCATTCTGGCACTAACTTAATTAAAATAGAGTTTCATATAACTTTGTGATACGTAATATTAAACGGAGCAATGCGGTACTTTAAATGAGAATTAATTTTGAATTCTTTACTAACAATTATTATTATGGAATCGTTATTGTAGAATAATTAATCGCGGTAACGTGCACGTAGAAAGAAGGGCACGTGAGTACACGGGAATGAGTTACATAGTGTTACAAAATAGCTGGTTAGATTGTGCGAAATGTCACACGAGTTGTTAAATACTGTGGTAAGTACAGTCTGTTGTATTAATTAATTTGGATTTGTGCATACACATGGGCACTTGTTACGAAGTACACGTTTACACCGTTTCTCCATTATAATCAAACCAGCAGAAGGTGAAGATATTAAAAAACCAAAGAAAATATATTAAAAGTGAAGGAAAGAAAGTGAAGAAAATCGAACGCTCTTTTCCGTCTTCTTTTTACCTGGCTTAATTTGCACAACTTCTCTCTCTCTCTCTCTCTCACATCCTACCTCGCATTTATTTTGCAAAATTGTTCTCAAACAAGAAAAGAATAGACATACATGCATAATTCAGCCAATGTGAAATTATAATAAACTGAATTCTTAATACATGTTTCATCATAAATCGTTACGACACATATAATTACTTTTAACTAAAGAAAGATGTCAATGCATATGTATATACGTACGGAGATGTGTATACGCATATATGGAGAACTCTAAAAAAAGAAATTCTTCATTTTATAAGCGTACATCACGTCTGACGGTTAATACAAATTATTTATCTAATGTCAATTTGCTAATTTATATTGTTACAGTAAAACTAACGTTTCTCAGTCAAGGTGAGTAAATCGTAATAGAAGGTGAAGTATTGCAATTAAATATATTAAGCGTCACAGTTATTATCCATTGGTGTTGTAGTTCAATTATTACTTGGAATTACTTATATCTTTGATTACATGTAATATTTGATAGAGAGATGGAAATTATGTATGTACAGAAGGTTGATTTATAGAATATACGAAGGAAAGTCAAAAGGTAAAGACTAAACTAATGATTAATTTATATTATTGTATATATTCATTTTTCATATTGCCTTATACATAATGATTTATAGATTATATGTATACATATATATTACGCATAGCACAGTTTATAACCTGAACTTGTATATGATTATATCTTTTTAAAATTTCTTATGCCATTCGAATTTCATTCCTACTCTTTCTTCCATTTTGCAAGAAATGGATATTGATTTTATTTTCACGCAACTTCGGAATGAAACTAGTTCGTAGATTTATTTCTTCTTCAAAAACCATAGCACGTTGCATAAGAAACGTCTGAAGTTAATGATTAATACCAATCCAATTATAGAAACGGCTTAATTGCAAGATTGAAAACTCCCTTTAAATATTGACTTTCCATCATATTTCTGGTAGCAGGCCATTTTAATTTATTTTGATCAATGAGAAACATTGATAAAACCTGCATCTATCTTCAGTATGTTGCATTATAAACGACGACTAAACAAGGCTATGTACCAAAACAGCGGTTCGATTGCTCGTAAGACAGAAACATTGGCAGAAAAAAATATAAACGTTTCTTGTCATCTACCTTCAATTAAAGTACATTGATTTAACTGTGAACCACCTGTATAAAATTGTCTAAACTCGGGTGGAAGTATTGATGATCTTTCAACAAGAGAAGAAGAAAATAATAAAGATGAAAGAGAGAACAGCTGTATGTACACGGAGAAAAATAGTAGCGATAAGATATTACTTTAAATCAGCGAACGACGATTTTGGCCGATGCCAAGATCGCCATCGATTCCTGGCCTCTATTTCCGTTTGGTTTATCGTAATATCCTATGGCTGCGACAACAGGTAGCGGTGCTGATATTTTTCTCCACGCAAGAACGTATAATATAAAGTACGAAGAGTGAAAAATGGATAGTTAAGAGAATGGATAATATAATTATGGTAATAATAAATACAACAAAGATAAGTAATGTAATATTAAGGTATTCGAAAAGTTAGAAGAAGTACAAGTAATGATATTAAAAAGAGATAAGAAGTAAGAAAAAAGTATGAAACATATTTTGTAATAAAGGGTAAATTAGATAACGTTCGTAGCTAGCTTGCTTTGAGTTTTTGGTACACTTACACACTTGTCTAAGCTCTCACTCCCTCTTTATTTCTCTCTCTCTTTTTCTTTTCTTTGCTACTGTCCTTAACTCCTGCCGTATCACCCTCCTGCAAAATATCCCTGTTAAAGCGACACGTACGAGAAAAAGCGAAGTGCAACGGACGGTTCCTATAGAATACAACCGTTTCTATTTTTCCTTAAGTAATGGTCATTGTTTCAAGTTAATTGCGATCTTGATATGAATGAAGTGTTTGCATATATTTCTTCTGCATATTGGAATATATGATAAACATATTATATTGCACCACAATGAACTACGCACTACGCTATGGGGCAGGAATGTAATTCTATTCGTATTTTGCTATTTTATACATGATCATGTTCTTAGCACAAATCATTATAAGAAAGAATACAATAAAAGATTTTTTTTAATAAAAAACCAGAGCACAGGTTGTAAATTTAGTTAAGCGTTGTCAAGTATGAATATTCGTGGAAACTATAGCATTTATAAATATATTAAATTTTGATAAATTGCAATACTTCTACGTTTGTTCCTTAGAAAGTTGCCATAAGATGAATTATATGAAGAATGATTTTCTTTTTCTTCTTATCTTCATAAATGTGCAGTATTAAAGGATGGATCCTTCGTCTTTGAATGGATTTCTTTTTTTCTCTTATTATCCCTTCCACTTACAACTGCGATTGTAGTTTGTACATCCTTATGCTCTAGTGGCACTAACGACAATTTAATGGATCCACTCATAACGGCAAAAAACCGAGTATTTCCGGGCCAGCTCCTTCTATCTCCTCAGATTATACTATAAATAGTACGATACATCTTTTTATGGATAGTACAACCGTGTATTAACGGCCGATGAAATGGAATACAATTTATAACTAACGTTATAATGCGGTTATAAAATGTCATGTTAAGGTGAAAAATTCTCCTTTATGAGACAACTGAAATATTTTCCATCGATAGACGACGATATTGTCGAACGGCACATAAAACGATTTATGTAGTATTTGTTACAAGGTTGGTCGAATTAACAGAAATTACCAAGGATTGATTAGTGAAAATATGTTAGCAAATAGATTTTCAATTAGATACAAGAATTAGAATAACAATTTAACGTTTCAGTTATAATATAGGATCTCGGCATTTTGCTATGTTACATCTGTTGAACAATTTTTCGCACGCCCATTCGTTGTTCCGCGATATGATACTGCAATTGAAAAAAATTGCTTGTCGAAATTGATTATCTCGGGCTATTATAATATCATATAATACATCAACGGAAAAAAACGCAAGCGAAACTTCCTGAGAAAAACCTCGCTGCTCTGCATTCTCGCGTTCATCGATCATACCTCAGCAAAACGACCATTAATTTCTTCTCAGGCCCCATTAATTTATTCCCGTTCGTAACAATAAACAGGCAGGCCATTCCGCAAGCTGGTCAATTTCCAGCACGCGCTCGCGTCGTGCGTCCCGACTCGAAACGCAAGTACACATGTCACGCAGCCAACGAGGGCATTTAATAATCCTTAAAACGGGCACTCGAGCTTTAATTGCCGGAGTTTGGAAATCGGTCTATTTCAAGGCACGAACGTAAAGCCTATACTTGCAAGTATTCTCTAACAATAAACACGGACGCGTGTTTCCCGCAGGGACATTATCAGGCCTAATAAACCTGAGGGCTAAACCACGCCTGCCATACTTTGCCAAGAAGGCTGAGTAACCGTGGCCGTTAAAGTTTCCGTATAATCTTGGGATAGGCGGTTTCGTTCCGCGGGAAAGCAGTGCCTCGAAACGTGCATACACCAAACTCCCTCGGCTGCATCCAAACGTACGTGGAAGGGTTACCCGGCTATTATTTATGAGTGTTGTTTCGTACTCGCTCCGCCGCTACCGTGATTATCGTCTACACGGCCGAACCGGCAGCCTATCTTTTCCTCTTCGTCCGTGATACTATCCGAGACCTGTTATACATTCCGCCGAAGATACGACGATGCGCGGGAATTTTCTGCGCGGGATAAAACAGCAGTTGAAAAGAAAATTTACGAGCAACTTTGGACCTTCGTCTGCCTCCCTTGGAACGGGGTTACGCGTGGAACGATACGTTGGTAATTGAATTGTAAATGCGCAGGACTGTGTTAATCGTACTTTTAACGATAATCGAACGAGCTTTCGAACGAGATTTTCACAAATTTCCAATTGTTGAATACTCTTCTGGTATCTTCAAGTATAAAGGTTTATCCGGTACGCTTAGATTTACATGACAACGAGGTGCACCTAAACGTCACAACATTTGTATTTCTTCCAGACAAGCACGGCCCTTCAACTGCTTCGGTTATCTTCCACGAATGTTATTTGTTACTTGTTAGTTTTACCAGCGCGGGCAATTGTTGTTGCCGGCGGCGCTACAAGTATAGGCCATTAACCAAGATTTACTTCTACGCTCAACGAGCCAGGGGGCCGTAACATGGCCGTGGATTTCTAATAGAGGTGTTTTCGTCTGGCAATCGATTACCGTAGAATCTGGAACTCATGGAGACTCGTAGAGCCAGGTCTAGCTTGCTGCTTCATGCCCGCACTATTCTACTTGGTTTTCACCTCCCTTCCCTGCGCGTCGCGTCGGGCCAAGCCAAGATTTGTAGTCGAGGCATAAATTCGAGCTTTCGCCCTTCTCCGACTTTACTTAATAGATTAGTGGCCTCGATAAAGGCGTTCAATATGTGTATGTTTGTGTGTATTAAGCCGCTCCTAGTTACTTCTTTAGTGGCGGTTGATTTGGGTTAAACCATGTAACGATTGTTTCGTCCGTCCATAGTGGCGAAGTGCGCGACTAATACAGGCATGGTGGTCGCTGAAGTAAGCCTTTGGCTTCGTGTAACAGAGACCCGATGTTTTTTATTTTCTTCAGAAAAGAACGGATTGCTCATCAATGATATATTGTTCCCACGAGCATTTCTTTTCTTTTCTGCATAAATTCATAGCACTGGACGGTGGAAATATTTTTTACGTATCTATTTCTTATAATAAGGATTGAAATTGCAGATACTTGTACTGAGTATATTATCAGAGCTGGATTAGAACGTTCTCTACCTGCCGTCGGTGTATTACATTGTCCCGTTTATCTATTACATTATAATTTGTAAATTAGTATGACACACGCGATACTTGGGGAGCAAGTCGGCTCACGTGTAAAAACATTTGCAAAGAAAGTAGGCAGAGGGACCACACAAACACATAACGCCGTAACCTGAACGCACAGGAGCGTGCATATACCAAACCGTCAAATATTGATACAAGCGAGGCAGCGAACGTGTTCGAGAAAGACGGACACCGGGTATGTGTGTGCGCCGCAGACACACGGCGTGTGGAGGAGCTTCGTGCGCAACACGGAGAGAAAGTCGGTGCCCAGCGGCACATAAGAAGGGCAGGGAAAAGCAAAGGTGGGATAGCAGGAGGTACGTAGCGAAAGGGGAGAGACAGAGAGGCACGGCGGGTGCAAGAGTAACCGTACCGAACGCTTAAAGAGCCACGGGGGTGTTCAACAGCGTTCCGCACTCGACGACGAAATGGCCTCCCGCCGCTTTATCGAAACGGGAAAACCAATCCTCCCTCTGCACCTACGTTCGCCTTTCGCGTATGTGCCTATATTACCTTCGATCCGCATCTCTGCAAGCCCTGGCCAGCCTCTACAGGCACCGACGCGCCGCTTACCCACCGCCGGCTGCAACCCTCCTCTAACCCCTTCGTCCTCGACCCTGCACTAACGTGTTCGGCATCTCTCCTCGAACCAGCCTCCCACCATGACGTTCGCTATGTTCCTAGCCAGCCGCAACCCTCAGGAATTTCATTTCGTATGCCAGGCTAATTATGCGCCGGAGTTTTACACACGCGCCCGGCCCCCCTTTTGCCGCTTCGAAATACGTCCTGCACTGCGGCCTCGTCTCTTTTCGTACAGGAACGGGTTTCGAGCGGCAAGCGCGTTTTCTGAAATCTCGCCATCCTTAAGGAATCGCTACGGTAAGCCGCTCTGGACCGTGTCTTGTTAGAGAGTGGCTTCGTTTGAACGACTGGAAGGTTCTCAAGTCTATTTTTGTCGCCCCGGTTGCAGGTTTGGTAGGTAAATGATGGGGAAAAGTATGTGTCCTTCCTAGCGGTTGAAATTCGTGGGCTTAATTCATATGAGGAGCATATATGTATATATATATTTTAGTGTAAACTAAGAGGCTTGATGTTATACTAGTATATCGGGTAGGGAATACAGTTTTGTTTATTATCTTGATTGCTAACTGTTACTACTGGACCAGTTTAGCTTTTCTATTATCCACATCTTTCGTTTGCAAAGATTTACACGGTAATATAAGAAAGGACCTTTTGCTTTTTTCCATTAATTTATATCTTCTAGGTTTGTTAATAGTCAGGATGTATCGAAAGTGAATTTGGTCGTACAATAATGCTGCGCTTGTGTGGCAGCGTTGTGTGGTAAGTACTTTGAAGTACTTTTTCCCATCTTGTCTGAAGTTCTGAGGATAAAGAATGTTTCGCTGTGGTTGGCGATTTTATCTCTTTGCCCTTTGAACGATAGAGGGAGGCAGTTGGGTTTCGTTTCAAAAACTGTGTGTCACTTTTAAAACATAGACCACCGTGGCCAGGTTCTGCAAGCTTAATCAAAGTAACGAACAAAATGATTTGGATATAATAATATGGAAATAATTTATCATTCTGCAGATATAATTTACTGATGTAAGGGACAATGAAAAATGAAATATTTTTAAATATTTGCAACAGTACTTGATGGAATTATAATGCTCGTAGCATTGTATCAATCAAATATTGCTCGCAGGCATATAGGCAGGATCGATCCAGTTATCGTTAAATGAAAATCGATGGAAGCATTTACCTTGGGATATAATTATTAAACTGGTTTCAACAAATGTAAACTTACATTAACCCCACGCCAAGTTTCACCACACATTGTCAACACACGTTCGTTACACACCGCGCTGAATATTCATATACTTATATGCGAGCCGTGAAATTGCTACTTAAAAAACGTTTTACCACGCTTCAAAGTAATTCCACTCGCGATGTTATACATTACTCGGAGAAGTCATTACAGAACTAATTTAAATTTCTTAAGGGTCTTAACTTCCCGAACTTCTCTTAAAATTTTACAATCGCGATTGACCAAATTATCAGTTTTTCCATAAATTACCCAGAGAAAAAACCAACGGCGCCTTTCACGCGTAAAAACGAACTTTTACGATCTCCCCTAAATTGCTTAAACTTTAAACGGGTGGCACCGACGACAATTCGTCCGCGTGATCGAAAGTTTCCAGTCCAAAGCGAAAGTCCTCTAATCACGAGGACATACGGTCGCCGTTTCATGCAGTTGTCGTATACCAGCGAAAGTAATCTATCCGAGAAAACGATACTGGGAAATTCTGGAAAAGGGGACATTGCGAGCGGGAGAAGCGTATTATTGCGGGAGTTCGCTCTAATACGAAGGTGCTGATAGCTGTGATTGCTCGACCAACGACATAGGGATGGGTTAGTGGTTGTAGCGGTGATTCCCCCGGCAACCACCCACCACCCAACAGTTACTACCACAAACATCTATTCGCCTTCCAGTTTGCAGACTCTTTCCTTCGCTCTCCCTTCAGTTATCCATCTTTGTTGGCAACCGTGCCCATGTTCCACCCAACGACGATCGTCGCTTCCTCCGCCCGGCCATCATTTACCACCCCCTGCGCTGCGATTAAATGGTCGCGAAATTGCGACGATTTTATGCATACCGAAAGGCTTGCCGGTTGTGCCGAGTGCTGCGGCCGAGATGAAAAAGTTGACACAGAGAAATGATCTTTAATTTTCTCAGATAAAGCGTAGACCGACCTTATCTCTTGGCTGTTACACGACGACCAAACACGAATCGCGTGGAAATCGATTTTGTACACATTCCTCAAAGCCGGACTGGGTTTTCCGTGGAAACAATTAAACTGCTCTCGTTGATTTACGTTCAACACATTATTTTATGCTAATGGGTGACACTCGTGTCGAATTGTAGCATAGGACAATACGGCTGTGTAATGTGAAAGGTAGAGAAAATTGATAAACTCAGATCCTTTGCTCTTTCCTCTTAAAATATACATACGTATATTTAAACGTACATTGCACCTTTTACATCACACTGGGAACGTTTTTTATTTAATTTGGCTTGTGGAATAAGTCACGCTGGATACGGAAGTAAATTATTTATTAAGGAAATGCAGTACGAAGTTTCGCCATTTGATGATGCTGAACGTAATTATCAAGGGAATTTATTTCAATAATGAAATATTGAGCGCCAAGGAAGTATCTTGCCAGTGAAATTGAAAAAAATGCAAAATGTAGAGTTAGCGAAAGGTTTGTATAATAAATACGAGTAAGTACGTGTATGATAATTATTGATTCTACGTTTCATTTATCTAGAGTATTCAGAATTAGTGCAATGCGTTAATTAAATAGTCAACTTTATCGCATTTAATAATAGACAAACTCGAGGGTAAGAAATAAACGCTCGAAAACAATACAATCTTCGAATCGACAGCTTTTGCGCCCGTATGCATAAAAATGATTCTTCGACTGTTCGTGGGAAATTAGAATATTATTCGCAGAAGCATAGGAGTCGACGAGAGAATAGCGAAGTTCATCGTGAAACATTGTTCCCCCGCGTGTGCCAATATCTTTTTACGTTCCCAAACTGGGGTACTCCCAGTTCGCTGGACAACGATATATCAAAGCTATTTGCAATAATAATTTCCTTGGTCCATTTCCATGCAAAAAGATACACGATCTGGCGGTGCACTCGCGACCCTTGAAAGTGATGTATGATTTTGATTGGTCGAATCGAAGTAGACGTCGCCGAGGGGAACAAACGAGCGCCGATTTACATCGGAAATCCGGCAGTGAAATTGCGGGAGAACCGAGTAGGTTTATCGGTACGATTTGTATAATCGTCAAAGTTTTTGGGAATCGGGCTGGACGACCGTACGAGCAGAACGTCTCCCTCCAAGCAAACTCGATCGATCTTCGCCACCAGGAATCTAATTTTAAACCAGGTCTGTCAATTTTCCTCTCTTTCACTGATTGACAGAGCGGGCAGAAATTTTTCTTGCAATTATACGCGTGCGACGGAGCTGTACGAAGTGTGCTTTATATTTTCACTGATTTCAACTGGGGGTTGTAATTATTTTTCATTTATACAAGCACGCGTGCGAATTTATGATATCTGTGATTTTTATTGTTATCTTTCTTTGCACAAATGCATGACATAAAAATTGCTTTAGGTATATGCGACGTTTACTAATGATAGTTTCACGTTTTCAAAGCAGTACTAATTCATATGAACCGAAGACAATTGAATTTTGATAAAAATGAAAGTAAGACAGCCGATAATGCTCTAACTGTAAGCAATATTTGTAAATCTTTCGAACGAGATTAAAAATTAAAACTACGGTATTTTATTCATGTTTAATTTCCTCAAGTATGTTATTATAACAAATATCACAGATATAACATAATCTTAATAATTGTGTTTCTGTATTTAACACAGGAATCATGGATTACAAAAATTTCGTATAAATCACATTCTACATAGTATAAAGGAATCTATTACGTAAATTGCCTTGAGAAAACTGTTTTTAAAAGATCTAACTCTATTTTCACTCTTTGCACTTGCCACGAAGTCCGCACTCGAAGATATATATCAATGTACCGTAGCCAGGAGAAATGGCTTTCAATTGCTCTTTGAAAAAAGGACCGTCTGGATGTTTTAATGGACGAATGGTTCTTACAACGACCTACTGTTTAGCTGCAGTCCAGAAAAGCAGTACAGAAAAGATACATGGCAGGGATACATTGTCTCTAGTGCGAAATACATCTCTAGTGCAAGCACTTCTAGCAACAATACCTACGGGACCGTGTGTTCCACCTGTACAGGTCAGGTTTCGGAAGTATCACCACCATCGAAAGAGGTCACCAAATGCACCCCCCTCCCATGGTTTGTGCTGTTGCTGGAAAATTTACAGCGTAATTGGTCACTTTGGGATGCTGACGCTGCCCCGGCTCGATCAATAAACCAATGGAGAAAAATTTATCGGCGAAGGAACTGTTACGCGGACAAATGCTTCTATAATATTGCGTCCATTTTTAATCTCTATGGTTGAGAAAGCATGTTCCGAGAACGCGAATTGTTCACTGTCCTTGAAGATCGAGTGTCTGTAGTGAAATACGGATAGAAAGTGCCACTACGTGGCGAAACAGTTCGAAAGTTTTTAAATTGTTTATTTAAAATTTAGTGCTTTCTGTTTTTGGAATTCAATACCACTCACTCGTGTATACAGTGACTTAAATTAGAAGTAATTGTCTTTCTTGAAAACGATTAGTATCTGTGACAATAAATTGGAAACTCCAACAATGGTATTAATGCCTTTTTCTGACACTATTTATAAAAATTATTTGTATTCATCTCTTTATTATTGTATTAATTATTATATTGAGTTTTTTGTTCATGATATTCGTTATTATATCTATATTTTGTTATTGCACTAAATTATTATACCAACGGTATTGTTAGCGAACATTGCAATATTTTTTGAATAGAAAGTTATATATCGCAAACATAATTTATCATTTAGATCAGTCAAGTGTCTAAATGTTGCCGCTTTAAAGTTTCCATAGCTGATATCTTCGAGGCTCGCAATTTCGCAGAAAAGTAACAGCCTTATCATACGTGCGTACGCAAAACCACCTAGCACAGTATGTTTATACGCCAGGACTTTATGATTCACTGGCAAATGGTTTCCCCGGAGAGATAATTAAAAGAATACAAACATAAACCTTTGTAGGTTAATTCTGTTTTAAGCATTTACGCTTGAACAACATCAGACGCCTGCGAACACATTTTACAGTTCATCAAATTAACCGAAAAAATATTATTCCTACCTACACTTGAAGAATATTCAAGACCCTTGGGCCACAGGGGGGAGTGTTTTCAGCCATAACAAAATTACGGGCTCAGATAAAGCTACAATGAGCTGGTCATAATTTATTCATAAAAGCCTCCGCTATTTCGCCGCGTAATATTACCGCGGGGTTAATATTCCATGTACCTTTTGGTAAAATATTTCGTTCATCATTCACCGTTAGCAGTGTTGCAAGTTGCAATATCCATAGTAATAAAAGCAACCACGAAATTCTCTACAAGAGGCTACTTTTTTCGTTCACTAACTCCATTTATCCATTCGATTACCGACTTTATAAATAGAGACAGACAAAAAGGAAGAAGAAAAAAGGAAGAAGAAAGGCCACGGACGGTACACGAGCGTCGAAGCTGCAGAAATACCTGTGAAACTTTTACACGGCAGCAATGCACGAACCGTGCAATGTACGCACAGTGCCTATAAATAACGCAAATTATTGAGGATGATATTCTCTGAAGATAATTCGACAGAAGAGGCTTAGTATTAAACTTCATCGGCTATGCCGGTCGCTTTAACAGTTTATTGATCACCGGCATCTGCGTGCCTTCCATCTTCCTCCGCGCCTTTCGCATTTCACGCTCTGCGGATGCATCGAGAAAATGCGAGGGAGTGGAGCAAAAAAAACAAGGGAAGAACAAAAAGGGCGCTCAGAAAGAGGAAGAGCGAATGGCAAGGATTTAAAACGGTGCTGAGCTCTTCATCCCTCCTACGACCCCGTCCCGTTCGTACGCTTTCGTTTTTCCAGTCAATTGTAAATAACAAAGGCTCCAATTTCCTTCAATTTGGCGAACGCGAGGTACAAGATGCCGGAACGTTCCCGGCAATCGCGTGTTCGTCTTCTCGCGGAACTTTCTTTGGAAACGTCGCATTTTCCATCCCGGCTACGGGGCTTTGCGTCGAACTCGAAGAACGAACGAGAGGTACGTCCTTCCGCGCACCCTTAATTCGAATCACGCGCGGATTTCGTATTCTGTCCGAAAGTTTTACATCCAGCCGCATTACCGAGTCAGGAAGTCAAACTGACCCCGGAGATACTGGAGCAAAAGGAACTGGAACTCCGTCGTTCGGATAGTTTAAAGAGCCCGTCCCCGCAATAGTTTGCTCCTCTCTTCTCACTCGTTTAAATTGCGGCTAACAATTTCTGTCGATCGTGTGGCTGCGCGCGAACTGTATTACCTTATTGTATTATCTTAATGAGATAAGTTAGATTGCTACTTTGGAGGGCAAAGTTCCGCGCGGAATATATGCTTGTCAAGGCGCGCTAGATCGATGCTTCCCGAACCGGTGTACACTCATCTTAAACGAATCTGAATTAGAATCTGTGTTGACGGTTCGTGCTCGAAGCATCGTTGGGAACCAATTTTCATCAATTTCGAATAGAGATTGGAATCGTAATTCTGCTGTGCCTTCGCATACTGTTCCGTCGTGGAACACTCGCACGAGTGTTATTAATAATTTTCCGCGCTGGACTTCTTCGCGTGTGCGATCGGATAGTTTTTCATTATTGCGCGCCTAATGGAATAGGGTTGAGCGACGCGGAAAATTTCTCCCATAGGAATTATGATTTCGCACAGTTGCAAACTTTCGGAAATTGACAAGCGAAATGGATTACCTGCGGAAGATTGAATAGAAGATTGTTATAATTCGATAGGGGATGTTTATGGATGTGTAGTATGTCGAAATGTATCTGAAATATTTGCAGGGTGCCCGTGGAAAACGTGTTTATTATTATCTCATTTCATTTAGATTCAAGTTGCAATAGATCGTGATGACTGTTTTAATATTGCTGTTTCTGCGGGGAAATGATTTACAGATTAAACTAATCAAAGCTTCTGTACATGTGAAATATACAAAAAATATGTATAAGTTATAAACTACAAGTGCACTTTTAAAAGTATAAAATACATTCTCACCATATCCCGAGCATCAAACAATTTAGTTCAGCCTTGTGCAAAAATAAACTATAATAATGACAATAGTGTTCGCATAAGTATGACTGGTCATAATTCATAAACATGAAGATTACTGTACGTTCTCGAATGGAAGACTAACATATAAAGTTTATCCAATGATATTTTACGAAATTAGATCCATTCGTTCAGTCTGTCTGTTTTCCCGTAACAACCGCAAATCTGTAAAAAAGAAACACGGGAGAAACGAGAGGGCAAATATTGTTTCACTGATAAATTAGAATCCTTTGTTTGCGGCTGAATTTATTTATCGTCGCTGAAAGCGGACGTCGGGAGTTCAAACAAAATTTCAAGTGATACAGATACGCTTTGAGCAGACACTTTGCGGCCGTGCCAGTCGCGTTACAGCGTGCAACGAGATTTCATCGCAGCATTCCTAGCAAACACGGTTTCCGAGCTGCATTGCGCACTCAATGGTTAATCCTGGTCCGAGTCGGTCTATCGGAGCCAATTTCACTGGCTATTCGTGGTCGATATACCTACGAGAAGCACGCATACAGGCCTCCAATCATTTTCAGGACTTACACCAATGATCCGTAGACGAATAAATCTCGATCACTTGGGAATGTCCGTCTTTTGGGATATTCTAATCTAGAACTTTCCAAAATCTGATCCTCTCATCGTTTTTGTTCCTTGTTTATTATTATTTATTTTTTTTTAATCGCAGTTTCATTAATGCGTTACAGTAGAATACATAGAATTCAAGTTAGTTACTCATCGGGAGATGTGGATTCGATTGAGACAAGTGTCTGTGAATTGAGTGCAGAAATGGTAGTGAAGTGTTCTTGTCGCGTGAAACGTATAAAATCTTTTTCTTTTGATTTGCGAAACTTTCGAGGGCAATCGAAGAGTGGCGCTTGTTAGACGGGTTGTTGACGCTTGCGAGGCCTGCAAGCTACATGTATATACATATTTCGCGATGTTACACGGTTGCAACTTTACGGGAACTTCGAATACGTTTTACTCAAAGTGACAATTCTCGCGTCGGTGACGTTTCTGCATATAAAGTAAAATCTTGCTACCGCTCGAATCAAAATTGAATTGATATCCATAGTATTTTCCTTTGTATGGGTGGTGAATCGATGGCATACATGAATTTTACACGCATTCAAATATTGCCATTTAGTCGACCACGACTTTACGTTCTTTATTCTGTTTCGAACAATCGTAATAGCGTGGACTACAATAAAATAGGAATGAAGTTACTCTCAAAGCTGAGGATAAGCTGAGTAGCTTCGTTTGTTCTTACTATAAAATTTAGCAGGTACAGTGGTGCCTACCTTGAATACTGTTAACAGATAAGAATAATATCAAGAAACTCTTTGTTAAGATGATTAAGGAGTTAACAGGATAAAATATCGGTTATTTTCAGACCATTTAATAATCAATGTGTATAATATTCTAGTTAATATAGTACAAATATTTTTACAATATCAACCACTTATGGTCCAATCTTTTTCTCTGAACTGTACCCTGTGTCAATGATTATTTTCACAGAACAATTATGGATAACAAAGTACTGTTACTGGCAAATAATAGAATTCAATTGCAGAAAGGGTGAATACTAACACTTAAGCAGCTGAAAGAACGGGGCGAATTTCTTCATAACTGTTCGTTCGTCTCACCTCAACGGTCTCGTTTGTCGAACGTGAAAAATCGTCTGGGAAACGTTTGCCTAGAATAGAATATCCGCCCAAGTGGTCATTTTTTGCATATTCACTGACAGATTTTCAGTGACGAGTCGAATGCACGCAACCCCCGTGGCACATTTCCTAAGGGATACCAGACTTTCTGCTCCGCGGCAATTCCAACCAATTTACTATTCATGCTGTTTCGATGTGCGCCTAGCCGCGGGCTGTTGTGATACGGGCAACCAATCAAAAACTCTCGTCGGAACAACCGACTGGCCAGCTGTCGGCGCAACAAGCAGAAACCTCGAATCACCCCCTGCAGCGAGGAAGTATTGTTGGCGGCGAGAGAGACACACAGAGATACAGTGGGGCAGGGGGTTGGTGGAAGGGGTGGATGCAGAGCAATAGAGGGAACGGGAGGAAGACATGGAAATATAAAGCTAGAGGGCAGAGGTTTTCCTGAAGGGGAGGGCACGCTCGCCTGTTGTTGGTAGGCTGTTTCGTTTGTTGACGTTTCATCCGAGCACCGCAGGTATTTCATCCACCAAGCACGCTTGTGTGAGCACAACGCGATGTACACTTAGCGCACACCGGTGCCGCGCACGCTGCTAGAGAAAAGAGCACTTTACTCGCCCCTTGGGCTATAAAAGTAATTATCGCCAGTTGTTAACGATTTAGCGTGCGTGCCCTTTGGAGATCGGGTTTTCGACGTTACCTGGAAACGTGAACCATGGACGGCGATATTCTGACGAATTATACGCGTGGTATATAATACCGTGGAAGCTGCGAATGGCGGAATGGTTTTAAGTGAGACTTTCAATCGCTTCGCTGTCGACTAAAATAAGGAAAAGCGGTGGAATATATTTTCGTTTCCCTTTGCGAGAGAAAGTTGCTTGTAGTTTGTGTTTAAAAAATAGGGAATAACGTATTTCATCCGTGCTGTTGATAATGAAACTTTGAGGTTTAATGATAGACTGGGAAATGGATTGAGTAATACGACGAATAGATTAGCGAAGGGGACTTTGTTAACGAATGGGTTAATTGGCATATTGGTACAGGCAGATCGATTTCCTCTCCGTATATTTTTAGTGAAAATTCATTGATCTAATATTATCGTAATGGATAGTTACAAAGGAATACGCTGTGACATATTTTATATTCCAGCGTTGAATATTTTTGTTTAATTAATCATTGATTTTGTTATTGTACTTTTTGCTTTCGCAAGCAATTTTTTTAAGGACGGTATTTTTTCTATTTTGCGCAGAACGTGGTTGCGCCTTCCATTAAAAGTGCAGCACGGCAGTCCAAACAAACACGTTCATATCGTATTTCATATACATATACAGATTTCGTTTATAAGCGAAACAAATGAATATTCCGTTCATGTTTCAAAAAGATAGGGTTGCTTGCGCTGGGCCATCTATGGAACGCTAAAGGAACAAATTCATTTTGAAGGTGAAAGAAAATTCTGTTCTAAAAATGTTGCACAAACATATGAAAACAATATTCAGACGTACGACTATTATTCAAAACTTGAGAAAAGTACATTGCTTTATTTTTTGGTCAATGTACAATATTTTTTAATACGAAACTTTATTAATAGTTAAGGAAATTGTGACCAGTATTTCACAAATATTCCTTATTTTTCACTGATTATATCGCTGAATATTTAATTTTATTTTATTTCACAGTTTATACGATTTTCGTCAGTTATGGAAGTGTTTCTTTCTCAACTCAAATGTAATTTTTCTCGGCAAACAAATTGAGAATCGGCCACTCAAATCTAACTCATATCCACCTCATAACTAAGGAAGAACCGAAGAAATGCCCGGACTGCGACGAAAACTATAGCACCGAACACATTTTTCTACGATGCCCCAAGTACACAAGAAAAAGACTCAAGCACAATATTTCCCATGAAGTTCGCACCCTGCTTAACAGTCAACATCAGTGCATAAATGCAGTAAATTTTCTAAAAGACATTGAATTGTATAACTCTATATAGCCACCTAATACTGTACAAAGCTCCCCCCGAAATTTATAACACAGGAAAAAACCAAAATAACGACAGTGGTCGCTAATAACCACAATGGTGTATGCGAACTTAAACAATTAAATTAAATTAAATTAAATACGATACAAAACAAATGATCATGCAGTTTTTATTATGTTCTGTGTGTGCGTGTGTGTCTGTTCATAAAAACACATTTTTGACAATTAATATTGAACATATTATAAAATAGTATTACATTATTGCACTATGCAACACGCTATTCCACATACATATTTTTACCTGATCAATAAACAGGTTTCAAAAATTACACCCACATTGATCCATAAAATGTAAATACAGCAACGACGCCTGACAGAGACTCATTTAATTAATATATTACCTTAATCAACCGAGATCGAAATACGTTTAAACGTATTAAGAATTGAACATCAGCTTCGAGGGGTGAATTGTAATCGAAAGAACTGGGAAGTTTCCAGAGTAAATCCACTTGGAGGACAAAGAAGAGGATCCTCTCGAAGGTACACTTCGCTTCAAGTTGATATCTCAATTGGTCCCAGCGATATATGACTTGAAATTGTAGCGTTTAAAATGTAAGGGATGTTGAATGGCGTCTGGACTTCTTGGAAACATCGTGACCCACTTTTTTCCACTTTCAACGTACACGCGCGTCGTGCGAGTGCCAATGGTAGAAAAAATCGCTGACTCTGCTTCCTTTGCTGACTATCGTACAGGTGTCAAGCTTAGGATAGGTCAGCGGGAAACGTCTGAGAGAGAGGTCTGATTGTGCGAGCTTGAAAGGCATTGTGGAATGTTTGAAATTCCGTTTCTGTATCGCAGTCAAGGAATAGCGTTTTATCGTGGAACAAAAACGACTTTAAAGAGGAGGGTCTCGTTCGTTTGGCTGAGCAAGCCTGAATTCTTGCAATTATTTATAAAGATAAACAATCACGTTTAGCGGAAGATAAAGTACATAACATTCCATGTGATATACTGTACCCTTTCTAATTGTTTGTAATACGAGAGAGTGGTTTGTTGAAAGAATTTATAATATGGACAGCTTAATTGTAATTTATATTGATAAATAGGGAAAGAGGAATTTTATTTATTTTAAAATTAATTATTTACAGGTCCATGAACCACTATAAGGATTATTTGGCGAATTACAATTAGTAAGTCTATTGATTCAGTGTTATAATTTGTTTGTGGAGTTTAGTTTCTTTTGGAAAATATGGAATCTGTGAAATCTGTTCAAGACGATTTAATTTTCAATGCGTGGCTGATTTTAATTTGAATATAATATCGAAATGGGCATACAATATTGAGTGAAAAATTTAGATCATTTTCTTAATTTTAAAAACGTCTTGCTAATGGTCCATTAACTCGAGATTAGTATTTTAGCGACTAATAATGATGAACTTTCTTTCTATCTATTTTAGCTTGGAAGAGCTTCATGAATTATGAACTTAACATTATTAATTTTGCAATAGCCATTGGCGTAGTGTGAAATGCTCTGTGGTTGCAAACATGTGGCCGGTGGGTTCACTTAGAATAATACAGCGGTATGAAAATAAATGTATTAATGTTAACCGTTTAATATACCAGTTACTTTGAAGGGAACAATAATTCGAGATGCAAGTGTTATTTTAGTTATGTTACTGTAACTTTCTCTCTGTCCCTGCAATTGTATTTGTCAAGTATTATTGTAATATATTGTTCCATTAAAAAATGTACTCATTTATCTTCATATTAATAAAGTTGTGGACATTAAGCGCAGCATTTCTCAAACCAAGTTCACCTAATATTTTGTTCTCCGTGGAAAATTAATACTCATTTCGGTTTGATGCAAAATGTTTTATCGAATTAATTTCCATTCGAGATTAAAAGTATAATGTTCGAAGAACATAGGGTCGGAGCACCAAATGCGGTAGTAACCAAATATTCTTACTACGACTAAATGTTTAAAGTTTCTATTTAGCGTGAAAGTTCAAGAACGGGGCGAAATTTAATGTCCAGCGTACTGCAGCCCTTTCTAACACTAACTAACAAGTAAGTAGTAACTAGTCTTCAACTTCTTGGATTTCGTTCGAATTCAGTTTTACCTTCGATCCTGAGAAAACCATCGACAACTACCTTGTAATAGAAGCTTGACGTACAGTGTATCGTGTTAAAGTTTGTAACGTGATCAAGAAGACTTTGTATATGTAAAACTTGGGTGAGAGAATCTTAAAGCAAATTTGGAAATATAATGATAATATTGAATACTATTTACCATTACTGTATATGATGGAAATTCCTTCTTTAATCATTGAACTATATGCTTGTTGGTTGGATGCTACAAATTTTATATTGACACAGTAAAGGGATAAATATTGAATAAGTATTATTTGCATATTAATTACTAAATTAATAAACGAATGGCTTAATGGTGTTAATGAATATATTATAACCAGCAATTATGTGAATATATTATGTATAAGTTATGGACGTGCGTAGTGTTAATATGTTACAAAATAATGAAATACATGAAATGTGAATCCCTCATAATTGAAAAACCGTAATTATTATTTTAATTGTGATATGTGTTCCATTATAATACATTTAAAATATATTTACTTATATTTAACACATGTGTTTCGAAATTTGAAGTGAGAATAGTTATTTAATTTTTACCACGAAACAAAATTGTAAATAACTTTCCCAGCGAAAAAGAAAATTAGAAGCATTCAACTTCCAGACTTAATACCGAATAGAAAATAATCGTGAACAGTTGAAAACGTTTCTCACCAGAAACAATAACGTGAATTGTAATTTTCCTTCTAAAAAGTTCCATAAATTATTTTATACTTGGCCAAAGGCATATCATCAATGAAATTAATATTTCCACCAAGAGATCTACTTCGATTAAATTTCAATATTTTCTGCACTTGCGATAAAAATCATGCCAAACCCTCGTCACGTTCTTCCACAGCATCTCCCACCACATATTTTCACCGTGAGAAGTGTCGAAATTCCATTTCGTTCCCAAAGAAGTAATACAAGGTTCATGGAGGGAGATTAGAGAACGAAGAATCGGTTGAAAGCGAGCGATAGATTCCGGTGTCTTGTTCCCTTTAGCGATGGCACGGTTACCTACGAGCCAACGACACGCATACGATACTGGTCGTATTCGAGTATAGGCTATGGGGATTCATGGAACATAGTATCCCCTGCACGCGCGAGCTCTTGCGCACTTTAGTGCCGTGAAGCATGCCGCCAATTTCCAACACGACTCGACACTTAGCCCCAGCAAACGGACTAGCCCACTTATTCGATACCGCCACGTCGGTTCTACGTCACCCTAGATGGACTGGCCTTCCGGTGCGTTAATGTTGCGTTAAGCCTGCGTTGCGGCGAAATCCATTCGCGTGTGTGTACCAGGTATACGCATTATGATTAGGGGCATATTGGCGTAGAAAATTGGTCAGGTGAATTGTAGTTAGTTTCCTTTGAACATTATATAGATATCAGGTAACGCGAAGGGTTTTTGCTTTCCCCCTTTTTCCATTAACCCTTTGACGACGTCGAACGTGTAATTAAAAGCAGATTGTGATGCAGACTATGATACGAGTAATTGACTGCCACAGGAAAGTTAAGAAGTAATTTTTTTTAGTACGTCGTCGGTCGTTTATGCTATGCAAAAACTAATGCTTGTCCCTAAATATTGCGGACGCGTAATTTTAGACAATTTAACGGCACCGAAATGGTAATAAAAATGTAGATTATTAATTGAGTACATGGACGCAAATTAAATCGTGCTGCGGTTTCAGATATTCATAGATCTTTTACTCATTCTGTGCGCGCCTTCCATGGCTCTAACTTGATTTAATCTAAGAGAAAATAATTATGAACTAACAATAGTCTCCTTACCTCAGATTAATTTAAACCGCCCCATTTCTTCTTTGAAATATTCCTAACCAAAGTTGGGCACCCTAACTGCAGCTTCCTATTTTTTTAGTAACTTTTCTGTTCTATTAAAAATAGAAGTTTTCTATTTTTATATTAATTTTTCTATTTTTTATTAATTATAAAATATCGGAAATTCTATCAGTTTCAATTGTACCGAAATAAAATTCTGGATGTGGAATATTTTGTGGAAATAGTGATTCGAAAAGTATTATTTATCCAAATTATCTTATTCTTAATAAAAATGTGAGAATGCATTAATATTTTTGACATATTAATATATTAAATTTTTCTTACATTTTAACACTTCATATTCTTGACGCTCTAACTATTATATAATACATATTTACTTATTGTATGGAATCTGTCTCGTAGTTCTGCGATATTATTAACACCGGTGCATTGCGTGATAATATAGCTGAACCAATTATTGATTTAATCATGTTTGTCACAGTTGATAATACCGTGTACTCTACTCTAGCTATTGTAGTCCACTACGTCGAGCATATCGATTTGTCAAATGCTTTCTGTTGAAAAGTATCGAGTATAATGGGAATTATTCTAGTTGTATTCAGCAATTGTGATGAAACACAATTGTACACATCAAATAGTGACTTTAATTTATTTTGGTACTGCTTCTAATTGAGAATTAGTACTCATCGGCGAGAAATCGAAGTTAAATGCATTTATACTGCACTCTATTTCGACGGATTGCATTAAAATCACAGGTATTCTAGTTTTATTATATTCGTTAAACGACAGTTATAAATTGGTTAAAATTAGTAAATCGCAGAATATTCTATTCCTTGTATTTCTAAATGCTAAAAAAAAGGCAGATAAAAACATCTGTAATTACAATATCGCGTAAAGATCATTAAATCGTTGTCATTGACTTTTATCAGAAAAATAAAACAAGCTCAACTATTGTGTTTTTAATTAAACTACTATTTTATTGGCACTAACTGGCAACTTCTTCAATTTCGGGCGAAGTTGTAAAAAAGGCAGACGGTAATGACGGTCATCAAAGTTGTCAAAAAACAAAGAAAGTACTTTTAGATTTAATACGCCCATTTTTTGAAAGAAGTCTCGTTTTCGAGTTTTCATTACTTTTCCTAGCTTTTAATACGGCATGACAAGTTTCTGCTTTATATCTCCGCGATAAGTTTCGTTTCAGAGATTAAACGTCGGGAAAATGAAAGAGCGTCGTTGATTCTTTTAAAGAGTAGCGATGCGAAATCGACAGCACTCATGGTTTGGTTACGAACGATTCAGAGTCGACGGCGATACAAACTTTCAACATTAACCCAAGCCCAAGTTGGTCTCTTTCACACGCCAGCAATCATATTTTTGCCTGACCGCAAAATTAACTAATTGCTGGGGCTATAAAATATTGACCTAGTTGCTGACGAACTTCGGGATTCTGTCGAATTAAATTCTGGTTTGACCCAACTGTGCTGCCCCTGGCTTCTTTCTTTCTTTTTCTTCTGCAACATCGCGATTACGAAACCTTTACATCGAAGGTCTTATCTTGTTTTTCTACATATAAAGCCTGACATATGTGGGGGGTTTAGTATATATGGTACAAGGATTATTTATTGATTTTATGTCTAACTATTATTTTTAAGGCACGGAATAATAAAAATGTACGCGGTGTTACTTGTACAGATATATCATTTGTTATTATAATTGTTACTGACAGGTGTTGCTTTATGTATTAGAATGTTGAAATGATGTTGGATATCTTCAATTCTGAAATGGGACTTCTTATATTTTTAAGTAAAATAGTGTCCTCTAGTCTTTGTTAATTTTTGTTTATTTTTGGAATAGAATATTTACTGGTTAATTATATACATAGTATGGTACTAAGTCTTCTTTTCCATTGTACTCCGCGAATAATATTCTACAATTTTTGTATTTTTGCTGGACAAATAATATTAGACTACTAGAATTTCCATATTGTATACATTAAGCCGCAATTGTTACTACGAACTTCCTAAAACAATTTCTGTACATTTGAATATTGAAGTGAAACCCGCTTCTTGCTTTACGCGCTTCATTTATGTATTCATGAAAATTCAGTTCGAAACTTGATAACGTAACTACAATACACGGTTTTTAATCAATTTCGCAATAATTATCTCCGACCCGTAATGCAAACGATTAAACAATTTGAACAAAAGAAAGTCTGAATATATTTTATCGTCGATACCGAAACGTTCGAAAGTTCGAAACACTTTGCAAGCCTGTTCTTTTCCAGTAAAATATACCGCGCGAGTTTTCGTAAAGAATGTATAATGCAAGGGTTAATGGAGACCCGGCAACATGTTTCTATTACATGAAAGTATGCAGATGAGTCTTGAGACCGTAGTTATGCAGCGTCATATTTTGGATTTGTAGATGAGGCTCGGTGCAATCGTCGGGATGCTCCCAGAGAGATACCGAGGCAACCAGCAGAAAAGTCCAGAATCGTATAAACTCCGGCGTGTAATTCAGGCGAGCGAAACGATAGTCTATAAACTTGCAGCCGGAACTTCTTGTGTTTTCCCTGAACGCGAGCAATGTGTCTTCTAGACCCTGGCTTCGCCCCACTCGATATTTTTCAAAGTATCCTACCTCTTTTCTTACGTACGAATTACTTGTCTCGTTCGTGGGCTCTCCTGTTGCAAGTGACTTGACGAAAATGTTTCGATCTGTTTATCGACGAAATTATGGGAGATTTAATTGTTCATACGTACTAATCATTATATTTGGTAATTAATATCAACTTCTGTTTAGCTGTTTTTGTCTCGTTTTCGTGTTTGTAATAGTTCTCCGTTTACACACGTGTTATGTGTAAGTGGATTTCTTAACTGTGGCAATGGTAATTATTTAATTAACTTTTATAATAATTTTATTGTTATTGGATATTGAGTTCCAAGTATTTATAATACAGAAAAATTATGTATTCAAAATAATTAGTCACAAGTACGTATGAAGAATTACATTATACAGCGAATATCAATGTCTGACACATGGCGGACATGTTCTACTTAAATCCTGTTTTACACGGTCCAGCTAGGCCTATGAGAAAATTCTGTTTGCCCAAACTGTTAAAATAACAATTGGAAGAAATAGAATAGAGATTTGGCATTCATTAATTTACGTAGCAGCAATTCAATTATTATTTGAATTACTGTCGCCTGTAAAAGGACTATCGTTCTTTTTATTTTAATAATTGAAATCTAGGATCAGCTACTGTTATTGTAAACCTGGCATTAGAAATTCTAACATTCTGAATATTTCTTAAAGCATTACTATGTGCGAAAATTTAATTTGAAAAGATATTGTGAACAAATGAATTCTTTAAGGTTACACTTTGCAAATATCAATATCTATAAGCAATATTTTTTTCCCCTCCCGATTGGGACAGAAAGAATTTTATTTATCAAGACAGGCTGAATAATAATAACACTTTTAACGATTTTCCTCAAATTGTTGAAGCGAATACAATCAATTTACGTCGCCTTGACGTTGTACATACGTATCATTCAATTCGAGCCTACATCCGAGCAGTCTTGAATAATAAAACCTCATACCTTCGCCAACGAATAAAAACCGTTTGATTGTTTAACATTCTAAGACTACAATCTCAGTTTCTTGAACGACTCATGTTATGCGAGCAATTGTGAGAAAAATTTCCGCGCAGCGTGAAATTACGATCGTATTCAAGGCATGTTGGCAAATATTTTTACATGCTCGGCTCGTTCATAGAACACGGTCAAACAATTGTTTCGAACCGTGCATCCTGAAATATCTTTCTATACGAACGTTACCTTCGTCGTTCACCTTTTCTTTCCTTGCGCCGTGCTTCAGAAAAACGTGAAATTCCTCGCGTACAAGCCATGAGACGCAATTTTGTATTGTCTGGTGGAGCGGCTGTTCCATTAAAAGCACTCACCTCCGCATTGAAGTGCGCTATTTGAGCGCATGCATTATATTGAGACTATTTACTGTCTCGAGTGTTCTTATTGTTATGAAGTAATGAGCTTCAAGCGAGCGACTTTCGCGAACAGGTTTGGATAAATAATAAATTGCACACAAACCGATCTACCATTAAGGAACGACGCAGTGAGAGTTGCTTTATAAAAATCTCGACGCTTTATCGTTCGTTGTTGCGTTCGTTTATTGATAAATTTTCATTTATATGATTCATTACTGTGCACCGTTAAAAGCACCGTGTCTATTGTCCTCAATTACTGTCCCCATTTATCTTAATTAATAATCGCATCAGAAAAGATTGAAATGCTTATGAGAAACGTATCAATACGTCAGCAGTTTATAAAAAAAGAAATTTCCGTCTTGTGTGATACGTTCTATTGTTTCTTAACAAAAATGACTGTATTTAAGTAAGATTTGGTTCCCGTTGTCAACTTCACGTACAAAAATTACCTTCAATTATAATTATAAATCTACACGTTTATCGCATTCTGTGACTATTTTCTTATCGTCTTATGGGACTGCATAATTTTTACGCGATAATAGTATTGTGCATATTTTTCATTGCATTACTTTGTTATTAAATAGCGAACCGATCGATCTTATGTGTATTCCATCCTGCAATTTGTAACATATCTTTGTGGAAAAAAAATTCACTGGTCTACAGTTTCAAACACGACAATGCATCAGAATTAGTTAATAACTATATTAAGTAGTTTTTAACGTTTGCATGCTGGTCTCGTACGTGTTAGAATTTTTCACTTTTAAGGTGAAAGATAAGGCTTGATAAATGAATAAATGAGGCTTATGATAAGAGGCAGTAGGAAAAGTGAAAAATGGAGTTCCATGCAAGAGGAAAGCGACGGTGGTAAAACTAAATCAATAAGGAAACCAGCTTGGAATATAGCTGGGAAAAATTGTCCTTACATTCGGAAATGTTATTGTACCATTTAGGAGCTTCATTTTTCAATAGCGTTTACCCTGTAACTTTTATTTCGATGTTTTCAGCACGAATCTCGATCTTTCAGTATCATTAACATAATTAAAACGGTAAACAACTGCCTGTATTGTGTTTGTCAAGATTAATTCATAACAATTGTTCTGGAAAAAATTGCGAGGAGCAAATGTTGCGAACGACAATTCGAATGCAACCATATCGAGCGAAAATGATTGGTCATTTACATTATGCAAGAAGTTCTTTTACGAGTGCCAAGTTATTCGCCCCGATCTAGAAGGTTTTGTTGGAACTCGAAAGATCGCCAACAAGATTTCAAATGCTTTCGTTCAAAAGACACGCTTCCAGCTAGCGTTGGCCTTGGCCAATATTTCGAAACTTCCATTTTTTTCAGATTTCGCTGATGATAAGGGTGGCGAAGATGAGAATACCGCAAGCATTTCTAAAAATTGTACACTGTTCGAGAACCCTGTGCGGCCTTACTTGTTCTAGTGATATTGCTGTAGCTTCGGCGTCATTCTAACTTCAAATGGAAAGGGCAAACGCCTTCTATGTAATTGGATTGAAGAAAATATATCTGTATATAGTTTATTCGCGTTTATTCGAGGTTATTCGCAAAGAAAAATTCGACCAAAGCAAGTGTACGTTAACGGGCACTGAAATGGATCAACAGCTTGAAACTCTTTATCGAAACTTCTTGAATCTTACAAAACATTGTAACTGATAATGCCAGTTAGTGGCAAGTGAACATCTTTTACATAATAACCGGCCAAAAATGAACACTGTTAATGTAAAATAATTAACTGCTACCGACTGCGAGATCACATTAAAAAGAATATACAAAAATCGCACGACTGTACTACTTTGTAATTTCTTTCTGTTCTCCTGTTTCTCCCAGGCCCCAAGCCTAATTCGTTTGGCATGCATAAATAAAGCAGCACTGCCGCGATGGACCAAAGGAATTTCCAGGGGCGTGTGTACGCGTGTACCTACCACGGGGGCAAAATTTCATTAACGAATAATCATTTTTCTTGCTGGTAAATTTAGGAAGGCCGTCCGAACGAGGAATATTAAGCTGGCAAAGGTGACCGGCAAGAAAGTGTTCCCTGCGAATTTAGCCTATGCAAATACGGGTGAACGGTCCCGGTAGGACGAGGCTGCAATCCCTAGCTCGTCTAGTGAAAAAGTTTGGACGCTCCGCGACGAATACTAATTAAAGACTTGCGGAACGAAATTAGTTAGTCGGGGGGTCGGAGGCTGACTGCCAGGCTGGACGGTGGAGTCCCTGGGTCGACGACGAAGAGCCGCTTATGATAATATAATAATACTTACTTGGGTCTCGGAGTGCTACCTCCAAGCTCATTATGCGTTTAGTTCATAACTTCAATTGGATTCTTACTATCCCGCACCGACTCGGGGCTTTATACTTTCATCGGGCTCTTGTCTTTAACAGTGCTAATTATGGAGCTAATGACGATTACGCCAACCAACGTGTAAATCACCCGTTGCCCTACATTTCATAGCCACCGTGAGGGCGATTCCTACAAATTCCTTTCAGCCGATTATATCGTGGATTCGGAAATACCCTCTCGCGCTGGGTCAACCATTGTTACCGCGAAATTATTCTGTTGGCGAGTTCAAGCGGCGCTGAATCGAATATTCTTTTCTTTTTTGGGGGGGAAATTCGTGGGATCGGTTTATCTAGGGTTATAACGATTCTTTCGTATTCTTGATTTACCGCGCGATAGCCGGCGATTAATTTCAAATTTCGTCCTTAGGAGTATAAATCAGATTTGTTACAATTTTTCCTAATCGAATTCTTATATCTGGCAGTAGTAAATTTAAGCTTTCCATTAATTACCTTACGCCTGGGCCAGGTTTTGAAATTATTATGCACTTCTACAAGCTTAACGATAGTTAGGCGAAATTTATTGAATAAATTGAATAATGCGAGCTACCAATTTTTATTTGTTCATCAAATATTCCAACTACCCTTCCCTTTTTAGGATACGTCCCAAAAGCTTTAACATTTTTCGCATACATATTTATTGTGGGATGCAAAAATATTCTTTTTCCAAGTACAGTTGCTCGGCGGAACATGATAATACTATGCACAAATAAATGTAAAATAAAAAATGCAATGTTTGCTCAATCAATTCGATTGTTGATTAATAAAAACTACAATGCATGATACAACGTACTCTTCGCTGAAAGGAGCCGTTCTATCTGACAACGCGAGATACATTAAAACGATCAGCTCATTAAGGACGCGTGTTTAAGTCGCGAGAAAACAACCTCCGCGTGTGCCCAAGGCATGAAATCGAATCTCGCCGCTGGCGGACATAAAGGTGAACGGTGTACGGCGATCCGTTCGAGTAGACGAAAACAAAAAAAAGGTGGGATAAAGCAGCGTAAATGAGTGGGTCGTATTAATTGCAGACGCTCGCCGTTTTATTTTAATCCGTCGCGTTCCTTTTTCTCGCTCCCCTCTATTTCCCTCAACGCTCCTCGTTTTTGTTTTTCTCCTTTCTAAACATTTTCACTCGTTCACGTGGTGCACGTCGCGTTACGCGCCGTGTCACCGTGAAACCTTATTTTTATACGGGCTCCTTCGTTTCGCCATCGTTCATCCGTTTTATTCGTTGAATAATTTTGCTGCTTGCTGGGTCGGGGTTAAACGTGACGGTCCAGTGGCGATCCACGTCGACGGCGGTGTAAACTGGCGAATGAACGTCCAAGGAATGGAAATAAACACGGTTATTCCATTTGGAATTCGCGTAACCGGACTGTACTCGCCGCGTGCATGTAGCAAGTCGCTTTCTTCACCCCCACGTGTCGTCCCGCGAAAGAAGAAGGGAAAAAGAAAAATGGCCTCGATATCCGTGTCCGCGGTATCGATTAACAAACACTCGAACAGGCGAAAGCGTCGCCGTCACCTTTGCGGAAACTGCTCCGCGGAGTGGTTCGCGGTGAAATCGCTTTCGAGGTCTTCTGAGCGACGCGGTGAAAGCTTTCTCTACTGTACCAGCCGACTAGACCTAATCGAATTTCGAGCCGCGCCGTCGAAAATTCTGTTTCCGTGCTCACGAACGGCTCCCGCGATATTTAATTTCATTCTGCCGCTTTCTCATTGGGCACTCGCGTTGGATCGTCTCGAGGAGTTATAATGGGACCCCCTGTACGCGTGTGGTGAGAATAGCTGGACCGTCTAATTGGATAGGCCACGGTTTTCGTCTCCCTGGCTAGGTCTTTTCTTTTATATGTTTTTGGGACGCTTTTTGTTTATGGGACTGGGCTTCGTTATTGTCTCCGAAATGATCAGTGAATCATGGAATTGTTATTAACGGGGCAAGTATCGTTAAATATTGGACGATGCTCGGATATCCAATTGTTTTGAAACGGTGGCTTGCCTGGCACGATCGATATTTAAAGACAATCTATTCAGCTCTGGTTTCGAATTTAATGACGCCGTGCCAATAAGAGCTTGGCTTGCCGGCGTTACCTGTGCATTGTATACGATTTTCTGGTCGTTATGAAAATGACGCATAAAAATTTCGTATTTTATTAATCTATTAATTTATACGTGCTACGCGACAGTCAGTAATGAACTGTTGACAATGAATATTTGTAATTTGCAAGATCATTAAATTAGAATATTTTATTGCAAGCAAAATGTACTGCACAAGTGTAAACTGTTTATAATTTACTTGTTGCTTGTTTTATTGACGTTTTACTACCTTATTCCAGAATATTTGATCAATCTTTGAAACAACTGCCTATTCTTTCCTAGATTCTCGATTCTGTGGTTCGTTTATGGCAACGACAATCATGCATCACTGTTGTGTACAATAAAGATCTAAACGAGACAAATATGCGTCGGGTACTCACCTTCGGATTTTGGTGCAGGGGGTTTGCGAGTCGCCCAATTCGTTCGAATACTCCTGCTACCAAGCCATTGTCCATTCATGGCACCGATGGCACTTTCCGCTTCCTGCAACGATACAAGCGAAACTGTGTCGTGAAAACTGAAAATGTTATTAAACAGTGTCCGAGATCGTATTGAAAAAGGAATGATAATGATCCCCGATATCGCAGTTTGATCTTTAGTCACGATCTTGATTAAACTGTATATATTTAGATTGACTAACTGATAGAGGTGAATCGAGATTTTCGTTGATTCGTTATTTCGTTGAATAATCACTGCTATTTTGATGATGGAAATAGGTGGAAATTTTATAAAATTGAACGTTATTTTCATTTAACTTCTAATCATATATGTAATACTCCTAACTCTAACTATATATGCAATTACTTGTTAGTAAAAGATGATGTAAATTTGTAGGCAAATTATGGTACTGGAATTTTGAATTGTTGAGTGGAAAAAATGTCTTTCTTCCTGCAGTTTTCAAAATTCTGTACGTGGACGAATATAAAGTTGCACAGTTAACTAGGAAACCGTTATAACTAACATTTTTTTGTCAGCAACGCAGTGGCTCATTCAATATTAAAATAGCCGCCTCCTATTAACGGCGTGGTTCAAAATTAATGATGCTATCTTGTTTCACAAATTTTTTAACACCTCGAAAAATTTGACTCTCTGGCGCAGCGCAGCGCTTGCGTCACGGCTCCACAGTAAATCTGTTAACTTGTCGGCAACTGTATATGGTGTCAAATGCAATCTTTTTAAAAGACGTGAATTTTATTAAATCGTAAATAAGTACCAAGACTTGCAATTTGACTTGTACTTTAATTTTTGTCCAAAATTGTCGGTGCAGTATCCAGTAATGCGAAATCTAATATAATCTGTTTTGGTTGCTACGTTTGCCATTTCATTACCGGATAAATGCAGAATAAATTGATTTATTAAAAAGTGATCAGTACGTTCGTAGCTTGCGCCACGATTTTATAGGGCGCATGTAGGGACAGGCTCGTGGAACTTGTAAGTGGTTTTAGGATTGAAATTCACCAGCTGATTTCCAATAATCCCGCGTCAAACGAATTTAAACTAAGGATGATAAAGTCGGCGTGCTGGTATTAGTGTTTACTGTTTCGGTGTAGACAAATTCGTCCTTTGATGGAATTCAATAGATTTTGTACACACTATTAGCACATCGCTGATGGCAGTTCTGTATTCGATTAAAAAGATATATCCTTCCGCAAAATACTGCACATTTCAATATTAAATCTTTACACCATACGCTTAAAATATAGTAACATATAATACAAAAATTTGTCGTTGAAGATATTGCCGAACATGGTTCCTCGAGGACCAATGTTAAAACAGTAAAAGCAAATTTTTATACCAAAAAAATATCGCAACAATGAAAGGGGAGATACACTAATTTTATATATAGCACTTTCGTAAACTACGTATCGAACGACGTGTTCGTTTAATCTTCGAATATTCGATATCAAATTCTGATTACGCCGTTACCTCGGATTGTTACATATATTTTACAGAAGTCAAGCAGTAACCAGTTTGTAGCTTGTTTTGTTTCATAACGTAGTATCCCCGTTGCATTTTCCTCGAATGTTATCGGATGCTTGCGCAGCAACCTACAGGGTAGGTGTGTTATCTTGCGTTAAAAAAGAGATCGAGAACTGGAATAAACAAAAAGGTGAGACGTTACGACCAACAGCCAGAGGCCGTAACTTGCAGTACACAAGACGGTAGCCGTAACTTTTATTTACTACTGCTCTGGTTTGAGAAGCATAGCTCGAGTGGATTGAGAAAAGTGGTCTATTACTGCTCTCCGCATGGAATAGGCGTAATAAATACGTATGTACGTACATAGCGCTTACACTAAACGCACGTGTGCATATATATGTGCATACATGTGTGTTATATATATCTGCATGTACGTCGAATAGATAGATATGGCCTGCACGACGAGAAGCTATAACTATAAAACTATTTTGCCCCCGCAATTTACATCAGAATCGTGGTAGAGTTATATCGTAATTGTTATCGCTTTTTTTAATAGAAATATTTTCGACGGAATGTATTCACTTTGATTACACTCGAGCACCAGTCCCAGCGTAATTTAATATTTACCTTAGAAGACAGGTGAGCAATAATCAAAAAACGAAGCCATGTATGTTATATTGGTTGATACCACTCTGTGCTATCGTATACAAAATTGAGGATCACTAGATTAATCGATCATACTATTATTTGCGTATAGAGAAATGACAATTAAATCACACTTCCCACGACTAATGTATTTAAATCACCGCCCAAACAATAAGAAACGTTCCATACAAATAGTCTTCGAATCACCCAGACGCGTCGCAGTCGGATGTTTCAATTTCGTTCACGAAAATCCACAAAATCCCCGCGGAGAATGCAAAAGGTCCTCGTCCCCGCTGTTTGATCCTCCGACGAACGTAAAATTCATCCCCGTCGGCGAAGGGCGGTTCGAAAAAAAGTGTCGCCCGCCAATAGCGTTAGGCAGGAGGGTAAACGCAGTTGGTTCCGCGGAAAGGGTAACAAAACAGCCGCTCGCATCCGTCTATCCATAAGTCCATTAAGCGAGCCGTATGAAAAATAAGGGAGAATCGCGGGCGCAGGCAAAAGAGCAGACAGTACGGGAAGCACGAGGAGGCAAAAGCGGAACAGTATTCCGCGGTAAGACGGCCGTGGAGGTGAAATGGATGTGGAATAACAGAGGACGACGTCGGTTTGCGGCGCACACTGCGTCGCGACGCCACGTAAATGGGAGCGTCCGTGTCAGCGTGCCGGTGGCAGTCGGACGGCTGTTGCGAGGAAGGACGGATAGGAAACCTAAAAATATTCTCGTCGCGAGGATTTCCCCGACCGAAAAGGTTGACTGTACGAAAAGCTCTTCGGAAGTACGTACGAAGAGATGGTGTTACCCTTCCCTCCTTCAGCCATTCTGCCCCTCTTCCCCCGGAGCAACCCCCAACATTTACGCCATTTCGAGGACTCGTGGGTCCGCCTTTGCCCCGTTTCACCCCGTTTTAACCCGTTTCAACCCGACCGTTTCTCTCCTCCGCTCTCTCCTCTTTTCTACCGTCTCCGCCGGGCAACTTAGCATCACACCATCGGCATCACCGTCATCCTCAAGCCAGTCAGCCTCTCTTACTCTTCGCCGGCGCTCCTTATCCGACGACATCGTTGCCGCCGCGGGATAAAGTATTTCCGATTCGAATTCCCATTCCCGATATGATGCCCCGCGTTCACGCGGTTAGCCTAGATAGACCGGCAAACCGAATGCTCGCCCCTATAAGCCGATTCTAAACTACGGTCGATAGCTCGCCTTTTCCTAGACCGCCGACTTCTAACCCCTGGACGAGCAGAAACGACTGAATCCACCTTCGCCAAACCTTCGACCCCCTCCACTTTCCGTGACCAGACCGTTTATACGACACGCTGGCCCGTCCTACCGACCTCATCGCCCAGACCTTCCTAGTTCGACCTGTCTGAGCGCCCGTCGCGTCAAATCGAATTTCTTGCACGGCCTAAGGGGCTATAGGCCCCGGGTGGAGGTGCTGTACGCGCGACACCCAGGTGCTTTGTACGCATTACTAAGTCATAACGCCGCGTGGTATGCAGCTTAGGGATTACGTGGCTCGAACGAAGCGTACGCTTCTATCTACGGTGCCGGGACGTGGCCGTCTGATCCGCGGACGGTTTTTCAACAGACGCGTCCCCGTCGATCGATCGATCGATCGCGAAGCGACGCGACGGTCAGCCGTCGAGCACGGAACGGGGACCAGGGGATCGGATATTTTATGGGAATATTATGTCGACGGTGGGAAATTTTGGAATCAACAGCCACGTGGAAATTAAGAATATGAAATGAAGTTTTTGTCCTCCCCTCTGTTCCGGCGTTATCCCTGCTGGGATTTTATCCGCGGCGCGTTATGAAAGCGTTTCTTGCCGATTTCATGATTTATTGCCACTGGGCTTATCGATTTTGTGGCCCGATGGAATACGCTGGGTTAATTCAGGCTTGTGAATTGAACAGGATTACTTATAGCTGTTTATATTTGTTTCATTCCAGTTTCCCTTTGGTTGCTACGTGGCGGGCACGCGTTTGGGTTAATCGTAGATTACTTCGCGATGGATTTAGGTTTATGGGAAGTGGGAACGGCGTGGAGGATTAATGAGGTGCATTGAAATCTTTGGTAATTAAATAATATTTTACATCAGTTGAGTTTCCTTGTCTGGATCGTGTTTCCACTTGGAATAGGGGGTAGTTGATGTTAACAAATGTTACGTTTAATAAACTTTAATCTCCGGTTTATATTACAGGGTAATAATACCACTTTTCATTTACACTCGTGACGAACTGCCTCTGGAATCGCAGTTTCTTTAACGAAGTGATGAAATATATCTAGCTAATCTGCATAATGAAAATGTAATGTAATTATTCTAAATGGGGCTTAATTTCACGTCGTTATTCGTTGTCGGTGGAATTATTACGAACGTACTGAAATATCTTGCAGCAAAAAAAGTATTATCGTTTAATGTATCGATCTACAATATGGTACAGAAATTCTTAATTAAAATCATTTAACAACATTCCAGAAATTATTAAAATTGTACGAACTGAATTAAACAGACGTTGACAATTGTTGGTATTTTTGTAACAGCATACCGAGTAATATTCTGAGAATTTCACGATGTACTGATATTTATGTTAATTTGCGTATATAGCAAATTAACATTCTGTATTCCTATCTGAAATGTAAAATTCATATGTATATCTCATATTACGATTTGTATGTAATTTTATTTGCGTTGGCGTCGAGGGAACAAATATTAAATTAAAATACGGAAAGTTCTTCCGAGTTCAAATAAATATATCGAAACGAAGTAAATCACTGTTAGTATATTAATGGAAGTTTATCAAAACGTTGATTCCAAAGTTGGGAGAAGTGATCCCAAATATAGTAATACAGTAATATACATTGAGAGATGAGTTTTCTTACTATACAACTAATCGAATTCTGGAACAAAAATCTACAGAACAATACTAGTTACTGTTACCAAGAAATTATTTTAACAACAACAACAAAATATTACCATTATGCATCAACGAAATTCAATTTATCTCTCCAAGAAAAATACCATTCTACTATAAAATAAAAAACGAAGAACGTAGAAATTAAAAACTAAAATTGCGATACAAAAAAAGCTCGAGTTACAGATTCCATTAAATCACCCTTTCAATTAAAAAACGCATCCCCATTTCGTTCCACCGAATAGAACACATTCCACCGGGAGCCAGTCATGCTTATTATTTCGTCACCTCGGCGCTCGCTCTTCGCCAAAAATTCCTTCCAACCCGAAACTTGTCCCGTCAACGCTACTCACCAAACTCAGGCAGAATCGTGTCTCTCACTTCGGTGCTCATTAAATGCAGCGATCCCGAGTGGAGAAGTCGAGCTTGGCGGAAAACGAGAATCCCGGGAATTCGCATTTCCTCGTACATCTTAAGAGAGCCAGGATGTTGGACGCACGGTGATCAGAATCCGCGATTTAGGTACGTGTATCCGGCGGTCGAGGGATATAGTGGCGGCGGGATACGAGTCGGAGTTCGGGGATGAAGGAGGCGGGCCAAAGGGGGTTGGGGGGATGTGGCGTGGAGAAATTTTCGCGTGTTCCTCGAGGTTAACGGAGACACCCGGAAAATTTATACTTCGCCAATAGTAATACCGTGGGTGTGAGGCAGGTGCCGGCGTAGGTCCAGATCGATAGAACATTAAAACAGAGGGGAAACGAGAGGCTCCCGGTACCTTCCGGGCAGCCGCTCCAACGAATAACCTAGCCATAAACGAAAGAAAGCCTTCTTTTACTCACTCACTCAGTCATAGATCTAACTTTGCTCTGATTTACGTCGCGGATTTTAGCAGGTCACGGCGAAAGTCGTTCCATATCCAGGTCTTTTACCAAAAAGGAAAAAAACGGAGGAAAGAAAAGAGAAGGAAGGCTAATGCTATAAAACGTGACACGTTCGATCCTTCTTTCTTATTTAATCAACGAAATTTCTCGCACCGAAACTACAGAAACCGAGGGCGAGATTCACGGTGCAGGTGAACGTCGCGACACGGAATTTCACCGACGCGACGCAACGCGACGGCGGTCGACGCCGATAAATCCGAATGCACCGTACGAAATGAGCCGGGCTAGCTTTAAAGGGGAGTTTATAAACACGAAAACTTTTCATTTCGAACGGGATTTTTAAATCTCTCGTTTCGTTTTAACGTCACCGTTCGACGGATCGGAATACGGTCGACGGCATTATGTTCGTCCGGCTGCGAGACGTTCAGCTTTACTTTTTTTCCCTCCGCTCGATCGTTGCTTCCCGTATAATTAGTCCGTCTTGGGTTACGGCTAGGTGGTAAACCCGCGACTTGAAATATGCCGTCCTTTGCGGACCTTTTCAGCCCCTAGGCGAACTTTCGCATTCACCTGGGCGCGAATAAACATTTTGATTAAGTACAAGCAATTCACTCGCGGCAGAGAATCGTTTTCATCTTACGCTCGATTGTGAATTGCCGGCTGGAGGGTCCTCTGTACATTTGCATGTATTCAACGCTTCCGAATGCACTTCATCGCGCGTGAAATACACCGTTATTGGTGTAATTAAATGCATTGCTCTTTGCAGTTAATTATGCGGCGATGGAAAGCGTACCGCGTTGTGAATATAATTGGATTAAAACTTTCGATACGCTGGTTCGTTTTGTTGCGCGGGAGAACTATTGTACGGAATGTTGTTACAGGGCTGTTTATGCAAATGATTACAGAACTGCGAACAAGATTCATCATTTTCACTGTACTTTTCATTTTGCTTGCAAAAGTAATTGGAACACGAATAAACGCTGCGTGCACTTATGCTCTAACGCACAGTATGACTAAGGATTTATTGAAATGTTATGAAACGATGGAACAGAGTTTGAAACATTGCTACAAAAGATCAAACGATTGAGAGTAGTTCTAATTATTTTCATGCTGTGTGTATTTGAGATATATTTGAAGAAGATAAATAGTTTGAAGAAGGAGGAATGCAAAAAGTTTCTAGCTGTAGCTAAGGCTCGCTTGTTTATTAAATACATTATCTTAGCTACAGTTCTGTATGCTTTAGAGATATATGAAATGGAAGTATTTTTAAAAGTTGTGTTGTGCTGGATAAACTGTACATTTTTCTCACAACTTACCGCTTTTTTAACAAAGGAGACAAATCCATACCCCTTGGATTTCAGCGTCTGTGGATCTCTCACAACTCTGCAATCTCTGCAACAGAAATAAGTTCATTTATTAGTTAAATATTTTGGGTATGCCCGAAAATTACACGTCTTATCGTGGACAATAAATGAAAACATATAAATACTTGTCCCACGAACAACTGCTATATTTTTCAAATTTTGAATAAACGTTTAATATCGATATCAGGCTATTTGTATTTAATCGAATGAAATGACCACAACTCTACCCGATTAAAAGAAACGGTGACTTCAAATTTTAACATATGAAATGCAATTAATAAATTTTCAACACTTTTCCGCAACTTTGTTTCCTTCCTATATGAAATTTACACGTAAGTACGTGTTTGTATTATATTCGGCAATCATTCGATTTACCTCATCCACACGATAGGATATATAAAACGATGGTCAAGGATTGTCGAAGTCAGACTTTTTTTGTTGGAAATATGGGATACTTAATTACAGAGTACTTCTTCCCACGGTCTAAAGACACGTAATCGCTGTTCTGAATTTTGCAAATTACAATCTGCCCGAGCTGTTATCACGATTCGACAACGTCTCATAAAAGTGCCCAATTTATTTCATCTGCTGACTTTCGAAACGTTTCGTGTTCCATCGAAAATTACCGAAAACATTGTCGTAGTTGGAACCCAGTTGCTGGACGCTCGAAAATTCTTCCTCATAATTAAGATTCCAGCAGTCCCAGCCAGGCGAAATTAGGAATACTCGGGCACAGGTTAGCTGGCGGTGGACTCGTGTCGTTCTTCCCTCGACTTAAATAAAATATCCTATCGGCCGATGGAGTCTGGCATGCGGTACGAATAAAATTCTTGGCTATGGGTCTCTCTAATTTCTCGCCTTGCTTCTTGCTTTTCGCCTAAATTTTCTTCGATCGCGTGCGGGGGAATTCTAAGGGACCCAGCTTTTACGAAACGTACGCTGTGTACTTTACTTCGATGATCAATAAGTGTAGAAATTATTTTCAGTAAACCTCACGTAGTTTGGAATGGAGGACAGGTATTAAACACTAACTTTATTAATATAAAACGTCGACGCACGACAATTCTCTAACAACGATACTCAAAATATGTATTCACGACTTAATACTCTCTATGCTCGACGATACTGTCTTCAACTCTCTCTTAACACTATTTCTACCACGATTTTGTGTATAGCTATTTCGACCAAAAGGTGTCTTTTGACACCTTTGCGTTTGTATGCAAATAATTGACAACACTGTCGGGAGTTCAAATTATCAGTTAAATATGGACAATTTGAGCAATATGTATATTTATGGATACATTGATGCATATTTATTAGAGATTATTTAATTAGGTTGTAAATTGTACAATTAGCCACTGCAATGGTCTACACTAAAATGCAACATGACGGAAACCAAGCGAATATCAAAGTTATGCAGTAACTTCTGTATTTTTCGTTACAACAGAAATCGAGGTTCTCTAAACTGATTATAATTGATATGATGCAGTAAAATGGTGTTGATATTTATGTGTAAAATGGTTTAAAATTGGAATTTGTTATGAAATTATTAAGGTGCCAAAGGACACCTCATGGTAGAAATAAGTATACCAGGTGCATATTTTTAGATCCAGGACGAGCTGGAGCAAAATTATATCGCTCAATTAATTTAACAGTTATTGTACTAAAAGTCACCAAATTAGTTGTGGACAAATGATTATTTTTACGGAATAATTTAAAGATAAAATTGGAAGAGTGTCTTTTGACACCTCTTGGTAGAAATAGTGTTAACTCTGCTTCACTCTATACATATATTCTTTCACTCTTAGTTACTCTCTCATTATATGTATTCCTCATTTGCTCTCACTCATTTAGGATACAAACTGCAGACATTCATTGGCGACAGTCAGTCACGTCCACCCGAATCCTTGGGTCGCTGCACCCTCCGTTCGCATGATCCTCTCAAGTATGTACTCGGTTCCAAACACATATCTTTCACACCTCGAAATCATTCTAAACAGTCACGCAGTATTTCCAATCCCACAATAAGAAGATACATTGGCGTTCGCAATATCTTTTATGGACAGCTTCGTGCTCATTTTTATGAGAAAGGATGTTTTATCGATGCATTTGGTGCTAGGTTATAACTTTGGGTTTAGAATTTGCGTTTTATTCTCGTGAACGGGTGAGCAAGAATTGTGTACAGTATATACTGCTGGCGAAATGTTTAAGATCACTAGATATTTCGAGCTATATATTTGTGACTGAATGACCTCGTTTTAGGCTGAAAATTTATTTATTTTAAGTGAATATTGAAAGAAAGTTAATTACTATCAGTTTCTATAATATTAATTTCGTCCTTTATTTGTTAACTTGGAATCAATGAATCGTTATGACGTCGTTCAATAGCTGCACAATCAAGGAAGTGGTCACGAATCTTTGGCCAACACTGTATATCTATCGTATGTTACGTAGTACATGTACATAAGTGTATTATATAGCCATGATCTAAATATTTCTGTTTGTTAAAATTAGGAATAACGATTTACAAAAGTGTGAACAGATCTAACTAGTACTAATTTAATTATCAGAACTAGAAACGTTGTAAAACGAATAGGTGTTATAATACTTAGGTATACATATAGTGCTTAAAATAGTCGTACACCTGGACGTATAAAATGCAAATCATTTAGGGGAATGAGACTAAGTTTCTTTGTAAAATTAATATACACGTTTATTGTGTTAGTTTTATAAATGAATTCGTTGCATGACAAAATTTAAATAATTTTATAGAAGACGTTGAACATCATGACAAAAATAATAAATAACGAACACAGACTGTTAATAATGGTAAATGATTTTTTGTAGTATAAACACCAAAGAACTTTGTGGACGAAGCAATTGCTACAATCCTGTTATTTTAGAATTGAGTTCCATGAAACATTTAATTTGTTTTATTTACAATTGCATCACAGAATGCAGACAACACGATTTCAAATAGAGACGAATGTCTAATTGTTGCCGTCTTTTACAGTTCAAGTGATACTATTATATTACAAAAATAAGAGCAATTCAGATAACAACTGTAATTAGATAAAAGGCGACACAGCGGACATAAACCAGTCACGACTAAAATATAGCTCCGGGTTGAAGAAACGACTGTAAGCAATCCATCCATCAAATTAAAACTATTCAGAAACAAATTCAGTTCGTTTATTTCAGGAAGGGTAATAATTAAATACGTAATCATAAGAACGTTTATCGTGATTCAACTTATTATGTGCAAAAAGATAGGCAAAGGACGTTCTCTGTAACACGACTGAATGAAATACGTGAAAAGCAGTAGTAGATATCAGGATCTGAGAAACGTGAGGTGAAAAGAGAGAAATTGGAAAAGCGGGGAAGAGTCGAGCGAAGAAAGTCTGAAAGCGTGCTCGCCAAAAGGACAGAGAGTGAAAAGGGATGAAAGAGAGGGTAAGCAAGATTACGTGATGCAGGTAGCAGTAGTACGTCAGTTCCCCGTCCTCGTTTATCACCCTCCTCTCTGTTGTATGCAACCTTTTCATTTTTACTTGTTTCCTAGAAATTTCTTCAGCCGCCAGAGCAATTAATCGTTTAAAACGCGCGCTGGAGGATCTGAATGCGACGGCACGAAATAACGAGGACACGTTCAAATAAAACAAAGTGGTTGTAAAATATGCTTCATATGAAATCGCCTGTGTTAGATGAAGTAAAATGAAAAGTCTAATTCTGCTACTTTAATCGTCAATAATTTACAGTTGCGGGCAACGAAGTGACCTGGAAACAAAGTTTTGCATGAAACGAAGCTTACTCTTAAGAATGAGCGAGCCGCAAAAAAACGAAAGGTATTTCAGAAACGTATCATTTCGCCGGAGCGAATTCGATTTCTGTTAACGTTCTAAATTTAATTCCAAATAAGAGTGCCAAGTAACGTTCCGCGTCTATTAATTTAACTTTGCACTCTTGTACGAAAGATATTCCAGAGACGTATCATTCCGGTGGCGAATTTCCTTTCTGTTCGTATTCTAAATCTAACTTTTCATAAGAATGAAGAGTGGCGTCCCGCATTTCGTTCATTTAATTCTGCACCTTCTATGCTCAGGTATAAGACAATGCAATAAAAGCGAATTAAGAAGGTCGAGTGCTGGGAGACGGAATAAGCAGCAGTTTCGAGTAAATTTTACTCAAAACTACTGTGTTGCGCAAGAAGCTAAACAAAGTTGCGGTCAACTGTAAACGCAGCCGTTCAGCAGAGTTATGCATTTACTTTCCCTCTTCGCCACTAACTACTTATGCTCGCTCAAATTACTTTTCAACGCCGGGGCCAGTATTTAGCCAGCCCTTAATCGTTCTCGTTTTCACGTAATAAAGAAAAAGCTCGTCTTTCGTTTTCAGTCCACCGTTGTCGATCAAAGAGGGAACAAATAATATCGGGGAATACTGTACGAAATCATATTAAATCATAATCTGCTTAAAATGTGTGTAATCCATTATACACTTGCAACATGTTATTAGGCTACGATCAAATCCACGAAAGATAAGAGGCCAAGAAAATATTTCTTCCAGGCATTATCCTGGCTTATTGTTAAATACATTTTGGCAAACACTCAACACCACTTATGTTCTAACCAAAAGGCGTAGAACGTACCTAGAACATGAAAAGTTATGCGCACCGAAGACACCGCCATATTTACTCTCTGAATAGGACAATTTCGATAGCCACAGAATTTCTGTTCCTTCGAAAGTGCTTTCTCGTAAGTGTCAAACGGACTCCGAATCAGTCGTTGCGAAACGTATCACACAAATTATTATAGAATGGGAAGAAAATATCGTAGCATCTTTCGCGCTATCCGCGACGATAGCCGAATCCCGCCATTGTTTCTGCGACTTTTCAGTGAATACCGGCGAATGTCACAGTATACACGAGCATGAGTAATAGTCAATATAAGTTAGATGTAGAGCACGCCAGTCGCATATGTCGTTGCCCACACTTCAAGTCTCCCACCCTTCGTTCTTCCGCATTCGATATAACGTCCGCGAACCCCCGGTTGCACGTTCTCATTGCGCGTTTCAATTCTCTCCTCTTCTACCCGCCTCGTCGTTCGTCCGTTTCCCTCTCCTTTGCACCTGCGTGTCACACCTCGCTCCCTTACACGCGATCGGTACCCTCTTTCGTTTCCACGTTTCGTCGCCGTTCACCGTGCTGCGATCCACGAGGAATGAAACAATCGACCGCGCCACGGATTTACGTTTTCACCGCTAAAAATCGTAAATTAATGCACGGTTATTGACGCGATAAATCTCGAAATTTAATTCAAGTTCCATCGGGAGCTGTCCAGCTTCAGCGACATCCACCCCTCCACCCTTCGGCCGTGTGATGCAGCCGCGACAATGGCGGAGTTTCGTAGCCTGGACGACAAAGCCCAGGTAGGATAAAGAGTTAGTTTGGATTTATTGCCAACGAGCTGGCCGAACGCGCGATGGACATCAGAATAGAAGCTCGTCGGGGGAGGGGACACACATCGGCGATGATTCAAAATTCCACGTTCTAGAGACAGCGTGTCCGGTCGTACGGAAGACCCGGCTTGTCTTTCGCCCTATCAATCCCGTCAGAGTCTGAATTCTACCCGGCTGTCGTGATCCACGCTACGACGAGTTTTATTTATTGGACCGAGGTTGGTCGCGTTTCGAACCGGAACGCCGCGAAACTGGTCCGCAACTATCGAGAAACAGTTCCGCGCAACTTTTGTATGAACCGTTTCGCTGTTAGAGTACGTATGTCTCCGTGGAAGTTTGAAAGTTAATTGGAGATTGAAAGGTCAGTCATTTTTGTGCTAGACGGGGGGAAATTGTGTGATATCAAGGAATGTAGAATTTGAGATATTGTATCAAGGGTTGTTTTCGGTAATTTTGTTGTTTGAGGATTTAAGGAGAATCAACATGACGATGAAAGGCTGTTGTCTACACGCGATAATTAAGCAATGGATGGACATTATGTCCTTACTTGGTAGACATGTTTACAGGTTTTTAAGCTTTTAATTTCCATCGTCGTGCGTTTAAAAAGCAGGCAATCAGGAATACGCGAGAAGTGAAAAATGATACAGGTATGAATCTACTGTACTGTATTGAAATAAAAGGGAATGGTATACAAATTCTAACATATCTTCATGAACTGAACGCTGTGTGTATTTTTCAATGCCGCGTAAAGTCTACACTTTTTATATGCTAAATAAGCATTCTCCTATTTACAGATTGTATAGATAGGATTTGAAAGAGTACCATAATAAATAATTTATATTGCATACTCCCTTAATTATATTATAAACGTCCTTTACAGTTTCAATATTATTTCAAGTACTACGGTTTATTATATACAATTATCCTCATACATTTGACACGTCCATCGAACCGAGAGAATGAATTTATATTAACGAATGGAATCCATCCTGCATCGTATTCCAATGAAATCCTAATATCTTACTCCGCGTTCGTAATTGATAGGTACTGTAATCCAATACCAATGGCGTTTTAATTAATAAAAATACAATGAAAACGGGTCAGAACAAATCCATCGAACGCTCGGAAATACAAAACACTCCAAGTGAAATAAACTTTACAAACAAGCACGGCAATTAGCGCAACTTTATCACCGAACAGTGCTCCTAATCCGCAAAAAGGAGATCTGATTGAATATGGTATTCACGCTTCCCCAGAAACATCGCCGCTTATTCAAAATAAAGAAAGAAGAACAAACAAGCGCGGTGGCGCAAAATCTTGTTGCTTTTCTTGTCGTTCCGCGTTTAACCGCGCGAAACTTTTACGGGTTAACTGTCATCGAACCGGTGCTTTTTCACTCGCTGTCGGTGCTCTGTGATCCACCTAGATGCTGCGAAAGCAGTTTCTCTTCTTGTCATTGAAGAAAGAGTACTCGAACTCATTAATTATCGATGATAAAAAGGAAAGACGCGTCAGCGTGAAAATCTTCGTGCCGCGATACCTTGCACCTTATCGCAGCGCAGGTAAGAATCGAAAGGAACTAACGACGAAGAATATCACTTTCGAAAGAAGGAAACCATCGGACGGAGCCGCGACATGAATGCCGGTTGCACGAGCTTCATCAATTTACCTGCTAATTACTTAGGCAAGGTGTCACTCTGCTTGTCTCGCTCGATCGTTATGGTTACTTGTCTTTGGTCGCGTCTCCAGGCTTCCCTGATATTAAGCTCAGTGGATGCATAAGTTAAAGTAACTGCGTTAGTTTCGCGGGCAATGGTAGCGATGACAGGCAGCAATAATGGTTGCTCGGAAGCCAATTTCATCAACTTCACCTTCTTCCCTATTTACCTTTTTTTAACCGTGGTATCGAGGCGCACGATTAGCACTAAACTCTATAGCAATAAAATAGATTACATTGATAATTCTATTTATCGCTGCGACACGGCAGACTATTGTGTTCTTGCCGAATAACGAATGACCCATTATACAATTTGGTTTATTTATATTTCTAATACACGCGACTGCTTTTCTTTCATTTATTTTTAATAATCATTCCGCGATTATTCTGCAGTATTTAACAACCACATATTCACAGTGCCACGAATTTGCCAAACAGCACAACCGAAACTTTAAATAATGAAACATTGCATGAATTCGCCCCCTCGCAGTCTTATTAACACAGATCTTTCCCGGCACCATTATCGTCGGAACGATGTAACCAGAAATGATTGAACCAATCACAGCCCGGAGAATCCGCATGGAATATCGTAATCCGATAATTTGACTTACGATTAGGTCGATATCGCTCCGCCTCTAATAACCGCCAGTTTCGAAAGAGGACAGACCGTCCGCGGTGGATCGTGCAAGGCTATGCATCGAGTTCGCGAGAGCACGCGACGCCGCGAATAATGCCAGGCTGCTGAACACACCGAGCTCGTTCGATGAATTCGGGAACTGGGGTAAAAAAGAAAAAAAAAACAAGGAAAAAGAGGCCAGAGAGACGTTGAATATCTCGGCGGCCCTTGAAACAACGAATCGGCGAGGTAGACGTCGGAGTTATCGTGCTGCTGGTAGAAACCATTCCGGCATCGGATGAAAACGAAAGGGCGCGCGGCGGGGAACGGAAGCGGGAAGGGGGAAGTTTGCTTACTTTTCACTAAGTGCACTCAATGCGGAGCGCGCGAACTAATTGTCGGTGGGATAGGTTGGTCCCGGTAGCTGCTGGTTGGCTTGGGCAGAGGGTGGACGGAGTTGGGACAAAGTCGTGTGCTCGCTTGCTACCCGGGAACTCTCCAAGATTCCAGAGTAGGATTCGATTTCGAGATCGCGATAAATGAAACGGGTCGTCGTGGGAGCGTTCTCCTTCGATCGTCCCCACCGGCCCATCCCGATTTTCGTCGTTTGTAAACCGCTTATTAATGTTCCGAACGGCACGGCGTCGTCGCGACGATCGCTTGCCATACGTATTGACCCTTTTCCCGATTCATCTGAGTCGCTGTTCTTATTTTCTTGCTTTCGCTTAATTTGCCCGGGTCTGGATTTCATCGCGCTGCGGATTGAAATCGCGAGCGGATCGATTCACGGTGCTTATGAAATTTGGGGGATCGTGATGCGAATAATTTTCGCCGGGGAACACGCGTGACTGAAATCGACTAACGTGGATCACTTGAGATTTATGTACGCGCGAAACTGTGTGCACGCGCAGGGTTATACGGATGTGTGCACGTTCGGGAATATTTGAGATTCTGTAGAATTTCGAAATTGGAGTAATTGCGCGGGGATTCTGTAGGAGGGAAGTGTAACCGTGTTTTCGTAGAGAAATTCTTTTGATGTAGTTTCAGCGAATTCCAGGGAGGTTTATTTATGCAATGTTCTATGAGCTTCATCTTAGGGTTTGTCAATTATTTCGTGAGGAGAATATAAAAATTCGGAAAAAGTTACGAATTGTTGAAGTAAAAATGAAGGAACTAAATGAAAAATGTCAAAAGGGAAAAATACGATTACCCTTTGTTTTTAATTTAATTGTACATGTCCTAAGGGAAACGTATTTTTATTGAGATTATGAACGGCCTTTGCAGGTTTTATGAAGTTATCGTGTCTAACTAGACGCCTTTGTCCTCTGAATTCTCCAGCATTCAAGAAACTGGTTCATAATTAAAGGAAATTAACCGACGTTTAATCCCATAAAACATTTACGCTGATGTACGTAATACAATAAGACGCTATGTAATCGTCATTTCGAAATAACGGCACGAACACATTGAACGAGAAATAGGCTGCTAACTGCGGGTTACGCGAGTAGTATAATACATTACTACATAATTACTGTGCAACCCTCCTGCAGTGAGTTCGTCTTATTTAACTTCTCGGTAACTGTAATTATCCTATTTACTTTAGTCGCAAGTACAACACCGGGCTTTGCACGGAATAATTTACCTTTTACGCCTTCTTAAATTTGACTTCCTGAATACTACGAATTCCTGATTGCGAATTCACGATAAACGTAATTGATTATCGTACGATGGAATTGTTTTTTATGTACTCGTTGATAGCTCTTGATTCGTGAAATTTCGACTACTTCTATATTAAATAGATTTTTCAACTTTATGTTATGTACAGACCCAGGGGAGTAAACATTATATGTTCCCTGAGTAATGACATTTTTAACAATTATATCTCAAATTAAATCGAGAATGAACAGGTAGTAACAATAATATTCTGTATTATTTTAAAGTTCACTTCACATTTATTGCAGTAGTTTAGTTTGTCTTAAACTACTTTTCGGGCTCACAATGTTTTAACAATGCGCAAGGAAACTATTTCGTGGTTAAAATCAATTTACATTAATTTTACATTTTTCTATTTCTGATAGTTTCCAAAGTATTTGACTGCTCTTAACTTTGGGGTTGGTTTTCATTTCTCCAAGGTGTACGAATCCTGACAAAAAAAGATTGAAAGTACGATACGTTTCTAAGTAAACTGCATTCTACAAAAGTTTCATCAAAATCGGCGTCTACAGGCTCGATAAATTTCCACACAAAACTTGGGCTCTCTGATTTCTTCCTTGTGTCAGAATGACTTTCAATGTGGAAATTCTACTAAAACTATGTACGTTACATTGGTAATATTCCAAGATATGTTCTGCATTACTTTCGGGACATTATTTTTCAGTGTAAAAGGTTTTATTACTCGGCAGCAGACGAAACTGTGGCAAAGACGTTTGGGTTTTGAAAGAAGAGAACTTTCATTATAAAATATGATCCATGCATATAAAAGAATAAATCTGAATACTGGCAGTTCTTGAAATATTAAGAAAAGGATAGTTTGTAATAAGAATGCAAAGGGAATGCATAAGATTCTCTATTATTAAATAAATAAATTACATTCTTACTTATTCATGCATGAACAAGCTGTCGTACACAGATATACCGGGTGAGGTAGATAACCCTTGATATCTTAATATTTCAAGAAGTAATCGATCAATTTTAATCGTTCTTATCCTAAAGTTTATAGATCCCAGGAGCCTTTAAATTCATATTAAGATTAATTCGCATGCATTCCACTCGCGAGATAAAACCACGGTCGTGGTTAAAATTCCAACACAAACCTACAGAATATCCATTATTTTCGTAATTTACATAACTTCTGTCTGAATCACGTTTTCTAAAACCTATTATATCAAAAGAGATATTATATACATATTCTTAAACTCAAATCAGAAGCCATAAAATACCCTCTGAACACCATCCTGTTCCAGCTTCCACATTTATCTCCGGGGTCTGCATAAATAAGCAGGCCAAATATTAACAGATAAATCGTGGATCGTTAACGTATCTGGCCTGTAATCGAATTAACGCAAAAACAATCGAACGCTGAACGATACTCGACTCGTAGTCAATAACGTGACGCGATGGCATTGTAGAAACGCGGCATCGTCGTCGACCATTATAAAGCCCCTTTTTACGCCTGTTCACCGATTTACCTTTCGCCCCTATCGTCCTCATCCCCTTCCGTCGTTCACCTCTATAACCAAAGGGTTAATCGGGTCTGGCGTAAGCGAGATTATTACCTAGATAACTGGAAAATTAACTGCAAAATGCGCTGTTTTACTCCCGGCGAACGGGGTTATGGTAATTTTAATAACATATTTATTGCTCCCCGACTGTCCGCAGTGGCCGCACAAAAGGCAACACGGCCGAATCGTAGGCGAGGGCCGATAACGCGCTGCTGATTACGCTCGCGCTATTTTGCGAACTTCGTCGGCGCCGAATTCGTTCGGGCGGCAAGCCAAGTATTGGGAATTTATGGCCTTTCTCTGCACCGGTGCGTGATATGCGTGTAATGTTTACGATATGATGCGATTTGCATTGTCGTTCCTCGAGTTCGCCGGAGCTTAATGGTGAATTACTGCCATTCGATGAGTTGAGGAAACGCGATCGTATTACTTTCGTTTTAATTTTCACATTTCGTGGAATAACAGATAATATACGGCTGTTACGGAACTAATTTGTAGAATTGTATGGGGAAGCTATATATTGTTGGATTTTCTGAATTTTCTTTGCTGTTACACTTTTTGTATTCATTTTTTAATGGGTGTATGCGATATTTTTAATTGTCACAGATTAGTGAACGGCTATAGTTTAATCGAGGGATTTATGTGTAGTATATTCTATGCAAAACACGAGCCTGTAATATGTGTATAATGTTCCTTGTGCACGCAGTGCAATATTCACGTTTAGAAATAAATTAGTTGCCACCAATAGTTAAGAGTTATCCCTGATCGGTTTAGTTATTAATGCTTCTTCAAGTTTTTGTCATTTTTTAAAGCTGCAGGAAGAATACTATTTGTTAAAATATAATATAACATTTAATAAGCTAGCATTAAGTACAGTATAAACATAGATCTTATTCTTTATGAAAAAGTTGAAGAGTAATAATCAGGGAATTATTTTATTTCTTTACAGGTTTCTGTTATACGAGTAAAGAATAATTGCATCGAATATTAGTAACATATGAACATGAACTCCGAGAAAATAATCGCTTGCGTTTTTGTTATAAGCAATTACAGTACTCGTTATTCTGTTCACTTGTTGCGTATTTCTATACATGATACAAATACTGTTATCAATAAGTTGCATAATAGCTATAGAAAGTTGATTCATTCAACTAAACTTTATATCTCGCATATATGTATACCAATAACAATTTAATTAAATCAATTTCTTTAATACATATCATATCGATGCAATATTTTTTCATATTCGATATTATATTTCACCAGTACTTTTTGATGGTTTCCTGAATTGAAATATACTGAGAATTTAGTTTGTGCATTTAAAAATTTGAATTCTTTTCTCTTATGGTATGTATACTATTGAAATTTGTTTTAAATATTATTCACTCCAATTGAAATAAATTAATTTATCCAACACATATCGTATAGTAACTTTTGCAATTTACTATATTATAATATAGAATATCAACAACTGTCACTATAAAAGTATGCAAAATTACAGCCATTTTTATATAAAATTAAAATTTGTACAACTTTAATCTTACAAATGTTTATACAAGTGACACGAAAATTGAATACCTGGCAACCGTTTCTACTTCAAACTATAAAATTTATATTTTACCAAATATACTGCTTCGAACGAATATTCAAACATTTCAACACGACGACAATTCTTATATCATATTTATATTTCCCCCATTCCTATTTGAAAAAATTTTACATATTAACGATCAATGGCAAAAGTATTTGTACTTTCCTCCCTTTCAAATGCAGTAATGCCCAATGTGTACACGGTTAAACAACTGGCTGAGAGGCAACGGGAATAAAAACGAAAAAGGAAAAAGGAGAAACGGGTAGAAAGAGCTCGCCGAAAGGTCGGATAATGGAAAGACAGGAAAGGAGAATTTGTTCGAGGACAAAAGTAGAGAAGTGTACTCGACAGAAATACCTACTAAAAACATATGGTAATAAAACACCACAGCATTTGGAAGAAGCTGTACTTCGACGTCCTCTTAGTGGATCGAACGAAAACTTCCAAGCGAATAGCAAACATCGAGGGTTTTCCCCAATCTATAACTTTCTTAATGTCCAGTGATCGAGGTAAAGGGATATCGCACGGGGGTATAAAACCGTATAACAGTAAACTTCTGGCTGGCACGTGTTTTTGAGATAGAGCAGGCCACGTTATTGCTATCCTGGCTCGCTGAAATATGAAATTCGTGCAAAATTGCATAGCACACGAAAAATGCGACGAGGGTGTTACGTTTGTATCACTCATACGACACTAATAACACGCTTCTTTTTTTGTTCCACAGCTACGACGGACTGCTTCTCGCGTGAGAAATGGACGGAAATTAGGAGCGAGGGGGACGTACAAATGGGCAAATTAATTAAAACAGAATTAAAAAAAACACACACACATACAACCGAGGGTAATGCGATTTAACCGAGAAATAAACCGCTCGTAATTTGTCGAGCCCCACATTTCATTGTAATATTTAAGCTTCCAGCCGTCTTTTCGTCGCGTCCTATGCATTCCTCGCGTGAAATGGAATCCATGCTGTTGTTTAGACGACAATTACCGTCCCCTGAATTCCGTAGAGACGTGTTTTAAAACAAATTCCATTTTTGACCTGTCACGTCAGATTTCTGAACCGTTTAGTAAATGGTGAAAAGAAAGTACGACATACGAATTGAATTTTTTCAAAATGGTTAACTGCAGGGCGTAAATTGTGAACATTAAAGGGGTGAAATTTAATTAATGCTACTGAGGGCATACTGAGGAAATAGATAAGTTTGTCTAAAGTCATTCTTAATCAATAGTACTGCGCGCATATAGAATTAACATTTACTATGTCAACAAATTATCATTATTTCATGAATGTTCTATTGAATAGCAGTATTAAATTAAGACGTGGCACTATTCATATCAGTACAATGTAACTGTGGTAGCAAGTTACGTCAACGAGAATGGCAAAATAAAATTTCGCACTTTTATTTTAGTTTATTAATTAATTCTTCACTATTATTCAAAAGTCACGTTTATTGTATTCTATTCAGTGTACTTGATATGCAATAGCCCTTTGCGGTTTCATACTTTTTTCTGTCTTATCGTAAAGATCAATTTATTTCAATCGAAGATTTAGTTTTGTGGTTGGTCAATTTCATCGATAACCTTGTTGGCATTCTTCCCTACGCAATCACGTAAATATGAAATCGACGTGACGAGTGAACCGACAGCCCTCGTAACATTTTATTATTTATAGGTCTTACAATGTCATTGGAAGAAAAGTCTTGTGGGAGAAGAATGTAATATCTTTGAAGGCCGTGCTTCGCGTAATCCAAAGTTGATGAAACGTATCGTCGTTGTTCTGAAAACCTTGTCAATTATGTAACGCGCACTCAACGGCCTGTAAAATCAATGTTGCGTCCGCTGTACTAAACTTGATAAACTATTAAGCCGTTTAAACCCCAAACAGATAATTAATGAACAGTTGGAAATAAACAACGAAGATGCCGATGAAGTGTAGACTGTGGTTCAACTTGCTTTAAAGCAAAGTAAATCCATCGGCTTAGCTGTTAAAATGTCATAGTTAATTTTTCCTTTCAGCTAGATTATTGATAATAATGTACTTCCAGAATAACGGCTAGTAATAGATTGTTTTGAAGAAAATTGATAAACAAAAGTTTGAAACTTCGTTTTGTGTTTTAGGTTTTTCTGTAAATATTTATAAGCGTTCAATTCGGATATTTTGTGGAGTGTTTTAAAGATACTTTTAATAAGCATATGCTAAATGAGCGTTCATACTCATATGACATCATACATATTGCCATTAAATAACCTAATGTGATTTATAATATATTACATTCAAAAATAAAATATAATACACTTTCCTCGTTCCTTAAGTACACAATTTCGTCGAAATTTTTATACGCCAATAAATAGTAATCTGAAAACATTCCATAGAGAAACTACATATCTGATCTATTTCATCAAAGGGTTGTATTAATACACCGAATTAATAAAAAAATGAAAATAATTGCCCACCCTTCTCCATTGGACACCTATTAACTTTCACGATCGTGATTTATATTTCCGCATACCGCGCACCATTGTTACACTTTTGCGAAAGATAATGCAACAATGTACATACTAGCAATACGGTAAAATGCTTTAGGGCGATCATAAGCGCGCCGCAATTAACTGCATCGTAACGACCAAGCCGATAAGACGATTTACAATGGCGACGCAAACAAAACGGCGTACCCGGTTTCACTTTAACAGCATTCGCGCTTTCAGTGTGCACGTAACTTTATCACCTTCCCAACAGACAGGGCCGAAAACCGAGATAGCTCAATGGATGTGTGTCATACGAGTTAGTGATGGGTCTTGCTGACACTCGTTTTACGAACGTATCGCTATCACCGGGGCGACGTATATATACGCTGTAACGTCCGCAGTATTCTACACGTTGTCGAACGGCTAGCTCTACAACGGGTCTATTAGCCGGTGTAGTACTTCTGTTTTGAGGCATGGAAAGAATCTCTATTCTATCACAGCCACTCACACCCCACACTCCGTTGCTTCTTGTTCCACCCTTCGTGTTGCTCCATTTTCGACCACTTCGCGATTTTCTGTCGGTAATTGCATTGCTGTTTTATGACTTTTAAATGGCGCCAGTTGGATTACGTCAAGATGAGACCGGCTATCCTGGCCGTTAAACAATGAAATTATCTGATCATCGAAAGCGCGAACGTGTTGCGAAATTCTGCCCTCCTATATACACCTTCCTTTAGACTGACCGATTTTCTTTGCTCATATTTCGTTCGTTTAACGTGGCAATGAACGTGCCGCATGGTTGTATATCCCACTCCCCTAAATCTCATCGTTGCGCGTTTAACGAATATGGTTGAAATACGTTACTCGTAGTTTTTATATACCAACGTCAGTATTGCAATTTGCTTTGTGTTTTTGCCTTTGCAACGTTGCAGCCTTCACAGCGCGAGCGGAACGGGAATTTTTTTTAGTGGACACGTACGTCCGTACGTATCCATAGTTGTATAATGATTTTGGAAGAGACGGATAATGGCAGTAGATTTTTACGTCAGCGTTTCACGAGTTCCATTGGTCCATTGGAGAATTGTGATGGAATTTTTAGTTCGTTTCTGATTTTAGTATATTTATTTATGAATGATAGAATTTGAATGATTGGTCGCAAAAGATACCGATAAGTACAATTTATATTATATTATACTTATATTTAGATGTACACTATTTATGAAAATTTTTTACGAATTAATTTTACCTGTGGAATCGCCTCTTTTTCGATCGCAAAACGATTTCCGATACGCTTTGTGTAGTGGCAGTAATTTTATTTACACAAATCGCTTTTAATATATCAATTGAAAAGAAACTAATATTGTCAACGAAAATTCTATTCATAACTAGAATCAATTGGAACCGCAGGCAAAAAGTTCTAGTCGTGGTAAGCGTGAAAAAATCGTAGTCTAGTAACGGAAATTTTGCATCTGCTGCTAATAACGTCGATATTTTATGTTGGCAAAGTTACGTGTCGTTATGGGTTTCAAGTTTTATCAGTTAACTAGAAGACGAAACTCGTTATTTCTTCGAAGATGTTAGGTGATTTTCTAGCTACATAACGTAAGCTGCCAGAACGAGTTAACAACGAATCGGCCATAGTTCGACAAAGTTTGCATCTATTGAGGTGCAGTTGATGGTCCATACACGTGAACTTACAATCTCCTTTCCTGAGGTTAACTTCAGCAAGAGCCAAAATAACGAAGGGTTAAGATGCTGAACACAAGGGGAGTGACTGTAGCTTGTCCCTCTGTATGGCTTCGTTAAGAGGATTAAACGGCTTTGAAGTTACGTCAACTGAAATTGTGCTAGATCGAGCGAGAAGGCGTCCAGCTGAATCGAAAACCTTCTCCGACAGTGACAAAGGACTTATAGATAAGGAGCTAAACGCGCCATGATTTTCTAATAATTCATTAGGTATATACAAGCTTCTTAATTTCTATGGAAATATCTTCGGTGTTAATGCTTACAATTTTAATTGATACTTGCACAAATCACAATTGTTGGTCAAATATAATGCTGCTCCTATAAAAGAGAATACTAATATTTTCCATTGATCAGTGACAATAATTATTATTCATTTCTTTGTAATGAAATCATGAAAACTTAAGACGAAATTTGCTTAATGCTTAACGATTATTTAACGTATTAAAATTTTGTTAGGAGATATTTCTAGAATGTATCTGTAGGGTTTAAATTTGTTTGCAGTTATTTCTTTTATTTTGGAGTTCCCGGTGGTTATTATTACAGAGTCAAAAACTAATATAAACAATAAAGGGTTGTACACATCACTAGCGTATAAAATTGATTAGTTGAAAATAAATTGAATATCATTCAGTAATTGTATAAACTATTGAAGAGGTCAAAATTCATCTTAATTAAAAACGTTATAGATACATCTGTTACGATGTAGAGATTGCAACAAGTAACAAGAATAACTAAATTTATCTTGATTCAGAGTCTTATGGAATGTTCTCTTTTTCGTATTTAATCAATTGCTCAGTAACACGCGCATTTATTCAATGGAATCGAAAATCTCTGCGTCCTTTTTGAAGTGGAGTTTGGCGAGTTCCTTGAAGAAGACACAGCCGGAAAGGAAATCAATTGAAGCAGGAAAGTAAAAAGGTAAGTCGACTCTATGAAGCGAAAAAGTTTCAAAGCCATACAAATATTTGCAGAATAAAAGTGCTCGAAACTTTGTATTTGTTCGTTTTACAAATTTCCAAATTTCCTGCCCGACATCAAGATCAATCGATAGAATTGAAACTCGAGATATCTGCATTTCCCCGTGGCACCAAACGAATTCTGCATAAGATGCTACTAAATCGTATACAGATGCTCATTCGAAGATTATTTGTATTAGTTATTTGTATATCGCGTAGAAAACTAGATTTCTTAGTTGTACAATCGTTTTAATCTTTCCACGGCGTTTTAAATTATTCGTATATTATTTTATATTTTATATACCACTTAACTTGAGATTGTTTCAGTTAAATTTCGATCGATGCAATGTTCATTGAAAAGTTTATAATTTTCAGGACGAAGAATCTGCAGAATCTCTATACATTTTCCGACTGGAAAAATTTCAATCAAAAGTTTCATCGTTAGAAATATATTGATCGAAGCAAACTTACAGATAAAATAATGCAGTACACCTAACTCCATCAACGGAGGAATTTAAAAATTGAGAAATATTATCGCACCAGACGATTACAAACTGATATAATTTGGAAAAGTCCATTTGTATCATCTCAGAATATTTTTTCAAATCACAGAATTAACAATAATCGCAAGTGTTGATCAGTTTACTTTATTGGCGAATAAATGGTAAAATCCATTGGCACAAGTTTGGGCTTTTGCTATCGAATGAAATATAAAGTAATTAGAAAGGGAAGGTAATGTAATTAACAAGATTTTAGTAAAAAGCGCAATCCGATTATTCGAAACCGTTTATTGCAAGAAAGATATTATTAACGAATGAGATTACCAATTATAAAACGAATTACTCCATTCCTTTTTATTTTCAACAAATCTAAACAGTGATAAAGAGAATTTTATTACGATGCCCGATAAGTTTGTACGGTTTTCATTTCACAATAAATTCCTCCCAATAAAACATTTATCTATTCAATGTTTGTTCCCCTTTGCAGTTACTGAAAATTTTGTCCAATTCTTCTACCTGCACACATACTTTTTGCCCTGTTAACAGAAACGAACACCTTCGACTAATTTTACCTGATGAATTTACTCGCGGGGACAGAAAATTGTTAAATTATCGAAACCAAAAAAAAAGTCGATTCTTAAATAGCAACGGCTTCATAAATAAATCATCGCTCACTAAACAAACCCCTTGCCTCCGCTGACTATGTAATCGATACTGATCAGTGGGAAGTACGTTATCATAAAATCTAGTTTATTATAAATTTATTATAAAATGCTACGTTCCCGGGAAATCCTTTCAACTCATTCAACGTTTCAACGTATTCCACCGACAAGCAGTGCATACATCTGACAGTCACTTCGTATTCAACAGTGAGCACTCAAATTATCATCGCTGGATCAGGTATTGTGCGCGCATCCCTAAACGCATCGAATGCCGCTAGTGACTGATTGTGAGTAGAAAAGTACCAGTCGACATTTCAGCGGGTACGCGTTCGTGAGAAACGTTTGGCGTCCGCTGCGTGCTCTCTCGAAATTCCTTCAGGATATTTCATTCGAGATCAGGCGAAGGAACGCGGCAGGAGGAAGAGTCGAAAAGTAAGATACAACGAGAAAAGGGTGGGTGGGGGAAGTAGTGCAGGTCGTGGTATTGCGAGCCGCGTGGTATGGAACTTTGCTCGCGGCTTCGAATGCATTTATTCGAATCTTGATACAAGAATTTATTCTGCTCACTCGCTCAGCCGCAAGACCCGCCTTATGCGCCTTCTATTTGGCGACCTGCCTCTTCCTGTAATCTGGAAACAGCCACGCAACTCCCGACACGTTCCTTTCTTCCCTTATTGTTAGCCTTGTAGGCAAGTAGAGCAATGGAATGGGTCACCATTGGAGGACGGGACACCCTACTTTTTCGAGTTTGATTGGAAAATGCGTGGGTTAAAGGTGTCTGCTTGTTTGTCGTGTGTGCATCGCATATATTTTGAAGTTAGGCAGCTTATTTATTGTGCGTTGTTAATTGCTTGCGAAATGAAATTCGTATGCAACTTGGCGGTAGTGAAAGAGTTATTGTATTGTGCTGATAGTATTAAAGCAAATTAAGGGCAAGGGGTAAGTAAATAGAAAATTATTGTGTTATTATTTATCTACGCATATAGATACATGCGTTTATCGCATGTGATAGTATATTGCATGCAGCTGGCAAGATTTTAGTAGAACTCACAATATGATTGGTGATTCGATATTCTTTATTGGAAGAAGTTTTATTCGGACAAAAGTATTGCTTGTGAAATGAGTTGCTTAATTTCTTTTCATTTTCCACAAATCTGAACAGCCAGAAAGTAAAAAAGGTTTAAATTATTTTATATAGACATACAGCCACGTAATAATGCAATAAATTGTAATATCACGCCTTCTGTAATAACTTCAACATTGCATTTGAAATATTTGGTACAGACTTTATATTATAAATGATTATATACAATAAGTTGATCATTTCTATTGTTTATAAGTATGACTCTATTTATTTCTATGTCTACTTATTCGCGTATCCCTTTATATTTTTCATTCTTCATATGTATATGTAGTATATGTAGCATTACTATATTTTTCATAAAACGATTAAACATAGAACCATCGTAATTCATTACGGTTTAAGAAATAATTATTGATAATTGTGAATGAATTTGTCGTTCGAATATTGAGAAATTAATTAATATTTGTGTCGCTGTGCAAGTAGAGCTTCGTTATTTAATTAAGCAGAAGGCTTGTGTATTTTTACTCCTAAAGCAATATTGCCCTCTGTCTGAGAAGAACGTAAAAGTGGAAAAGGTGGATGCCTTTGCTTATTAAATGTATAAAAATCCCAAAGCTTCGGGGGTATTTGAAACGCAAATAAACATTGTGCAAAATTCTGTTTCACCGGTGGTCTTTGAACCTCGTTGTAATTAGACTACTGTGCATATTTGTAGTTGATTCAATTAATTTGATTAAAGCCACAGATTAATGTTGCTTAAGAGGAAATTAATATGTAAATATGCGAATAAATAATGGGGCTCCTTAATTTGCCAATCAATCGGAATGAAGCCACTGTTTACACTTAATTATAATTTCCAAGACTTTATTTTCCGCATATCTCTCCTCCTTTCGTATAATTAGTCTGTTTGAACTGAATAATTCATTATTCAGTTGCGTCAAGAGTGAAATACTAGGGCTACTCGGTTTTTGTAATTTAAAGAGAGAAATAGAGAGAGTGACATCAAAAGGGATTTCTCGCAGAACGCAAAGCCAAACGAAAATCAAATTTTGAAAAGCACAGGCAATTGCCGAAACATATAACTCCGGTCCAAAATCAATTTTATTCAAACTGGAACGTTCAAACTATGGTTCAGCGATGGTTACGCACTAGTGCAAAAACTTTATTGGTGCTGGGTGCCTAGAAATTTATTTAGAAATCGACCATTTGTTCAAAGTTGCGAATTAAATGAATATCCAGGGAAATTAAAGAAATGTGAATGATGTAAATAGTATTAAAGCGTTAAATATTTTCAACATCCCTTTGCTTCTCGATTTATCACAGTATACCAATAAATGTAGAGCCTCTTAAATAAATTCGAACACGCAAACATTTACTACGCATATGAACACGCTGTTTCATACATGTATGAAAACTCGTAATGTCATTACAACTGTTACGAAATTTCGTATTTCATATGTACCTACACGTACACCAAATGTCAAGCAGATAGAACGTAGATTAACAAAACTGAATCAAGCAAATTTCTATTCATTATTACTTCGTAATGCTTTAAACTGACGAATTCAAACAGCATGTGCAAATTTTGCTAGATAAATGTATTCAAATATTTGCTGAAATATTCTTCCGTTGATTCACACTAAAATGAACGTAATCATAGGCCAGTGAAGTTTATGTTACATCAATTCCAGCTCAGACTGCGTTTACATTGGACACTGTTCTAACGAATTGTCTACATTCCAAAATCATCTTCCATTGAAATACAAAGTGTATGCTGTTCAATCACTCTCATAAAAATTCATTTAATTTATTGCTCCGTAATATTTAACAACGACTTAAGTAATTCAGTAAATGTTTCTACTGTAACCGTGGCCTTATTTACTATTTGCTTTGCTTTTTATTTATATTTGATTCAAAGCGAATACTCGTAAAAGAACGTCATATATAATTGTTGGTGGAATTCTCAAATAATTTACAAAATTAAAGTGTCGTTTCATAAAGATTACAGGCGATACGCAATAATATGAGAAGAATTGTAAAATCAGAGTACACCGTATAATTATTTTATCCCTGGCTTTAATTCGCATCTTATACACGGTTTGATAATGAAATGTTTCAACAACGAGACCTAAGTGCTTCGAAAGCGGAGCAACTTGCAAATGCATACATATATTTCAATTTACAGAAAGCTCAAGGGCGGCGTTTGTCACGAATAACCCACTGTCGCTCATGACATGAAAGTACGAATAATCGGAACTCGTGACGCAATCACGTCACACATAATTGACATGAATACACCCCTGCGGTGCATGAAACTACGTAAACTGGAATGAAAATTCTGGAATTACCTATTGAATAAATTTGACTAACGCATCATGTATCCCACACTCTGTCGTATTTAGGCCGAAGCTTAAAAAGTGTACACAATGTTTACTTATATTAATTATCCGTCAATTAGGAAAATCGCGCGACGAAAATACAGGTGTGCAATGAGATGCTCGCGTTTAGTTTTCAAATGCAGAGCGAGAACAACAGCAGTTTGCATTGATGCGCCGGCTCGCAAGGAAACGAGCTTTCAATTGTTCCCCATAATTATGCTTTCGTCGACAATATAATCCTTTCAAACTCCGCTAATTATAGTAGTCTGGCATCCGATGCCCCGTAAACGAACGTTAAAACAAAAGCACAAATGGCACGGCCGTTCGTGGCCGTGCCACCGCTTATATGTACGTACGTGTTCTCCGCGTTCGCGCAGGAGATCGGCACGGCAAGATCAACGTTTAATGGTCGTTGGCCGTGATAATAAATGTCGGTACGATTGCGATACGCGCGCGTCACGGTTGTAGAGGGCCGATTTCGTACGGCGGGCCAATCAGTCGAGCCGCGCCTGATTTAATGCGTTATTTTATTAGAAATCTATAAAGCTATCCAGATTACGCGGGGAAAGGTTTATGGCTTGCCGCCAACCCGCTAGATTCGCCCACCGTTGCCTCTTTCCACTTCGACCCGAACCGTTTTCGACATCCAACCTACCACCAGCGACCAACCCTCCACGCGACCCTCCCCCACACCTCCCCCGACACAAGCCAACTCTGCTGGCTTCGGGGCGTCAGCTACCCTTTCTTTCTTCAGGCCCAACCAGTCTACGTGTCCCTCATCTGACCGTGCCGGAAGAAACGGAACTGACCGCTCGTGTCAGCGAATTAAATTATGCGCGATGTCTCTTTATTTGGGCCGGGTCATACCGGACCGGCAATTCCTTCTGAAAATAGGCGTCAGTGACCGCAGCGAGTATTCGAGTCGACTAGTAATGACGATTAACGAGCGGGCCAATTATGCGAGACTTTGTTAATTGCGAGGAAGTATTAATTTTTAAGGGACGCGTAGTTTAAAACAATATGAATGGACGTTTATGATCTGAGGTATCTTTGGGACCATTTTACCGCCCCTTGCGCCTTAAAAATATTCGTTAGGCTCGTTGGTATTCAAACGCTGGAGGTTTTCTTACTTTTCCTCCTTTAGCTTTAACAGGCCTGGCGATCGATGCCGAATGGATGATCGTCCTTTGTTCGATACGGAATTCTGGATGGAATTCATAGTTTTCCCCGAGTGGATCCCCGAGAGTACGACGATGAAATCCGAAAGGGAAACGCGACTTCGAAAGTTCGCCCGGAAGGAGAAAAATTTTTCGCTTCCGCTTTTTACGGCCAGCGTAAAGTACATTTTAGGAAACGGTTGCCGCGGATGCCGGGCTTCTCGCCCCGGGGAAATTGGATTTCGTGGCTTTTCTTCGACCATGAATTTTTTTTCGACGTATTACCGTTGATATAATTGGACATATAATGCATCGCCGCTGAGACGATAAAACCGTGCAACCTATCCAGCCGTTTTATTTCCTTTCTGTATTCCGCAGTGAACTGAAAGGTTCAGGGCGAATCAACAGTAGGTACGGTACAGTTCAATATTGTCGGAAAATCTCCCGTAAGTATTTGCGCTAATCCCACGAGCGTACACGTACCGTGATTCACAGATTCCAAGGATAATGGTTCTATCTTTATCGTTTGTCAACTCTAGGCAGAACCATTTTTGTTAATTAATAAAAACCCGTCGCCCGGTGCTTGCGTAGGGAACAAATTTATATTTCGCGGACACGTTAGCTGCACGCGAAGACAAATACATAATGTTATTCGAGAACAATTAACACTTGACGCGTGGATGACAATTTCTTAACGCCACAATATCATTTCGCTTCAATGCTTCCGTTCACTGGAAAATCGCCGTTTAAAGCACAGAACCAAACGGGGGTGCTCGCGTATACAGTAGTAGTAGTATCCACCGAGAAAACAATGTTCCAATTCATATTCCCATGCAGATTCCCGCGTTCAGTTTGCGAACCAGTTATTCCATATTTCCCAGCAGTTCGCCGGCGCTTCGTTCACTTAACAGTACTGCCGTGCAAACAAATAATATTGTACGCCCACGCAGAATCCATCTGGGAGCTGATGTGGCGTATTTAAAGATGCCTACTGTAATTCCACGACGTGGTGCAAAGTGTGCCGGCTGGTCGGATGTATTGATTTTTAAAAGGGAAACGAGGAAAATGTGGCGAACCCGCGACGGCGACGGGCAATTGGTGATGCCGCGAGGGAACATTTGATAAATATCGCAATATTGATTATTTTTAATGAGGATACCGCGAGTCGACCGTTCGTCTGAATAGTATCTATCCCCCATCGCGACCAGAGACACCACCGAAAGCGTTCCTCTTCTATCGAGATTACTTTTCACACGCATCTTTCGACATTCTCGAGCACCGTGTACCGATATCTTTGGACAAACGAACGAGTCTGCCTCGGATTTCTTATTATATCGTGGAATGACAAGACTGGAGAAACGAGGCTGGAGTTATTTTATGCTCTATTCATTCGTTGGACATTTGTGCAATTTTTTTGTTGTTATCATGAATTACTTTTACACGTTGCTCGAATACGTAGACATTTTCTTTGATTTACGACGCGCTCGTTCGAGGAATTCAAACGTGCGTCAGCAGTTTTGTGATACTTGGAAGATATATTTTATGAATGGATAGAGTTTTAATGAATTTGTGCTTGGGTATTATTGAGAGACTGCTTGGGTATAATTTGTATATATGCAACGATTGGGGCTGGAAATATTGTAATATATTATTGAGAAGTAGCTTTCTAATGAAATGAAAGAAATCTTGTTCTACGTACAGTATAGTTCTGTAGAAATTGAAGAGAATTCGAAATTATAAATGTATGAATGGTTATACAAAATTCGTTGGTTATCCCTATTTTTCACAATTCGTAAATTCGAAGTTTTTGCAACACTTTTTGATATCTATCGTATAGAGTTCGCAACGAAAATTTCGATATATGTTTAATAGAATTCTTCTTCCCAGATGGTAAATTTGTAACCGAATGAACACTTGCGTAGTACGACTGATTTCGAAATCAAGTTCATGCAGTGTTAAGAAATTTCTGAACTATATTTCAACAGCAATCCTTCGATTAAAGCAATGTTGGGCGTTAGTTTAACAATATTCAAAGCGAGGGATTACTTTGTTTTATATGTTTCGATGATATTTAGATGTAATGGTTCGCGGACGATTCATATTTTTCCCCGTTGTTGCTTGAGCACAATTCTTCCAAACAATGAAATTTACATTTTCGAACAATAGATCGACGCAGTCAGCCAGACTGACAATTTTTCCGCTTGCGGAAGTTTTAACGAAACTTCAATCATTACCGTTCAAAAGTATGCGCCGAAATTTCCATGTCAAACTTCCATACATCACGATCGATAACATATCTACCATCACGCTGGACCGTATGTACAAAATTTCAAAGTTACAACGACTTCGCATTTCAACATTCGACATCAAAATCCAGACATATGTATTCATGTTTTGCGGTGTTTGCCGGTTCAGTTTGTTATTCCTATGCAAAATTTATATTGACTTTTATACCCGAAATTTCACGAATCTGTGCGAACTAGTTTCAGAATGAAAACAAGTTGATTGAGCAGCTCAATTTTCTTTACAAATATTAAAAAATATTATGTTTCGTTAGACTGTAAATAAAGTGGTTGATATTTGCAGATGTAATTGATTTGTGGAGAGCGTGGTACGTTTTTAATATATTATTAACTTCGAAAGCAAAATTATTATTCTGCATGGACCGTGAAATATCCGATTGCAAATTGGCCCCAACAAGATATACATTAAAATAATTAACAGTTTCATAACATCTTTCACCGCAATTTCGGGGGCCGTTTTCATCCCTTGGATATAGTGTTACCAATGGAAAAAATGCACGTCAAATATATAAATATATAAATATGTATAAATTGATATAAATTATTAATTGCACAGTTTTCAATTCAGTTACGCGTCAACATATTTAATCATTTTTTTTATACGAATTTCAGTATGCATTTTAAAAACTATCCAAAAACTATAGAAGTAATAAACTCAAATAATGATGTACTTTTAACTTATATTTGTTAAAATCCATTAAATTCATCCCAACATTCCTTCTGCTTTAAAATCACGGAAGATAGTATTTCCCTTTGAAATTTCTCCATGATGAACACGTCGTAACTATTCGCCATACTCCATAAAAACTAATACCTCTTTTTTTCACAAGACACGACATCTCACGAGGTACACTTTCCACGAGACTAACAACTTTTTGGTTGTGAGAGTTCATGTATTCTGAAATCCCCGGCCCATCAAGTCCGTTGCTTGAACGCAGTCTATTCATTCCGGCATCGCGATTGTTTTGCAGTTTTAATATCCAAGATGGTGAATGCCGTGGAAAATAATAGCGAAAGACGACACGGAAAGGGGGAGGTTGGTTGCATTTTAATTCCTCCTATATCAGCACGGTCTGTGCAGTTATATATCCATCGTAACCGAAGGCGAGCTTCAGATCTCTATCACGGGGCGATCAAAGAATATTGAATACGAATTTCGTTCGGCTGACTTATTCGGATCTCGTCTTTCTCGTTCTGCTTCTACTTCTTCTTTCTTCTTCCACTACCTTTACGAACCGGGCAAGAAAGAGACGGGAAAACGAGTATAATGAGAGTTTGCAGACAGCGGTAAATTGAAATAAGTAAATTTTACGAAGAAAGTTATTAAATGAAATGTAAAGTATTTAACTTGAGAATATACCAGTTAAGCCGGCCCCTCATCCCGGAAAATAAAAACTGGAAGATTGGATTCAGTTCGGGCTTTGTTCACGAATTTCAACGCGGTGGGTGGCCTATATAATTGTATTACAATTTTGCAACGACTGTGATTGTATTTGGGCAAATAGCGTTCTGAATTAGTGAGCGGCCTTTTTGTCAAATTATAGGAGCGAATGAATTATTTGTAGAAGGGTTAAGATAGGTCTTACGTATGAATGAACAGCGTTTCGGACGAGAGATCGAGCGGATGCTCAGGTTTGAATATTGGGCTGCAGGTGGAGCGAGCGTCTCTTGGAATGCACGTGAACTTTAGACAGAGACTTGCAAGTACAGTAGGATGAATGGGGAAAAGTTACGAAGTTTCTCCGAATACCAGTCAATGGGTCAGAGTTTAAAGGGCGAGGCAGAGTTTTATAGATTTAGAGATTATAGTGGAAGACATGTTGACAGAATGTACGTCTTGCTGAAGAGTTAAAAAAAAAGTTACTATTGTTTCAGTTTCGAATTGAGAAAAAGCGATGAACTTCTTTATTCGCGTATCTGCTACTCAACAGCAATAGAATATTAATACAAGCAGAGAACAAATATGAATGGTCGTCTTAGTATTCGGCGTGTTACAGCTAAAGCGTGCTATTAAACGAAACTGATTGAAATAAAGAATACAAGACTATTTTATTATTATCCACATTATAAATAAAAACGAAACGAATAAGCGAAAAATAAGTTGATGAAGAAATGACAAATGTCAAATCAAGTACAGGAGTCTGTTATATGACGTAGTTATAATTACTCTTACTTTTTGCAATAACTACATTTGTTATGCCTTCGACAATATACAATACTTGATACCGAATCGAATTTCCGACCGCTACAATACACGCGATTGAAGCACCTGTTACATCAAGGTTTCGGAACACCAACCAGTGAAAAGGAAACTAGAATTCCAGAAAGACGATTCTGTACTACGATAACTATTACTGCGATTCCGTTTTCTCCTTTCACCCAAGATTCTTTCATTTCCTTGATCAAATACGGGCCCGCACGATACTCTGGATATTAAAGAAAGCAGTCTGCCCCTACTTTCATCCCGAGACTTAATTAAAAAAACGGTGTCTATTAGGATAAAGAAAAGAATAAAAACGAAATACAAATCAGAATTCTAACTAAAGAGGACCCATCTCTCGACTCGACATTTTGAACGCGAAATAGCAGGATATTCCTGCGTCGAAGAGGAGGAGGACGAAGACAGGAAAGGACGACGACAGCCGCTATTTGAAAAACAAAACCACGAAGTCAACCGACGCCGGATAAGGAAGAGGGCTCTCGTATCAGAAGCGTTAAAATAATAAAACGCCAGAAGGAACAGACGTTCCCATCGGCAGTATCTACGAAAGTTCCACGAACTTTTCCGTGTACTCGAGAGCCATCCGCTGACTACCCTCTATTCTTCCCGTGCACTCAACCTACCCCCGGTCCTGGAGGAAACTCCGTGAAAGAGTACGTTTGAGGAAACACGTCAGCCCCGTTGCGCGTGTGTGTGACTTTTAAACCACTCGCCGTACAAGTTGACTTTTATTTGAACGAAGTATCAACAGGTATCGACCAGGGTCTCTTCCTCTATAGTGTACATCGTGCAACTCGAACCTTCCTGCCCCTGTTCTGGTGAAGAGAGAGAGAGAGCCGGCGGGCCGGCTAACCGAACCGGCTATCGGCTATTTTCTGCGATCAAAGCTCGAAGGCCGTCCTACCAACCACTTTTACAGTCCCCGAAATCGGACTCTTTAGGAATTAACGGTATTGCTCGATTGATCGTGGCCACCAGGGTGTCGCGACTATCGTCAACCTTTTGCTTCGTGCCGCGCTCTTTTCGTTCATGTTCGTTCGGGGATTCCAGTTTCAACCGCCTCCTCGCTTTATCGACTTGCCCAGACATCGTTCGTCTTTCGCGGATCCTCGATATGTTCCCTCGCGATCTCACGGGAACGGGAAAATTGCTATCTCAATTTTGTATTTTTCTCGTTTTCTTGCACTTTCACTTTCTCCGTTGAGCGATAAGGACCGCAGGCGTGAGGTAAGGTTTTTGACGTGTCTAATTGTAAGGGGAACTGAGTCTGAGTGATGGTAGATTTTTAATTGTTGATTAGGAGGAAATAGAGATTAAAGAAGTAGAGTAAAGAAGAAGAAGTTCTACGCGGAGAAGGGTATCATTGTAGAAATAAAGTTTATTATAGTACGATTATATTGGCTTCTTTAAGTGATAGGACGATGAACATTTATTTAATTGCGTAGGTGTAATACATAGAATATGTGTAGATAATATATTATATGAACGTGTTTATTATTTTAGTCATTGTGATTTAATCTACAATGTATCACAATAGTTTCCTTAATACTATTTTGCAAATTGAAGTAATCTGTGACTTACTGATCAAAAAAGTTTCTGCTTAGGTTCTCCTTCTTTATCTACATATTGCCATGAATATTCGCTGTCTAGTAATTACAAATCACTCCGCTACTTTAATGGAAGTGCATATTTTTTATCGGAAAGGTGCGTTGTATTTTTATCTCCGAGAGAAAAATGTTTATGTTTTTAATACACTGGTCAGTTTTGCTGATGGAATTTTATCTAAAATTCAAGTGATTAAGACAAATGTACAAAAGATTCTCTAAAACAAAGACTGGCTATGCATCGTGGATACAGATTCGGGCAAGATGATTGCAGATAAAAATAAATTTTGTCGCGAAATTCAAGTTTTTGCTGCTTCCAACTAAATACGTTTCATTCCAGTTGACTGACTCATCTTATATTTTTATAAATGGTTAACAATTGCAGGCATGAAAGCAGTTCGTGACGAGTTGAAATGTACTTTCTGTTTTTGAGGAAACAACAGTGAAGGATATATGTATCGTCAACTGGGCGTAGAATACGGCAGAGCACTTGTAGAATACTCAACTTGTTTCAAACTGTACGGGTACACTTTGTTCTAGTAGAAGGAACACCGATTCCAGTTTCAGTCTTTCCAACTAGGTAAACAAAGTAGATGTTCGCAGTTTTTTGTCATTAGGTTGTCATTACTAGGTGATCATTTACCTCTTCCTCTTTTAGGAAATCGGTGACAGAAATGTTGGGAATGAATAAAATAATGTGTACATGCATATACTACTACCATTATGTGTTATATATCTTTTTTCCAGCATGCAAATTTTCAATTTCTACGCTAAATTTACGAAGAACGTTTAACAAATTTATATTCTCCGCAATGGATTACTACTAATCTTACAAATTATAATACTACACCATACTACACCTAACATTATTGAAAATCCAAAAATAAATTATTTTATTTAACATTTCTGGTACAAAATATCCGCTTATTTCTTTAAGCTAAATGATAAATGACACTTCGCTAAATAAATATGCAGTAATAATGGATTCAAAAGTTCCATTATGTAAATCAAGAATTAAATCTGAATATAGTGAATCCTTCGAAAATTCGTAGCTATTATTTCCCCGCATACACCTTGTTTGGCAATTTCAAAATGTAATGAAAACTAAGTGAACTCTTCAAACATGGATTTCCTACCTTCGCACAACCCCTCAAACTAATACACTACATTACGTTAGAATATTCACCAAATAAAGAAGCAAACACAGAACATAATTCGTCTGTATTATCCTATTTAGCCCGCACTATATTAAAACGAGTCCAACCAACAGCAAACGATTTCGCGTTGAATATTCCACGCTGCTTGAAACAGTTTTCAAGCACCCCGTTCGTAACAAGTCTATCCACCAATTAACATTTCAGTAATAGACATTACAAACGAACGGAATGCACTTGATAGCTGAAGCACTGTCATCCACGATGGTTGTTCATAATATTTGAACGAGCGAAAGTACTGGTACTTATTGCCGGCGGTATTTGAGCAGAAACCAAAGTCGATCCGCAGATTTGGAAATTCGACAGAAAGGCGTTTAAATCCGCGGTCGATATTCCAATCGGATGAACGGGGATGGCTCGAACGTAGGCAATGATGGGGGTACGATTGGAGGTGAAAACCAGGGGTAATCCCGGGGATTATTCTCTCTGATCCCTGTCCAAATATGTGTTCAACGGATGTCCGCTAACCACTATCACTACCTATCACTGCCTCACTTTCCGTGCCTGCCCCTCTGATTACTGTTCCTATAGCTTTGTATTATATGATGTGAAAACGACTTCTAGTGTGAAACGTGCGCACCGCTCTTGCGTGTGCCGCACACCACAGTATTGACTCATACGAAAGTTATAAACTGCGTCACGTGCTCGATGTTCGTGTTCGAAATTGGCATTTTTACAGTGCCAACTCTTGAATCGTTAAACGTCGCAGGGAGAACGTACTATATAAATTGCAGGACGTAATAAAATATTCAATGAAATTATAAACCACTGTGACTGTATATGCAAAGATACTTTGCCCGTGCAACGAATAATATATATTCTCTGCGCAATATTAATTATACAGCACGCATGATAGTAAATTTTTGGCTACCGGTTGCCAGAAATTATTGAACAAGCTTTATTATCCGATAATATCGTTTGAATAATGGGTGGAGTACTTGCGCACTATATTTCAATCAATCATTGCATAAATCAAAGATCAGATTTTTGTCTATTTTTGGGAATTCGATTTCAAGAAATCTTATAATAATTAAATTGAGGTTTTCATTAAACTTTTGTTAAAATGTTTTAACAGTAAAAAGTAATAGTACAGCAAACATAACAGTGAATATAATTATTAACAGTAACTGTAATACATCTGAATCAAAATTTCAATTAAACAATTGCCAAAAAACTCTTTAGACCAAGTAGCACTAGAGTGAATATATTTTATTTCATTATAACACCGTACATGTATTTCGTGGCAATTACATATGAAAAGAAAATGTAACGGGTGACGCGAGTAGAATGGAACTGTATCCTCGAGCAACGATGAATGGATCCCAGCGAACGAAACAAATGAAACACTGCTAGTCAGACGATTAACTTCGAAGAGGCAATTGTTTCAGAGCACTTGCAGTGGTAACTACCTTCGTTGCGTTCAATAGAGCAATGCAGACCAAATTGTACACATCGTGATATACGTCTTACGCTGGTTGCAGAATACACAGCAATGCTTTATTGTATGCTGGAACAAGCCACCTGTAGGCGTGAAGTTTTCATTGTTTCAATTGCGGTAACCTTAATACAGCACCATATTATCTTCGCGTTACATATATAAATTTGGACCCGCGGTATGCAAGGGACACGAGTTATGAACAAGCATCGTTTCAATCCACTCGAACATAGTTTTCGAAAATTGATGCATCAACCGAAACGGGATCCCGTGGAAATTGAAACTTGTAAATTGATTCCATTACTCGTGAGCGGTGCAATTAATATTAACTTCGCGCGCAGTTACAACTACACCTCAAACACCTTTTACAAGTAATTCCCCTCGTCAAATATACTTTCCACTGCTGGCTACTAACACGAACATAAAAATACAGGCCCGAGTGGTACACGGTTTCCGTGTTTCTCGTAATTTCCTCTGCTCGCTATCATTAACCACGCTTCGAGCAGCAGTAATTAAGGCGCAAGTTATGCAACGAAGAAAACGGAGGAGAAGCATTGTTACAATATCGTTCCCGCCCAATCTAATCTTCCTTTGTCTAAAATTGAATGTAATTGTAAAATTACACATTTCAACGTTTCGTCTATATTGCGCCGTCGCACGTTACATCGTTCCACCTGCTCGACTCCGTTGTCCAATTAAAGAATACGAGTTTTTCGCACGGAACCTGCGCTAGTTTCGCCAAAAGCGCAGTTCGGATACGTTGGAATTCCTTTATCGCAAAGCACATATTACATCGTTCTTCATTTTAGTGACACAGCTTGTTTACAATCTTTAATAACTAATCCTTCTATACGAATGCAAAATATCGTAGACAGAACAGATGTACATTGAAAGTAGATGACTGATTGTGAGTTAGATGCGTGAAATGTGGTAATTGGTCTCACGAAGGATACTGAAAATCGTTCAGCAAAATGAAAGCATGGATTATCTCACCTGAACAATTTTCATCAGGTGGCATTACGCCCATTCTTTTTCGTGAAGAAGTCTACGACCATTTTTTAAATTTACCTTAATATTAAAATTCCACGTGTGTTTATTCAGTCAAACATATTTTTTGCTCCCTGGGATAACCATGGAATGCACAATGCACTGTGTCGTTTTAAAACATCGCCCCATCACGCCCCGACCAACCCCACAGAGTGTCGAGGATCGAAGGCGCAAATAGCTGATATAAAACTTTCCGATCGACCAATCGTGTGCAGCAAGTTGCACGTACCAATGAGTAAAACGTGGCAGGGGGAAAGGCAGGGGGAGAGGCAGGGGGATGAACAGGCATGAAATTCTGCTCTCTGTTCATGAGATCCGCAGTAGTAGTGGTCGCGCACTGGTCGGCCGGACGGCTAGCCGAGTTGTCGGTGTTGACCAAGGAGAAGTTGCGCCATTATTTAGCGTTTGAATGCGCGATAAGAGAAATCGCGGCTGTTTCGGACAGACATTGTTTGGCCACGGACAGCCCACGTACAAGCATGCCCAGCACCCCCTCTTGTCCAGATTTACGTGACGGTATGCACTGTTCGTTCACTCGCACCTCGAGCCTCCCCCCGGCCATTCTCCTTTCTCCTTACTCCACTTCATCATTCACAACTCTTGCGTGCCTTGTACGCGGTGTACTTACACGAGCGCGCCAATTGCTTTCTCGTTAGCTTTGTGCCTTATGAACGTCACTTCGATATCCTTTGGCAGGCGGTCGGCGCCGAAAGATGCTTTGATTTGCGAAAAGTGGCTATTCACGGCAACTTTCGCGCTACCACTCACAATTATTCCAATGAACTTTGTTAATTGAGACGACTGGTAATGATTCCTGTTATCGCGTGGCTCTGTATATTGCCGCGCGTCTATGTGGCACTCGTTAAATTTAACGATCGCCGACTGTTCCATCGGCGAGGTTTTACGATATTCTGATGGTATCGTGAAAGGCGTGATTGTAACGAATGCACAAGTGTTAATTCCTTTCGCGTGCTATTATTATATTTGATTCTCGTACTGCAGGATCGAGTAATGTTTCGGATTTTTCTACGCATGGTCTGCGATGTTGTTATGAGTAATGCATTTTGTTATAGCAAATATGAGTTTTAATTGTTCTATGACGAAACAATTAAGCGTAAAATGCAAGCAATTTTCTTATAAATTATTAAAATTAACACCTGCTGAGATGGAATGATGCCTCATATTTTGTAGTACGAATATGATAATGTTTTCTTTATTATTATAAATGTTAAGCGTAACAGTGTTTCACATAATTTAGACTACTGCAATCCACCATAGCTATTTTTAGATTGTATATTGTATCTTCTATTTGTGACGGAATAGCATCGTAATAACATAAGGCAGATCTAGATAATTCCGTAGTATAATTTGAAAGCTATGCTATCTTGACCCTCGTTTCAGCAAATTTATAATCATATTTCTGTGTCGCCATATCCCAGTTTCTTTGCAATTACTCAAGCAGCCATTATTGATTGGCACGTGCATGGAATTACTAATAATGTAAAACACTTAATTGTACTTCTCCTATGTAGTTTAAGATATCTGTAGAACTAAATTCCATAGATTATTCTCACTCTTTCGAGTAAATATTGCTTCCAAAACGGAATCCATATGAAATATTTGCCTGTTTGTGTTTACAATTGAATTGTTAAACTTTCAAGGGCTGCTGTGTTAATGACCGTTACGTAGTAACAGAATAATTCAATTTTAAACGCATTAGAACTACTCAGCATGCTTTTCAGATAATATAATAGTGATGTGGAGCTTGTTGTTAGAAACACTTGCGATTTCCGCGTTCTTCTTTCGCCGTCATTACGTTGATAAATGGGCAACCGCATTATTAAATCCACTTTATGTATGTCCATTAAACACGCTCATTCGTTTGGGCGAGACTCGCCATTAGTTTGATGAAGTATTGCAATTTCCTGATTATAAATCGTTGCTTTTCCCATGTATGAAATTTCAAGCCGGAACGAATTCAACCTTGTGAAAAAAGGAACACCAGGTAACGTTCTTATAATATGATACATTTTTTGTTTGACCGCACAGCAGTCGTTAATTTATTTTGCTTCAAATATATAGTATCATGCACATTTGATAATGGAAATCGTACGACATATAAAAATAACTTATGCACAGAATATTCGGCGGAAAAATCATAGAAGAACCTAATTTTACGTAAATTATTGCTAATTATTGCGAAATTATTGCTGTCAGAAGTCAATGCCTCTGGTTAAAAAATGATGTAACAGAGATTGGCCGCATAATGTCATTAAAATTAATTTTAAACAAATTGTAACCTTTGACCTCCTCGTCCGACGAAATAGTATTCATACACTTTTTTGTACACACTGCTGATTCATTCGAGACATAATGCGGGAATCGTAAATACACAACTGTACAGCAATTCTGGCGCGACTTTTACGAGGCACTAACGCTTCTGCGAATTTTATTACTTTCCCTAAAAATCGAACTCTTCCTTTTATGAATGCCAAAACCAAGTTACCGAATTTGCAAATTGAGGAAGGCACCTATTAAACTTTATTATATCCGCATCAAGCAATCATTTCACCACAGTCATTCGCAATGACAAACCACCCTCATTTTTTTTACAGCATATTACAGCTAGCCATACGGTATTACTGGATTTATTTCTTAACGAATATTTCAATCCCCCAGTCACGGCAAGGAAGAATAGAAAACGACCACTGTAATTTTGACGCTCTTTCGTAAGCCAGACGTTCCACTTGGATAAAATTGCTTCGCGCCAGCAGCGAACAAAGTTTTATTACGATTCTCAGGAAAACCGCATCAGTTTAACAACGTAACAAACCCATTACAAGGGACCGTAAAGCGCAACAGCATTTCCTTCGAGTTATTGCACTTTTAATTCTTATTTAATCGTTCCATTCTGCAGGTACTACGTTTGGAAATATTCGACGGAAGTACAATATACCCCTGAAGGGACCCTTACGTCGAAGGGGGGTTGGGGGCGGGTTTGGCTAATAATGCAACCGGGCTAATGGACCGTGCAAACAGTTTACAAATTAATCGGATCATCCGTTTACGCGAAAGCGAATCGAAGATCCGGCAAACATATTTCCCGTCATCAATCGAAGGGGGCGAGTGGCCGCAACGCAATAGAAGGTGGTAATCCACTCTGTTGAATATCTTAGGAATGGACGATCGGCACAGTGCATACGACCTGTCTATTACTTAGGTCTCCCAGTACGGGACATTAGGACAATATTGGTACATTATCAGTGGGCATTAATACCAGCAACCGCCTCGCACTATCGCGTTGCACGCTAAGATAATTACAGGGTGAAATATCGTCTGGTAAGGCAACGTCGCTGGTTACGACCACGTTGGGACCATATTCGCTCTCTCCCCCCCCTATCTCTCCCCCTCTCTGTCAGTCCCGAATACCGGAATTTATCTCCCTTCTACTTTTCGTGTTCCTTCGCCACTGTTGTCCAGCTTGGCCCACTCCCTTACCCTTCCCCCATATATCTATTCTCCTCTCTATTCCATAAGACCATGCTCGTGTCTTCTTCCCGTATTCCTCGCCCGTTCACTCGATTCTTCTTCCACTTCTTGCCGCCTGGCGCCTTCCTCACGAGCGTGGATTTCGGTAGAGTTTTCCCGGTCTGACGATTTCAATTTGTCGACCGGAAGGAAGAAGAGCGGAACTCATTCGAACCGCGGAGGGCCACGGTCGGCGTCGGGCTGGGCATGGCTAGTTCTATCCTGCTGCGTTCGTTCTTGCTCTTGCTCGCGTTCCCTTTATCTTTCTCTCTGTTCGTTCGCCTGTCGTCCCATTACTTTCTGTCCCCGTTGCTCGTCGACTGCGATTGTTCCCCGTGCCTCGGCGTTACGTGGAACAGGTTACTCGATGTGCTATCATGCATCGTCGTAGGTAGAAGGGAGACGAATGGATCGTGAGACGGGGATAAAGGAAGAGAAGGAAGGTGTGTGCGTGTGTGTGTGAGTGTTGGGGATGAGGGAGAGAATTTCGTCAGGTTGTTTCGACATCGTTGAAATAGTTGGCAGAAGGGGCCGCAGGGGGACCAGAGGATTCAAGGGAGTTTGAGGAGGCTGAAGAGATCGAGCATGATACGATGGTGGAAGGAGGGGTATAGAAAGCGTCACTCCGTCGAGGCTGATTTACACTTCAACCTACATCTAACGTGGCAACCTGTGTGTAAGGTTCGTCAAGTTTCTCAACCGTACTCTGTAGAGTTGATAACTCGGGGGTGGCAAACTCTTAGCCCCAGTAATACAGGCATTGGTAAAGGCCAATAGCCCGTCGCCTCGTCCGGTGTCGATGGCCAAGATGCTACCCTTGGGCGTCGGGGTCTTGAAAGTGTTTCACGCTCGCGATATTCTGATCTATTACTTATCGAGATGAAGAGATATTGCTAATATATATATATATATGTACAATATATGTATTGGTCACCCGAGGACGTATTATGGTAATTATATTTAGAAATAATGTATGTTTAGTGGTAATAACAATGTAATAACAAAGTAACTCTAATATTCGAAGGACAATAGGTGAAATTTTGTACTCACACGAGTCTAAATTAGAATACAGTAAATATTGTTTATTTGCGCCCAATTTTTACCCCAAGCAATAGTAACAGTAAATCCAGTTCTGTGATTATTGTAACACATACTGTACTCGATTACATTTCCTCGAACTTCAACACTTTCTATTAAAATTTATAAGTATATATATGTAGAAGGAAGAACTACTGTGCCTTTATTAACGAAACAATCGTGCCCTCTGACATATTCGTTTATCCGAATAAACGAAGGTCTACTGTGAAATTAATAATCTGTATTTTCACTCCTAATTCGTTTATAATAATTTGTTTGAAGCAAAAATATTCGAACAAATAAACGCGTGAAAGAAAAAGGGGAAACGTTGATGTAAGATTTCTTGACGTATCTGTGGTAGCTAAACAAACGCAGACAACACAAATTAAATACATCACATCACATGCCTGTAAAATTATCGGCTTTAATAATTAGTTTACCGTTTCAAGTATTAATTACCCGGCGTGTATAGCAGCAGACAGTAGAATATCATAGTGCAACATGTAGAATCCGTCGGTTTCAGAGGCAAACAAATTTACCGTGTAGCGATAACAGTGTCTGTTTCCGAATTCCATTCGAATACTTCACGCTAGTTCCTCGTTAAACGTTCGTGCCTTTTAAGTGAAGGTAGAACGGTTTCCTTCACTGGAGTGTTAATACTAATGAAAGCGTGAACTTCTTTCAGCCGGATGTGCAGGAATTCCGGCTATAACGTGACTTAAGAAGCTCCTTAGTTTTTTATGTCACGAAGACACGCTAACACACACGCTCGACAAACGTTTTCCTGGGCCACTGTAAATAGACGAGCCGTGTACCTTCGAACAATTTCGGAGGAGAAATTGTGCCGGAGGCGTTGGCAGATAGGAAGTGCATAAATAATAGATTTTTAATCCGAGTCAGCTAGGAAAAATGGAACTCCACGAAACGATTCATCCTCTTTTATATGAGACTTTCAGAGAGATCGGGCACCGACAGAAAAAAAGCGGAAGAATCCGTAGGTATTCCCTTTTGTTCTCCTTTTTCTTTTTTTTTTTTCTTTGCGCGGGTGTACGAAAGATTAAGATTTCTGCTATTCTTCGTCGAGCTTCTCTGACGCTCGTGCGTCCGCTGAATCGCAATGGGAGCCGAATGGATTAAATTCCATTATAAGCGAGAATCAATATGGGCGATGTCGAATTTTCGGTAGCTCTCGTTTCCATTGGAAAATCGTTGGAAAATTAGTTCACTATATTTTCGTGATTTATCGCTGTTCACTTTTACACATACAGCGCAAAAAGCTACTTCCGCACTGCCCGTTTTAAACGACATGAAGTAAAATACGAATCTTTCGATAATCCGTACGTCAATGGTCATTTATAAATTTCACTGCCGTCCAGTGAAACACGCCAGACGTACAAAAAATTGTAGGACGAGATCCTTTTCCAGGATGAAGATCCGTAAGGTAAAGACAGTACTTCTCAGTCGTAACGTTGCCTAAAGTTAAATCTATCGACGAACAAAGTAATATCGCGAACGCGACAGAAGATTTCTTTTCGTGTCTCCCGCTTTTGGCAAATCAGGCATGTGTTTACCCGACGCCCAAACTATTCGTTCTGGGAGGGCATAAATGTCGCGCGGCAGATTGGAAATGCTGCCAAGGGAGAAGACGTCTATGTAGCCGGGAGCACAAAGGCAGTGGGTAACTCTTAACAGAAGAAAGGTACGGTTTATTGAAACAAACCAGAATCGAGGGTCACGGGAGGGCTGCTGCTTTACTCTCTGGAGATTCGTAATTCGTTCGACGTCGTTTCTAAATCTACTACGAAACTCTTGTTTAAAAAAAAAAGAAGAAGAAACTTGTAGTGTCTGCATCTCGTTATCCAACGTGAAGCTGGCGAAACGTTGCGAGGCCAAAGAGAAAAAACAAAAATATTGCTGCAAAAGGATCGTGGCAAATTTGCTACAAACTGGCAGATAACGTGGCCACGATTCACTCCCGTCATTTTTCTTCGAGGGTCGACCCCGTAGCCTGCGGATGGTAAAGAGGGAGTAAGAATATTCCATTGTGAGAAATGGCGCGGCCTTGGTAGAATGGGAAACGAACCGATTGACTTATCAAAAATCAATGCCGACTGCCCTGGAAGGAACGTTGGCAAATGGAGCGTCCTGCTGGAATGGGTTATAAGTTAAGTGGCGTGGAGTGCGGCTTCATGCGGACCGTTTTCGTTTGTGTGCATACGTAATCGTATAGGAGGTAATTTTTGATATATGACTGGCTTGTGTCGACTGCCAATTTATACCGTTGCCACGGGACAGAGAAGGCGCATGGAAATCGTATCGGTGGAATCGCTATTCTTTCGAAAAAAAACTTTGTATTTTATGCGTCGTCGGTGATTAGCATATGCCGTTGACGTAACTCGTGTGCACGTTCGATTCCTTGCAACTGTGAAACGGAGAAATCGATATCCATCGTTCTTCGTTTCTATTATGCTGGACACTTTTGTATGCTGTACAGTTTTGGCAATGTTAAATTGAATTTAGTATTCATTTTGCATTTTTGTTTTATCGACGTGTTAGAATGTTTCGCTTTTTTCCATAACTCGCAACTTTTGTATCGTCGTTATATTATTTCTCTTTTCACGTATAACGCTAAACGTTCTTTTTTTTTACATTGAGTCGGTAGTCGATCATAAAGCTTTGGTACTTTGTTCAATGGATCACTTCGATAAATATGAACCTCCTGAATACTTTATCCCGCTTTCATAATCGCTCATCAACCGAAAATTCGGACGATATTCGTATGGGGTCGCACGAAAAATGAGAAGTAAATTGGCGTACAAAAGCTACATAGGGCCGGGCCGAGAAGCTAAATCGTTTCAGCTACGAATGAAACTGTATCGCTGTCCCCGCATGAGCCACGCGTCAAAATTAAAAGCTATGAAACAGAGAAAATGACGGGGGGGGGTCGCGCGATTTCTTTCAGCCGCTGAAAGCGGACCCTTTTTGCGGCTTTTTATCAAAGCTTCAAGAGGCGTAACTCCATTCGAAATGGTTCAATCAACGGTCACGTTGAGCACCGTTTCCCAGCCCCATAGATCCTTCGGTTCCAAAGCATTTGAGTGTTTTCGTGTATTCGCAACGCGGAACACAGCCGAGGCCAATCTGTTCCCAGCGAGAGAGAGGGTCGTTCCAGTCCACGCTCCAGGATCGGTATTGGTTTCAGGTACGTTGATGTAGATCAGCCTGAACATACGATCGACGAAGCATAGATATAACTATGCCTGTACAAACTGTCTGTTCTGGAAAGAGCAGACTGCTAGGGCCGCTGGCCTTGCAATTGCGCCTGTGTTCTGTTCAGGTATGTGTACCTGTGTGGTGTTTCTGCGGGTGTGGGTGGCTGGTTAGTCGCGCGTGTGTGACTGAATGGCATAGATGGCGAGGGGCAAGGGGCCAGGGGGGCCCGTGAAATACACGGCTCAATACTTCGCTGGTGTACGCTTTGTCGCGGTCAACCCCAAACTCACCCGCAATTCTAATTGTTACACGGCTATCGGACGCCTCGGCTATACGTCGATACCCCGTGGCGAAAAAGAACGATTCGCGGGGATAACCAAACGTTCCGCGATCGAAATCACGAAGGTCACCTTGTTAAGCGTAACTGCCGCGAGACGATAAATTCTGTTGCCCCGATTCCTTCGTTATTCCGCCGATCTCGCTATCTGTAAATGGAAACCGAATCAAAACGTTTATTTCGTGATGATTTAACGTTACACCGCGTAGCCGCTATACGGCTTCCTATCCTCCTCTATATTTTTACCCCTTCTCGGTCGCGTTCAGTGGGATCGGGTAAATTAGATTGAGAAATGTAACGGGTTGGAATCAGCAAGCTGGAATAAAACTGATGTAACAGTTTGATTAAAATTGATAGGGCATATATATCTCGAAGGGGATAAAGTATGGTATTTTAAGAAATTGTGCGCTTGCACAAGCATAATGTAATATTCTTGTATATAAAGTTAGAGCCGTCTGGATAATTGGTGCCATGAAAAATACGTTTTCCAAAGGTCTCTCAAAAAGGGGGAAGTGCAATGTTATTCAGAAATAAATGGTATATATGGAAATTTGCATACTGTCAATGAGAAAGTAAAAAGATGGAAGGAGTGTGAGAAATCATAGATGGGTGATTTTTATCAACATGACATGTATATGTTTCATTTGCAATTGTTGGAGCTATGTATTTTATAAATTATAAATTACGTTAATCTTAATTGAAAAGACAGCGATTAATTTTACTTCTGCAGAAATAAACAGACACAGGTCTCGACGAGTTAGGAGATGACTTGGCGTGAAAACAACGAGCAGAACTTGCCCACGATAGGAGAAATTTGCAGTAATTTCAGAAATGTAGGACATATTCATTCAGAAACGCTATATGTGTTACCTACCACGATCGCACGTCTTATCGATGATGAACAGGTATTTCCCACGAAGGCACATTGCAGATTCGTGCAATATATGCTGAATAAGTATGATAAGTTTTGGTTCGAGGCTATAACATAATTCCGATGATGACCTTTAGTTATACATATATGTATGTATATGTATACGTATACTTGTAGAATTGAGAAAACTTGCTTAACCCTTATACAGTCTTTTTAATTCTTGATAACCATTTTACTTCAAATTGTAGGGTATGCCCTTGTTTTCCTTTCTGAAAAATGTTTTCAAAAATTTCTCGATGTCGTCTCCAAGCATATAGTAAGTCTTCATGGTCAAAAGTGATCATTAAATAGTGTAACCACTAAACAATACTACTACTACTATATTTACTTTCGATAATATTTTTAGATCTAACCCACTTGGCCAAAAATGTTAGGGATAACAATTTTTTCAACGAATATTTCGTTGTAATTCTTGTGTACTTCTTCATTATTATATTAAATTTCATTACACATAGTGTATTACTGTAGAAGTTCACAATTCGGTTATTTCAATTAAAAGAAATGTATAATTAAAGGAAAAATTTAATTCTATAAATATAAATATTTAAAGCAATTTCGTGAAGTGGCTGAAAACTAAATACCGAGGAATTTATACCTGCTGATCAAACATATATTTCAGCTGATAATTAATAGCATTTGAATACGATACTATATCTTAATTTATATATTTATATAATTTAGCTTTGGCCAGTTATGTTTCGTGTAGTTCCACTAGATGCGTCCTGAGGTTGTATTTAGCACGGGATGCATATGTAACATATTTAACAGTGATCGATCGCGTTAACGTTGCTTCACCCGGCAATTCACACCTAGTAAGGATACACGTATATACGCTAATTGCCATTTGTCCAAACCGTGTCAATAACTGCGTTCCGTGATTTTCGTTTCATCGCATCTCCAGAGATGACTACAGGTGTTTGTATCTCATTAAATATAATTAATAGCTGCTCCGCGCTTCTAGTGCATTAAATGTACCAGTTTATGGACGCATACCGTGTAGGGCAGCTTGTAATGGATGAAGGATAAGCATGCTTGAAAATCGACGATATTGGCACAGATAGATAGGTTTGTTTTCCTAATTAGGCCCGTTTTTAACTTTTTCACGTGCATAGAACGATTACAGTGAACCAAATGTATTAAAATTAATGTTTAGCTGTTACCTTTGAGAATATATTTTGAAACGAAATGGTACGACGCATACATGCAGGTTTGCTAGCATTTTGAATAAAATTATATTAATGTTAGTTAATGGACTGCACGGATATGATATAATGGACGCTGCAAATGGAACTTTTATATCTTATTCAGGTAGAGGAAAACAGTACAAATGGATACCGTTTGAAAAACGTACCTGCACGCGTATAAATATTTAACATTTCCGCTTTTAATTTTCTCGATACGTGACTCTTAAATGTCCAATGATTTCGAGTGTGTATCTTTTTATAGTTACTTCAGCGATGATATTTACTCCGCACTATGTTATCTTTTGTATCCTGGATATCCTATCATGCCCCAGCAATGAAAATTGCATAAATAAACATATCGTGCTCGTGTTATAAAATATATATTATTTTGAAAGTTAATTTCAAATATAAGACAGTGTAACGAATTAACGGATCTTCTATTTATAAAAATATATATTCCTCGAGGTCGTAGCGAGTGTGTCTGTTACATGTATATGTACGGCATGTTTAATTCCTACGAGAGCATAATAAATTAATCTCTCTTTTTCACCCTTTTTCCTTTTCACCCTTCCCCGCCTGTATTTAATTCATGCGTGAGATTTATTTTCATCGCAAGAGGGGATGAATATATCACACCCTGCCTCACTACGGTTAGCTACGACTTATTAAGCCAAGACTATCTCATCAAGGTACTGCTTTATCTAATTTTATATACAAGTACCCGTTTATGTTTCTCGTCAAGTGCAACGCAGAATTTGTCTACAAATCACACGAGCAGGATTAAATTAAAACTTCATCTATGTATAAACATAAATCGGCCACATGAAATTTTCACACGTCCCGTTTCATTATACCTTAGCCCGTTGCAAAAGTTTATCATTACACGTTCGTAAAATTTTGAAGCCGCCACCTAAGTTTGCTAAGCACCTGCAGAAATAATACCAATTGTACATTACACTGCATTTTTCCAAGATGCAATTTTATGTACAGCAGCTGGTCTTATTTATATCAAATTATTTTTAATGAGAAGGCTTAATGACTGAGCCACGATCTCTTGCCCCGCATTAATTTTGATGAAGCCTAACGCCTCGTTATCGTCAACGTGCAAGACACTTTGCATACGTGGCACCTCGCACAATTCGGTTCCCTTCACACAACCGAATTGGCAAAAAAATGTTTTGTACGTTCTATACACTACGTGTAAATAATTCTGGCAAATGTAATCGATTTCATGATTCCGTCGTCTTCGATGCATTATATATTTTCACTGGGCCACCTCACTTATCATTGCATTAATAATCATCCCCTTCGTAACTTGCTATCTGCCATTCTATATATCGAAAAGTTTTCAAACAAAAGAAACCGATATATTATCTTATGACACAAACAAGTACGGTGGTTCATGTAGAATATATTGTTCGCCTGGAGTTCAATCTTTTTCTTTTTTTTTGTCATTACATTTCCACCCCCGGTGGAAATCGCAGTTATATCCCTGAGGACTTAAGCGGGAATGAATAATGAATCAGCGTTGATTCCTTTATTTATGCGGCCGATTCAAACTTAACAGCCAGTATTACGCGAATAGTGTCGTGATCGCGAGTTCGCGAAGTAATCGATAACAACCACCGTCACGAAACTCGCGTTCGATCTTTCCGTGTATCGCTTTCGTCGTTCCATTTATACCTATACACCGATTCTTTTGTCCGCGACTCGAACCGACAATCCCTTTCGAACAAACTTTCCCCCACGGAACATTTACGGCGCCAGCTCGACCGTGTATTCGCAAATAAATGCAAGACAATTACGTGCATTAATACATGTGCTTGAATACGTTATGTGGAGCCAATATATCCCCCATAGAATGTACGATCGTAAGCGAGGCGAGCGAAGCCCCGTACATCCATGTAGACGGTCGTGTATGCACGTGCATCGCTGGTACGATGATATCGAAACGACATCGAGATATAAGCTACTGTGAATGCATATGTATGTACCATGTACCCAGAGGAATGCGTTTCCAGATGTACATATCGTACACTAAACGGCACCGAGCCGGAGATAATCTTATAATTCCTTCAACATTCCCAATGAGATCACATATGAATAACAAGCTGCCTTTTATGAGCGTCGATTAACGCTGCCAGCAATCCGCGACGTCTTCGTTCCAGTGAAAATAGCCTTGCATTATGGGCTACGTTATTTTGTATAGAGGCAGATAATTGATTTGTTCTGCTTGTGTAAATCAGAAAAATGATTAGGCATTCGTTAATTATTGTAAGATGGATAAATGATGTATTCTGCCCATTTTTAACGCGGTTGCTTAATTAATGAAAAGTTCTCTAGCGTATATGTTATTATTATTATATTATTTAGCATGCATGTGCGAATAAATTAACAGTTTCTATATGTATGTTTAGAAATTCACTATTTATCCGTTTCTTGAACAGGGAAGCGTTCAAACACATGCTAAATATTTGCGATTCAGTTTAAATGCCATTGGTATTTCTTTTAATCAAAAGTTACTTCTTTCGATTTTTTGATCGTGGTTTCTTTCATCGTTACAGACACTCTAAATACTGTTTTCAGGTTTAATTATTATCATTGTACCTTTCGGTTAATAATAATGGTTTAATAATGGTAAGTCATCTACGAAAAGTAATTGTCGACATATCACTGACCTATACTACTTAAATTATGCCACCAGCAATATCATTGACTTGTACTACTTGAAAAATGTATCTAACCATTTACTTCCATTTTTACAGTCATAAAGAAATAAAAAATATATAGATTATGATATTATACATGTTCAAGAATGGTTCAATATCGTCAATAATGTTCAGGAAAAACAACAAAAAAATGATATTTATTCGCAAAGAAATATCGTTGAATTGGAACATTCCGTAAAAACTACTCTTCAAGTATACATTTCTTCTAGTAACGTATTTGCAATTTGCATGTCGTTAACAATTACATGCAACATATATCTTGCATTATTAGTACGTAACACGTCCATAGAACTAGAATTTTAAATATTTTGTACTTAATAATAGTTTACTAAGACACTGTCGTAACAACAAACAATCCAACGATTCTTAGCTCTCCTGATTTCATTTTCTCTCATATATAATTAACGTCGCGCCAGCCAATACAAACGGCAGGAAAAAGTATCTTGCCAATAGTGCAAAGAAGGGAAAAGTAGTTCCATTCATATCGCCGTTCTCTATCCTTTTGGAGTTTCAAAAGCTCCGCCATACAATAAGTTTCCTCAGAGAAGTATTCGCAGAGTAGGTCCGACCAAAAAACGACTTTCTTCCTCTTAACTTTATTTTCTACAATACGCCCGTGCCTACAGCGCCGAAGGAACTCGCCGCTGAACACTTTGAAACGCGGCAAACATCATTCAGTGGAGAATTTTAAGTCGCGACGAAGAATGAGTGCTTAATTAAAAATAAGAAAGAATCGCAGCGGCGGGGGAGGAGGCGAAACGAACGGGCCCAGCCAGAAATTAGGAATAGCGCGTTATAGGACGGTACTTTGCTCATTAGGTTAGAAAAGTGTGCGCTTATAACGCAGACTCTTCCACGAGTAGGCTTTTCAACTACTTTGTCTCTCTCTACTTCTCCGTTTCGCCGCGCCGGTTCTGCTCGAAACCCTTCCGCGACTTCCTCTCTTCTTCCTGCAGCTCCCTTGTCCCGGTGTGTTATTCCTGACTGGTTCGCAGTTAGACCGGCGTAGGTAGAAAACAAAAAGAAGACGGAGAAGAAAACGGAAGGAAGGTAAGAACGAAAAGATTGGCCAGGTCGGTAGCCGGGTCCGTCTACCACGTCAACTAGCCATTCCGTGCCTGGAGAGCAGACGAAGCTAGGGAAAAGAGGCAGCCTCGAAGTGGAAGCGTGTCGGAGCTCGGTCCAGGCACTTGTTGTCCGTCTAAAATATTCAAGCCACTCGACGGCACAATGATATGTGCCCGCCCTTTTCCCTACTTGGCTCTTCCGCCCTCCGGTCTAGTGAGCCCGATGCTTTCCAGGGCCTCCCGAGCTACTTCCAATTCGGCTCAGTTTGCCGGATATCCTACGACCTGGAAAAGCATTCGTCTCGTTGCCGCGAGTCCTTCGTGGTTTTCGAGAGTTCCCCGTGTCTGTCCGGTGTTAACGTACGGACGGTCGTATGAATCGTGTCACCGATACCCAACTCTCGTGAGCAACGTTTACGGTTTACGTGATAGTAGGAGATGGAACGAGGAAGGGTCAAATCGCCCCTGCCGATATGTGGGCCGGTTATTTGTTGAATTTTGGTACTCGGTAATCAACGTGTCCGCGACGAATTACACTTTCTGTTAGTCCGAGCAATTCTTTTCGAGGCATTGTTCGCTCCTCATGGCGTTTCTTTGTTCGTTGGGTCGAGGATTGATTTCTTCTCCTTACGGTCGATTGCTTATAGAAGTTCGCGGGGCCCATAGAGGACCACGATGAATTGATGCACTTAATAACGCACCAGAATAAACCGTAAGGGGCAGTGAATAGACTGGCGGAACTCTCTAAGGATGATGGTTGTAATATTTACTAAAAGATAAAAATTACATATTGTGCGGCGTGATTAAGGGGAAACGATTTGTTTGTGTACAATGCGTGGTAATGATTGAACGGATATGGTGATATCAGCGTTTCTTATCGATGTATATGTACAAGTTGAATGAAATACTAATACAGGATAGAGCATGGCATTTAAATGCAGCACGACAGATTCCTGACTATGTCCTTAATTGAACATCTATTATATACACCTCTACTTTATAGTAATTATTACTACTTTCATATAATACATTACTTACTAACGGGCATACAAAACATCACACACACACGCAATGCGAGCGCTTAATCAAGCATCTAAAAACCGCGGTCGCTACCTTGTTAGCTATTACAAATTACTCGACACAAGGGTCCGGGAATTAATCAAATCCAGTGCCCTCGTCGAAGGGGCAACCGCCGCAAAAAAAAACTCTGCACCGACGTGACGTTCGTGCACCCTGTGCAACGTATCAGTCCGCGCCAAAGGGAAACGTAATAAACAGATGATCCATCGATATACATACTTTCAATCGTAATTACAACGTACCTCTGCAAAAAGAGGACAGAGACGGAGCTAGTCGAAGAGGCAGGCCATGACGGGGTGTTCAATTGGCAACTTTTTTCATTAGTGCATCGAAACGAAAGCACGGCGAGGGGAAGACGGGACGCGGCAATTGGGGATGGACAGGGGCTGGTAGGTGCACATAGCGCGCGGTACATCGCGCTGCGAAAGAAGTAGGAACGAGCTCTTGCCGGACGTTAGCGGTGGCAGTGCTTGGCCATCTGGCGCGAACAAAGAGGGCCTCGAAAGGGATGCGGAATGAGCGCAGCAGCCAGAGGAACAGATAAAGGCAGCGATGTCGGAACGGGTATTCACGATCGGACGCAACACGTAAAACGGTGGAGCCCCAGAAACGGCGGCCTTTCTATGAAAGTGCCTTTCCCCGCTTCGCCAATAACGCACACCTCCCTGTGCAACTGTAGCCAGGCAGCAGGAGGACTGGCACTGGTAGATCGAGCGGCTAGCAAAGGGACAGAGAGGAACCTGTGCCGGGGTGACTGAAGCTGTGTACATCCACGCTGGAGACGAGATGGAAGGTGGAACGATGGTTGGAGAGAGCACGGGCGAAAGCTCTTTGAATACAACCGCGATTCGTGTCGGTTCGTTGGTCGACCGAGGCTAGCTCGAGGGGCCGAGCGAGCTTGAAGCTCCGCGGTGCGAAGGGGTGGAATTGGTACGAATATTTAAATGCCGAGGGATTTGAAAAGACCCTTCTTGGTCGTTGCCCCTCTTCCAGCCTCGGCCGTGCTCCACGTTCACCTATCGCCAGGAACAGCCTTAAACGCGGAATAGTTGCAACTCGGACTTGTGAAAAAACCAAGCCGAAGAAGGAGGTCGAGACTCGGGGGCGATGAAGAGAGGCGAAGGAAGGACTAGGAAGAAGCAGGAAGACAGAAAGCAGGAGTTAGCTGACTGACTTGTGAGATCCGGTGTGTCTCTCTTTCTCTCTAGCTCTCTTTCGCCCTCTTTCACCCTCTCTGTATGTTTGTGAATGACTTCGTGAACGTGAGTGTGCCGTCAAAGTTACGGAAGCCTGGCGATGGAACCAGGATATTAAGAACTGACCTATTCGCGTGAACTTCTAGGTTTCCTGTGACTCCCGCCGAAAACTGTTCGCAAGTTTTGTTTTCATTGAAATATTCTCTTCGCAGTTGCATTAAGCTTCCGTCGACGCTGAAAAGATTTTCCCGGTGTTTAAATGTTTAATAGCGGCCTCATTATAGTGAAGGTTACTATTTTTTAAATTGTAGGTTGCAATGTTTCAGCAAAGTACACTATAATTAAAGCGTAATTATTCATGGAGTAATCGAGATAAGGCTGCGATTAGAATAAATTTTCCATCATATCCATGCTGCTTTTCCTGCAACTCTTACTTTTTTTATGTAAAGATCGAAGTATTATACTGTAGCAATAATAAAAGCCTCACTTGGTCATTTAAAAATTGTTCAAGAAATAAAATATTTCGTGTACATAATTTTGATATGTAAAGCAGAAAATACTCAACAGGATTCAATCATTTTTGTTTGCCAATTTTTAAATGTACCCATGGCAATACTTCCATTATAATTTCTATTTGTGCAAGTACCGAATTATTGTAATAGATAATGTTGGCGTATTTTACTCAGGCTATACTGCTTTTTTAAAACACCGTGAAATCGATTAAAAATCGATAGTCTCAAGAGTACCATTCATTCAGCGAGTTATTTAACCATAACGCTCCTATAATTCCCTAGTGTTCCATAGAAATGTGCTTTATTATCGGAAAGTGTTGCGGGACATATGCATGTTGTTGATAATATAACAAAGAATCGATTTCAAAACAGTGGACAATTTATGGTTATTTTTCACGTTGTGGAACATTGTTAATGCGGCTACATCATTATTAATATTCGCTGTTGTTGAAGTGCACCAAATAATTCAGTAACACGATCGATACTTCTACTGTGGATTGAACAATTTGTGGCTAAATATTAATCCAAAATTCTATATCGAATTATATTCACATATCATTTATCCGCTGACTGCGAAATATTCAAAAATTTAAGAAAATCCTATACCTGGTTCTGTACAAAAATACGTATACGTACTATAAAAGTTTCTGTGAATGCAATCAATAAAACAATTATCTGCTCTCGTTCTCATTGGTCCGAAAACTGAACATACCTGAATTGTGTCGAAATTAATGATACAATTCATTAAATGGGAAACAGCTGCGTATACTACACATTAGTGAACGTGATCGACATTTATAAAAGACATCTACAGAATTATTCTATTCGAAATTATATTCTCGTAAAATTGTGCACTAAACTAACATATTGAACATGAATTTATAATAAGGATCGTCTCATCAAACCAAAGTAAATATTTGTAGGACATTCTGATATTTCTACCCTTGTCTTCACGTCAATAATGAAATCTTTCAAGTTATCCAAGTATTTCTCCAAAACTATATAACCAAAAAATTGTTCTAACAAAAATAACTAAACTCTCCTATCTACACGTACTATTTAATTTGCACTATTCATATCCACACATTACGTACAAGTCGTACACGTCACAACGACGATCCCAGCGAGTAACAAGATATCCCCAAAGCACACAGAGGGGGCGATAATATTTTCTCAGCATGCACGCGTAAGTTCGCAGGGCGCCATTAAAAGGGCAAAGCGTGCAGAAGGATCGGGGTTGATATAAACTCATATTTTGGTCACTCCGGCGAGCTTTAATAAAGAAAGTTCCCTCTCGCTGCGACGCAGGCGGTCCAATGAGAGTCGGTGTACCGTGAATCGTTGGCCGCTATATAGGTACCCGTACCTGTCAGCGTGCTCCGCGTTACACATCCCTCCGGTATATGCGCCCGGGTACAGACCCGAGAGTGCGCGACACATAAAAGCGTAGCATCGCTGAGGGTGCGACCAGGACGGCGTTGTAGAAGCGGATAGGATAAGGCGAAAGAAAGACACGCCGGGTCGAAAGGGGATACAGAGTGGTGGTGAGGTGCGAAGGCAACAGCCAGAGGCTGGAAGTCATTGCCGGAGAAGGCTCACGGAACCAAGAAGCTCGCGAGAGCCCGCGATATTAGTTTCCAGATTTTGAAAAATCCCGTCACCTAACACACCGCCGCGTCGCCCCGTCGTCGCTCGTCCGCCCTTTTCTACCCGTCCTGCTATCATCCCTTTCCATATCCACCCCGTTCCTTTTCGCCCCAACTCTTGTCTGCCTTCGTAGCCACCCAACGGCGGGTACGCTTCGACCTATACTGTTATTTGCATACCCGCCACCCGCCGCGGACCGCATGAATATGGATGCGGACGTGGATGCTCGTCGTGCAGCCTTGCGCATCGAAATTTCGGCGAGGTCTCCGTCGGAATTTCGGGTCGTAAACGTTCCCCGTATTAAACGCGGACGGCCACGTTGGATCACGTGGCGGATAGTGACGGAACGTAGCTAGAATCGTGTTCCGTCGACGGCCACCCAACTTTTCCCGTTTAACGACCGTGCGGTTTCTTTCAGGGGCTCCAGGGTTACTTGCAATTTTCATGCGCCCGGCTGTCGATAATTGAATGTACACGATGCGACGTGTACACGTGGCGTGAACGGTGCGTGCTACGAAGCGCCCAGCGTGCTCGCGCGGAAAGGATACGACGGGGATACGTGGCCTTCGTTTAGTTCGCCGAGTGCCGATAGCGTTAATTAATTTTGCACGTGTCGACCGGAACTTTACCGCTATATTCACCTTATCTGTTTCTTTATGGAGAAGCACATCGTTGTTTCGGGTGTACAGTTTATCGCGTGGCAAGATTCATTTTAAGATTCGTTAAATAAATCGAATTAGCAGCGTCTGGGAAAATAAGAGGGAATAAAGAAAATACGGATGCCGATGAAAATCGTGGCAGTGAAACTAAAAGCCCCGTGGCAAGAATCGCGCGTAACATTGATTTCGCCGGGTTCGACTTCTGGCAAACAAGATATTGAGCTTCAAAGCGGGCCTCGTACGTGGGCTGTTTTTGGATGCTCCTCGGCCCTATTTTCTTCTCTCCATCTGCACAGGGCAAGGAGTAGCCGGAGATCCTTAGCGGGGTTTACAAAGAGAATGCGCGATGCGGCCTCTCACCAGAAGATCTCTCTGTCCCTTTTTTCCTCCTGTTTCTCTCTTCAGCTTCTAAGCTCGAACGCCCTCTCCCTAGTCGCTCGATATTTCAGACTCTAAGCATAATTTCAGCCCCGGTGGACTATACGCGCGCCGGGGGATTCTTCCGTGGCGACGGAGAGTAGCTGCCTCATTGAAATTTCATACTCGTTGACCTACCTACCTACCAAACCCCACCTCAGACATGCTCGGCCAGTTCACTCGCCGTCAAACATCCTGAAAACTTCCTACCGGAAGAGTCGGCCCGCTACACGTCTCCTATTCCTGTCCCTTCCGCAAATGTTCCCTTTGCTAACATCGGGAAAGCGTTTACAGAAAAACTCGCAAGCCACCCATTACGTCCCCTGAATTTTACACGATCCACTCGAATTGACGGGGATCGGTGGACACCGTGTCGAATACCACCACTTAATGCGTTTCTCCGGCACGTTCAATTACATGGTTAGAAACATTAGCAAACGTAGATGTGCTTATGAAAGGAGCATGCCAGTTAGCACACCATGTCCTTCCTAAGAATGGCTACGAGTGTAACCAACGCGAAACGAACACAATTCCACTTATCAACCTATTCCAGGGTGTAGCGACTGGTTCGGCGATAAATTTGCGAGTACCCACGCGGGACAAACGAGACAATTACGAATGCGGCACGTAGGTACGTTAAAGGTGGTCATAACTATGTCACCGTTTCGTTGGACCGAATTCTCTTTGACTATTTGCCGAGGAACGAGGCAGCAACGGCGGTCGTGGCTGGGGAGGTTGGCCTAAAGGAGACAGAATCGGCGAGGAGGTGAGAGAGTGAACAGGAGAGCAGAGAAGGGAGTGAGAGAGAGGGAGAGAGTGGAAGCGTGCCGGGGAGGGTTGAAGAGATGGCCGGGGTGAGGCTAAGTTTACGGGGTCAGTTTGTCGAGTGGCGACTGCGGGGGTAGAGAGGCAGAAGCCGAGTGCAACGGGGGTGGTCGGTCGTCGTGGCGAAGTCAGGGAGCGAAGAGGAAAGGGTAACGGTGGTGACGGGGTGCTGGGAGGTAAGAGAGGTAAGATTTAAACCCTGACAACGTCTCAAGTCCGAGTGCACCGCTCGTTCGGTAGATTCGGGCGCTGGCGACCGGCTACTATTACTACTATAACCCGGCAACGGGATCTGGGGTGGAATCCCCGGACGTTCAGACCGGAGGCAAAGGACTCCAGTCTCCGGATTTTAAGTGCCTACCGCCGAACCAGCCAGGCGCATTATTCGGCGACTTCCTTGAATCATTTCACGGAATATCACCCTCTACGACTGCCTTCTATTACCCCTGGTGCGACGTTGTCGCGTTGCAGCCCTATATGCGGTTCTATAAACGTTACGAGAAAAATGGAATTACTGCTACTCCTGCGGGCAATGGATATTAATTATGCTTGGCGAGGTTATTCGTTATTTCGGAACGAGGGCTCACCGTGAAATATTCAAGTGGATGTACCTAGTGTTTGATGTGCCGAATTTGCGGCGAGCATGCGAACTGCTGGTGCATTTGTATATTTTTTGTGCACCTGCACCTTTGTTTGACGCAGTCTTTCCTTGATTCGAGATATTGTATTGGATGCTCTGAGTATTAATAAGAACCTTAGATTATTGTCAATTTCAATTGCTGTGGCATTGAATCTTGTACTAGTGACAACACAATATTATGTGTCTGTGCTATGTTTGTAGAAATGGTATCGTTAAGACTGATAAATATGATAGTTATAACAACATTTTTCGATTCATTGTTAATCCTCGGTGAACGAATCTTTGTTCTGGTTACACTTTGAAATAAAAAATACTGAACTGTCACGCAGGATTGAAGCACCGTTTAATAGTGGCGTTGCCTGACACATACTTGTGTCAAATGCGACAATGTTCTTTAGATAACCAATTGGGGTTTCAGAGCATCGTTCTATCTATGGTTTCATGAATTATAATCGACAATTCGTTCTAGTTCTACTCTATAATAGTTTCGAGAATTCATGATCTATAAAATATTTGTTAATGTCTACAGTCATTCTGTGTTACCCGCATATTATTTTTAAGAGTTAAAAGTCTAATCAAGGATTAACATTTTGTGTCCACATAAAGTTTTCCTGAAAATAGAACCGGTCGAAAATTTGATTGCCTTACTCTAAATCTCTATTTATTATGCTTCTGACACAGATTGGAAATAATACATTGGAAATACTTTTATCCCATAGCTAATAAATCATTTTTAGATCTGCGAACACAAAATGTTTCTCCCCTCTACAGTATTTTTCAATATATTGCATTAATTTGATATATTGATTGTATATTATTGATATATTGGTAATATATGTCACTTGAAAATAATAACACGTTACTCGAATTGTGCCAAGGTGAACATCATTACAATTCTGCAGAAAAATCTTTTGCACAAAGCATCATGCTCAATTCAACGTCAAACATAATATGTTAAAGCGAAACAAAGGATCACATGACAAAAAACAATTACGTCCACCTCATTCGTATCACCAATTGCATTAGGTAAATTAAGGTTTGCGTTAGATTTTCATTTTAGAAGCAGATTGGACGATTGCACGTATCGAATTTTAATATCAAACTTTTCATAACATTCCCATTGAAAGAATTTTGTATCTTCGATGCACGTATGAAAGTTTTCGAAGTAAGTTTATGAATGAAATGCAATTAGGAGATCCATTTCATCGCCCCCTGCTCGAGGAATATCCATGGCACTAGTTGAATAGAGTATCGCGGATTTCTCTCGCACAGACTGTGACTGATCTATGAATTTCAACCCCTAACCAGAACTCTAGAGTCTAGACCGTAGATTCACTTCGTAAACCGTGGCAGGAAGTCTCAAACCACTCAGAGAAGTAGCAGAAGCTCGAAGAGGCGGCTAGAGGGTGAAGACGGGAGTTAGCTCTCATGGTACGAGAAGGAGTGATAATCTTAAGGGCAATAAATCAAGTGACCGCACATTCACAACACTCGTGAGTATACAGGCTGCATATATCTGTAAACATTGCTTATCTTCAAACCAATCTCCTTGTAAAACACCATTTAATTTAACCAAACTTTTTAGTCAATTACGCGATTGCTTCGTTTCTTTGGTACTTTGCCTCTATACATGTTTGAATGTTGCTAGATATCTTTCGTCAAATTCAAAGCATTACGAGATGTTGCACATTCTGTCTTTAAATATTTTTCTGTGATAATTGTTATGTAATATAAAAACTATGTCAATTTTACTGTAAGTAAAATAAACTTGCTTATAATAATAGTACAATTTAATGGATATTATTTGGTGCAAATGTAGAAAGTCACGATTGTATTTGTATTTATTTAATAAAATTCAACAAATCATTTATATATGTCCACCACGATAGAAATTATTAAGCATACATACAAGATGAGATTTGTACTAGTTATTGTTTAAGCTTGGTATTATTTCATAGAACAAAATAAAATGTGTTGACAAGTAAATAGCAGGTCGGTCGATATGAGAAATGCTGGAATGCTTCGGGATAGCCAATAAGAGGGTAAGTAAGTACGCAGCCAGCGAAAGCTCCGTAAGTAATAATTCTCTTCCACCCTCGAAACTCGATATCCGGTGGGGTAAGCTATTTCGTCGGATTTCGCTTTGATCCTTCGTCCACTTTAGGGTTTGGTTCGACTACAGAAGCTGGCATGTGCGCTGGCAAACGAAGAAAACCGGGTCCATCGGATTTCAAGAGAAATTATAGGAAATTTAGGAAGTACATAGCTGGAATTTAGAACTGTATGTAACACTAAAATTTAACTAATGAGTCAACCGAACTAACAATAACACACCTTTTAAAGCGGATCAAATATGATCAATATAATCGTTAGCACATACTTTCCATATTTAATAATATATGGAATATTATTAATTCAAATTTCTGAAATATCATACACCGAATTAATCAGTATGATCATTTTAATCGACTGGCTATATCTATATTTATAAAGCGACATCGATTAAATTATACTCCTTTTCTTTCCATATTTCCCTCGGATGCAAATCCGGACGATCTCAATTAACTGAATAGCTGCCGAAAATGTTCCACTATTTAACCCGAGTCAATTCGCGCCGAATTGAACAAATAAGAATGAAATCCGCCAGTGACAATGGCACAATTTAACAAACTTCTGCCGCGACGGAAAATGTTTAAATTAAATACGCCCCTTACTGTTATTTCCAGCGCCGCAACTGTATAATATAACAATCGGGAAAGGCGAAAAAAAGCTTCGATCCCGAGACAATCGTTCGAACAATGGCGGTAAAATGGCTCAATTAAAACGATAAAACATATATTCGTTGGCAGTGGTAGAATTGAAAAAGCCCAGTCTGTATCGGTGCAATTAAAAAACTTCGATCGGCGAAACTATCGAGCGTTGCTCATCAATTGTGCAACTGTGTCCCGCGATCAGAGAACCAGAAGAAGACGAGGGGGAGAAAAAAAAAGAAAAGAGGGGAAGCCGGGAGAAAGGACTAGGAAGAGTGGTAACGGGAGAAGGGGAAAAAAGGATGACACAAGTAGACAGCGAAAGCTGAATTATTATGTCCGGACATTACAATTGAACCAGTCGTATCCTTTAGCTTTATCTAGCCGATAGCACGCGAAACTTGTTCGTACTTTTACGGATAAAGATCTTGAGCAAAAGTACGGTCGTTTGCAAACTAATTGAGCCCTCGCTTTCCCTACAGAGTGTCGAAACTTTCGGAGGCTGTCAACTTTTCCAACCACCCTTACTACTTCGTACCCGCCTCACACCCCTCGCCGACAACCCCCTAACCGTAGCCCCGTCACCTCTTTACACGCCCTTCTGCAACGGCGACGATCTGCGAAGTAAAGCAGCCGCGCTTCTTTTTTTTTTATCTTTTCGATGGTATGCCGCCACTTCGGGCTCCCTCTTCTTTATGTCTGCCAAGAAATAGCAGCTGTATTCGGTGCGATTTTAAGGAGAACATTCGAAAAGCGTTTTCCGCGTTACTACCGTGCTATTTCTGGAGCTCGAGAGTCGATGGGAGAGGAAAAATATTATTCCATCGTCGAACATGCATAAATTTTGCTGCTGTCGTCCGGAGTGGTTTGACGTGAAAGAAAAAAAACCGGAAAAAAACGAACGAAGAGGAATGAAAAAATGTTCCAAGTTCGGAAAAGAGACGACAGAAATATGAGACTCGGGGAATATGGCTGTGTTATTGAAACTTTGTTTCTAGAGGGATTTGAGTCTTTAATGCTTAATGCTAGAAGCACGGATGTGATTTTTTCGGAATTGTCGCAGCTCTCGACGATACCGTCAATGACGTGGAGCTCTGTTAAAATTGAAATAGCAAATGGAAGACGAGAGAAAATATGCTGGGCGTTTCTTTAGAAGTACATTGATACCATTCATTTTAGAGTGAGCGTTATTATTCTGCTTGGTTTAAATTACAATTAAAAGAATTTTCAATTATCTTAGACTGAAGAACGATATCAATATGATACGAATGTCTTGTAAAATATTGCAGCTGAATAATTGCAGCAAAATGCCGCTAATCGCATGTAATGTATGAAACAAATTTCTCTTCTTATCAGTATCCAAATATCCTCTAATACTTCCCCAATAGCCAAATAATCCAAAGGAAAATTCGTAGAAGTCTCAACGATTTAAAAATACAAATTTAAATAACTACGCATTCCAGAACAGTAGCAAAATATCAGTAGAGAAATTGCGGATGAAAATCATCCGTGTGAATATGTCGAACAGTGGGTAGAATTCAAATGCAAGGTGTCTCTCCACGACATTTCGTAACAGATACTTAAGGCAGAGCACCACCGCACGTAATACCGAAGATTTAACAACCGCGTTCTTCTTCCCGACGAAGAAGTGTTATTACCTTATCAACAACAACTAGTCCAGAATAAATGAGCGTCGACAAACATTACCAACCAAGCTAGACAAGCAAGTCGGATGCAAATGGCAATAAAACGAGCATCAAAGGAAAAGTTCCATTGGAACTGCCGGTTCGTAACGGCAGCGCATCGAAACAGACCGTGCATTTTCGGCAACAGCTCGTAATGCACGGTCGCGAATAGAAGCAAGAGGATAAACTTTAGTAGCCGGATGTCTGGCTCGACCTTGCGATCGGCCTGAGAACTTTCGCGACGATATACTTGCTACTCTACTCCCAGGGAACGGGGCTGTGTTCAATCGAGCGTTAACGAACAACGAGCTACCTACACCCCGAACCCGTTCACTGATGATCGCTGTATCAATCCGGACACGTGACTGCTGCAACAATGATAACACGAGTCCTTCGAGGCCAATTGATAGGACAGCAAGTAATAATTTGCAATTTGTGTTTTTTTAATTTCTGTATGCTGTTACTGGCGAGGTCACTTTTCATTTTATGGATCTCTGTCTATGATGTGTGACAGTTTTTAGGATGAGGTTTCATTTTGGGTGGGACGCTTGTAAAGAGGTTGATAATTGCCTGAGGTTATTGTACCGAGTAACAGTTGTGCTGTCAGGATCTATACTGTTCTTCGTGAGTTCTTCTTCGGTTTTGAGATCTGGTTTTAAGACAACAGAAATTAAGTTAAATTGATTTTGGTGTTAATCTTAAAATTTTATAATACAGAAATGAATTATTATTCGCAATCTTCCTTTATGTAGGAAACCTTGCATGGAAAACTTTTATTCCATTTGATTATGGATCTAACAGTTTCGTTTTGGAGAATACAATTCCTCCGACAGTAATCTCATTTGTCCCGCCATGTAACACGTCATAATAATCGAACATAATAACTTGACCAACACAGAAGGGTGAATATATTAAAAACTTCTTTTACACCGCAATTCCCGAACAATTTCTTTCCCTAAATGCAATGAGCCCTACAATAAGGATAAAACAAATCTGAACGGAATAGCACAATCGAATAACAATCGATCCCCGGTAACGTGGTGGATATATTGAGCAGGTGAAAACAATTTTTGTATAGCTGCCCAATCGCAAGTTCAGGGGGTGAAGTAACCCCTTGAAACAAATTATGAACGTTCTGCCCCATAAAATATCTGAAGATCGCCGAGAGATATTAAAAAAAGAGTGTAGAAAAAGCTTGCATCGCTTTATTGCGTCCACAAAGTTGGGTAAAAATTTCTTTTCAAAAATCCATCGGTCAACAAAATCGAACTAATCATGCATCTTTCAACTAATTTGTTTACGCAGGTTTGTAAACGGAATAAAGCGATGCGAGTTTTGTCTATACTGCTTTTAAATATCTCTCAGCGTTCTTGAGATATTTCACGAAAAAGAGCATTCCTAATTTTGTGCAGCTTCAAAAAAATACCTGTCCCTTATTTTCACCTGCTTAATACGTCCACCAAGTTTCATCTAAATCGGAGACGGACAGTTCGGGATGTTCCCTTGTTAGCCAACAACCCCCCGCCCTTCCATACACACGTGCATACGTTCGCCGTGTGAGCTGGTGCCGGTGTACATTTGTTCGAAGCACCGCAGGAAAACTCGGCCGTGCGCGTCTCGCAACGGTCTCCGTATGGAAACGACTCCCCCGGGGGTGGCTATATTAAAATTCCTGAAACTTTTTAATCTTTCCGGCGCAGTTAAATATTAATAACGAAATCTCGCACAGGCCAGCGTGTTCCGCGTCGCCGTGGGACGCGTCGACCGCTGGTACTTTATACTTTCCCCGATCTCTCGGGACCGTATCGACGTCACGCGTTCCTCGCCACGCTGCCTATTCGTTTTCCGCGTAAGCGTGCATGTTCGCACTGTTCCCAGGCATCACGGGGTGAAATGCTGCCAGCCACACAGCCTGGATGAGGCTGCGCGAACGTAAGAGTGGCTGACGGTAACGACGCCGTCGTGTATTGTAAGTTAGAATCTACGCGACGCTGCTAGGCCGAAACGCAAAGCGAGACGTGTTACGCGGCGAAACGAGACTAGGGGGATGAAGGAAGAAGGATACCAAGAGGTCTTGCTGTTGGTATTTGTGTATCGGTGGTGGTGGCAACCGCAAGGTACAGTTATACGTATTAGTCGGCGCCGGTTACGGCGGAGGGTGGTTAAAGGTGAAGGGAAAGAGAGTGAGATAGAGGGAGGGAGCGAGAGAGAGAGATAGGGAGAGGAAGATGGGGTGAAGCGAGCGTGGAGCTTACTTAGCCGCCATTTAAACCTGAAAGCGAGCTTTGGTTCTCCGGCTGAGATCAAGCTGCGATATTAACGGCCTAACGCTGTACCGGATTGCCCAAAATACACGGTCCGTGCTGGTGTTATCGAGCTCTGTAGCCCGACGCAACTGCCGCAGCCGCTGTGCTACTTGGTCTCGATGTAATGGATGTGCGTGTTAATTGAAACGCGGTTTAACTGTACGCCTTCCTCGTAACGTTAACATGTGTGCAGGAACGACGCGTCGAGTCGTTGTGATTTTATTGATTCTAATACCTAACACGCGTGCTTCGATACGAAACTGAGCGGAAGGGAAGGGGTACGCTTTTAAGGTAACATAGTTTTGTGAAATGCACGGGGGATTATTACAAGAGGGTTTGATATCGTTACGACGATTTGGTCTGACAATGAGCTATGCAGAATTGTGATACAAATTGATTGGGTTCGAGAATTTTGGGTTCTGAATTTAATGACACGAAGGATATATATATTTGTTTTGTTCCAGTTATTTGTTTAATAAGGAAATTCCAATTTTGAAAGATAACACTGACGATTATACGTTTTAGTGAACGCTTGCAGAATCTTTGCATCTTTGTGAAAGCTTTAAGCAATATAGAAGTAATAGTTACATGAAATATTTTCTGGTACAATGAAATGATATAATTGGTGATAAGAGTAAGCAGAACAATATGAAGTATGAAAATTCAGTTCTCTCAAGTACCTACTGCATTTCAATTCCAACGACATAGTTTCATATAATTCTATTTAAAACAATTTCATTTTAGTACCATTAGAATAATGAAATGCACAGCACTCATATCAAATAGTGTTGCTAAAAAATTCGACAATTTTTGTGATATCTTATTTATAAAAAGAAGAAAGTAATCATTCTGCCTCTGGGGATCGCCAGTATACAGGTAGGGAAAATGCAGCATAAAAACTTCTACTCAACCTTAGCGTGTATAAAAGAAGATCGTCATCGTTATCCCTAAGAGCTTTTCAGAAAACAGCTTCATGTATTTCATGCAGTCCACTTTTTGCGTACCTACATCATTTTTATTTAAACTAAACGTATTTCTCAATTACCCCGTACATAATGTATTCTCATGCTAATATTTATGACTGCATTACCGAATTCTCTTGCTAATTTTTCGTAACATTAAATAGTGAAGAATGTTTAGTACCCTAAATGGAAAACGTCTCGAAACGTATAAATAGCAGCACTTAATGTAACATTTACAGAATAAATGTTATATTACAATACTTTGTTATCAATTCTTTTACAGAGTATGCAGTGTAAAAGGTAATAATTATATTACTGTATCCATATATGTATGTCGATGCAAGGTAATATTAACAAAACTTGAGATAATTTTGTATTCTGAACGGTAGGTCATACCTCTTCTTTCACATTTTAGTACTGCTAATATAATATTTGGATATCAGTAAATCCTTAGAAATGCTTTACTTTAATCCATAACAATGAAACCGAAAAATGTTTCTAATGAAGTCGAAAGACGTAACAAACAAATGAAAATGTACTAATAATCAATAATCAGAAATAAATACATACATTATAATTACTGGAATTATTCATTTAATTGATTTCGTATTATTTATCGGGCAATATTTTTACAAAAATTACGGTCCAATTGTCATCACGAAAACTGTTTTTTCTATTTATTACTTTAATTATTTCATATTTAACTATCACAGCTCTGTCTTAACTAATATACTTTCTAAGAAAATCTGCACGCAATTCCACTGCACGTAACATCAATTACTGGAAAACAATAAATGCGCCTCGTGCTAATAAATTAAATAGCAACTTAGAGACGATACGTGAGACCATAACAGGGATAGTGGCTGGAAATCCTTCCAACTAAACAGGCACGTAACTTTCTTGGCAGCGTTGCAATATTAATTGAATCCATTGTCGCTAACTTTTACGATGGTAACAAGCGTGGAACGAGAATAAAGTGGCATTCAAGAGAGCGGACACGTAACGATAAATGGCGAGGTAACGTTCCCCAACACTCTTCCTCGCTCCGTAACTTTCTTACTTTCGCTTCTCTATACTTTTCACGAAATTTCTTCCCCCAATTTACAATCCTGTCCACTGTGCTTCACGATTCCTCGTTATCATCCATTTTCAAGTCACGTCCGCGCCCTTATTTACTCGCATCCGTATCTCAACATCGTCTACGTATCCTTTATCTTCCACCTATGCACTTGTACGTACCTACGTACACAGACGCGTGCGACCAAAATCTGGAGGTAACCCTCCCATTCGCCCTGACCCTCCGGGGTTAAAAACTCAGATGTCATTTCCAGCATTGTGGGAGCGAGAGAGTTTTTCAACGGAGCGTAACGGCGACCCTTGAAAAGTAGAAGTTTTAGAAATGCACCGGGGTGTTAGTGTGGCTAACAAGCAGGTATTACCCGTTTGTGGCAATTCGACTCTACGTTTGCCAGTGTTTGGGGCCGAGACTTCTTAAGGGTAATTAGAGAGTTTTTAGCAGGGGACTAGAAGGAGGTTTTATCAGGTGAGTTGGTGAAAGAGTGGAATGCGAAAAATGCATGTGTTGACGGTTCGATTGTCAGTTATTCCGTAGATATTATCTTGTTGATTATTGATGAAAATTCTTTAAACGTTCAGAATATTTAAAACTAAATACATATATTACATAAATTATATTAAATAAATGACAACAACATTTTCTCCATCTGCCATCTGTTTCCTGGCTAAATAATAACCTTTAAATGTTAACAAGAATAGTGCCGCTGTCTGTACTCATTTCCATAGGCAGCGACCACCATAGAGTGGACTCATATACACAACACTTTTTGTGGTTGAGTTCATCAAGAACGCCGGTGCATCGAAAACAACCATTAATAAAACGAAACAGATCAAAAAGGCTGCAAGGCGGGGTCGATGTCAAACAACTTCCGAACTAATTTACGAGACTCGCCCGACTTAACTGACTTTGCTTGCGAGGCGGTCAAATTAAAACTTACGACCCGTCTATTAATAACACTTATTAATTAACCCAATATACACCTCACACCCCGTTACACCTGCGCACAACCGTCGGCCACGGTTCTCCCCAGAATTCGCGCTCTCTTGTCGGTCCTGCAGCTCAATTTCAATTACTTCCGTGAACCGCAGAGTGACGAGCACCCCGCCACCCCCCGAAATCTCTTAAATTCTTGACAGTCGATTCCGTGCTACTGTCGACCGTCGAACCGATCAAGCTGTCGCTGGAACGGCATACAATTAATCTGAAGTGTTTGCCGCACACCGGGCGCGGTAAGGAAAGCTTTTCTGGCGCAGGCCGGTCAAGAAAGAGCGTGGAACGGTAGGGAGCAGAGAGAAAGGAAGCCGAGGTGGTAGGTGCATGGAAAGAGGGCAAGTCGGCGGAGAAGGGTGGCGCACAGCACGAAGGGTTGGTCGCGGCGGTTACAGGGGGGTGCGGGGGCGTACAGAGGGGCAGCGCGGGAAAACAAAATAAACGAGGAAAACCGCTGGCAATTTTTCACTAGCTTTTTAAAGCGCGGCTTAGGTACTCGTGGAGCGAGTTTGAATCGATTTTTCCGGAGGGCCCCCATTTTTCTGCCGTCTTCTTGCGCCAAGCGACGCGAACCGTAGGTACATACCTGCTACTACCACCAGCTGTTTCGCCGGCCGAAACTCGAATGTCACACCGAGTTCGGATTTCTAGATCGAAGTGCGCGATCTTAGAACTTACCGCTGGATTTTCCTGTCAAACGAATGCTTTCACGGGGATACGCGGAGATTTCGGAGATTAAGAGCGCCGGGAAATGTCGGGGTTTTTAAAACGAACGCCGCTGCTTGTGTGGGTGTTTTTTAGAATTTTCTTTTTTCGCTATCCTTCTTTTAACGGAGTATCGCTGTGCATATGGAAAAAAACTCCATTCCACGATCGAACACGCGTATGTGGAGATATAGATGTATTATTCGAGATTAGTTTTCTTTTTTTAACTCCGTTATGGCTTTTAGCTATTTTTACGGTTTCTCTTTGTCCGTATTGGCGGTTGTATTGGATTTATAGAATTTAAGATTAACTGAAATATTTTGGTCAGCTTCTGTAAAACGGTTTATATTTACCTTGCCTTTCGTAATATTTATTAAATGGAGATGACGTGCAGAATATTTGTATTCCCTGTAGAGTGATGGGTTGGAACATAGATGAGACATTGTATTGATTATGTTAACACCTTCTGTTTTGTGCTAATTGATATTAGATGAAGGAGAGTGTACGTAGCCTATAGGATGCTTTTAATTACTTCTGATGCGTTTTAAATTTAGCATGGTACCTATTATTGATAAAATCATAAAACGTGCAATTTTATTTCCTGCTGCTAAGATTTTATTCTCTTAACTGGGGTTTAATATTTGTCTGATTTTTTGCTTGCCAGTTTTTAATGTAGTCTACGCATTATAGTCTTCAGGAAAGCTCTAATATTTTGACAACGTACCACCATAAATTCCTCTAAGCTTCCATGAAATAACTTGAAAAATCGATTGAATAATATTTCTATATAATGTTAAAACTTAAATACGATCTTTCCAATTTTAATGTATTTTGTAAATGTAAGAATATAGTTTGGTCTTTGATCCATTCGCCGCAAACGTCGTATATGTACATACATCTTCAGAAATTCAGCAGTCACTTAATAAAAATATATAATTGACATTCCCTAAAACAATTTACAATAATGGTAAATTTATATTACAGTAATATACGCTTATAGACGAAGCTTAGTTATATTAATAAAGTATATCAGTGAGCACAAAGATGATTTTTAATTTTTGCGACGGTTGCGGCGAAAGAATTAAAAGTGTTATAAAACACTTTCCTGCACACTCGACTGTGTCAAATGTAATAGTCGATATCATTGTAAGGCAGTAAACACTTTACGCTCTTTTTTATTTAATTAATGATTCCATTCCCATGCTTTTTCTGTGTAAATAAATTCGCTGTTAATTGCATGGATCGAAATAATGGAAAAGTATAATCGTTACAGTGCTCCGATCTGTATAACAACATCATTGAAATCCATCATTTATCGCCTTGGAACTGTGATTTCACCGTCGCATCGGGTCCCAGTTTTCTGCACGTATACTCGATCAATATATGCAGCTGTCATTTCGATGTTAAAATATCAGCAAACGGTTAATATCATTTATGATTCAGTCACGAAATCCCAGGCCGCGGTGAAATATAATATTTCATGCGGACACGATAACAAAATACATACTTCGGCAAATGTGATTTTACGAATGAAAGCGCTGTGAATATTTAAATAGCTGCATACGTATGAGGAAAAAAAATATCTCACGTTGCGACGATAAATTAAAAATACGCGTGGCATCGACGCCTGCATGAATTTATGCTTTATACGTATACTGGCTGCATACGAGTCGTACTGTTTTTTTTGTGGTCTTTTTTTCTTTTTTTTTCTTTTACTATCTGATATCGAGAGCGCAGCGTCGCGCCGTTGAGCCCATGACTCGAATCACATTCGTTAAATGCATACAAGCGAAGAGCCATTTCATTGCCATTAAACGGGAATGCCATTGCGCTTTCGAATTTTGTCATAGACACGAAATTTTATGGGCGCATTGAAACACGTATACGTTTATACACTTTCCTTTCGATGCAGTAATCCCTTCGTGAAATCGAGCGTGTCTCGTTAGACTCTAAAGAAAATGAAATCGTTTTGAAGTTTCGCGCTAACAAGCTTGTTAAAAAATTTGTAATAAGATTTGATGTCCAATATTACTGATTTTAGGAAGCCTTTAATGTGTTTTTCTTTAATAATTTCGTTAATTCTTGCTTTGATAAAAGTATAGATTGTGCGATAAAGAGTCATGAAGTGGTGGTCCAAGAAGTTTATTTCTGTTTTTAGGTAATTTTTTAATGTTCATTGGCTGTCAATTTTCCTGATATACGGGTTGAATATCATATACGATTAATGTATCTCTTGCGATTATTGACGATTATTAACATTTGCGGATGACTGGTAAAATGTACGGTATTTACTTATATTTTATTTTAAATTTATTTCAGATCAATATTTCCAGATTTATATTTTCTATGCAAATTTTTTTGTACGCAATTATTCATTCAAAAATTTATTTAAATGCGTAGCTCGGTTTTTAGGTGAACAGACAATTATTACGATAACCACTTGTCTTTGAAGATTAATATACTTCAAAATATACAATGACTAATATCTAAGTATTCAATACATGCTGTACAAGTGTAACAAATTTTATTTATTTAGATGCATTATTCTGTTATTATTTCAAGTAGATTGAGTTAGTTGAATTATAATTATAATTCTTATTTCGTATTTCAATCAGTTTTACAGAAATGAATACCTTGTGAACTGTATGACGCTTGTATCCACAAATTCGATAATATCAATATCGTTTCGAAATTGCTGATATTTCACTGAAATCTCGATGCATTAAAATTTTGATCAGCAAGTCAAATAACATCTTAATTTTCAATCCATAATGAATTGAGCTTGCATATCGATTTATTGACACAATTTATCAAGAAATTGTATTTGCGCCAATTCATCCCTCGACTGTGATGACCGACTTTGAAAGCAATCCACGCTCAGAATTATCGTCGTGCCCTTATCGACCTACGAGTTGGGCCAACCACGAGATATTCACCATTTGTAAGTTAGTTAAATCGCAGATTATGGAGAGATAAACATTATTACAGTGTATCTCGACTGAACTGAAATGAACTGTATCGTCGAAGGGGTTTAAAAAACGAAAGCTGTGCCTCAAATAAGATGGACTCTTGTTCTTTAAATTGCAATGTCACTATTTTACGTGCTCGTTCAAAGTTACAAATTAGTAGTAGGTACTCTGTGCAATTCCCGTTGGTGCAAAATGAAATGTCGAGCGATAGGTACTTGTAGAAGATCGCGGCGGTAAGGACTCTTTCGAGTTGTCAAGGTTGCGAAATCGGTATAAATAAATCCGTAATATCTGTAAGGTTCATAACTACTACTATTTACTCTAGACTAGAGTTGGGTAATGTATCTGAATATTCAGCACGATTCCCTTAGAACAGAAGGCTCACTTGCTGCTAACTTTCTTTTCTGCTAATAATGGAGTCTATAGTAGAATCTAACCGAGATATTAATAAAAGTATTTTGCGGCAAACCTTCAGAAATAAGCACTATATAAATGAAATCCCTGAATTAGATGTTATATTTTTATAGCAAGAAAAGATTCATTTGATTAAATCCTTAATACCTTTTTTAGTTATATTTGAACAAAATGGTAGATCTTTTTTTTATTGAACTATTGAAACATACGCTGTACACACTTTATGTTTTACTTCCTTTCACTATAATTAGCAACTACAGCAGCAGATAAAGGAAACTTTAAATGAGCTTTTTTATGAATAACAGTGCCTTCCATACTAAATATCTCACTCAAACAATACATGTACGTATATCCCTTTTTATAAACTTGTGCTGTTTTTTTTCTTTGTATACCTCACCATTTAGAATTCCTCCTGCTCGTTACTGTATGTAATTTATGTAATTCCAGCAAGTAATGAAGGATAGTAAAAGAAATGTACGATTCGATAGTGTGAAAGGTTTCTAAGCCACAACATGGTTAGTTAACGTTGAATGCACGAAAGATCACCGTTCACATTATATCGCTGTATTATCGCTCGTACACCACGAAGAGAACGGTAAGTCGTCTTTAATGAGCGAGATTAAGAGGACTTACGAGATTTCACCGAAAGGAGCGAAGGCTTCCCTCAAGGTTTGCGTCTCTATCTCCGGGCTCAGATCTCCAACGAATATGTGGTAGTGTTCTGAAAAAAGTATACGTGAAATCGTTAGAGGATATTCTGAAAAAATTAACAATATTTGTAAATACATATTAAATGTGACAAATCGAATTTCGTTATAGTACTATTATGGTTAAATTCATCAAATGGTCAGTTAACTGCTGTATTAAACATATTGTCCGTACACCTTTTAAAGCTTAAAACTAAAGAAGTACTGATAATAATTACCTTTGAGGTGTATTGCATCGTAATTTAAGGCTTGGATATTGGTATATTAATTGGAAAATATTATTGTTCCTTTTATCATTAAGAAATGATAATAGTAAACGATCTTTATCATTTTTTACGAATCTACTTATAATGCTAATACTAGTTATATTAAAGGTGTTTGTAATTAAAAATCAATATTTCCAGATAAATATTCTACACTTTTACAAATCTTAACAGAGACAATGTAGGTATATGGCAAACAAGATTTCGAATAATGTAAAGTTTATTACAGATTTATGAGATGAATTGTACGTATATGTTCTAAAAGTAGAATATATTGAGAAGATTTTGCACATATGTCATTGTTATATTCTCGAATGAAGGATAACAGTGCAGTCTTTAATACTGCACTAATTTATACGAAACAGTAATTAGATTTGATCGTTTCGCTGAATTATGCAATAGTCGAATTATGGTAGTCAATCGAAATATTCGTCTGTATTATAATTCATTCGATTAGATCAACCCACGCAACGTTATCTATATTTCCAGTGCAAACTTTGTTCAAAATTCCGTAAATTTGTGGTCCGTTAAAACCACGACAATTCGCGATAGCCCCAACTAATTTACGTTTGAAATGTCCAGCAGCTGGCAAACAAATTGAAACTAGGAAATCAAAGGCAAACTATTGTTTAGTCTGCCGTTAAATATGCAGCGCAGTCTTTGCGTTATGGAATCGTTGGAGAAACGGGCGGGCACAAAATTGGACGCGAGGGTAAGCACGCTTTCATTGCTTCTATTAAAATTGCAAGGGTAATTTAGCGCGACTAGTCCCCTTAGATACATTAGATAATATTCCATGTATTCTAATAATGCGTTTTATTATTCTTGCTTTGCTACGCAAGCTTGGGAAAGAACGTTGGGACAACGATAGCCGGCTATTTCAGTAAGAAAATTAAATTGGAACTGAAATCACTGTGGAAAGTCAATGTCTACACTGAGCTGCATAAAAATAACAGAATACCTAAAATGACATTCCATCTGTAACGGACGTTTACTTTATGGAACGTCGGAGTTTGTTAAGCAAACCAAAGATACCAAAAGTAATATTTAAGGTCTGCTCCCGCGTCAAAAGTCGCCTTTAAGGCAGATATTTTTTAATAATATAAATCGCATTCGGAACAGATTCCGACAATCTACCTTGCATTTCTTTATAGATATCGTAATCTGACAAATATTATATGAAGAGACTTTTGTTCAGATGTTCCATAATTACCTTTAGGCGATAATTACTTATATGCATTCTTTTATCCAAACTGATAATTAATTCTCTGTACATCATTTGTCTTTCTTCGTTACAGGACACTTCTCGATCTAATTTAGCGATTGCTAAGATCCAACAAATGAGGACACATATCAGAATAATTTTTCAATTTCGAAACAACCAACCACTCCTGTTATATCTGTACAGCTGGAGAAGCAATGAATAAACTTACTCGAGCAAATTCGGATTCAGAGACAAACATCATAAAAAAGAAAGTAAATGAAGCAATATAGCATGAGACAAAAGGGTGCACATAGTTCGAATAACTCAGTACCTCGGTTAATCGAAATACCGTTGTAAACCGGCAATTAATATCACAGGCAAACATGTTCCTCCCATTAAATTAACCAAATTTGGTGCGGGATACAAAATTGATTTTCAAATAAAGTGTTCGCGCGAGATTCCACGGCGAATAAAATTAATCGGCCACATAGATACTTTAAATTAGGTGACAATGGCCATTAAATGGCATCCGTAAACGGCAATACAAATAATCGAGGCTGTATACGATGTCCAATAAACAGTAATACATTATCAGTTACAAAATTCCAAGAGAAGTTAGCATAATCGTTCTGTCGGCACATTAATTTTGGTCGTTGCAAACAATTTTTGGATCTCCCTTCCGTCACCTTTCATCGAATCAAAGGTATAGAATCGATCTATGACAGGCGAGACGCGTAATTTCTTTACACCCCGTACATATGCGCATACTCTCAGTCGCAGATGGATGTACACGCATATTAAAGACGACCATCCTCAGCGCTGACTCAGGCGACAGTGAAAACTGCACCGTTCAAAGAGTTATGGGAATCCTTAATGTGAAGTTATGGAAATTTTGTAAGGCAATAAATAATGGTCCAGCAAGCAGGAAAGACGCAGTAAAACTGTCGATTTAGTACAGCATCCCGATTGTTCCGGGTTCGCTGAATATGCATTTTGCCGCCACGAAATCTGGTTCGTTTACTCTATCCCTAATTGCTCCACTTTGCTCCACAGTTTTAAGGTACATTCCCCGTTTCTACTATTGGCGCGCCGGTTTGTTGACCCCATTTACATTTTTTTTTGCTTTCTTTTTTTTATCCCGCCACCGCCTGTCCACAGAACCTTTGCGTCCGTACAACTTGAGCTCACGAATTTCAATTCGATCAAAAGGCAACTCGATCATCCGGTTGGTTAGCTCAATTCGATTCCGTCGTTTCGCTGGGAGATTCGAACGAAAACCCTTTGCGGCCAAATTGGCTATCGATCTGCATACGCGATAGGACAGACGAACGGACGGACTAACGTAGCGTCGAGACAATCTTTCGTTCTCCTTCGAACAGGATGGATCGTAAACGGAAAATCGGCTCAATAAACATCCCCTCCTTGCCAATTTCCTTGCCTTTGTTCCTTCTGTTTCCGCTATCTTTTACTCATTTCATCACCTCCCGCGGGTTATTCGGGGAACGGATAGGTCAAGATGAGTAGTCGAAAATCGAGTTAGATCCATAGGAGGTCTTTGGCTCGAGCGTCAGTTACTACGAATCCGGTATACCGTTGGATGAAAGTATGGAGGGCTAAGGTAGGTATGGGGGCGTTGGAAACGAAGGGTGGTCTGATTACAATCGGTTTGATGGTCTATCCTAGCTGGTCGGAGGTTCCGGTGGGCACACACAGTGGCCCATTCCCGTGAATTAGTCCGAACCTCGTCATTTTCCCCTATGTGCCCCTCCACCGACACCATCGCATAGCACCGGGATCTTCGGGCTATTAGGAAATCAGCAGGAAATTGACAAAAGTTTATTTCGCCGTGGGTTTCGTTTCGGGCTTCATATCTCGAACCTGTTCTTAATGCCCCGCGATTCATCAGATCAATGTCTTGTATACGTACAACTTTCAGACAATTTGATGTCTCGGGGAATTATAATTTCTTTGGATCGGAATCTATTATACAGTCGCTTGTAGTTGAGAAATTGTGCAAGCTTGTAATTAGCATGCAGGTTGATCACTGGTTATATTATTGGTTAGCGAAGTTATTATTTGCAGAATGCCAAAACAAAATTAAAATAAATTTATCACGTTATTACTGATGCTTCTTTTAATCAGCGCAGACAATACAACGACGTTAACTGCTTTATCGTTCGTAATTAGCATGGATGTAAATAATTATGAATGCCGTTACTGTCGCAGGGTAATGTAAATTCAGTTTGCTGATAAAGCGAAGACTTAATTTTGTTCCATTGCAATATTTGCAACTCGATTGAATTCGCGGTTAGGGTTTAAGCCCCGAATCTCATAGAATGCTTGCTATGATGTATTTCACCGAATAACTCGATGGTTGAGTAAAACATTCTCTTAGTCCATTTAATGGACGATTAAGAATACTGAATATTTTCAGACGCTGACAGTACTCATCATACACCAGGACCCCTATAATGGCCACGTTAGTTACAAATTACTATCAGCTGCCCACGATTTGCCATTGATGCACGGAATGTTTGTTCCCACCAAATGAACATAAATCATTCTGATACACAAGTAATCTATGGTGAATATTCTTTACGAGGTTCTTCAGCTATAAATGGAAATATGTGTAATATAGTATATTAAATTATTGCTCTTCACATAGAAGCTTCGATTCTCCGTCCTGAAAAACCTGAGTAAGAACTATATGGAAAAATATAGAACATGGTTAAAATACAGAGGCAAGCATTTCCCTATGCTTATATGTACTAACATTGATTCACATCTGAATTAAAGTGATATTGAATTGTATATTATGCGATGGCCAATATAAAAATTGATGGCGAACACTAGTAGGAGACATGAACGACTACATAATTTAGTATGCTTTATATCCACGAATTCTTCCTTCCAATATATTTAAAATACTGTTAGATCATTTATTTTACTGCACAGGAATTAACGTCCCGACATTTAATTTAAATCTTGGTATATAAAGCTCCAAATATAATCATTCAATTTACATCTGCATTAATGTTAGCAGGATAATGATTCATTTTATTATTACATAAGTGAATTTTAAACTTCGTAAAACATTTGCTTTTCAATACATATTTCCCTACTAGATTTAAATTCCAAGACTGCTAGATTCGCAATATAACTTTAACAAAATTTAATTGTTTGCATATTTGAAGGCACCCCCTGTCCATCGTTTGAACCATTCGCCCGTGATTTATCCATGTCTGCAAAATGCAATACCACAGTTCTAACTTCAACATCCTGCGCAGATACTCGATAAAAACACTAAAGCTGCTCGCCCAGGGGCTGTTTTAAACGCACCACTCGCGGCACGAATAGAAAAACTGTTGCAATCAAAAACAAGATGCTGACGGATTCGACGATACAGATTTCACAGTCGTCTGGCCAGAAAAAATTCAATGGCGATATCAAAGTTGTGATATGTCTCTCTGCGGATGTTTAAACGAGGAACCGAATTTCGGAACATGACGAGAGATTTCCGTTTGATGTTCAGTATGAATACCTTGCAAAACAATGAGAAGGAAGTTAGATTAGGTTACAGGTTGCAGAGAACACTATACATTAAGATTACAGATGTTCAATCTTTTTTTTTTAGATATTAGGTAATTTTTTAGATTTTAAAGAAGCCAATATTTTTCAAATTGCAAGTTTTTATGGTCTAGAGTTGATGGTTAATTATTTTAAAAATAATATAGGGAAAAATAGGAGATCTCCAATTAAAAATGATTAAAATAAAGAATAATGAACAAAAAAGTCGACGGTTCCATTTCCCACTTGTTAAAATATCCCTTTATACGTAACATTAATTTGCAAATTTCCCCCAAACGACCGTTCGCTAATTAAAATATTTTCCCCAGAATAATTACACCTCCGCTTAAAACAAACAAATTTCTTACCAATGATAATAATGACCAATTACCACCAAAGAGAATTATACCTCCGTAAAACTGCAGTCGTTCTTTCACCTTTCCTATATTTGCCCGCCTTTTCTCGTCTCTTTCATTTAACACCGTTCTTCCACTAATAAACGGATTTTTCTTGGTGCGCGTATAATTTACGCACGACCCAATTCAATTACGTCCCGCGAAAATCGATCGTCGACAGCAACTCTACAATTGCAATTCGAACCGTGACCACGGATCACAAGCTCGCCTCAAATTAAAGAACGTCAAGCCCAACGGAACAGTGTCAAACGAAACGAAATTTCATCTTCTTTCTTCCCCCCGATTCCCACCGCGGTGCCATTGTATCAGACTACAATCGAACGTATACAAATCACCTGTGACGTACAACGTATCGAGGCGACGCAACGTTCCGTCAGGTCGCAAGATAAACTGGCAATTTCGGCGTGGACTTTCTTCGCGGCAATACGTATCGCTGCGATTCCGTACAAAACGAACGCAGCCGAACTTACGAGACATTTCTATACGCGAAGCTCATAGGAAAAGTAAGAATGGAACGCAGTCCGCCGGCGGGGGATAGAAATCAGTACCATTGAGGCAGGACAATGCGAAGAAGGACGTACAAAAGTCCGAGCGGTGCTATAGATCAAGAATCGAATACGGATCGCTCGTAGATCAAGGATTTCCTTAATTTCGCGGGGCAACGGTGAAATGTTGATTTAGGGGGTTTGCTGGAGAACTTGCACGCACGCCCTCGCCGAAGGAAATGAACGCTACGATCGGCGGCGATGGAAGCCACGTTTCCAGCAGTGAGACCTCTATTAATTCTCCGCGCGGCGAAAACCTAGCGGGGTGAACAGAATCGAATCTTGGTTTGGTTGGTCGCTTCCAGACCTCGCGGTGCATCGGTGCACACGTGGTGCCCATAAGCCTGGGCTTGGCTTTCGTTCCGCGAAGGGAAATATGGGTCACCACACAGCTGACACGCGGCCATTCTGTACCCGTGACCCGTTTCTTCTTCTTTTTTTTTCGCCGCATATGATTTCGCAATCACACGCGATTCCTCCGATCCGCAAGGATCCATTAATTCTCGCGGAATAATCACCAATGACGGCGAGAAGGCGACGCTATGCGGATGGAACGCGAGACGTTGCTGGTTCTATTCCGGTTTTTAATCTAATCCCCTTTTGCTTGGCTTCAATAAATTCCTTTGCCACACGGTATGGAAGATTTGATAATGGGTTGCAGGTGACGGTATGGCGGCATGAGTTTAGTTTCGCGGTTCGCAATATTGGACGGCCGATGTCTCTTATAGAATGGGACAATAAAATATTTTCATAATCAATAGTTGTAATATATTAAAGTTCAGTGATCGAAGACTATTAGCTGGTTATTATTCTCACTCTAACTGCGCATACATCTTATAAAAAGAAATTCAACCTGACTAAACAAAGAAGGACAAAAAAAATAGATATGTGGGATGAGAAAAATTGCGTGAGTGTTTAGAATGATTCCGATGTATGAATGGTACGTTCAGGGCTGAGTACCTGAGAAGGTCGTGTGCATGGAGGGTACAGTGGCTAAGGGTTCGGCTGGTCGGAACCGACCACCACCGAAGAATGACTGCGAAGTGTGTCTTAAATGAGCGAGAGCAAATGAGGAATAGAATAAGAGAGGAACTAAGAGTGAAAGAATATAAAGAATGAATGATGCGTTGAGAAAGGATCGTAGTGAACAGCATCGTGAAGTGAAGAGTATCGAGAGAATCGTGTGTGGATCGTTGTGTGTTTGAGTAACGTCGTGTGTCGACGAGGTTTAGAATAAAGTTAGTGTTTTCATTAGAGTAAACTGGAGTCTTACTACCCCACCTGTCCTCTATTCCAATCTACGTGAGATTTACAAAAAATAACTTCTACAGATAAGTAATATGCTTTACTGCTACGCGTATTTAACAAACTATCAGAGAAAAGAAAAGTACGCATTGAATATAAAATATGTCATATCCTTGAGTAAACTGAATATAGTTTTTTATCGGCACGCGGGTAGTTCTGAAAGTAAAACACAATATTATTATGTTAAGAGTTTCAGCACGCGACACTTAATTCTTTTTTTTTGTGGTTTATTTTTAGATCTCCCTTCCCACTGATATACGCCTGATAACGCAGTACTCGTATACTGTGTCCAGTTATTGGACACAGTTGAGTTGTATAATAGTTGTCGCCGCGTGTTTCGTGATAGTAAATGCTTGTCACCCACGCTTGTTCCCATATGTTACTCTAGTTTCCTCACACGCACAATTTTCTAAATGGATTTCTCGCATACACTAATGAAATTAAATGACGAACACTCTGCGTATAGCACTGTATAAGTAATCCAGATAGTATGTAATTTGTCAAGATGAAAGTGTACCAGTACCGATTCCGTAATTGTAATTAGTAAAGCAATTCAGTATGTCAGTAGTATTTTATTACGATTACTGCCGCATAGGCTATTCGATATTCAGAACACGATTTACCTCAAAGTTCTCAATTATTGAACTAGTTAAAACTGGTTAAACTGTGACAACATCAATGTAGTAGTATTTATATTATTATAAAATTCACACTTCATAATTCACATACATTGAAGGTACAGTAAATACCACTTTGCAAATTGGTTAAATACAAATCCTTTCAGATTTCCTTCTAACAAAATTGCCACGTAACATTAATATTTTATTACAAAAAGACAATACTAAAATAATGTTTTCGTTCACCAACGAAGCTTCGGTACACGTATACAAGTTTGATCTCTCGTAGGAAAATGGTATTCAGATAATTGAAAATAGAAAAGATCATTTAACGAGCAATTCTCGTCTCACGTCAATACCCAGGTGATTTCAAACCTAACTAACCAATCAGACAAAGTTGAACGAGTTGCGGCCAATCAGCGGTTAATTCTCACATTTGTATTCGTCGCTGATCTCATCCCTCCATTTCCCTAGCGTGATTCTTGTTCTATTTCTCGTGGTCGGTAATAAACAGTTACCTGGTTTTCCGATGGGACCTGAACCAGATTGTCTCCCATCGGGATATTTAGTCAATCGAATTTTTCCAGGAACGTTACCGAGTATTGTCACGACTTCTGTGAAAAGACCAGCCGTCTGGTTTATCAGCGCAAACGAATTGCAAGATTTACTTTTGTCGACACGTCTCCTCGTTACCAAGGGATTTTTCCATGTCTTTATGTTGAAACAATAAAGGGTGAGCAACAATCGGTCCCGTATGAAATCCCTTTCGTTAAAACAGTTTTCGTATAAGCTCGCCTTTGACAAGCAAACAAGTGTCTGGAATTGACGGACTACAGTTTCGTTTCGTCGACGTGGCAGACCCGCGAAACAGTCGGTCGTCTGGAAAATATAAAACCTCGTCTATGAAACGAAAAATGTCGACGCTGACACATGCACGTGTGTGTACGTGTGTGCACGCTTGTGCGATCGTGACGAACGATAATCAACTTCTTAATTAATCACGTTCCCGAACGAATTAACGATTGATGCGTTACTTCAATTAACCTGCTTGTTTGGAATGGAGGGCGCCTTTCCGCGATGCATTCAGCTACCGGTGGCTGGTCTCACGATTCGTTCTGTTTCGCCCGTAACAATGCCACGGAATCGAAAGTGTATTGTGGCACGCATAATAGAAGCACTTTGTGATAAATTGATCGCCCTGCCGGCAAGAACGTTCGCACGTGAACGCTTGTTCTAACGGCGAAAAATTGTCTCTGCCAATGGACCGAAGAGCCATGGCGCCGTCAGTTGTCGACCGGTGAATTCCGAATTCTATTATGGCGAATCAACAATTTGAAATATTAAATATTATAAGTAAAAAACGAACACGGCGAGTTTTATATTTGTCCGCAACGCCACTTAAACGTGCAAATCATTGGCAAATACTGAAATACTTCGCAATTCATTGGTGTCTGCGTATGATTCATCCATCTAGTGCGTTGCAATCACTTTTGTTAAATTTCTAGGTCCTACGAAATTACAGAAATCGTTCGATGGTGTAACAAGCTGAATGTGTGTCTTCAATAATAATGCAATCCAAAGAGTAATTAAATTCTACCGCGTTCGTCGTATAAAGTATTATATAAATTATCGGCATAAAAATTGTATTCATACTGGACAGCAATTTTCCAGACGTTTCCAGGCGTAGATTAATGAACCACAAATTTGATCGACAAATCAGAAGAATTGCAAAACTATTAAAGGCCTCAATTGTACGATTAATCACGGCTCACTGACATTGACTTATTAAATACGCGTCACACTCCAACGGGGTCAAACGAACAAGCGCAGAGAAAGCAAAAATCCACCAAATCACGATCTCTGTGAACAGCATATTATTTCGCCGAATCAAGTTTTCGCGGTCAGAGGGAATCGGTTAATCAATAACAAGTGTATTTCAGTTCCCAAGTAAGTTGGAGGCGGTGAGTCGGAAGGAACCCAACAAACTGTCACGGCCGTTCTTTTCTTCCGCTCAGTCCTAACAGCGCGGCCCTATTTCTCCCCTTTGTCTGCTGTGCTATCTTTGACACGTTATTGTCCGAACGAAATACGAGTAAACTGTTGGTCGGTCGCGTCTGAACAAAGCGCAGGGGGGAACGAGAAAAAAGAAACGCAAGCGAACGCACGCTTCTCGGCGTGGGGATGGCGGGGACGTTTTCCCGTGGCAGTTTTTATTTCGTCAACGCTGTGACAAACGAAAGAGCGCAGGTTAGGTATAGACGAGTCGGCATCGATAACGCGACCAGGCTCGACTGTAAATCGTCGTGATTTAGGGGATGAACGACATATTGGCCAATGCATAGCTCAAACTGCGCTGTGGCCGATGGTATACTGCCAGCTACTGGCTTCTACGACGGCAGCAACGGCAACGCGATGCATGATGCATTGTCCCTAGACGAGCGTAGATAACGCCGGAATTGCCGTTGCTACGTTCATCCTCGGATTTTCTCGATATTCTGGAGGCGGTCCTTCGCGGATCATGTCCGTGGGTGGCCCGTCTATCAAACGACCGCATCTAATCGCAAAGACGAATGTAGACAGCGCCGAGAGAAAAGGATTTTAACCCTTATTGGACGGCTACCCATGAGCATTCATTTTTATACTTTCCTTTTTGTTTGGGTGTTTTTGAACAAGTTGTGGCTCAATTGATTCGTATGCGAATGTTGTTCGGTTTAGGTTTTCTGAAATGAATGTACGTGAGATAGTTTAATAATAGTTAAGAAATAACTCGGGCTTCAAAGTCATTGAGTATTCCGATTGCCTATGTAAGGATTACAGGGGTGGAGAATTGGGCAAGTGTAAAACAGAGTTTTTGCGAATAATCTTTTTCGACCAGTGATGTGGATGTTGTGCTGGTATAAATGTTTTGGTTGCAGCATTTTACTTATAGGTTTCTATTGCTTCGCAAACTGAAGAGACGAATTGTATTTTGTGTGCACCAATTTTTATTATTTTATGTATAGTGTAAAAATCATGTAAGATTTATTATTTTCATATTGTGTGTCTGAGAAGGTTCTCGTTTCTGCGTGTAAAAATAAGATCTATATAATTAATATTTTTTTGTTTAGAAGGCGAAGTTTTTCGTTGTATCGTATCATGGATTAATTCCACGAATATTAAGTAGCAACTAGTTATGAATCGGAAACCATGTTTCGTATGGAATCGAACGGTCGTAAGGGGAATGTACGTGTTCACTTGCTGAGCGAGTCCCACTTTCAGGGTATGTGCAACAAATCATTCACGATTACATACCAAATGGTTTAGGAAGTACGTAGTCGGCCACGCGTGTTCCTACTGCATTTATTTTGACTTGAAGGAGCAAGATATTCTCCTAATTCAATGACATTATCTACTTGAAAATGGGGGAATATAATTTAATTATTTTAATACCCTTCTTACTTCTTCTTGTTAGAAGATACATGTATTCGTCGGGAAATATTTTTTATTAATTGTATTTTTGTCGGGAAATATTTCAAGCTGATATTTGTGCACAATGTATTTACGGAAAAATAAATATTTCTTTTTTGTAAAAATGTTGATATTGATTACAGCAGTTGATACTAAAGGTATTTGACTTAAGAAATAATTTAGGCACGCGCATAGTTTCGGAAGATTAATTATCGACTAAGTAGAGTGCAGTCGTTTCGTTACATCGTATGGGATGTATTCACAGGAAAGATGTAATTTCCTATGCAATTTCCTACATATAGCACATGCATACGGCGTTAATCACGGCCACATTACATAAAGGTTTCATCCTTTAGTATTATCTACTCTTTTCTTAATACACTGAGATTTTCTGATAATAAAAAATATTGAACATTTAATTGGGCAAAGTAAGTAAATATTCATGGACAGCTTGATGTTCTTATTTTATAGCTGAATTAAGGAACCTTGAATCAGGATCAACCAATTACAAGCGTCATCAAAAAGCATAAAAATTCTTCCAACTTGCCTCATAACGACAACTTAATTCTTTGCCTTTATTTTTCATTTCTCTTCTAATGCTTACTACTAAAATAATAATTTCGGTATCATTTCAATGATGAAATATTCATTATTCCCAGACTTCTGGTATAATAATAAGAGGCAAATGTCAAATATTGACGTAGTTAACAAACGTCATCGTGATTATCAATATTCCGTTTTCTCCTATTTAGTAGCGCTTGTATAGAATCAGTTTAATGGAATAGCTCTAAATGCATTTAAGGCTACGTTTGACTAATGCCAGTTTCAAACTATATACACGTAGTTTCAACGCGCGATCCATACGCATACAGCGCGAGTAATCTGTGAATTTCCATTACGAGTATTCGGTTTTAGCTATAAATTTCCATAAGTGCGATACAGTGTATTGTCAGGAATGACTGATCGCCAATTTAGTTAAACACGTTTAATTGAGAAAATGGGAAACAATGACTGCCAAATGTATAGATTAGTCTGCTGCTTTATTTTCGTTTCAAATGTTTCTACATTTTCTCTTATCCTTTCTCTCTGTTCAATTTCATTTTTTTGAAAAATTCAACGGTTTGATTCCCAAACGGCTTTACACATACTCGAGCAATGCATTGTCCCATTACAACAAGATAACTATGAATCACAAAGGTTCTTCGAACAATACGACCACTCGATCAATCTATTCCTCCAGCAACAGCGTATCCACACGTGGAAGCGATTTAATTAAGTAGTCCAGTAATGTCATACGTTAGTTAATACCTAGATCGAACTTCCGTGCTGTCAATGTGCAACGCGTACGTGCAATAGCTTCCGATACAAATTGCCGCTGATACTACTAAATTTCGTTTGCACGTTTGCTGAAACGCGTGTCAATCAATGGGAATTTTTATCGCGTTACTCTTACTGCTTCAAGCTTTCGTATTTTCGTAATTTTCTAACCGTGTGACTATATAGCTCAACAGGAACCATGACAGTTTGAAATATAAAGAAGAAAATCAATACAGAACAAATGGTGTTAGTAGTTATTAGAAAAAGATTTACATTGTTACATTGGTTAACTACGCAGGAAGTATTAAATATTCTTAAGCTTCAACAAACATTCTAAATAGTATGGTTAATAATTCTCATACTATTACAAGCATTTAAAATGAATCGGACGAAATAACATATTGAATACATTAAATGGGTTGAATAAAGATAAAAAAAGCAATGAAAGTGGTGAAGAAACTATGTCAGGAGTACTAATAAATAATTAATATAAGCCAGTGTAAAAGCAGGGTTAAGAAATTATAAAATAGGAACAATTGCTATAGGCCTGCAGAAATTGGACGGATTACTGGTACAAAAAACTCAAAAGAAATTGTCAATCGCCATCCCATAAAACCATGAGTTCTTCATACAACAGTTTACGCAGCTCCATATACCACAGAACGAAAAATAATACGACGATAGTCACCGTTCATCCAAAACACCCCGATCACATCCCAATTTACGAATCAACCTAATTAAATGGTCTGTGCAAGTCGACGTCTAAAATGCGCGCGCTTTAGTGTCTACACACGTATGAGAGGCATGTGTACACACCTATCGTGTATCCATCAGGGTGCGTGGTGGCGCAATGCCAAATTGATGCTGTTTGCCGTCGCTCTAAGCCTCAATCTGCCCGGTTGTACCAGGACGATCCTAACACGCGCGTGCTAAGCTCGCCGCATTATGGATACGTTCCATCCATCGACGTAGCTGGCTGCTAGCGACCGGCAAAGGGTTGGCTGTCGCGATGGTTCGTGGTCGTAGGGGTTAACGACGAAGTAGCAAGGCACAACGGCATCGCCGACAAGTGACAAACCGATAGAATAGGGCCGTTGCTACCAGCGAAACTTTCGGGGTAACGTGATTAACCGTGGTACATATTTACGCTGGGACGTAATGGAGAAAGTTTCGGCTGAACGACCGGTTACACCTGCAGCGATTGCGCGCCGCGAAGGTATTCGAATGACGAGATATTAATTTCGAAACGTTCCACGCGTCAAATATGCATCAGCCTGGATTTACTTTTATTGCACGGTTACCGGGACACGTGGTTCATATTCATCTTGCCGGGTTGACGTGTTTCGGAGGATATTTTAATATTTTTTGAGAGATACATGCGGGCTTCTCTTGGGCTCATGTGTTATGAAGGAATCGTATAGAGGAATTTGTGGGATTATTGTTGCGAGCGTTTGTGTTAGAAGGAGATATTATCATTACTTTTTGGTGAGATAGTCCAGGTTTCGTGTGATTTAATGTTTAGCAATGGAGAAAACACGTTTGATGATTGAGGAGGGATGTGAAAACTTTGGATAATTATTTCAATTTATTGATGCGCAATGAGTATTTTGTATTTAGCGCCGTGTATAATATCGGTAGATACTCACAAGGAAGGTTAGGCAACCCGAAGATTTAGAAATGTATGAAACTTTGCATACAAGTAGACTATGTCATGCGTAATACAAACCTGTTTTTCGTTCGTGCCATAATTTGGTTTTAAAGGCTGAAATCTGCCCTTGCAGAAAATTCAGAATGATACTTTTCGTGAAATAGCTCAAGAACGATGAGAGATAATTTAAAAAATTCTAAACAAAACTTGCATCACTTTATAGTGTTTATAAGAAAGCGTAAACAAATTTTTTGATAAGTCCAAGATTTCTTTCATTTTGTTTTTTCTAGCGTTTTTATATAGAAAGTTTGCTCAGTTTTGTAGACACAATTAAGCGATGCAAGTTTTGTTTATACCTTTATGAATATCTCCCAGCGTTCTTGTGATATTTCACGAAAAAGCCCTTTCTGAATTTTTTTCAAGGGCTGATTGCACCCCTTAAAACCGAATTATGACAGGAACGGAAAATAGGGTTGTATTACGGATGACATACTGTACTTGTATGCAAAGTTTCATACGTTTCTGAACCTGCGGGTTGCCTCACCTTCCTTGTCAGTCGAATGGTTTTAAGATTGATGTAATCGTAACGAAAAAGTTGTTGAGTATAAGCATATACATACATACGAGACTTTATCTAAAATAACACCACTAAATTACAGATCATTATTGCATGACTGATATTAACAAATAATTAACTCTTTACATAGGAGACAATTATTATAAAAATGATTTCCTATCGCGTATTGAATTTTTTTCCTTCTTAGAAACGGAAGAATCGTAGTTCAGGTATTATCGCCCATATTCTAATCTCCGTTCAAAACCTACTTTAACCGCTACCAGCAATAATATTCCTCGGGAAGTTGTACCGCGAAAGCTTTTTCGTGCGATTAAACGTGCATTCTTATTTATCAGCGGAATGGCTTCTGGCGACGATCCAAGAAGCTGTCCAACCTAATAAGTTAACAATGTCAACACACCTATATGTATAAGTATTAACTTTAGCTTGATCCATTACTCCGGCGAAATCTCGTCGATTACATAGCAAATGTTTGCGAGTGGTCGAACCGATGTCGAGTATCGACCACTGCGTGACCACCCTTGGGTCGAGTTTAAGCGATGGTAGGTGAAAAGCTGTCAGTTCGAGGAGTTTCGGAGAAGTGATAGAGCAGGCAGAGGGGGGAAATGCTCTTTTTACGATGATCGAAAAGAGGATCGCGATTAAAGGGTTCAGCGAGTGTCACGTCGCAGTCGGCTTTTTGCGCCGCAAGCACTTTCTCGTGATATGAATATCGTTAAGGAACATCTCGCCCTATCGAACTGTAAAACGAACTGGTATTTGCTGATTCGGGGCTGTGCCTTTTAACAAGATAGATGAAACGCGAAGTTTCCACGGAATTATACACCTCGTATCTCCCGAAGTAGCATGAAGAATAGTTATACTTTCTTATACGATTGTGAACTGTCCAAGAAACTCGAAATACTTCCAGTCAAGTGTTCTTCCATTTGACTTTTCCGGTCTTCGATTCAGGTCTTCAAAAATAAAATTGTAAACGTAAACGTAATTCAGACTATGGTGAGTATGTATTGCAATCTCCATAGAATATCACAGTCGGGTCGTGAACTTTAATAATTATTTCTACTTAATTGAATGCAAAATACAAAAGATACAAATATAAACGATTTTCTGTCATACATTTTAAAACCAGTAAAAGTAAATGAAACAAGCAAAATACCATTTAAACGCATATACACGTGTGCACATATTTATCCAGTATCCCTTTCCCGAAGTTACGAACGGGATTGATAGAAACTGAACGAAGGTGGAGCGGCGGAACACGTTAAGCCGCCGTCCGACTTAACACAGATTTTACTACTTAAAGGAACATCTACTACGCACGCACCCGCAACTGCTTCCCCTTCCATCCCGATACACGTAGCGACGTATTTTCTCCCCGCTGTGTACCGAAACCCTGAACGCTCTAACGACGTCGTATTCCGTAGATTAGTTGTTCCATTCCAACGCGGTAGAAGGTCGTTAAATCGATGGTGGATTGATGCGGGCGAAAGAAGTTCCCTAGATATTCCAAGTGCCGTGACGATTCTGGGATGAGAAGCATGCATCGGCAGGGACGTGATGTATTTTTATATGACGACGGGTCGGCGCAAGGCAGAACCGTTTCGAAAAGAAACGGAACGGTGCTCGGACGGGCGTAGTGCCGTGCGGAAAGGATGGATAAGAGAAACGGCGAGAGAAAGGTTTGGGGGAGATGGCGTGTCGAAGGCAACACACAGCAACGAGAGAAAGAGAAGTGAGAATGGCGAGCGACCAGCTCCAGAGGGATACAAATTCATGTCGATGCAGCACAAAGTGGCGTCCACCACTTCTCAACCTATTCACCCCCCCAACCCCCACCTACTACAACTATCCAGCGGCCACCTCACACCGTTTTCCCGACCGCCTCTTCGACACTCGTCCAGGCGTTCCTATCGATCTAGGCAGACTAAAAACTCCTGGAAACCACCGACGACAGCTTTTGCGGGCGCCGCTTAGCGGGACGTCGCGTCGCGGCGTCGTGCGGATACATCGACATCTATGTGGCATTTGGATGGAGGGGGATGGGGGCCTTTTTGTGCATGGTCGCCATCAGGATTTGGCTTAAACAGCGCGCAAATAGAATAGACGGAAGATGAGACAGAAATTGCCATTAAACACGCCGGGACAGATAGGCGCACCACCGGCTGTGTTCCACTTATCGTGGATCATTTCTTACCGGAAATAGATAAAGGAGAGGCGCTTCGATAGGAACTTATTTGTTCATTGGCAAAGTGCGAAAAGATGCGTACTTTTTATTTGATATAATGCGTGTGACCTCATGTTTTGCGTGCATCGTGTGTATATAACACTTGATTGATTTAATCGATAAAGTATTTCAATTTACGGACGGCGAATTGTCACGCCACGTATAATATATAAAATAATTGCAAAATTCGCATGATATATTTAATGAAATATTATTCATGAACAATATACCCTGCATACTGCATACATTCTGGTTGCACTAGTATCATATATTATATTATATTGTGCAATGTAATATATTGTACTTTCATAAATATACACACTTTACTTATTAGTTAATTTCACTAACAGCGACCTCCTATAATAAGAAATAAAATAACAATAATCTACTAGCATGAACATCCTTATTTTATTCATACATTAGTATGAAATCCCTTTCAGGCTAATATGTATTGAAACAGTGCATGGAATTATGGAATCTTATGGAATAGTTGTAAAAATGGTATTTATATCAAAAGGTGACGAATTTAGAACTATTGAACAGCCGAGTCTAAATATTTGTCGTGCAAGGAGTCGTCAAAGTATAAATTGTCGCGATTAGATTTTATCTCTGGTGGCAGATAACCATAATGATAGGATAAGATTAAGCCAATAAGGTCCTTTACGTTGTCTTCTGCGGTGTGTCGTTTCTAAATTTTCTAGAGCAAGTCCCGAGATGACCGAAAACCAATTCGAACTTTCGTAATTACGACATTTACGACACTTCCAAGTAAGAAAATTTTACCACGTGTTCGCGTGATTAAACGTCCATTACGTTGATGGCCTAGTTTCAACGATAAGAACATTCACAGTATATGGAGGAATATCCAGCTGGAAATATTAGTTCACTTTATTAACTGGATCCAAGAATAGTAATACAATGATGTGCATTCATGGGACACTATGCAGGGTTTAAATAATATTTTGTTTGTATTCTGAAAAATATAACGTCCGGATGTGAAATACGTCGACCGTGGTTTTTGCGATCACATTTGGAATATTTCATTTCACTCCGAACACCGCAAAGCATCCGCATTACAGAGAAAAGTTGTTAGTTAAATGGACTTTTTATTGTGAAAATACGATTGAAAAAATGGCTTCGCGGTGAACCAGCTGAAGCGTTACATAGACATTTTAAAAAAAGCGTACACGCGCACACCTGGGATGTATTAATAATATTTCATATCGGTCGCTAAAGCAGAAATTCATATTTTTCGTGCAATGTGGTAAAAATATTAAATGCGGTCCGTTGCAACTTTCCCTCCATTTAAAATTGAAAATTCGTAGGAATATATTGCAAATCCGTTTAGCGGAACGTTGGGATATGTTGGCCCCCGAATGTAGAATGACCGAATGTAGAATCACTATTACAAACATTTCGCTTAAAAACTGCATACATAATTAATTATATTATATTTTACACTCGTCTTCGATTAAATAATTTCAACCTATACGCGGTATTTTCATTATTCTTTCCCGTTGTTTCGCGTGAATGCCGATGCGACTAATTTGCTTAAATGTTTGTGCAACATTTAGAGTACGTTTTAAACGTATTTACTTTGTACTAACAGACTTTGCCACGCACTTATCAGTTTCGACAATCGAGGGGCAGATGTGGTGTATTTAGATGTAGAGACGATTGTAAACAATTTAATTTCATAAAATTTACTGTTTCTGCAAATAACGCCGACGCCGTGGAAATTTTAATATTCAATTCACACCATCACTTGACCCGCCAAAAGTGTAATCTATCCGCCCCCGAAAAACTTTTCAACCCTCGCCGTAAAGACTTTATCAACATACGCAGTACAATCAGCTCCATCGAAACACCGTTGCACCGGCGAACAACGATTAATCTAGAACTAACAAAAAGACATAGAAAAGAGAGCAACATTCGCATTGCAAATTCAATTCGACGAAGGAACGAAGTCGTCCCCCTTACCAACGATTCATTTCAATCCGTCTACGCTCGAAAAGGAGGCGAGCAGGTATAAAGAGGAAGACACAGGACTGGTATGAAAAATTGATTGTCAATTGGTGATTGACGGAAGAGGCTTGAGTACCGTCGAACTGTGCGACGTCCACAAAAGGCAGGGAAGTGGAGAAGGGGGTTGTCGTAGACGTGGAAAAAGGCTCGATGGAAGTGGTTCCAGGGTGGTGGGAGTGGCATTCTAGGAAGGGCAGACCAGTCGCGGCCAAGAGTGCACATTCAGCAGCTTTGCTCGATCGCCTACGGAATATAAATTTGCAACATTATCGCCGTGGCGAGAGCGTTATCCCCGTCGCAGTGAGTTCCCTGACACGCGTCGCGCACCGGAAGACCGACATCACCCACTACGGCCACTTCGAATGGATTTCGAAGTTCCCTGCTCCTCCATTCCACCGCGAATCCCGATAACTCGATTACCAATTTATTCGTCGTGATGGAAAATCATTGCCGCTTTATTCGCCACGCGGGAGACCGGACGTGTTCGTAGTATTTCAGAACAGGGCCGTCTCGTTCGCACGGCTGCGGCTGTCACTGCAACTTCCTCCACGGGCGGAATCCCAAGCCTCTGGATTTCGCGGCGTTTCGAGAAATATCTGTATGTACGTACGTACGTGATTGTTTCCCGATGCCGCGGATAGGCGCGGCGTCGAACATTTTTAAGGATCAAACGCGGACGCGTTGGAAGATTGAATGGAGAACGGAAATGATGGTAATTGATGTTTACACACGTGAACAAAGATGTCGGTTCGATTTCTTCTATTGTAATTGAGTTGTACGTGGAATAATTATGGGGACGTGTACATGTAGATAATATAATTGGGATAGTTATCTATGAAGTATAAATAAGAACTATAATTTTCGTTTTAATTTATCCTATGATTTTCTTTATCTTGTTTTTAGTAAGTTATTAAAAATCTACTGCTATTTCAGGGCAAATATTTAGCATTATCATTGTTGTGGAACATTACGTTGGTAAAGGGGTATATGCACCTGCACTTTTCCTATTGATTCCGAAATATTAAGTGTTCCGGAAAGTTCTGTCCGATAATATCATCGGATAATATCAAGTTTCACTATTATATGGCTGCCTCCTTTTACTATTGTATTTCTAAATATGTGCTGTTATAAATTACATTCGTAACGATGGCAATTATATTATTCAGTAAACATTAATAAATGTATTGAAAATGTATTATTTTCTTTGAATCCAAAAGTGGGCAGAACGTTCCGATAGACCTATTTATATACATCATATTCATCAGTAGAAGGGAGACGATTCTGATCTGAATCTGCTTTCTCTTGCGATTCCGATTGTGAGAATTTGATTCTTCTAAATATAATAATGTGTTCGTTAATAATAGTCGAAGATAATTCTACATATCTCCGTATACCTGAAAACTTACTTCCCGATCTCACCCATCTTTGCATTGTCCATCAAATGCGTACCTATTCCATCAAATATCGTTGACGTTTAAATCCTTTAACTGTCGGATGGCAAATAACATATAAACACATAAATAAAGCCAAGCAGCAATGAATTCGCCGTAAGAATAGAATTTCGTCGAACCTTCAACGATACACGATAATCTTCGGTAGTATAAATCGACACTAGTCCCCTTTTGATACCTATATTCGGTCGCGTAATTCTTTCCAGGGTCGATAACAGCAGACAGAAAAGAGGAGTTTTCGCACGAGACTCGGACACTTTTCTCTCCAACCCGCCCCCACCCCCTGCCCGAAAAGCCCGATAACTGAAACGATCAGAAAAGTTTGCGTAACTGTGGGAAACCCGTTGGATTACCGATAAGAGGAGGGTGAAATTGAGAACAAAGAGCGAGCGAGCGAGTATTCGGAAGATGGGTACGCTGTCATGTCGAGGCAGCGGAACACGACTGATTGCTTGCATTGATCAGGCGGCTGGGTACCATAGGGTTTGTCAAACTCCCTTACCCTTAGACCCCGTACGACGCCACCCAGCCCGCCCACGACCCCGTTACACTCCCACATCCTGCTGCGCCGCGCGCTCTTAAGCCGTTCTCGCTTAGCAATCCACCGTGGAAACACGCGATGCCTGCCAGAATACTGATCCGGAAACCACAATTAACTAATGGACGACCGTCCCGGGAACTTATGCGAACGCTAGTTTCCGCATCTAGACATCCTTGCAACTTCCTGGATTAAGTCGTATCTTATAAACATCCTTGCCGCGCTTGACTCTAAGTTGTCATGATCCGCCAAAGAACTTGCGGCTGCTGTGTCGTCGAACTTGCGTCTGGGATATCTGTGGCGTACGCTACGCAGCGTCGTCGCGACGCGGTGAACGCGACCGCGCTTACCTGTTACGGTATCAACAGGATGGGTTTCTCTGCTGATTAAAGGGGCTCGTGTTTCCGGGCCGGCTTAATGAATTGCTCCGATTCTTTTCAAACGTCTGCGAGGATACTTTGATATTGAACGCTTGGGATTGCAGTTGAAGCGGCGCGACTTGTGAATGATTTTTGCGAGGAATATGGAGAAACTTGAGTTGAACAGATTGCAAGGAGGGTGAACATTTTTCGAGGAAAGATTTTGTTCTTGTGTTCTTCTTGTGGTTACTATTTTACTGTTGGACAAGATTTCTGAAGCACCGCCGTGGGTGATACGTTTGATTGACAGAACTGGACAATTCCTCTGGCAGATCGTATTTCATTCATCAGACGTGCTTGACTCGATAGATTTATGGACGGTGATAGTAGACTGGCGCAGGTGAACTGTTTATAACCCGGCTAACATCTCATATGACCACGATGGCCAACGCTTCGGGAAAGCACGACACGAAAGTCGAATAACGATGTTGGTATTTAAATTTATGTGGATACGCGGAAGGATAATATTGGTTATCAATAAAAGGTTACTTAGTACATTGCAGTTATTTTCCGGTAATGGACACCCGGTGAATTCCATTTTTGTACATGATAAAGTTTCCAAATATTCCAAGTGAACTATTAAAACTTTTAACCAGTAGTTTGAACAGTGTCAAATAAAATATAACAGGATCGCCTCAACAATTTCTGCACCGTATATTTCAAATTGTCATTGAATAAACTATAATAATTATCGTCGCATCGCTGGATAATTGTTCAAATTTTCATCGCACATCCCGATTCTACGTTCTAACGTAATTCGGTTAAAACGAAAATTGGTGAATTCAATTCCCCACCAATCGGAGGGTATAATCGTTATAATATCGGGACGGCGACGAGAAAACGATCGCCTTCTTCTACGCCAGAGACAGACATTGTGGATTTTTGAGCGACATCGGGTGCAGCTTCCCACTTCTTGCGGCCGATGTGGGAAGGCAGTGGAATACGGGGATCAGGGTGTGGGGCGGAAGTTGAAAAAAGTTGATGAGTGATTTATAATAGGAAGAATAATGGAAAGTGGGTTGGACGCTGAGCGTCGGTGAGAAGAGTGAGGGGCGCGTCGACGGCTCGTTTATTAGTGGAGCACGCTCTCTCCCCTTACTTTACTAGTGGCGTGGCTGGTGGGTCCACGGCCCAACAGAGTTGTAATTAATTACCAAAGTAATTATCTGATGATTTAAGAACCCATCCCACAGAGTTCGCGCGCCGAAACTGAAACGAATTACTATTACCTATATCCGAAAACTAACCACCGGCGGCAGTAAGGCGCGGGCACAAAGGAACAAGGGGAAGCGTCGCTGATGAAACGGGGCGAAACTTTTGGCTTCGTTCGAGTAAACCACTCAAGTTTGGCAATCAAGCGGTATCGGAGTAGTATATGATGCTTTTATTGTTTCGTTACTTGTAGCGAAACAATTGTTTCATTCGAGCTCGGTCGTGCGATTTTGTGGTATTTAAAAATTTGTCTAACTTTCTTTTGCGTTTTATCGTCATGTTTATAAAAAATGATTTGTCGTTTATTAATGTGTCGTTATTTGTTTGGCGTGAATATTTTATTTGATTTTATTGCACAGTAATACCACAGGGTAATTTATACAATTCTGTAAACACTTTCAGTTGCCGTTGCTGTTTGCCAGTTTTAAATGGATGTGTTTATAATAATTGTGTTAATATACACTTGGAATGTAATGTGCAACATATTTGTGGTACTCGTTACTGGCAACTAATCAAGTATTGCCACGCGGGTTCAGGATACGTGTTCGTATAACGTTCAAATATATTACATTGTGGTTGAAGCCGACCAAACTGTCAGTTCAAGATGACTTTGGTTGCAATGGGAAATGACGTGCAATATTCATTTTCAATGAATTCTGATTATTACGCAAGAACACTTATGCTGTCGGGTCGACTATTTTCTTATTTTTGTACATTCGAATCCTGCATTGCAGATCAAGCATTATCGCGGTAATTGACGAGTTATTTCAAGCATATGTAACTATTACGCCATGTACCAAACTACTTTTTACTCATTACCAACGAGACAATTATTACCATCGTTATTTAGTCGATGCTGATATTTCGCAGAATGCAAATTCTATAAACAAAAGGGCACTCGCCGAATATCAACTGCATGTTTCATACACACGTTCACTTAAGATATGTTCTAGTGATTTCAAAGGAACTTGCCTGTTTCGCGAATTTCAAAACGTGCAATATTAAACTAGGTCGTCACGTACCATTTTACTTCGCGAATGTCTACAGGAACTCATAGCTTTCTTAGAAGAAAGAGGAAAGGTGAGACGACTCGCAATCTTCCCTGCCGTTCCTCCTTGAATGTTATATTAATACAAATTCCTGCAGCAATAGAAAGAAAATTAACTCGTAGGGGTACTTTCACGTTTACAGAAATAGAGTTTCACCCTTCCATCGAGTCCGTTACACGCGTAAATGTGCAATTCCTCGAAACCCCATAATCGCGATCTTTTCCTATTCTCAAAGCACCGATTTCACTTTCGTCGAGCCCTACCGTGTAAAAAGTACCACGCGTCGTCCACGCCATTGTATTCCTTCTTGTTAACACTGGTAGCGTAACGTCATATCCGTTGAGTAACGTCGAACTAGTTATACAACCGCCCGAAGTTCGACCGTGGGATATCTATAATTGGGTAGCATGTCGTACCGTTGTACACCATTGTATACCTCTCCCGTCGCCCTCCTGTTTCACTGATACGCACTATTATGAAGTTCGCCATTGCGTCTGTGTACATAGTGTTCGAACTACACAACCGCGTTTGGTCGAGCGTAGACAATTGAAAATCCCATTAGTGTCCTGAACGTTCTTCTTCTTAAGCCCAACGCTGACTGGCCTATTCTTCTGGTTGCAATAATCTCACCGCGACAACCAAAATATCCATTCCTTGGGGCGCGTTTGCGGAATCTAGTTAAGACCACGAAGCATAGAATATTAATATTCGTGTGGGCACAGTGACAGTAATGGTTCGCCGGCAAGTAGCACTTAACGACGGGGCAATCTCTAACGAGCGTGCACTGATAAGCGGAATATTTCCCTCTGTATCTGTCATGGTGTAATTGTAACTTTAAGCTCGTACCGTCCGCGTGAAACGTACCGTTCGTGCGAATTGGAAAATATTTTAATTGAAGACGAAGGGCCGGAGAGGGTGTTTCAATCGAGCAATGTAGAGGTGGTTCAGACGTTATCGATTCGTTGCAGATAAAGGAACGGTGTGATTAACATTCGAGACTCGAGCGATACTTCGCACTAATTATTGGATGATTAAGAGGCGTCGAGGACAGCCTACTGGACAGACTGAAAGGGTTTAACTTTTTACTTTTTCTTATTTACACTGCGGAACTTTCTCAGGTATATATTGCTATACTACTTAGCGGTAGTGTTCTGTTAATTGGTTAATATATACTTCTAATTTCCTCCCTCGATTAGTATCCCCTCAAGGGTCACAGAACGAATGTGTACGAAATATTTAGTCGTACAGCATTTATTAAACGCAGCATTGCGTTACGGACGAAGGAAACGGTCGAAATGAAATAATTCACAACCTTTTTTCCACCAACTACCATTTAATTTGATCCCGTTAATCCCTCCGAAATATCTAGCGACACTGCGTACAACGAATTCGGCGAATAAAACTTGCCGCCGCGCAGTCGATCATCAATTCACATTTCTCGCCATGAATTGCAGGCAGAGTACATATATCGAACGCGGGAGTTCATTGAACCGACTCACTGCACGGTAAATGTTCTTAAAAATGCAAGCGCGTTCGCGCAACGACGGCGGCCGGAGTGCGTTCGAAATCCGTTACAACTTTTAATTTCCGCGTGAACACTTAAACGAGGGTAACGTAGGCGACGCTATTTCCGGGGCTCAGCTTTCGAACTGGTGCTCGCGCGTTTGCCGAATAAACCCCGGGGAATTTTGTTCCGTGAGAGTTTCGAATCCCTCCCATCTGCGACACATGGGGCCCTAACATGCACACTCCACGCCTCGCCGTTAATGAGTGAATCGAAGATCTCACCACGTCCTGACGGTATTCGTGGTCATTAGCGGCAAGGGTGGGTAGAATCGGGGGTTGCTTATGTCGTTTTCCATTAATCGCGAGCGAGCCTTGGTCCATACCTGGTCGCCGCCACACCTGCCTGCCTAACGTACGAGGGTTTCCAGCGAACTGCACAACTTGGAAGTTTCCACGGGCTGGCTGGTTGCATGGTGAAACTGGTTATAGCGAAAGAATAAGAGACATGCTGAGTTAAGGTGAAAACGACAGCCGTTCAGAGAGAGAGAGAGAGAGAAATAGTAGGAGAGAGTAGCTGTAAAGGGGATGAAAACAACGTAAAGAGAACCCCTTGCTCGACACTGAACGAAATTTAAAGTAAGTAATGCGAGTTTAAACGTTTGCGCCATTGGTTCTGTCGGCGGGTTTAACCTATCTGGCCAGCTTCCTCGTTCTAGCCTTTAGTTTCACAGTGCTGGGTGGAGGGTAGGTATTTACGGCCCCCAAGTGGCTGGACGTTTTCATATCGGCCTGCCACGAGTGTACAGAGCAATTAAAACACCCGATCCGTGCCGCTTTTGGCGTATCTTCTCTAGAGCGGGCCTACTAAAACATCCTAGGAGGGACACTTGTATTGCCGAACCGTGGAAGTCATTTTCCACAGGCCGATGTAGGATGAGTGAAAAACGCTGGGAACGTTGTTAGACTTTTCGACTAACGAACTCGTTATGGCTATAAATGATAGTTTCGTTGCGATTCATGCGCGTTGGTTTTCAGCCAAACTGTGCTGGATTATTATCCCTGTCTGTGAAGAGTCGCGGGTTACTTCGTAATTGGTTCACGCGAGTGGAAAAAATTCGCCGGCACAGATGAAGCAGCAGCATGGGGCTGAATGGTTTGAAGTTTCTCAGGCGAAGTTCAGGCAAGTCCAACGGGGTGTTCTTTGAATCGTTTCCGGCGGCAACGTTAATTGAGGCTCGCGACTTTCCAGATCATTTTTCCTTGCTGAATACAATTGCAACAAAGACACGAGCGAAGTGTCGTAAGTCGGCAAGCTTATACCTGCTCGGTTCAGACGATGAACAATCATCGTTACGTAATTAGCATTTGACACAGGCGAGGGAGGCAGGGGCACGGTGCGACGATGTTTATTCGTCAAACTTTTCAGCGAATCTAGAGCAAGGCCGTTTTTAGGCAGAGAATATAACGCAAAGAGTTAGAGAACTTTTGAACCGCGAGTCGTGTACACGCGTGTACGTACGCTTACCAATGGCTCTAAAAATCGGGCTGCTTGAAGCGGCGCGCAGCGAGATGTTACCCAGAAACCGAGTGGCATTGTCAATTAATTTGCGAACGGGCGCATCGATCGAGACGGCGCGAAAAGGTGCGGCAAAAAGGAGCCGTAAACATTTCAAACGACCCGCGTTCCTTTTTCTTCCAGTCTCCGGCTCTAAAAGCACGCACAAGTGTGCTCAATCTGGCACGATGCACTGTTGCAAAGCGTGCATTCGCGGAAAAAAATGAACGGTGGCGCAAAGGAACGAATGGAAAGGAGGGCACGCCGTGGGTGGCGGATGAGATTCGTGGTGGTGGATGCTGGAGGAAGAGGGGCATGAAGGGACGGGGGTAGCGGATGAGGGCGAAAGAGTAGGGTAACGAGCAGAGTTCGAGGTAGACGGAAGCCTCGTTGGTATAAGGTTGGGGAGTTTGATAACGCAAAGGGGATTGCGCACGTGGGCGGCAGAAAAAGAGGGGTGGAACTGTGGTCGGGTGCAGTCTTGTATATAAAACATTCAAAAGGCTGTTTTTATTTCGGTGCGATTCAATGCATTCTATAGCGAAGACTTGCCTGCCTGGTTGCCCGGATGCCTGCTGTGCCCTCCTACCCTTCTTTCCTACCTACTACCATCGCGTTAACCCTCTCTCTCACTCTTTCCCCCCTTCTTTTGCTACAGCGGTTGCCGCGCATCCCCTGCATTTCACCCTTCTGCCAGTCAAGCTCGCTTCCTGTCTGCATTTCAAATTGATGGATTTACCAAGGAGAGAGGAACAGAGGCAGGCGCAAAAGCAGAAAGAGAACTGGACGACGAAAGACAAAGGTGTGGGAGGAGAGAAATGCAGATGGCAGGTAAAACAGTTACTCGCGTAACGCGAATGTGCAATGAAACGTTTATTTGTGTCTGTATTTCAGAGGTTTCGGATATCTTTTTTTTTGTGTTTAGGTCCTTCGAATCGGTGCTCGCGACCCAGAATTAACGCGGCCCGACGAACGTGGCCGGGATGTGGATGTCCGCTTCGAGATGTACTGACAAATATACATAAACGTGCGTACACTCGACGTTCCCTGTGTGGGATACGACCCACGAAATTCGTTGAGTGATATAAACCGCAGAGATGTTTGAAATTCATTTTCCGTCAGAAGAGTTGGCAACGAGGAGCGAAATGTCAGATAGGAACACGCAACGTACTTACTGTATTACCACGAATTTGACGTTCCGCTTCATTCTGCTAATTTACTCTGTCCACCCCGTGGAACCGGCGGACCAAAATTTACAAACGCTGTTTCGCTTCGAGATTCAAGTGGACGAAAAAAAAACTTATCCCCGTGAAGTTAAACTATTGTTTGTTAACATCACGGCGCGTGCGAGAGTATGAAATTTTATTTACGTCTGTATTTGGAATTCTCGTTTCTCGCGTGCGTCATCAGAGTACTTACCGCGTCGCGGTAAATTAATTTCGAATAACTGGTACCTTCGCGTCGATTGTGCAGAGTAACCCTGATTTTGGAAAATACTGAAATTCATTTTAGTACATGTATAACGTTTGTGCATACCTGTATTCGAATGCTATATCACGGAAATCTACGATAGAATAGACTTCACTTTCTGTGAACAGTTGGGGATGTACAGGGTTTTAAATTCCTAATATTATACTAGACAACGGTTCTCAGTACTTAGTTCACCTGTTTCATTTTATAGACCTGTATAAAGGTAAGGAAATACATACTTGTTTAAAATATTCATCAGAAGCTACATTATTTGATGACTAATGCATATGCAATAAATAAGTCATTATCGTTTCGTTTAATCCAACCGTTTCAATTGACCGACAAATATTAATTTTTCGTTCCACAGAAACTGTAAGATTCAGTTTAAAAGATTGCATTACTTAGAGCAGAAAGGATTAACTTAGCAACTCGAATGGAATACACCAAGTATTTGTACATAACAATATCAGAGATATCGGTACGAAACGAAATTCTGAGTTTGAAGGTATCATTTTGTATGGATGTTATACCTCCGCCCCTAAAAGGCACGCTTTAGAGGTAACGGGGTCACCCAGCAGCCGACATTACGGATCTAGGTTTAACGATAAAAAGAAAGGTTTGTCTCTTCCATCGATTTTCCACTTCGTATCCTTGTCGCTCGCCGCGTTTCCTACGTCACCGATTTAACGTCGTTGCTTTATTACGGTAATTGATTAACCATACAATTTTCCACGTCGACGCGAAATTATAATTCACCAGGACGAGTTAAACCCTTTAGCGTCGTACGAGGGGTATACGGAAGTTAACGGAGATTTTGCGATCTGTTGGCTTTTAAGCGGCAGTGTTCCACGTTCCTCTTCTTTTTTTCTTCTTCTTCCTTTTACGTCTGGGATTGCGTTCGAACTTAGGGAGCTGCCGGATATAAAGTAAAACTGTTCGTTCAAAGGCGAACAAAGCGACCCATCGCCGGCCCGCTTTCGCGAGGGTTAATAATGGAATTATGAATCGCGTCGCGGCTAAACTTAATGCGATTTCCCTGTAAACCCCAGCGTAAGCGGTATAGCCCGATCAATGCAGGCGTTATAAGACTCTGGTGTATTTTGTAGGGCTTCCTCGTATCGCGATTCCAGCCCCGTTTATTCGTTCGCCGATTATCTCCGGATAAATTAGAAGAGCAGGATAAACATGATCTAATGGCTGATGTTTAACCGGGTGGTGCGATTGGGATGAAGAACCGATTGGATCCGCGTGAAATGTTGGATGATTTAATTGAATCTTGATGGACAGAGTATGTAATAAGTTATTCATAATAGGCTATGTAAGGGCTATTTTATTTACGCGAATTCCATTTGAAATATAACGAGGCAAATTGTGACTCAACTTTTCATTTTTAATGGTAAATTTTGGAACCAGCATTGTCGTCGAAAAGTGTAATACTGTTCGTATGCTATTTTTGCGACAAATTTTTAATCTGTCCATGATGTAACCGCGATGCAAAATTATATGTCACCTGACTTTCTGGTGTTTGAAGGATTTATTTAACACGTTGAGCCCGGCGCCGAATTTGCTGTCCTTTCCGTTCAGCCGGCAGCCGGCGAGCGATACAATGTTTTAGGTTTTGGGTTTCGCGAAGAGATAAGGAATTGTGATTCTGTTCACTATATTTACGTATGATGGATAGGAAAGCCACGTACGTACCTCCAAGAGGCGATCAGTTTGAAAAGACCTACCGAAGTGTACAGATTGTTCGTAAAAAGAAAGTTGAGTTTAGTTTTGAAATTATTGCCCATAACATTGAATATGTCCGAAAGAGAAGAAGATAGTGACACGTCAAGTGAAATATTTTTATCTTCCAAACGTCGCCGAGTAGTACGGTTGTCATCATTAGAAGATGATAATTCATTAGATGAGGAAAGGCAAATTGAGAAAATTCTAGTGCCGGTCCCCACGGACCGACGCCAGCCAAACGAAAATTCTAGTGCCGGTCCCCAGGGACCGGCGCCGGCCACACGGAAAGTTCACTGCCGGTCCCCAGGGACCGGCGCCGGGCTTAACGTGTTAAGATAATTCTTGAAATTATCAGAATCGGCGAAGTCATAAAATGTTGAATAAAATATTAAAAACGCAATTTTTTTTTATTTCTAAAAGTGGACATTCGTCAATAAGGTTTAGTACCTGAACTCAAGAACTCAAGAACTTTCTGTATTCAAATGAACAAAATATTTCTTTTAAATAACCAAAAATAATACCACAATAAAACAGATTCGCTGAAGCCAATTGGCATCTTCTTCTTCCCCTTTTCCCATTTTCTTATTATTACATTTAAATTGCAGGAATAAAATTTCTTTCTTTGTTAAAATATCACGCAGAAAAAAGTGCCCATAGACAAAGGACTCTCACTGCGATCCATTAAACAGTTTCTAATAAATTATTCATTCCAGAAAATAAATATAATACAGGAGTAATAGAATCGGTATAGTACGAGAAATGTAATAATACGGCGCCTCAAGAAATTCTGGATGAATTGAATTTTCTCGTTGCGAGGTATTTGAATACGTGCAACAGCTTTGAAGGAAACGGCTTGTTATTATTATATGAAAGTAAGTTACCTCGTGTATGAAATAAAATGTTGTAAGACGAGGGTTTAAATCCCCATTTTTAGGGATACACGGAGGAATTGCGCAAGTGAGGTACAAATGTTTCGGTCGAATTCAAAAAATCTAAAAATAGGTCGCGTCTTACTGTGCACGTTCACAAGAGTCCGTGACTCGTTCGTCTCGCAAATATTTCACTATTAACATAGTAACTGGTTGAAAAGTGTCATTCTTAAATATACTAACGATGCATATGTTTGCACGCGCCGTTGCGTGCAACAATTACGAGATTCACGTCGCTGAAAGTATCCCCTGCCCTAGACAGAGGCGTGACTGCGATACCAACATTACAAGGAAATCGTTCCTCGGGTAGAAATAACGAGACACAACATTACGCCCCGGCAAACTTTTTCTCCTTTAACGAGATATTATCGAAAAGGTATACTTGAGTAATTACTTTTAAACTGCTTTGCATCTCCGCGCGATTAAACTTCCAAGCAATTAATTTCGAAAAAGAAAGGCCATTCGGATATTCTGTTAGAGGTTGGCGGGTCAACGAAAATCTATTTAAAAAGTTCTGCCTGACAAGACGAGCTACGCGAAGCAATTAGTAGATCGCGCTAACGAACACCGCGAGGCGAGTCCAAGAAGCGTTCTTTGAAAAAATATAGAACAGTAAACAAAAAAGAATCGCGTCAGCCCTGGCCCATCCGACGACGTCAACTCGAGCGTGAGGTATACCGAACCGTATCTGAAAGTACAACAAAGATTTAATTGAAGGATTACGGCGCACTCCCGTCTTATATCCCGCTGCAAACGCGACTCTTATCTATCGTGCGATCCAGCTCGCCAACGAGTTCTCGGTTGGTTTTCGGATTCCTGCCTCGTCGCGTGTTTACCGGCCCGTTGTTAGACAGCCAGCCTCGAGAAAGGTGAGGTGAAACTCGATAGATGAAGTACGCGAGGGATAGCCTTGGAGGACAGAGGTACTACGTCTATGTGATCGGCGTTTCGAAGGGGAGGGATGGTTAAGACGGCCTGGCGGCTGTACCTACTAGCCTAAAGTATATAGTTCACAATGCTCGCCAGGGCGGAGAACAGACACACCGTGGCAGTTAGAGGCACGTGAGCAGCATGCTAGATGATCGCACATATTCTATCGAACCGGGCAACCTTCTTCCCCCGTTCTCTGTTCCCCGTTTCTCGTGCCACGTCCAACCCTATCTCCCTCTTCATCGCCGTTCGTCGTCCCCTTTTCTCGATCCACCTGGTCCACTGGTGCCACGCTCACGCTTCAGACCGCGTCGCTGGTGGCATGGCGTGTTGGTTGCTCCCGTGCCGTCTTCCAACCAGACTCAATTCAAACCCCGGCATAACGTTCACCTCGCTTCCCCCTTGTCCTCGTCGACCAGAACCAACTCACGCTGCCGATTCGAATTCACGTGGCCAGGCCGACGGAGAAGTCACGGGCCGGAGCAAGCTTTAATTAAGTCGACGCTGCAGGACACTCTGACTATTCTATCGAATCGACACGATGCTACCCCCTCGTTTGCTCGATCGATGCGAAACGATAGAATTTCCGCTTTTCCGGAGTTCCGTTCTCAGAGGCGAGTCCATGGTTACGCGTTGTGCGGTCGAGTCAGGTGAAACGGGCGTCGCGAATATCGTGAATGTTCTATGTTTGTTGGTGGCGCTGTTTGGTTTTGGCGCTTACTTACGTTGCAAACGTTGGACGCTGGTTTGGCGCGGCCTTAGTCATTTTGTATGCCATGCACTTTTCAGAGAGTGTTCGTTGCGGCTATTCTATCGTTTTGTAGATGAGTAATTAGGTGTTTCTAGAGGAGGTGGGGTTAATAACGTACAGGGTCGCGATGCCGAAAACGTTCTTCTTTTTCTGATGCTTCGAAAAGTTTATCGACGTTTATTGGTGTTCTATAAACGATGCTTAAATATGCTGTTCTTGTTTCGTTTCTTTCTAGACTAATTTAGATAATTAGAGCGGGATATTGGTTCTCTCCGAGCACAAACATTTTTAATGAAATTAGTGGTCCAAGACATGATTCAGTAATGCATTTATATATTTATAATTATGATTGGCGATATAATTGCAATTGATTTTTAGTCGCGTCCAGTTCTTTTCTGCGAGAAGCTTCTATTTTCGTTGTGGATGTAACAATTGTCTGTAAAATTCTTTATCTGAAGCCAAATTGAATTTCTCTTTGAAGTTCAGTCTAATACCTCAGTTAATAACGGACTAATGCGTCCTATTGAATTGATTTCAAATTATTAATGCAGAATTTTATCCCAACTTTGGCTACCATCGGTATGAGTAATGGAAACTGCAGATACCGTGTCGAGAAATGTATTTACCTTGATATATTTGAGAAAGTAAAATCTTTGGTTTTGCTGTCAGGGAAATACTGCTGGCACGTGAACGCCGCGAGGAAAGAGAATATTATCTCACTGTAGTTTGTTTGAAATAGTGCTGCTTTTGTCAAAGCTGGACCATTTTTGGTTGTGGTAGTAATGCGAAAGACGTGATTGCGTCGTAATCCCATTTGTACAGTACAAGAATGCCGTTCCATAAATGTGAGAATGAACACTTTCACATACTTGGTCTCTAAAATGAAAAATGATAACTATGACCCAGTTCGAAGAATCATAAAAGTTTCATGGTTACGTATTATATTCGCCGCATAGTAATTGAAAATTTGTGTAAGAAGAATTAATCTTACTTCGAAGAACAAATACACCGTTACGAGTTCATTGAATAGGCTAAATTGCCAGTTACCACTGTGAATTCCGTCTATTTTACTTTCCAATCACAGTATTGAACAAATTTATCTTAAGCTACCTTAGATTTGACTAAAGAACAATGCTTTAACTCCTCGACTAAATTGAAATTTCGCTGTTATGCCGTGAGGAGCATAATCTTTTCATTCTCAGTATAGAGTTAAGATAATTCAATTAAAAAGCCATTTATTTAAATATTTACTAACAAAAGGAACTTAGCTTGCCATTTCAATAAAACAATTTGATGATGTGAATGGTTTTCTATGAATAGTTAAACGAATGCACATCCATGCCCAAACCAAAACGCCTATGGAAGAATCAATTATTCGAAATATTACTGTCTTTCTAAAATATTCGGTTCCTTACGTAGTCAATAAAATACAAAATAGTATGAGCGATAACAGGAAACTAAATAAACCAGTTTTTCAAACCAAAAGCACAAATAAGCAAGGCAGTCTTGTTCATTATTATAATTTCGATCCACCCAGAGGTCTAAGTAACCGTATGAAAAATTGCATGATTTTTGGCCAATCGTGTTTAATACAAAAGTCTACATGGAGCATAATCTGATTGACGAGGCTAATGTATCCTCACTCAAACACACATAGATCTCGGATGAGCGAGCTAGTTACAAACGTAACCATAGCTGGTAATCTCGTGTGCACATATGTGTTCAAACACATATATAACACGGGGTATGAATACCATCCCTCATACTTCTACTTCCTCTTCCACTATGGTATCGTTGTCCTTCACGTTCAAAATCTGTTTCCTCCTATCCCTGTACATTTCCGTTTCTCTTCTATCCAGATATTCGCCGGCGATAACATTATTATCCTGGCGCACAAAGCTTTGACTTTATGTGCCAATGCATAGAGCTAGATTATTTCTCCCAGTTCAACTCCAATTTAATAAATACGATCCAGCGATATCCATCAGTTTGTGCGGCAGCACGGATTAATCTGCCGGTGGTCGATTATTTTGCGTGACGCCTCGTTTTCTTGCGGTATAATATTTTTAACGGGGCAAAAAGTTATGAAAAATTCACGATTTTTATTGAAATCGGCATCGGTTATATATCACGTCTAGGGAGAATCAATTTGCCAATACGGAGAACAATATATTTTACGGTTTTTAAAACGCTCGATTGCGATTACAGTTCGATGTACAGTGCATACAAATATAGTATTGGGAGTACAGTGATACTTAAGTATTCGTTAAAATGCGGTAAAAGTACAGTTCTGAAGTTTCGTTCTGAACTGCAAGTGCCGTTCGAAGTTCTGTTAAAAAGTACGTTCTAACAATACAGTTCAATGTTCAATTAAAAGGAAGTAGTACTTGAATACAGATAAGATAACGCAAATAGAAGGATAAAATGTCCGATAATTTAGAATTATATTGTTTTACTTTCAATCGCGATGTGTACTTTTTGAAAATTTCTCTAACGTTCAGGAGTCGCATGGACGGTCTGACTAAGCACCGTCTGATACTACTTCGGAAGGGCTTTTACTCTACTCAAAACTGCGGACTGTGTACAATACTGGTGAATAATTGTCTGCTAATGAATTATATCAGTACGACCACTCACTGTTATGTAGGACGAACTTTATACACCATTTGCTTGTTTAATATTTGCCGTTCCCACAAATCATAAACTGAACAATATGCAGCATAATAAATTCAATTGTCGCCAAAATAGCTACTTTGCTCTCTGTGTTACGGTTACACTTTGCACCGACAATGTTAACTGCAATACTAATTATAGTATCTTCTATTTATTTATTAGTTAAATTATATATTATATAGATTATAGAAAGATTGGATGCAAATTGTAATTTGCAATTGCAACGATGATTTTCATTATTAGCGTTCATTATGTGCGTTCTAAAATTAGACACGATTATTATAAATGTTGATACAATTATTTTATCTTAGTGCCCGGTAAAAATTATGGATGCATATTGAACACTAAGAAGCAAGTTGAAAACTTGAACAAATTCCGCGACCCCGTGTCTACTCAATAGTTTTGGAAAACAATCCAAAAGTACTGAATTTCAAACTAACAGACTAAAAAATATTGGTCACGCACGAATAGTCTTTTTCTATTTATGCTAGATTAATTATTAAAATAGTAACTAATCATTTTTCATTCCAATACCAAAGTCCACGATAAAAAATTCGAACCCATCAATCAATTCCTACTTATTCCACTCAGGTCTCCTGTTAAGACTTTAAACTCCTCCGCAACTCCACGATCATTTCCAGGACTCAGAGAACCAGTTCTTCGAATAGACAATCGTCTGGCATCAGGATCGCGCTGATGGATACACTTCGTCACCGTGAGTCCCAGTGACATAACAAAGTGGAATAACTATCCCACGGGACGGTTGCAAGGGAGGCCGACGTCATCCCTAGTTTCTTCGGACAGGAAAATAAATTCGTGTCAAGACAAATAAGCGCACTCGACGCCTTCACCCCCGCCTATCAGTTTGCCCGCCCCGCTGCCACGGTCCTCGGTCCACGTTTTCCATCTCCCTTTCTTCTATTCTCCTTTCGTCGGCACCCCTTTTTCTATCCACGGCACCAGCCTCCTCTCCTTTCTCTTTTTCCGGTCCCCTTCATCCCACGAGAGGCAGCTCTAGCCACCTCGGTGGCTTCCACCAGGGCTCCTTCAACTTCTTTCGCGTCACCAACATCCCATCGCTTCCTCGGTTCCGCCCTTTTTCCACCGATTCCGACTTTCTTTCCGCCTGTTCTTCGTTCATCGTAATACGAGCTAAGCGATTCGGGGACCCCGTGACTTTTTCCTTATCTTTTCAGCGACGATTTTTTGCATCCGCTGCCGTTCTCGCAATCCCCCGCCCTACTTTCGCCGCCCGCCAATATTTGCTCTCATCTTTCGGCTTATGGGAAACTGCGAGAGCAGGCCCCGGCAGCCAGCGATGTCAGGATCTGCCGGCAGCCCCTTCGGGTATTGGTGTTCCAACAGCGACGGCAGACTCGGTGCTCTTCTAGAATCGGCGCTAAGCTAAGTTAGCCTGATTTGTGCAAACTCAAGTCCTTCCCTTCCTTGCCTTGCTTCACCTTACCTGTTCACCTCTCCCGCTTCTTCACGTCCGCCACGCCACGTCGAACGCCACCTCCCTCTACCACCATAGCGCCCGGTCGATCTCTGCTCTTGATCTTGCCGCTGCTCGTCCGGGATTTCGCATTCATCGACTATGGTTAATTACGATATTGCTCCCGAGACGCCGATAGCTCCGCTTCGCTCCTGTCTATCTTATGCCTCGCTCTCCCTCCCTCTCTAGCTCTGTCTTCTGATCTAGCCTGCGTGCTCGCTCCTTTCCCCTACGGAATCTTTGCACTTCGTGTTTGCACGACCCTCGATCGAAGAGCTACTTTGCTCGTTTCTATAAACTTCCTTCAAACGGAATTTTTTACGGTAATTCTCATTTTTATACCTTCCCTCAGCGGGAATAGTCCTGCCGCTCTATTCTGCTCGGTACGGAATTTTTATTTCTTCCAACTTCCTAGTCTGTGTTTCTTGTTTTTGCGTTGACATTAACATGTACATATAATTGGAAGGATTTGAAGTTTTTCATGTTTTTGACTGACATTGAGTTGAATGAGAAACAGGAATTATCTTGCATGCGACGAAATTCATTGCCGTTTCGTAAATCGTAGTAATTGAACTATTTCTGTCGCTGAGTGATTTAATACTTTCCACAGAATGTATCACAGTCAGATCTTGTCTTCAATTGATAGCTTCCAAACCTTACATCATGTACATCATTACACTGCTACTATTTTATTGCACACATTCATGCTACGTTATTTAGTTGATTCTCTTTTAAATGGAATTATCCTGCTATCCAAACGAAAAGCAAATTTAATCGCGTGTTTATTGTTAAAAGAGTCTCCATTGTTCAGACAAACTGTTTATCCAAAATATAGGAAGCTTCTCGTAGTAAAAGATTGTTTAACCCGTTCGCTTTTCGATCGATCCTTTCCTCCGCAATGTTATTCCCCTTTCTATCCACTGTTTGCCATGGCGTACGATCTTTGCCCCATTGAAAAGGCAGTTTGGTCGTTCTTCAAAATTCGACTCGAACGATTCAATCGGTCTCCTTTCTTGATAATACCCACCTAGCTCTATCCTGCCGTGATACCTACGGACGTATCCTTCCGAACCGAATGCTCGAGATGTCTGCTGAGTAAGACGGAACGGTGACTCACGATTTTCTTCCAACCAGTACGAATTCGAACTGAACGCGGAATCCAATCTTACTCTTCGACTCAACCGCCCTCCTTCCTCCCCGTTTCTTCCACAGTAACGACTACGAGCGGAGTCCTTTTACCACAATCGGTGATACGTTTCAATAAAAGCGGAAGTTGTGTTTTATAGCATCAGCGGGAAACAATGCGCGCGGGTAACGGAGAGAATTAAAGTAGAACGTTGCTACATCGCGACTCTTTGCATGCCCAGTTCAAAGAAATGAGCGCGGGCGAAATATGTATATGCCTTGACCCCAAGAATCACTATTCCACCGGAAAACCAGTTCGGGTGGCATTACGATACGGCACAGTAACGCAATTACACGATGGCGCGAAATCGAGTTACAAAGTTTATTTCAACGTACAGCCAGGTTTCCAATTTGATTTTTCACTCTCAACTGGTATCGTCAGGTTACACGTAACCCGCGGCTATTTTTCTATTATTTATTTTCCAGCTGCTGGAATTACCTTTATTTCTATAGTTTCGGTTTTTTATTTGTACTCCATAAAATTGATAGCCGTGCTTATGTCGAATAATATCCATTTCTCGATCGACGTAACACCGTACAAATTGAATTTTACCGAGTACCACAAAAAAGGTTCCCGGGAAGTATGCAATGTCACCGTCGCTCGCCACTTTCACTAAATCAACAATAAGACCAAAACGAAATTATTCTCAGCTTTACGTTCCATGGAACAGCCTTCAAGTCGCCCTTACGGATGTCCCCAAATGCGATTCCTAACGACGCCCAAAAATCCCCACCCCCAGTTTACACCCACCCTCTACCACACAGTTTCCTCGTAACGAAACTCCAATCGATTCCAGCTAACACCAGAGCATCTGTACCTACGAATCGAGAAACAATGTGACCGCGTTCGCCCGACGTGCATGCACACGACGATTGTGAGCAACACCAATAAGCGTGATTGCGCGCCATACGAACGCCCACGATGATCCGAATGCAGGGAACGCCGGCTTAAGCAGACGTTTAAATTCAACGGCACGTAGTCAGCCACGGTTCGTACCTATATCCACTTTTGTTTGCCGGCACTGACGGCGTGACCGTGCGGCGACACAGAAAAATCAGAAAGGGAGCACCCGGCGAAGGGATGGCGCCAGTCCTTGCACGACTCAACTCGAAATCTATCTTCCCTTTGCCTGCACCAACCGGGATGTAATGATCTGAGAAATTGCACCGCGATATGAGGTATCGGCACGATCGGATCGGGGCAAAGGAGCCAATACCTACGTCATGCCAGAGCTGCAGGTGCACAGCGTACTGTGTGTACTCGACGGCTAGCAGACGATTTTTCTGTTCTGCAGACTCTTTACGCTGTTGCTTCCCGTTTCGTTGCCGGCTGGTCGAAATCATCGTAGCAAAAGGCTGTTCTGCACTGGCGGGCAAAGTCAAATTGTTTAAGCGCGCCTCTTCATGGATTCGTGAATGTAATTTGATATAGAGGGACAGTGCGTTTGATGGTTATCCGTGTGGATTGCTTGATTGTAGCTTCGGGTGATTCATTTAGAGATAACGCTACGCGCCCGCGATTGACCATTTTAATCAATTGACCGTAGAAATTTGTTCGTCGTTCGAACATATCATTCGGAATTAATCATTCGTTTCGTAAATCGTAGTGGCTGTCAGGTGTTGTATATGTTAAATATTGTGACGTTATTGTCGAGGAAATCGCAACAATTTCATAATGCATTAATATTCGTTCTTTTAATACAAATTTGTCAATGGAAAAATTCAGGCGCCCCCTTCTTTGACATGTTAAGATATTCTTTCAATGCAGTTTCATGGTATTTATTTGAACTCGCCCAAAATTAAGTATAAAACAAATCATGTTTCTCTACGTTTTAACGTAAGTAAATAAATGTCGACAAATATTAATATATTTTCTGCATTCGCGTTTGTATTGAACCAACAATTTTATATCTAACGATGTTGGATTCCGAGGGTGAAGGATGAGACCGATTGTACTCAATAATACAACATTTATTGACGGCTCTAAATCCCGCTCTGACTTCTGAATACAACTTTTGCGGAACGAAGCAGTTTGAAGAATAAGAATAAGAATAAGAAAAAAATGCACTAGCCGAACTGTCAACCGACAAAGTAACCTCGTAGTCTGCTAGTCTAAGGGTGCAAGTGTATATGCATATGTGATGAACATTTTGCGGTGGTACTTATATCCTAAGTTTGGAGGGGTGAGGACGACCTTAGCCCTTGTTGTGACATCACAACCAATGCACGAGTCCTGACCCATAGGATGGCGAACTCCGTCATTCTGACTAATGCTTGTCATGACTAAGGGTGGATCCGTGTACCTTGCCCTTATCGATGTCGCCGAGGCTAATCATCCAACAACGACATCCTTTTTTTAAATACAGGATAAATTGAATTTGTCTACATTTCAAAGGAGGTAAATGTGCAGGAATGAATATCGTATCGGTGAAATTTGCGACATTCGGAAATATTGTTTTTGTCGGAAGATTAGTACAAACTTATTGGATAAGTTGCACCATAAAACAGATCAATGCGCGAACATAAATATTTTCGCAGAAAGATTCTAAGGCTTTCTCTCTGCAGTTGGGAACATTATTCCTCATTTAGACAGAAAAGTATTACTATAGGTTGAGCGACACTGCATAGTTAAATCCTCAGCGGGAACAGGAGCAGTGGGTGGGCCACGAAGAGGAAACGGTCGCCATTTCCTGGTGACGCGAAGACTCCCAACCCCAATCCTGAACCATCAACCCCCAAGAAGTACAATCTCACTTGTGGCGATCTATTCTCCGAATATTTTCGGTAAGATGAACGTGGCTTCCGTTCCAATGAAAAACTATCAGGCTACGCTAATTCATTTCGTGAATGGACAATTTCAATAGGTAAGGCAGTATGATGCCACCAGGGTCCAAGTATTTTGAATCTGCTTTGTAGATTATAATCCTTTAAAACGACATGAAAAGGGCGAAAAAGATGCTTCTTATGCTTGCCTGCAGGTGGTGTCGATTCATGTTTTAATATTAATTAAGGGTTATCGTAAATATACAATTTTATTTCTTTGGGTAATCGCCAGATTATTCATACATGTTTAATATTTTTTGAATATTTAATTTTAAAAATGACTTTTCTAAAATGTATATTGGCTAATTGTCATTAATCCTTTGCTTGCAGTATGCAATTATTATGCGAGGCCTCGTTATTTTTAATAACTCAAGATAAATAAGGGATTATATTTGCATTGTATGATTGCAATTATAAGCGCGCTGAATCCCATTGTACATTTAAACCGTTATTGTTATGCTGAACACGATAACGGTTCAAATAAATATGGATTTGGCCGCGGGGAAAATTTGTATAAAAACGACTTAACAGTCAGTGGGCCAATTAGTACCAGTAAAATCATTTTACCGGCTGTTTCAGAAATTACATTTTACCTCTTCTATTTACCTAATTTACTTTCTGATTAGAAACTAAATCGGTAAACGCAGCAGGAACAACGTCACAATTATCAAGTGCTTTTTAATCACGTAATAAACCTTATCGTGAAAGGAAGTCACAATATCTGTATTGAAGGAAATGATAGATATATATTTGACAAAGCGCCTAATTAATTTACTTCACTTGTTTTCGTTCTATATTTCTGTTTGCCTGAGTTTTCACGTTCCACCTTACTGTACATGATTTATTCAATGAAGCCAAAACAGAGCTGCAAATACATTTAGCCGACTATATCTATACGAGTGGCTTTATCTCTGTACAAGCAATCTATGCGAGGATATGAAACGTTAATGAGTTGATTTGTAGCGGTTCAACATGTGCCGCAATTAATCGAGCCAAAACACTGGCTGGATTATAAATATACTATTCGCCAGGCGATTCGATATAGTGCACGTACAATTAATGTTTCACGTGGCGATTGTGCGTGGAATAATGTATGCAAATGTACTGAAAATCGTACGACAGTTAGTGAGCAACATATTTTTCCGAATATACTATTAATAAATATATGGTGCATATTTATTTGACGAATTCCTGGAGCTTTCCTTTTTGAATGCAAAGCTTACTGCGGAAAATTAATTACAGCATATCGTGTTTCAGAGCGTTATAGAAATTGTAAAAGTTTGCATTAATAAATGCATATTACTAGAAACTCAGAATTAGATTTATACATAGTCAAGTGCTTCATATGGAGAAATATGATTCGTTATTTTTCACTTATCAATTACATGACACTCTGAAGAGTATTACGAAAAACTCTATACAACAGACTTGACAATGTATTTTCTTCGTTGAACGCAGGGAGTAGACAACTAATGTAATATAATATTGCAATGTCCCCTTAAAAATAATTGCAAGTACAATTCAATTATTTACGCTGTGGGAATATTCCAATCCTTTCCGAGCGGAGCAAGTTTCCCACCAAAAATCCGTTCATGCACGAAACAATAATTTTAAGTAATAAAACGGCTAACCACATTTCGAATATCCAAACGTTCACGCAGAAACACTCGCCCGGCTGTTACGACAATCACGCTCCCCTAATTCGTATTTTATTGCCAGAATCGTACTGAACGCAACAATCCGACAGGCCAGTCGGTAAGACGCGAATTGTTATTCGTTCCTCATCGAGCAACGAAATGAAAGCACAACAAGTGACACGCAATTCCGATAGGTGAATTTCAAATCGTTGGCCGGTAAGCGTTCCAGCCCGGTCGTTTCAGCGGTGGTCGAAGGTAAAGCACGCTGAAAATAAATTATGCACGCACTTCGGGTACGAATGCGCACGGTTGGTTTGCCGGGCGCTTTTCACGGGAAACGGATTAACCGAGGGGAAAGGGTGGAGCGGTACTTTCAGCGAGAAACAGAGGGAAAGGGTGGGGCAGCCGGGACAGTACTAGAAAGAGAGGCCGGTTACGCGGCCGGGTGGCGAACAGCGCGAAGGAAAGAGAAAAACAGAAACAGCGACAATGGAAGAGAAAGAGGCAGTAAGAGGGGGAGGGAATGCCGAGCGAGGGTGGTAGGGGCAGGGTGCAATAGTAAAAGGGGTAAAACGTGGGAGGGTGGGCGGCTCGAGCGGCATGGAATGGGCGGTAGCGGAGGACTGCAGGAAACTGAAACGTGGCCAAATCGAAATTAACTCGCGCGTAACAAAGCCGCGACTGAAATATTAATTATCTGAAAATTAGTTGGATATGGGTCACCAGACGGTGAGTTATGCGGCTTGTACGCGCGAGTGTGCGCCCCCGCTGTAAATGCGCTAAACGTGGACGGGCCCTCGTCCACGTAAACTGTAAACCATCCTCGCGTTTTTCCTCTCCGCCCTCCGACCCACCGGCTCCTCACGTTCCCGCCGCGGTATTTCACGCCGGAACTTTTCTCGCGCGAAGAACACACTCGCCAAACGATCGCCTCTCCCCGTCCCTCTCAGGATTCCTCTTTCGAATCCGCCGCCGTGCACGCTGCCCCCTATTCCACGACCGGCGGCTAACTTTATCAAAGTCGCGTCCAGGTAGTCGACGCTGTGCACGAAACCGTCCTGGTTTGTCCGCAACGATTCAATCTGTCCGATGGATTTTACCGCACCGAAGAAAAATACAACGGCGGCCAGTTGAGTTACGGTCTTCGTTTTTTTTTTTTCGGCAGTGCCGTTCATCCGGGGGCGCAACGCGCCCGAAGGTGAACTCGTTTCGGAAGAACGCGCTCCCGGTGTTACCGAGATTAACTCGTCACTGTCCGGCCGCGTAATACACGTATCGCTGGACGGTGAGGCAATTTTTTTCTTCTTTTTCTTTTTTTTTGCCACGCACCGTTCTGAATCTTGCATGGCGACGAGTGATTGATGCTGTTCAAGCACCACGTATCCAAGCCTCGTCGGCGAATGACGTCGCTGACACGAATCAATCATACACCGCGGGCATATTTATAGAGCTTATGAAATTCTGCGTTCGGTGAATTAATTAGGGAGGTAGCTGAAGCGTTCGTAGGGGAAGGCTTTTTGTGTGAATTTGTTGTTGAGAATTTTAAGAATGTGCAATGTGTGATTTACAGGGGTGGAATGGTTGGTGTGAAATGAGTGTTGATGCGAGGATGGATTTAATTTGAAGGGGAACGAATTTTGTAATATTGTTTATGTGGAAGCTATCAGTTTTGAAGCGTAATAATTATTTTGGGATAGAATTTCGACGATGTTATCTTTGCAATGTTGGGGATTCGGGCATTCTGAATATCCATAGCAGATTCGAAAGTGCGATGAAATGTAAAATATGCAGATGCCCAGTTTTAAAATAACACTCTGTATTCTTGCAACCAAAGTCCTTTTTGTATTATTAACAAAACGTTAACTAGTTTGCAATATATCTGACTGCGAATGCAAAAGGCAGAATGTATCTAACGTATAATATTTAAATCGTAATTTATTTTATATTCTAATTCCATTTAGAGCTTCTGTAAGAGAATAAATTTTAGCTTTAAATGTTGAATCTTGAAGATATTGCTTCATTGTCAACATTGTCTGGCCAATTATTTCTAAAAGATAATAAACTATTGACAGTTTAGCAGCTTTTGCTGCATCGTCACTCAGGACATACCTCAATTATTTTCAACACTATTTCACATATACGCCTCGCGTGTTGTTCACGTGTCCCGAGCTTTCACTTTCGTTTCGAAACGAAACCATCGCAAAATACCCGTGTCGAGGAACTAAATCCACAGTTCTGGCCAACGTGCTCACACTGAAAATGCAATTGGGGTGAACGATATTTGGGGAGGGTTACAATTAGACGACGCAAAAGAGCGTCAAGGAACTCGTCGTATGAGTTAAAGTCGCACACACATCGTTTGCACATACATATAAATGTTCAGAACCTTAAGTATACACTGGGGGTAGTATGTACTCAGAGTCTAACAAGGGGTGGCGCACGTTACAGCCACACAATCACGGCCGCTACTAATGGAAATAACACACACCTGACTTGCGCTAACTAACATTTAGTTCGAACATGGCGTACAGGTTCTGTTTGTTTGATTGTTTGCCAAAAGCCCGCAAATATTGGTCGATCCATTTACTATGCACGTTGTGCTCATCTCCGAACGCGTAACGGCGCATACGTGTTGGCTTTCCACCGGTAGCGTGGCTTAAAAATATTTGACTTTCATTATTTCATTGTTTTCGGGGATTAGTACACATCGTATTCGTTGTTCCGTTCGATAATTCATTGGAATAGGCGGTGCAGATTTCGTTCGACGATTCGAAAGGAATAACGGAGAAGAACGAATGATGATCGACCGCCACTTTCGTGAACTGCTGTCGATGAATCACGATCGAATAAAATAATGAAATGTATGTTACCAGTAGCGGCCAGTTCGTGCAACTTTGAAAGACCGATGTTTTCCACCGTTTGGTTTTTGTTGTAACCAGAAAATACGACGCGATTTGTCGGAAGTCATTGCTTCCCGGAAAATTCACCGTGAATCTGTGCGACCGCGACTTCTACACAGACGATGTAATAAAGGGGCTGAAATGTAGTGAGTCAAATTACACAAACGACAATTTATGAAACGGCCACGCGAGTACGACTGGTGCATCCAATGCGTCGCCTGATGGTCTATACGGCGCTTCGGCAACATCCAAACCCACCCCTCCATCACCCCCTGTACTTTTCAACAAATGGCACGAAATTAAGTTTTATTTTTTCCTGCGTTTCTTAACCGCGATTCATATCGCACGTATGTATGCATATGTTGAGTATGAAGTAAAGGAAAGTGACGCGATGTGATAATAATGTTTGCAGAAGAAAAGAAAATCAATTGACTGTTATTAATTCAGTTGTGCAGACTGAAAAAATGTGCATGCTAAATTAATAAATTGAACTGATTTGTTTGGAACAGATTAGGTTAAAGTCTTTAGAAATTGAATATTAGCGTTCTCTATGTAGCTGTGAAATTGTAATGTAAAAAATATTCACAGAAATAAAGGTTAGTTTAAAGAAATTGTCAGGCGTTCAATATTTATTACGAATAATGTATTGGTTTTAAAAAATGGGTGCTACAAATGTTTTCAAGCAGCAGCTTATTCCACGCGTTTAGTTATTGACGGTTATCTATTCAGTTGCGTTTTGGAGTTTAATATTGTTTGCCAATAAAAACCTTAAGCAAACATTGCATTGCCAGGCTTTGCTCACTAACATTTCTAATATTGATGATCTGTCAATAATATTGTCAATATTGAGAATATTGACAGCAAGTAGTGGTTATTCAAGGGATTTTTAACGTTCTTTTGTTGAAAAAAAGAGATAATGATACACATTTAGTTCGATGCACCAATGGCACCAATGGCAGTTATGTTATTTCGCCATAAAAAAACCATGTGCTCCAATACAGCAACAAATTTTTCAAATAAAAAACATGCCTTCTTAAAATACATAGGATTTAGTACTTTAAGATTGAATCAAAGGTAAATTATTGAAAACGGACAACAATGTATGTTCCAAAATCAAGGCAAGAATACTCCTTTCTCACTTTCAATGTACCAATCAATCTATTCTACACGACGAAAAGTAATTAATTACTTAATCGAAATATTACTTTACTTTCGTTTTCTGCGAAAATGTGAGATTGTGCTGTTCGACCCGAAGCCATTTACACATCTCGTATCAAGAGCCGTTCGAAACACTTGACGTTGTCCATCGTGAACCAACGTGAAGCATGAAGCAACGAAAGCAATGAACACATTAATATAACACGACAAAAAATATATTCGATCGCTTTGCAAAAGCTGCAAAACTAATCGCGAATATTCCAGTTCATGGGCCACGAGCATTCGTTGTTGATACACAAAATAGTTTCGTCGCTTTGTTCACTGTCGTCGCCGTGCAATACAGGAACGACGTATTCCGCCGAAAGTCATTATGCCGGGAAAAATTTCGCGAATCTGCGCGAACGGCGCTTCCGCGCCAACGATGTAATAAAGGGGATGAAATGCACTGAGTCAAATTACGCCAACGAGAATTTATGAAACGGGCACAGGAGCACGTCCGGTGCGTCGAATGCGTCCACCGATGTTCTCTACGGCAACACAGTCGTGTTCGTGTTACCCAACAACGGCCAGAACTGAAGCTGATTTTTATTTGGCCGCGTTCATGTCATCCTCCGCGGTCTAACTTTCCTTTGTTGTCATAATCAACGTCCACGTGGTTATAGTCACGGTTCGCTATCGACAGTCTTGACGTTGCCGGCGCAATACGGCCACCACTTTCAAGTGTACTTCGTATCACGATTCGAACTGATGCATGTTGGTTTGAAAAGTTGAATAACTACTTCAACGGTTCGCACATGTGCATGCCCAGATTTCGTTTCGAGTTAAATTTGTATCTTTAATGAAGATTTATTTCGAGATTTCTTTATTTATTTCTCGTTCGAGAAATTGGTTGAGGAGTATTATTTCGAGGAGAATGTTAAGAAGATTGCGTTACTACCTTCCCTTTGCAGGTATTACGAAAACTTTGGTTGCGAAAGGAGAATGGTTACGAATCGATTTTGCTTTGCTGTATTATAGGTTCTTTAGGCTTACTTGTATTAAATTAATACAGATATTTTATATAAACATCGACTACCATCTTGGCTACATCAAAAAAAGTATGAAAGGTGGTTTAATAATATCAGGGCGTACTAATGTTAATACTATTTACGACAGTGTATAAATAGTAACGTGTGAATATCTCTAAAAAATGAGTGTTAACTGAAGTAGAATTATATTTCATTTAGTGGGAAATCCTGGAAAGCGTGTTTAAGAAATTGTTTCTCTACAGCCATCAAAATCGTCCTAAATTAATCGTTCTATCGTTGCAGCGAAGAAGGGATGAGAAGAAAGAAATTAAGTCGAGTTCAAAGTTATCCACCGCAATCGTTTCTTCCTGTCTCTCAATTAGACATAGCGTATCCTGTTCATCGACCAAATTCACGACAAACTTTGACAACCGACCGAAAGTTTTCGCTACTTTGTTCATTCGTTTGGCTCTTTCCTTAATCTATCACAGCTATTTGTTTCCAAGCTCTTAAGGTTCCATTGAAACTGTCTTTGTCAGCTCGATAGGCTCCCACCTCCTTTGAGTATTAAAGAAAGCTCAACATATATCTTTGTTTGACAAATTCTCAGTGTAACAGTCGTTCACAAAAAGTACAATAAAAGTTCGAATCTTTTAAACAGAGACGCGTTTTCAACTGTGTTTGATCGACAATGGAAGTGACAATTAATTACAGAGAAGGATAACTCTTTTTTTTCTTACGAGTACAGTAGTAACAATTTTCGCGAAATGAAAACGAGTTATGAAAGTTGTACGACACAAGAAATAAGGGAAAAAATAACAAAAGGAACTACTGTAGGTATGCATATGTTAAGCAACTGTGCCTCGACCACCTTCCAGTTTTTAATTTATCTTTCTGCCACTAATGAATGAATTTTGCAACGTTAACGCAAACATCAGTTTAATTTGCATCACAAATTAATTAGGGTTTCGTACGAACCACGGTTCAGTGTGCTCGGCCATAAAAGTCATAGTAAGGTGCATGCTTACTTATTTTTCTAAAATTGCGCAATTTCCGGTGAAACTGATGTTTGCCTTTTAATGTTTCGAGCATTTCATTTACAACAGAAATATGCAAGAGGAGTAGTCAAAATTGTAACAGCAAAAACTATTCAAGTATATTACACGTTTTCTAACTAATTTTCGTAAAATAGCTGTTAAATTATTTATACAGTGCTTCATTAACAATTAACGTACAGGTAGCCAAACACACATCCTCCTGGTTTTACTGAAGAATACGAATTTTGTACTTTCATAAAAGAATTTTATACCGATTTCTCGAAAGCATATAAATCTTGATAATAAAGTATAAAACATTAACATTTGTAAATATCATAACTACCTAATTCTAAAGTAATCTATGTACGAAAAATATACGAATTTCGACTAAAAATCCTAATAATAAATAAATTAATACAAGCACAGGCAAATTCGAGTATTTTAATGAATCAATAGTTCGTACAGTTCTAAAAAGGATCTCATCGATCGTGTTCGCATAAATCTAAGAGGCAATTCTGTTCCACGAGGGGCCTTGGACGCGACCTTACGGCTACTTGAAAATCGCGCGAATCGATCGGCGAACATATCCAGGAAGAAAAAAAGAAGAATCAATAGCGCCGTAACGATTCCACACTTTCTCGCGTTGCCACATTCGACCACTCGAACGAATCGAATGCAGTTATTCCTGGCAGGTCTCGCGTAAAATTGGCTAGTCTGAGAATATTAGTGGAGCGACTTGTCACGCTACGTTTAAAACGAAGGCTGTACACGGGCACAGCCGGCTCTCAGAACTCGAAAAATCGAGCAGAGAGGAGGAATATGGCGCGCAAGAAAATAAAAGGATCACGGGTTAAGGGTGGGTTAGGAGAATATTGAAGGTCGAGAGTTGAAACACTGGGTATGGTAACACGAAGACTGGTAGAGGCTGCCTATTCACGTTCATTTGGTATTCCACAGATGTACTCTCCTCTATCTATTACTCCCAACTTCCTTCGATCTACGCGTTCTGCCTTAGTTCCACTGATTTATAGATCGGGCGCTTCGGTTTGTTACGAGGTTAGCCATGTTCGAATTATCAAGTCGCCCGTGCTGGTTAAACGGTCGCCTGTCAAGCTTTCCAGTTTGCGCCCGTTCGAACCTCTTTCACAGGTCGGGCATTTTCGGATAGCATCCGGGGGAAAAGGCTCCGCGGACGAAGGAAATGCGAGGAGAGAAGGGGAATGGAGTATCTTCATTCTCCTACCCTATCCCCCCGTTACCCCCTATATAATATCTCCTTTGAACTCGTGATGAAAAACTAGAGGGGCTAAAAAGCAACTATACCCACCGCGCTCGCTTTCCCTTTGACCGGGGCGAAAGTAGACTGACGCAGACGTACAAAAACTACCCGGAAGAACGAAAACTGATCTCTCCTACGCTCTGGCCGGTTTGCACGCCTTGCATTTTTCTTCGATATCCTTGTATGTAACTGGCTGCATCGATAATTCGTCGCGACCGAGTTATCGGTTAAAGTGATTTGTTGCCGGTGGGCCACGTTCTCGCGTTACAAGATTATGCATCGGCTACATGGCGGCACTTCATTGTATTATGAAGACAAAGGATTCGTAATGACATTACAAACGGGCCGAACATGGGGAATTTAATGTTGTTAATCCTTCGGTTGGCTCGCGGTGTGTTTATTGGAGCTACGACGGCATTTAGGATAATGAGTTTTATAACACGATGTCATGATATAATTGTTGGCGCAGTTGATCAAATTGTATACGTATAATATGCTATTGTAATGACGAACTGGACTGTCAGTTGCCTTGAAGGCCTGTGAGAATTTTTCGTAATTATTGATGATTAATATTTTGATATAAATTGATCATTTAAATATATTCATTGCTTAAAATATATTTAGAACTACTGGCTTAGATTTTTCAATTCAGTAGCCTTGCTTTGCTTGTACAAATATTATAATGTTTCAATACTTCGTTTTGTTGAGGGAAAGGAATGACATTATACATCGACGCATGAACTTTGTAAGTATCAATTAATTTTAGACAAGCTTGCGGCATACTACTCATTTATTTGTGTGTATGTGATGAATGTATTTAGACGATTTTCGATTGAAACAATGATCGGCTTATATTGCGATCAATGATAACGTCAAATACACGGTGCAAATTAATAGTTAGCATTTAGAAATCGACACCCCTATCATTGCATTTCAGGGCACAGCAAAAAACAAATCTTGCATCGTATAGGAAATATTCTCATAACGAAAAACAAACGTTGTGTCAAGGTATCTGGTTTGAAAATTGCTATTCACACTACTAGTATTTCAATAGCGACGATTCTATCGATTATTCAGCTACCTTACCATTATCCTATTAGAACACTGCCAAAATGATAAAATTTTACCGGAAAATTCCCCGAGGCAACGGTAAGAGACAAGGAAATATTGGAAATCGTCAACTGTCGGTTTCATTCGACTGTGATTCTCCGCCGTGTCTATTCTAAGGAACCTCAACTTGAGACGGACATCCAAATCGCCACGTTGAATTATCTAATAGCGAAAATAGATTGGTACAGTCGATCTGCAGAAACGACTAGATCGCATATCAGCAAGTCCAATGAGATTATCGTCCCTGAAGAGTAAAGCAATTTTGTGCGGGCACCAGCTCTTCCAGTATCCTATCAGTATCGCACTGTCGCTTAAGACAACTGCCATTCTTCTCAAAAGGTGAATAACTTTTTAGAATAGAGATTTCTTTTTTCATTGTTCTATGGATTGTTGTAATGCAAACAAAATCTGCTTATATATTTTAAGTACAGGACAGAATAATTTGCATCGAAGGCCTTTGTTCGTCTTTTTAAATTCGTTAGTCGTTAACTCGACGAAACTAGGTGATATCTAATTTTTGTTCGTCGCCAGTTTTCAGGAACATTTCTTGAAAAAAGAACTTCGACGCTTGATATTATTCTTCGTGATATAATGGATGGCCTTTAGTCAAGCGGAACGTGGTATAACGAAGAGTTTCTAAGCTGTGACCGTTTGCAGTTCACAAGTTATAATTGGTACAAGTTGAGGGAAATCGAGTCTTATTCAATTAGACCATTTTCAACATCCCTGGACGAGTCGTAGAAAGTTGCTCATTCAACATATAAATACGTTCACTTAACTCGATTAATATTTTTTTCGAACTGCTGGAAACAAAATGGAAAATGGTCACTATTTTACGCGAACATTTTATTTTCGATAGTTTTTGCTACGGTGAAAAAAATACGATGGCCTTCTACTGAAACTCAACCAAACTGTGTAATTTGATTTTGATTTATTTATACACTTCTGCGGAGGCCTTTTTTTAACTTGAAATAAACCACAAGGAAATTTCAGCGAACCGTTCGATCTCTCGCAATATTTTATTTACATTCGATTCTTCAGATACTTCGAAGCGCATATATGTTTCAACGATGCATATAAAATATGCCGAATTGCGGCCACTCACACATCTATTTAACATTTCATTGCAAATTATGCCCAGAACAGTGCGATCTCGACGATAAACGAAAATGGCCACGTTGAATAATTTACAAATTTAATCGTAGCCGAATGAACCTAGATAATTTCAAACGGACCGAATCCGTCCAATTACGAATTAACAATCTGGAATTACGGACTAATGAGCAGCGTTATCAAATATATTAATGATATTTGTGCAGGGTAGAAGTAACACAGACGTGCTATTTTTGCCATTGGCGAAGCGACACGGTCATCGTGCCTTATTCAAATCTGAATATTATTGACTGAGAAATGTTCTCACATCTGGTTGGCGACGAAAGAAAGAGAAAGGGAGTGGTGAAACGAAATATTGATTTCATTTCGACTATATGCTTTTAATCGTGAATGTTCATGTCTGAGGGTCCATCGTGTTACCATTGATTAAATAACAGGATATGAGGGATATAATGTACAGTCGATACTCATGTGGTTTTGCAGGTGTGATATCCATAATAGTATGAACCATACGTAACTATAATATACGTAATATGTAAATCTTGAACATCACTGTTTTTCTTTATAATACCCCTGAGTATCCGAACCCATTTTATTGGTAATCAATATTAAAGAATAAGCACGGCTAACAATAGCTCGACTATTAAAAAATTGTGTAAAGATATAAATTGTTCAATAACGAATTGCAATTATGGAAATAGTAATTTCATAGCAAAGCTACTTTCTTAGTAATTCTTCAACCTGTTCGTTGAACACAATTCAATATCAATCGTCAATTTGCTAATGCTATCACGTTATATTTGATTCTACGTGGATGTAATTATAAAAGTAAAGTTTTCAACAAAGTCTTCGAATATTAAATTGAAGTAGCCTTGTCGAACCAATATCTGAAACGTTGAAATCCTCGCAACGCCGTGAAAATTCAACTGGCACCTCTGCGAATGAGAGAGTTAACCTTTCTTAAGAAGCTTTTCTTTCCTTGGTACTCCTCCCATTTCTTCGCAATAATACTTAAGTGCTAATTAATATTCTACGCTCATTACGACAGGCTGCTGTGCATTACTGCTAAGTCTTCCTTACTGAATACATACTGCTTACAGCGTGTCGCTTGAATTACTACAGCAAACTAACGTGTTGCAACTTTCGTCTACGTATGATTTATCACGTCTGTACGTGCATCCTTATAGCAGACAAAACAAGTCAACGTTAATGAAAAAATATGTATCTGTACAATAGTACCTTTGCTACAGTAGAACTTCGTTTATCTGAACATGACGAGGGACATCATTTTGGTAGTTATGAGTTACAATTAAAAGATCTGAAGTGCAAAAAAACTGTATCTATGTACATATTCGTAACACATAAAAAGTTTGCTTAGATTGATATGATATCCGAGCTGTGAGTTTATATGTATATGTGAAACTGAGCATTGACTGTGTACTAGGGACAAATGGATTGTAGGTAAGCAGTTACATATCCATTACATATCTATTACATATCCATGCAAGTACAATACAATATAAACAGTAATTGAGTTAACAAATACTTAAGAATATTATAACTTTAATATCCGTTATAATTTACAAATATATTTTTACTAATTTTCCACAGATGGCTACAGAATGTTGAACCTCAGATGACTGTCCGTATAAGCTTCTGTATCAATTAAAGTTAACCTGCGATCTCATCTTAATCGCATGATTCCTTTAATTGTCTTCTGACAGACGCCAAGAGCACGCATCATCGCGAAATACTTAAATTGCTCATTTGCCCACCCCTCAATTATAATCTTGCCAAGCAAAATATTTTTCCCCATCGTGAGCAGCGAGCTCGCTGGAAAAAAAGGGGAGCGCTTATGCAATTAAATTTTCCTCGCGAGACACGCGAAAAACGTTCCGTCGACGTGACAGCACAAGTGAGCGCAGGCACAAACAAAGCAGAACGGCAGAAAGCTGCTGTTAATTTCCCAAACAGCGCGGGAAAAGTATCGTCGAAAAACGTGCGTGCGACCACGGTGCCACGCTACAGAGGAGCCACGAGTGAGTCCACGCTAAAATCAGATACGAGCCTCGATCCATCGAAATCAACCTTTCTGCGCTTTCTCGATCGAGTTTCAAGCCAGCGTGAAACCGCCGGCCGGGACTAACCATGCTTTGTCATCGAGAATTCGGTCAATTAGCGGATCATCCTCGATCGTGGATTTTAATACCAATACCACCGGCGAAGCCTAGATAGACGTGAAACGTGCAGACACGCGTGAACGACACCACCGTGCAACATTTGCAACAGCATTTCAGGTGGAAGCAGCGTAGACGTAAACGTGGACACACGAACACACTCGACACTTCCACACCTGTGGGTATACATGTATGTATATGCACACGTCTGCGGGGATTCCCGCTCCAGCAAATTTCGTTGGAATTGGAATAAAAGTAATTAGAGGCATTCGTGTCGTCCTGTAATTAGCTTGTGTGTGCACTTTCCAGCACGCTACGCCCGACGACTAATGCGATTCTTGTGACAGTATCGTCCAATTTCATGCCGCAGTATCGCAGCCGGTTATTCCAAAAGACACGAAACGCCGTTTATCTATCCCGCCGAATAAAAGGAGCAAAGTGTCGTATTATAGGCAGAGAACTGGGCACGATCGCTGACCCGATTCCTTCTTCGTTCGTTTCTCGTTTTTAGTTCACAGTTGCTCGTTAACTGTGTAACAAATGTAATGGCAAATAGAGACGGCTAATCCATTACACCTTCGATTGGCCGATTTTTACGTAATCACTATTAGTTGTGATAAATATTCCGGCGCGGGAGTATTATTTACAATATTGTATATAGTAATTTTTAATATCAAACGTGGTAATGTTGTCTACGTTGTAAGCATACGAATACTTTTGCCACTCGCTGTGTATCCTTTGATTCCTGTCAAGGTATTTTGAAGATAGTGAGCATTGCAATTGATTATACATAGAGAGTATTTTTAGTGTTAGCTTATCTGGAGTTGATAACTTGGTTTTATTATGATCAAAAATTGAAATGCAAGTTTTCCAAATTAGTTGGAATCTATACAAATCCAATGTGACTGGTAATAAAGTAATAACTGTAATGAAATAGTAAGTTAAGTTACTAACTGCATAATTATTATTTCGAAACAATTAATGTTCTTCTGATTACCCTACAAAATTAGATATTTCCAGATTTCTTCCTAGAAGAGTCTAGAATGATTGGTAATAAAAATGTGAATGCATTATTTTATTATCTTCAAGCAATAAATGTTCTTCTGTTCAGCTTTACAATTGTATGCCTGATTCATCGGCTCTTAAGCATTGGTATTGAATAAAATTGTGAAATACGTATTATACGTTCAATCTATATATCGAAACACAATTGAGATGAGACCAAACTATTCTTGTAAACGGAAATGCATGCTTTACATCCTGCAGTTTCACTCAACATGACCATTACTCTACCTTACTATTATTTTCTGACCTACTTAAGCTGCATCCATTGTCAGTAAAACCTGTTTAGCTATCTTCATCCACGCTGCTGATTTCTATTTCTTTTTGTCATAACCTAGACTTAAACCTGCTGCAAAACGGCGGAACTACCCTCCCTTTCTATATTAATCTCAACTTTCTACGCTTATATATTCGCTGAGAACATATCAAATATACATGCCAAATACCAAACTCGTGACAAAAATTACAAGCTTAAATGCACTGCGAGGACGACACGAATAAAAGTTTGACCAGCCAAAATAATTGGGTTTTAAAATATGTAACTGAAAAGTATTCAATGTTGAGGGTTTACGTTTCTGCGTAATTTCATAAGCTGTATTCGAAGGAAAACTGTATTAATTAATTTATACAGTGTAACTATGAATGCACAGCTATAATACATTTTTTATTAACATTTTCAATCAGGAACTACAAAGCTTTTAGAGCTAAAAATATTATTATTTGAACCTCGAAAAAACGTCTCCTCACTTGAGTATTCTTCAGCTTACTGTTGCCAAAACGAGTTTGCAACGAATCATACCCCATTGTTGCTCCTATATTAAATTCATTGTCAAATTTACAAAAATAGTAGAAAATTGGTGTAATGTTGCTCGTTTGAAATAAGGAATGACACTAATAATGAATTTAACGTTTGACTTCCGTGCGTCACTGGTAAGTGAAATATCATGAAAGCTCGTATCCGAACCCGCATGTTATTTCCGTTCTTAATTTCAAGTCTATCAGAACCAACGGTGAAAAAGATTAAGTCACGGTTGCAGGCAGATTTCACGGAGACTAAATTGAAACTGTCTGAACTTGAACATTCTTCCCGATACAAGTTTCCAAATGGTTTGTAATTTTGACGTAGCCGGCCCGGCCTGGTTCGCCGTTTCCCACGTAATTTCCACGAGAGCTCTTTAATTTTCCCAAAGACTTAACGTGTTTCGGGTACGAACGCGAAACGTTACTCGCCGGTGACGGTGATTCATGGTTGTGCTTCACCATTGTTTTTGCCGCCGTTTATAAATCACTATTAGTTTATAAATAGAAACCGGGGCTAATAAACCTACCTCCGTGTACAGCAGGCATCACTGTATGAAAACTCAGGCAATTTAAGATATTTGCCTTTCACCATGAGGGCAATTATTCTCTCTTCCTTGCCCGGTCTAACCTTTAAAGGTTAAAAGTGTAGGTCGCTAAAGAACTCGTTTACGCACCGATCGATTTCTCGCTCGACAATCATTTTCTTCGTACATTTCAATTTCATAACGCAACGTGTTTCGGGACCCGGTTAAGCAGCCGTTTTATATATCGGATACGACGAGATGCGACGACGTGACGTGTCCTCTCAGGTTTCTCACGTTTCGATTCGTTTATAATGTTTCAATCTAAATGATCGCCAGTTGTTCGTCTCTTTTAGGCATTTAGCGCTGCATAGATATGTCTGGGTGTGAACGCGTTTCGAGCATAAATTAATAAGATCAAAGCTAATAGCCAACAGCCGAATTTTCTCCGCGTATAATTGATAATTTCGTGCCGCTCTTATCGCTTTATACATTTGTGCGCTTTATTTTTCTCTTTATTCTGCGATACGATTATATCTCACCCCGCGGGTATTTTAATCACAGCTTTGATAAACGCTACACATATTTACGACGTTCAATACTGTCAGTACGCCCAGGTAGTAGCACGAATTTTCGATTAGAAATTATATGTGCACCTGTTTGGTAAGTTAAAAAATATCACACGCACACTGTCGGTTAATGGCTCGTTCAGCGACTCATGGATACGAAATTAATGTTATAGAGACTGACAGTAATTATATCTCATCTTAAATTTTCCCCTTTAAAATATTTGATGACACATATCATGTATGCGTGTACTATTGTCTCGGGATAACTGGTTTCTTCGTACTGTATACATTATGAAATCGTTATCATTGATAGGGGAGTGCGGCCATTTCCCAGATGCACAAGAAGAACTTAATGAAACGGGGCCAGAAAATTTAATGAAACAACTCGAGCCCCGAATTCGATGTTACAGCGAACAAATGATGCACGAATAATTCACGGCTTCATCCCTTCGCTCCACTCTCAACAAAGCCGTCTCGGTTCTATCCGTTGAAATGTTAAACACAGTGAACCGTGATGGTAACACCACCTCTCGGTTTAATCTAGATCAGTCTCGATGAGATAAACTCGAAATTACGTTCAGCCCGGTATCACAAGTCCAACACCGCCATCAACGTTAATAACTCCGAAATGATATCCACGGTACCTCTAATTCGACCGTCTTCGATTCAAAAGCATAAAAGGGAGCCGAACGTACGAGAGGACGTTTGACGTTAATTGCACAGCTCCGATGGACGAAGAAGAGGCTTCTCCTTTCTTGGTATCATCGACAAAGACGGGTTAATCCGTTCCGCGCTATCGGCCGAGTCGCTCGTGCGACGAATGACAATGGAGGTAGACAACAATGGTGGAAGAAAGAGAACATGGCTGCGAGATGAGAGGTGGAAGGCAGGACGAGAAAGTGAGAGACATCAAGAGAGAGAGAGAGAAACGGATAACGGAGGAAGGGTGAACGCAGGGAGATCGAGGGAAGGGTTAGAAATCCAGGGAAGAAAAATCGTCGTTGGGCCATTCGTGTAACCCGCAGAACGAGCCGTTGTTACACCGCCAGGATTCAAGGGGTGGACCGGGGGTTCGTTGCCCTGCCAGGGGACCAACGTACCTTTTGGAAAGCCCGCGAAAGGGCAGGACAGATACCGGGTGGGCAGAGGGTGACACAGCGAAGGACATGCCAGCAGGCCATGGATAACAGTCGAGGTGTCTTCTCCGAGAAATTAGAGAGACCGTGCGATGAGAGGGGTAGGGAGAAACGTGAAGCAACGTTCAACATTGAGAGAGGATTAAATGGCAAAATATCACTCAGAGAGGTGCACCGAGCGCGGAGCTTGGAAGCTCTGGCATTTGTGAGAGAACGATGGCCGCTACGTGACCGAAATATTCTCCTGCGGGTTTCGTGAGGGGTGGGACAGAGATGTGTGGAAGGAACGGCGAAGGGTTGCGAGAGGGACAACCAGAGGACTCTTCACCGACCCTGAAATATATAGGGAAAATACCGCTGCCTGGTCTAACGAGGAGACCTTGACCACTGATGCGCAGTCACAGGTAGGAACGTGAATTACTCTTTGAGACACTTGTATCAAATCTGTGGAAAATCGTGCGGGAAAAACCGATGGCCTGCGCTGCTGGGAAAAGTTACGTTCCGCTTTATTGCGCGTAGTTTATTAAGGGACGTAATTAACGCGCATGTTTTCGAAAGTGAAATAATTAATAAGGCTGGAATTAGATGCACGGCGTAGCACGGAATTATATGGTGGTCTCTCTGACGGGCGCAAAGTTGAGCTTTCATCGCATATTTTCTTTTTCACCGGCTATTTTTTTTAATTACGCGCATTAGAAGTGGAAGTAACTGGTGACTGTTAGAAGCAATGGGTGCTACTGTTCACACGTGCATAATGTTATAAATTGTAAGTGCACTACAAAGGAAATGCAGAAAGACACGAAACTCGTTTTTACAATGTCGCATAAGATTTTCGCCAAACTAAAATTTCTGTCTAATTCAAAATAGCATGGCAAAATTAATTCTGTTTACTCTTCGCTTTGGTACGAGTGTTTCCTTGTTGATAGTATTAAACGCACTTCAAAAAAGTCATGAGAAAACTCTTTTGTAACTCTGTAAAATTCTTATTCATTATATATCGAGAATTCGAATGTTAAAGATAAAGTTTCGAAATAATGAAAATGTAATCTTTTAAACAAATCTTTCGTTATTAAGCTGGAGGTTACGGATAGCTATAAAACTTTATAGTTAACGTTTTCCCATATCTTTTACGGCTTCGAAGGTATTCGCCGTAACAAGAAAATTCACAGTTTATCTAAGATGTTTCCACCCTCAAATCTATTTTCCGTCGAAACAAAAAATATATACGTTACTTGGGCCACCTGAACCACCTTTCCTTATGGTTCCAAACTTTCAAATTTCCAATAGTTCCTTGTAAGAAAAATCTCAATCTACAAACGATCGCAAATAGAAAGTATACAAAGAGCGTACCACTAAACATATAGTTTACTTTATCACAGAACAATCGAAGTAACAAGAACTTCTGATAAGCAGGCGCGCGATTCGTTAGTTGGCACCGTGCATTAAATATTTTCCCCCGTTGATGCCATTTTGCATAGGATTCTCACGGTCCCAAGCGACTGAGCGACAATCGAGGCGATTCGCCAAAAGTTCTCGAAATGCGACACTTGTTAACATCGAGCTGTAAACTTGTTATCTCTCGAGCGTCCTTACCGCACAGCCACGGTTGTACCTCTCTCCTTCTCCCTCGTGCACGTACAGTCACGTTAAATAGGCATCCTTCTTCCACTTTTTCAACGTCTGCTCGACAGTCCTTGTTTTTCCCCGTTTCCGTTCCGCGGTTCTCAAGAGAAATCTCATTTCCCCCGCCTGGCCGACGTAACCGACCCGCATTTTCACCTTTAACGAGCGCCACGAAGAATAACGTAACGCGCTAAATTAACAATTAAGACCTAAACGGCTGGTAATTAAGCGACGCCGCTGGATCCGGCAAGAACGGCTAAACCGAGGGAACAAATCTGCAAGATGCAGTGGACCATAAGTAGCCCGGGACGATGGTAGAAAAGGAGGGCGAAAACGGAAGCGGAACGAACGGGGAGAGAATGACGGAAGGAATGGGGTGGATGTAAGATCGGGGTGGAACGAAACAAAAAATGCCGGATGCTTCTGACGGTAGTCGGATAATGTAAAAAGGGCTCCGCTTAATCCATGTGAGTACATTGCTAAAATGTCTGCTGGAAACTCGGTATTTTTTTGCCCGCCCGTACCCCGCGAATGCATCCAGTCACGAAGAAAATTGCAGCCAGAAATAGGATTAACTTTTTACTGCAACAATGCGCCTTGTTTCCGAGGACAACTCTTTTCTCCTCTGTTCGAAACGCGGCGACTGTAGTAACGAAGTATCTTGTGACAAATTAATTTCTGATTAAAAATTATCCCTCGGCGCGCCGTCGCTTCGAAAACGGAGAATTTCAGCTGCGAAAAGAAAGCGTACGTCCATCTGGTTATGCTGAACTGCATTTAAGCCCCGGGAAATTTATTTCATTCGCGAGACATACGAGCCAGAACTTGCTTCAAGTGTGCCGAATTAAGCGTGTAACTGTTGCGCGGTTCAACTTCCGGATTTACTTTCACCGAACCGAACCAGATCCATTGGCGCAATGTTTGTATCGCACTTGCAAGACGTCGCCTTCAATTGGCAACAACCGCTGGGAAAGAAAATCTGCACGAAATCTAATTCAACGGGCATCCAATTATAACTCTTCTTAACCCGTACAATGCCACTCGACGCGACGTTAATGCCGCCTGGTTCTCAAAAATCCAGTTAACCACACCTCGAGAGATTTCGTCGGAAGCCTATTTCTCCGGCGAGCTTATTAAATTTACAGCCGTTTAAACGAGCCAGGTAGTTCGTCGCCGAAGTGGCCGCGGCGCGTACACGGCCGCGACAAACGCTTCCGCGCGAACAAACGCGAAACATCTGCATTGACACCGGTAATAATAGTTAAATAAAACGGCGCAGCTGCGCGACGCCGGGGCCACGGGATTTCTGTAATTGAATCGCCCAACATGATTTCGTTAACCGCGTCGGGCCCCGTGCAATTTTCTATTTTCCTCCGTGTCAATCAGTACGCGGGCGTAACATTCCACTCGGCACGCCGAAACGTTTCGTTGCTTACTCCAGATGGAACTTCTTGCAACGATATTGATTGTCTAGCTCGATACGCGACCGGTTTTTCGAATCCCCGTCTCGCGAGCCGAATTCGACGTATGGAACCTCGCTTATACCCGCCCCGACGCCACCCCTTGCCCCCGCCACTTAGGGGCTTAATTTCACATCTCATGAAACCGCTGAACATTGATACTGGCCCGTTCCGCCTCCGCGGGCCGCCATTATATCAAAGTGAAACCCCGTCGTTCGAAAAACGAGCATCGGCTTCTCGTTACTGTTGCGCACGGATAGCTTCCCTCTTCTCTCGTGCATCCTCTTTCCGCATGCCAAGAAGGAAGCTTATAAGCGGGCAACGTTTGACTTGGAGGAGCCTATGATACGAAACCGGCCAGGAGCTTCTCCATCGATATACGTTCGACATATGCGGCCGCGCGGCGGATATATTTCGACTCGGCGCGCCGCTACCCCCGAGACGTCGTAACGCGTCGTTACGTCACGAAATTTCGATACGAGTATGAGAAATCTGCCCGCCGGATTGATCCCGATCGAATTGCCAATTTTACCCCGCGTGCTTGGAAACCTGTCACGTGGCTGGACTCCGTGATACGGACGTGACTTCTTGCTGCATTAGGGGATGAGAATAAGAATAAGAATTCGATTACTTTGTCGCCGTGAAATTATATAAACCAGCGGCTTGCGCATGGGAGAGCTGCGGTGGCTGACCGAATTCGGAAGAGTGTTTATATTAATAGGTTCTCGAAAATGGTAAGGTGTTGCTTGTTTATTGTACCTATGGTTTCCTTTATGTTAGAATAGGGGGGTGTTTCAAGGGTGGATGAGAGAATTCGTGATACTGGAGGAGAATATTGTAATAGTTTTTTGCTGGTTCGATATATTGTTATGTCGATCGAAAATTTCGTTAGAAATTTATGATTCGGTATATTCAATGTCGTCCTGAGAAAATTATAATTCTCCTGAAAGCAGGAGGGATTTTATATATAATATTCAAAATGTATTATAAGCATATTGCTGTTCCAGTGTAAGACCAGGGCATTATATTAGCATGAAATGTTTCCTTTCCGCGATTGTTTGGAATTATTTGGTCTTAACCCGTGAATAATAGTGGTATTTATAATAATAAATAAATAATATTGCACAATCTCACGGGTGACTACAGTGAATTTCTAATTCTCGACGAAACAATTGGACTTTATAAATTTTAAGAAACACATTCCACGTTCGTCTGGAACTTAATCACGTTGATATCAGATCTCGAAGATTTCATACACTTTGCTGCACTTCGACGGGTTTGCACAAGAAACGCTGAAGAATGTCAAGTTGAAGCACAAGCCGCAATAACTAATAGAAATTATTGCACATCGACCAGCTTTATCTTAGAGGAGTGAGCTGATTTTTCGAGAGTGACTGTTGTATTTCACGCGAACGCGTTGCGCGAAACAATTTTACGTGGAAGGGGACCACCGTGGTGCACCCGGGGGAGTAATACAGACCTGACCCCACAAATATCTGAGAGTATGAGTATAAAATTTTCGTGGCCCGGAATTGGATTGTTATTTTAAAATGTACAGCCGCGAGCGCGATTAAATCGAGAGACCTACTGGAACAAAGTGCAACACTTTAGCGGTGGATATTGAAACTTCAATAATGAATACTTTGTATTTCCATATTTTTCATTCTCGCCGAAGGAAATTGAACGGCTCGCCTGATTTAGAATGAAAATCGAAATCCGCCGAGAGTACTTGATAATACGATCTCGCGAAATATCAGGCGGACCTTTGTCGCGATATAGCACCAGGTCAACGATTATATGTACATAATATTTCTGTCGTGAATCTATTGTTTCTGTGATATGCTGAATTGCTTGTTAAATTGGAGTTAATGAACGGCAAACAATAGCACAGCTATTAATTCTATACACAGAAATGCTAATATCGGAAATTATGATATTAATGGTACAATATTTTGTCAGCACAGATTCAGAGATGCGTATTTAATCTGTAAAAATAATAATAAATTTTCGCCACAATCAAAAGCTTCCTTTATACAGAGTATAATTTGTGTGGATAACCATCAACGTACTCGACGTAATATATTTACAGTAGAACTGCTATTCCCAGTCACAATGGTATTTCGTAATTTTGGCGACACACTCATTTCTTCGGTGCACTTCCGGAAACAAAACATCAGCTGGCGAATTCCTTTGTTTATTACTGCCAGGCATTAATACACTAGCAAACGCCTTAAACTAATTTTCGCATAATTAAATGCACATTTTGAACGCCATATTGAGTTGGTGAATGTTAATTTATTTTTCATTGCACCTAATGCTCTACTGAAGATCTATAATACTATTAAATAAGATAATTGTTCCAGGAAATATGATGTATAATTACACTTATCATTAAGACATACCTATAAACATCGAAATTTGAAAACATTCTCGAAAGTTAATAGAGTTGCCAGCTTATACATACCTATATACACATGAATACGTTGAGAAAAAAAAGGAAAATTACTAGGTACGAAAGCGATGAATAGATTGCTGGCCGCAAGGTTAGCAAGGTATTCTTTCTGCAATCAAAGCAAGACAGGGCTTTACGAGTGACGTGCACGGCTCACGGACCTCTTTCCGTTTTAATTAAGATAAAGGCAATAATTCGTGATACCAGTACGAACTGGCTGACGACAGTGGCCAGATTGTACGTAATACTGCACTTCCGCGAAATCAGAAATTTACTATTCATTCAAATTAAGATCTTCATACACGCACCCTAAAACGAAGCCGGTCTCTTTATTAATTTTTCATTTTCACAGGGCGCACCGTGTTCCGTAACAGCCTTAGCATTTACACCGACGCATCGACGAAAAAAATCTACCAGCTATAAAAGCTTCTGATTTTATCTAAATTTGAACGTGCACGAAAGCTGGTTATACGCACCCCTATACTCGCCGCTGCCTGAGGAATGGTTTTCTCTCTCTTTACGAGCATGTAGAATTTTCGCGTACTCAGAGCGCAATTTTCGTCCCTGATAGAACTTTCAATCATAGCTTAACTGGCGGTTTAAAATTTTTACGAGTTGCGTCGAAACGCGACTGCGAATAACGAGTACATATTAATTCGCTTTACTGCCCGTCAGTAGCGTTGCTTCGAGTGTTAAAAGTTGTTTAGCTTCATTACTGATATTCCGTTATACCCTCCTTCTTTTTTTCTGTTCCTTCTGTTTTTAATAAAACGACATCAGCGTTTGGAAAATAGACGGAACATCATGTTTCGCATTTATCACTTTGCCATGCAGCTATAACGTGCAGAGGTTTGTTGGAAAACGTATTTTCCGTGGACACACATGTGAAAGGCATGGCAACAAGTTTCGTTTAATGATGAGAGTAATAATTAGAAACAAAGAAGGGATTTCCTTTTTTGAATTGAAACATGTATATAGTAAATGTAAATTTTTGTGAAATTTGAAGCTATTGCAGATTGCTGAAGCGTTCCGAAATTTCTGATAATTTACACGCTGATGGAAACGTAAAATTGTTAATTATACAGGTGGTGGGTGTTTGGATTAATTCTGGAAGTTATATTGTATTTATATTTGAAAGCATATGTACAATAAATTTAATTTCGCAAACAGTACATATGATTGTGTTTAAACTGTAAGCACTGTAGCACAGTTTGTTTTTTTATGATCGATAAAAATTAAAAACGATTTCTTTAATCAGAAATTATTTTCAAGCCAATAGTGAAATGATATTAATGTGAAATACTTCGAGTGTGTCTTCACATCATTTAGCTGTACCCCATGGAGAAATTATGTAGGAGAAACGAAAGAGTAGTTATAACACACAGATCAAACAATAGATTAGAATATTTCAGAGGTAATCGTTCTCCACACGAGTGAAACAATTTATTATATTACGCGGAGAGGTGAAATTAATCCTTCATGAATTCAGGGGCGCGTATTGTATAAAACGGATGAAATCTCTCGAGTTTCACGTTTTTAATGTAACTTTTTACGTATTAAGTGTTCTTAACTGAATACATTATACCAGTGAAACATGAAATATAATCTCCTCGGAACATAGAATTTAAAATCTAATTAGAAATTTCTATTGCTGTATTTACCGTGCAGGAACCAGCCATTTATTTCGGATACGACTAATTTTGCATGTACAGCGATACACGAAAGTTGTCTAGTGCTTTTTATCTTTTGCTTCGTTCAATTAATAGCATCTTTTACAACTGATTAATTCGGAAAGTAATGCACACGTCGTTATGAAATAATTATTCCATGCAAGAAACATAAGTGTTTAAACGAATTACACGACAAAATTAAGGATTAAAAATGTAGGAATATATCTGCGAGTCACGCTATTGTATGGTGATGGACTATTATTGCGTAGATGTATGCATAATACAAAGTATATCGACTATGCGGCGTTTTTAAAGCAACTTTTTTTAAAGCATCGGTAATTGTGTAGATCAAAAGCCACAGCTGTATTATGCCAGTATGGTCTGTCACTATGGAAGCTCTCATTCAGAAAGTAGGTCGACAAGCGTATATTGAAAAAGTTTGTAGACATTTCATTTCCCGTCTCCGACCAATAACAGTATTTGTTCCTTGTCTAAATCACTGTAAGCTTTTTTTAACGTCGTCAATTGTTCCCTACCTCTTGGCGCAATGGTATCCCTGGTGCACATTAATAACATTAGAAAAGGCCTTTAAAATATATTCGTGACATGTCTCTTGCATTACCGCGCGCGTTTCATTTTACGATCCATATCTTTTTAACTCGCCACAAGAAGGAAATAAATGGATATACATGTTTCCCTGTACAAAGGGAGAGAATTTATGTTACACTTTGAACGAATCCAAAGAAAAGCGCGCAGATATTCGCTGTGAATACTGCAAGACGATGTAAAAGGATTAAAGTGCTTCTTTTTTTTCTCTCAATTATCTCAGCCGGAAAGAGGAACGCATTCATGCATTCATGCACATGCTCATAAACTTAATATAAACTACGGATAACAAAATCAAACAGATATCGAATCTCTTAATAATCCCACTAATTTGAAATTAGTATTAAAATTAACATGGGGACAAATAGTGGTTAACTTCTAAATCAATGAAAATTGTTTCATTCGTTAATTTAACATAGCCATCTCCTTGAAAAATTCTTGTCGCCCTTACGATGCTTAATGATTTCAAATATTTCACCTGTAATCCGCGCTGTGCATCAAGAGTGCTGCGGTGTACAGAAAATCAAGCCCATCGGCCGAAATTGTGATTCTGGCAGGGCAAGGGAAACAGAATGCGGAAAGTCAAACGGCAACGTTTCGTGATGTTGGCACGTGGTATTTACAAATTAACGCAACTCATCTCTCGAGTATCACGACTCATCTCAGTCACGGCAGAAAGTCTGACGAGCGTTAAAGTAAAAAGATTGATGAGTTGCCTTCGATGTATGGGTACGATCCTGCGAAACGCCAATGCAAAATCTTTCGTGACTCACTAATGTTTTGTAGCGGTTCTTGTTCTGGCACAAACGTTGATAGATCGTCCCGTGGACCAAGAACGAGATCAAGCTCGTCCGTCGCCCACCAGAGGAACGATCGATGCGTGGATCATGGGCTTACACAAGCAAAGTGCAGAGGGAAAAAGGGATCGAGAGTCGTGCTGCTTCGACAAATTTACTCTCAGCTTTTTTCGTTATTGGTACGGCTCTGGTAAAATTTGTCGAATCTCGGGCGCAACGTTTGTCTTTGGTTGAAAGCAACAAAGTAACGACGAACGACGGGTTGGAAAGTACCTACTCTATGATATGTTTTGAAAGAATCGACTACGCAATTTTTATACTTTGCATTCCCGCCACACTGAAGAGCGAAACCCGAAGTATTTTCGATGGTTATATACGGGCAGCCTGTGGCCTCGATAAAGGCGGAAGTAACACGTACACCTTTACAACTTTGGCCTCTCGTTTCTTATTTAATGCAGTTTTATGTTGGGGCTACTGGCAAGAGAAAAGAAAGAGGAAGCTAGAAATACTTTGCTGCTAAGCTTACTCGCAGATACATAGGCAATTGAGAGACGATTGGAATAGAGAATACTTGTTATTGATATTTCTTTAGCATTTAAGCATTTCGGTAAAAAAAAAATGAAACATAGTAATTATACTCAGCGGTGAGCACAAAATAGAGGAAAACGAAATACAAGATTCAGCTTCCTTGATTAAGTACTTATATTTCCATATAGATCAGTGAAAGGGTTAAATAGTGTTCAAGCAATTTATCAACCTTGCACTTCTCCCTTATTTTAACACGACAATGCGATTTTTCAGTCATGTTCAAGATCCAACAAATGCTAAATTTCCTCCAAGACAAGATTCGCGTTAACAGACGATACGAAAATCCGGCGGAGTTTTTTCCAATCACAACAAATAAAAGCTTCGCCCTAAGTTATACATTGTACCTAAGCAACAGCATGCCTGACCACAATAGAAAAATTATTCATGGCCCTGCGATACTTTATATCAGCGTTCGTATGAAGGAAACCGGGTTGATAGATAGTTTCGTTGACCGACAACGAAGCGAAACTCGTCCGTCGTCCAAGGTAAAGAATGATCGGTGCACCGTCACGGGAGACAGTGGTAAAGAGGGAGGATAAAGAAAAAGAAGAAGGAGGCGTGAAGGACGAGGTGAGGTTAACGGAAAGACGGGTAGTTGGGTACCTGCCTATTATTCACGCGCGAGATAGGTGCAACGGTTGGAAGGGGTTGATCTAGCTCGATCTAGAAGAGGTCGGGGTGAGGCCAGACTAACGTGCAACGTCCTATTAGTCAGCGATTTAATGTTAGATACCTCAAACCAACAGCAGAATTTGGAGGTGGATATGTAATGTAATGTCTCCCACGTAACAGTTCTGATTCATTAACGCATTAATGGAAAGAAATTTTGGCTCGATTTCGGTAGTGCAACGTCTTGCGAAATCGTAGACTGTCGTTTCCTGAGGAAAATATGTCTGCAACATTCGTCCAAATCAGTTGTTTATTTCTGACAGACGAAAATATTAATGTAGATGTTAATGGAATTCCGTTGATTTTTGCCTACTATAAATAACTAATAAAATACAATGAAACATTTAGTAAATAATAATTTCCATTTGAATTTTTCTCCCTGCAGCCTCCATAGATTGTATACTACAATTTCTTCGTGGCGGGTCATAGCTTTTCCGTGTTCTGCTTCCAAGGCTTTTCTATGAATTAAATTACTCATTTTCCTAAATCCGTTGGGAATACTCTTTTTTCTAGAATTTATACCAAGGCTATTGGCATGCAATATCGATTTTTATTTGCCACATTACAAATGCGTAGCACGCAGCAATGTCAGGAAGATTCATAAATAAAGATAGAGGCAAGGCTCTCGAATACGTGGATCAAAATAGACTCAGGCATGGCTGCCGGAGGGTTAAGTGAAGGTAGGTTAGGGGTTCGTGGCGAATTCTTATAAATCAAAACAGACACGCTATCCCGTCTCATAGGGTGTTACCACCCTTTCCTGCCCCGGCACCTATGCCTTCTTACCTCTTCGCCACCGTGCTGCAGGCCACTGAACAAAAGAGTGATGCCCAGCGAGAGCAGGTAGACGCACGAAAGAATCGAAGAAGAAGAGTGGGTGTATTATTGCGTTCGCCGCGTATCGTCGGTTAGCCGTATCAACATCAACGATGTCGTTAAAGGAAAGATAAGACTAATTTCTTCCGAAGGACGACAGCAATTGATGTTATTGTGCCTTCTCACGGGATGCGTTTGAGAAATGTCGATCTAGTGTCTACGTTCGTATTGCTTTAATGCGAGATGACAGCGTAATTCTGGGTGACACGAGAATTCGAGAGAGACACTATAATATTCTGTCGATGCTGTGCAATGGATTATTGAACGCGTGTGTTTTCTCGATGCAACCCTTTTCGGTGGCTGTTTAATATGTATGACAAATCGGGACAATAAACGTTTTGCTCAGGCTGGGAGAGTTAATGGTAACACGAACAAGAGTGCAATTTTCGTGAATCGTGTTTTCATAAAGTAATATGGATCAGATAATAAGTTGTTGTTTTTCTGTCAGGCAGTATTGGCTTTTTCTGATTTATAGTGATTGGAAGGGATATGTAACACGTATGTAATATTGTGAGTATTGAAAGTAGTTCATAGAAATTTTAAAGTGTTTCATCTTGTGCATATCATTCAATTTCCCAAGGGGTCAGAATGAAAATTGCAGTATACAATTTGTACCAGTTATTAATGTGGAATATATGTTTACAAATCTTGTATGTCAATTGTAAATTGACATATGTTCATAGATAGATACTATTTTTCAATATTATCTGGTTAATATTACACTGGTCACTCATCTCTTCCATTTGATTGTCCTTCCAAACAGGAAACTACGAAACTGATATAAACGGCGGTTGTGTCACAACATATAAAGAAGCGACGCACTAGCCATTATTATAGCGTGCTACTATAACTTGTAAATAACGAGGACCGTGTATACTTAAATAATGAATTTTGGATATGGAAAGCATTAGCTTAATAGTCTGTTGAACCGCAATCAAGACTACAGGTGGAAAATTACGGTCGTCTACATATACAAGTGTAAGAGTCATTTATAAATTAAGAAATTATAAGTACAGTACCACTCCGTTTATCTGCACTCCACTAATTTGTTCTAGTTAATGTTCAGTTCCAAAAATACGAGCCTATAGCTAAACAAATATTTGTACGATCAACAAATATTAGAGTCACTTACAGAGTCACTTAATTGGCGATGTCACATTAAAATAAATAATACCCTTATAATTACATAAGCAATGTCTAATCATGTTTGTGTATTTTTAATGGACGTTTTGTTAATTAAAAATTACCCAGGGAACAAGTCTCCATATTAGGATTTTCTTTCTACTCAAACGCAAAAAGCATACTTCTCGCATCGTGGCTCCAATAATTTGTCTAATTAACTTCGTCTTCAGCTTCTTCCATTGAACACACACAATCAGAAGTACGGTAGACAGGAGAGCTACTGATCCTCCCTTTACGGAACTATTCGGTTTACCGGAACCACCGTATTCCCCGACTCGCCCCTACGAACGGAATTCCATTGTAATTTCAATAACATCATCTATGCCTACAATTAATTGCAACCCTCAACAATGTCTCTCCACTCGCACATTTCCCTATATGCCATAACACACAATAATCCACCACATCGTTTTTACATTACCTTGCGTTACATTATCTTCACGTCACACTCCCCCCAGAATTACCCCCCCAAACTTGTTCGATCAAACACGAAAGCAAACGCGGGGCCACGTCAAGCCGCTGTCATAACACGAAACGAAACCCCTTTCTTTATCTCGAAACAGCACGTACATCGTTCCCACACCCTCCTACCTTTCGTAATCACGACATAACGGCGGTCGCGCGGAAAATTCTCGCGACGAAGCGAGACGCCTCTACAAGGCTCCCGGTCGCGGCCAGTTTTCAACAACGGCGTCGATACACGCTCTCCGGCGTCGTAGCCCACGCGCCTCGAAAACTAGGAAACAAAACAGAAAGAAAACTTACGGGGGTTCTGGACGTGCACTGGAGACGGAGGGTTGGTTCGCGTGACGGCAACCGGAGGAGGCATCTTGGCGTGCAACGCGGCCAGGCACGAGTTCGCCACGTCGTAGATGAGATAGGCGCTGTAGTATCGGCCCGCACTGCCCATTTTCAATTTATTCTTACTCGGCACCACCGCCATTTTCGCGTCCGACGTGCCGCAACACACGTACACATATACACGTGTTACACAGGCCGGCCACGGTTTGGTTAGCACACCGATTACTACTTTTCCCGCACGACGACGATGATCGACGATGATTATCCAGCTTGACCTACGGTCAGATTAGAACGCCGACCGGCCATCGTGATTCAAAGTTTAGGTGTACACATATTCAGCAATATAACCGGCTCGTCGCTTCCCCGTCCTCGGCTAACACTGGAGGAACGTGCATAACGCTGTTTATCGTTCGGCTCACCGTGCGGTACGCTCTTCCACCGTCGCCGTCGTCGTCCGACTGGCGGAATGTGGGACATCAAGCCCGAGATTTCCGGTATAACTGCCTGTTTGTAATGTTACGATTATTGAAATCGTGTACGGATTTTGTTGCTCGAAAATCGATTCGAATTACTGCGAGGCACGGGAACGGGCTCTTTGATATTCAATTACCGTATCCCCTGATTCTAGGCGTTTCTACTTGCGAACTTGATGCGTCCTCTCTGTATTCGTGTATCGGTGAACAAAGGTTAGATAAAATCGGAATTTTCCTGTACGCTCGTAATTCAATTACTTCGTCCACTTTCTGATACACTTGGCGATCTTGTGGGGAATTTTAGTATTTATGGAGTAGAACGAAGAAAGTGACGTTACAATAATTACGTGTATGCAGGAGATCCTTATATTTCTGAGGGATATTATTAAAATAGTGGAACTAGCGATTGCCTGTTTTTAGTGTAACGTCCGAAATTATGTTTATTGATAAGTTTGCAACACAGATTTTGTGCCTTTATTAGTCAATTGGTTATACAATATATGTATATATGAATACCATTCTCTGTACAATGAGGCGAAAGCGCGCGAAACTAATGCCTCTGGAAAAGATAATAGATGCCATCAGACGGTTTTCAATAACACCGATAATACCCTGCATCGCGTCTTTCAGAAGCACCGGTTTCCACGAGAAATCGATCAAGGGACACAATCCATTCAAAGAACCGAAGCACTCTTTAATCGAAACTTTCGCGACGGAGACGTAAAAATCGAGGGCACCATAAAACGATGCATTCCATCATCCACCTGAACTTCCTACACTTTTACGAACAACTCACAGCGATAAATATCACAAAAGTGGCTCATCAAATGATCACTCTGCCCGTATAAGATAATTCCCGGCCTAGAACTTATCGCTGTCTCGCCAACGCTTCACCTATTCCCATCCTTGTCGCTTGGAACAAAAGGAGATATCACTTTGCACAGAATAATCGTTGCTGGTACACGCCTGTACATTTATACGTACATATATATACATGCACTAGCTATAACTAAACCGAACATCGTTCACCATCCAACGACTTGTTAGCCGATCAATTTCGTAGCAGCCAAATCGTCTGGTGCTCGTTGAGATTGGCCCGAAAATCGAGCGCAACCTCGTTTCTGGCACGTACATTAGATGTTCGATTCTCGATCGTCGCGGAACGACGACAGACGAGGCGCCGCTCCGTTGCCTCTGGAACAACAACGAAAATCACTCGAGTCAATTATCCCCGGTTTCGAACGAGTATGACGTCGGTGTTCCACGGTGACGAGACGTTGGCACTGATTTCGATGGTGCTTCTCGGACACGAATCGACGATATACGACGACGACGACGACGACGTTCGTGCAAATCGGTGGGCTGGGCAGCCGAACGGAAACGGTGCGGTTCCGCGAACCGGAAGCCTGGACCGGAAGCGTCACGAGTCAACGGGCGCCTCGCTGATTGCATGCCGCAAACTCGGATAGATAAAAACGATCGGCGAACGCTTACGTGGTCTCCATTTGATTACGCCGTCGTTGCTTTACGCTTCGATGGCTTTAGGGTTTTCGTACTTTAAACGGTTTTCGTAGTTTGAGGAAATGAAGTTAAAAGTCTCGAGAATGCGGCTCGCTTTCTGCGAACGTAACCTTCCCATGCGATCGCTGTCGTTTCGCGAAAGTTTTTCAGAAATCGTCGCGTTGTTGCCTCTCTAAGGGCCTTTTCCCCTGTCGTATTCAGAGAAATTGTAATTTCATTCGCTTAGAAGAGTAAATTTGGTAATAAGCATTTGTAATTTTTGTCCATATTGTTGAGTGCGCGATTAAGTCTGGTGTTTGGTACATTTCTTTTTAGATACTCGTAATAATTATTTGACGAAAGAAGGAGAGACTGGCCAGGTCGTATTCTCGTTCTTCTTTTTAAGCTTATATAATTCTCCACTACGCTTAGGTTTATAATGTTGTACACTCTAATTGTTCGAGTGTACTGTATTGTACACATGCGTCGCGTAACTATAGATACAGTCAGAACTTTCTAATTCACGTATGCTGTCATTAGGTTTATGTCGAACCAAGTATAGTATGTATGAATGCATATCGAGAAAAGAAATTTTCAACCAAGAAACACTGCGCATCTTTCTTTATGTATAGAAGAACAGCTACAGAAATTTCAGAATGGTTTAATTAATATAAAACACAGTGTATATTAGTGATGCAAAACGATTTCGTTGCTGCTCCAATATTTAGGTGTCCAACATTTATTAAGGCTTCTATGTACATAATTTTTATTTACGTAGTTTATTGCTAGCTGAGATTTTAATTTTCATTATACGATTTAAGTTGAACCCGGTGCTGAATTTTATCTTCTACTGAATCTTACAACAGATAGTACTTTACGGTGGCAAAGACAAATGTCAAACAACCTGACTGGCTTTACAAAGCAGAAAAGGCAAGAAGTCTGGAATAAAGGATAGAAATTAACAAGCTCGCCACGTCTATTAGCAATCAAGGATGATTTCTTGGAAGAAACTCTTAACAACCTCTCTAAACAGGAACAAGTCGCAACATCAAGAATTAAGAACAGCCATACAAACTTCATCCTCTTGTATCTTTTATACAAACACGTTATTACAATATATAATACATGCAACTCCAAAATTACTGTGGGCTACCTCATTCATTATCGTATCGAAATGTGCCTAGATAGTGATTTAATATCAATTCTACGGGCAGAAAGGTCTAACAGAAGCTTCAGGAACAAATATAAAAGCACATCATTTTCTTTAATGCATCCAGAGTTGATCAAAAGCTACAATATCTAATTAATAATCTTTGCCAAATCGCTAAATACCGTTTTGTATTAGAATACACGATTGTAAACTACACATTAAATAAGATTATATTCTTCATCGTATTATACTTTTATCAAGTCGACCGAAATTGTATCGAGTTTTGTTTCTAGTATCGCATTTGTCGGTACAATTTATTTAAGTTCACCTTAATGCGTTTAACTATTATACAACGAGAAAGAAACTTCTTGCAGCAAAGGCTTGGAAACTAAAGATACTAAAAATGTGCAAACTGCTAAAATAAAATTAAAAACATGTTCTTCATCTTGAAAGTAATGTCGAAAAAGCTTTTTTGCTTCTGTACGATCTGTCTAGATCGCATTTTCAGTAATTGACAGTCTCATATCCGGCTCCATTTCACACTGGGTTTCTCTCTATACGTTCTACGTCGGACGCGTTGCATATCCCTCTCTATATGATTGATCATTACCGACAGGAATCATCATGCTGGGAAACAATGAATGTCACGTGGTCATGCTCCAACTATTGACGCATATAATTATCACCGGAGCCGATTACATGCCATTCTGAGTCGTGAACGGTTCGAACCGTGAAAGGAGCGCGATATGAAATTTAAGCAAACGTGTCGCTAAAAGTACAGCAGGTAAAATTATATATTTTTTCGTGCACTATCAAAATAGATCTTTCTTTCAAATTAAGACGTACATTAATATGCGTGGTAACAGTAAAACTGGTTGCATTGATATGTTAATACTTATGTTAATACTTAACAAACATATATTACTTGGACAATTTTTAATAAGCATAGAATATATGAGGCATTTTTGAAAGGGCTGTTAAAAATTTTCGTAGATGATTCATGTCTTCATGCACACATTTCTGTGTAACCGATAATTGTGGAACAATTGTTTCGCTACCAAATTCTCTACTATTTAAAAAAAACGCACAGTGAAAAATACGTGTAAAATATCCTGTGCTTATTGTTCGTTACACAAACGACCGAAGTGCATTCCATTTTTTCATTAGGATATAAGAGTATTCTACTTTTTATTACCCACGACAAAGTTTGACAAAGGTACGAGCAAATAATGCCGTTTTTTTCTCTTTTGGCAAAGGACGAAACGTGCAGTTAAAGTGAATTTCATACGAGCAATTCCATTTTCATAATATCATAAACTATATTATTCCTTTGTGCGTTCCACGTTTCTGCGTATGTCGTACGTGCAATATAAATACACTCTCGGTTCGCTCTTCGTTACATACATTTCTATTTTTCCTGTCATTCCTCATTATTTTCAAAAAACTGCGAATTTACCGCGTTGTTCGTTCCCGTCCTAATGCATCGCAGTAACCGTTGAATAACAAGCTTCTACATTCTTCAACCGGCACACGAATACAAAGATTGCATTAATTCCATTAGAATCATGTCGCACCAATAGTTTCTCAACGATCAGTTATACTCAGCATAAGACAGCTAGGCCGAAGGAAGACGCGAAGAAAGCTGCAATACTTTTCGCGTCAAATTGTAACACTATAAAAACTAACCGAAGAAGGAAGATTAATGTCGAATGCCGAAAAGCGAAATGATATGGCGGGAAAGCTATAGCGAACTTTATATTTGTAACAAATAAAGCTGATCTATAACCGTGAACCAGTCAATTTGTATCCCCGAACAGCACGATCACCAGGCGATAGATATTCTAGTGATTTGTTGACTGGGATGTAGGTCCACCTATTAATTGCAAGCCTGTTTGCGTTCGAAATCCCACAGTGGAGCGACGATTTCGCGTCGGGTCTCGTTCGTCACTATAATCAACCGTTTCACTTCAAAAGCGGGATGATCGCGAATATTTTACACGACTTCGAAGCAATAATGAGGAACGCGATTTCACAAATTGATAGAGGCACTTCGCACGGTATATTAAATCACGCTCGCAACTACGACACGTATATATCTGCGCCACTTAATTACGTTTAATCTATGCAACGCTATGACGAACGACGAGCTGGAAGAGTCGGCAAGTTCGAACAAAACCCGCGCATTATTAAAATTACTCCGGTAGGTACTATAGTTCCACGTGAAATAGGTATTATTCATTGGATTTTCGCCATTCTCGCTGTTATTTTCGGATCGTAATTGGCAAAGGGTCTTAAAATAATCAGTTATCGACTCCAATAAAGGAGTACACGCGCAGAATTGGCTCGTTAAGAAGAGACGCGGCAGGGTGTGTAATATTATCACTGAAACCGATCGATTATCTATCAACGCGAACCGTGAAGGCCACACCGTGGCAGATGTGAAAGTATAGAGCACACGTCACCAAAGCGTAGACGCCGACGCGAAAATTGGCCGAATATCGCACGCATTGCTAAAGCGGCCAGAGTCGTACTGAAAAGCACTCGCCCACGTAAGGAAGCGGCATGTACGAACACACAGACGCGTCGCTGTATAGCGTGCAACAGCGGTCAAAGGTGTGAGTCGTGTGCACAGGTGCGTCAAACGACACATCAAACAAAACGCTTATACGTCACCGTTTTCCGAAGTGTTTTGTTCAAATCGTTTTGGTAACGCTTTCATTTGAAAATTATAATAATTTTATTAAAAAACTGAAGTAATAAATTTATTTCGGCGGCAGAACAGATAAATCTGTTTAAATGCAAGTCTATGGTGTCGCAGAAAATTGCGTGACCAAGACCACAGTATGTGTTTGTATGGAATCTCGATGTTAAATATCTGGATGTTGAAAATTGTGTTTGTCTTGTAATGATCTGTAGAAGAATGGTTTTACACGTTACAGTCAGAAATTGAGACTTGCATCTCAAGAAGATTTGCATTTATTTCGGTAATAATAAACTTGAAACGAGTGGAAAACTTTGCCTGCGTAATAATATAAAGAGTGTTACGCCAGTACATTATAGTTATTCTAACAATATTGTGGTATCTTAATAATAAAGTAATTTTCCAGCAGCTACAATCACATTGCAAATAGCGCAGAAATATATCTTGCATTTATGATACAATAGATGTGAATCAATATACCGATGTAGTGTGAACAAACCAACATGCAGATACAATTATTACCGCATAATAGGCTGTTGTTTGCAGGTAACTGTATACGTTCTACCAGGGAATTGTTTCCAAGTGTTCAAAGAGAACAGCAGCTTTTCATAATGGCTAGCAATTAGTTTCTCCCTATACCATATTTCTGTCACGAACTTCTACAGGTACGCGTCACAGTGTTTGCAATCTACAGAAAATAACCAATATAAGAATACTAATTATACGAAACGTTATCGTATTGCCATTCGAACTATTATCATGATTTTGATCGCCAAGTTAAACCTTGCCACGTATTTCCTGCCCTACTTAAACGGTTTACTTGAAAAAACTGAGATACACATGTGCGTAGATGTATAATAAATTACCCATGCGCATACGATTAGATATCGCGAAAACAGATAAAGCAAACGACGGGACGCGTTTCACGGTCCCTTCCCCGAGGACTCAACGACCGGCTCGAAAGCGTAAGTACTACAAGTGGGTAAATTACAGTTTGGGAAACGCTGTCGCAGAGGCGAGCATCGTCATATCGTATCGCCGGGTGATTCGCACACCGAGAAACCGGCTGGCTCGGTTACGTCGCGAACGGACCGACTACAATGGACGCGCGACAGGAAGGTAGCCGTATCAAATGCTTAACAGTCGACACAATGCCACGTACACACGCGTGCAGCTGTGCTCGCGAACGTGAGCTCAACCAGCGTGTGGCACATGTTGTCATTTCCGTCGCGAAACATTTGACCACGTTACAACGTTAATATCGCGCTACCGCGGCGAGGGGTGAGAGTTGAATATTTAATTCGTCGCATCGGCGGAATCTTCTGTATGTGCTCAATTATTGTACATACTCGTTTTCTCTCTCTCTATCCCTTTATGGAATTGCTGTGGAGCAATTGCATCGTGATATGCTTCCTTCTCATATTACTTGGTCGGGAGCAGTTGCCGTGATTTTTGTGAACCGCGTCGGAGCAGGTTTTGTTTAACACGGATATTTCTTTGGTAAGCAATATTTTTATTGGGGGTATCGCATTACGTTGGGCTGCGTTGGAAGTATCGGTGTGATAATTGAACGTTTTATATACGAAATAATTAGTAGAGATTTGGATGTACTAGTTGTTGCATATTCGTTGTGGTTGAATATACATAGGTATGGAAGGAACATGGGTACTGTATTATTTATATTTCCGTCAAGTCATAGTTATAATAATAAGTTCCTCGTTACTTTTATTTTAATCAATATTTTATGCACTGCTAATTTTTATAGAGTAAATATGCGTGACAAGAAAATAGCATATCGGCTGAAAATTAAATAACGAACGTGCTTACATAAGTATACGATAGTATTGAAAACTTTTACTCTTTTCAGATCGAAGCAAATTTAAAACAACTAATTTTGGTTTAACCAGATTCGATCGCAAAATGTTTTCATTCATTAGTTTTATAGCTTTATAGCCAGGTGAAATTTCTTCTCAGTCATACGTCTTGTAATGTTTTAATCTTCTGTTGTGGTGACATTCATTTTCGCAGTAAATATATCTAACATGGATCATTAATCATACCTGTTCATTCCGAGTTACGTTTATAATGTCCGATTCATAAATTCGTTAAAATTTAAGTCCTTCCATGTATCATTATTCATTACAGAAGTACTTCGTGTGACATACATTTATCCTGGAACAGTTATACATATTTCTTATCACGATCTCAACAAATAGTTCCAGGTTTCAAGCAATTTTTTGATATGAAATAACTTCAGCTAATTGTAACAGAAATTTGTAAAGCCAATATCGAATTTACTAGGCATGAAACCTGGTAGCATTTGAATAATTTCGAATACTTGCAGAGTTATTAACGAATAACTTGATTGGCATGTGCAATCGATTCCTAATTTTTCATTAAATATTTGTTCAGAATAACAGAAAATATACTGTGGAATTTGGAAACTAACTAAATTTTATTCTATATTATTAAACGCTATGGAGTCAATTGGCAGAATTCATTAATTACAAAGTGTTATTCTTTTTTATTCGTTATTTAAGTCATGCTGTACACGGAGTGTTTAAAAAATGTGGCAGAAAAGTAAATACAATTATCATAATGGAAATAAAGTTTTACGAACAACTAAACGTTCTTATTTATGTTGTAAATAGTTTTAGAAGTGTATCGAATTCGCATCCTGAATATTTAATCCCTGATAAAATAAAGATTCGAGTGCACGTAGAATCTACGTAATCCTTTCTGTACTTTTTCCAAAACATTCGACGCGGTTAATTAATTTGATGCTTCTGTTTTACTTCAGACGTGACTTGAATAACGAAATTTTTCACTTCGTTTCTTGGCTTCCTTCTTAATTTCTAATTCATGTAAATTTATAGATTGTAGAACACGACTTCACCCGGCGCAAGCAATTTTTACTTTAGTTGGATTATCGACTTCTTAGAGTCGAAGAAAGCTTCGTATATTTATGAATAAACAGTATTGAACATCTTCCAAAATTTTGTACTCGTACAATTAAACAATATCTTCCTGTTCGACAATTATAAAACATTGAATTAAAAATGACAATAAAGCAATGATGAATTTTTACTTCGTTGCACATAGACCGACAAAAATATTATAAAGAAACAAAAATAAGAGAACCCTAAAACTAAGAACGATTACCTATCAAGTTTCAGCGGTTAAATTACATTGAACAAAATTGAAGCTAAATTTTACAATAGTTTCCTATCTAGTACATACTCATAGCTATTTACATTTTGAATTAGTCTTTCATAAACCCACTGCTTCCTTATAAACCACTACGTTTACACCGAAATGTTCCGCCTCTGAATATTTTATGCGTCCCACGAATAGCCATTCGAAATCATGGATATACTATTGAAACGATCTGGATGCATAACGACAGATAATCATATTCAGAGAACAGTGTATGCATCGATCGTTATTGTCATCAAGTCATTTGACCGTATCATAACACTAATGTTCCGAGCAGACCGTGGATTGCGGTTGAATATTTAATTTGTGCCGCTGCTACGTTTCAATCGGAAAACGAGAGGCTATTCTTCAAACTGGGAATATTGAAAGTTGTTAATTATGTGTACGTTGTTAACTGCTCTTTCTGTTTGGTTTCAAGCGTTCTGTTAACTTTGCAAGAACGCAATACGAAAAACGTCACCGAAATCGTGTGATGAATAACGATCTAGCAATATGCTTATAAATAGCATTCTCACGTGATTAATGTAAAGGAGCAATTAATTTTTAATGATCACTTGCAATTAGTTTTAAATTAAATGCGTGGCCTTCGAGCCTTCATTAATTACATAAACTTGCAATTCTCGCCAACTCGTTTTAACAATTTCTATGGTAGCTGTGTTGTGTTCCCAATAAAATAAACACAGGGTTTTTTTTTATAACGCAACATAAGTTGAAGGATACATTTGAAAATGTAAGATATACAAAAATGTAATATAAGTCTGGATGACTAATTTTTTGAATTGTTGACCGAATAAACATGAACAGTGGGTAATATTTCATAGGCCAAAGCGTTAACAGGATCCTCTGCTCTTTTCAATGTGATCAGAACGTAAATCTGAAGGTATTGGTTGACTGAAGTAGCACCGCTTCAAATTTGTTCGATAAGGAAGCAAAAGGGAAACGAATGGATGGATAAAATAACGAATTATGCAAACGAATTCGAATTCCATTAAGAAAGTTAAATCTATTCTTCAAACTTCTAGATGTACACTTCATCAACTTTTTCGAAGAGTCCCACGGCGAACACGTTGAATGGTAACCATGGAAAATTGGGTAAACCCGGACGCTGGAATATTTCACGTTGTCATCAAAGGATTAATTGAAAATGGAGATGACATTGTCGCCGCTTGAAAATTACCGGGAATGTGGATTAACGGAGCCCCAGGTATAAACGTGTGTGGGCAAACGAACCAGCACGCCAGAAACATTGTTATACCATTGTGAAATACTCGACCGCGTTACTAGGTTGATTTTGCAAACATACTACAAACTGAACTTACATTCCGTGCAAATGCTCGCCGTGAACAGGGAAATTCAAACAGTAGTTGAGACCTAAAGGGAGTTCATTTTTTATTAGAACTGTGCCCATTCCTTTTTCTCGGTTAACTGCGAACTTGATAAAGGATATAATTACTTATCTTTTATGTTACTTCGAATGGGAGACAGATAATTAAATAGGCAATATTAGGGGAAGCAGTTTCCTTCTATTTCACAAAGCGAAAAGTAAATATTATTTAAATACCACAACTATTGAAATGATGTCTCTGTGTAAAATATTATTTCTTATCTGCATTGATTTATCATTCAATATTGTACGATACTGTTCAGAATTAATATAAAGATTGGAGAATTCGTTTACAAATAATTGCTTGCCCGTCCTTTGTATATTATTACAGAATTGAACCATCTATTTTAAATAACACGTAAAAATGTTGCGATTAAAGTTTCGATACAGAAAACAGAAGAGTATTTCCAGGTGTTGCAGTGAAATTGTAGCGACGACAGGATAACAATCGGAATTTCTAATTTTCGATGTCAAAATATTTTACGCAGTCATCAGTGGATTAATTGAAAATGGAAATGTCGCCGGCTCTGTTCTGCAATTGCGGGGCTATAGATGGACGTAACAGTAGGCGTGAATGCATGATAGTGCAAACGAGAGTAATAGCCATTGCATTTCAAAACAAGCGGCCGCGTTGCACTTTCGTAGGCTAGCGTGTACTCGTTCGCTAATTAGTTTATTCGTCCTATTATTATTTGAAAGCTTCCCGTTGAATATTTCCTGCCGTTTCGTACAAATGAACGCAAATAATTGCTATCTTCTTTCCAGGTGACGGGAACGCGCAGGATAAAGGATACAAAATAATAAATATGGTAACTAAAAATAATCGAAGCCCGTAATATTCTAATGATTCGTATACACATGTTTGCCACTGCGTAGTTATTAACACCCATACTAGATTTTTCCAGATGCACCAACGCTAACAATAAAATTTTGCAACATATAAATAGAATTTACACGTTTTCGTAGAAAGGAATATAGAGCGTACAAAAGGACGTGCCACAGCACAAACATGCAAGGGGAAAATATTACACAGTATAGGACTACAGTAAAACTTTGTTTATCTGCACTCCATTTATTTGAATAAGTTAATGCTCAGTTTCAAATATAGGAACTCCTTGAGCCTTTATGGATAGAAGAAATATGTCCAAGGAAGGTTCAACTCGACACAGACAAACTCACAGACGTGTTAAACTCCGATTTTATAAACTTTAGCTTCTTTTATCGCTACTCAAGAGTACAGGTAGGAGTGAGAGCTAACCGAGTCTATTATTATCAAAACTATTCGGTTATAGTAGCCATCGCGTCATCTAGACATGTCCGGTTAAACGAAGTTCTACGGATGTGATCCGACCTGGTGATCCACTACAATGTAATCGATAGAACGATAACAAATAAGAACTATACTTATTGCTTGCGATTTAATAATAATCCGCGATACGGGGAGGACGATAACGGAACGAATTGACTGAATAAAATAAAACGTAGCAGCAAATGAATGGATATACATATCAAAGGTCTCGTAATTCGAACGCGTAATCTTCGGTGTCGGTGTATTCTGGACGCTCGTTAAAGGATTAACTGAAAATGGAGATGGCATCAATGTTGGCTTGGAATTGCCAGAATGTAGATGAATACAATGGCCGGTACAAACGCGTGTGCGCACGCGAATGAACATGCGACAGACATTGTTATTCCGTAGCGAGACAGTCGACCACGTTACACTGCTAATTTCAAAACGCACCGCCGAACAGTTGACGGCGTAATTCGCGACTGTAACGTATGTAGATGTAGAATCAAAACACGTGTTTGATAGGAATAACCCGACTAAAATTTGGACACCCAAAGCTCACTCACTAGCATCTTCTAATCAAGGGCAATCATCCCCAGTATGGTGTCTGTAATGCCATTATTACTGTAAAACGCATAATTGGCTCTTCTCGGAGAAACTGTATTAGATTAGGTACTATAAATTATACATATGTTAATTGTGTAATGAAACTATGTAACCACGTCGTTAATGACCAGTATTAGCAGTTGATGCAAAATTAAACTGTGCAAAACTGGAAACACTTGCTTATCGTGTAACAGAGAATCATTTGGCGCGCAAACCACTGTCCTGGCGAAAAATGAAAATCCGTGTATTGTCGATACGTGACCACGCGAAAATAGGGGATGAAAATTGCGGATGAACAGCGCGGCCCAAGATTATCGACACGGAAGTTTCCATCCCTCTCCAAAAGGTCTCTGTAATGATATCAGGTATATCCACCGTATAGATAAGACGTTCGAACGAAAGGATATTAGTGAATGTTCATCTGTGTGGAATATCCATATTGACGACGAGTGCCACAATTTGCGATGCAATTAATTAAGTTGACCATAACGTTTTTTGGTGGAACATGTGTGAAACAGAGAGAACAGATTTACGTTGGAGTTATTATATAGAATGTACTAGTAATTGCGAAGAGCGTGATTTTTTTAATGAAAAATTCTTTCATTCTCTATTTGATTCAAGCCGATTTCATAAATAAGGACGAGACACTCATGGCACATATATATGTATATTATATATATATTATTGCACATATATAGTTCATTAAAAATCGATCCCATAAATGTAAATAATGAATTCGTATTTTTTATTTATTGAGGACACATTTATATTTGAGCAATGTTATATATTAATTTTAGTGAGAGAGAATTGAGGAAAAGAAATTAAATTCCAAAATTATGCTTAGATACGTTTCATTTTGTTTCTAGCGATACTTGCCAGCGATTTACGCTGTGCAACTCATTTACATGGTCCATAGAGGAAGCCAGCTATAAAACAATCTTTAATATCCGCTATCTGGAATCGGTATCAGTTCAACATCTCTAAACTTTCAGAATCACTTCCGTTATGGTGCACTTAATTGCCAAGCGATTGTTGGAAAGACTATGAAAGTACAGATTAACGGCGTTGGTGCGCTCATTTATTTGCAAACAGATGGAAAGTATAACGTAATTATCGAACTTCATTTTGATACTATTTCATAAATGTTTACTGTATCAAAGGAAACTTTGTTATAGTAATATACGATGGGAGGAAAATTCGGAATGCGTAAATTCTATGCATTATATCTCTACCATATTCTATCATAAATATTTTTCTATCAATAAAGTGTTCTACCATTACGTTGAAAAATTTTTCGCCGTTCTTCTCATGTGTTCTCCTTTTTTACTAAAATTTGACATATCATATTAACATATGCGTATTAAAAAAACTAGTAAACCATTCACGCAAAAGTAAATATTGGTAATATTTATTACCTTTTTTATATAGAAATATTTTCCCCGACATGTTTTGAGCGTGGTAAAAGTTTTTAGCAAATTTACACTTTATATTCAATATTATTAACTTACGTGAATGTCCTTTCAATGAATTTCTTGAAAGATGTAATTGACTTATTGTTTATAAAATTTCCAGGGCGATTCAAATTTTCCTTCCCAATTTTGAGAAATATTCAAATTTAAGAAAATGTTTGCAGTGCCGTTTCAAGGATCCTAAAATAGGTTTGTGAAACATAATGTTTAAAAGGCAATCACGTATTAACATACTTGTGTTAATGCTTCAAACGCGATTATTCCAGCCCAATGAGTTCAACCATCCTTTGCAGCTTACTACATAGAATAGATATATATGTATGTGCATATTGCATACGAATCTACCCTCTGTATGTAACAACCTTTTTATGCATCACAGTTAACACTCTCTCTTGCATTTAATTTTAACTCGATGTTCCACTAATTGTGCACAAACGACCAGCATTTCAAATTGATGCCTTTGCATTGTATATTTTATTACTTATAAAATCGCACAGATCAATTAACCTCGTAATTTCTTAAGTAAAACTGTAAAGGTAGCCAAATTGGTGAGCTTATATTATCAAAGATGAAATAACGAGCTTAAAGTTTTCTTTAAGAGAACGTGTTTTCCTTTAAAATGAAATTATTCTTTCCGCCTTTTTTCCCTATTCAATCTCCTTAAAAATCATATCGGACTGCCCAGTGAATTCAATTAAAAATTGACTTTAAACAAGCTTTGGAGAATTTGTAAAACCAATATATACTTTTTAAGTCGCGCACACTTTATCCGTTTCGAGCGTTCTGAAATGAACTTCAGACGTGTCCCGTGCTTCACAATAAAAAGCTATTGAAGAACCTCTGGAGCAACAGTAATCACAATTCCACTTGGAAATTAATTTACTACGATACTTAAAAGATATCATCGACGCTGTCGCACGAGCTCTTCGCTTGGATGTATGTATTACTAGTTCGGGTTACAATCCTCGCGAGCACGATGTCTCGCGTGTATTTCCTCGAGCAAAGTTCATCCCCAGACTTTCCCGCGTATACGTATCCGCTACTCACCACCCTACGCGAATACACTCAACAGGTTAGCACGCCCGCACACAACTTAGTGATACCGTACATCCAGCGGAATTTGTTTTGTTTCTCTCTAGCACGGCCTGCATTTTCCAAAGGCAAGCAAAGCAATTAAATCAGTAACGATGAACTTGTCCCGAGCGGAGTCACAAGAGAGTAGCCCTTCACGGAAAGCTCGTTGCGGCTCGCACTTCAGATAAGTGCACACTTGTACAGCAACGTTCACCCCGCGGAACAATGAATCTCTTCCGCATCGGTGACGGCGCGTTCGCGAAAAATTGCCCTACAATGCGATGGGGGACGCGGGGAGGAGGGGGCGTAGCGGTGAAAATAAATTCACTGAAACAGAAAGATGCACATTACGTAAGCAGCCGTTAAGCTATCGAACTTTGGAGACGAGTTACGAGATTACAGCGAGCCTGTGCTCCAAGTGCATCGTTTAAAACGTAAACGTCGCGCGTTTTTCCTTCCCCTGGTATTCCGTTTCGCTCGAGAAAATGGTACGCGTTGTGCACGTATCTCCATTTACTTTCAACCTAACGATAACAATAGTGCAGGGGACAGTGCGCGATTATGAAGATGCGATCGAGCTTAAAGACACCACTCACGCATTAGTCACACCGTGGAACAAGGGAACGGCATTACATCTTATACACAGGATTTCCAAATTTTGATCAATGATGATAACGACGAGAACGCGGAGTCCTCGAATCGAGTCAGCGGGGACGATAAAAAGCATCGGTTACAGATTGCGAAGAGCCACGAGAATGGAATGGATTCGGCGAAAGGAGGGACCGACGAGGGGGGTTAAAGGTGAAGGGAGGAAGAGATGGAAGAAGAGCGAGTTCGTATTAAGGGTAATGGGCATTATCTCCATCGATCCCGGCTCACTATTCTACCACCCGACTCCTACCTCACCCATCACCCACTATTCCAGTGCTGCAGGATAGCTTGTTCGTTCCGAGTTGGTCAGAGCAAAAACGCATGGGAATTCATCCGTCTATGGTGAACGGCAGATCGTAAAATGCGGGTGGCTCAACCGAGTGATATAGGTGTGCGCATGCGTGAATACCGGGAACACCGGTTTTTCTCTCTTGGAGGAACAAAAAACGAAAGCAAAAAATGATTACCCATTGAAGTCAGTGGATTTGTTAATGCGCCGTTCGTTCTTTTGCGCGGCGGTAATTGAAAGAGAGAACCGGTGTCGTTTTTTAAGGGTTCTCTTTTTTCTCTATCCGATCGAAACGCCTATTACCACCCTTAACGCGCTGCCAATTAAACCGCAATTTACAGTGCTCCCTGGCGAACCAACGACGAACGATCAATTGCGGCCGGCTTATGAAACTTTCGACGCCGATACGTAACGGTGCCCGCCGTCGCGTCCTGCCCAAACGAACACACAGCGTGTCGATCTCCATTGTTTACCGCTAAATATTCACCGGAACACGGGCAAATCCGTAACTACAGATCGGAAGAGAAGTACCTGTTTGAATGGTGGCAAATCATACGCGACGCCCGGAAAATCGATTTTGTCGCCTCGCGAACCAGTGAAACTTTTAAACGGAAACGTCAGTTACAACACCTCCGACGCGCCGCTCGACTTTTCTATTTCCCGGCCAAAAAAAAAAATGTCAATTCTTATTTTCGAACGGCGCGTTGACCTACGATTCAGCCCGACTCGAGGAAATCCGGCACGTTCTCCACTGTCGCCCCGAGTCATCAATCTGTGCGGTTCAATCGGCACCAGTTGGATTGAACAAGCGAAACATACACGTACCAAATATGTCTACCAACGACGTATACGAAATCTATCGATTGTAGTTGCGATCGGCCCCCATCGGTTGTGGCGGTGGGGGCTCTGTTTAATCAGTATAAATTAGGGTGTGGCGTTCGTTAGGACTTCAAAGTAGACAGGGTGTTTCGTGAATCGTGATAGAACCGAGAAGGAGAGGATACGTGAGGTAAACGTAGACCGAAAATGTAAAATAGGATTTGTTCATATCGGTCATCGTTTTCGAGAAAATTCAGATTCAGATTCATGCGCTTAGATACAAATCTACTTCGTCTGGCCACAATGTCCGTAAACATTTGTTGGAACTTTAACGTACATATAATAAGCAGTAAGTTATGTGTAAACGAGAGGAGTAGCAGCTGTTGGGGAATGGATTGGTTAAGCGTGATGACCACCGCGCCGCGTGCGACGATTTCGGAAACGTCCGAGCTTTACGTTTGTTTTAATTCGCGACTGCGAAGATTTGTGTGCTTCGGCAGTCGCGAAGACGAGTTCACGCATAACACGCAACAGCGACAGACGTGACAATAACTGGACATTATATTATAGAATAAAAACGTCGGTACGTCGAATACAGTCTTTATAATTTATTAACAACATACCCGTACCGAACAGCAGCAGTGGTTAAGCGGATTGAACGAACCAAGCAGTAATAAATGATTGTGTACTGCACGAATTTTCTGTTCCATATATTTTCGACTTTCCTTTACCTTAGGAGTCTCCTCTCTTTCGGTTGTACGCGAAACACCCATATATACATATAGCCGTAGAGGGCAACTGATATTCGTTCTCTCCTAATTTTTCAACCCTCCTTCAATAGTGGTTTCTCGCCTGTACGAGCAGCGTCGAATGGAAAGGGGGTGACGGTGACTAATTGTTGCAAAGTCGATCGTGATACGTCCATCCTCGTAAATCTGATTGGCTTCGCTTACCGACCCAGCTCGCAATCTCGCCGGTATGATCGCTCGACGTCGCACTTGCATCGCGCCACGCTCAATTCGTGACGGCCCGGCGCTGTGAGATTTTCAAAATCGATCGTGGTTCCCTTTCGACGATTCAACGATATAAAATAATGGCCCGAAGACGGCGCCGTCTTCAGCCGGCTGAGATTTTATCGCGCCATTCTGAACGGAAACCTTCGTGAAACGTTAAGAATCCAGTGGCAGAAATGATGCGTTTGGATTACGGTGACCGATCAAACTGCCGCGGAATTGTAGCTCTCGAATTATCACTTAGCTGGACGGAATGGTTTTTTAACTGTACGGTTCGCTCGACTCACCCTTTTTTTTTATCGTGCACTGTTCACCATGCACGCTCGTTACAATCGAAACGCCGTTCGATTTGCTTTGCTTTGCGCGATTTCCAATTACTTGCACGTTACTTATGCTTGAGAGGAAACATTGATCGTTGTCGAATCTGTACGTTCGGCTCGCGTTAGTCGAGCTTGGGATAACTTGCTTTGAGAAATTTCGAGAATATAATAAGCATTTAACCCTTTGGCGATTGCCTTCTTATAACTGTGTAATCGTTTCCTATGATAGTATATCAGTATTGACATTATTTATACAAATTTTAACTCGGGTAACTAAACGGAGTATCTAAAGTGTTTATTGAGGAGAGTCTTAGTTTTGAGTGTACCAGAGAGTTAGGTTTGAAATTACATGGCTATTTATTATACAATTTGTGTGGAGTTGAAGATCAAAGAATTTCATAAGCGAGTTTATTAGAGAATTATTGGAAAAATTCGATTGTGACTATCTGTATGCCTGCTACTGGTTGATTTAATTATTATGATGCCGTAAGAATAAAAAATCGGATAAAATAAATATTTGTACATTTGATAGACAAGTTTGCAATATAGTAGAGATTATTTACCGAAAGATATGTTAAAAAATGCTACTATTTTGCATATACTATGTATGATGCAAAAAATTTAGAATCCGAGCACTCAAAATATAAAGGTAAGATTGACATGATTCATTCGTAAATTGTATAAATACGATAGAAATTTCAACTAGCCTACGTTTCGTTAAATCTACTAATAGCGCTAAAAGAAATATCAAGATGATAAATTATTCACATTAATTTTCGTTGGAAATGAAGTACACGTGTATTTTATTTTACGTTTCCATCTTTGCACTTTCTACTCTTCCGCTTGATGAAAGCTTGTTAGCCTGGATTACACTTTCTTCAATCCTATTATACTTGCGTAAATTAGACACGGTGTATATCGCGGGAATTATGGATAAGTATAGAAGAAGGATTGTACAAGAATATTACTCAAGCTGAGAAAGTATTACAACCGAAAAAGGCAAGCGAACAAGTGGTGACAGAAGTTCTCACAGTAGGAGTTATCTTTCGTGGCGACATCCCACAGCTTCACGGAAACCAGAAAATATCTGAATCGGAACGCGACGCGACATTGGCATCCCTTGTTTCAGTTCCTCCACCTTCTCCGCTTCCCCTTCCTACCCCATTCCTTCACTGCGCCCTCCTTAATCTGAACAAGCCTTTTCCGATAAGTAGATTCCTATCGAAATTATCTGGAGCATCCAGTTACATTATTATTGCTTTTGAGATATGGGAGCCCGATCTAGTAACCAAATTCCTCGGAACTTGTCCTCGTATACAGAACCACACGAACTTCCTGTCAGCTTCTGTTCGATCTAGACGCAGAGGGGTGTAATTTCGTAGCTGGTAGCATTAAATTGGCCGTTTCAGTTCACTGAATTCTTTCAGTTTAGATTTCAATGTGAAATTTCTATAAACGTTATTCCTACGATTGCACGAAGAATATTCTGATAGTGTTTGTGAATGCAAAAAAGATTTTATAGTAAGTATTACAATTGCAAAGCTCATTGCTGCTTTTTTACTAAAAGTGTCTTTTGTTACATCAACATTGTTGATATTCAATACGCCATACTAATTTCATTTCCCCTGCGACATTCCTTCAAACGATAACACATTTTTTATCAATACATTCAAATAAAATACAATCATATAAGTTGTTTTACTGAAAATTCGCTTTAGGTATAACTGTTTACACTGTTTGAAATATTTCTTACAGACTTTGTTATCTACGTAATACTCCTAATACTTAACAACCGCTTCCGCATCACCCAATAATATACATAGCTTACTCTCAAATATAAAATCTATCAGTGGATACAGTCTTATGGGAATATATCACGAGGAGACATCAAACGGATTTAAGCATCGTCCCTTTAAAGGATCCGAAGGTGCAGCGTTAAGGGAAGTTGCTCGACAGAGCCGTAACGAAAAAGTATACGGATAATCGGGGGAGGAGAGCGATGAGATTATTGTAGCACTAAGAGAAGGGTGAAGTGTAACGTTTCACGCGGCAGAACCCGCATGACGTAGCATTAAGATAGCATCCTTTTCCCAGAGAGAGTAATAAATACGCAAACAAACTTTGCTCGTTAACCTATCGGGGATTCGACAGACCGGGGTGGCCGTTTTCACCGAATACGTGAATCAGATAAAAACCATCCATCTTGGGTAAACGAACAAAAAATCTTGCCTCGCATTCAGAACTCGTTAAAGATGTGAGGGGCAGCTTTCAACCTGAACTTCGACGGCATTAAATTGGTGAAAGGACTTGGAAAGCTTTGTTGCTATTAATTTCACTCATACCATTACTTGATACTAATGGTAATAAGCTTACGGTGCAAGAAATATTTTCGTTATAACGACAGACTGTCTGTACAGCTTTATACTTCGTATTCATCCAAAATGCTTTTGGCGGGGACAAGAATTAAGCCGCAATCTTTCGAATATCGGTTTCTCTGTTTCGCAGTGCGGGGATATTAAAATCATTAATATTTTGCTTGCCAACCCTTTCATTTTCTGATTAAACGGTTTTCTTGTATTACCATTGCAACCACAGCGAGTGCTATGACGAGAATCCGAAAGTCAATTCCGGCGTCATTGTTAAAATATTTGCATCCGTGTAGATATTATAATTGAAAAGTATTATGACCGCAGATAAAGAAATCGTAGAGAAGCGATTGCCTCAATCATAAACGTTGATTTATTTCGTTTTCGCCAGTCTCCTCGCGTATTCTCCATCGCAAATGAGAATTAAATTTTTTCCTTAGAAAACCATTCGTCTTAATTACCACACCTATAATTAGCCCTACTCGAGTTCGAAAAACTGTCAAAGCATTCAAGGATAAAAATGTCACGTCGGCGACGGTTCCTTCGTGGGACTCATTTATATCTTAATCACGTGCGAGGTTTCATCGTCCGATCAGCAGCAATGATGAATATGAATTCGTTCGTGAGCCCTCGCATTGCCGAAGTCTTGAACGAGAGCACACGCCGCGATGGAAAGTGGTATTTTGTGTAATACCTATCTTCAAACGCAGAACTGTTCTATCTCATCCTATTTCAGCTCCTTTTCTTCGTCTCTCCCCCTGTCCCTCCCCCGATCACACCCTCTCTCTCCCTCTTCTCGTATTCTCCATCTATCTTCGTTCGCCGAGAGTAATTCAATTCACGGAGCGGAGTGGAAGCATCAAAATATTAGCATATTGATCAGCCTACCTCTGGCTGCTCTCTTAAATCCACGAGCGTGAAACGCACTTAATGCGACCAACCACTTTGGCTGTTGCTGCACCCGATGCAATATCCGTCGCCTGTTGCGATCGTCCATATTGTACCTGATCTCTGCATAGCGATACAAGTTTTCGAAGAAAGGTATTACGTTAATAAGCGCCCCCCCCCCCCCCCGACCCTACCTACCTGCCGGATACCGATGATGTGATGAAACTTTAACGCGATAAAAAGTACGCAAACTCGAGGGGATGCGATGTCATCCGCCGTATTCACTTATCCGCTAATAAGTTGACTGATGCAAAGCACGAGGAAACTTTTATTTTAGGGTGTGAGAGTGAAGAAGAATCGGGGAAGATAAGTTCTCTGGGAGGCAATGCTTGGCAGCCGGGGTGCTGATTAATCTGTAGAAATGGGTTTAAATAAGGAGCACGAGGTAGAAACACAAATTTAATATTGTAGTTGGCGAATTAATGTCGTTGATTAGGTGTAAGGTGTTCGTAATAGATATGGTAGATTTTAATTGGTCAAATCAATTTTAATTAAGTATAAAGCTGCTTCTGGAGTATTAATTATACATAGAGAGAGGATAAATAAAATTCATAATAGTACTACATGCGATATTGCAGCTGTCAAATTTAATTTAGTAATTACGTGGAAGCTGTACATAAATGCCTATTATCTATATAGTAATTTCATGGTTTTTCTAATTTGTGAATTTTTAAGCACACGCTTTTAATCACAGAGTGTCACGTTTGTTCATGTTGTATCAAACTTTTACCAACTTTTGAATGAAAACTAAATGTCAATACCAAAGCAAGAACGCTATAAAGTTTTATATATCGTAAGGTAAATGAATTTGTCCACTTGTCAGAGGTAAAACACCATCGCCTGATTGGATGAAAATAAATTTTTTACTCGTTTAAAGCAGTGAACAACCGACAATGCGAAATGTTATTACAAAAAAAATTGATTCACTGAATATTCATACTCTTTGGATAATATACATCGCAAGTAAAATCCTTTTTACTGCAGCCAGTTTGCTCGAAGAATGAAAGTTATTGTCAGGGGACGAAGACCAAAACGGCGACACGTGAACGTGCCTAATGACCACAAATTTTAACGCAAGGGCAGTGTGCTTCAAGAGAGAAACGATGTCCGCGCTTGTCTTTTGAAACGACCCTCCCGCGCCACGCGACTGTCTGGTTAAGGCGAAATTCACGCTACAAGTAATTTTCGTGCTCATAATAGAATTCGTTCTATGTATAAAACCCTTGAAAAGTCTGAAAATAATATACATAGACGGTCGATGTTTCAAACGCTGACGTTTCCAAAGAGAAAAATCGACGTACACGTAGAAGCGAATTAATTTACCGTGCATTCAAGTGCCCTCCAATATTAAACGCTTATTTCGATTACAACGGGAATCGACCTAATTACGGATCGAACGTTTTCGGGCCAACACGCCGATTAATAGGGGCATGGTTTAATGAACTCAACCAATAATGAAAATGAATGTTTTCAATTAAGTAGTAACGAATCGCGTTATCCGCGCAAATCTTTCCGAGTTCACAATAAAATTAACGATGAACGAATTGTCGATGCCAATTTACATACTACAAGCGAATTAACTATCGCGTACCACAACTGACACGCCATAATTTATATAATTTATATCGGTGATTAACATGATCGCGATCAAAACCGACCCATGTAACCGAACGAGTTTCGTGCCGTTCAATTATGTTGTCGCCGATGTTTCATTAAATCGCTCTATTTTAATTTAAAAAACGAAAACCATGGTATTGTCGGAACAGCAGTATATTCAACGTGCATTGTATTATAATAAATCAATAGCCAGTGGCTTTATTACCGGACTGAATTGTACAGTCGGCCGAATAAGCGATTTCGGTGACACATCGATCGAAACCATTTAGAGTAGATCGTGTACCTCAAGGTGCGAGAAATCGACTCAGTCGGCGAACATGACTTCCACATCCGGTTTAAAGCTGCTGCTTTACGGCTAGATGTACAGGGTTGTGATCAAGTCAGCCAGCTAACCTGTACAGAGTTGGCAACCTAGTCAGCCAGTCAGTCAACTAAGCAGCTGACACCAGAACAGATACTATACGGGTTCGACACCTGCTACTTTCAGAAGCATTCACCATTAAACCGTGAAAACGTAAGAATAGGCTGCATAATTACAGACTTCCTGTAATAATAACGACTTAAACGCACATCGATTTAATCCATATTGTTTTATATGGATTTGCAACAGGAAATGGACGTAGATTTCGGATTATTCAAAGTAGAATAAGTGAGTAACGTTGTTTTACAATTTCGCATTAAAAAAGGGACGGAATTTATATAGTCGTTTACGCTTTTACTTTGCTTAGAGTGAACTTAACTTTGTCACAGAAACGTTGGCAAATCGAATCCAAGAATTTAATTTATATTTTGATTAAAGCTTTTTTCATATTTATGGAGAAAAAAATAATGGACTTGGAACGGTATTTCCTTCTTATCTTTTCTTACGGAGCTTTTTATAATTGAATGTTGTATACTCTTTTAAGCGTGCGAGTGTTTTCTTGTATCCTTGTACTCATACGTGCAGGTATTATTTTAACAAATGCAGATGAAACACTGGGAGGCCAATGGGAAATAAAAAGAGAGAACCATGTTTTGTCCATTGCAATAAAATGGAATTTAACAGTCGAACACTAGGTGTATAGTAACAGTGACCTTTTATTAAACGAAAACCCGAAAATTAATATAAATTTTCAAATTGTTTCAGTTAGAATCTTTCAGTTACATTTATTATGTGCAACACGGTAGAATTAATTTATTAGGAAGTATATAGATATACAATTCCGTAGCTTCAAAAGAAACAAGAACAGAAATAGACTGAAAGAAATAAAATGAATCGAAAATAAAAGAACGTGCAATAATATCGCCCTTTCCTATTCAATGTTTCACACTTGGCACAATCTATTCGTAGACTCAAACAGAAGAGAAACTCTTGTGTGATCGCACCATTAAGAATCGGATTAAAGCGTTTATGCACTTTCAGCCTTAAACAATACTAGAGCTGAAAGTTCCATGAATTCTTGCGCGTTCATATACGAAACTAAACGACACAAATATGTTCATTGTAATTAATGTATGCTCATTTAGGATTAAAATTAAAGCAACGTGCGTAGGAGTACAGAACAAAGCCAGTTTCCAATACTGACACCTTATTAAAATAACATACAAATGAAATAAATAATTTGATCTATTCTCAATGTCTCAGCCTGTGAAAATAGTTTGTCGACTGAATGTAATATGCAGTGCGGGACAAAACTATTTGTACGGTCAAAGTATGGACAATGAAAAGCTTTGATGTTCTTATAAACCACAAAATAATACACTTCACCTATATTATACTTTATGTTGTACTATTAGAAATATTGATTGTTATTAATGTTACTGTATAACATGCGGTTACATATGTGCACATTTACGCATATTTGTTAATGAAGAGATTCAGCTTACTTTACAATAATATGATACGAGATATTTTATAAGTAATTATTCGCCCCCCCCACCATTTACTTATTGATTTGCAACAATGTTAGAAATGGGGGTGTCTCGCGCCGAACACGCAATCAATTGTTCCCGCGGCATCACACGATGCGCAAAAAGGTCCCATTATCTCGAATCGAAGCAAAGAAAGAGAGAATTCGCGAGCAACGATCACCGGGCCATCTTTTCGGTGAAAAGAAATCCGCGTCTGGTGTCGATCGAATCTAGCTGCGGGACTTTTTCTTACGAATCGTCTTTCACGGCTAAGTCTTTCTCATGCCAAATTTTAGATTTATCCCGTCGCCAAAAAGGGGTCAGATTTTGCTCGAGCAGTCAAGGCAGCTGGCCAACTGCACGCAAATCCACGCGATTTTCCACGTGTAATCCACGAGACCTCGATCCGTAAAAGCGGATAGGGGAGGACAGAGAGGAATTCGAGGAGGTTCTCGATTCGTGCGTCGTCCACTTCCGTCATTCTTCGTTTCAACGATGTATCTTGGTGTAGCTGGTGCACCCCTCCCCATATCCTGTCGCTGATCCACTATCCTTAGATATCGTTGAATATCTCTGTCAATCACCGAATGTCCTTTGTTCCAGGACATTATCAGAGACCCATTTCGTGTCGTCGCTCGGACGTATCTACCTTGTATCCCTCCGCCCTTTCACCCTCAATGTCGTGCTACGCACCGCGTGTCATATACAAAAAAACAACGGGGGTCGAACGTGACTGTTTGATACATCCACTCTCCGTTTTTACCAGGAGAATGCTTTCTAAGAGCCGACCAAGGGCTCGTTCTCAGCCAAAACAATATCATTTCATCCCCCGGTATGGGGTTTTCCATTCTCTCTCGGGTCACTTCTTCGGACACGACAGGTAGTGGTTCCGGTTCTCGCCTGGCAACGCGGCGATGTGGACTACGCTCGACAGTCATTCGGTCCTCTGGGTCTCGGCTATACCAGAACCTATACGACTGGCTGGACTGCAACACTAGTACCACCGCCAGCCCATACCCCTTCGTCTCCATCAAGTTTAACTTGGCGCAGCGAATTTCCAAGTACCGTTTTACGAGTTTTCGTTGCCACTGGGAATAGACGGATCAGTCGTTACGCCGCTCGGTAAATGTTGTTACCGAAGTGACTGCTCTACCCTATACGGCGCAGCGAGTCGTCTCTATGGAACCGGTCAGATAATCAATTTTGCAGCGAGATTACAATTCGTTTGCCACGCTGCCGGAAACACCGCTATATCGTTAATTAGCTGCAAATCGGTTTTACTTTTTCACTGCGATCCCTGTTTCGCCAGATTTGTTGCGATCCGTGATTGGTTTCGCGAATTCTACTCGATCCGATCTCGTGCATTTGTTATTTTCCCTTCTTTTTGCCTCTTTTTGCTCCTTTTTGCGGTGCGATAGTTTAACGATATTTTCCATGGTTTTTTTTTGTTCTGTTACTGTTGTAACGGAATGCTACGAGCGAACAAATGTTTGTTTCACACCCTTTTTTTAGGTGTTATCTCGTACGCGTGAGGATTGTATTGTGGGAAGACGAGAGTAAATTTGTGGTGCGTTTAATTTTTGGCATAGTAATGGGAATCAAATATTTATGTTACTATGAAGAATCAATTTTTTAATTTGTGGGGCAGTGGTATCACCACACAGAAATCGTTTATGCATAAATAATTTTCATACATTTCATGTGGAGGATATTTATATAGCAGCGTATTGAAAATAATTATTTTTATGTCCTGGTATGTATGTTCCATTCAATCACGTAAAGTTTGAAAACATAATGTGCATATTATAATAAAAATGCATAACTAGTATTACGCATTTGTATTATGCATTTACATACATATATCCATATACGACTAATTATATAAGATTTGTTACTGCATACGTTAGACATATTAATGCAATACAAACGTATGTACTGAAAGAATGAATGTCGAGAAATTATAATGGACACAGCCATGTATAGACATAAGTTCCTTTCAACTTTATGAGTGAGTTGGTGCCTTCAGGTATTGAATTTTTTACCGATATGGATCGGGCATAGACTAGCATACAGTATAAAGTAGAAATTACAGTAGAACCACTTACGTTTCATTATTTTTACGGGCTTCAAGCTATCTAGTATCGTTAATATAATGTTATACACAAAAACATTTTACGACATTCTGTTTCGAACTATCTTCGACTTATTAAGTACTAAACCGTGCTAAAGATTTCCCTTGCTACCATGCGGGTATTGACAATCATTTCTGGCTATAGCTTGGGGGGACGTAGTCACGATAATTTTACACGTCATCGCGATAACGTGCAACGTCACTTTCCCTATCCAGCACAATGATCAGTGCAATAGGTTTTACACGCTTATCGGTCAGTCGCACAGCTCACCTTGCAACAAACGGTTTATCCAAAAAGGAATTGTCTATTGAATTTCGATATTACATTTTTACAGAGCTTACTTTTACAGAGACATGATAAAACACTTTTCCATCTCCTATAGGTACTGTATTCACCATTATATTAACACGTTTCAACGAAAGCCACCAAAAAATAATTCGAAACGTTGAAAAGCACTCACTTACCTCGAAACTATACCGCGAATAACAGAAAGAATAACCAGCTCGTAACTTACTGTCAGACCCGATCCAGCACTGCAATCACATTTCTACCAATTACGTTAATCACCCCCAAAATGAACAACGCCAACACTTGCCGTAATATAATAACAAGACCGATCAATGTCATATTCGGAACGCTACCCTCTGCGAACCAAAAGCGTCATTAATTAATAATCAACCTCGAACGCGTCTTTGAACAATGGTAACGAACGGACGGATCACGATAGCACACATGTGCGTCGATAAATCCACGGGACATCAAAAGTAGGTACCAGCCAGAGCTAGAAACAAGCCGCAATCAGGTGGAAGGCGAGGAAAACGTGAAAACTTAAGCGACGCTGAATAAAGTGGCCTCGAAGCAGTCCGTTGGCAGGAGGCCGGCGACGGCTTGGAGGCGACAGGGGGTTGTAGAGGGAATATAGAAAGGCGGGCTGGTTACCACCCCGGCAAGCTACCTACGTGGCATTCAACGGCGCGGATGGTGGTGGCGCGGCCTGGCGCGCCAACTAAAATTGAATCTGTGGACGAAACTTCGGTAACCTCGTCAGGAAACCGAAGCTAAAGCCATCCATCGCCTCCGCTTTCGTCGTCGGCCTCTTTCCCGTCGGCGTGCCCATTGTCGACTTCTGTTCTATCTTGGAAAATTGCTGCCTCCTTCGTTCGTCCCCGCTTCTCACGGTCGTGTTTCCATTTTCCACGATGATTTTGGAACGTCGCGTCGCCGCGACGCAACTGGAAACCGGCGATCCGCCGCCGTCTGCGCGTTTGATAGATCGAGGAGGAGCTGAGCGAAACTCGAATGGCTTGAGCTTCGTTCTTCGACCGGTTGGACCGAACTTTGTTGCTCGTTAATCTCGTTGCTGAGTTTAAGAGCCGTAGGTAGTGGTACTTTAGCGGGAATCGTTAATGCGTCTCGCTCACGAATCTCAAGAGTCTGCTGGATCGATAATCTCAAACTCTTTTTGCTATTGCTATTTTGATTGTTTTTAGGTCGTCACGTTTGGTTGGCTGCACTATCCGTTGCTAGACAATTGTTGGTTTAGATGTAATGCTTAATTCGATTTCACCTTTCGTTTCGTACAATGGTCGATTCGATTAATTTGTACTAAATGAAGATTTTTCCTTTGGAGGGTGCTCTTTGCGTTACACGCGGGCGAAACGGTTGATTTTATTCCATTTCCATCGTACGTTCGTAACGCAGATTCGCCGGGAGTAATTGTGGAATCCGACAATGCCACTTCCCTCGCTGTTCGAACTTTTTCAATATTTTTCAACGTGCTCGTTTTGAGGCGAGCGCACGCCGACACGCTCAAATACGGGAAAAGCTCACGACCTTTCTCTCAATTCAATTTCTGGATTACGACGTTCTTCAATCGCGTTTAAACGAATTTCGCGTACTAATGGACGCTTCCCCGCTATTACAGTATATCGAGCAAGCAAACACGTTTACAAGCACTTAACCTTTCGTCGTGTCTCTATATGCGAATGTATGCATCTGTTGGGATTGGAACGGTTTTCAAAAATCAAAGTGGGGCCACGCAAGTACCTACCTGTGTGTAGTTATTGCAGTAACATTTTTTGGGCAGTGACGTTTGATAAATTACAGTACCTGTTACTAGTCAATGATTTCAGTTATTTTCATTTAATTAACTTTTCGTTCGTATTCCTATGATGTTTGCTTTACGTTCATGTTTTATTATATTGGGTCGTGTTCTGTGGAAGCTAAGTTTAAAACAGCGCAACTCACCACGATCGTCACTTATCTATCTGCTGTGTGTATGCCAGCAATTAAGTTACTGCTAAGCAAAACATCAAAGAAATCGTGGAAAAATTTGTCAAAAACTTGAACTCCATTCACTCTTAATTAACGATAGATAATTGCTCATATTCACCTAGTATATATACACCAAAAAAAACCCGCATTACTTATGAGATGATCCAGTACATTGAAAATTCACCTGAGCAGCGAAAAGGCTATCCACATAAAAACAAAGATACTTAAAATTTCATAAATATTTCCATACCGGTGTGAAAAGAATATGTACAAAGGATTTCGTGTTTCCGCGACGGGCTTAGATTAGAGCACTTTCGACAGACGCGGGAGCCATAACGAAATTTTCATGCCACCGTAAACAGAATAATTTCGTAGGGAATCCTTTACACTTTCGCTACTTCTCCCTATAAAACGCCAGTAAACAGAATTAATTTTCTTATCAGACCGTGTTCCCTCCCCTCGTGGACCTGTTCACCCCGGTCTACCGGTTCTCTCACCAGTTATACATAATTGAACGTTCCATCTCGTCAGCGTGCCGTCCCTTCGTACCGCCAAGATGTCTTTGCCGTCCCAAACGAGTCGTTTGGCCGCGAAACGGGAGTCTTAACACGTCCGTGAAAGCAAAAATTCTTATCCCCGAGGCGGTTGACGTATCCTGTACGTCGCGTGCGTTGTCGGGATAAGTACTCGAAGCGTTCGAACGTGAACCAGCTCGATAGGAGGGAGGACAAAAATAGATAGGGGGGATGGTGGTGGATACATGGGCACGGTAGCGAAGGGGTGGCAGTATCCTCGTGTTTCGACAGCTTTTCACGAAAGAAAGGCCGGTAGTGCTTAATCCTTAAGTAATTAACGGGATTGGTTCACGTCGGAGACCGATACGGGGCCGAATGCCGTGACGTCTGGCGGTCTTCGATAAATTCCATGCATCCACTTGCCTACGTAGCTAACGTGCATGCCACGCAGATAGTATACGTGGCGAAGTGGCACGATGCCGGGACTTGCGCCCTTGTTACGCTCCCACGACACGTACACTTGCGATGTAACGGTAACTACAGTTAGTACGTGCTAAGTGTGCACGGCTAGGGATTGCCCTATTGGCAGCTCTACGTATTCCGCGCTCTGGATTGCACATACGTGGATAAACACACCTTCGAACGATGTCGCGCCACGCATCGCGCTGGTTCTTTTGTTTTTTACCTTTGCTCCTTTCGTTCAAACCGCGGCGATAAGCGTTCTTCGACGCGCAAAGGTTGTGTCCGATTTAATCGTTCGGATGGTCCGATTATTAGGTGACGTAGGATGGTGATTGGTAGTCGATTTTCTTTTCTCTTTTTTTCGTCACTGTGTGCGAGAATGCATTTTAAATGGTGCTTATTAATGATGCTTAATTGCTCATTAAGATTTTGAAGAGGCGTGAGGTTGTTTGACTAGTATGGAATTAGGTTTCTAAGGTAACGCGTTCAGTTGTTGGAGTGAATGAAGCGAAGGTGTATTATTATCTTCAGAAGCAAGAACGATAATTGACGAGGAGTATTGCTCAAGTTGTGAAACCGGGAATCATGACGCAGAATTATTTCTGCTTTTGACTGTCTTTAACGAGCAAATAAGACGTTAATTTTCTCCATTAACAATTGTTTATGATATGTCCTGATTGCTATTAAATGAAAAGAATCGTTGAAACCATTTCTCAATTTTTTAAACATGCGGGCACAATTTCGTAAATGTAAATGCTCGTATTTAAAAAACATCATTATTTAGAATATCATTAGTCAATAATTGGAAAGGAATGTAGTAAACAATTTACACAAGCTTGAGTTTGCAAGAAAGTAAATTTACACGAAACCAACGAATACTTTACTGCAGATCTTAATTTAGATATTATACACAAAATCTTCTTATAAACTGCTGCCTTTTTCTTGAATTGCATTTTATTAATCAGTTGTACATCACAGCGAATGAACAGCGGGTATTAGATATTTTTCATTAAGAATCACAACCATAGAATATACGCTCGCTAATAGTTAACGTAACAACCAAAAATACGAAAATGGCGAATACGTTTGCACGTTCAGTTTTCAAACTTGCGTATACAAAATCAAACGCGGTTTTGAAAGTTAAATTTCGATCTCCTTGCAGCCCTTTTCTAGACGCTCATTTTTCACAATTGATGGCTGGTCGTTGAGAATATTGCTGCGGGACTCGTGCATCCTATCAAAAACGGTTTATTCATGTGATATTATCGTTGATCCATGTAATACGGTCTTCGACCCACTTATGTGGGTCCCCCTTTGCCACATCGATAACCAGTAAAAATCACTCCGCCTTGAACAATCCGAGATTTTCACTTTCCCCGAAACTAACGCACAATTTTCCACACTATCGCCGGCTTTAACATGCAATTTCGAGTAACCGGAGGAATGCGAGCAACGGACTAAACTTCGCCGTGCAAAATCAATGCGAGGCGCAATTTGTAATCAAAGCCTCGTCACGATCGCATGGATGAAATTGCTGCACTCGACTTACAGCAATAACGATAAAATTGGAGCGGCTGTGCGGCAGTAAACAGCGATCGAAAAAATTCGTGAACGAAGCGTACAGGGGATATAGCAGGATGGCTCGAGCGCTATTTGAATTCTAGATTCCTGAAGGTTTGCCTGCTGCTTTCGAACATTCCTACCCATCCGATAAGAGTGCACATATATATAGGCCTCGTTTCGTAGTTGAGCAACATTTACATGTACAGAACTCTCGCAATAGTGGTCCCATTGTAATCCGGCTACAATTCATACGTTTCAAGTGTGCACAGTATTAAGGGTTCTCACATTTTGATACATGTAGATAGGTGGTCAAATTATTACCATCCACAATACGACTATGTACATTTTGGACTTGTAGAAATCAAATCGCAAAGTCGAGATTCTTACATTGGATGATTTTAACGTGATTATACAAAACTAATTGCTTTAATACGAAATCGACAATTTAGTCAGGTAACTGTAATAACTCGATCACCCACTGTAACTACTCGATGGATTTAGTTTAATTGTCGACTGGAAACTCCCGGTACGCGTAGCAACGTGTTCCCGCTGAAATAATTTCGTTCAAGACCAGCGTTTTCATCGAACGTCTCGTCGTCGCTGGCAGAACGACGGGAGACAAACTAGACGCGTATCGAAACGACGTACACGGACGCGATCCTGTCCGGAATAGAGGCCACATACACACGATAGGAACGCGATACGGTTTCGCGAGACGATACGCAACGTTAAAGCACAACGTAGAGGATTTCGTTTGGAACGAAGAAAGATTCTGGCCCAGGAATGTCGTTCGAGTAGCGGACTACAAAGTCCTGGCCGCGTGCCAGCCTCTTTTTTCCGTTGCTTTGTGAAGCAGGCGCGGCGGCCGAGTTATAAATTTTTAATTGAGCCGTAACCTTTCGTCGGGGCTCACGGTAAATGTTTATTAGTCGGTAATTACCGGCAGATAATTGCGCCAGACCGTTGCGAGATCGCGAGTCGGTTGGGGGTCGCGCGAAAACGGCCAGTCACGAACGCTAATCGAGAAAACTCGACATACGTAAAGGGGTGCAATTAATTCCTGGCGATCAACGTTATTAATTTCACGAGCATCTTAGATAGCCGGGACGTATATTCCAATTTCTATGCGGGTCACATCCAGATCAGCCGGCCTTGCTTCTCCTCGCCCTCCCTTAGTTTCCACCCCTTCGCGCACCCTACAAGAAGTTATCACTTCTTTTATGGACGCCGGAATTGGAACACAGAATTGCGGTAGTTTCGCGGCAAAGGTATCAGAATGCTATGTATGGAATAAAACGGAATCAAAATTGTTCAAGCCGTTGTTTTCACGCGATACCTTCAACTGAAACGAACGGAACGGGAGGGCAGGTGGCGATATATCATGATAAATACAGACGTTCGGAAAATTCGCTTCTCGTTTACCAGATTTTCGTACCCGCGGTATATCGCGGAACCTCGACGTCCGCGCGAAATTCGCAGACTGCAAAATTCATTCAACTATTGTGCCCACGGTAACAATGAAAACGTAAATATATATTACGCTTCCCGACCTACGGACGAAAGATTTGTCGAAATTCGTCGTTGAACAACGTCGAACCGTCCTCTACAAGCAGATAGTGGACGACGGTGTTTCGACGAGAATCGAATGGAACATTTGAAGTTCAGCGTTATCGGCTCGGCGACCGCTTCGAAACATAAACCAGCGGCACAGTTCCCTTCGCTCGAATACAAAAATTTGATCGATGGGCATTAAACGGTTTAAAAGAACGCAAAACCGAACTGGGGGAGGAACACAGGTTGGACGGCCTTTCAAACGGCGGGAGCGTTAACTTTTCAGCGACGTATGTACGTATGCATGTATGTATACCGTTCACGGATTGACGGGGGCAACGGTGCATACTCGGCGGCACAATGTACCGGTTAAATTTATCTTAGAGCCGCGCTCGAATGATAGTCCAAAGCCATAAATCTGTAGCATAAAGCGGTACCTGATTTGTTGGCGGCTGTTGCCGTATGGGTGAGCGTAGCTGCTGCGGTCAGCTTAGGCGGTTCAATTTTCTGCGGCATGCTGTGCGCCGGTATTGGACCGGGATTCGTCATGGTGGTCATCGTAGTGGGCATCATCAATGTCGACATGGTCAGCATCTTCGTATCGTTCCGGTTTAGCTCGCCGCGGCGAACTGTCTTCTCGGCGATACGTCACGTGAGCAGGCAAGGATTGCTTGTCCGCGCGGGCACCGTGCGAATTTTCCGCGACGTTACACCGATTGTTTTTACCGTGTTTGATCCGAGGTGAGAAGACCGTTTGGACAAGCGGGGCTGGTCGCGTGATTGGAAACGTGCAAGGGTCGCGCGGCGTGTGGATCGATGGAATGCGAACGATCGACGGTACCCGTTGGATCAATCGGTGACGTTAATGCCCCGCGAGCGTGGCATCACTCGATCAGTAATATTCTAAATTGACTGGCACGTTGTCGTCTGTCGTCGATGGGATCGAGGTGTCACTGCATATTACCGTCTGCGATCTATTTATCGCGATGTCACGAAGATCGCGGTAACTCTTCTCCCCCGCGACATCACTTTTACATCGTCGCGCGACTTTCTTCTCGTGTACCGTTATCTTTATACATTCGCTTCCCTTCGAGATCCTGTCCGCTTGCCTCGAGCTTTCCTCGCTTCCTTCCCGAAACTTTCTCACGTATCTCACCGAGCTGCCCGCCCCCCCTTTTTAACTATCTCCTTCCTCCTCGCGCTTTCGTTCGCTTTCAACCCTCGATATTGCTACCAGATTAAGTTCGAATTAAACGCCAGATCCTTTCCCCGCGACGCCCTCGCGACCAGTATCGTAATTTTGCGCACCGATTTCTCGATCCACCGTAACACAACGAGCACACCGTTTGAGCCGGCAGCGATCACACGTGATCTCGACCCTTTAAGATCTTCCTAACAGAACCACGAACGAGAAACTCCTCTTCTCCTGCCGTCAATCGTTTCTCACTCACAGTGTTTCCTTTCACACGCCCGGCTTCGCTTTCCCGTTTCGTTCACTTGCACTTTTCCGTGTCCGCGACAAATATTCCGTTGCGTTGCGTGTCAGTTACCGTCCTTCGTACACTGTTACGCAGTAGCGTGCGACACGACGCACGCGGTTGCTGCGAGCGTGGCGCGTCTACACGAGTCAGACGGACGACGCACGTCGCGACGACAGGGTATCGTTAACACTCGACTGATCTACGATGAGAAAACGTCACGAAGTCGCGAACTGCTCGCTATCGCGGCGTGCGCGATAGCACAGGTGTCTGTTACGTGGGGGGAGGGGGGAGAGAACGAGTGAGTGAGAGAGTGAGAGAGAAACGGTACATAAAAGAACGAGAGAGAGAGAGAGACAGACAGAGAGAAGAGAGAGAGAGAGTGAGAGAAAAGGTTGACAGGAACGGTGGTAACAACGACAGCAACGTCGACGACGAATAAAACGACGGCGACGACGTTCTCTACGCTCTACACGCTGCGCGCGTTACGTCACGTCCGGCCGAGCGTAGAGTCGGAACTCGTCTGGCGGGGAGAGCGCGAAGGGACGCCTGCCTTTGCCTGCCTGCCAGCCTGCCAGCCCTGGACGCTCGCCGTCGCGACGCCCAGAGGCGCCGGCGTTCCCGAGCGTCCGCGGAATCGCACGAGTTAAGACGCGAGCCAGCAGTCGCTCGCTCGCCGCCAAGCCGAAAGGGTTGCTCGATGCGTTGCCCTATGCACCACATTGTTCTCGTCCTTTCAAATTATTCACGTTTCCCCTTTTCGTTCCCATTTTTTTGTTTCACTCGTCTTTCGGTTGGTTGTACGCTGAGTTTCTTTTTCTGCTCCTTCTTCTTCTTCGTCCCCTGATTTGCTACGTACACTGTGCACGAAATATAGATTTCTACGACGGCTTGAATTTTTATTGGATACGGAATAGTGATGTTATTCTAGGTGGTCGTTTCAATTTCATGTTACCGTAGGGTTCACCGGGAGAGATTTTTATGCGGGCTGTAATAAAAATGTTTGTGGAAATGTAAGGTGGAATTGATTGGTATTACTTGCATTTGTATGGTTCCGATGTTTGCTGGGATGTGAAAGTTTAGATATGGTTTTGTAATCATTTATTGAGGAATCTCATGCGGATACTTTCTTCGAAGGCAGTAGATAGTAGTTACTCCTATTGCATCTTAATTTCTGTATTTTATTCTTCATAAATTAAATTTAATTAAAGTGATCATTTTTACCAAACGCGTCATGTTTAGGGCATATTTTGAAGCAACATTTTAGTGTGGACATTGGGATTCAACTGATTTTTCCTTTCAATATTCCTAAAGAATGAATTAATTTATACTTTATGAAGGATATGCATTGTTAATACTTTTTATAATTATTGGAACGTTTGATACGTTTCGACTGAAACAGTTGATAAATATTATTTGAACTAGAAATCGAATAAAACCTGACAATTAATACAAGGTGAAAACTAATATAAATTATTCTTAGTACTAAAAAGGATTATATACATATACAAATCAGTAGATGGTTTACTTTGTTATATCATAAATAAAATATTCCTTAAATTAAAGGTTTTTCTCAAAGATATTCTCACTTTTAGGTCACTATTATCATCATTATCATTGTTATTATCATTATGATGTTTGAAATGCGTAATTTATACACATTGTGTAATATAACAATTTTAATATCCCATAAAGATTTACAAATTGCAAGTAAATCCCCCAAGTATACCCCCAAAAATTACTCCGTTTTTTTCTCGTGTAACCACGAAAGGAGCACGAATTTAAACGTTGATCGATATGTCTGCTTGCGAAACTTTGGCCTACTAGGAACATTTTGACTTCGAAGGAAGCATGTTCGCTTAGTGCCATCTGCTGTGCAAACACTTTGCATTATGCCCTGGAAATATTCACTTCACTTGGTATGCCTCACAGAAGTTTGAACTCGGCAATTGGCAACGCTATTTCCATGTCTGATGGTTATCGAGTACTCTGTTAGGGTGGTTTACACTGTGAGTTCATAGAAAAAAATTGTGCCCTATTGCCAATATATTCATGAGTAATGCCATATATGGCACTCAGAGTTGAATAAAAAATGCTTTGTGAGAAATGAATGATATTAATGAACGGTAAGTAAAAATGTAAGGAAAATTATCATGAAATTATTATGATGTTGAAAGAGATGAACTGCTATCGTTGCGGCTGTTTTTTTTTACATCGTGATAATACATAATAGGTAAACTAATACGGAAAGTACGTAACACTACAAAAATATATATGCGCATATACACGCTTGGTGAATCCGTGTGAAAGTTTCATTTAATTTTGCCGGAGTACACGTCGACGTTAATTTCAATATCGAGGAAGCAGCACAGATTGCAAATTCAAATTGCAATGAATTTTCGAGTTATTCTTCAACGTCAGAAATTTTCATAATTCCACGAGTTCTTTTTTTCGCAACGGAAGGGCACTCGAGGATCTGCCTTCTTCGAAAGTAATTATGCGCCGAGTGTCTCATAAACCATACAGTCTGAAAAGTTTGCTGCATAAACGATAGAGTCGCCGAAAATTTTCTGAACCATTGCGGAAGTTTGAATAACAGGGTTGTAGTGCGATTTCGTAGATCTGTAACGAAATCTGTTGCTGAAGTCTCGGGCGACCTACCCTTAAGGGCACGAAGTATGCCTCTTCGTAGTGTCTGTACCTGTTTGCCTTTGCTTGGGAAGTATCTTATCGTTGTATCTTCAATATTCTTCCGGAACTTTCGACTGAAGGTATTGTTACCAGAATAAATTTACCTTCAAAGGGAATCCGCTACTCGCGAAGCAAAATGTTTCTGCTTGCAATCGTATGCCAAGGAGATACGCCGAATTTTTATGCGTTTATTTAGGGCAATGGTATTCGTGTTGATATGAAAAGTTGTTTACATGGTGTATAAATTAAATGGGATTCAGAAAGTAACACCATAGGGTTCAATGGGGTTTCTCCTTTTCTGGAATAAAAACTTATATATTTTTTCTTGTTATATATTTGTATTTTTTTACACGTTGATTACTGATGGAAGGTATTCTGTCGATATATTGTCTTACTTTTTTTACTGCTTTTAGAAAGTAGTAATTAATTTATCGATGAAACGCGTTGATTTGTGATAGTGACGCAATACGTGTTCTATGTATATACCCTGAACTCTTTTATATTTCAAGATTCGTTAGTGAAAGTCGACTTTTATTTTAAACTCATTTATTTTAAAAATTTTAAATGATGTGCAAATTGAGCACATAATGCATTAATATGTAAACATTCGCATTACACATGACTAAGCTTAAAACTAGTTGGATTATAAACATTCGTTTACAATATTAATACCAATCGAATAATCGATGTTTAACACTTACAACCTGTAACTGACTGAATAGAAGTGAATAAATAATCGGCAAAAGCAATCGCTCAAATATACAAAATATACTCTTATACAATCATTAAACATTAATATATATAAACGTTTTCGGTTGATAATTTGCAAGGTTAAACAGTTACTGTTGTATAATTATCATGCTGAACATATGACATTAAATAATATAGCAATCATTAAATACAAGTACTTAGAAGGCATAGCAATTATCATTGATGAATTGGTTTAAGGGAATTTATTTCAAAATTAATCAATTGACTTAAGTCATCCTTCGACGTATTGTTTTATACTTTTATTTCTTATGATATTAAAAACTAAGGCTTGAAATAGTTGCAGCTTTCACGTATCTGTCAAATTTATCAAATACTTTCATGCGCATGTTTATAAGGCATTACTAGAATTGACAAAATAACTACTATTCATATACGTATATCCAGTAGAGTAGCCAATCGCCGCGTCTGACCCATTACTGTCTGCGTCTACTTACCCATTAAGTGGCGCCGCTCGCTGGTGGCAGATCGAACTAGGGTGATTGCAATGCTACTCTCCGTTCGAATACTGAAAGGATTTCACGTCTGCTTTCGGTAACATTGATGCGGGGCAAGGAAAGAAGCTACGGAGTAGGTCCCTTCAAAAATTCAGTACTCAAATGGTCGAAACTAATGCCAAATATGTATGCGAATACATGAATCGTATGGCATCTTAGAGGACAGACATATTTGAAACAGTATGAATGGTAAGAGACATTTAATGCATTTAAAGTAATTATTTTCAAGCTATGATTTGTCAATTTTAGTATTCTCGTTTTAATAACTTTATAATATGAATATTCAAGTCCCATTTTAACATTACGTTTAATTTTTGTATACAAAATCGAAAAGGGTTATTGAACATAAAATGAAAAACAAAGATATACTCTTTGTACCTTTATTCAAATTACTTTTAATAATAAGAATAAGAACATTTGGAATATAAGATATTACAACAGTCGTAGAATACTTTTAAATTCCCTTAAAATTACGTAGCAATTTGTATAAAGCATTAAAAAGGATTGGGTAGTGAGAGAACATTATTGTAACGGTTGTAAATGTTTTACTATAATTGTTATTATACTCCTACTAAATGAAACTTCTTGCGAATTCTTTTATGTTTAATTTAATGTATACTTATTTATGGCACATTTCTACCACACCAGCTAGACCGGAATGGTCTTCCTTAACACTAGAGTTCATTATCAGGCTTGTCATAACGAACTTAGGTACAATTAATCGCCTAGGTTTGGCTACATTCCTAAGTAATACTTCTTTTTCTTTACCCCAAGGTAAAAGATTTATTTCTGAATTATAATTGCCCGTGTGCATTCACGTTTGTTGTTTTAATACATAGTATCTTACTCGCGATGAAATATGAAGAACTTAGAACAGTCTTGAAATAAGTATTGCATCAATCATTCCGGCATTAAAAAAATGTATACAATTACAATTGTTGCATTCAACTTTATACTGCTAAGCGAACCCTTTATTTAACACGTTCGATGCAAACGATTACCCCAAACGAAACGAACGTCACGAACAGCAATAATTATTGCATCATGTAAACAGACATCAGCGTGGAATCGAGTTAAAGCTAACGCAGAAACATTTACCCCTTTGTTATGCGAACCGTATGCGAACCTTATGCATCTTTAATTTAAGCCGAGTCACGATGAAATTCCGGAATGTGGCAAGATCATCTTGGTCCCGCGCCTTATCCCGATATTCAGAGAATGCGACTAGCGTCGGGATGCGTCTTAGTAGCTTGCGGAAGGGCTCTGGCTCATGTTCAAACTCATAAATAATTCCGTTTGTGATCGTGGGCGTAGCAGTTGTCGGCTCGATGGAAGGAGGAGACAAACCGAGATGCGGAACGTACACATGGTGACGCGAACCAGACCGCTACAGAATCCATGAGCTATTGGCGACGACCTGCCAAAATACAATTCGCCACTCTACACGTTCTTCGCGACACGCTTCTTCATCCGCATCTCGCCACTTTTTCGACTCGCCTGCCTTCTCCCTCCTTATCTCTCGACAAGCTATACGCCGCGACGTACCGTCTGACATTTTGAAACGCACTTTTTATCCATGCTGCGGGGGGTTGAAAATGTTGATAGTATAATGGTGAAAAATTCTCCTTGTCCGTTGAGACGTGATTTGGGTTTTATGATTTTCCAGTTGTTTGTTGAAGATATTGTAGAGAACATTTTGGAAAATTGTATGCTGTTTTGTGAAATGTGCGTGAAATCCTAGTTTCCGTGTGACTGCCTACACAATGGCAGATGAACGTATTGGAAGTGAATTGGAATGGGGGTATGTACCCAAGAACAGAAATTCCTTAGCGCATAGGCAGCAGTCACTGTGGAAACAGATAGAAATTACCTTCAGCGATCAGTGATCAACTGGGTTCGGTTACAAGCAGAAGCAATCAAGCGTTTACCGAGGATCAAACGCAGTCACGTTTCTGACTAGGTGGAATTGAATGCAATTGGATTTCCAGTAAAGTTCCCCAGCTAATTTAATTATTTCATTATCTACTTTTGATATTTGAAAACGGAGGAATTTGTTTTTAAACTTCACTTGTGTAGGCGTTCAAGAAAACTGAATCACATTTCTTTCTTCAAACTTAAATCATCGTTTTTTTACAATTTCACACAAATTAATGGAGTAACATTGCGTAGAAAAAGGTCCATGACAGATTCAAATGTTAAACTTCCTTTGGTCTTTAATATAACTTTTCTTGCTATTTAATTATTTAATTATTTCGACCAGCATCTCCAACTGAACATGTCTTACAGGATTCAGTGACAGTAAATCTTGAAGATTTTTAATTGGTAAATGGATCTTCATTCTTACAAGAATAATAGTATTGTAATAAACATTGAAAAAGCATATGCATTAGTTGCTCTTTAAATTACAAACAATAATTTCCCAATACCGTTGGCTAGCGTTAAACAAAATATTTTACAGATCATTTCAAAACGAAATGAAATAATGGCGCGGAAACTCATAAATATTATCATTACGTGTACAGATAGCATAAATAACATTGATACATACTGCCGTAACTCTTTTCCAGAAAATCGTAAATGGCCGTGGCGTGAGTTAACGTGGGATCACAATTGATTCTAAATATCCAGAGAATTTAAATAAAAATCGAACGGCACCAATAATGAACATTTCAAGGGGGTACATTCTTTCATACTTGACGCGATTGGATAAGAAAGCCCCTTTTTTTACGCTGCACGTTTCGTTGCAGGCAATTTAATTATATTGTGCGTTCATAGTTGGGCGCAACACAGGAAGCACAAATACAACGAAAGCAATGTAGCTTCCATCAAAGGAGAAAAAGTACAATGCGCACGAGTAACGAGGCTAAGAAGAGTTCCAGGCTAAACAACAAAAGTTTCCTCTGAAGGATAACGATATAGGGGGTTGTACCATTATATCAGATAAGATTCCTCATTATCCAACTAAAATCCCGAACACTGCGGACAGGACGACAAGGCTGTATTAGCGATACCAAATACAACTCTATTTATACTTGCTACCCCATTTTTACGATCACAATATCGCTTGATATCTATTCGAATTTTTACCTGTATATGGAATAATAGCAAACGAAAAAAATGCACAATGTTGGTCCGTCGCTTGATTGCAAATTTTAACCATCGCCTGATCGGATTTGGCAGTGAAGTAAGCGGAAGAAATTTTTAGTTTTTGCATGTTACTTTATGGCCGTTTGCAAATTGCCTGTTTACGGGAAATAACACGGAGATGGGGCTACGAAAGAGGGGCACCTACTGAAAGGGAAACATAGGGATCTTCACGAAGACAAGGATGCCAAATACAGGGAAAAGGAAGAGGGAGGACTAACGGTGTACAGATGGAAGTAGATGGAAGGATGGAGGATGAGCCTGAGGCGATTCGCTCGACATTGCTATGTTGCGGTAATTGTAGCTAATTAAGAGCTTGAACTCCCTCATTCTCTTTCCATCTCTGCCTTATCCTTCTTCTCCTGGGCATCGCAAAACCCGTGCCACGTCTTCTCCAGAGAGTAGGGTATAACGTCCACCCGTCGCGTCTTTTCATCCGAATTATCCCTTCTTTGTTTTCTGCTTTCTATGCACGAGATGCTACATCAAAGTCTCAGTGTATTGAGATCGACAGTAGTTCCGGCAATTTATAGGCAGCCACTATACTCTTTCTTTCGAGGCGGACTTGGTTTATTTTCCATTGAATGGTGACTATTAATGATTATAAAAATGCTTGGAACGAATTTATGTAAATAAAGTGAAATAAAATCAATTCTTCATATTATTATCATTGTGCTGGTACTAGATTCATAGATGATAACGCACGGTGAAACTTCATACTGCTCTTCAGTATTCTTGTGGAGGTTCCAAAATTTTAATCGAAACTTGTTCCAAGTGAAACTTCCTCAAAGTTACATGAATATTTTACAACTTTCGGAAACAGACCTATTACATATTCACACCGTTCTTATATAAAATCATCACTTCTATGGTTGCCCGTATATCATACTTCCATATCACTTAGAACAGTATTTAAGTGGAATTAAAAATTTCAATCAACAAGGAAGAATTTACAAGTTACAGTAATGATTTCTACCTGAAATTGTTATCGTCCTTGTCAAACAAATAGAAACGAGTAGACAAAAATAATTTACAGTACCGAAAAGTGTGCTTGAAAATATTGTACCACTTCTAAGAAAATACACCTTCCCAAATTATACAAATTTTGACATATAACAGCATCATGTAACTGTTACTTTCGTAATACTTAATTCTTCATATGGATGCACCGGTAGCCAGTACATACGCGTACCGCGTTTCGCATATACAATCCAAAATGCTTGTTACACCTATGGCCCCAAAAATAACCGATAAATCTACAATTTCGTGACACGTAGGTACTTGTTCTACGTACCCACTGTCACGTATCTATGTATATGTGTACTACTAAACCAAACAAGAGGTTACCTTGTCCGTGAACAATGATGATTTCGATACCTGAACTTCAAAAGGAATGTGTCCATGTAGGGTAGCGTTTTAATTAATCTCCCGATTTCAATGCGTAAATCAAACCGCATGTCGTTGTACCGTCTCTAAACGTCAAAGGACAGAACGCGTGCCTATGATTATGGTGAATGGAGTTGGCCAGTGAATCTTTGGTCAATTATATAGTAGCCAGATGCTCTGTCCATTAGCGTGCTCCTTTAACGAGTTATCCACCACGAAGCAGGATATTGTCTCCCGAGTTCCAGCGTCGTTACCACGCTCGCTTAGGTTTGATCGATGACTCCTCCATCGGGCTGATAGGCGACATCGACTGCAACCCACCTTGTACTTGGTATAGGAAGTTCATGCCTCTATCGCGCATACACGTATGTCAAGCACAAGACTAACGGGACGGCTTGTCCGCGTGGCTATGCAAGCCGGAATGACGTATAATAAGAATTTATAGCCAGCCATTAAATTACAGTTTTCCCCTGTGCGTGAAAAACGATAGACACAACTCGGATAAATTTTACAGCACGCTCGCGGAGAGCAAACGAACAGAGCAGGAAAATCTTTGGCTGTTTTCGATCAAATTGTTTCGCGCGTATATTATGTATATACGTTGAAAATGAATTTGGATGTTGAGGTGCGTTTGAGATTTTAACGAAGTTTTTATTTCGCGCTTTTGAAACGTTTTTTCACGTTCTTCTCGTCTTCTTCTCTTTTTTCGATAACGGATTTATATTTGATTCCTGTTATCCCTTTTTTTCTACCTTTGTTCTTTTTTAAGTCAATTCAATCAGACAGATGTATTTCATCGCGAGGTAACAGACTGTTTCAGCTGCCTGTGTTTTTGGAGGGTTTAACCAAAATTCTGGGTCATGGGGGGTAACTCGACCGGTTAAACAATTCTACGATCGGTTTATGCATCAGCGATTTGTGATATTCTGCGGGAAAAAGAGCGAGACGTCGACATACTGTTAAAAATTGCACCTGTATTTCTCAATCATTTTTTATCGACAAATTACAATTGCAATTTTCCCCGCAAACTCAGAGTTATTGTGGAAACATGAATGTATGTATCGTTAGAAGAAAAAATATTCTGCGGACACATTTTCGAATACTCAGCGATCTCGCTGACGTGTTTGTGTTCTTGTAAATTTTCATATATTTTTCGGTTTACAAACGAAACAGAAACCCTTTGTCACCGTGTGCCATCTACCTTGAAATGCAAACTGAATTTAAAATAATTAACAGGTGTCTGCGTGTACCGGTCGCATGTTTCTTCATTTAAGCGGTTTGATTAGTTTAATTCAAAAGTAACGGGTTTTTTTTGGCGACAAGTAAGATTACAAACACGATACACGGAATATATTTATTTTTATGACACTACTTTTTGAAATTTCCACGTTATTAAAGATTCAATATTTTTAAATGTTAAATACAAACGAACGGACATTGAGAAAATATGTCCATTCCATGTTTTACGTCCATATTCATTACTTGCTTAATTAATAAATATATCCGCAGCGGTACTGGTAATGTCAGCGTACGTACATTTCACTTTGCACAAATAAAGAAGTAATTAATTTACCAGCGCAAGGCATATTATGAAACAATGTCACGTAATTTGCATGACTGAAAAAGTCATAATGTAGGACAATATTTAACGGAATATTTATAAAAGTATTATAACTCGAAGTATTTCGAGTATATTTTATTGTAATGCAGTATGTGATATCCAACGGCATTGTTTTTGTCATTCTGCGTTTATTTCGGTTTAATGAAACGAGGTGTAGCGTTATAAATACTTATTAAAAGTTTAGAATAGAAGAATATGTAGAGCTAAAAGGCAAGATATAGTTGCTTATCTTCTAAGTAGCTGTGATAACTTGGTACTCTAGCGCGTGAGTTGCTGAGTTTCCTACAGAATATCAGAAGTGACGCACGGCCCCATTCGCATACTGCATAAACTGGAGTTGCAGCATTTAACAGACATAACTCACACTTTACTTCACTTAACATTTTGCACAATTTATTAGGGAAATGGCGTATGGAAAGTTTAGCTTTATAATCTTTTGTATTTCAGAATTTGCTGAAAGAGTTTCTCCAATTGTACTTCGATATTGTTCTGACGAGTTCAATAATAAATCGACCAGTGTTTATATCATATTAATTTTCTAATTACGAAGAGGTGAGAGATCTGCGGAATTTTATTCTTTTACATATTTTCTCCAGTTCAAAATAGCAGCAACTAAATAATCATCATTTAAATTGATGAACGAGTGAACAGATTTCAAAGAGATGTTTAAAATCTATATCTACTGAACTAATGTGAAACAGGAATGTTAGAGTATCACAATAAAAGCTCAAAGTGGTTTTTGAAGATACAAAAATATTTCTATATCAAGTAATCATATTTTCCCCATATATGCATATAGTATAATGTTACAGTAATGATAAATACAAAGTTAATTACATCAATTATATTAACTATTTGTTTTAACTATGTCAAAGTAAAGTACTGCTATTAATTGTCATTGTATATATTACAGCATAATATAATATCCATACTAACGTTGAAGAAAAAGGAATTTGATGTACCAAATATTAAGTATCATTAGATTTAGATTGCCATAATCTATTTACGAACACGCTACATGCACATATTTTTATTATAATTCAGAAACAGCCCCAGAGAAAATAGGTGATCCAATCCGCAAATTTTTCACATGCTTCTAATTGCATTTTCTATAATCAATGTTCTGCGTGATGTTTATGAAACTGCCTACATTTTCCATCAACAGAAACAACAGAGGTCTTGTTTGGAGAAGTACAGTTTAATAATGAATCCCTCGAAGGCCTGTCACACAACGTCAAAATTCACACCGCTGGCAATGCATTTGTCTGTTCAATAGATTTCATATTGCGTCGAAGGCAATTCAAATGATGGATTTCTATTTGTACTATAAACTGAACTACGTTTCTGCGTTTTGCCGTTGGCACGCTTTTACATATATTGGATAGCTAAAGTTCAAATAATATGCACGTATACAATGATTTCTGCATGACATCCATTCCTATGCTACTTTCCCCTGTGACTAAAATATTCGCATAAATACGTGCCAAGGAATTAAAGAATTCTAACTGGTCGGACTTAAATTTTTCTCATAAATATATTTCCTCGACGCATCTGCATTGCCCGCTAATACAGTTTAATCTTCATCGTTACATTCTGCACATTCTCATGCGTGCTTGTTACAAATTGCAAATCCGGGCGGGCAACACCATTTGCTAATTTATCTTTCGAGCTTGGGATTTCTCAGCTATATGAAATATAAATTCTTAATACTGCGAGCGAAAACGTGCAATCTTTGAAGTGTTATTACTTGCACTTTACCATGTACCAGCACTATTTATTTCGTTACGTTCTTTGTTTAAATTTTATCTAAACTAACAATTCAATACCAAATAAACGATATATAAATTGTGCACAAGAAACATTCTGGGGGGTGCTATATACAGGGTGTTGGAAAATCGGTTTCAAAAAACTACTCGGTACACGTACACACGACCAAGTTTCAACTCAACGGATTTCAATGTAGAACGTTTGTATCCTTGAAAACATCATCATATAATTTTTTCTATTACTCTTGCTGTACCATTGCACTCGTCCAACGGAGCGCTTAGTTTCTATCAGAGTACCGACATGGATTACATTGAAATCCGTTGAGTTGAGACTTGGTCGAGTGTACGTGTACCGAGCAGATTGTTAAAATCGACTTTTGCGAGACCGAAGTCTCAATAACGAAGTAGAATCAGCCCCCTTCCGGTTGTACAACCAGTTACATGGCACCCTGTACAATTTCACCGGTATCCATTGATAAACTAAGCTGCAACAAATATTTTTAAAATTCACTCGTTAAAAAATATCCGATAAAACTCAAATCCCCGTACAAATATTGAAACGTTCTCTTCGTTTATATCAGTTACAGAAGAGTTTGAAAATCCTCCGTGTCGTTTCTCGTCCGATCGAACGCGTGCACGTAGACGTATACGTTTAACGAGTGGCCACGATAACACGATTGACGCGTTGTCCAAGAATTTCCGTGCTTTCCGTCGCGTGTACAGTGCTCGCGTGAAAACGCGGTCGAAAGTGCGTATGTACGCGCGCGTACACGGTTCGGCCCACGTTGGTGTATATAACGTACGGCCCCGTTCGCTGGGCAGACAGCGGCTAATCTACGTGTACGTAACCATTTAATACGGAAAGCAGACACAAAGGGTAGGAGCGGGGACGCGTGCACACGGGGCCGACGAGGACGCCGCGTACACGTAGCAGCGTAGTCAGTGGTAGGAAGATAGGAAGCAGTCAATAATTCACGCATTACTCTTGGTTATTATGCTACTGTGGTCTACCGTACTCGCGCGGTCGGCAATTCGGCTTTACGTTTGCTTTACTAACCATTGTGCGGGCCGGTTAGATATCGGCCCAATCGGGCGCACCGCCTCTGATGTACTAATTCGTAAACGCGCGAGCTGCATCCGATAGAACTCTATCAACAACTTATTTATGTAACCCCTTTTCTTCCTCGCGGCGCCGGTGTTCGCCAGGAAGCCACGTTTCACCTTGCATTACGCTGCACGGTGTGCTCAACCACTCGCGGTGGCCGCGCGTATCTCTTTGAACTCAATCTTACGGTCCAGGGTAGTAGGTCTGCGAGGAACAGGGAGGATCGCTTGCGTGTACATCTTCCCGAATTGTTGCGCGTATATATCTGCATGATAATGCAGCGCACGGATAGCTCTTGGCTGCGATCACATCTTCGGGCGCCGTGGTAATTTCCAAGCCTGCACACCGCCCGTGATGAAACATTAGACTGGGTGGTTTCGGCCTGGTTTGCAGGGATCCGCGAGAGTGGAACGAGGCTAGATTGCTCACGGCGTACCATCTTGATTTCCTCTATGGTTTCTTCGGACTGCCCCTGAAGAACGGGGGGAACCGGCTGAGGAATGATGCCCGTTTTATTGCCGCATAAATGTCCCGTGATTTAATGTTATTGGTTTATTAGCGTCGCGCAGGATGGTTAATCGGTTAATCAACGACGCGTGACGACAATCTATTCTACTATGAATCGGGTATTCTGTGATATCGCTTGTTGTTGCTATATTAACGTGCCCCTGATATGTAGCGCGGGACTCTGAATAATTTTGCATAAATTAGGGTTACATTGGCGCGGTATTTATAGGTTTTTGGAAGTAGGTATACATTTGTTCGTGATTGGGCGATGAGTTTATTGATTTTCTGGCAACGATTTTATGCTTTCGAGGTGGGTTAAAATTTGGGGTTTAATTATTGTCAGTCTTAAAACACTGGACTTGGAATCAAATATTTCGATTTCTTGGTAATATTAAAGTTACGATTCGATAGCAGTCAGGGTATTATGACAAGTCGATGGAAATGAAAATGTATAGCTAGACGTGCAAAGGTATTTACAATTACAAATATAGTATTAAAAATGGCTACTTGAGGAAACGAACCCCTGAAGCGTAACAAAAATTAAAAATAGTTTGATTGGCATTAATAAATATTAATAGATTAGTGCAACGCACTTTGCTTGAACTTATTTACTAAAGTGACACAGAATGTATATTTATATGAATGTATACAAACTTATGGAGCATCTGCTATACTTTTGAGTATATTATTACTGCATCCTTGTATATAGCATTCGTTAAATAAAACCCAATAGAAAAATTAGATGCCTGGCCGCAATTATTTATCTGGCAGTGACAGTGAAGGAGGCCAAAGGAGGAGAACAAAATGGAGAAGAAGTATCTTGTTCGCATTGAGGCCGTAACTTTCGCCTGTTTGTCTTACGCTAATTAACTGAACATGAAATATTTTCCGAGGACGCCTGGGGACTTTCAGGTTGGCGAAGAGGAAAATGAGGAGAATGCCAAGCGGGGTATTATAACCGGATATTTCTATTCCGAGTTTTTTCTTATCTCTGCAGATCGTTAAGCGTTATATGAAGGCCTGCATAATCTGCTTGCACAAAATATTCTCCTTTTAAATGCTCCCGATTTATGCTAACGATAAGTACTGAATTAACCAAATTAGATAATCGTTTAATTTGCACGGCAAAATAATTATAACAGACCACATCCATATTCGTATTATTATTCACCTGAAATCGTTGAAACATTGATATCGAGAACCTTGTGATAAAACCTCGCAATGCACATTATTTCCGCATAAGAAATTGACCTCCATAAAATAGCATTCGGTTTGCAAGGTTACTGAAAAATTTCTAACTAAACGTGCGATTTCCAAAATATTTGTATCAGCTAAATAACCAATGAATATGCTCAACTACAATTTACGTTGTGAGTTCATGCCAAACAACAATTTCGTACCCATTTGCCGCCAACGTTTATAAAACAATTGCATTTCTAGCAACGGCTAATTCAATCTCGCGAATGAAAGCAGAGCAAACGCATTACTCCGAGCAATTGAAAGAAACCAAAGACGAAGCGCCGCTGGAAAATCGTTTTCTCACACAACCCCGAGTGCTTTCCTGTTTCGAGTCGCTGGTATGCCCGCTGCGTTTCAATTCAGATGGTTGAACCGTTAACCGTAGAAAAATGTCGTGTGTTTTTAAAACGGACCATATGATCGCGTCGCGACGATTAGCGTACCCCCTCGGTTACCCTTCGCAAGGAATCGATTGTGGACCGCTTGCAATAACACCGTATCTCGATCTACAAGGAGAATATCTCGTTACATTTGTTCTATTGCGAAAACAGTGGCGTAACGCGATCGCCTAAGAATTGATTTCGCAGGATAAATATCGAGCGTGTTCATGCCGTGTTCCAGCGCAGCGTGTCGTTCGTTCTCTGGCGGAAGCTAAGAAAAACGTCGTCGGTGCCCGTTTGAAAAGTACGTACGTAACTGGAATTCATTTCCTCTCGAAACGTCGACGGGTCTCTTTCATCATAAATGTTATTAATCGCCGCAGGGCCTTCCGTCCCGGCGACGTTCAACATTTAAGCGTCGAAGTTTTTCCACTTTCTTCGCGAGCTTTCCGTACCACCCCTCCTCGCTGACCCTCGCCCGCGCTGACGTCATCGGCACGCTTTGCCGTGCAAAGAGGGCGAGGGGTCTGTTCAAAACGTTTGTCTTAACGAAGTTAGACTTCCGTGCGCGGCGAAGTTTTCCGGTTCGTGCCGCACGATTTGCAAGCGGAGTTTCGCCGAGTCTGGAAATATATCTCCATACCTGGCCGTGTACAGACCTCCGCGACCCGGTGTGTACGATGACTGGTTGAATCGTGCACGAATATTCTTAAGATTTACTCCAACCTCGCTACCCCTGTCCCGATCCGATGCCTCCAATTAAGCTGGCTACGCGATAATAACAATTATCCGAGCACGAACTTTCTGTGCTGAAGTTAGGTCGGTGACTTCTACTATTTCGCGATATAATGTACTATTACTGTTCGCAAGTTTTGGGTCACACGTCATTTCGCGACTCTCTGCTAAACCGTGGAACTTACGTTTTGAATGGAAAGTTCTCGTTCTAGATAAGTGGAGATAACATCGTCGAATTGGTGTGGCTTTTCTTTGGGCTTATTAAAAGCGGTTTTCTTTTTATTTCGGTGCAATGGAGGTACATATGTCATTGCTTTCGACGTAGCCTGGAATAAACTATAGTTAACTTTAGAGATTATTCCAACATTAAATAGTATTTCGAATTGGAAGGTACGTTGAATTGTATTTAAAATTGAAATGAAATGGTACAAGGTTTAAATAGGTGCTCATATTCCGGAATTGGCACAAGAGTCAAATTCAAACGTATAGTTTCATTAAAATATCTAAACTAATTACTTGCAATTGTAAATAGTATTTATTTCATACGTTTTTATATAATGTGTAGGTCAATTAACGTTAATAATATTTAATGTTTTAAAGAAATAATTCGGTATCCATATAATTAATAAATAAATACTAATGAATATATTGTAGAAGAGTATTGACGTCCTTTAATTTCATAACGTAACTCCTATTGCTTACTATTATACAAATATTATTCAGTTTCCCGAAACGGTAAAACTGTGTCCACATCCGATTCATAATTTTATTCAAGCACTATTAGCATGCTCTGAAAAAATTCAAAACTATCACTAAATTTTCTGTGCATATTTAATGTACGCCCCTGAAACGCTGATTTAGTATAATATAAAAAAATGAATAGCAGTGTTATAAAGCCTTATCATAATCTCAGTTTCTATACTCAATCGTGGCAATTCAAATTCAATTCGTGCGATATGATCGTTTCAGAAATATGACTATTATCCTCAATGAACCAGCACCGATGGTTGACGTTAATGCGACTGCAAGAGCTTTTATAACGAAGTCCCAGTTGGAACGATGCGCCAAATAGTCATGACATCCCTAGTCGATAGTCGAGACAATGGTGTGTGGTGTGGGTAACACGTTCACGTTGTACAAAGCTGATGCATGCGCATTTAAAACGGGGGGTTTGCTTGCCAAACATCGAAGACGTATATTATATCGAAACCTTTTCGGCTCGGGGCGGTGTGTTATTTTGCATGGTCGACGATAACGTGCTAGAAATTCAATTAAAATACTCCTCTGTTGCCTGCGCGCGTAGGAAACGACGATGGAGAAGGCTGAAAATGTTGCCGGTATAATTGCATCGCTGGCCGATATGGATGAAAGGATAAATTGGCAAATTTACCGTGCAAATACAATGGAACTTTAATATTCATACGAACCCATTTCATCGTACTCTTTCCCGTCGCCCGAATTATTTATACAACGCGTGTATCCCCCTAATGTCCCGGCACTGTATGTGAATACAGAACCACTACATTGATGTCACTGTGATCGCGCCTCGCGGTGTAACTATTACAACACCAATACGATCACCGCAATGATAGGGTTGTAATCACTTGGCCTCCACTTCACGCTCAACTTGACACCGTTAACATCCCTATCCTTGTCATTTCACAATCACAATCGCAATCACTTTTCTCTCGAGTGTGTGTGCAAAATATAAATGCAGGTTTGCGGGACGCATTTCACGCGGAACATTTACCTCTAAATGACAATTGATGTCGGCACAACCAATTAACGATTTCCATTTGTATTATGTACTTCGTTTCCGTATAAACTTTACAAGCGATTTGAAATTTCGAATGAAATCTGCGGTATTTCGCAGATTATAGCAAGCTGTAATTATTTATTGTCGCTTTGCTGTCGTTCAAGCGCAATGGAAATTGTATTGCGACATTTAAGAGCCGCAATATTAAAACTGTGACACGTATATAATATTGTTTGCAAAAGTATTTTCCGTTGTGTCTGCCAAATGAAGCATATTTTTCGAATAATAGAGAAATGAAAGTAAATATCCAATGTAATCGCAGTGTAGATGAAAGTATTTGATAGAAAAAATACCTATCTAGCAACGTTGAACGGCAAAAGATGTATAAACTGATAAAATTTATAAGTTCGTTTCTTGAAAGTACATACGCTATTCCATAATCAACTTGCATTTTCATTACACGCCTATACACGCCGTTCGACAATTCATGGGATTGTACAATATTCTCTTTGTGGAAAATACGTCGCTGTTCCGTCGCATTGTGGGCGCCGTATAGCGCAGGGAAATACTTAAAGCAGATACATGAAATTGAAGGATCCAACGTCGAACAGCTTAATATTTATGTGCTCGAGCCTTCTGTCTGGACTTGAGCCTGTCGTCCCGTGTCAGTATAATCGCCAGTTGAAATCGTACGATCGCCCGTCCCTGGCTTTGCCCAGAGATGAAAGAAGTCACGGAGACAAAGCAGGGAAACTGGCAATTTCGAGGTAGCGTTACGCAATTTACTGCCTTTTCTCCGTAGAAAAGTTCCAGCTAAATAAGAGAGCCAAGGCCTTATTAGGAGATGATGGGAACGATGTTATGCCGTTCCACCATGGCTCTCGGAAACAACACGCTCCCTTTAAGTTAACGGAACAGAGACGCAGAAGAACGACGGTGGATGGGGGTAGTTTGTCAACTCTGGCCCCGCTGCTAGCCCCAGTGAACCTAATTAAAGTCGTGCACTTTTCTTTCATTACCGTTCCCATGTACCGTGCCCCCTTAAATTCAACATTCACTTTCTTGCCTGAAGTTACTGCAAATGACCCGTAGGATGACTTACTTTCACTGCTGACGCGCAAGGAAAATTACCTGGATTGTGTGTACGCTTTAACGTGTTCGCGAGTTACGACTGCGGCTTGATACCTTAAGCATCCGCGATTAAACGGCAGAACTTCCGCTGTAATTTTTCATTGCATTTCCGGGCCAACTGTCACGGTTCGTTCGTTGCGACAATATTATAATACATAGTCGCCGTGAAATGCCTACTACAACAAATCTGCGGCTTGCATGAATGCGCCAAAATGATTCATTTATTTATTAAAAATCGTACCAAGTCCCCGTCGAGGATAATACCGTAACAATTTATTAACGAAGCACTCTGTTACACTCGCGGCAATAGTTTCCAGGATCTTCAGACCGTGCACCACCGGGGATACTGAATGTCCAGGAAACTTCCACGGGATCCAATTCTTTTTTAATTAATACACTCGGGCTTCCTGGGGAATTTAATCGCAGAAAATCGATTGGGAGCATCCGGCTTTTTAGAAGCGACCCTTCAACGTCCATCATTCGTCGGACAGAGCATAGCGGTTGCATCGTTCCCTTCAACCCTTCCCCAGGAGGGCTCTGGAACAACGTTCGTCCACGTACGACGCATAGACCCCTGCCCAACCCCTGATACGTCGACCCATCCGGAAGTCACTGCGATACGGTTCGCCCGTCCGTACGTTCCACAGCGAAGTTTCTGGCTCTACGGTGAATTAACAACAACGTGGTCCGCTCTACTTGAACAGTCGTGTAATCTCGCGTATAGGCTGTCCCTTCCATAAACGTACAGAGCATTGTCGGTTGCACACGAATGCCCGGCCACCCAGTGGTTACGGTAATGAAATTGCTACGCTATCCCTACAGCTGATATTATTCCGCTTCCAACAGGAATACCGGCCATTGCGTCGGTTGGTTTAGGGACCGGCGGAGTGATATTTCGAGAAGTTTCCTCGAGCTATTCGCGAGCTGGCTTCCATTAAGCAGGTATATTGTCCGTCCCATACCTGCCCGCATACGTTGCAACGCGTGCTCGCACCCCGAGAGAAGACGACTTTCCTGCTTTTCCTGATCACCCTTTTCGCCAAACAGTCTCATCCTCCTCTACGTCACTTCGGCCCTAGCAGGGCCGGATGTCGTTAACGGGGTATCAATGGGAACACAGCTGACAGTTGTTTTTAGTGTCCCTCGGTACGGGAGAAAGGAACGGTTGTTACTTTGTTTCCATCAATCTTAACGCTAGATACAATTCCATTTGATCGAATGATTGTTGCATTGGGGAGTAATATTTTTGAGATTCGAATCTCTTTATTATTGCGACGTTGTTTAGGAGAAACGGGGGAATTATTTGTATGTGTAGTTACAGTGAGTGTATGTGGAACGATTGTTTTTTTACGTTCTTTCCTTTGAATATTTATCGTAAGGGGCGTTGAAATTATTTCGTGCATCATTATTTTAATTTGATCAATACGAATTGTGTGTAAAAATAGTGACGCTCGTTTTGGAACGGGTCTTTGCGAATCTGAAAAACGAGTGCTGCAACGAACGAAGTATCGGGTATCATATATATTGGTACATTGCGCGATACAGGATTGCATATGATAACTTACTGGGGAATTTATAAATGAATCATTTGATATAGAAGTATGACAGTAGCCTGAGGTATAACAGTGCAGTGAACATTCCTGTTTCCGTACCTGTGCAGTCAATATTTGTATAGCAAACGCGGAGCAATGAATTCGTGCAGCCTGTGTGAAATGTCATTTTATGTTATGTTTACGTTTCCGTTATTTATTTTACACGTTATCAACTGGCCTTCGTGCAATACCACTATGTATAATGTAAAAACTGAGTTCACTCGAGTAACTGTAAAAAAATTACGGTCATTTCAATGGGTGAGTATCAAGTCCCAGGAAACATTAGGGTCGAATTCATTTTCTTTAAAGGACACTGGTTTTAATGCTTTTAATTTAATTTAATTTCTTGCAAAACGTGATTATTTTCTGTACACGTACAACTTTTAACTACAAGGTGCACTTTATTTCATTACGTTATTTAAAATACACTGGTTATTTACACCGTGTAGCATTTTTACGTATTCGCAGTATTGTAAGTAATACGAAAAATTCTATATGGCTGCATGCAATTTCGATTCGAAACCTGGTTAAACAGTCACATTATGAAACAGTGCATCATGAAATTATAATAGCCAGTTTGCAATAATATTATAATGAAAACGAGGAAGAAAAGAATGTGTTATTTTTATTCAAAATAACCATGTATTACAAATACAACGATAAATGTTGGAAGAATGTTCCACATTTTCTCGGTCCTTACGTAAATACTTGTATTTTACAAGTTGACATTGCTACTGTGCAAAATAATAGATATTTCCCGAAACAAAAAGCGGTTTAGGAGTCCAGTTTACAATTTACTCGAAAACACACTTTAATCAAATTACGTTTAAGTACACGATTTCGTACTCGTGCTTGTCGAAAGGATGACGCTTTTATAATCCAGAGGATAAAGGGAATATTCTAGTTGATAAAGTTTAAGGAAGACGAGCTTTATAGCGAGTGAATGAAAAGAACTGAGAAGTAAGATATAAAGGGAAAAGAGAATAGCGTAAGCAATAATGTACAAGGACGTCAAGTGAAGGGGTTAAACAAGAACGACTTAAATACTCGAAAGTTAGTACTGGTAAAAAATTAGAAACTGTCGAGTACCTCTCACTGTTTCCAAGAACAATTCACGTTCCTATTATACAGAGAAGGTAGCGAAACCTACACTTGTAACTTACGTCTTCTTCGAACAAACGAACTGGAATGACAGTGGAACGAATTTCCAAAGGGAGGTCAATTTCTTGACTAACATACAGTGCTTTCAGAAATGGTAGTATTACATTTTGGAATATTTCTACAACATCAATGATATACTAGATTTTTTATATGTAAAATGGAATATTATATATAAGAAATATATACACAACTGAAGAGTGCAATTCCCAGAAGTAAAGAATTTTTCTAAAATACTACATGAACCATAACACTTGTTTATTAACCTAGAGACAGAGATACAACGTCTTAAATCATAACAAAATTAAAAGCCATGCACTCCAAGTTTACTAATATTAGAGAAGACAAGGTTACGCGGCTTCTAGTCGCAAGATTCCTCTCATATTTTATTCAGCAATTGCCATTTTTGTTCCAAACTTCGCGAACCTTGTGGGACAGTAAAATATTCAGTCGAGTTTACCCCTAAAACGTTCGATAATTAATCGTGCTACCTTGATACGCAGCAAACTTTACAGCGAGAATTTTTAATATTTTTTTCAAACTGATGATACAGTGGCCGGGGTTTACAATTTGAAAACAGGATACGTATTATGTTCTGTCCAAACAAAAAACATCTTTCGTTTAAAGCAGAACAAAATGTTAGATGAAAAACTCGCATTACCGTTGCATCGTTGTAGCTCGACGCTTTGCATTTTCAGCCGTGTTTATAAATGATACACAAAATAAACGTAGTCTCTCAGGAGAGAGCGTAAATAAAAAAATATATCTGATTCAACTATATCTACTATCGCAGTGCTTTATAATTCCTCTTTACTCTTCACCGCCTCCTCTTATCCGACATAAACAATGGTGTTGCGTACGTGGTGTGCATTAAAACTTTTCTGCCTCTGAACGTATCCCTGACGAGTTATAGCCGTATTCCATAAGCAGATGTAGCAATTACTTGAATTCCGTACAATGAGAATTTCTGTCGGTGCCACAGTCGTACGAAGCAATGCTTCTCGTGTTTCTTTTTATTAATAATATATTCGATATCTGTGAGTAAGACTTTGGTTGGTAATAGCGTACGTTTAGATATAATTTGTGCGATTTTTACAATCATACGTGAGCTTGGGTTACGTGATTTGAACTTTTTCCATTTGAAAAAGGAAAGTGCTATAATTTTCATAACTTTACAAGGTATACGATGCATAGTACGTAAGCAATTTCTCAATTCTGTCATGAAAGGTAACGCATATTACAACAAATCGTGAATTTCTTTCACAATACACGAGCCGCCACAATACAATGTATTTCTCCAACCGAAGTTACCATTCGACCAGTGCATTCATAGAATCGTTTCAGGGAGATGAACGACGCTCGTGCTTCGTTTAAACAACGCGTTGTAAAATATAGATTACCCTGCATTGAAAAGAAATACATGTACAACACGTGTCCGATCAAAGGCATCTTCCTTTACAAACAACAAGTACCAACATTTTCAATCGATCCTGACCAACAACGTCTTCAATTCTCTATTACCTAATATTTCTCTAAAATTGGACTCCACCGTTGGTCCAGATATATCACACGATTTATTACACATTTCCGCTTAGAAAGCACTAACGGCCAAAGTATAGGCAACTATTGTCTCGCTTTAATTACACCGACCGCTCGATATGAACGAACACAGTGAAAACCGCAGTACACACTAACCAACTAAGTAAGTAAACGGAGCATTATTCTCGAGGTGTTTAAGCGAAGCGGCGATTCCAGATTAGCGTTCGATTCGCCATCCCCTTCGACTTGATCCTTCGATTAGTCGTAACGGGACCGCCGATCAGCACGAATGGCACTTCCGATTGTAACAGCAATTTCTCTGGGATGTAAGACGCGAGCCGCCAGACGGGATTAGATGGCCGGGAGTTTCGAAAGTAGCGGAAGGAAGTGAGAGCCACTGGCTGTCCATGCAGCAGTTCAATTACAGTTACCCCGTTAACGACCATGCCAGAGGGCCGATAATGTCGCGATACGGGTCAGGGGTTAGCCGTGGTTCCTTTATGCTAACGAATGCTTGCACACCAAGCCGGCGCACAGACGATCATATATCGACTGCCGAAGATAGCAGAGAAATTAGCTGAAAACGGCGGGTTTCGGTGATTATTGCCACGGTCAATCTTGGTCGCATGGTTATTCGCGCGGTATCTGCCTCTTTGGTGTGAATGCGCGACCAATTCCCGATGCCCTACCGAAATCGCGGTAATTTACAAGGGACGTTTACGCTGAGTGGAAAGTCAGCCAATGGGATTTCTACAGCGATGCAATTTGCCGACCTTCGAATAAATTTTGACGGTTTAGTTGGACGAATTGATGGAACAATTGGGGGATGCTGGGGCGGTTGGTTTGATCGGGGAGAACGATGTCCTCGATGGGGTAGACTGTGTTACTTAAAAGTCTTATGGTGGTAGAATATATGTGAGATTTTTGTAAAATAAAATAGACTTCCGTGTTGAATTTGCGGTGTTTTATATTCCACTTCACTTTTGTGATTTGTGTTTCGTTTTACAGCCAAAGCACTCGATTGGCGCTTAACTTTTTACATTTCAAATCAATGTCGGTGATGATCACGTTCGACGCCACTAAATGGCAAAACATTGTGTGGCAGTTGGTTAATAAATAATTCACTTTATAAGCCAATGCGATCGACTCCATACGCTAAATTAAATTGAAAAATTTCAGTTATAACATTAACGGTACATCTGTCATAAAACATGCTATAATGTGCGTTTGAATGTATGCAATAATTTACAAGAAATTTTAAAACCTTTTTGTATCGTGGATATACAAATATCACTTTGGCAAATGAACTGCTCGCGTGTTTCTTTGCGTATCAATTTAACAGTGACACTATAAACAATATCTGGTGCCCTGAATATTGTTTTACTTAACATGTGGAGTTCTATAATACAAGTAGTATAAGCTATAATTGTAACATAAAAATCTTTGTCCATGTGATGGTTATATCAACGCAAATATGAAATAAGTTAGTGCGACATTAATATACAATAAATTGGGCAATAGAATAAGACATTGGACAGTAGCTGTGCGTTATTGTTTAAATGGAGATGAATAATTCTCACACGTCAAATAAAAAATAGTTGGCTCGGCAGAAAAAACTGATTGATTAATGTGTAAAATCAAACTGTAAACCTTCCGATACTGGCCGAGTATTATAAATAATGTGATCGCGATCTGTCCTCGAAAAACACGTGAATTTTCCGCCGCCCCTCGGTCGGACCCTCCTAAAGGAAAAAAACCTAAAGAAAATACAGTAGTGAAGGTGCACCGTAGTTTTTTACGAACTGTAATCGTGACACCGACTGAAGAATGATACTGGAATATCCATAAACATAAAGAATGCACGAAGTGCATCTTATATGAGGGTTCCTCCCCCGGTTTCTTAATGGTAAACTTCGTTTTATATGTGTGTCCCGGGCAGGGCTGTCTCTAGGGAGCGCTACAATTTATATTAATGGAGTCAACGCATGCACAAACAGAAAGTCGTGTGCTCGATATAATTTTTTGCGAGCAGCACGGACATGTAACAGATTTGCATCGGGAGCTGTATTTTCATGTTTGAAACGTATCACTGACAATCTCGCGAATGTGTCGAAACTCGCCGCATTCTTTGATAACAATATTTCAACAAACTGTCGCACTCATTTTATGCCCGTGACAATGACCTCCAACCCCTTTAAATATAACATTTGAAATTCCCTGTGCTTAACAAATTCGCGCTTAAGAATCGTTTATATTTGCCAGTGTGATTATTTTGATTAATATTACGTAGCATTCGAACAGTAACAAATTTAAAAAGGATTGAAATAAACGTACTTCACAGTGCCATGCGTGTATTGAATAGTGGGGTGAATGTAGTGTAATTGCATTAGAAGCTGCAACATTACACAAGCACATTTAACTAAAGTAATTAAGCCACAAGTGTACGTATCCCCCAGAAACGAGTACTGGGTTAATACGAACCATTATACGATTCTCTTTGCACTAAATCCGCTACCAACGAACAGGAACTGCGTACACAGAGGCAAGGGAGCCGTAAGTGGAATAAGATACCTTAAAGATGTTGGTGAAACCGCCAGAATCAGACGAGCGGTAGCAAAGCTTCGTACGAAAGAACGTACCAGAAAAACACCGAAGAAATTACGCTATTCTGTAACTTCAATCTTTTCTATAATACCCTCGCTACGGCCAGGCGTGATAATATCAAGGTTCGAACATCGGGAAACGTCCGATTAAATGGGAAGAAGACAAGAAAAAAAAGGCTATAGGTTCAAGCAGAGAAACGAGCAACAACGATAAAGATGCTGTAAAGGGGTGTGCAGAAGCAGGAATGAGAAACAGATGAATGGATAGAAAGAGTGACAGTGAAAAATAGAGAGAAAACGTGGCAGATTTGAATAGGCGAACTGGCAGCATGCGAGCTTGCAAACCGTAAGCGAGCGGGTGAGATAGAGAAGGATAGAGGAAGAGAGAGAGGAAGAGATTAAGAGAGAGGGTGGATCATACATGGTAAACGGTGTTCAGGGGTAAGTGGTACAGGTTGGTTGTAGGCACGGAGGTGCACTAGTCGAAAGGGAGCAATAGTGGTAACCACTAGCGAGGGGTAAAAGAGAAAGGGGTGAAGGGGGGGGGGGGCAGAAAAGGGGAGAGAACAGACTGAGCAAGGAGGTTTTGCGCAATGCGCCCACTAGCGCTGCAGTGGGGTTTATTTCTGATCCCTGCATACATAAGTTCCTCTCTGTTTTCCAGCCATTATATGTCACGGGGCGTTGTAGTTTGCAACTTTTTACTTTCGACCCTCAGCCTTGATGCTTTCTTTATCTGACATACATGAACACGCGTGTTCCGCTTTCCCCTGTGACGTCACTTTCCGCTGGCTACGTTATTTAACAGCGCTTTTCACGTAAATTGCTTGCACATACATCACTGTTCGCGCGTACACGTGTGCTGGACTTTATATTTCTTAACGCTAGCGGAACAGCTTTTCATTCCAGGCAAGTGCTTCAGTATTGCGTTTACGAGCCTACGCGAGGCTCTGTTTGGGCCACCCTTCTCACCAGGCATCGATCTCACTAGGGAATGAGACCCTTAAATGTACGAGAAGCGTACTTCTAGTCTGTTACGTTTGTTATTTGGGCTTCTTAACAATGCATTGTTATCTTTGTCAACTTAAAGATGTAATTGTGTTATATTTTCTGGGTGGTTGGTGATTAATTACCCAATAATCACTTCACAGGTTGCATTTAATTTCCAAATTATTGTACTTCGCAAATGTCCAAGTGAAACGTTCATTCTGTATCAGAGATATTAATATCACTAGAAGTTACGTAAAAATTATTAAGCATAGAAATATATAAAATACTAATAAAAATAGGTATATACCGATATTTCGTTGCAATATTATATTCATATTTTTTATTGATTGATATCTTACAAACGAAACACAAAGAAATTTTCCTATCGTCGAGGTGCCGGATTCTGTTATTTTTGGTTAAATTATAATATTATAAAACAATTGTACGGGCATGTTGCTACAATTAATAACGATTGCATATAATGAATAGATAGGGACGAATTCGATTGCATTATTTGTCAGACGTTATCTTACGTTTCTCTACTATTTCTGCCCGCGCACAATTCTAGTTCTTCGGTTGCATTATTTTATTTCCGCTGCCACTTGATGCCACTCTAAAATATCAGCAGGAACATGACTTTTCAACTCCAAGTGTATTATAGCGTATGTTTCTGCTCTCGAAATTCTAAACCACTTGGAAGATGAGAAGTTCCATTCGATCGACTACCACTGATACATCCTGAGCGACCTCGAAAACCAAACAAGTATGCATAGAGCCGCGCTCTAATAGCAAAAGATAGAGGCCAAACTAAGCAAATGCGAAACTTCATTTTATTCTTAGTTGAAACCGATTTCCGTCCAAAAAATCATTTGCCATTTTAGCATCGAAAAATAATTAATTTATTATATAGCGTGATGCAGAATAAAAATTGTATTGTATATATTCTTTGTACAAAATATCACCGAATAAATTGATTTGAACAGGAAAATTGACTAATGCACACAGATTTCTCTTTGCATCGCGCGAATCTGTTCCCATTCGCCAACGAAAACCCAGTGATGAATTTTGAAAACGCTCTAAATAAACTTTTCGTCGTTCCATAGTGGAAACGGCGCAGAAAGATACGCCGCGATTTACTTTTCTTCGAAACGAAAAGCACGATTAAGGAGGGCATAGTGGCGAGCACAATATATAAAAGCGCGATATTTTTCTAAGCCGTGGAAATGTTTCTCCAGCCTCGAAGCGATCCAACGTCGACGCCGATGTCGCCCGGACGGAAGTCTATCAAACGCAATCCCGACGGGCGTTTAAAAAGAAGAAAAAAAAGGAAAGTGAAAAAAGTTATACGGGAACAAAGGAAACAAACTCGCGGGAAAAGTGAAATGGAAAAGTCGCTTTCCGTATTATCTGTTGACAATTCATTATTGGACCCGATACACCCGTTTTCGAATTCCAATAGCGAAAAAGTTTTCCACGCCGTACACCCTGCCCGCACCTATTCTATCACAAACAAACCGACAGCCGGCCGTACGACCACGATACGACCTAACCCTCCCCTCGCAACGGGCTATTCGTACCCGCACTTATACGAATTCTCGAAATAAACCCGCTTGCCAAAGGGAAGGGCCGCTACGCTCGCGTGTTTGTTTAGAAAATAAGAACGCGTCGTCGAAACTTGTATATCCAGCTCGCAATGTCCCCACCGCCTGCTCGCCTCCTTCCTTCCCTTCCCTTTTCCCATCTCTTTCACCCTTAACCAACCATCGTCGCATACAGGGTGCGTTTCGCCGGTCTCAATATGTCCCCGCGTATTTTTCTTTCCGCATTCGAAAAGTCCCCCAACCTGATGCGGTCTTTCCGTTCGTTCCTTGTTATTTCCTCGACAATATTTTAGCGATAGTCTCCGAGTAATATTCTAAGGGGAGGCGGGGAACGGCACTTGCAGCTCGCAAGCTGCATGTGCACCATTGACGACTCCAGTACCCTTCTTCGAGTTTTCCCCTTAATACATCTATTTCTCTTCCTTCCGACACGGCGTCGTTTCCTTCTTCTACAAGACTTCTCGTCTTTCTCGCGTCTCCCTTATCCAACGTGTTGTTTCCCTCACCAATATCGGCGAGAGTCCCATCTTCTCGCCGCACCATCTTCCAAACTCGATTCCTATCGCGCTTACACACCTGTACTATTTTCTGCATGCATTGGTATGCCACGTAGCTATCATATCGTATCACCCGCCTTTCCGCGCTCAGTTTTTGAGGTCAGCTCTTCTTTCAGTCTATCGGTCTCCGGTTGCCTGTTGCGAATAATTTATCAAAAAAAAAAAAGAAACAGAAGTTAATAATTCAGAAGCCTCCTCTTGTTGTTTGTGAGCTGGCGTGGCGGAGGGTTGGAAAGTTTTTGGAACGGGGGAACCGGTTGCGGGACCGTTCATCTGAGTACACCCGATGGAACATGCCCAGGGGATGAATAATGCTATCGTGCTGTACCAGTGTGTACACGCGATCACGCGAATATCTGTCAAACCTGCGGCTATGTAAACGAACTTGAAAAGATTCTTCTGATACGACGAAATTGTTTGGCTGTTGTTCAATCTGGACAGTAGCTATTGTTATGAATATTATCTTTGGAGAAATTGTTAGCTGACTTCGTACTAATCAGCACCTCGCTCGCCACGTTTCATTGTGTGACTATTGTTATTCGTTCTACAATGTCGTATCATTAACTGATGAATGTCTACGTAATCTATTAATTCAATTACGGTTTGCATGTGTAATGCGCAGGTGTGCCGGAGTTCGCGGTACAATGGGCAGGCTTATTGTTGTTGCAGAAATTGCTCGGCAAACCTCACAAGAGTTTACGGATCAATTCTCTCTGATGATACTTGTGACCGTTGATATCGATGGATAATCAAAACCTTGTTAATACTACTCAATGTCTCTGCATCGAGTATCGTTAATTAATCTGTTGATTTTCGTATCGAAGATATCATGTACGCATATAGAAAATATTTTAATAAATAGTTAAGGACCGGGATGTATATGTATGTATGTGTATTAGAGAAATATTAATAATTAAAAACGATTTGAGATCTGTCATAAAATATTTTCCACTTATACTCTGTCATACTTTGCTGACCAGAAATTTATTATTGAGCTACATTTAGCAAGCGTAAAAATTAATTAAGTCAAACTAATTGAAGCATATATTAGATAAATATTGATAGTCATATTTAACCAACATTAAACTAAATATATTGTATTCATTTATTTATTTGAAATAGCCAAATAACAGATTTTATCACGTATATTACTTATATGTCAAATCTCATTATATTGGATGTAACACACAGGAATGTTTCCGAGGGAAAACAATTTTCATATGTACTGATATCAATGTCTTATTCTACTTAAGGGGCCAATTGGTTTTTCGGGCCAATGAATTATCAAATGACCCGTAACGCACAAGTTGTAAACATCTATCAATTAATCGCAAACAATCCTCACACCCCTAACACGCAAAACAATACTGTCCCCAGCGTAGAATCAACGAGATTTCTGTCACCCTTAAACCGGCGCGTCCACATCGCGAAATTCGATTTCGTCGCGGAGCGTATCACACGGTATTTTCCGGGGATCTCGCCACCCCGTGGCGCAGGAGTGAAAAATAAATAGTGTACACTGTAAAACGAAAAGAGAAGGTGCGATGACCGAGTGACGACAGGGTGGCCTGCTAAAAACGCACGCGCGCATAACTCAGTGGTTTAATCGCGAGGGCAGCCACGGCACGCGTAATGAAAGCGCCTCGAAAAACAAGCTGGCAGTGGCTGTAGCAGCATCAGCAGCAGCCTGCAGCTTGTTGGCACACCGATACCACTGCTACGTAACGCAGCCCAATAATATTTAGGAGGGTAGGAAAGGACGACAGGCGGCATTCTTGCGGTTGGATCTTCTAAGTGTTAACCTTGCCGAGGGATGGCAAGGCGACCCATAAGTCTAACCGTCTCTAGTCGACCAAACATTAGGCCGGATTAAACTGTTCTTTCCTTTTCGTTTAATTGTTTCGAGGAAGTTTCACGTTTTTGTTTCTCATTTACTGTGATAGTGATAGATAGGTGTACTCATAATGACAATTGGGAAACATCCGTTAGAATGTTGAATCTATATGAAGTTCGGTGGAATGTATATTTTAAATAGAAAGTAGTAAATAGGTCTGGTTACTTTGAATCTTTGAAAAGTAATTGAAAACGATGTGGCATTTTACCTGCATCAGCTTAGCATGTCTTCGTTGGCTTAATATGAAATAGTTGTATGAAGAAGTAATACTTTATTAAACGGACATTTTGTTAACAACTTGTTTCGTTAAACTGTGTTACGTGAGTTACATTGTGATTGCTTCTATTACTGTAATTCAATTTTTTGATATTTGATATGCGTATTTAATCTACAAGCTTGACATATTTCATTTTCTAGTTCCCGCTATTGAAGTATAATTATATTTAATTCTCTCATAATTGTATGATATAAATACTGTTTTACTCGATGTCCATTAGGCTAGTTAAATGACATTTAAGGATAGTCTTGCAGTTACTTCCTTTCATAATAACTTGCTAATACTTTACATTTTCAAAAATGCTTTTAAATTTCAAATCAAATTGTATTCTTTACATAGTATGCACCAGTTGTCCACAATAGTTCTGGCGAACAAAATACCCATACTCAATACAATAAATGAACAAAGTTATTCTTCCCTTGGCAATGGCCTGAATTTAATCTCAAACTAATTTTTATCAATATTAGACCGACGGTTTTTAACTCGATACTATTGGGACTGTACATGAAACTTTAAACCCAGTGCCTTATCATTTTAATCGGATCCTTTTAAACCGCACCCGGAAGGCTCGAAGACAGTCTCGAAACGCATCAGTCGTTCTTTACTCTCGTGCTGCAAGCCTGGCCAAAGTTATCAGGAATTCATTAAAATCGAGACCACGGGGAACCACTCGCGTCTTTCGCCTTTAAACGGGAACTTTATTCTCTTCGTGCACTTAAACGTACAGCAGGAGAATCAATAATTCCTACATAATAGAGAAACATCTTCCCGGTTATCGGTTCGTGTCGCTCAAACGAATCTAAAATGACGCATGAATAAAGAGCGTAGCCCCTCGAACTTCTCGAGAAGTTCGACGTGTACTTTAAAAACTGGTAACGGGCGCATTCGTAAGAAGTGCGCATTCAGTAGTAACGGAACTCCTTCAGTTCTCGGGATGTTCCTCTCTTCTTCTCTCCCATCCCCAATCTCCCTCCCTTCTCCATTCGCTTCTTTTCTTTTTCTTTCCCCCTTTTCCTTTTTTTTTTGTTGCCAAACGAAAAATTTTCGAAGTAGGACGAATGGGCGGGGGAGGCTCGGCGATTCACGGCAGAGTACTGAAAAAGGTCCAGCATTTTCTCAAAGCGCCCCGGTTGTTAAGGTTTTAAGTATGCAACGAGTAATCTGGCTGGTGGCTCGGTCTGGCTTCTGCAGGCGACTTCGTTACACTGCCACGTAGGAACAAAAGCTGTTTCTCTTGTATTAAGTTTGTCCGTTCCGCAGTAAAACTGTTAGTTTACGCGGCTACTTTATTAATTAAAGGAGGAGTCCGGGAGTATAGTGAACGGTGTCGGTGTTCTCTCGTTGCTCCCGTTTGCGCCAACCTTTGCCTCGTCGTTGTCCCGTTGCTAATCGACGTAGAGAACCTTGCACGCCGAGATACCGTGTATTCTTTTATACCGTGTTCTCCTTCTTCTTTTTCGTCGGTTAAGGCAGTGAAAGATTCAACACGGTTTTCCGTAGCTTCGATTAAAGTTTTCATACAATAATGTGCTTGCTACGGGAAAACTGGCGCAAAGAAGTCATATGATATTTAGAAGAAATGTAGTAATATCGAGCTCGGCTAAGTTGATACTGACTGGGAACCTGAAACAGTAAGTACCTAATATTTCTTCGCGTGATCTGTGCGGTGTGAAATGCATGTGTAAACGCTGAATTTTAGTGGCGCTATTAATAGGTTGACGGGGTTTGTAAATTTGCCATTATCATTTTGTGATTTATACGTCATCTAAAATCGGAACCTTCAGTGTAAGCTTTGCACTGAAAGAAGTTTATATGAAAAAGAAAAAGATATGAAATCATAGATATCACGTCATAGATCTCACGAGGAGCTCTACTTACAAATACATGACAATTTTTATTCCGACCGCAGAATTTATGTTTCGCATCAGACATCCACTATGCTCTTAATAAATAAGCGAAGCAAATGGAAATAAACATATAATCTCTAATCACGAATTAATGCGAAGAACTAGTCGGTCGGCTGCTCATATATATTTGAATCGTCGGTGATCCGAAGAAACGGGCAGTGACGTAGCATCTGCATATTTCATGGCAGCCGTGGACGGCAAAGGAAAAAAGTTTTTAAAGAACTGAGCGTTTCGGTGATTAACATGTCAGAGGGCGACCCGGCACACGGTGTCTTCATCTGAAATTCTGTTTAATTCGAGCGCATTAGCTTCTTCCTTCGAAAAAGTAACGTGACCATCCGACGCTTCAGACGCAAGTTGCCGGTTATACGAGACGACGCGACGCCGACGCTGGCACGACGCGTAGATTCGTAAGGTGGCGTTTAACCTCCCCTGAAAGGGGATACAGCGGAGGGCTGTTATTGAAGAAGTGGCAGCGTTGCGTCGGCTCCCGCTAGGGAAATTAAAGAGCTTTTTAATCCGGCAAGACGAATCGCCGGCATCTCACGGAACATTTCATTTTCTCGCGTCATAAACGGAAGATAATAAAAGTAAGCAGCTAACGCTTAACATATTGCCCGTGATACAACATCGGAGATCTCTTATGATCCATAGTAAACAGCTTATCGGGTATTAGAGGCGTGGTACCAGTCGCCACCTTCTCGCCCCTCTGCCACCAAGAAACTCAGTTTACGCCACATCCGGAAATTGATTGATCCGGGAAAAGCTTGTTTCTTTCCGTGGAATGGCGATTTTCACGGTTCGCCATCCAGACGTTCGCTTCTGGTTAAAGTTTGCTGGTTTTATGGGTATGAAGTGAATGGGGTTGATCTTGACGAATGACGTCGTAAATATTGTGGAAAATCTTAACCGGAAGCTCAACGTTAATGCTAAATGTATTTACTGTAGATCGGAAGCACTGTGAGACATTTTCCAACACACATGCACACATCTCCATAAATTATCCAGAGCTTACGTATGGGAGGTTAAATCCGCAGGTAATACGTGAAAAGTTTGTGGCTGATGATGTAGAGGTTAATGAAATCGCTTATATTTCTTTTCCAATTCGTATTTCTTATTGTGTATAAGTGGGAGATGTAAATACTTATAGGGAAAACATATTGTCACGGTTTTAATGACATATGTGAACGGATTTAAATGTATTCGACGAATTATCTAGAATTAAAATTCGTATATTTCTACGCAAAATACCATAATATGTGCACACACTATAATCCAACAATGTTAAAATAAATAATCAAGGGAAGGATGGCACTATTTAGTTACATTTATATTAAATAATTGACGATAGTACGAATTGGTAACTTGTTACAAATATGTGTCTTACTGTATTATGAATAAACAAGACCCTGTTGCGCAATATAAAAATATAGAAAAATCGCTTATCTATGCATATGTTAAGAATAAAAGACATATAAGTACGTGTATAAAATTATGTCGCCCAAGCCAAGCAATTAATATATCGTTTATTATATTATACTACAACTTTGTGACTGAACCACTGATTTCATAAAATTTATTTACTCATACCAAAGCAGAGGATATAAGATTCTTGAATCAGAAGAATATTCAAATGTTAAGCATGATTTAATCCTTGAAACAATGGAAAATATGCGATGTGCAGAGAAACTGAGAGAAGGAAGAAGCTGAGGAATGCAAAGCATCGAGATCACTCGAGGTATCAGAAATTTCAAACGGCTGCCGCTTAGCTTTCTGGAAAGGTTTCAACCGTGGTCGTTCATTTTTCATAGACGTAAAAGGTTGGCGGTAAAAATTTAAGGCACGACTAAAATCGTTCCACGGTTTCCAAGATATTCCATGCGTACTACTTATAATATTGCTTTACGTGTTGTATGATGTGAAGAAAGGCACGAATTGTGAAAGTGTTTTATGTTCGAAAATTGAAGAATTTCTTGTAATGTATTGTTGATGGATCGCTAAAAAAGAGGGTTGCACAGAAATATTATAATTTCTAATTGTGAGTATTATAAGAGTAGTATAAGGGTAAACATTTCTGATCTAACATACTATTTCTAGCACCTGTCTTACTTAATAAATGATAAATTTTTCGTAGGCTCTGAGATAAAAATAAATTCACGAGATTTTCCAGCTCTACCAAAAAATTAAACCTGACTAATGGGTGAAGCAAAACGATGGTTCAATATTGGAGATTCAGTTCTAAAGATAACAGAGGGAAATGTACTTCGCCAGCAAAGGTTAGTCACAACTTCCTTACGATTTATTAACTTGACGCAAGCATTTTGACTTACAAGATTGCATTGTCTAACATCATTTATTCTAGCTTTAATGGTGAAAGATTTCCTGAATAATCCTGTTGGAATAGGATATACGTTAGAAACGTTTCAGGCCAAGGAAATAAATTATTGCAACTTAAATTACAAGGGAAAATACATGTGTTTATGTCCTGAAATGTTGTACAAAGTAATGCTAAGAATAAAACAGAAATTGTAAACGAATTTACCATGTTAATTTCCGTGTGTACACTGCGTAAACAAAGTTTTCTTCGCTTCCTTTTACTTTGGTTGGCGACAAAAATTGTTCGCCTGTTGCTTGCACAGGTTCTATACGTCAGATCAAGTAAATTCCAAGCGAGACAATACTCTAACAGTTTAAAACAATAGACCTCAGTAAATATATAAGAAGGGCGGTAACATTTTCTATTGTTTTATAACAATATGACAATGACATCGAAAGTAAGGAACTATACACATAGAATCTTTGTTCCTTAGGGGGTTGCTTACAAAACTTTGTAATACAAAGAAACCTTCAATATCTTCACCTAACATGCAAAATTAAAATATTTCTATCGTTCAGCTGCGATTAGATCAATTCAATTAACTATATGACAAGGCCAGACAGAATGAAAGTAGCACATATTAAATTAAAAAAGGAATGTTCTTATTCCATGCATTCATTTTCCAGATTGTTTCGAGAATATCTTGCGGACAATATCACAAATCTATATTCCATATATTTTACAAACAGCTTAACGAGTAGCACCACGAAAATGGTAGAAACTTTTATAATTGCGCTACACGATCATCAATTACCCACGTATATCCCACGTTTCTTTTCTTTCGCAATTTTTGGTAAAATGTATCTAGGCTATTGAAAACTTCGTCCATTCAACTGTTTATTCAAAGCGCGACGGGATATCGAGGACCTGTTAAAAGAAACGCAAGCACTGTGTACACGCTTTTTCAAATAGTTTAACTTCCCTTCCATCGAGTACGTTTCCCGCCTTTCAATGGTCACCACCGAAAATACGATTCCTTCAATTCGTAACATTCGTCCAGGTAACCTTAATGATTTTCCAGTCATACAGAGACCCGCATTCTTTTTTTCTCAATTTCAATTTCGCGTTGCAAGGTGCCCCCCTCTCGATTTCATTACCCAGAAACACTGTTCCGTATAGTCGAGCAGCAACTGCTGGGCAAATAAAAAACGGGGCATGGTACTTTCTGGCTGGCGGAACAATGAGCAACGCTGCTGCAACAATTTCTCCCGTGAAGCGCCTCTACGTATGCACGTTCCGCCTCCACGCGTTACTTCCGATAATTAAAAAGCGCTGCAACAAGTTCAGCCACCGAACGTGGTCCCAGGCAGGCCCAAAATTCTAAAGCGTTCGCGGCGGTGGCGCCCCATGTTCCCTCACGTCCTCTCCCCCTTTGTTCCCTAAATTTCACCTTTTCTCGCCCGCGCAACGACGCTCAACGCAGTCAAGCGACTAAAAAATGACCGGGCGACCATTTCAAGGGTGCTCCGTCTTCCCGCGCTCGCGCGCCCGCCGTCGACGTGCACACTAGCGAACCCATGACTGGTACGTGTATGCACGCCTCCAGAGAACCGTCCATCCGTCAGTTCACCAGAGTGTTTATTCGGAACGACGTGGAATATGGAGGGGTGGCTATAGGGGAGGGAAAGGCCAGCGGTGGAGAACGCGAGAGGAGGGTCGCGTAGCGAAGGGAGTTGGGGAGTGAGTTAGAGGGTTGCCTGGAACTGTGCTCGCCCTTGGGCGTGTAATTACGCGCTTCGTTTCTCGAAAGCCTCCAGGGTCAACGCAAACGCGGGCTGCTGGCCGCGTTATAGAGAATGCTCTCCTCCTCTGCTTACTCTCTTCACGACAAGTCCACGCGATTCTTTCCCACTTGCCTTCCATTGAATACCTTCCCCTACACTATCGTGGTCTGCCCTTCGTGCAACTCTGCTGCTCGCACGACTCTGCAATCGTCGCGTCGAAACGGACCGGTGCACCTCTTTTCACTTTTCTCCAGTGTTAATTTTTACTTTGATCCGAGTTCTATTCGAATCAGACGCCGCCAACGGGAGCGTGACGTGGTCGGGGTTCCATGGGTAGTTATGAACGTAAATTATGTGGAATCCTGATGATTGGGACGGTCAGTCGGTTTTGAGTGGACGCGTAACGAGTGTTTTAAGCGAGTCGGAAGTTTGCTGTATAATTGATCAGCAGACATGTGCAGGCGCGTATGTATATTTCATGCTCGTCGTTTGGTACGCTGAGTGTTTAGAGCTACTCCAGATTTCCATGACTCGCAAGGTGCGTTGTCTGCTGGAATTATTGTACCGCGTGTTAGAAGATTATCGCACATTATTTCGGTAAATAGAAAACGGGTAAATTCGGGGAAACATTCGCAATGCATGCGTGAGGAAGGAAAACGTTTCGTCATAAATACATGTTTACCTTTACGTACGGTTCAGTCCTTTGGAGTAACTAGCACTTGCTTTGCTATACTGTATACATTTCTATCAGCGTTAAATCGCTCTAGACACATTTTGTTTTAATATACTGATTTGAAGATACGTAGTTTTCATTTGAACAATTACTACAGATTTTTAGAGGAATTTATTTCACTCCGTTCACACCACCATTGTTATCAGAATATGCATAAATAACAGACAAAATGTTTCGTAATTATAGAGGCAATGAAAGTTTTATAATACGAATACTACTGATCCAGTCAGCGCCGGAATGCTTGACTTTTATCACTGGCCGGCGTCTGACTTATTGCGGGGTTAAACTACTTAAACCGTAAGTGTGCATCAATTTTCGCAAGGTTTAACTGCAATCTCATTAAGATAACGGACATGTCGTTATGTTTTTAGATAGTTTCAGCAAGAAATTAATATATTTTCATTCTAAACGGAGCGTTATTCTTCAGTATCCGTATTAACATCTAACCTTTGGTAAAGCTTCATTAACGTGTTTGCCTATTGTAAGAGAATAGCGTACTATTTTAAGCTCACAGTGTCAGCGTTAGGGACCCCAAATTGGATGCTCTCCATTGTTGTCGACCCTATGCCGATCGTAAAAGCAAAATGCGTCAACGAAAAAATAGCCATACTTTATAATCGTGCCGTAAACTCTGACAATGGGGGCCGATATCAGAGTATGATGACGATGATTATTTTATAAACCATACTACTCCGAACGATAGCTCGAAATCTGTCGTGCGTGAACCGGCAACAATACAGACTACTAAAATTCTTCAGAGCAGCTCGTACGTTAGCGAAATTAATTCACACTTCGCAAGCGTTAAATAAAACGAATGCTCAAGTCAAAAACGCATAGCTACAACAAAATATCCCAAATGCATTATTCAAATTGATCTTGCGCGATCGCGCAAGCATTACAGAATAGCATGCAACAAAATGATCCAAAGTAATACAAATTGCAGACTGAACGTATAAGCGACGTTTACTCGTCGTTTCATTCGCGAAACGCGCGTATCAAAGTGAATCAGTTTCCAACATTCTAACCGTGCACCGTTTCCCATCTCGCCCCACTCAACAGACATCACGATATCAATCCCTGGCCGCCTTTCGCGCAAGGAGAACTTTGTTCAGCTTTTGACAATCCACCGCATAATTCCCGGAGCGGCCAACCAAGCCGTGTGGCTCTCTGCAAAGTCGAATCTAAGGGCAAACGCTGGCAGGTATGTTTTACTTAGAGGGAACATAATGTATATGCTCGTTGTGGGTTTAAGGATCACGGGGCAGGATTGGCCGAAGGGGCCGCCACGTCGGAACAACTGCTGCGACTTCCAGACCCAGAGAGTAGTAGCACCAGTCCGCTCAGGTTACCGCAACATGCCGACGGCCTCTTGAGCCTGGACATCCTGGGAGTTTAGCAGGACTGTACCGCCGCCACCCTTGCCGGCGTTCGCGTTTCTCTGGCGTTTCTCCACGTCGTCGTCTCTGTGTTTGCTCGCAAAGCCCGCGCAGAAAGGGCGAGGTTAATTAATTAACGAGTTTTTACTTAGGCCACGGTAGACCAAGCGAAACCGTCCGGCCGGTTGCCGTTTGTTTGTTGTATCCTCGGCTTGTTGGTAACAGTTAGTCATTTATGTGAACGTAATTTGGAAGAGGGTGGGTGGCGCTGGCCGCAGGCTCTATTCCGCGCTAAATCAAACATAGCTATATTCCAAAGGCCGAGCCGCATGGACGAACCGTGGGAGCTTAATGCTTCGAGGGAGTAGGAAGGGTCGCGACGAATACGAATCCTGTGCCACCACAAACTTTATGGCCCAGGGGCGCAGGTATGCACTTCTGGACAATGTTATTTCATGCTCGCGCTCGTATTCTGAGAAATGAAGCTGACGCTGGCAACGGGATCAACCGGTGACACGCTTTCCCTTTATTCTTCGTTACCTGATTCCCCCTGTTTTGCGTATCTCGCGTATATTTGGCGCTGGGTTTTTTTACATGATGAACATTCAGTTCTCGAGTGCTACGTGACTTTTGTTTACTGCGGGCCCACTATACGTCTCCATTACTATAGGGATGTTGTGGTTTATGTGGCTCTCGTTACGCACATTTGGGCTCTTGGTTATTTGGGATCAGGTGAGTTAAGGAGTTTCGTCCGGCTCTGGGGGAAACTCGGATTAAATCAAGTGAAACCTGGGATGGAATTCATTAGGGCTGAGTTTATTATCCCTACACTTTAAGAGTTTGAGTGTTGCGATAATGTATCGGTGCTTCTGTAACTTAATTTTTCCTGAATGGCGTAAAGTAGTATAATAATTGGTAGTTACTGTTGTGCTTGGAGAACGAAGCGTGTCGTATTTTTCATACTTATATGATATTTAGGAAGGCAATTTCAAGCCCATAAGGCAAATAATACAATTTAATAGAATTTTTATATTAAACTTGAATGTGCATTACACCTAACACAGCAGCAATGACGTTATATAAAGCAGACAATTAGAATACAATGACAACTAAAATGTATCAAACCACCGCATATTTTAATTAATACCGCATAATTTCCATACGAGCAGTGACAGGCGTGAGATATATGTACATATTCCAATATCTGGAGATATCTATCGTACCTAGGTACATATGTATACATCTTGCTGGGTTAATGATAGCTATCAATCTGATCCCCCAGCTTGTCTAATACATAATATGTGTATAATTATCGCCACGTTCGAACACAGAATTCGCAGTAATATTTCAGTCCCGTTCCCCTATTTTCACAACCCCCAAACAAGACCCAGAAAGCTTCTATATTACCAGTGTTTTCCTTTCACTCGGTCCAAGTTAATCACAGTAGAAATCGTTATCGTAGAAATGATTATAGTAATAAGGGATGTAATAGCACGGGGGGGCGGACGATAAATCGATTATATTCGATAGTACAAAACAGGGCACATGTTTAAAATGGACGTCGATCGTGGGAAGCTCGACCTGGAGCAACAGCAAGTGCCCCGTTGTGTACGATTTCTCTCCCTACCCTCCCCCTACATGTCCTCGTGCGGTCTTTCTCTCTGCTCCTCTCCCCTCGACCCTTGTTCATTCCGTTTCCCTCTGCATCATTCACTCTCTCGCCTTCTCTTTTTATACACCTCCCCTTCCCCCGGAGGCATTCACTTTATTTACGCGTGCAGAAACAAATACAGGTATATATACGTTGCGGCACCATGGCCACCATAAAGGACTGCGCGGACCCATAAATCCCAATTACAGCTACCAATGGTGCAGGCCGGCGGCCGTGACACGCCGCAAAGTGCGGCCCGTCCATAAATTGTGCCGGGCCGGACGTACCGAATTTTCCATGCAATTTGAATAAGAGATACACGCATTTGGGGAAATATGCACGTGGACGCTCGCTCGTGTGCACGGACGTTCGTCCATCTGTGCTCTTTAATGTGCCAGGAATTTTCGTTGCGGATCGTGTTCAAAGCGCCGCGGGGCTTATTGTTTGCGTCGTACAGCATCGGTATCATTTTCAAATAAATACGAATTCAGAAAAGAACTCGTGCGCCCGTACCCATCGATTGACTCTCAGGTTTCAGTCCGTAGGCCGTGGCTTGAATTTCTCGTCAACTGCACGAGAATAATTTTTTGTTTTTCATTTTTACTCTTGCCATTCTCTGCTTGCCGAGGGAATCGTGAATGCGGGGATTTGTAGATGTCTGACAGTAGTCCTAGATGAAAATTTATAAGAGATGTCTGCCCGACATTTTACTCCTGTCGAGTGGCCGTCAATGTCTTCTTAATATGATTAATAGTTAGAGTTTCTGTCCTGGAGTATGTATAAATTGAGGTAAACTTTATATTTGCTTTGAGGTATTAATTTGAAATTCGAATTTCTTTAATATTATATAGCGAGAAAGTTGAAACACTCGTGTAAGGTAATATATAATATAAAAGGGCATTTAATTTGATGGAAGGTTACGTGCATTTAACTTGCTTTGAGCCATATTGATTATCTGTATTAATACTGTTTATAATCATATATTGCAAACTAAATATTTGCACGTTGCAGAAATTGTTATTAAATATGATTTGTATTGAATAATAAGAATTGTCTAACAATGATGCTATAATTCCTATGATTAAATGAGAAGAGAATCAGAAACTACAGAATTAATTAATTGAATATCTCTGAACTACTATTTTATTAACAATTATATAATTGATTTTAGGAAAGATTAGCATTTACAGCTTCACAGTAGGCCTTTTAAAACGTATGAAATAAAACAAACCAGCAGAAGTAGTGACATGTATGTACATAAACTTTCATAAATCATCAATTCCTTATGTATTTAATTTATTAACATATCGATAACATAGTATGTATGTTCTCATCTAGCAAACAGTTCGATAATTCCATTACATAATGTAACATAATAAATTTAATATTTTACTACCGCGTTACTATTTGTGTATCTGAAACCGTTTATAGTCCGAAGAATGCACGTGCATATCGTTTAATTAATGGGTGCTGTAAGAAGAGTAACATTAGGTACAGATACTTAATTTTACAGGTACAATTGAAGTGACGCTTAAAGATATAAAAAAGGTTCTCACCTCAAGGCGAGTTTAAATATAAAGGCGACTATAAATATTATTATAAATATTTATAGTACACTTATCTTGGAGACGGTGTTTCCGATATAATTTTGAAATATCCCACAGTTGAATGGACTTTTGTATTCGAATTGTTAAAAAATATTTAAAGCAGTTTATTCCGTTCAGTAACTTTCATCTCTTTTATATTCTATTTCAATACGTGGCATTCACACATTTTTCGCAAAAGCTAGAAAAAGAAGGGAGAGAAGCAAGAATTTTGTTCTCTCGTGAAATGTGTTTGCTCTCTTGATTCTGTTTCAATAACGTCCACGAGTTAAATTTATCGACCCCGGCGTAGTCTAATTCTTTACTCGGAGTAACAGCACTCGTGGAAACCACAGAAACTGTTAACATTTTCAGGAATTTTGCCTTGGAACTCGCTGTGAAGTGTTAAGCGCTGCACTCAAGAATTTCACAATAGAATTTTCCTCAAACAATGGGGGTAAAATGAATGAAACACTATCCCGTCCAATTAAAAGTATACCAATTCCAAGAGGGAGCATTTGCTTATGTGCCATTTAAGTTTTATTATCCATTTATATTCATTAATAGTTCACTTTTCTCTTCTGTTTGACTTATCTCTTTCTATTTAATATGCATTTTTCTAATTTAGGCACAGTTCGATTTTCCTCAAGCTTCTCAGTTAATAATGTGTTTCGTATACCATTTAGTAAAGTTTCCTAAAATACGCACAATTTACATATATTCAATTTTGCAGTTAACCGACAAAGCATTATCATGCAACTGGAATTACGGACTTCCACTTGAAATCATTAATTTATTTGATGAAAATTATTGAATTCGCCATATTAATCGCATAGATACACGTTCAAGTGCAAATAAGAGAGATTCAAATAATATTCATTTCCGTTTTAATAGAATAAACTCGTATACTTGGTCAGGTAATAAAGCATACATGTATACAATCTTTATGATCAGGGGTAATTTATTGTTACCTTTAGATACTGAAATTTAAATCAATTTACCATCTTTGAATGTTTCATTTAAATGAGTAAATTAGACATTAATCAAACCTTACTTTAATATAAATTTGAAAGGAAACAATCTTATAGCACTAGTAATGTGTATAAAGCTGGACTAATAAAATTGTAATCTTAGACAGCCACTGGAACTCATGGTTCTTCATGGTTGTACATGTTAGAAACTTATAGACAATAGCTACTTATAGATATAATAAAACTATACAAATAATACATATAATATCAGAATATTTCACGCGAATATACTGTCTCATATATCTGCGCACAGCTTCCCAAACTTAACACGCTTCGTCAAAACTGTTTTCATCATTTTCCATAACATCGTGTGCCTTTATTTACGCGTGCAACACTTGGAAACGATCGTATTACCGTATCAAATTATTTCCTGCCAACGTATCCGGTATATGCAATTTTGCTGAGGTCACATAGGCACGAGCGTATTCATACGTACAGCTTATTACTTGTTAATTCAGCAACTGTGGACGGAAGGATATGGCCAGCTTTGGAGTAAATATAGAGGGCAAGCGAAGGACCGAGATAAACTGTGCGTTTTGGCTTGTCACATAAGGCTGACCTGGACGACAAAACATATCCGCGCCGGCATGTATCGCGTGTGGGTTAGTCCGCCTCATTAATGGTTAAAGCTAATGCCAGAGGCTCAGGACTAATGGAAATAGCGCGACGACCTCTCTGATCCCGAACTATCGTACACCCCCGAGGCACTTGCTTCTATAAAGTAACGCGCGGCTGTGTCACGTGATTTGCACTTTCCTTATTTCGTGAAAAAGTGTAATGCTACAATCGATTCTAACATACGGCCGAAAGGTTGCAAATCATGAAGCACAAAGTTTGTATTGCCTTTTGATGAGATTAGAAATAACATTTACACTTTAGACCAGTCACATATTATGCACCGTTGGCCAACAAATTTTGAACCGTCAGGCATTTCAAGCCCTGCGGGAATTTTATGGCAGATTAATTCTTTTAAGTAATCGAAAGAACATATCCAAGATAAAACGTATCGAAATAAAGTTCATTACTATCAGTCTTTATAATATTCAATTCGAATCAATGAATCGTTAACAGATTAACAGACCATCCAATCTTTGTATAATTAAGGATGTAGCCTCAAACTTTTGGCATACGGTGTACTTATACAGATAATCTTGAATTAAATATCAGGAAAGATTTCCAGACTGAAATGCAGTTCATTTTTCCACCTACTGCACTTGACGTATGCGTGGATAAGTAAAATAGGATTTAAATCAAACGCGGAAAAATGTATCTTTGTTAGTAAACGTGTAATTCTTATACATGTGTTCAACAATATTTAAATAATGAAATCACTGGTAGTTCCTGTAGTATTCATTTCTTATTTTTATTTGTTGTTAGCGAAAGATGTGATATTTATACGACTAAGAAAATGATTTCACACCTTTGGCTAGTAGTCTATCTACATCATTCTATTTGGATCTATACTACTAATTTAATAGAAGCAGCAGATAACAACTGTATTGAAAAAGTTAGAACAAATCACACAATTCATTGACACTCTGCATTCCTTTATACTTGCCACATTATGTTACTACAATATAAAATTTAATGTCTACAGTAAGAAGAATTTTGGGGACCCAAAAGAATAAACCATCTTGAAATCGAACTAAACTGTACAAATACCGCAGAAATCTCAAGATTTACAAATTAATCCCCGTCTACTGTGGCTACGATTCGTTCACAAAGAGCCAAGCTCAAAGTGGCTTATTTTACCATAACAATAACACAGCAGCCTGAAGAAGCGACGTTTCGCGGCCGAAAAATTTGTTCAAAATATGAAACTTAAAAAATTGAATGTTGGCCATGGAAAGCGGATTTCTAGACAACTGTGCGGCGATGCAGTTAGCGAATAGAAAAAAAAGGGTAACAGTTCTTTTCGCTTTCGCGACGTGGATTCAGGTCGAAGAGAGGGCGGAACATGCGAGAACTCCAAAAGTAATAGCAGCCTCGCCGGGATTCACCGAGGAAAAATGATAATCTTGTCCCACATGCACAAGTATCCCTGCATCTTGGCGAGCAAGCGGACGCATAAATAACAAAGTGGATTTCCAGATTTTTCATATGACCAACCTCTTCGTTTCTAGGGATTTATCGATCGCTCGGTCGGACCGCCGCTGTGTACAGCAGCCAGAAGAAAAGAAGCCAGCCAGTTGTATATTTCGATCGGACTGAAATAACGTGGCCCCCGGGCAGACCAGCCATCCCACCAACAGCCATATATGAAAATTGATTTTCGTTCTTTTCGTTCGTTCCGGTGTCCGCCATGCGAATCTCACTGCAATATTTTCCACGCACACCAATTTGAATAGTGTGTCCCCCTGTCCCCGCTGTTGCATTTAATCGTGCATAATGAAACGTCAAACGCGGGGCGACGCGATATCCTGGAATAAATATTTGATATTTTGGATAAAATTAATTACAGCCGCGCAGGCCGACGATCATTTATCTGTAGGGTGAAGGGGCGAAAAATTGAACACGGTGGAGTTTTAAATTTCGCGAAAAATCGTAATACGTTTCGGTCGGATTGAAATTAATTAACCGATATTAAACGGCGCCGCGCTCTGTTTGTTTAAGCAACTGCACAACGGACGATAACAAGCGATGAAAGCGTGCGTGCACGGTTCAATCGTGGCAAAAGTGAACTGCACGCGTCACGACGGAACGCAATTTACCGGCACGGTAAAACGTAACTTGGCGCTTATGATGAATCTCTCTTTTGATAGCGCTATACGAAATCGACGGGTATGAATCAAATTATACGGTCCGCGATGCGATGTTTGGCCGGTTCGTAATTCGAGTTGGTTAATTAGATTGGAATTCATGCGACGCAGTGGAAGCAAAGAGGCTCGATCTGCCCGGATAAATGAGAACGACGAATGCAAGAAAAATGTCCTGGGCGAATCGAGTTCGGTTGTCCTCTGCAGAAGTTGAGATTAAATACTTCATTTACGTTTACGATTTTAAATTACTTTCGAAACTTCAGGTCGACGTAGACAGAAGGTAAATGTTAAATTTGATGCACGAGACTGGACGTAACTCGGTGGTACCATTAAGAGGCTGCTCTCGTAAAATTTAACATAAAACCACTCGTATCAAGTTAAATAGCTGAAGCCATTCTGGAAGTTGAAAATGTAATAACTGTGAATATTTTCTGTCATTCTGCCGTGGAAATAACAAAGTACTTGTGCATTAAGTCTACACAGGAAGTAGGTTTACGTTTGTCATTATAGCTTTAGAATAGACTTAAGAAAATTAGAAACATTACAATAAGTTGCCTCGGCGATCTTGACATAAAATTTTACCAGGCGCTTCGTTTTCGAGCCACTTATTATATTATACGTATATTGGCGCAAGATGGTGTTTGATGGTAGACGCATATGTGATACTATAACTTCGTTCTCATAAAAATAATTGCTGTTACATTACCCAACTCCTCATAACGTCACACATATAATGTCACCGAAACGGAAATGTCTAGCACCGACACTTGAAGTAAAACCTAACGTTAATAAAATTTAGAAAAATAATCTCAGATTTAATATAGAGCATACGTTAGTAGATCTCCAAAGTGCTTCTTGGAGTGAAAAGTTTTAAACAAGACTCCTTATAAACAGGCTTCGGGATACCACTGTACACCTAAGATCAATCTTGTCACCTCTTGTCTCCTCATATAATGCAGTTTTTCATCGAATTAACCGGGCCCGCGTTCGCGCTGAAAACAATTCCAAATCCTTAACAAAAGGAAGTAGCATGAGAATTTTTAAAAATTCTTCCAAATGCGATCGAAATATGAGGAACAATACGAGATCCATGATAAGCCCTTCGCTGTGCGGCAAAATAAATAGACGTGCAGCAACATGAAAGATGTCTACGTTCGAAGGGGGATGAAGCAAAGAATCGAGCGATCGTGCTGATCCTTTTCGTTGGTCTGTACCATTCAGGCGGACAGCGTGCCAGTATAGCTGGTGTATATAAAGTATCAACGATGAGTCTGTAACGGCTTTGCGACGAGATCTATAAAGTTATTCGTGCACGTGAGTAACTGCCGGCTAACGGATCGCGTTTATTACGAGCCATAGCGCAACAAAGCACCCCCGACACGATCCATCTAACCCGTTCGTAAGGTTAAGGGGCATTGCATTAATGGTTGCGCGGTGATTGCCGATCGAAAGGGTTGAGAACTCTGGGGGTTTAATTGTAAAGTACACCTTGATATATTTTCTGGAAAATCGCGTTAAGTGCCGGACTGATTACAGAGGGAGAAAGTGTTTAAAAAGTTGTACCTCTTCTTCTTCTGTGCTCTTGTTCATTGTTAGGATCATTGGTGCCTAAGTGGCCCTCGTATAACACGATACTTTGTGTGAATATCGATACTTCCATTGTAATAATAAAAGTGCAATGTTACAGGCTGGCAGAAAACTGAGTAGGTACATTTACATATATTTTAGTTCAGTTTTATATCCGATTTATTTTACATCTTGAATAATTTTGCATAAAGAGCTTGTTTGAGAAGTGGAGGGCTTCTTCACATAAATTGTGTGAATATTTGAATAATGATTGTTCCATCAGTCATGATCCATACTTTGGTTGTGAAGACCACTCTCAAAATTTAGATCGGTAAAACTATTTGGCCCAATATGTCGGAGAAAATTAAAAACAAAGAATTAAGAATTAAAAAAAAAGAAATAATTTATCTGAGTAGATTGATTGGGAAGAAAGTTAACACATTAAAGAACGTCATCTCTCGGTTAATTTTCTCGTAAAATGTTTGTCCATGTTCGGGAAAATTTGCACACGCACACTACTAACTGAAAACCCAAATACGAATACAATAGAATATTACTTTGTGACAACTTAATAAAAGTATGAAACGAATTATTCATCGTAAGCTGGCACCCTGAAATTTCTTCTTCTTCACGCGGAACGAAATTTTATTACTATTCCAAAGCCAATATACGATATAATTGGCAAAGTTAAACCCTGGAGCGGCCCGCGCTACCGTATAAACTAAACTGCTATCGAATAGACGTCAGTGGAAAAACATTGTAGATACACTGTTCCACTGAAACCACGCACAATGCCATACCTCGAACGAACGGCATGTTCATCAACGAGTTCACAAAAGCTGTCCCAGCTCTTTATCAATTATGAAACACGACATCTCCGGGAAACGTTTGTACAATCGAAAATCCATATTCAACCAGTGAATCTGTGGCACGAAATTGCAGTGCACTTTTTCCTCCTCCTCATCCAACTCTCCTGCCCTTTGGCTCTACCCCCAGAGCGCAACGGCGGAAATGCGTTGTGAAATATTTAACCTGGTCTCTACCCCCGGCCACCCCTAGCAACAAACTCCCTCGCTCCAGCGATCCTTTTCCCGCTCTCTTTCCCTCTGTCCACCTATTTGCGTTTCTCCTTTCTCCCTTCCACTTTGTACGTCCTTTACGTTCCCGGCTTATTCTCGCTCTCTTCAGTCTGCTTCGCCCGCAGATTCGACGCCGAGCTAGGAACATCCGACGCTCTGCATTATTAAATGCGCGACACCGACTTTTGGTTACCCTGATTTTATGGGAAATCCGTGAATGAAATAACTTGTCGTTTCTGCCTTCCTTATCCCCCGCCTCGTCAATGCCATCGGTTTTTCCGCGGCATGTACAAAAGACGACTGAGCAGATCGAGCGAAATTCCGTCAAGAGCCCCTCAGTTCCTTACGAAATCGTTCGGCACGTGCTTTCGCGCTTTAAACGGTTAACAGAATATTTTTAAACGTTCATCACAGGGAACCAGGAATGTTTTAAATTACCATCTATCAGCGGAAAAAGTATTCAGGTAGCCGAAGCCATGGACCCATTAAGTCATAAGAAGGAAGGGATTCACAGGAGAAAAGGCACAGCAGGTCGTTCGAGTTCAAACAAAACGAACAGTTCAGAGTCGTCGGGTAATCGCCGGGGAATCACGAATTAGACGAACTTTCTCAATTACTAAGAGATACCGCATAATTACAGGGAGCAGCAGTATGTCCGCTTTTATCCATTCGCCCTTAATGAAGCTGTACCTGCTAACTCGTCAAATGAACGGGCCTGGTTTACTGCGTGGCTATATATTACATGCATTATATATGCATGCATATACATACATATCCCATATCGTTGCGAAACTGGGCTTTCACGTTCGACCCTTTCCTTATTTGTGCCACGGCGCGGGAATATGCAATAGGATTACCAGCCCCCGTTCGCGTTAGCACGCATTATATTATAAGTGAACGGGTTACGCGGGACGGAGGGTGGATGAACTCGGTCCTCGGTGACGGCAACACGCTCGTGAGTGATCACTTTTCTTATCCGGCCTTTTATTTAAATTTTTAATTACTCCGCTGGCATTCCGCACGATCGGTGATAACGCGTTTGAATTACAATTACGCAGTTACGTTTTCCCTGGCCGTGTACGTTTACCCCGTACCTGCCGTTACCTTCAGGCTACCCTTACGCATTGCGTACGTTATATCGGGCATAAATTAACACAGTGATAGGACTGCTGTCGCCGGTGGCGGGCAAGTTTTCGTTGTAGCTCGTTTGATACGACCGCATATCACTGCATTTTAAATTGGACTTCGTGATTCCTGGAAATCAGGATTAATTCGAATGGGTGGTACGCGGGCTCGCCGGGCGGAAGCGAGCGAAACGGCTTATGAAAAATGTTGGGCTGTAGTTCGTAGCTAAGCGACGCAAATAAAATTTTGTAATCCACGAAGGGAAGGATATATATGTGGAACATTGAAATAATTTCGTTAATTTAAATTCATTCGATGGATGCTCATGGAAAAAAAGATGTTGCGATTAATGTTTCGATGTTAACCTTCCTTTCAGAGTGATTCTATTGCAAAGATTAAAGGCGGTTCATAGAAATTTTATTTGTTATTATTTGTTTGGAATGTTTAAGAATTATTTCCTTTTTTCTTGCGGATTCAGGGTTGGGAATTGAATGTTCTTTGTATAATCATTTTGTCTTGTAAACTATTATATATATTACACAGAATTTTCATTTAAATGTACAGAATCGAAATTTCATACCTTTCGTTTCCTTCTTGTAAGATTAACAGAAAACCATCCAGTTGGTGTGTCCAGTTATGTAAAATTATTCTGATTGGCCAGTACATTTTTTTCAATCTTCACATACCAGAGTTAACAGAAAATAGTATCTACCTTGTACAATTCTAAAACAGTAAAACTGTAAAACTGTTTGCATTGATTGTTTTGCCGAAAAAACGTTGAACATTTTGATAAAACTATTTAATATAATAATATTGTAGAGATGCTTAAAAGCATTACACTCAGGAATAGTACAAATTTGCAATAGTAATGTAAATATTTAATATGTTGATACAAAACTAACATTCTTCCCGGATAAATGGAATTCACTGGTCAATAAATGTTCTACCATCACTAACAAACAGATTGATATCTAATGATTTTTCGTTCTCTGCGTTTAATCAATGTAATATTTAAAAATAATATGTTCTTTACCCGATGCTTGTCACTGAACCTGAACTTTTCAATCGCGCAATTATAAATGTGAGAAGCGTCGTAGGGAAACAGCTTGAGAGGCAACCCTTTTTTTGTCCCCGTGTTCATTTCGTTGCCGCGGTACGCGTAGATTCAGAACGTGTGTATGCACGTGGCTGCATTATCTGTCTATCTACCACGCGACCCCGGCTAAATAGTCATAAACAGCCACCTACCCCAAGATAACATACACGGCGGTGCGCCTTGCTTCTGACCGTTCGAGCGTGTGTAATGATATTAATTATTTAAAAGCAGAGCGACAACAGGCAACGCTGTCAAAGCGGGCGGTCGACGACAGAGCGGAGCACAGTTCGCTGTTAGATTATTATTTTAGTTTTCCCCGTGTCCTTTCCCGTTCTCTCTCCACGCGTCGGTTATTAAGGCCAGGTGCAAAGGAATATCAAGGACCTGAGTGGAGGGAAGCTAATTGCCATTCTCCAAAATTTTCCTCGGGAAAAGTTGAACCCTTCAGAAGGCCGCGCCCGAAGAAGAAAGTTCTTAATAATACCGACTTCCTTCGCTGCAATCTATGTCGGCCAGATATACGGGGAAATCTGATAATCATGAGTTCGCGAACGGCTGCGCTATTTAATAATGAAGCGAGAACGCGCACGCGCGCGGACGAATGATGTTGTTCGTATCGTTTCTCGGATCGGGTTAAATCTATCGTGATTGTATGAACTCACCGGGACGTGAATAATTTTCGCTGCATCTAGATTAAGCTTTGCCTCGTATGGTCAGCATCGACTATGCAGAATCGGATTTATTATTAACAACTTGTTGATACTTCGTGTGCCGAAGGCGAGAAACGTAGCCATCTCCCTGTTTGTAGTTCGCTTGAGGATCTTCTTCTTCGAAACTTTAGATACTCCGAAGTAGTCGACTAAGGTGATTACAAAGCAATCAGAGTGATTAATGCTTCGATGATTGCTTGACGAAAAATAATGTAACACTATACTTTAATTGTGCTCGCTGGTGTATAAAAATAGGATGTCAATGCGTTAAGTTAGTTATGAAACATTGGCGGGGATAGAATTAAATTGATTTGATTACCGTTGACAGTTGAGTTTTCTGTGACTTCCTTAAACTAACTTCATAATATTGTAATGTAAGTACCTACAACACAAACTATGGAATGAATCCATTCTTTCACAGTTTTGACTTAGACCACATTCATAATTACCGGCGCATTTGGCCTCCTAGCATTATCCAGTGATCCGAAACTCTTAGCCAATAATGTGTATCACGCGTACAGTTGAAATTAACATTAATAGAACCAATTTGACTAAGCTTGAACAATAACCATTCCCGCCCCCCGTTCACTCAATTTACCCCAGTTTAGATTATATCCGTTTTATCTCATAAAGTCGCGGTAAGATGTGCCAGATAAATTAATTCCATGAAATTATCATAAAGTTCACAGTGGACACTCAGATACTCCGCGGTATAATTAATGCAAATACTCCGTTTAAACTGTTAATATACATTAATACGAATTATATCTATACGATGCGTATACCGCGGGGCCATTTAACTTGAATCAAGCTGTATATTATACCACCATCGTGCCCCCGTGACGAGCCGCGTTTCTTCAGTGCACCAGGCGAAAGCAAATGTATTTCACGTTGAACGTATCGCGACAATTTGCGGAAAGAGTTCTTAAACTGTCTCGCTGATAGACCGCGGTCGCTAAATGGCTTTTATACGCGCGATACCTCGATGCTAATGAGCAACGGGCGTAATTACGCTTCAACTGGCGCCAAGTGGAAGCGCCAATTTTCCGTCCTGCTTTCTTATATACGGATCGAGGCGGGTTAAGAGTAGTCAGGAAATTACGAGGAGCGGTTAATGCAATTGCGCAACGCGGCAAGTGGACAGTGCGGTCGGGAGAATAGGGTGCGAGGCTCTCTCGGCCACCATGGAATTTGGCATTCCTGCAGCTCCGCCTAATTGCTATGGGCCATGCACACGAGGAATTAATAATTAAAATAAAATACAGCGGCGAACGGGTTCGTGCCACCCCACCCACCCTCGGGGACGCCGGTCGCTGGAGGGAGCGGCGACCAGACGGGGTAGAACCACGAAACACAGGGGGGTGCGTCGCGATGGCGGCAGTCGTGCTCTGCTTTTCAGCCCCGCAGGCAGTAATATACATAATTAAACATACGTGACTTATCTGTTGAAAAATGTTGCGTTTAACACCCACTCGCCCACCAGAGTAGCTGTACCATCATCCCCCTTTCGTGCGGTCCCTTCCCCCGCCCTGCAGCCCCGTTCCCATCATCCCCGGCCAGAGCACGTGACAGAGTGCGCGTGGTTCCCTGCAGATACCAGTGTATCGTGTGTCCGCGGTTTTCCAAATTATTTTTTTTTCTCCCCTCCCACGATCCTCCCTGCCACCCTTCCGCCCATTTTCCTCGGCCTGATGACCCGCTCTTTCCATCCCTTTGTTCCTTCCCCCCTCGTTTCCCGTTGTGCGTGTGCGTGCGTTTCACGTTTGTGTACATTCCCACGGCGTCCCACGCCAACGATCGAGCATGTGTACGGTGTTTTATTAACTAACGCGTTGCGTGCCAACATCGTAAAGAGTACCGGAAATTTATTTTTTGCACCTCTTCTGGGGAGACGCGGTTTTTGACAGCTGCTGGGCATCGCTCGGTTTACAACGTATTCGACGAGACTTGGTTTCAACGCGGAAACCATTGCGATTTCACTGATGTACAGTTTTACGAGTAACTAGCGTAATAATTTCTTGTCTTTTCTGCTACGTATAAATTTATAATTGTTTGAATACTGAAAAATGTATTGACTTTTCGTAACAACTGCATCACATATCTTCGTGTGGGAATTAATCGTCAACATTATTTTCCAAGCTCTTCGTTTTTCATCCAAAGTAATCGTTAGAATTTCAATTAAAACCTTCTATAAACACCACTTCCCGCGAGGTCCACAGAATTTAATCGATACTTGGTTTCTCTGAAGTTTTTCGATTTCGAAACGATATCTTTAATAAACAGTCCATTTCGCCGGTTAACCATAACATCCGGCGCATGGTTGCCGTGCACGCGCCCTCCTTACACATTCGATCCTCAATTACTTACACCGGTGAGTCGGCGAGGTATCGGAATAAGAATGTGCGACCAAACGATGAAAAAGTAAATATGTACCAACTAAGAAACCGCCAATCACAGCGTTAAAGAGAATGTTTCGCGTCCGCATATGCACGGCCACGAGGCCTATACTTTCCTTCTTCCGTGCATGTAAATATCTTTTCAGAATATCTAGACTCACGTGAGGTCTAGATATGAATGTAATTGATGAATGTATGAATATAAATCAAGCTTGTTAATCTCGCGGGAGTGTCAACATCAGTTATTCTTATACTCCTGCCCGGGGAAGGAATAGCGAAACGAATTTCATGGCATTGAGACCTCGAACGTAGTCAACGAAACACCAGCCGTGTCGCTATTGATCCGTCGCTATTACGCTGCAACAATTTGATCCCGCGTTATTTGCAATTTTCTTTCAGCTGGATTCGCGGTGGCGGAACATCCAATCAAGGGCATTAAATATACTGTTACGATGGTAAAGCTGAGCGCGTCAATTAACGCGATCGATTACCACTTGTTTCGACGATTAATTGCCGAGCTCGCCGTTATACACTCGACGAAATCCGTAACCGCGGATGAAATCATTTCACTGTTTACCGCGTTCTCGTCTCGAAAACCAAAAGCGCGGCCGACTGGGGTGCAGCGGAGGGGGTGGGGGCTGGTTATCGATCATCCGCGAGCGAATCTGCTACGACCGTTCGTAACGAGCTTCAGTCGTTGCTCGCAACAACAGAAGGAAATAAGCCGCACGCTGGAATTCCGTCGATGGAATTGACGTCTCTCCTAGTTAACCGTAGGTTCGCGGATATTCATTTTGCCACTGTTGACGGTGTCCATTGAACGGGGAATAATGACGAACGTATGAACTGTGGAAGGGTCGCGGCGATCGGGGGCACCGTTGGACATTTTTTTTCCCCACTTAAGAAGAGCTTTTTTTTCTCGGGACATTTTAACAATGCAACAGGGGACCTCGGTTACCTCGGCCAGTATTTCAGCGCGATACCAGTCTGTGACAAATAGCTACCGATGTAATGAATATGAAACGCAAGCCCCGGCTCGCTCGTTCCTGCAACCCTTCCGCCCCTACCAATCCTTCGTGTACTATGACGTACAACGTTGTGTACGTAGCGCGAAGTTGAATCAAAGCGTGTACCACTCGTTCTCCTTTGTGTTCGGAATACCTAATTCTATCTCCCGCGTTATGACTTGGTTAAATTTAATTATAGAGCCTTCGGATGGAATTAAGCGTAATTCGTGGCGGCTATGGTAACAGATATCCTGCTGTTGGAATGTCAGCTACTTAATTTTCAGCGGCCGCCATATACTTACGAGCACGGGTGCATCAGTTCTCATTGTTTGTAATATTGTATGGAGTGGAAGTACATAAATAGAATTTTTGTAGTGACCTTCGTTTTGCGCGTTTATATACGTATTTTATAGGCGAAGAGAAGTTTGAAATTGATTAAAGTATTAGAAGGTGCGTTATAAACAATATCAGGTTTAGTTATTTTTACGACTGATACATATTTATAGAAATATAAATTTGGTAAGACGAAAAACATGGAGAAATTATAATATTACTATTAAAGATATAACAATTATTATTTAACAGTCATAACAGTCATTGGAGATAACCTAACATTGTTAAAAAATGTATAACAAACATATTATTTGATTTTTGCTTTTAATGATAATGGGTCATGCTGGGTTAAAGAGTATGTTAGTAAATTTGTCTCAGGTAAAAGGTGGTTTAAGTCAATACTGCTGGCGGTAGTTTTTTCAATGCATAACAAAATTAAAACCGCTTTACATTTTCTAAATATGTAAGTACAGTTTACGGAAAGAACAATAAAAATGTATTTATGTAATCATGCGATTTAATCATAAACCGTATTAACCCCATCACTGTGGCAATCTTACAATTAAAGACACTATCATTGTCAGTACCTACATAAAGCAAAGCAAGCTTCAACACTATGGAAGAGGCACACAAATAAAGACTTAATTGAATTTAATTAACCACGTATATTTATACAAATATATTTCTCAGGAACTATTACACATGGAAAAGGGTTACACGCAGCGTGTCATAAAGCATGATATATCGTTTTATCCTCAATGGAAATTGTACGAGTGGTTTTTTTACCTTCATTGCGCCGCGTAAACAGGACACTGATCTCGTAATAAAGCTGCTTAAAGAAGACTACGATGCTTAGAGAATAACAGTGCTCGTTAATTCTCATGCACAACCGTGACGAAACATAACATGTAAATGCACGAAAGCTGTGGATTCTTCGAATTAATATCCGCTCCTTATTCAGACATCTCTAACAATATTGCAACACAGAGATTGGCTAGGAAACGGTGGATGCGAGAAGCGTTGGAAACGCCGGCGACAAACGTATGTGTAATATCTTTATGCGATGTGTACGGAGGGATTATCCCACGACAAATGAACAAACAGCCTGCGTACCATCCCCGTCCTATCCTTTCCGCTGTTCCACCACGTTGGAACTCTATCCTCACCCGGGATCCCTCCACCCACGCGGTTCTCTCCCTATCACTATTTCTCACTCTTACTAGCCTTCACTAGCTAGGTATAACGGCGTACGCTAATTGCCCGGTTCACTCAAGTAAACCCCTATGAAACTGCAAGGGTTGCGTGGCGTCAACCCCGTGCTCCATACTCGCATCTAACAATAGCTATCGCTGGAGTTTCAGCGCAATTAAATTTTACTCGCTTCTGCTGTACACCCTTTCCAGCCGTGCTACTTTTTCTAGCTTGCTGTTATCCGCGGAACGAAGGCGCCACGGTTCTAAGATGCTTTCAACGCTGGGATTGATCCATTCGAAATATGTATGGCGCAGATGCTTGGGTGCACGTTTGTGGTTTTGGGGATCGTGGTTCTGAACGGATATTGAAAAGACAAGTGTATTAAAGATATTCTTACTATAATCCGTATATTAGATTGCAGGTGTAATGATTTATCCACATTACCCATTTGTCCTTTTATGTAGAATCTGAAAATGTGTGCTAATGTTTTGAAAGTTGCACGATTTCAGATACGAATGTACGTTAATACACGCGAAATAATAAACGGGTACACGTGTACTAAAAATTGTAGAGTTTAAAGTATGAATATTTTTAACACTTGTGTAGTAGAAACTACTAATATATTTAAGAACGTAGCACTTAAATACATTTCTATTTGAGAAGTATTGAAAGAAGATGAAAAATCAACACAATTCTGCAAACAATTCTACGTTTCAATTTGTCGAATCTGTAGAAGCAAGATGATAATGTAATTGAGAGTAGTACACAATTAAGATTAAATGTTGTTTTAGATCTAAATGCAAGCAATGGTTTATTTAATAATGTAATGGTAATATAATACACAAGACATTAATATAATAACATAATTTAATGAACGATGAAAGATTCAAGGTTTTATATGTCATAGTTGTCAAACATTTCTTTGCAGGACCCCAAAAAATTATGTCACCCAGTAAATGCAAACAGTTAGTACCTTACATATACTCATGTTATAAGTAATTTATACAAATATTCACCTAATAATCTGATTTCCAAAGAAGAAAATTTATTCCAGGACATTAAATACAGGAAATCTTAATTCCTAGAACCAGTAGATACGACCTTAATAATTTCATTCTCGTTTCCATAATATCATTTTAAACCAGGGGAATTTAAATCGAATACGATCCAAGTACTCTGTTATAGAAACAAAATTTATTTACAATAAATTGCGATGTGAAGCACGTGTGCGTCCAATCGAAAGAAATAAATTAAGTAAATCCAGCAAGACATTACAGCCCGCCTGCATAGTGATTGATCGAATCCCATGACTGTGCGCGGCACGATGTGTCACGGATGTTTGATTAAATGCATTTTTTGACTAGCGTAAATTATCTGAGACACCGACGCGTAAAAGGCTTATCTCTTATCAGTCATTCCTGAACAGCAGGAGACAAGCTAAGCATTTTTGATGGTGTATGTCGTATCGACGTTCTTAACACGCGAACGCGATACGCAATCACTCATTCGTACTTTTAACAATATTCGGCTGCACTCTGTCCCAGCCGGATTCGCACGAATCTTTCTGATTCGCATTCCTGGACACCTGCTGCGAGATAAATGCATCGTGGCGGCGGCGATGCGGAATGAAATTTATGTCAAAGATAATTGTCACATTGCAACGACGTCAGTCAAATTTTGCCGGCCGTCACGAACGGGGAAAATCTACGCTGCCTCGTGCGCAGATGTTTTCCTCCCACTGACAAGCTCGTTATACCATCCCTATTAGCACGTGATCGAAATTAAAACGACCCCCAAATTCGTATCACCCGATTTCGCGAACCCTGATCGAAAATATTCCTGAACTTGTACAGAATCTGTCGTTCTATAATATTCTCGCTGTGCCGGACTACTAAACATTAAATATTTCGTACGTTTTCATGGCTTCTGTTGTGGTTACAGTAGTATGTTAACTATTTACTAAATTGAATTGAAGTAGAATGTATTGTTGGTAGACGATATTACTCTACAGGGTTATAAAAAAGGGGTTCAAAACTTTTATGGCAAATGGTACTCACCAAATGGAAGGTGGATCCAAAAAATTAATGTGCAAAGGATGATGATTTTTAATCTCGAATATTTTGATATAATAATATGGGAGGGAAAAATTAATAATATTAATCAAACCTGAATTGAATTTTCTAATTGTACATCAAACAAGTGCACAAATGTGTAAATGATATAGTTCCGTTTGTAAATAGCTGTGGCCCAAAATTTAAAAAAGTTAAAAAATGTACATATTAGAATAGCTGTTTTTTCTTCATTGATAGATTTCACACAAAACCAAAAAATTCTTTAAACGATCATGAAGCTAATAATAATGGAAGAAACAGGAATAGGCATAGCTATATTTCTTTTAATTTGCAATAATCGTATTCTTTAATTATTTTATGAAATTTTGCTGGAATATAGGTACTTCTTCCTCACCAATGTACTGTTGATTGAATCTTACTTGTAACAATTTTTCTAACAGGCTTGATAAAAACTCACCGGTGATACAAACTTTGAAACAAACGAAACACTGACGTTTTTGTAAAACATAATTTCATCAGCACCGAATGCGACTTTTGAAAAGTGCATTTTCGTTCTTATAAACTGTACCATCGAATTTCCTTCCTTTACGAGATAAGAAATGGAATCCTGGTCTAGAAGAACTCGCGTGCTTCTCGTTAACCTGAAGGAGTGGTCCCTTTTTCTATGGATCTAGGCAAATAGTTGGGGCGGTAACTTTTGAACGAGCAAGACGACAGTTGGAACTTTGCATCAGATTTGCGTCGCTCGCTTTAACTCCGTCTCAGTTTGAAATTGCTCAATGATCCACCTAGATAATTGCCCTTAAACTTAAAGATTATGCTTGTCGTAATATGTTTCCCTTCCGTTTGCGGCAATGGAAGCCGTACGAAATAATATGTATTTCCCAGAAATTTGCAAACGTGTCGTGTATCATTTTCGCATGTAAATTAATACGAATTCACTCTGACATATTCTAAGATGATTGGGAAATATCAAATTAAAGTGCATAAATATTGTAGGCAATCGTTACGCTAAAAGAAGAATGAGAACTTGTTACACAAATGATTCAATTAGCGTACAAAAATCTTCATCCTTCTGATAGTGTCTCCATTACTGTATAGTATGCAGAAAATAATTATTATAATCAAACTATATTTAAAACTATATTTAGGATAAAGAAAAACCTCGCAAAGCAACACATAGTATTAATAGGTTGGTCGTGATGCAAGGCGTTACATGCAAATTGAAAGTGTATTTCAAGAAGTTGAAAATATTCGTTCGTTCATAACAGAATTTGAAATACCATCTGAGTGGTTATCCTGTTTTTAAATCCCGACGAAAGACGTTTTCGTGGTCTTACGGTCAAGCAGACGATCTCTATTTTCCATTCGCACCAATTTTCCCGAGTAGTTACGTATCTATTTCCAGTCCTGTGGGATAACGTTTAGAGAATTGCATTACCGGTGGTCCGCTCATGTGTGCACGATTCGCACTCTGAATTTGTAAACAGTGTTACAGTCGGCACACCGTATTCCGATTAGAGATAAATTTGTCAGTTAATTAATGCTTGCTACAACAAAGCGAATAATTAAATTACCAGTCAAGTTATAGTACGTTCAATGCCGTGAAATGATCAAAGCTGTATTTGCATCAGCAACCACAAATCTCTATCGAATAAACTCATTAACCAGTGTGTGCCCTTTGGTTATGAATATTGCATATTTTTAATCACTTCAAACATGAAATATGCATTTTCAATCAGACCAACATGTACAACGTATTCAAAGCACATTGATATTTTCTTTTTCAAATTAGGGAAACAAATGCTTTATAAAAATTAAAAATTCTGTTATTCATTTGTATTATATGCTTAATACCCGGGAATACAGTGCAGTACGCAGGGAGCAACGTATGCAACGTTTTACTTTGCGCATTAAACATTAACATTGAAATATACTAGAATACTTAATAAAAAAGTTTTAACATATGGACCGTTTATTTTGAAAGTAGCGTGAGTCCATTTTTTTAAAAAAATGAGATATCACATAATTTGTGATAAAGTTAGTGTAAACTTTTCATTTATATCTAGTATAAAAAAACAATAAAATATAGGCTTATACCACTTTCAAAATAAACGGTCCATATAGTGATCATTAATGTATAACCACACATTCAACTTACTTTTCATAAAACAGCAATGGATACAAAAACACAGCACATATTGCTCAAGCGTTAGCAAATTCATGAACTACTCGCGTAGCGCAATATTCACACTAAAGCACATAAAGCCACCAGGCGTTCCACTCATTAGAAAGGATCATAAATGTCGCTTTTCTTCCGTTGATAAACATCTAGAATAACTAAGAGTATCGTTTATTCCGTCGATTCGCATCGAATCGTGGGGTATAATTGCATTGTCTCTGATTAACGATCCCATTCAGAAACCGGTTTCCATTTCGCAACGCTGACCCATTCTATTTTCCAAGAAAAATCCCCAATGACTAGCTCTGCCTAATAGGTGAATCGCGCATACCGGTCTACCCTTTGGCATTCTAGATGTCATCGATTTTCAAAGCGTAGTTGGACCTCTTTAACCCCCTGTCGTGGTCGATCGATCGAGCAAGCGTCCACGACGAGGAAGAGGTGCCAGTTTAATGAGTGCAGGTATTCGATTTAATACGAGTGTTTGTCTGTACCTGATCGTCGAGCTTCGTGAGCGCGTGGGAAGTTGGGAAGCTGCTCGAAACGACCAAGAACGGAGCAACGAGAAATTTGGACGGGTTGCAATAAAGGGGAAGAGACGGGATGGACAGAAGATTGAAATTCGCTTGATTAATGGCCGCACTTTATAATATCTATCACGGTCAGAACGCGGTGAAGCGTGTTGAGAAATTTGTACGTTTCAATGGAGAGAGGCAATGGATGGAGGATAAATTCATAAATAAGTTATACTTGTATATTATATAAAATTGATAACGTTGGATTGGCATACGAGGTTTTCAATAATAGAATGGATACATAGGGTGGCCCAGTAATTGTCGCGCAAGCGGGAAGGCAGTGATTCTTTATCATCTATAAAAAAGAATGAATTCAAATCGCTTTTTTCGATAATTTTTTATAATTGGCTCGTGGTGTATGATTGTTTCATTTGCATTTGTGAAACCAGGTTCAATCAAGTAAAGAAAAAAATCATACATCGATTTTTCGCCTTTCTCGCAAAAATTTACGTATTTAGAAAAATATAAATACAATAGCTTCCTTCGGTTACAAAAATCAGTGCAGCATTTAAGTTTGATAACTTTGTTGATGAAAAACAATTCCGTTTGAATTGAAAGATCAGTGTCAATAAATTACAATGCTCCTATTTCTATTTTCATGAAGTGTTGGTTTCCTCGAATTTCACAAAATTAGAGAACGCATTTTCTACGAGACTAGTATCGCCAGGAGAAAACTCGGGAAACCAACGACGAATATGAAGTACGTTCATTACAATTTCCCTCTACGAAAGATATATTAATGTTATACGCGGCTTGAGCCGCAGAATAGCCAAGTTTAAACTCGTAAAAGAAAACGACCTGAAATTCCTAGGTACATGTTCATTGTATCCTTCCAAGAAAAATACAACAGAACGTCTAACATAAGCTCAAACAAAATACGTCGAATCGACGTCCAATTTTTCGTAAATTGTTCTAAAAGCAGACGACCTGTTCTCAAAATAAATATACAAACGCAGCGGAGGAACGAAAAGCGTTCAAACGGACTTTCCGCATATTACACCCTAATATCTCGGAAATAGTGCGACAGTCTGAAAAAGAGCCCGGTCTACTACGGCGACCCTGAAGAGATTTTAAACCTCCCGGGAAGAATAACCGAGAACAAGATACTTGGAACTTTCTTTTACACGCCTATGGGTATTGCACGTCAATTCTTCTCTAAACGATCAAGAAAAAGAGTCATAAGGGGCGAGGCGGAAAAACTGATGCGCCGAGATGGTAGAAGAACCGGAGGAAAAGCACATAGTCAAAGAAAGATGAAGAAGAAGAAGTAAGACGACCGAATATCTGAGCTGTTTTACCGCGCGTTTCCGAAGTAGGTATATATACTTACATACCCTTACATGTATGCACTGTGTACACAGTGTGTACAGACAGTCAAGATGTTGGCAGACAGTTGGATGTGTGTACGCATCGGCCTCGTTGTGTACATGCTTACTTGCGGGCCTGTACACACAATGCCGCCGCTTATAGAAATGCTTATACGCCATGACTTGGGTCAACGGTGGCGAGAGAAACCACGATGCAAACGTCATCGAGTACAGGGCGAGATTATACGGCGAAAGGGGTTCGTGCGGGCAAAGGGAGGCCGAGGAGAGATGCACGCATACATCAAATCAAGGAACTTGAGAGATCGACTACATCGTCAGAGGAACTCGTTCGTGACATGCGGTGACGTTTGACGTGATCTATAGCTAGGAAGATACCGCTTATCTCTATACATCACACCCTGTCGACTGACCTAATGCATAATGAGTAATCACTTGGTAGTTCGAAATGAGTTAATAGAGAACAGCGCACTGTGCACGTCTGTGCAGCGTTGTGGTGGTGGAAGTAGGTTCAAAGTATTTTCTGTTATTTGAATCATCGTGTATGTATGTACTATGCATATATGTGTAGAAGATAGCAGAATGCAGTGGAAGGGTAGAGAATAACAGTGCGTAATTTTAGGATGATAAATTAGTGAGAATGATTTAGTTAACATGAGTGTTTTATTATAATATTGTATTTAGAAACGTGATACGATTGGACTTCCCTTTGTTTCATATTAATTAGTCTTTTCTATATTGTCATCTTGTTGAATTAACTAATAAATAGAGTATGGATATTTCTGACAGTGTAATATATATTATTACACAATATAATACAAGTTTATCGAGAATATATACAGGGTGGACTGTTTATGGAGTATGTATTTTTTTATTATTTTGCGTAGTGACCTCTTTTATTGCATTCATCCGTAAATTGACATAATTTATTGATTTAATAATCTAGTACTTATCTGCGCACGCAAGTTGCAGAACTCGAAACAAATATACATTATACAAATTAAAAAATATATTCCCTCCTATATTTCCTAATAGATCTTCCTTTTTATCTACTTTCTGCAAAAATAGTCTAGGTAATAATATTTACAGAAATATCCACACTAAACTAATAAAGGTTTACATATTATTAATAGTATGCAAGCTCCACAAATAATCAACAATTAACACATGGAACACGGCCTTCCATTTCACTTCCCTATTATTCCTTAAACTTATAAGAATTGCCAAAGTTCACAACAGTTTCCTCCAATAATACCCATTTAAAACCATCTATTCAATACGCCAGAGAAGAATGTGCATCGCTTGTTTAGAGTTAATTAACGGCGGCTGGTTGAAAGGAAGGTTTTTACGTTAGTCGACAAGATCACGGCGGATTAAAGAAGAAAAAACAAACGGGGTAGTTCAGGAAACAGGGAAGGTAAGGGGGTAGGCGCCGGCGAAAGGAGTCGGTATAAGGTTGCAAGACCCGTTGTATGTTTAATTAAGAAAAAATCCCATAACCCGCTAATGGGCGTGACGGTGTCGCCGAAAAAGAACGTAGGCACCACAAAAGAATAGAAGAAAGTGCTTTGCTCCCAGGATTTCGCGTGGCTACGAACAAGCCTCTGCCCTTAATTCCGTAATACGAATATATGCACGTACAGGCGGGAGAGAAAAAGGGGGAACGGACGTAATGCACGCTCGTCTAAGTACAGTCTGTAATTATGAAATAACCCCGGACCCTCTTTACGCCTCTATTATCATAGCTTTTTACGCCAGCACAGGAGAAACCACGACAAATTTTTTCGTACCTGGGGTCCGCGCTCGAAAAGTCGTTCTCCATTTTCCTCGTTCACCGCGATCCCTTTCTTCTCTCTTCCTTCTTTATCTAGAGGAGCGCAGCACCCCATGCTTCGTCGCTGACAAGCTATCGTCATTGTTCGCGGCTCGTGTCCTCTCGTTAAATGCCTTTTTCCTTCTACACGGACTAACTTCCGACTGTGCTGCGAAACTTTTTCGGATTTAACTAGATTCTCTGCCCCCGGTGTTTATCATGTATCCCACGGGGAGCAAAGTGATACATACGCGTTCACACCGTAGAGAAATCCGGAATTTCTGCAATTTTACCGAGTTACATTCGTTTGAATCGCCTCCGACTCGTGTAATCTCCTGTATGTACCTATATATAATTTCGCGACTCGTTTGCAACCGGCTCGAGGCTGGAAGTATTGTTCGGACTGGTGAGACTTATGGTCGCCTATAATTTGCCTACTCTTGCGAAAAAAGGAAAGTTTAAATTGATTTTTCGTTGAATATATTTAGTTCAGAGCTAACAAGAATTTTTCATCGAGTTTCTGTCTTTCGAGTTCCATTCGTGTGTTGTAATAAACATCGATTTCGTGGACGCCAATCGTTGAAAATAGTCAGCAAGGTGTAACCCTAATAGTTTTTGTTAAAAGTTGTTCGATTTATGGTTGATTTGACGAAACAAAATTGTAGGGTTAATTCAATTCTATATCCTTGAATGAATATTTTATGGTTTGGCAATTACAATGAATATTGTTATCGCATATTGAAAGCATTGAAATATTTCCAATTATATACTAGGTTTTTTTTTTTAATTTCAATTTGATTATTGATTGCACGACGCTTTAATTCTTTTGGACGGACGCCAGACACCAGCGCGGGCAATTACACACGTCGTTCGCCCCTGTAACTATAATCTTTCCTGGTGGATTTAGAGATTTCCAGGCAGCCTGCTATATGTATAAGCTCATCGGACCGCTCCGATTGTTGAATAATTTATGTCGACTTTGTTGAGAACCGCTGCGCCGCAGAGACCAGGCAACGTGCATACACGATAAGACAAGAGCAATGTATTCTCTAGCTGTACGCGAGCACACAGAAGGCCTGTCCTAGCACGAGTAAAGATCGTGTATGCACGAGAGTGTGCCAGAAGTATGCTTTGATAAATAATAACTGAAGAAAAAACGAAGTTTTGCGGATGGCGACGGAAAAATTACCATTTGTTTCGCCTCCCTCGTAGCGAAGTACCCGCAAACGTAACTCCGTATGCGCGTTCCAAGCAATCAGATACAAACGGATGTTATTTAATACCCGCTAACGTTTTTGAGTTTATATTTATTGTGTTTTGTATGTATACACAGAAATCGTTACGAATGGTTTCTCATCGTTCCTATTGCGAACAGCGCTTCGTTGATACGTTCTGAAGTTTCAATTCGAAACGCCAATTTATTGAAAAATTCTGCATACCATGTGAAATTGAGCGATGTGCTTCAAAAAATCTGCTGTACACGCGTATGCCTTTTATACGTATTTAAAAATTGAATTTCGGTATGCGTTGGAATCGTAGAAACGTGGAGTGCTGAGTGCAGGAGGTACCACTGAATCGTTCGTAGCGGACAATTCTTATCTAATAAATTAAACAACCGCGTGCGATTAAAACTTCTGTTCTGCACATCAATGGATTTATTTTGGTAAAGGCCATGCGAATTATCCAATGGCTAACAGAATATGCACATACTTGCCACTAGCTCTATTTCGATCTGACTATATCCCATTCGTGCACTTAACAATGAAATTCACTTACTCTCCGACTAATGCCTTTCGTTTTTACACTTCGAGCGCAATTACGGATACGACATTTGGTTCGCTTTAATGTCACCGACGTTGCCAATTAAATTGAGAAGAAAAGCAGACATTAAAGTAACGCCGGGACACTCTTTAATTACAGCACCTTCGCGCCACCGCCACCAGGGTACCAAAACGCGTACACTAAATCACGATTAAACGCTTCCATTTTATTCCAACACTTCTACACCCCGCACGGGTATTCGTAAAAGTATCTCCCTGTTTTCCACCACGGCATTTCCGTTCTATTCCGGACTCTAATTTCGCCCCCCGTGGCGGACAGGGGCGCCGGCAAAAATGAAGAAAGGAATTGAACAGTCTCTCCGTTCCGCTGAAACAACTATTAGGCGATACGTGTCGACGTCACCGGGCACAATACAAGTGCAGCTAAGCGTGGCCGTCCTTTACCTAGGATATTCACGCGTTATACAGCCGCGTGGCCGCTTCAGCGTTAGCAGTTACATCGTGTTTCGCTAACACCCTATTCATTACCCTGTTCACTCCATCGACCTCGGCTACACGAGTCCGGTCTGCATTTCAGTCTGCTCGCATTAAAGCTCTAAATACCGTGCGACGAGCGCAAACGGCTGCCGTGTCAGGATGGCCCTATCTACTTCCTCCCGCCTCCTGGTCCTAGTCGGTCTTTCCACGTCTATATCTTGCCTGCCCATCAGCTTTTACCCTCCCGCCCCTTCCCCTCCATCGCCTCTCGTCCACCCCCGGGCCATTCCTCTGCATATGCAGTTACGAGGCTGTCCCCGTATTAAAATCCGAAACTACCCGAACGAGTCCAGAGTCGGGCAAGTTCGAGGCGGGATGTTACGAGTCAGGTTAAAAGCTATCCCTTCCCTCCGACATTTTTCTGCCCCCATATTTCCGTTCTGTTCCTATTACTCTTTCTATTGCACCGGTTTTATATGAACGTACGCGCGTGCAGGTACGCGCGCGTACGAGCCGGGCAGCCTTTATTACAAATCGATGCCGGCGCCTGTTCGTTTCGAATAGTTTCGCCACTAGGGCTAGTGTAATTGATTTTAATCAGCGGATTAGCTTGAAATTAATTTGCTGATCGACACGGTCTTGCATTATTATTAAACGAGCATCGGACTATCGCCGTGCTCCTGCACGGTTCGGGTTTCGCATTCTACTGCGACAGATACTGTGTACCTGTTAACGGCTTTCCAACAATTAAATTCATTGCGATGCAACACTGTCCGATCGATAAACAAAGAGACCTTTGAAAGGCTCGCGCGTCGTAAGTAAATAGCGATGCTGTGTATGAAAGCACCACCGACGACCATGCGTCGCGACGTGCATGGGTAAAATATCTAGGGAATTATTGCACACTTTGCGTGGAACGCGCGGGGCGCTACTGGGAAATTCGGAAAAAATTCGGCGGTTCATTCTGCGCGACCATTTAGGCGCCAAATTCACGAAGAAACGTTTTTGCTTTTTCGTAGGGGACGAAAGCTTTTCTCGTCGAAATGTTCTAAACTTTGAATACTCTTTTGTAAAAGGAGGCAGCAGAGAAAGGTTCAAAGTATTGGTAGTGTTCTTCGAAAACTGCGATTAGTAGTAAATATTAATCGAACAAACATTCTGTTATAATAAATGAAGCCTTTTCTCTGATCAAATTGATCTATCCCCTGTATCTATCCCCTGCGCATAATGCGCAGAGAATAGATAGTAATTTTGTAATATTTTGAACATCTTTTTGCACTTTGAATACAGCCCTCCGATTTGGGGCGTAAAATTTTTTCCTCGAATTGCCCGTTGAATAATAACAATGAGCAATTACATCAGGTTATCAATTTTAACATGAAAAATGTGAATTCCTCGCTCTATAATATTCGCCTTTAATATAATGCATGCTCTGTTCAAAATACAACAATGATTTTACAGGTCCATGTTCGACCAGAAGCATTTTGATACAGTGTAATCATTACGTTGACCGTTCAACTGAAAGCTATAATCCAGACAGCACGAGAATTTTACGAAGGGAGAAGCAACTCCGGCGCACGATTCACAAAATTTGTATTCAGCATGAAGACAAGCAGGACACGCAGGGAACTGTTCACAGTAAAAGGTCTGAAAAAGCAACGCTAATTGTTGGCCGGCGCAGTGCAATATCAAGAAATGGCAAAATACTGTACTGCAATTGCAAAATGTCGTAACAACGGGATTAACTCTGTGCTCTAGATACGTTCTGCTAAAACTTTCGCGGAATTGAGTGTCAGAAATGTATACGATATAGCAACGCGATAAAATACATAACTAAATTACAAGCCGGCGTACCGCGATTACTCGTTCCACTGTTTGTGTTTCGTATGTTTTATGCGCATTACGATAACTTGCATTGGCCATTCGACACGCCTTTCTACCGAATGTCACTAAAAGCTGTCGTATCGCGAAGGTTTGAACTGACGTGCATTAGTATCCGTTATCACTCGCGATTTAACAGTCACGCAAGGCTGCATGATTTTAAAAGGTTTCGACCATATTTGTGTTGCAAATTGTGCATCCCTGTTGCATATTTTTGTTTGCCCTTGTACTGTATATGCTTGCCCGTGGCTGCCAGTTGACGACCTGGACAGACAATTTCAGGACGTCGTAATTTCGTTAAAGCAGCACGTTATCATTCATCGAAAATTTCAAATCGGCTGGCGATTTTCGCAGAAATCATTATCACGACTATTGCACCAACAATATATTTTGATGGACCCTGCTACGTTAAATTAATAGAGTTTGGCGTGTTTTTCGTGATTTATCGAAAAATAATTGGGCAAGGGACGTGGGAAAATATTATACGTTAAAGGTTCTATCGGTATTTGCTGGCTGATGACTTGCAAGTTTCGGTTAATAACGGTGTACAATTACATATGATTCACGAAGCTTCTTCCTTCACCCTTTCTTTTGTATAGTAAAATAATATTTTGTTCGTACATGGTAGGTATAAATATGTAGAAAAATATTCAATTTTGCATAGTATTTGTGTTCGGAAGGGATTGTTACATATATTCCTATATTTTCCTTCCATAACAGGAGATAAGACTTCTTGAACGTGCAATCAATTTCGTAGTACAAAACAGTATCGAAAACGGAAAACGCGTTCGGAAACTTTTCTTCCGTGTACAAATACAAAACACAATTCTCGATTTCCAGGGGAAAATTGAAAAGCAAATATTACATGGCAATAGAGAACACATGTATCGGTACATAAGAGCATGTTTGATATAATTTAAATTCTATTGAAATTGTTAACACGGCGAGCAGAAAAGAAACTTGCTCAATGTTTGACATTTTCTTTCAATAGTATTGGCACACATTCAGAAAGGTACATCTTTTCTTATTTTTGTTACGTATATTTTTATCAAGAAAAACTATGTATAATTTTCGCAGCTGTTGAATAAGAATTGAATGCTAAAAATGAATTGCCACAAATATTTCAATGACGCTAGATGCCCGTCAATGCTAATTATTTTTAGTAAAAACAAGTTTAAAGCATCTTGGAAGCGAAAACAGCCGACAGAAATTACGAAGTGCTAATTACAATATTAAATCTACTTACAGAGGTGAGCAACAACGGTTTTTTACAAGCGCGACAAGTGCTTCTTGAAATGCTTTTTATAGTCACATATTTTAAGTATCTACCAACCTGTTGCATTTCCTCCTAAAGAAAAGTATGTTAAACATGTATATTTGTTCCCGCTATTGAAACACTTTACCTTTATTTACTTGTATTTATTGAGACGATATATTCCTGCAAAGTTTACCGTTTTAATTGCGAATTAAAATATTCGTTTGCCAATTCAAATGAGAAAAGTAGTATCCTCCCCTCTATCTGCACGTTATTATTACGTTGTATTTACTTTTGTACAAAATGCTACCCCATGCTGCACACGAATTGGACTTACACAAAACATCTATTCCGTGGCAAGAATCTATTAAATGTCATACTTTAAAACAATTATTATTCTGTGCACATTAATATTTATTTATTTTTGGTTTTCCCTAAATACAAAAAACATTCGACGAGGACAAATTTACTTAGAAGATGTCCAATACATCTGTGATTTTTAAATAGAAATCTAATAAAATTAAGTAGAAATTTTCTTGCACAAAATTCCATTTTCGAGGAAACTCGAACTTGAACATTCGTCGACTACAGGTGTACGTGGACGCGCTACTGTCAGTTCACGTACCTGTATTCCGCAATTGCAAAATTTGTACACAAAAAACACAACATTTCCAGCAATTTCCAACTTAATGAAACGAACACATTGATGAAATCAATTCTAATAAATCGTACCAAACCCTAACGTTATCCAGAAACGCGCGCAGAAACAGAAGCCAGATTCTGTTTGCTTGAATCAATCTGCCTAATCTCACGACTACTCAAGTGCACACGCACTTAACAAATATTTAAACTCGATTTTCCCAAAGGCAGCGCCCCACGGAAAAATACCCCAACCCCCTCTATATTCCCCATTTATTTCTCCCGTGACAGATCTTCCCGTATCCAACATTATCACAATTCAGGAACACCCCGCATACTTTCCATGTACTCCCCAAGGCATTTAAATATCATAAAAATATGCGTGTGGACAAGCTTCTCGGTGCATTTGAAGATAAAGAATCCAATAGCGGGTTATCGCGCTCATGGTTAACGCACCAGCGAGACACCACGACGGCATCTCAGACGAGCAATGCCCTCGCAAGACACGGAGCAAGGAATTCAAAAGGACGAGATTAGTCGCGTACACGTGGCTGGTGCTTGTACCTACTTAGAACCGCGTCTCGTTATTTGCTATGCAAATAATCCGTTCGACCCGCCCCACGGTGTTTAGTTGCACCCATTCAGCCAGCCAGCCACCCAGCCAGCACACGTTCCATCATAAATATGTATCATCCGGATGTAGCTACGTATCTAAATACACACAGCGACACGGCACACAGGTGTCTAAGCGTAATCGCTCTCGTCGCTTGTGCGTCGTTTTCGTAGACACACAAACGGTTAGGATCACAAGCCAGCCGAGGTACATTAGCAGAAGCGTGCACGCGCGCGTGCGAGCGTTTCGTTCAAGCCGACGAACCTGTGCACAGACACCTGTGCAGTGGCGTAGACGAAACTTATACAAGAACGGGCAAAGTGTAGAGTGGCAGGTACGCGAGAGCTCGCATATTAAGGTGTGTTCACGGAGAATTATTTTTAATGCCGCCAATTAGAGAGGTACATGTTACAAACATGATTTTCATGGAAGATAAATGAATTTAATAAACGGAAATCCCCGTCGAGCTACGGCCAGGGGCAACGCGCGCTATTAGGCGGCATATGGAAGCGACGTGTGTCTGAATACGAGCAACCCTTCCTTTCTCCCTCCACCGGTTCCATTTCTACTGCGCAGACCTGTACGGGTAATTATCGTCGACCAGATACACTTTACTACCGCGCCGTCGAGGCTCACGCCGAGGAGCGCCTTACGCTGGCAAGCAAACGCCTGGCCAACAACGAAAAGCTAGAAAACGCTCGGCGAACGTGTAGAACGGACACCCTACGTACCCGTTGCTTCGCGCTAATGAAACCCGTTTAAGCGGAATTGCTCTTGATGCTAATGCACAATGCTGATGCGACCAATTCTCGAGGCGAGTGTCGCGGTCCGAGACACGGCGAAATTGAAAAATACCGATGTTATTCTGCGGTTAAAGCAGGGGTGGTTAAGGAAGGGTTAATAGTGTTTATACATTGTTCCCGGGGGGGATGGGGAATTGTGTATCGGTGAAAAAAGGAATGCTGTCCCGTGTAATCTTAACACATTATCGCCTAGTGTCCTTTTTGTTATGGACAGGTTGGTTTTAATGCTTTAATGTAGATGAGCTTTGCAGAAACGAAATAAGACAAAGCATTTCGGGCGTTGAGAGGATACCGCAGATGTTAATGCGATCATTTTTGATGAAATTTGTGGAATGCATTATTATAAGTTTTAATGTAACAGCTCAGATATTTTATAGTACATTGGAATGACTATAGCATTATTTCGTGTTTGACTTTAAATGTGTTTAAATTTAAACACAGTAGGGCTATTTTTAGTCACAATCAACCCAAACTTAACCACTTTGCACAGAAAAATTTGCCATTTAATTTGCAATAGATGTATATTTGAATTATCTTTACCATGATGATATATTGTGTGCACCAATAAGTGATACACTATTCCTTTAAGCATTTCATTATTTAATAGCGTCATTCTGAAGCATTTTGCTCATTGTGCTAATAAGGAAATTAAATTTGATTTCCGATAAAGCAATTTTGTTGCGGCCACCCATTAAATCGTTGGATGTCAATACCAGGTTCCGTACGGCGAAACAGTCAACAATACCTTATTTATTCATTTGCTTTTTATATTTAATGCTTTAATTGGTTTACAATTAGAACGTTTCAAATTTCTCAGCATATCCTCTGCAAATATAATAACATCAAATATGGTCCCTTATTTACATTAACCCAACGCAGGTTTATACGGCAAGCATTTACCAAATATTGCCGCAACAATAAATTAACCTGGCACCTTTGTCGCAAATAAAACTAAAAATAAAAGCTCCCATTTAGCTAAATTGTTCTCATTTCGGAAAGACATATTACGACAATTACTTTCGCAAATGAACTGTTTCATAGTGCATTCACAACAGTTTATCATTATTCTTCTTATTCTTCTTAATAAAAAACGAAATTGTCGAAGAAATTATTATCAGCACATGAAATTGCACTCTGCTGGCCCTCTAAGTGTAAAATTTCCCGAGTGAAACCATTCTATGCATACGTATCGCCACTGCACGTACACATAGAAAAGTGGTAAAAACAAAGTATCCCACGTTTCCCGAGCGCTTTGCACAGATAGGTTTCAGGCTACGCTCTTGAGCGTAACCTTTTAGTGTGGAGGCGCCAGAGTTATGGCCACTCGTGTCCAGAAAAACGTCTATAAGTTCGAGCTGTCCGACGAGAACGCGAGAAAAAGTTGCTGCGATTTCGGACCATCCACGTTTACCCGAGCCACAAACGCATAGCGCTTTCAGAACGCATTTGCATATTCACTGGTTTATATTTTTTCGATATCGAACTATGCTGTAGCGCGGCGGCTCAGCGCTGTTGAATCGCCCGCTCGCGAAATCGACCCCTTTCCCCTTCCCTTCTTCTATTTTCACCCCCGAGCTTCGACTATCGCCGGTTACGTCGTTGCTAATTTAAGGTCCTTGACGATCTAACGGCTCCCAGCGGCCTCCCGTTCCCAGGATCCTTCGTTGGTTAGTTTTGCCACCGTTACCTGCTCGATATTGCAATACGATGGCGTTACTGTTGGCGATGGTAGCTTTCGTCTACCTATCGGTTCTAGTGCTTCTCCGTGTATAACGGTCCATCGGCCACGATACCTTCAACGTGCGTAATATTCGTCGCGAGCACATTCCCGCGTCGAGTTTAAAAGGAAGATCCCCTTGGGACTAATTAAACGCTTGGAACTTCTTCGAGCGTTCCCTATACACGGTTAAGAATATTGGCGAAGTTGTACTGTTTCTTCGCGAGGAGAGGTAGCTGCGTTGCTTGGTTATAGCATTCTGTTATAAGCTGAGTTGATAATAAATATTATGTTGGAACGCTATGTGTATTCCGGGAAATTAGAGACGAATACAATGGGAAGCCTGTAAAGTTATAGTACGTGAATTTTGAACACAAATTTGATAGTTTGTGGTTTATTGAATTTTAGCGTTGGTAATTTTTCTACCTCTGCATACACTTATTTTTATGTAGAGAAATGTTGACTGGCATCTTCGAGTAAGATTTTCGTGTTACCAGGAGTATTATTCAGTTTGAAAAATTGATCCATTATCGTTTGCTTGGTAATTTCGAATTAATTAGAAAATACTCTGTTCTTAGATGGAATTTTCGAAGAGCTTCGAAAGTTAGATTAAGATGGCATTAAAAATTCCGTAATTATCGTGTTCCCTCAAACTTTCGTCGAACACAGTCTTTGACATTGTTTCCATATTTAATATTATTCTTTTATGCTATGAATATAAAAAAAACCTCTCTAGCTTTATCGTTCTTACATCCATTCACTGCAAAATGTTATTCAGATACTTCAGTTACGTTAGCATTACATAATGTCGAATGACAGCAATATTTTCTCATGCGTTTGTTTGCAATTCAACTTTTTTTTTCTACTCTCCCGTAGTGCTCGTTCCATTTACTGCAGTGCATATATCGACCCTGGAGCATAGTTCCAATGAAAAAGAGGCCGTACATCCTGATGCAGGCTAATTTTGTATCCCTCCTGGGAGACACTAACTCGTCCTTCAGGAGCGAGTTAACGATACTGGAACTCTTTATCCCTTTCCAGTTCCTCACGGCGCCGGCGTTGCTTCGTGAAAGTTTACAAGCGATACAAATATCAGGCCACCCAACGATTACGAAGTTCCTTAATCTTCGGCAACATTTTTGCCTATCTTATACCTTTATGCGTGTAATCAGACCTGAAAAATACGAGTGCGCGCTTTGCTGCCGCGTGCTACCGTTCCAGTTTAAAACAATCAGTGTTCTTCTCAAAATCGAAACTAAACTCGTTACGTGCACCCGGACAAGTTTGACCTTAAGTTATCAAGTTAATACTTTCACGTGAAATATAGACGAACCGGAGCTATTTGCGCCCTTGTTTGTAGAACTAGGTGAATAAAGAAGACATTGTATTAACGTGCAAGGAAATTTCATATTCTACCTGGATGAACGGCTTTCTGTAAGCCATCTTGAAGCCTCGCCTAAGCTATTTATTATCGTCTTGCCAATTTCCACCAGCAGTTTGTAGGGCAAGGAGATACGATTTTTGCGCTTCTGGATTGTCAAATGTACATGTAACTATTATCTGCTGAACCTTGTTTTATTACATTTAAGTAAATTGTATGCGTGCAATTACTAGTGTGAGTTTTTAGCATTTTGAATATTGTAAAAGACATATTTTGAACACATAAAAGAATCGCGTGTATTGAAATTGGTTAAATATGCTGAGAAGACATATTGATTATACATATTCATATTTGTATTTCATATTTAATAAAATTATTCACTATCAATTTTATTTAACATTCAAGTACATTAAATCCAATATCGTTTAATTTTCGTGTGGAAGAAATGATAAATATTGTAACAAAATAGAAACAATTTTTGTGCATAAGTTTCTTTTACAATACCGGCGAAGCATTAAATTCTGGATTTTTTAAATAGTTTCGACAATCGCCCATCAATTTGCAATCTTAAAGTGCCTTTTATATTTCCAGCATATTAGGAATACCAACGCTTCAACTTTTCAACCTGATTTACACTCTGATATAGCTTCGCCGTTCGTTCTCGTTACAGACCAATCAGGAACTGCTTGGAGCAATGTAATTAATTAAACACACAGACAGCAAGACCTGGCGCGATTAATCATAATGGGCGAATCTTTGCCTAATCAGGTCTCGCAAATGCCTTTATGCTGTGCGTGCAGGTGCATTAAGTTCCCTTCATATGCACGTACATACGCCGTGTCAGGCGACAGTATGTGAATATCGATTACCATGGTCGCGACTTTTTAATAGCTATATCACTTAATTGCGGCGCATAAAATTTGCAGAAAGTCGAATACACGTTGGCGAAAGTCAGTTCAATTTGTATGTAGATTTCAACATGCATAGTCCTGTTTATAGTATAAAATTCCAGGTTGCAGGATGTAATCATCTCTATTAGAATTTATATGCGACCACGTAACCGTCAAGGGTTGTTTTAGATGTGAACGCATTCCAATTTCGTTTCGTGTTCAACGTACATCGTGTATTAAACGATCATTCCACGCGTTATCAGTTTCTTTTTCAAAAGTAACGTCTAGGGTGAATATAAAGCTTCCTGTAAAGATCGATATTGCGGGATCGTGCCCCCTGCGCCCCATGCCCATAAGAATAGGAGGAATTCAAACAAGAAAATTGGGAAGGCGTCTTGGTTAAGCGCGTGATCGTGGGTTTGAATCCCTATACCTGAGCCCCTTATTTTCCCTCAACTTCTACATTATCTTTGGCTTTCCGTGAAAATTTCAACAAAACTAACCGCCTGCAAAAAATTCCTTTATTAAAACGTAAACGTACGCTGCACGTCGCTTACTTACTGTTGTAATTTACGATCAGAAAGTTTTCTAAGCTGTTGCTATCGCGCTCAAAATGACCACCGATAAATAATAAATTGAAACTCGAAACGCCCTCCTATATATCTACGTAAAATACAATTAGCACAAATGATTTGATACTCGTGAAATAATTTTGCCGTGTTATTAAATTTCACGCAGCACGGTTCGGCTTCGCGCTGAAAATATTGATACAATTTCGTGGCGCATTTGATTTTTCATTTTCGCGACGTTTTAAAATAAAATGCGGCTTTTCGTTCGGAATGAACCGATTGTGATATTATACAAGTCGTTTTAACCGTATGCTAGTTTATTTTCTACCGACTTGTCGTACTTTTCGTTGGTGAGAAGGCAGTCGAGCACGGATGGTCTCATTAGTGTATGATTAAGGGAAAATGAGCGACAACGGTGTTACGTGGTCGCATCTCGTCACTTGTGACTCACCTCTTCATTGTGGAGACAATTACTGCGCGTCGATGCGGTATCGTGTAACATGTAACTGCTAGATCAGCAGTTACGATAAGCCAAGAATTATGTTGACAGTGTTAGTGAGTGGGGCACACATCTGCTGGCAGGTGCCTTTGCCAGTGGCTTAAGACAATGTAGTTGAATGGATCTTGCGGTAACGACGCCCTCAAGAGAGGGTGCATACTTGCGAAGTTCACACCATCAGAGGCGTTTCTGAGATTGGATGTATTACTTTCAGTTCATAATTTATCGTAATCGCGTGATATCATCGGCCTGGTTTTATTTATATTCGTGCAAAGCAAATTTCATACAAAATTGTTACCTTTAGTGGCATATAATTGTAATTTATTGTAATAGACGTAATAAATTTAATTTTTCACACGTTTCCTACAATTTTGTATATTTATTATTCGGTTGACGAGTCGGGGAATTACTATGAATATGAATGGCACATATAGATTCAATAAATGAGACAGTAGATGATAAGAGTGGGTATTTTTACTCGCAAGTAATATGTAATAAATACATGTGAAAATATGGAACAATAAGAAAAAAGGGTAGATGATTTAAAATAAGAATGTACCTATATTGAATTAATAGATACACGTAATATTTCTATGTTCACTACGTTTCGTTCCTACAATATATTTTTCAAACTTTTATCGACTGTAGTTCAAAGTACCGTAGTTTTTATTATGCCATGATTAGTACATCAATTTCGCAGTACACCTAATGCACGTTTATCAAATACCATGTACGTATCAGTAACAAAAATGCTATAAGTTATAGATTGGATTATAAAATGGATTAAAACTATGTGATTGAAATGAAATTAAAAATACTATGGTAACAAATGTCCCGTGCGAAGTGTGATTAATTTACCACAATTTCAATGAATCGGAATCCCTGCGTTATTTCCGTAGGATTGCCGGTTTTCCGCGTGCTATCATCCTTTGTTCCGTGCCAGCAATGTCAGTTTTCAACGAACAATGCTTATCGTCTTTGCGTCATGTTCTTTTTTTTTCCACCGAAAAAACGGGTCGAGTCCGATGTTCGGAAAAATTTGCATATTTACTGAGCCGATCCGAGTTCGATGCAAATTTCTGTTAAATTTTTTCCCATCACCTTTTCTCCCTAAAGCGGTTATGTCCTGTTAATCCACAGGTTCGCATTGGGAAATGGCTGTAGTCACGCGGGGTAGCTTATGGCATGCTCGGCCAGCAGTTTATTTAAAACACCTTTGTGGTTTTTATTGAACTTGCATCCTGCGTACGAATTCTATCAGAAACTGAACGACTGGCATTTAACAGACGTCAGCGGCAACATCAAGTAAGAAGGTTCAAAGAATGACAACATTGACAAGACTTGAATTAGTTTGAGCGTTCGAAACATTAAAATTATTATTTATTTGGTTACGTACAGTATTGGCTAAAAATGTCCACGAAAAGCTCTTAAATCTATAAGCTCGACTGTTTATTTACTGAAATATTATTGAAATAGAAAATAGTGTTCATGCTAAAACTCACATTGGTATAACAATTATAAAATTGACATAATATATAGGTAATAACTATGTTCTCAGAAATATAACTATTAAACTCTCGAGTTCGAATGTTCGTATAAAGGGTCGTACCTACTTGCCTCGTTATCTTGATAAAAAGAAATATGCGGTCGAATTAAGACAAAGGTTACAGGGGAGAATGAAAAATAATTATAAACCCTCTGAGTGCAAACTTCAGCTGTATAAAAAAGCAGAACAAGTAAATTGCATACAATCTGCTCGTGCAAAGCAGGTGTTACAAGCGCGATCCGTTGCCAGCTGCAAAAGGACGAAAAGCCTCCAGGAGAATAGTAAAAATAAAAAAAAGGGTGAGAGAATGAAAGGAAAAAGGAAAAGCACGCGGCTGTGTATGTCGGGCACTCTTTGCGGCGTAATCTTTACAACCGCCATAAACTCCGTTTTTCATATCGTTCGCAAGCTCCTTACCCATCCCTCTTTCTGTTTCTTTCCCCTAGGCACGTGTCATGGCGACAAAATAATTTTCCTTCCAAGGCGGATAAGGCTTCCCCAGGTGAATTTCTGCATTTTAAAATTACTCGGTTAGCTATCTAGAGGGGTAGATATACGGTGACGTGATTCATTTCTTCGTTAACGCTATATTTCAACCTGTGATCGTTGCTCTTTCGCGCGAACGCTTTCCACTAAACCCCAGCGCGGTTTTTATCAATAATAGTTGCACACCATTCCGCCGGCGCTTTTCAAACTTTCTACGATCGTATCCGTTCAATGTGCGCGTGAAATGAAAGAATCGCGATGCAATTAAGCGTTGGAAGCCGATGTCAGGTGAACTGGACAGCTTATAAGCGTGAAAGAAAAACTCCGCAGGGAATGTCGTCGAATTGATATTTAATTATTGTTCCGCCGCTCGATGATGGCCAGGAGACGATCTTTCTTTCACAACACAATTTTAGTCGGAACGATCGACTTTTTGTTTCAACTGAGCTCAAAGAACTTTTTAATACCTCGCGCGTGTTTAATACGGTTGCCAGGAAACTGATCGAGGTACTTGTCATGTGTATGCTTTTTTTTATCGTTTAATATTTTATATAGTCGGATCGTATTATTATTATTATAAGTAGAGTTACTTGCCTTTATAAAGGATGCTTAATTTATATTACACTATGGAGCATTTGTTTATAATTAAGTGCAATTAAGTTATATTTGGATACTGTACATAATTAATTGAAATCGTTCTTGACTCTCAAACGTAGAACAATTTCAGTGACTTCGCAGTGACAATTACTACTACCATTCATACTTGCTAATCAAACAGTACGTACCAGCGCTAAACAAAAGCTCTACCAAATTATCAATGAGCCTTAAATGAGGCCTATAAATGAGACCAAATAATTTTACCGGAAAATAACTGATCAAAAGGAATGTCAATCTATCAGATATAAAAATATTTATACCCTCCACTAAAATTGATAACTGTACATTCTTTTCTATCATAACGCTACCAATGTATCACTAAATTCAATACCCATACCCCAATATTATTTTGCAACGAATCGCTCGGTTCACGGTAGGAACGTTAACATAGTAATTACAACATGATTTAGACATCATTATATCGCGTGTGCCAGGCATTGTTCGTTCCCAAATCACCCTGTGCGTTACAATAGCCCACAATTTGAAGGCGAAAATATGCGGAAGGGGGCGGAGGGGGCACAGGAGCAAAATGGCAGGAAACGGCCTCGTGTCAGGAAACAACGGCAGGCAAAAAAGTGCTTGTTCCGATGCGGACAAATTTTACAAAAGCAGACAGAAGCATTCGCATGGAATCAGAACATCCGCTGTGCGTTTAACGAGTGCCGTAAAACGATAGGATGTTAAATCGCCGGCCATGTAGGGCACCCACACACACTTGATTCTGGATGTGTGCGAGGGGGAGAAAGAGTTGGGCGCGAGAGACGGCGATGCTGTGCTGTTGCGTATATGGCGGTATGTTCGAGCAAAGAGAGGTCAGCTTATTCACGCTACCTGAGTTATCACACACCGGGGATTGCAGTGATTCTCACTGTTCAATATCGTAGTCTTATCCAACGATGTTGCTCCACCCGCTAGGGGGATACTAGGAAACAACCCCTGTTCCCTCCCACGAGAACTCTTAACATAGTAATGTTCGGTCACTGGCCAAGTCCAGCCGCGTTCATCTTCCATGCCAATTCTTCTGCGTTTTTAACTCGCGCCAGCTGCATGCCGGTGCGAACACAAGAGACTTCGTTCCTTCTCCTTTTGTGCCGTTATTAACTACGAAAATGGGGGTAATTTTTCGATCTCAGGGGCGGATTAGTAGCACTGTGAATTGGTCCCGCTAATGAGATTGCGAGACCCTTGAACAAATTACAGAGCAGCTTAATCAGTTCTGGCTACGTTGATTCCCTTGCATGGAATTAACTTGCGAGTATTTGGCGACACGTGTTTGCAAATTTTTCATGGTGTTTATAGGAAACTTTTATCGTTAGGTGATAGTTCCATTTGTTGAGGATTTTACGGAACTACAATTAGTGGGGATGAAAGGTTACATATTTTGTTTCCGATGTTATCGTGAAAGTACATCCATTCAGTGTTTTGTTCAATCAATGTTCAATCTATTTATCATTCGTTAGGGCGACTTGATATTGTCGATTCATGTGTTCGCTTTGTTGACTAATGTTCTTCTCGATTATTTATTTTTATATTGTTAAACAATAGAGTATACATATTACGAAACAACATATATTTAAGAACGTTGTTAATAAATACAATTTTCGAATAGGCGTACTTTTAATTATTGACAATAATTTAATCATCCACTGTAGTCTTTTTCCTACATCCTGCTGTTGTATTCTCAAGTACAAAATTGTTCATGCTACTGAATAGTAATTACTTCGGAAGTAGTAGAGACATGCACAATTTTATTTGAATAATTTGTAGTTACCGTGTAATACGATACATCCAACAGTCAGAATGTTTCTCTAATAGAAGCTGGCATTGCAAATGCTAAAAGAAAGGCACTCGTGCAAATACGAAGTTACAATCTTCTTGTCAATTGCTGCTTTTCACTGCGTACATTAACAATAAGAAAATCAGCACACTCGGGCTTCCTATTGCAGTTGTATTACAGAAAGCTTTAAAAGTCTAATTTCCGCCATACAAGCTTCTGCAATACAATAGCAACAGTAATGCTATCTAAAAGTAATATTGCCCGAACTTTTCTCTTGTTTCATTAACTACACCTACAATACCAACACGCACACATACACGCAGACACAAATTTCCTCCGAAAAAGTTCCAATTACTGTGATTTCCAATTACTAATCCCAACGAATCTCTGGATATTACCGTGCTACATGACTTTCATACCAAAATATACAACAGATCAATAAAAGGCTTCCAATCGTTCGCGGAACCACCTCGGTACCAAAATTACGCGACCGAAATCGGAAACGTCAATCGTAAGGTACTATAATCGTCCAGAATGTTCCTCTTCCTTTGAAAACGTCGAAAAGACGGCATCAAAACCACCCACGCTAGTTTTCTACGAACCAATCTGCGAGAAACGTGCTCGTAAGAAGCGGCCGGTAGTTCGGCATCTCGAGTTGGCACGCGGTGCCACTGTTTCCAAAGTGTGTAACGCTCATAAAAGTGAATCCGCGCGATGGCGTACAGGTGTGCGTGGGCGAGTGCACGCTCGCGAACACCTATGCACGAGCGATAGACGCGCAGAGGTGGCGCGCGGTTGCATTAAGTTGATTAAAGCGCGAATCCTTCCATCAACGGAGCACCGACGGACGCACGTGAAAATAATCCTTAAAGCCCCGGGTTCCCCGGGAATAACGAAGTTTTTTTTCCCGCGCGAATCTCCTTTGTAACGGCGCCGGAAATAAATATTCCACGGGGATCTGATTGTTTTCCATACACCGAGAACACCTGATGGGAAAACGTAATAATCACCTCTGTCTTTCCGTATCTGTAATTACCCGCGGACCCGTACACGGTCCGACGAGCACACTTCGCCACGAGCGTGTCATCAAGCGCGTCCGTGCACCGTCACGCGTTATAAGCAATATTACTAATTGTACCTGCCCGCCTATCCGTCCCGCGACGACCGCCGTCGCGTTTTATACATTTCCATGGCGAAAATCGGCTGACACCTCGACAATATTAAAAAACAATATTTGCCCCGACGCTCTGGCCTGCTCCATCGAATCTGGCGGTAGCCGCGCGTCGCTTTCGAACGGCGGAAAAATCACAGCCGTTCAATCTGGGAATCGCGGACGGGGCGCGAACGGCGATTTCGCAGGTGAAACGTTTCGCGACACAATTGACCGGAATAAAGTTTTTTATTTGCCGCCGGTCCGACTCGACCAGCGAAATCGGCCAAAAAATCGCGGGACCCGGGGTAATCTCTGGCGAATGGAATCTCGGGCTGCAGAATCGAGCATCGATGTTCGAGAGCTAAGTGACATAAGCCTGGACGGGGGATCCTCGTGTCTGTTGGCCGATATATGACGGTAGGGAGCACGCGGTCTGATCTCGTGGATACCCTGCGCACGGAGGTTTACCGATTCCCTCGTCAACCATGCACTACCCGCAAATGCCATCCGCAGTGCTTTCGCCGCACAACCACCGGTCGCCTATACACCGCGGGGGTCGTCCTGGACGACGATGGGTCGTGTACGTGAACCTCGGTTTCGGTACAACGCCGGGGACAAAGAGAATGCACGATTCACTTGTCTACCGCGTCCGATCCTATTCTCTCGGTCCATCGAGTCGATCGTGTCGTCAGTTAAACGCAGCTATTCCATGGACGTAAACGCTGCTGCACACCTGTGCCTCCACCCTTGCACGGTTTACAACTCGAGGAATCCGAGCCGAAATCCACGCTGCCGATTAATGGCTGCTTCTTATGCCTGCTGCAGTAACCGAAGAGGATTTCTGGATTTTCGGATGTCTTGATTTTGTGAGGGCATGGATTGGGTGTAGTTGCGGGGTGTAAACTATAGCCAGTGAGGATATCGAGAGTATTGAGTGGTATTTGAATTGATTTGTCGCGAACTGCGTGTATCGTTATTTGTATATGTATAGATCTATTTTTGTACTTGTATGAACTTTACCAGCGTTACCGAATTTAATAAATATTATTATTACTATTATATTAGAGTTTATTTGTTATTTATATGTATAGATATACTTTTATGTCCGGGCAATTGCTTCTAATGTAATGAAATCTAATTTTATGTGAAGCGACCTCAGTGTTTCCTAACTTGTTCTTACTTCATAATATATGCAAGAGTTCCTCATAGCTTTTAGCTTTGACCAGTAGAGTTCGAATTATTCCGTTTGGTCTTCCCGCGTACCGCACTTTCACTGATACTTATAATACATGAAAAATACGTTTAGAATCATATCATTTTGCTATGAATGGCTTTGCATTAATGCCTTACCATGAATACTACATACATCAAAAAACTGTTTTCCTTACCAGGGAAACGATAAAACAATTACAAAGTTCCGAACCACCTGTCCAATACCTTCCGAACACCAATTTATTATAATTTCGTTACCCTGTGGAGCAGCGTAAACTAATGGCAGGCAGCAGGTTCACCCTAGACAGTTCTAACAGAAAGCTCAATTTGAAAGGAAAAAAGGAGAAAAAAAGGCCATCATCACACGAGTGCAGGAGCTAATGACACGAATTAGCGAAAAATATTTATACTCGTGACGAGGAGCGTCCGCTGTGCGCCCGAGTCGCTTCACGCCACAAGCCTTTACATTATTCCGACGTACACCTGCATTAATAAAGGAACACGACTCGCGAAATTTCCTGCTGTTTCGCGAGCCATTAAATTTAAGTAGCGCGTCAAGGCAGGTGGACGTGGCGAAAAAAATGTGCCAGCTCTCGAATGAGAGGATGCGCGAGAAGGATGTACGCGTAAACGCGAAAATACGAGACGGCAGAGCACGGGAAACGAAAAGGAACAGTGTCGAAGGGACGGAAAGAGTGCGGCAATCTCGGGCAGCCGGGACGCGGCAGCAAAATGAGAGACGCGAGAAAGCCGGCTCGTGTTTTGTTAATAACGATAACAGCTCCAGTAATGCATATAAACAGCAAAGGCGTGCGGCTTATGGTCTAACGGTAAACGCTTTGCCAGAGATAAACGGAATACGGGAGTGGGACTCGCGGTGTAACCCCTTTGTGCCGAAAAGCCCCGTAAATACTGCCACTATTATCCCCTGGCGCGATTCATAATGCAGGAAAAACGATGCGCGATTACGCAGTCTACCAGCCAAGCTCAATCCGGCTGTACACCACGACCTTCCAATCCGTTTTCTCTCTTTCTCTCTCTCTCTCTCTTACTCTCGTTCTATTCAATCCCCCATCCACCCTCTCGCCATGGACGGCGAGCTCTCTCGCTCTTTCTATCTCTGCTCCCTTTCGGTTCTGTCGCAACAGTTCCACACGACGATCATCGTACGAAGAAAATGGAACGCAGATTCTCCTCTTTTTCAGACGGATTTCCTTCCTCGAGTTCGCCCTTTGGAATGGACGTAATAACATCGTACTTCACGGAACACGTTAAAGAATGTCTCGCCAGTTTTTCCCCGTACCCGCAGGCTGAAATGTTTTTGTTTCAATTCGCCGTGTGTTAAATGGCCAGGGTTTTTTCGTTGTTCGACTGAACACACTGGCTTGTGAATACAAAACTTCTAGCGCGAACTTGCTCGTTCCGCGTTACACACTCGTTCGGTTTACACGATTGTTCTGTGCGGGAAGAAAAATTCGGCCCGAGTTGTTACTGTGTGTGCCAGTTCATGTGGCCGAGTTCATTTGTGAAATTGAAAGGGTTCTCGATATTTAAGGGGTAAAAGTCGTATTTGAGGGGTTATTTAAGGGCTTACGTCGCGGTATGTACGCGAATGATGTTGTGGACAAACATGAGTCACTGGTTGTCATTAAAATACCATAAATAGAGAAAGGAATTTGGAAACACGACAGCTGTTGTTAATTATAAATTGTTACTAAATATTCTGGATCTATTTAGAGTACTCTAACTTATTACGTTATTGTTCTATACAGAATGCTATTCCTATTTTACATTACCCAACAGCTGTAGACCCGTTGTGAAGTTACACAGTCTGTAAGTTTACGCTAAGCTAGCCTGTATCAAAAACTTGTAACAACGTAGAAACATTATGTACTCATATCGCATAAATCCGTAACAGTTATAGTAGCCTACACAGATATATACATGTATGTATCCCCATCGTCCTCAACGTAAATCCCAATTACACGTTATAAGGCTCCATAAAATTTCTACCCTTTTATGACTCATATTACGAAGAAGATTTAAAACCATAAAAGTCCGAAAGATTTCTCTTTTCCTGAACGTAACCGTCCAAATATCCTCTCATTACGTCCCAGCTTTCTGGCTCTATATATATGATGTACCATCGACTTTGGGTAATGTCACTGTGTGTGTGATGAATTTCTCGAGCATGCATTACGAGTAGTCGTAAACGACCGTGATTGTAAAACCGTCATCCAGTCTGTACATGCATAATCTGCAACAGGCAACGCGTATTATCCGTGTCTTTAGGACAATCTTTTCAATTCCCCAGAAGTTTGTCTTTGCTACGAATCTACAAGTGTACAGCATGGTCGAACGATTGTCAGATTTATAGGAAGAGTTGAACAGAAATCGAAACGAAAGGATAGACACGAGCACGCGAGATACGAAAGAAGGTATTAGTAACTAATCTGTCAATTTGTTTACTTGAAAGTTTAAGAATAATAAATAGTTTTACTGTTAGACATTCATAAAGTTCCCGATAATTTGAACATCCTTGTATTTCCGTGCATGTCCAATAACTCTATTAATTCATAGTTTTTGCATTCATTAAATCCCCTGTAAATCTAATGTACAGTATATTAATACTGATTCCACAAAACAGGGCCATTAGAAGTGTTAGATGCTGGCTAACTATAGTCAGTATAGTCATATGTATCTCAAATGTATAGCATAAATTGCACGTGTACAACTATACTAACTAGTCGCATCAGATATTTAACGCGATTCCAGAGGCCAGGCATTCAACAGCTACAATTACCACCAGCTCGATTCCAACCACGTGTTGTATCAAATCAATACATTGTCAATAAAGCTACTGCACATTTGCTGCTTATATTAGAAAGTGTATCAATATGCGCTACAAATACCGAGATAGTTGACTTTCTACAGAAAAACATCGTTTTCCTTATCAGGAGCAACAAATCTGACACATTTTATCAAAAGCAACACCACTTGGAAACGATCTGAAATTAATTTGCAGGTATTTTCATTGAACCGTCTGGCTAAAAATTTTACAGGTAGGCGTGGAATATTCTGCACAAGCTACTCTATGTCCTCAAAACCGTGAGAGTACTTCGAAGTACTAAAACTGCGTTAAACTTAAAAGAAATCGTCGCAGCAGTACTAAGATCAACGTCCACACTATTAATTACTGGAAACTCCGACCATGCGTTTACTGTCAACAGTCGTTCCCCGTCGATTCTTATTACCCTCCATATATTTCACGATATCACGGAAAATACTTTCGCAGAAAAACGAAGGATTACCTCCGCTACCTCACGAAGAACCTTCAGAGGTTCATGTATCGCACCGTGCGATACTTTACATATTTACTGTTCCACAAATACGCTCCAACTTGCTGCACGGTTTCGTAGGCTACCGTAATATACGCTCGGTCGCCTGGTGCACTGTTGCAGCCCCAGTTGCAGGATGCGCAGGTGTACCGACGTGCCGGAGTTTCGTAGCATCCCCTTACAGAAAAGTGAAACAAACAACCGTGGACCTTCCGCCGTCTTCGTATCCCCCGTCTTGGTTGTAGCCGCAACGCGTATAGAGCTATCTACTCTCCGTGGACGGAGAATTCGATCGAGTGGGGGGAGGGGGTGGTGGGGGGAAGAAAACGGTGCAGGTAGGGGTTGGAAAAAGTGCGCTCACCCCGTTCAACGACCGTGCAGTAGTTTCCAGCCATATTTACTCAGAGAATAGGGAGGTGCGTTTTAGTTTTGCATTTGTCCGCGGGGAGGTATAGCGCGGCTTCGAAAGGAGATCGTCGAGGGTGCACACGGGGCGGTAGGAGGTTTCGAGAAGTACGGGAGGGTGTAAGCGGACCAGGAATGGAAAAGCTGGTCGTAGGAACGACGAGAGAGATACAGGGCCACCATCTAACCGTTTCAGATGGGGCAACTGTACGGCAAAGAGGAAGGGTAACAAGGGGATGGAGCGGAGAGCGACATGGGTGAAGGATGGGGAAAGGGAAGGTAGGATCGGGTCCCATGTGCCTGTCACGGTTTTACAAGTCTATAAAAAGAGGAATTCCAGACTGAGTTAAATATTGCCGCCGCCCCACACTGAATTTCAAACACGCACACGCATTCATCGCCCGGTGTACATGTATAATAGGAGAGGGACACACGTGTTCACCCTTTGGGCTTTCGCAGGTACGCCAGGCGAGACAAGTACGGTAGAAGGACCTCTGTCCGTTATTTATACGATCTTCATTTATAAGTATTTAATAAGTCGATGGAACTGAATGTTGGGAATGGAAGGATAGAAGGGACTTTTATGAAATTGAAAGGTGGGAATCGGGAAAATATATGTCGTGGAAATTGATTACATCTCTGTACTCTGTTTTGTATTAAAATTGAGGCACTTTTATATGATTGACGTCGGACAATACAGGAACAGAATTACCATTTTCCAATTAAAATAAATTTGACGTTTTACAGTTCTATGCACATATGTGTGTATACGTGTATTAGGTCTCTCAGCTGAAGTAGAACAATGTATATACGCCACTAAATACTATGATTACGTAGCATTAAATATTTCGCGAAGTACATAGAACCGCTCATGAATTGTGTGTGCAAATACTAGTATATTAATTAAACGAATATACACTATTTAAGCTCTACACGTGAATATGGAGAGAAATGGTTTATAGAAAATTAATTAAAATAAAACCGTCTGTTCTTGGAAAGCGTAACACAATTTTCATTGGCTACATAAACCTCCACTAACTCTACATAATAAATTCAGAAATTCGGAATTCCAGAATTTCTATTCGAATACGAAATGACACCTCGATGATAATCAAAGTTTGCTCTGTGGAGGACGCGAAGATTACTAAGCGAGATGTCATTACTGATGCTTCCAGACAAATTATCCACGGTTATAAGCAAATACTTCCACGAGTATTTGCAAATGTAATTAACGGAATGGAACGCGGCGGTGTATTTAATTATAATAAGTTACCCCGGTTAATTGAAAGTACTTGCGGCATAATGAAATTTTTCCCGTCTATTGTGCGTGCACAAACCGCGGAAATTAAACGAGGCATCAAGGTTAAACAGAATGCAAAGGGGCGAAAAGAAAATGCACCAGCCGGGCTGATAACGCGAGAACGTCAAAGGTCCTCGCTTTCGTGTGAAAAGTCACGATCCCACGGAGAATGGAATTTGCCATATATATTTGTTTTCTTGTTCGACGTCCGATACACTGTTTAATAGTTTCCAATAACTTACCAAAAGTAGAAGGCTCCCGGATCTGCGAATTCTATTGCACAATAAAACGCAAGGGATAAGACGAAGTTATTGGATGGGCAATTCCTAGCGATTCATGCCGAAGGATATTCACATCGAAGCGACGTAGAACCATGTTAATCTTTCCTGTTCTTGCAAGAAGAAGAAGCAAGGTAAATCCCGCGAAGGTTGTACTTATGACGGGTTTGCAGGTCTTCGACGCTGATTGCTCGGAAAGAGGAAAACGTAGAACGAAAGAGATTACCAGGTGACGTACGTTTAATGTCTATTGTAAGTACTGCCGGAATGGACAACCCTTATACGTAGAAATTATAGTTCGAACACACGAAATAGTTATTTCAAGTTGTAGATAGCAACTTCATCGATTGACGAATCATCTGTGTTACAGTATTGTACCTGATAAAGGAAGTTATTCATCGCTGTACTCTTGATCTATTTAATTTCAACTTTATGTTGTGTTTTATGATTATGTCCGATCATAAGCAATGGATATGGTATTTCTTGACTGAGATTTGAATGTAAACTTTTTGTTTTGACGTTTTTCCATTCAAATTATTGCAAAGCTATTTGTAAATTGTAGATGATCGTGTATACTATTAGGTTTTATTCGCTTTTATTTTATTAAATACTTCAGTGCAATAATATATGCACACATGTATTCCAATAAATAGTCAATAGCATTGAAATTATATCAGTGCGTAATAATAATCAGTGTACAAGATAAGCGGAGGAAAATATTCTCTGAATATAATTGCCTTGTCTGGTCCATTTAACAAACAATCTATTCGCTTTATAATAATTCCTGTGATAATGTACACCAATATGCCTGATTGCTTTCGTTTATTTATGATTGGGGATTGCGTAGGGACAACCTAGAGCTTGTTTACGGATTAAAGAAGGTTGACGATAAAATGTTTTGAGACATCTATTTGGTCCTGGAGTAACTTTGAATTTCCCACGAACATAAACGAATAATTTATATCAGATGAGGGTAGTTGTAACCAACAAATGAAATTACCTTGATGCTTTTTAATGCCGGTTCTAAATAGGTCCTTTTCTTCTATTTATACCTTGAGTTTTCATTAAACATCATGCTACACAACTGCTTATACAATATCGTTACCTCGTGTTTTTTCGTAAAAAATAATGGCAATACTAAAAATAATTTATGCGATTATATTCTGATACCAAATACTTCTTGGGAACAAGTGGTGGCTTAGAGAGATGGCACATCTGTGCATCACCAATATTAATATCAACGTGACATAAGTCTGATGTGGAAAGTTGTGTGTATCGGATATTCAATAAAACGAACGTCGATGAACGTAATGTCATACCCATATCAGGCACAAAAAAACGACAAATCAATGTATAAATATCTCTTTATACTGGCAGCAAGCCAATTGGATAATACAAAATTTTTGAAGGTGTACAAACTGTGGATTGTATTGCGTAATAGAATCCTTAACCTGAAATATCCAGGTAATAAGTTGAATTCGTGCCCCTGGCAAATATTTAACCATTTTTAACCTTCTTTATCTCAAATAACTTGTGGAAAAACGTATTTCTACTTGCAAGCCTTACCCATTATGTTCATCAAATATAATTATGCTAAATAGTTTAAAATAAACACTGCTTATTCACTTATTTTTATCTATTATGCTATGGGATAAAATTGCTAATTATTGATTTGTATCGATTTTTGGATGGCTTATCGCGAAATAATTCAGATTCGATGAAACGATGTTCATTTATATTATCTTTCCCCATATAATACAGTGAAGTATTAATTGTAAATATTATTGTGAATTAATACTCGCGTTTAAATGTCAATTAATTAATGAATCAATATTCCATGATTAACGAACCGTGAGAAGAGTGAATCAAATCTATTGTCTCTCAACATACAGCAGATCAAATTATTTATTTCGTTTATTTCGAAATCAGATTAACACTGCGCATACAGGCGTATAAATAAATGCTGAATAGGGTAATCGAATATAAAGGTTCATTATTGATTCAGTGGATTCTGAAAGCTCTATTGGAATAATAACATCATACTCATAACAAGTTAATAACGATAATCATATTGTAATGCTATTCTAATGGATCGAGTCAAAAATTAAAGCACTATACCTATAAACTGAAGACGTATTGCCTCTGCTGCACTGTATGTACAGATTTTGTGCCAATAGCCTTTACGTTACTTTCTATATCTGTAGTATTTTTGAATGTGATATAAAACATATCTATAAATGTATTCTCAGAGACAAATCTGTATAATAAATATTACGTGGGTCAGAAGATAAATAAATAACATTCGTAATATTAATAAAACGTATTAGACTTAACATTATTGCCCCACTACAGATAATACAAAAATTAAAATCTACATAGTACTTACTACTGGTGTCCTGTTTTGGTTGGTTTCCCGGGGATTGCGCCCAGTTAACTTTCATTTCCTGAAACATTCAAAGACGCATAAATTGATTTAAATGTAATAACACAGAGGCCTATCATTGGCATACGAAGCAATTACATATATATGATATATTGTTATTTATAACTATATTCCACATATAGAAAATTTATATGACATTAAATACGGTTACATTGTCGGTTCTGATTTTTAGAAAATTCGATTTTTTGCTATGAATATATGAAATTCTACGAAACACGAAAATAGTTGTGATATTTTTAGCTTCCAACTATTGTAATCTAAAAAGATAATATTTATATATCACTATTTCTCTCAAAATCTTCATCGATTTTATTATTATAAATATTTTCATATTGTAAACTACCCAACTTCTGTGACCATCTTCGAAATTCCAACATCGAGGGCTGTTGAATTGTCCCAAAAATCATGCATATTATTTCACGTTTCAGCGTGTAATGTCTCCACATAAAGTGAACGTTTTGTGACGGGGGAGTTATTTCCAGGAATGGAAGAACGGCGAAGCGATCAAATTTATATCGCGCCTTTTTGCCATTCAGACGCCTTAAAGCGTTCTAGCTGATAAAACACTTACTCCTTTCCGCTACGCAAATTTCGCGAACAGCAAGATTTTCCTCGGTAACGAATAGTTCCATTTATAGATTACTGGAGAAATCGTTGCTCCTGAATTGATAAAGTTGATAATCCGTACCAAACCAGAAGCACCATCACTGCCAAAAAGACGTCATCTGGCGGAAATAGGACATGTCAGGTATCGTCGGGTCCTAACGGAACGCCATAAACTAGATTCTTTATGCATCGCGATTTACCTAACCCGCGACGTCGCCGATATTCGATAGATAGTAAAAGTCATTTCAGAGATACTGCTTATAGGCTGGAAATGGATAAATATCTATTAAGGAAGATGGAAATGCGGACGAACGTTTTGATGTATTTAATAGGAGACTAAATTGAATTATATTTTGTTCAAAATTATAGTTTATGGCAACTATTTTCACCTAATACAATGCTATAATGTGGTACGTGCAGGATTAGTTAAATGTTAGATTAAATGGACGAGTGAAAATTCAATGTGCACTAGTTTACGAATTTGTAAATCTCTAACCACTTGCGTATTTGCGTGCCCACGTACACGACAGAATAACGGCGAAGAATTAATGATTAAATCAAAAGTACGTGGTTGTTCTCTGCAAGTTCAGTAAGTTCACTAAGTAAAGTGCATACTGCTTAGAATTTACAACCTGTGTGCCTACCGGTAATTAATCCGGAAGAATATTAGAGGCACAGTGTATACAAGGAAGAGTAGGATAACAGTCAAACCAGTGATATCGTAAAACTTTGGTACGGAAAACGTTACTGCTGTAGACAGACTTAATGGAAAAATGGTGTCATCCACATGGACGATACGTTGTCGACCGTATCAGGAACGTTAATTCGATACACGCAACCAGGGCGACACTGATATTGAATCGTTCCTTTTCATTTGCTTAACTGTATATACACAGACTTTCTATATGTATATACCTAATTAACGATCGTGTCTCTCGACAAACATTCTTAGAAAATTTATTGTTGGAAAAGAAGTAGATTCATATAGTCGTATGCGTAGGAAGAAGATGAGCCTACAATAATATTTCAAAGTATCAATCGTATAAGGAAAGTTAGACTAGAATTTTGAACAACCATGAATTCAGTATCCACTATTTTAGAAACTTAATAGTTTAAACGTCTTTAGCGATAGTCTTACGAACACTTACGTGTGAATACCGTTTAAATCTTTTTTTAATATTAATTTCTTTAATTTAATATTACGGTACATAAATGCAATTATTAATGCTAAATTTTCAATTTTGGCATAGATTAGCTACTTCTGTTATTTTACTTTTATTTTGAAATTCTCAATAGACGAGTCGCGGCTTAATGAATTTAAACTCTTGTTGAACCAACCAATCGACAACTGCAATGCTTTTTTTTACAAATAAAAAGCTGTTCGTCACACTACTACTTTTCATTAGCAGACTGCACCAGTGCACCAGGTAATTAAAGTCTAGTACACGATACACACTTGCAGGTTACCGTAGTTTTAATTTGATGGTACTTTCAGTAACATGTACCTACGTTTATTCAGAAGAATGTATCCCATCCTTGGGACTCCATTACGCGGAGAAACGAATTTTTTCCCTATCAAATGCTCTTCTTTTTATTCTTCTGACAGATAGCAATTATTAAAAGTCAATTAACATGCAAATGCATGTTATTCCGCGCAGAAACAATTTCCTCTTCTTAAAGCCGGTCACGTTTAAAAATGTATACGTATAGGGAAAGTATATCTATGTCTCTTACAATTAGAGATCCCCGGTGCCAATTCTGCAGAAATGACTTCGCAAGCGATAGAATGTGTTGAGAACTGTGCGATTGGAATCGGGAAAAAGTTCGTTTAAAGTATCGCAAGCGAGTATAGTGCGTGCAAGTTTTCAAGTATTTCTCTAAATGCACTTAGAGATGTCTATAGATTGGGGTACGTGCCAAGAGTATGTAACATATGGGTGAATACGAAAAATACATTGGTAAATCAGTTTAATTTTTTTTTTGTAAAAACAGTTTCATTTACAGTAGATTAAATAATCTAAAATAGATTAGGATAGCATAGACAGCTTTGAATTAATAAATGAAATTCCTCTTTTTCTAGAGCATATATTTCTGACCATTTTATTTTGCCAAAAAGGCATGGACGTTATTTATTGAAACGTGAGTGGTCAAAACATTAATCGCTAGAATAACTTTATACCTTTTAATAAAACATACAGAAAGGCACTACCAACTAGAAAAATATGTGTATTTTAAAACCCTTTGCTGTAACAAGTATTAATACCGTTTATATAAATATAGTTTGTATATTAAGTTCTAAACTAGTACTTGTTAAGTCTTTTACTAGAACAATTTTATTTATTTCTAATTCACCCTAGAATGAGAAGTGTTTGGCGCGAAACTTTTGGCGGCCACTGTATGCGGAAAGATTTACAAGAACTACTGTTTCGTCAGAATTTGAAGAAAGTCGAAAAAGGAAAAAGAATTTGGTTGAAATACTAAAGGAACGCCAGCTTGTGTCAATCTTTTTTCTTCTAAACGGGACCTCAAGCAGCTTATATTTTGCTTTCGAAACGCAGATCCTCTATTGCTGTTACGGTGTATCAGATAAGTGTTTGTAGTGAACTGCAAGATTGTTATTGAAAAGTTAACAAATTTGGACGTAACTGAATTGCACTCCTCCTGGCACAGTTTGTTCTATTTGAAATTTAAAGGGTCAATTAGTGGCACACGTTAGATCGATTTTGAGAGCATACGAGAGAATGAAACCGTGTCGTCATTTTCTCGTACAGAATAAATGTTTGAACAGTACTTGAAAAATGGCACACCGCACAGTAGCTGAATACTGTTACCATAGAAAACTTACGATGTTCTCGAAATTTATATTCAACTGGTTCCGAACGAAGTACGAGCAGAAATAAAATGTATTTATGTTTCGCCAAATTTCCTTGCAACGTGTTTCACAAATGTATGAAACAAAACACGAGCTCCTTAATAATTTAATCAGAGACTTTTGTATAGAAGCAGGCGAACAAAATTCAATTACTCTGAGGCGTACTTACTAAGTAATTAATAATAATTATGAAGATACAGGATGCTATCAATATTGCGACGGGGATATTGCGCTTTACATAAAATGAGATTACTTCTCATGATAGAATTGTAGTATTCATGTATTTTGCGCTGCAATTAATTTAAAAATACGTTCACAATGTGCTTAATCAATTTTCTACCCACTTAATAGTCGTTCCATCTAACACAAGCACAATTATTTTCCTAGAACTCTATACAGTACCAAATAATGCTAAAATATTACACATTCTGTCACTGTCAGCAGACAGAAAGTCGGTATTTATAACACGAAGTCATCAAATTATTTGCATTAGCCAATTCAACCAAAACCACACAAACTTTCTATCCTTCCAACGCAGCAAAATACCAAAGATATCTGCATAAATATTTCTTCCTCAGCGTCGATTATGCAGTAATAACGAAACCAAGTATAAATAATATGCACCGCAGCCGAAAGTGTCATGCGACGTTTCCAGAGGAAAGGATTAAAACATCGAGACTGCCGTCATTTCTGTGCAATCTTATCCGTCTACATAAATATCACTGACACGAAGCTATTTGCCGCCGAACAGCGATATAATATTTAATATCGGTTTCCGTCCACGTTGTCGAATGAATACTTCATCCCCCTGTCTATCGAAAATTATAAGCCAATAATCGGATCAACGATCAGGCAGCGAGTTCGGCTGATCATCATCGCAATAGGAGGCCAGCTGTTCCACCGGGTGACCCCCCCGAAAGTTCGTCCTTAACAAATGCGAAAAATAATACGGTGGTTGGCCGAGAGTTGTTTCGTTATCCAAAGTTCAGTATATACATACTGTGCTACACCTTTCGGGAGTTCCGGCAGACTAGTTGCGGCAGATGCGAGGAAAGAACATGAACAAGTAATGTTACGCGAGGAAACTGCGGCGCAGAAAGAGGCAAGGATAAGGAATACTGGGCTAGGAATAAGTAAGTAAGCGAGTGACTATGTAAGTAAGGAAGTAAGTCTGGCTGGGTAAGTAAGTTAGGACAGAACGGAGGAGTGCCCAAGACGGCCGGTTGCGCTAACGTCGGGCCCGCAGTGTGTCTGCAGCAATTTGCAACTTTTAATAGTTAGTCCGGGTTGCGAGGTCGTCCACCGGGCCAGAGCCCGTTCTTTTATAGTTTATACAAGGGGAGAAGGAAGTTTATATACCGCAGTTTTGCACAGCTAATGCACGCGCCGCTCTCATGCCCACCTCGAACGTTATGTCATATTTATGCCAGCTGTCCCGCAAACCTGCACAGTATTCCTTGAACGAGAGATTCTTTACTTTACATTCGGTCCGTGACGAGGATGGGCATGAATACCAGTAATAACTTAAGAGATAACATAGTCCCAAAGTACGAATTATAGTAGAATCACGAAGTAACTGGCATACAACATTGAATTGTTTTACATTGATAATTTGAAACGGTTTATTCAGAGACAGATACCATTTTCATTTAAATACTTTATTAATTGCTAAATTAATAATATGAAGAAATATAACACGAATGCAAGACATATGGGGTCAGGTAACGGCATAAAAAATAACTGCCCTACAATGTTTTACGTTGGTAATATCTTTCAACCCTCTATTCGTGTAACTTTGAAGTCGCGTACTTGACATCTATATTGCAAATCTTCTCTGAATTTTATAAATAATTTCCCGAAGTGTCTAACAGATGTACCATTCTATTCCATCCAATTTTTATTCTTACAATAAATCATTTCATTAATGTTTTCAAGCGCGAAAATAAATTTGATTCACAGGGGATTCAGGATAATTATAATTTTTATTCAAACTCGACGTTGAGCGTAATTATCAAGGAAATTCCTTTTACATATAAAAAGTTAACTCTCAATGCTTTGGCAGTAAGATTTATATACATTCAAACAGTGGAGTTAGTCACATTAGCCTGCGAAGAGCTCAAACGATCCCTTTAAAAACAATAATAAGTTTCAATTTAAAAACGTCATTAATTCTCAAGACCTACGTTCTGACCTACGTTCTGTCTATGTGAAATACTTTTCATCGTCTAACAGAAAACGCGCCTTACACGTACCGATTCGATGCAGGACCCATTAAAATAATCCCGAAATGGACAAATCCTTGCTCCTCAGTTCCTAGAGTCTCGCGTTGCTGCTGGTCAATCCAGCGCAAACGACCACCGAACACTGGTAAAGGGTAACCCACTCTATCGTGGACTTGCAGAGTCGACATGGCACTTTAATGCGAGGCTTAGACCGCGATAGGGAATCGAGTACATATTGCGGACGCGATGGTTGAGTTAGTGGTCATCGGCAAGGAGAGAAGTCGGGCAGAAATTGCAAGCTGCTGCACTTTTGACCTTAGCTGGCCAGCCGGCTGTCGGTGAGAAATTTATTGTCCTATTATCGTGATTGATACGCGGCTAGCCGGCCACTATCTTACATAAGTACATTTAATGGGGTAAGGTCGTTTCTGGACTTTCGCATGACGAAGGGAGGCCGCTTCTTTTGTTGTCGCCCGACATTACGGCCGGGTCGCAGCCATCCCCGTGCCACCGGCTTGCTTATACGTTTTCTTACTTATATCTTCTTATTTTCCAACCACATGGCGCCATTAGTCGCCGCAGCACCGCCGACGCTTCTCGCCTGCCCTGGTAATAAGTCACGGAAATGCTACCGTAAGGAATTTACGAGACAGGAGGGGGTTACTTTCCTCGCGATAGCCTGCAACCACCTATCGTCTGGCTCCCTTCGATACACTGTGACGATCCCTGCGACTGATTCTCACGTAGATAATATTTAGAATTAATGTACGTTCGCTTTGGCGAGGAGAAAGTAATGTTCCATGTAGACCTATGAAGTGACCTACGTATAATGGTAATGGTACTATATTTTGGATCGTGCATATTATTTTGTGCTTTTTCGATTTTGTATTCTTCTCGTTGGATATTAAATAACAGGCCGCGGAATGCACATACTGAATAATTTTGATTGTTACTTCTAATTGTATTTGCTATGCTAATAAAGACCGAGTTTCTGGTATTTCTGCATCGCGTGAGAATGGCAGACGGATTTCTTTCGTTTGCCAATTCTGGCTGTGTACAAAGTGCGGGCACATAAATTTCACAATTTTCCCCCTGATTCGCCGGATAAAGCAGTTGCAAATGATAGCGGCCTTTTCTGTTTTATATACCGCTGACCTATATTATTCTAAATCACTGAATAGTTGACTGCGGCGTAGAAAAAATTCTGCAAAGTAAACACGAACTCTCCTTCGTTTTAATATATTTCGCTTTGTTGGCAAACCGTTTCGGGGTGCAATGCGTCATGTAAAGTTCTGTGGGTCATCGATATCGGCAACTGTAGAAATTATGTGTACTTATCCGAGTGTGGGCACTATTGAATTTCTTCAGATCCTTTAGAAAAAATGGAGTAATCTTCTTGCGAACTTGTATTAGGTATTCTATTATTTAATTTTTTAAATCTGATATTACTACTCATAATAATATATTGTTTAACGCTGTGCGTATACATGAATATATAATCAAAATATATATGTCTATATTTGAAAATTAATAAACAAGTAAACAATTATTAATAGGTTATAGAAAATTATACATGTATATAGATACAATTATATAAATTAAAAATATAAAATGTTTACAAATCAAACGTTGTATATTACTCCATGAACGCGAACTTCTTCTAACTTCTTTTGATTCAAGTACAATTTCTAATCTCTCAAATCGTTCGTTATAGTAGAATGAAACATACTTCTCTTTACTTTGAAATATCTTTCGTTTCGCATCAATTGGTGCCAACGCACACCGCGTAACAATGGTTACGTGGAGAAACTTATTACTTCTCATCATCTTGTCACGGTTAACATGTTCTTCGAAAGTTTGCCGCGGATTGCCATTTTAAAAACCTGATTTATGTAGTTTCATACAATTACAATCGATTCAGTATCTAACCTCGGCACAATTTCCTGCGGCCTGCACCGCACACAGAAAAAGCATTTCCTTCCGTCAACTTTTCCTCGGTTCTACTATTTATTCATTGACCAAACCATTTACCCGTCGCTGGGAAACTTTCTATCCTCGTTCCAAAAGTTGCGGAAACTGGTCCGGAATCCCAGGTAGAGCACACACGCTCCCACCGAACATCGGTGTCGATTCATGCGTGTGTACACACCGCAGCAGTTTGCCATTCTTGTCGAAGAAGGACGAGAAAAGTGGAAAGAAAAGAAAGCGTTAGTAGTACACGAGTTCTCAAAACCTTTAACACATTGGCTATCGCGTCTAAACAAAGGAAATTTCCTCTGGGAACGAGCGATTCTGGGTCGTTTTACTGAAATTACTACGTCTGCCAAGGAATTCTATTCAATCACTACTCTTATGTTACACTTTTATTACATTGCACCGTTTTTTAAATAATATAGTAAATTTCGTTTTTTAGTTCATGTAGATCGTAAACGGGGAAACTGGCAAACTGTCATACGTACATGTTAAATAATTCTTTCACGTGGAATATCACGTACCAGAGTAGTAAATGGATATTGTAAAGGATATTGCTTGATTATGTAGAATAGATATTATTGTTTGGTATATATTCGTTTAGTCTCAGATGGTATTTACCACAAACTAAAATTGTCTTTAGCAGAATGTAAGCTATTTTGTTTCGAAGCATCCTCTTTTTGCATACTTCATCTTTCAAGCGTCAATGAATTTGAGTAAGCTATTGATATAACTTCCTGTCGAAGCTACTGCGCGTGTAAAATTTTGCACAAGCCATAGAAATCTGATATTAAAAGTCCTTTTAGCAACCGGAGATACATGATATGTGTTTGTGAAGCTGTCGTTTTCTGAGGAGAGGAAACGTACAATCTCTACATTCTTGCAATGCATAAATGATACTTTACATCACGATAGAATTCTTCCGACTTCTAATTTAACGCCCGATCAAACAGGTGCAAATTTTAAAACGGCAGCCAATAACCATAACGCTGAACCTGTTTTGCACAACGTGTAAAATCAAGTGCATAACTTTCTTCACATACACACAGTTACGTATCGTCAATGTATTACAATTTCTCTGTATCAGTAAACGCAACAGAATGGTTGAACAAATAAAAACACGACCAAGCGAATTGTTAAGCTACAACGGAACCTCGTGTTTTATCGAAAAGTATACGGAACTCCCTTCCATGGGAATAGTCTTTCCGTGAGGCAATGGGGGCGGATGGCAGGAACGGTGATTGTATCCGCCATGGTGGTGTACGGCGCAGCTCGTCTAAAACCGAAGAAATACACCACCGTACCGCACTAACCTATGATATACGATTATGCTGCATACCCCCCCGTTCGTATCTTATTATGTATTACTGGCTGTGTACACCACTGCCCCGTTGTTCGACTAGCCTGCATATCCTGAACAACAGAGCAGCTTCCGTTTGTTCCTTCGCGGTGAATCTCGCGTTTTATCAAACTGCACCCAGACAAAGGAATGTATCTTACCGATTGGTGTTCGATCGGTTGGTTCGAGTGTCGGTGAGATTCACTATAGCGATATTCGATATCGATGCACTACGAGAACTTGCACTGGCGATTGCATTATTTCTCGTTTGCACATTTGTTTTTCTTATGTAATTTTTTATTGTGTCTGTTGTATCAGTCATGAGGGTCGAATGGAATACGACAATTGTATTTTGAATATGAATGAACAACATAAATGATCGTTATAATAGTAATTATGACCACTATCTTTAAGGGATGGGAGATAGTGGAAACTGATTATTCTATGGAGTTGTGGTATATTGTTAATGGATTAAGCGGTCTTTCGATATTAATAATATGCTTGTTATTAACACTTACGTTAGCAACCGGGTACCCGGGTACCCATTTCTATATTTGCTTGAATAATTTTTGCATGTTCTTGATAAAATATCGCAAAACCGCTCTAGATCTCGATTCTTCGTACAATTTTACGTCAACATACATTTTGTGAAAACAAAATTATACAAAATAATTTGAATAACTAAACTTCGAACTTCTACTCCAGTTTGGTTACTAACATAAGGCTTAAACATTGATATTGTTATTTCCATTGAATTTATGTTGGTATATCAAATACAGCGCTGGTTATTTTTATATTTCCCCCTTACGTGGAACGACACACTTGGCAATTAATTACTCAAATGACTGTTTCTCTAGTCAGCTCGAAACCTACTTGGAGGACCGAGAACGATTTCTAACCAATTCAAACCGGATTGCTACGAAATATTCATCCCATGTGCCCCGTATCGCCCATTGCTTTAATAATTAAGCATCGATCCTCATAAATCGTTTCCGCCGGACTACCGTACGCATGTTAAACGTCCGTCTACACCAGCAATCCTGAGAAACGTATGCAGTTTCGCATTAAAATATGCAAGGGGAACGGCAAGCGATTGTTGGTCGCAAAATAACAGCAGTGAAATAAACTGCCGGTAGTGATGAATAAAATACGCATGGCCGTGGAACAATTAAAGGAAGGCCATTTACGAGAAGAAAGAAATTGTTTTCCCTGTTACTCGTTGGGCAATTAATATAATTGTTTCTGAATTTGCGATAGTTTACGCACGACGGGAAATTTACCTTTGTAACAATTCAAAATCGATTACATTATCGCAGAAGGGGCCACAAAAGAAATTGCGCGGGTTTTTGAGCGAAGGGAATGCAAATTTTCCTCTCATGAAAGGCCGAAGATGAAAATGAAAATTTATAGCCGGAAACGAAATTTCGTATAAAAAGAGAGGCAGTAGGGCGGCGGTGGAACCAATTGCAAAATTTGAATATTCTATTCGGCACAGTGTTCTACGTAAAATGATGCAGCCAAAATGGAGTTGACCTAAAACGTAAATCACAAGTAAAGAAACTGGTTTATGTAAATCGTTCTTCAATCGTTTCGCCGATCGGAACGAGCGGATACACGGTGGTATATTTGAAAATACGCAGAAGCAAATACGAAAGGAGACAAATGGCAAAGCAGACGCGGTGAGCGATAGTGGTTGCACGAAAATGTATAACAAACGCGCCGGCACGAGAATGAAATACTTTTCCTATTACGTTGGCTCGTTTCCCCCGAAAAACGTTACACAAATGCAATCAGAATAATTTACAACTAATCCGCCCAATGTTTGCCCGCAAACTTGGCCCGGTAATGAATAAACGGAAGGGAAGCGTTATTACCATCCACAACGCTTGAAAACTGCCAAAAAGCGAACGTGGAGCAGCGAAGAAAGGGGTCGATAAACGCGAGTGAATTATGAGCTGTGCCCGGTCGTTCAGAACGCGGCGTAGTTTCCAGTAGATTTAATTACAAAAGAAACGTGCAACAGTTAGCTCGTGTGGCTCAAAAGAGAGTGAAATGAGAGCGGCGACAAAAGGCGACGGCGACCGGCTGAAAAACGGGACTGCGGCTAAAAGAATGCGACTGGATGTGTACGGGTCTGAAGTGGAACGGCTCTTTCTTCGGGTGAATTTTTAGCGTTACGCTTCTGGTGAGCCGCGTGAAACGCAGTTTGGCCATAGTTGAGACAGCACAGCACGCCGAAGAGCGATGCGCCACGCATTCCTCACAGAAAGCACGTATGTATCCGTGCGCTAAGGTTCAGCGAGAAAGCCAGGGCACGCTTTTGCTGCGAGCCTCTCCTCGTGAGCACCCACCCTGTGGAATGCCTTCCCCTTCAAGTGGCCCCTCGTCTCTGGAAACATTCTAAACGCGCGACCTTCCTCTTGTTTCTGCTGCGGGCCGACAAGTACGTCTACGTATTCACTTGCTGGAACACTAATTCACTAATACCGATAGATATTCGGTGGTTTATATTTGGTAAATTCTGATTCTTTATGGGAAGAGACCAGTGCACAGTGGGCCACAAAGGTATTCATACAGTGCATTGGTTTCATTTGCAACTTCAATATTTTGGTGTCACCAAAATGTTGGCGTTGAGAGAATTACTTGTAAAACAATGTACATTATTCTAAAGTGTAATGGATGTGCTTCATGTCCGTGGATATTGTTTTTGGAATAATTGTCTCGACACCAACAATTTGGTGCCACCTAAATAATGAAATTGCAAGGCCCACTGTATGGCTAGGAATTCGTACGTGAGATAGAAAATAAATAGAAAAATGCAACAGTATTTTTTTCTTGTAATTTTGCAGGGTATGAATAAAATAAGTAAATCATTCTCGCGGCCCGTGTCTTAAAAATATTTGAAAGAAAGTGTAGCAGTTTTATTTCTAATGAATACAACATTTTTCAATACCTGTTTACGTCAGGATTTTATATGCATATGTTTAACATGAACAGCCCTCAATACCTTAGGCAAAACATTTATTACTAACATGCATTTTGTAACAATTTTTGTATACTTTTACAAGACTGACCAGAATCATTTTCTGCACATTTGAAACAAATTCTTTTAGCCAGCAAAAAGGGTATTCCTTTCTATTGAGAGCTTTCATTGTATTTACTCTACAGTACAGCTTTACTGGAAGCCGTAAAACATTGTTCTCATTATTTTCGTGTCTTTTATCGCGATTTCAAATGTTATTTGTGAAGAAGTAAACCTAAAGCGTTGTCTGTTGATGAGTGGCTAACAGATATGAATAACCAAACAGTTGAACAGGTGTAAATAGTTGAAGCAAGTCCGGAAGGCAGAGCCCAATTGCACATGACAGGAAGGCTGCGTTTACAACGTTTACATATTTAACCAGCGAACAGTCTTTGTTACATATTGTAACACTTTGCCTGGATGAATGTTTCACTACTCGGATCCTTACAAAGCGAAAGCAAAGTGCAGTGTTCGCCCGAATACAATAAATAATAGAAGACATTGTTGTAGTATATAATCAGTAACAGACACGCACGAAAATAATTGTAACAAATATGATCGCTGTAGCAGACCTAATATTCGCAATACTGTATTATTAACTATAACCTAATGATAATAGACAAATATATACAAGGTAATGCGAATTCGTGTTGAAAATTGATGTATCGTACAACTAAACTGCTAAATTGCAACCAAGGAAGGAAATGGAGAAACATAACAATTCACAGGAAGCTAGTGTTCTGAAAATCAGCGAAAGAGTTTGTCCAGCAAAGTGCCATTCCTAGTTTCTTCGGCATCGCCTCCAATTGAACTTAACAAAGTCTTAATCCTTTCTCTGCTGCCTCTGGTTCAAGATTCCAAGATGTGGAATGTAAACTTTGCGTTGACAGAAGCACTCTAATCGACACGAATTTATTGGAGGCCGCACCAGTTCGTGCGAAATTGTACCGAGCTAGCACAGTATAATTGCGTGAACACAATACGGATGAATGAATAAGTGCACCTGAATGCATAATTATGAAGTCGAATAGTTAATATCCATACTGCGACACAGTTAAGGGGTATTAAGCTCCGTTGGAGGTGTCTGCGTGACTTCTTCACCGATCTCCAGGGCGCGTTAAACCTGTTACGCTGATTATTTAGCGCAATAATAGCGGCACACGGTTTAATTGTTAAGTGCATTATGCGCGACACGTAACTCTCTTGAAATAATTGCAGACGGCACCATCTTGATTTTAAAAGACCGTCTTTAGACGCGACCGGCATTGGTGCCGGCATTTCACGCAGTTATAGTCACTTGAAGCAATCAGGTTTATTAATTTTTAATTAACCATTACTTTAGCCGACCTCGTGACCTTATTTTTGCTGTATTCTTAGACGAATCTTCTCGAAGAAAATATCGATGATGAATAGAACCCGATGGCGAAACAAATTTTTATTTTCAAAAATCCGCCACAGCTTTACACTTTAGAAGAGCAACATTCACACATCTTTGTATTATTGAAATTTCAAAGCACTGAATTGCACTATCTGATTGTGATACTGTCGGGCATATCACCGAACAAATGTACGCATCTATATTCATAGAAAAACCATTGCAATATTACAAACAGCTAAATTGCCCTTCGTTATAACCACTTCTGCAATCATTACGTTGCACGACCATTTCCCAAAAGCGTTGTTTATATCGTATTAATTTATTCGCGAGCGAAGTTCGTTACAATAATAATAACGAACATTGTAAGTAATCCGAACGTACAAACAGCCCCGCTTTGGATTGCAATATTCAACCTATTTAAACGTTATCAGAACGCCGGCCGCGGTATCATACGTATAAAATATGCAACCGCACTTTCATTACCATTACAAATCGTACCCTTTGCAACTATCAACCACGTATAATTTCGCTCCAACATACATACAAGCTTAATAACCCAAATACATTGATTATTCCAAAACAATGTCACGACAACGGTCTAAAGATTCCACTGTCAGAAGTTCACGGTTTTCAGCAAGCATTCGCAAAGCACAGTGATAACCGGACAAGGACAAGAACGAAGCGAGGCTGAAGCTTAAAAATATCCTTGCCTACTTTAACAGTCGTTTGGAGAGTGGAGGCAACAGGAAACATGGGCCACGCTGATGGTGGATAACTTCCTTTGTTTCCCTCGACCGTCTGTTTTCCCTTTCTGTTCACCCTCGTAGCCGCTCGTCGCCGACGTTCACGACGACGACGACCTCGAGTGTAAAAGGCGTCGAAGACGAGTTGTCTTTCTTTGACAGGCAGTGCCGGGAACGAAAGGTGGCAAATAGTGGAGCTGCTGAAGTCAAACGGTGAATACTTCCGTCGATATTTAAATTCCGCGTCGAAGGACGACGACGAAAGGAACAAGCGTGACAGCAAGAAGGGCGAAGCCGACGCACACGGGTCACGGACGTTGTTTCTCTGACTTTGATCCTTCGAGTAATTACATTCTTTCAGTTCGAAGGCAAACGGAGAACGCTGGCATGTTTCCGGCTCTGCACCCCCCCAAAATCTCTCTTGTTTTCCCCTTGGGTTTCTCAGATTACACCCGTTATAAACTGCACATGCGCCCTCGGCTTACATTGCCCCCCTGCACAATTGCCTTCTTCAGGAAATTAAATATGTATGACGGATTGTTTGGTTCCTTCAAGTCGCATCAAAGTATAATGAAAGCTTGAACGTGGCGACGTTAGGCGAAGCGATGTTAAAATTGCGATACGGTTTAATAATTTAGATCCGTTGTCTGGAGGAGGGTAAAAGTTTCGTTTTTGCCGAGGGGCGGAAAAATAGGTCGACCTTTCTTTCCTGAATTTAACTGGCAGCTGGGATCGTGCAATATAGCATTTAAAAAGGGACGCAAGATGCATTGTATTATACAAATGCTTGGGGATGTGGGAACGGAAATATGTGGAACAACAAAATAATAATATCGCGAACGATATGGAAACGTACCGATGAATAATATTGAGTGGTACGAGTGATTTTGTATCACAACATTGGAAATACTGTGTTTATCTTCAGTTTGTGCAGTTTTCGTTGCAATCGATGCATGGCCTTTATACGAAGTATGCACGCGTGTCGCTAAAATTACATTTATATAATTGGATTTTAATTTAGCAAATATTTAACACATTTTACATACATGCGATGTCATATTAACCCGAAAGCTTTGCAAATACATAATTTTCTATTCTTATTTTGCTATAAATACATTACAGAGTAAAGTGCAATTTGCTCAAGAGCATTTCGTGTCAGCTTATTAACTGTAAATGTTTACGAATTACAATGTAAAACGATTATTTTCTGTTCCATATAATATGCATCTATGTTTGCAGACTGGCGTGTCTATGAAAACTGGCGTGTCTGGTGCGGTGTTGCACAACTAATTAACTCTCATAAATTTGTTGTGAGTTCAAAATGCTGGCTAAATTGGTTTAAATGAATTTATTCAACTTGATCATTCCACAGTTCAAATAATAATACAGTAACCAAACATAAGAATAAATTTCACGCATCGCTTCGCGACTTTGTTGCAGGTTTAAATTCCAAATGAAATTGTAGAATAGAGGTATATAATGGGAATTTGAAGCACGTTTCGCCGAACTGCGAGACGAAATTGGAGAATGATATAACAAGACACGGGACGAAAGATGTTAGATAAAGGATTAAATAAAGTGCGAGCTACGTTGAAGGTTGGAGAGCTTTCAGAGGAGAGTCCGGTAGACAAGAAGCTCCGCTTGTCCCTAAGGAACCGCTTTGACATTCTAGTAGTAAGTGTCTTCTGCACGTTCACCAATTTCTATCCACGCGTGGAATGTTGTAGGAGGCAGGTATTATAAATCACTTTATTTATAATCTTCTACATACACGTGACTATCATACGAAAGTACCATTGAAAACGGATACGTTTTGCAGGAAATAATTATTTGCTTGAGCGACGTATCAATTGCGACGAAATATTGCTCAACAATATAACGTTCACGCTTGAGACATTTTCTAAGCAAATACAGCGGTGACAATGATAAATACTAAAATAAATGATGAAAATATATGTATAATATAATCGTGTCTTAATAAGACAATGGTGTCAAAAATAACGTTGACATTGATTACAAAGATAGTGGTAGGTTTGCGTCAAGCCCTTCGCTTCGATATGCATACGTTTCTCTCCAGATTCTCTTCAGAAAATTCATTTTCTACCATTAAGAAAATTACCATTAAGTTCGTTTTATTATTCTTCCGCCAATGCTATAACATTTTTCTTTTGAGATTTGGTAGTTAACACTTTTAGGCCACTATAGAAAAAATTCTTTGTAATTTGGTTTACAACTGTTAGTTTACGGTAAATTTTAACATGGTGTGCAAAAATACATTTTCGACAGATTTTCCTTTTTTATTTTCATAAAGGAAAATCACATCAGATGTCTTGGAGCGGAATTGAGTTTTACTTTCACACTTAAACATCTCAATTACTCTGTCGCCAACCCCCAATAATCCCCCCCCCCCCAGCGTAAATATCCTTCTGCAACTTGTCATATAAATATCCCGAATCATAGATGATAAGAAAATCTATTACCAAGCCCATTAACAGTCCCGCGATTCGAAACACTTGCGAGAACGCAATAAATTGAACATGGCCAAACATTTGCCCCGGCGAAACGAATGGTGCGATTTAAAATTTCTACCGTGGAAACGAAGTTACGAGCGATGCGGGTAAGCGGGTCGTTCTCCACGAATACGAATATCGAAAGCGGCTTCCGCGGAATCGAGTCGAACAGTTTGACGCATAGGGAACAGACAGGGGCGAGGCGTTTCTCCGCACGGGAGATACGATTTCCTATAATAACGTTACTTTGCCCAGCACCACGTGCCATGGTTTCGTGAATTCGCGTTTAATGCTCCCATACAATATTTCCGGCCAGAAAGTGAAGTCGGCGAGGCGGGCAGCGGCACGCACCGTGGCCCTGGCCCCGACCATTTTTCCGGTGGCGAAGAAAAAAATTTCCATGGCAAAGTCTACGGGGCCAGGAAACACGGAGGAGAGCGTTGCAGCGGCAGCCGAAAGGATAGGCGATGCGGCAGGAGGGAAGTAAGCAAGGGGAAGCATCTGGGCAGACTCGCATGAAAGTTTAAACCGATGTTTTACGATGGCTTTTTGTTTCGCGTGTTTTATTGAGCAGAGAGCGGATATTCACGTCAATCTCGCTCTCTTGCAATCCGCGAGAAGCAGCGGAGACTGTACAGATCTCTCATCCACCCCTCCACCCTCTTGCGCCCTGTTACCCCTTGCCGGTGTTCGACCCCCGTTTGCCACCCGCCCCTTTTTCTTCTCGTTCCGCGCGTCTTTCTTCTTCTGCTATTCCCTGTGAATCTCTGGTCCTTTACCATTTTTCATAAAACTTTCAGCATAACCCGCTGGTATATGTATGTATACATATGTATCAGCTACAGCCAGCCCCCGAGTGCCTCGAAGGAGGATTTTATAGGGTTATAGATTAAAGCCGGTATCCTTTTGTAGTTCTGAAAGACTGTTTAACGCGTAGAAGAATATGGAATGCCGTTTTGATTACGTGTTACAAAGGGGACGATTTCTCCACGGTTTGGTTGGCGGGTCGTAAAGCGAATTGGAAATTCTTGCTCGCATCTGTTGCGAAAAATTTGGAATGCTTTGGTTACCGGTTCTGTCGTGGTAGACATATGAACCGTATCTTGTTACGCGTAACCTCATGAAAGGGAAGATGTGCGTTGCTCGAGAGGACGTTACGCGAGATATCGTAAAATATTTTCATCGTGTACGTGCCGCTTGTCGAGGATGTCGTGGCTGATTATGGAGAGATTTAAAATGTTTCTATCAAATGATAAGTATCGTGGGACGGGCTTCACGATTTTATGGGGGTTGGAAATTTTGATAAGAAAATTTGGAGGGGTGAAATTTAATACACGGAGACGACGTAGGTTGTTTAAATATTAATTTTTAAGTCTTATTTAAGTATTCGCGATCGACGTAACTCGGTTTGCAAAGTGAAGAACATATTTGGATTTCAGCAGCGGAAAGGTAGTTTTTTCAACTTGACACGATCGATGATTCATTTGTAGTCGGTTCATATTTCCGCAGTAAACCTTCATTGTATTTAACTTATTTATTCTTAACTAATCGAAAACAGTGGAAGCAAATGAAACTCGTGTTCGTTACTCTGTACGTAAATTTCCTTTCACAAGATATGGCAATGCTCTTCAATCCCAGAAAAGTGTGCAGGAAAATTTATCAAGATTACGAAGAAGCTCATAAAAGTGAAGATAGATATCACGTCATTTAATCAAACGTATTTAACGTAAATCGAAATTCCTTGCAATCGACAGGCAGGTCGCTTTAATTAAGAGTTCGCAGGCATCTGCGCGGCTATTTATTTAGGAAATTCAACTAAATCTTTCGTCGCATCCAGCACAAAGACGCCGAAAGAACTATCCGATAACCCGAGCTGGAACGCGCTCTTTGTGCTCGAAACAAAAGAAGTCTATCTCTAATCCCAGGGGATGTTTCTTAACTAGAGGAGGCAAATGAAGAAGATAATGTCTCAGGAAGGAACGGCAGCTTCCTTTGGGTTTGACCTCCGCCAAGGAAAGCCCAGCGGGTCTTTGTCTGCAAAATTAAATGATAAAAACACATCGTACTTCCGCATCACCTAGACTAGGTCCAAGACGCTCCTATTCACCTTATTCCTATGCCATCGTCCTTTCGCGTGCCTCGCCCCCCTATCCCGTTGTCCTGTTTTAATAAGAGATTTCGTCGAAACATGAAGACTTCCTTGTTTGTGCTTTCATTCTTTACCAGATACTTTTCCATGCACTCTGCATCGTGATATCGCGACATTTCTTTTACACCGAAAACCGAAATGACGCATCGTTTGCATACTATGTCGGACAAAGGCATGCGGAATTCTATGCTCGGATAATATTTATCAGAATCGTGGAAGAAATTTTTGTAAACGCGTGCGTTACATCCTATTCACATGCAGATGAAGTGAATAATTTTTCAAATGCTAAGTTCATATTTGTTCCCGCCTCTATTGGGGAAGTCGTTGCAAATATTTTATACAGCTGCATCATTTGGCACACTTTCGGCTTTAAAAAAATGATTAATATTCTTCTTTGATGTTTATAATGTCTATATTAATGAAACTCAAAGCGATAGATCCCCGGGGGAGTTGGGGCAGTTTATTTGCTTTGAGTGTAATTTTATGTACAAGAGTATGGCCCACTGGTACAGGTGTAGTATATGCGTATGTATGCGTGAGTGAAGCCTAAACCTTTGTGTTATATGGCCAATTGGTGCATCGACGTGGCTGGGTAGCGATGTGCTTTTGTTTTTGGGGAGAGCAGTTCCGCTACAGCCTTTGTACAAGATGGTTCAATAAACTGAAATCTATACTTTACAAAGGGAACTGTCGAATATTTGTTATTCGCAAAAGATATTAATGAATGCAGAACGATGTACCGCCTCAGGGTGAAACGGTGCTAAGACTAATTATGGTACAATATATGTGTGTTTTCAGGATAATTTAATTAATTATTCACAGTAAAACGCTCGTTATATATTTAACGTGAGCAACGGCGGCAATTTCCAAACTATTGATCATTTTTTGCTAAGAAGATTTTATAATATTTTTAACAATGTTCTGTACATTACGGAAAAATAAAAAAATCAACCTATGTAGGTTGATTTATAGCGTACGTGCAATAACACAAATGTGAACAGCTAATAATATGTAATTTTAAACCGATATATGCAAAAATATTTGAAAGGGTGTTTTTTCGTTTTGCAACATGAGGGTATATTTAACATGGAACACAGAATTTATATCGAATGCAGGATCAACTTTGGCCGGTGAAATCATGTTGGCCATGCCATTTTTATTAAAAACTGTACAGCTATAGTATGGAAGAGACATGGTAAGTGTTCGCATTGCAGCAGAATATTTTGCTGATACACGCGTGCATGCATTCCCTGCGTTATTTTACTCGCGCCCGTACAGTGCGCCCGTCGTTCCAAACCAGAAACACGTAAAGTCTGCATCTTTATTGTTCATTACGCAATTTACATATTCACCAAATTTTTTTAAATTAAACAGTTCCAACGAAAACAACGGAAAAAATCCGGAGCTTTGCAAATACAGAGAAGCTAGAAATATGAAAAGTTAAATTCACGGAGTTCCGGTTTCGGTGTGCCGGTACCATATTTCTCATTTTACAAATGTAACGTGAAATAAACCAATCGTCCCAATAACTGTTCCCTATCTAATCTTTCGTGTGCACATTCAAAATATTATCGTGGCCGGAGAAGATGAATTGAAAAACGTTTCCAGCAGCATACAGCAGCCATACATATGCATAGCTCATGCTTCAAGTAGATAAAACGAAAGGGTGTTCGCGTGTGCACTTGCGCCGCGATCGCCCTGCGTGAGGGAGGACGGGCAAAAAAATTGAATTTAAGACCGTCGTAAATTTGCATTCCGATCGGGACACTTTAGCGAGACGCGATCAAAATAAAATTCCCCCACCCCCTTCGCTTAATACCGACATTTCGTGCAAAATCGAGCGCTCCGAGAACGTCAGAATTTTCCAAATTCCGCCCCCATATGGCGCCAGGTATGCGGCGTTTGATTAATACAGAAATCGCCGACCGGTCATAACCAGGCTGCGATATATGCGAAACGCCATTTTATGATCGACCGATCATCATCACGATCGTATGGGAAACGGCTGCGAATTAAAATCTGCCGACTTGCCGAATCCCATGGAACTGTGCCGCCTATCAATTTTATACGGCTCACTCTTGCAATGAAGAAGAATCGTGTGTCAATTGACTGTTCCATCTCATTCCGCGTTTACCTCCAACGTTTCCCTCTCCATTTCATCTTTCAAGCGTATCCTTGACACAGGTTACGCGTACACGAGCACTGTTTGTCCTTTCCCCCCCGTTAAATCCAATGCCCGTGGAGCGCGTGCTCCTTTGAGATCCAACCACGATCGAATGACAACCGGCAGAGATTCGAAAGCGTGCGTGTATTAAAAGAACCGCCGCGGCTGTAGACAGGAATGCCTGCGATTGAAACGGGGCACAGTGGACTGGATCGGGAAATTTGGTGACATTTTAGTATAACTCTTGAACCATAAGAGATAACGGAATGAAATTTGCACTAAAAATCGTTAAAAAATTATTCTAATCTACTGATGATTATTGTAATATATATTTGTTTTTATTTTTTAATTAATTGTATTGTATATATATCGGGTTAAAATAATTTTAAAAATTGTTTATTTCTTACCCTATTTAGTACTTTTTTAGCCGTTTCATATCGCGCATGTTTTTGTTATGAATTTCATTGTATTTCTTCACATATTCATAATATGAAAAATAGATCTTTCTTTCAACGAAAATTTCCCGAAATAGGTAATTAATTTTTTAGTAGTTAAGAGCTGTTTAATACTATAGAAAACTAGGATATAACATTTAAATATGTAAGAAATGTACGAAATATCTTTCCCAAATGCTCTGCTCTCTTCAATGGTACTGTTGCAACAGATAGAGCATCAAACCGAAGAGATAAATACTTATAAATACTTCGGTCCTAGAATCTAAAATCTAAACAGTTCAATACGAGAGTTTCTAAACACTTCACGATCTTTCAATGATAGGTATAAATACAGTGAGACTAAAACAAAGAAACACCTAGTCCGTTCCTCATTTTTGTTAAATAAATGTTATTATCTAAATGATTTATATACATATTTACTCTAATCATCTTAATATTATTGCTATATTATTATTATTATAGTTATTTATTATTATTTAATATTATTGCAAATACGCATACATGAAAAATGAAACATATATTCGAAGAACAATCAGTCATATGGTCTACTATACGCAGAATTGACGTCTCGCTACGCTCACTTGACAACTTTAAATAACAATAACTTTCATCGTAGGACGCCGTAGGATATGATTCTTGTGCCATTTTGTAGGGAAAAGTATGCTGAAAAGAATGCACTTTCTCTGGTTGTGTAACTCTGTGGAACTTTTAAGATATTCCATATTAATTGTGAAGGAAATTGAAAAGTTTAATTAGTTCATTAAGCATCATTTTTATATCAAATTCGGAACAATATGTCTTAACACAAAGTGTGATTCTTATCAGAAAAGGATACCGAACATTTTAAAAAAGAACCAAGCGAAAATATTAAATAGGATCGTCAGGGCATTGCATTAAAGAGAAGCAATATTTGTCGTGAAACATACTGTGCTTAAAATGTCCAACTTTCAATGCTTATTACAACCATAATAATTATTAAACTGGACTGACTTTTTCATTTTCGAGGTCTATGGACATTAAGGAAGCAAAGTTCATTGATTAGATATCGATGCGAGTAACCGATCCGATCCAACCAACCCACTGTGCGGCGGGCCGACGAAATGCAGCAGTGGGAGCGACCGTAATCGTTGACATTACCACGAGACGTCTGACCACGCACGCACATCTTCCACTAGACTGAATATTGTGCCTCGCGCTCGGGAGCTCCGTCGTCTTTCGTTTGTTTCCATTGTGTAGCGTCGGCTGTCTCGAACACGCGCTAGATCGTACCGTGTCCTCTAGCCCCGGAGCTACTTTGCCTTTGTATACGCAAGTTTTACCAGCGGGCTCGTTCTTTCCTGTTTAATCGGTGCGGCCAGGCCAGGGTCGACAGATGTCAAAGGGCACGGGGCAAAGGAGAAATATTTATGGGCGCAGAGATATAACGTCGGTTGTAGCTGCCGCGACAGCGATTCGTGGTTTTTTCTGCGGCTGGATTGAAATGGTAATTACGCGGAAGGGGAAACTGTAACAAAGCAACGGTATATACATCGGGCGGTAAGATATTGAATGCGCGCGGTGCAAGGAGCGATCCAGTTCCTTTCCGGTCTCTTACTTTCCTGTTGGGCACGAAGCAAATGGCCAAGACAAAGAGATCCAATGAGGTACGCTTGTTCTTGGCCTCTTCGATGCCCCCGTCCTTTGTATTTATGCAAAGTGGGAATAGTATTTATCCGGCTCGAAGAGAAATGTTTGCTGGACGACCGTGGAAATAACCTGTTGTAAATAACAGAATCGAAGCTTGTTTTATTACGCTGCTGAGACGTTTTTGTATTTTATTTACGTTCTTGAAACAATATTGTGCTTCATCTTATGTTCCTGATCATTGGAGTCTGTCCGCCCTTTTCTATTATGCATTAAAAGCATTGAAAGAAGTCCCGTTCAGGACCACGATGTTGCAGCTTCTCGACAAGTTTACTATTTTTAATTCTTAACGCCTTCAATTATGCACTGAAGTTAACTATTGACAGACGCATTCCTTTGTTCTAGAAAAAGATATAATAATATAGAGTGAACATCGGTGAACCAAATGCACATTTGGATTTCTGGTTTAATACCATTGAATTTCTACTAAAGGAATAATCTGTTTCAATTAAATCCCGATGTGTCAGAATGTGTATATATGCTTAATTGTCCAAACGAGTGGAACGCAATGTGCACGCAAGAAAGATGGTAACAATGTATGAAGTAGAATAACAATTATGCAGGTCGGAATATAGAATAATGAGGAATACAGCTTTCACTGTAAAAGGGGCCGGTGTTTCATATAAAATGTTTAATAAAAACATTTTTCCTTTATAGAAAGTTTAAAATCTTAGTATCTTCAAAGTGAGCTTTCCAGTTGGGTGAATTTAAATGTTAATTTACACAATGGTACCGCAGGAGGTCGCGAAATGTTTGCTTACTCTGCTGTAACGAATGCATCTTCTGCTAATGAAATCACTCATAAAAGAAGCGAACATAAATAACGTCCATGAAATTGGATGCTTCGCGCTGTAATCAGAGGTCCGGAAAATGTGTCAGCGAAAAGAGCAACAGCATGCTGAAAGGTCGGTAATTTCCTGAAAGTATTCCATCTGTGAAACAAAATTTGTAGCATATCGAGAGTATTCCTTTTGTCCATTGGCGAAAAGTAATTTGTCGGATCGTTGTTGCGTGACAGGTCGAAAAATTAATTTCCTCGCTCCGCTCGAGCAATGTACCCTTCAATCGTTGTTTCACATGTGGAAAATTTTCTATCTTAATAAAAACACGCCCGATTGCACGCCGTCGGTTAATCAGTACGAGACTGAAGAATAACAGAATGCGGGGAACGTGGGCAATTCAATATTACAGAGGAATGTAATATTGATACAAGCTTGATGTGAGAAATGTCTGCTGGTATTTTTTTTAGCTTTGAGTAAAAACAAAAGGAGTATTGTGTTAATTTGAAATAAGCTTCTGAATATAAAATTCTTATTGAGAGAATTCTACGTAATTGTCTAATTTAAAAGAAATTATACCAATTTATAATTTATTTATTTCAAATTACATCCATTTGTTTTCTTTGTCTGGTAGAATTCTGAGCAATCCGACTTCAGGAATGAAATTGTCAATTATTCTTTTGGTAACATTCAGCTTATTTTAATTATTCCTTAATATTGTTGGGCACCCAAATATCATTTCATTTATTTTAAATACTATACTAATACGAATGATAACTTGTTGATCGATTTAAATTGGTTTGAGATTCATTGTTCAAACGTGTAGTACTTGTTGCACACACTAGTACACAGTTTGGATAAGTACTTGCACATATGTCACCAGAGTACGCGTATTTCGATAATTTTCCACAATTTGAGGAGAGATTTTTGTATATAAATTTCACACGTTCATCCACAGCACATGCATTATTAGATTGGACGGCTACGTTATAAACGGATACGTGTCTATCTCCAGGGAAGTTTCACAAAAAACATCCCAAAGTTATTGCATTCGATTTGTCCCTGTCTAGAGACTTTGATATATCCCTATGAACATCGTGATGGATCGCTGCGTATACACAATCATTGGCACATTACTTAAATCCTACTATACAGGTGTCAGATAAGTTAGAGCTTGTGCATTATTAACTGTTATAGGTCCAATAATTTATACCTTTGTGTTCAAAGTCGTATTACGTATGAGCCAATATATACCATCTGTCTGCTAAATGCAATACATTTATAGTAATATGAAGCACATTAGTATTGTTTTTATGTTCTGAGAGAGGTTTGTATTTCTCACATACGTCCGTAGAATTATATTCATTACTAAAATCCACTCCATCATAACTATACTAGTACCTCGACTAACCAGGTCTTGATTATTCGCGGTTTCAATTATCCAGGGTGTTGGATTTACTATTAATATATTTATATCCGTATCCTCGCGGTCTACATTTGTTTACAAAAGAGATACAGTAGGTACTGTTTCGTATCAAGTTTTCAATGCTTGGACATTAATTTGAATGTATGAAAGTGTTGTTCACACTGTATAATATTATTACAACAATATTAATATTATAATTCCGTGGAAATTATATAGCGTTTCTTATAATTCAATAACTGAACCTCGCAGTAGTACTGGTGAATACAGGAAGTGTATTCTCCCTTCTTAACTAGATGTCAAACACGCTACTTCACAAAAGCAACAACAATTCATACAAACACATCTACGATACGAACAGAACACTTCCATAAACATACCGACGCAACAGTACCTACTTAAATCTCTGACCAATAGACAGGACGAACCATTTAGTTCAAGACATAATACTTTTCCTTTCAATCGAGATGCCGGCTCGTACGTTTCGCAGCAAGCGTGACAATTACGATCGCCGCCTCGAACGCCGCGCAGCTACATAGAAATCCGTGTACAAACTAAACAAAGCCGATCGTAGCGTGCCACCCGCTGTATTATTCATATTCACCCTTTCAGACGGGTTCATCGTCGGCTATCAAAGAAACGAGGGAAAAGTGAGCAGAAGCGTCGAGAAAGGAGACGAGGGATAAAAATAGAGCGAAAAGCAGCTCGACGAAAGGGGCGCAGCGCGCGAGCGGCGGCCGAGCAAGAGCGGGGCGAAACGGGGCGATCAATGGGGAAAGGGGTGCACGTGCAACAGGAACAGAGGCCTTTTATCGTGCATCGAAAGCCTCACGCTTGTGCACGCTTGCACGGCGCGTCTCTCGGAAGTTTCGGAGAACAACGTGGCAGCGCGGAAGCGCGTTTTTCCGCGGGTATACCGATTGGTCCACCTTGGAGGCTGCGCGTCCGAGCAAGTTTGATATTGGCCAGCGCACCGGAAGACAAGTGAACCCTTGTGCCTTGCTATTGGCGAGGGCGGAGCTAGCCAAAGCTTTCGCGAAAGCTCCATTCTCCCTCTCTGTCTAACCCTGTTCCTCACCTGCCCTCTTCCGCTTCAACCCGTCCCTTTGCAAGCTCGTTCCTCGCGTCTGATGTTCCACCCCTTCCAACCGTGGATTCCTCCAGAACGAGCCCGGCTGGCGGTAAGGCACGAAGACCCTCGCGCAATTTGGGTCACAATACCAGCCACTTTTTCCCCACCTATTACCGAAGATTTCGCCAACCCGAGAAACAGCAGGGGAGCAACGCGAAACCCCACCCACCCTTGTCGTGCACACCACCTCACGTGCCACCGCGCATCGAATAACATTGTGACCAACTCTCGCTTCGACCTGGCGCACGAGCAACAAGACTCGCCGAGACTATGACGGCGAGGAGCACAGTAACGATATAGATCGAAGGGAAGAAAAAATAGCGCGAGACGGTCCATCATACCTCGAACGATTGTTTCCCGTCATTTTTTGCCTTTCAAGCTATCCGAATCTATGGCTCATATCGGATATCCGGACAACTGGGGTCCATCAGCGGGGCCGATTCAAGCGTTCACGACGTCCGTAACGGTAGAAGGACGATATTTCTCTCCGGGGAAATGGGGTCCGTATCGGTCTAAGTGCGCGAACGAGACAGAGTGGACGGAAAGGGGTGGAAAGGGGGAAATCGAGGATTCGTGGCGAGTGAGGAGCTGGTTGGTTCTGTTGGAAGTTCTTAATAAATATATTAGCAGGCCAGCTGGCTCGGAGCATCCCCGCGCCGTTTTCTCATGGGGGTGAGATTTTAGCTTCCGACACCGCAAAGTATGCTTAAGATAATCAAGCTTGTCAATAATGTAAGGCACCGGCGAGTAAACAAGCGGCCGAGCGAACACTCTGTGTAATCTTGTCTGCGCTTTGGACATTCTTCTGCCGCCTCCTGCCGCCCCTTGAGGTTCAAATACCTTGTGCTTCTGGCTTTATCAACAGACCGCACGGCCTCCTCGTTTTTCTGCTGTTTCTTCTTTCATGCGCTGCGAGTCTCGTTTGCGGCTCGCCCGACGCTTTGAAACGAAATCTCAGGAAAGGCGCGGCGCACGGCGTTGCTGGAAATTTCGTGGAAGAAATTACCCCTGACAAAGCGTGCACGACTTTTAATTATTTCATTCTCTAAGTCGGGGAGAAAATTCCTGCAGTAGGGTGGAATTCGCACCGAAGAAACATATAGGAATAACAATGTGTCTGGTTGATTAGTTAGCTTGTAATTGGAAGGCATTTTAGTTGAATAATTCCGGTTGCTCCTTTTTTATTTCATGAAGTCTTCTTGGACTATGATGGCAATCGTTACGGCGCACAAAATTGGACTCTTCGATTCGAATAGTGTAGCGGCATTATTAAATTGTAAGCGTACTATTGTGGTACACTTTTCGCCCTGCAATTTTTTATATTTTAGACATGGTTCGCTGGCTTAACAAATTCGCCCCGTTGCCTATAAAACTTTCGGGTCTAACCTCGAGCCTGTGCAAAACAATTAACATACATTTGTCAATTAATAAATGTTCCTCATTGCTTGCAAAAGAGAATAAACTATCAAAAGCAACGTTCGCCTCCCTCTCATATATTGAATCGTAAACTTTCACAGATCGGCCAAAAATAGGTCGTCGGCACTTCATTAAACTCTGTCGGCCCTCAAAAAAATCGAAACCTCCAACAAAAGGATACAATGCCGAATCCCCTTCTGTGCAGCAGAAGGGGTTCATTTGCCGCACAACCTGAATTTCAGGGGAAAGAAAAACGTAGCTCCCAAACCGAATCGGCGATTCAAGAATTCTATTCGTCCCTTCGGTCTAATCTCCAGGAGGTATTTCCCTCTGTTTCCCTTAATTTCTCGTCGCAGCTGCTTCCTTCCTTTGCTAGTGGCGTGGCAGTGGGACGGGGTCGGTCGGAGCAGCTTAATTTTGATTCACCGGCAATTCGTGTACGGGCTGGTTCGTCGGGAGCATATTTTATTCACTGGCGCGGAGAACTTTTGTCGTGGCCTCTAAATTTCGTTTCGCCTGGGAAAAGCGAGGAAGATGTACAGCCCGGCAACGCAGACGACGGGCCGCTCATTAATTTCTAATGAAAGAGCAGCGGCCGGTGTCGTCCCGCAAACGACGCTAATAAACCGTCGTCGTTGTAGTTTCTAAATCAAGCTAATCAAATTCCGAGCACGTGGTGTAGTTATCGAAGGGAAGTTCCACGGGGATAAGGACGGCGCGCGGCTTTCCTTGGCTCGTTAAATATGCTATAAAAGTAACGTGGAACTCCATTCTCCCGTATGACCTGTGGACACGAAGTTTGAAGTAGTTCGGAAGTCGGTAGCGGAAGAAACAGATCGAGACTTCGTTACCACGGAGGATAACCAAGTTCCCCGGTCGGATTAATTTAGACGAGGAGAAATTATTTAAATTAATTATAAAAGTGTATTTGATTAGCGGGCTAGTACAGATTACCCGGCGACCGTTTCATAGTTACAAAATTAAGTCGCAGGCTTGAGGAATGATTTGGCATTTCGCAGTGACCACAATGATTTTAAAAATCGTTCTTGTCAATTGTGAAGATTGGGGGGTTTCAACGTTCTTCAGTTCGGGACATTGTAAACGTTCGTTTCATTGGAAGGCTCGAGAATGATTAACTGAAATAAAATAAACTAAATAAAAAGAAGCAACATAAATTGCCTTCTGGAACATGAAAATTTCCAAAATGATTTCAACATTGCACGGCGAACTAACGCTTCGCAAACTAAAAGTGTCTGCATTTTTTGCCAATGTTTCCAACGGCCACCGCATAAAAAGTTCACTCGGCCACTTCGATTCCTTCGCTTTGTTCTGCAGTAAACGCGAGGAGTTCGAGGCGCTTCCTTCTAGACGCTAATTCGCAATCGAAACGTAAATGATCTCTCTGTCGGGAGTCATTTTGCATGGAAATATCCTTGCAGGTGAGTTTGGAAAATTGAATTATTCGTATCAGACATTTCGGCGCCGCGTCGGATGTTCCTTTTCTCTCGCGTTGCTCTACACGTTGGAAGACTTCCCTTTTCACGGCGACCTACTGTATGACGGAACATTTTCAGCGGAACATCGGTGGAAAATTACAACGGAGAAGTTCGGAACATTTAAAGGAGCTCCAGCTCGAGTATAATAACATGTATAATGCGACAGTTCGAAAGATCCGCCCAGCGTTTCAGGATCAAACTTCTAATGGCAGTTGGCACTCGTCTTTCAGAAACGATTCCAGTCGAGACGAGTCACATTAAGGTAAGCCATGGAAGTGTACGATTTCATACATTCTAGAATAGAGGAGTTGTTATACCAGATCGGAGTCAGGGCTCGCCTAACGTTCCCCGCCTATTTTCACTGTTGATACTATAGTAGATCTCTTAACTTGGTAAGACAGTATTTTGCCAAAATCACTTAACTCGACTCTACTTGAGTTTTACGACAATGCAGTCGCATTTTGTGCAGAAACCAATGAGGTACGTGGTTGCGTTACGGATTCTTGCGACTAAATATACGAAAATGCACGGGTAGAATTTTATATCATTTTTAAGTGGAATATACTTCTCGATTATAAATATTGCTTTATCGTTTATTATTACCTGTTTAACTTGCTGCGTCACTTGCGAATATTTTTAAGAAGATTTACATTTTCGAATTGCTATTAAATGCTACAGAATTTATACAAACATACACTTTCGGATGTAAACAGTTGCTCGAATAATTATTCGTTTTCAGTTAAGTATCGAATGGAAATACGAAACAGCCTTATATTTGTCTTCGATTTTAATTCCAGGATGTCACACCTTTACTCACAGTACAATATCAAGCATATCACCAGCTATTTAAAAATTGATTATCTCGGCTATCTCTCTATCAAAGTCCAACTCCTTTTAAGAACTTCCCGCGCTGCACAGCTTTTCATCTATAACTTCTCGAAAGGAAGTGCAATTCAGGATGGTCGACAGCATCCTTTAATACCATCAAAGATTGAACGAAGAAATCTGCGGATACGCGTACCCTCTTACCTCCAAGAAGCTGGACACGTACCACCGGGAAAATCAGTAATCCTTCCCGAGCGGAAGCTTCGAAGCTCTTGAAATCTCAGGGCTTGACATTAGAAGGGCTATATCACCAGTGCTTTTACCCCCCGCTCTAGGACGCTATTAATGCTCCACGATGTCTTGTTGCGTTCGATTTCCGGTCAGCCGCCAACTTGTCTTCCTGCCCAAGGAAGTAACAGTATAAAACGCTTTTCTTCGCGTTTTACCACTAGCTTACTCCCCTCCACCTGGAGAAGTAATCGTAAAGCAACGTCCTATTACTACAAGCGTTGGCGTTATATAGGCCAGTCGGAGAATCTTGCAAGCTGTGCCGGCAAGATGTATAATATTCCCATTTAAACGCCGCTTTATCGGGAATGTTTTAATCGTTGCGCGTGATACCGTCGAGTATACGCTGTTTTTAACTAAGCCCTAGTGGTATACAACTGGGTGTTACGTACCGTGATAAACGTTTCTGAATGAAAAGGGAGAAGGAGGAAGTGTAGTGAGGTGTGTGTTATTTAAATCAACGCGACGTACCTGAATAGTTAGGCACGGCGGCGAATTTCAATAGAGCCAACACTGGTATACACAGGTATTAATCTGTGATCTAGCTAGATAGCACATCGAAGTACGTGCGAATTATGTTTGCGTCGCAAAATTGATCTACTCCCTTGGATTTTCTTGAGCTGGCAGGATAATCTGGCGGGCTGTGAAACGTTTAAATAGAAAAATAAGTGGGGAATACGAATGGATTCATGAATGATTTTTACATAAATCTCGAGAAAGTGACAGAGATGTATACATACATGTATATTTCCTTGAAACAATATTCCCGCTGCTATAATCAACGGTTATCTAAACTCGTTTTCAGCGATAAGGCACTTTTTTCATATTTATCGTAGTTAGCGCCCTAAGGGTGTAACATAGGTATTTCGAATTATCGCACCTTTCCTCAACTACGCAAGCTATGCAAACATCATTGTATGGAAATTTATGCGACTCCACATGCATGTATGCATACATTACGACATTTACGTGCGTGTCGATGCTAGTAAGCTACACTTTTTCTATAGATTTTTTTTATCTTTAACCATAGAAACTTGTCAGTCTTTTAATGCGAGTTGCAGGTATCTATTTAAAAAAGGGATGTGGACTGAAGAGCATGAATTACAATACACCTTTAACAGATAGATTATGATTCTTCCTAGTCCTTTCAGAAAATGTAGTCGTCGATTTAATATGTTGTTTGTCAATATAAAGATTTGGCGTGAATTGTTAATCGTATTTCACTGATCAGTAAAATTAAGTATTATGGCGAACTTCTAAGTACATCTAATTAACAACTGTATAAAGTTGTTACATATGTATATCATTTCACAAGGATAAATATATTTGCTTTTCTAACATTTTTAATTGCAAACAAAAACCAATATTAAAGTACTCTTAATGATAATAAAAGAGTTATTCTTAATCCATTTTCCTAATCATCCGTTCACATGCATAAATGCAGAAGAAAAATTATGAAAATCTGTTCAGACTCGCACATTTACTACATGAACTGGAGTTATTAACGGCAGACCGTTCTAACGAAGTAACTTTGTAAGTGTACTGAAACTACTGCCTATTATCTCAATCCACTCCGATTAACTCGAAGCAAATTCCGCTCTAATTTAACGCGATTTTTATCAGAAAAGACGGCGTAATGCTTGCAAATTTATTTCGAACACTTTGAAATCTTTACGACGATCGCAATTAGGGCAGAGAGAACGAATGTTCATTCGAGAAATTATATTCTTGTCAAGTGAAACATCTAGAATAATACGTGTATAAAGAAAAAGACATAACTTGGGGGAAACTGTGTGATTTGATATCACAGTATGATAAACAGTATGGTAACATGATTTACCATAATAAAATTATTAACCAATAAGTTTCTAGAACTTACATTAATAACTGAAAGTATTATATTTTATTATCTATATGTATGTTATATATGTATAACTAAATACATTATATTATTTGCACAGAGCTTTATTAATATTGTAAGTGATAATAATATTTCAATATCTATTATTACACATAATTTAATCCAAAATTTAAATGGCGAATATCGCAGAAAATCATTAATTACAAATGTGCATCCATCAGAAGTTCAATTATCAGCATACATCAGATAGCATTCAATCAATCTTAACAATTACTGAACAGCAAAACACCAAAAGGAATTTATTTAAGAATATATTTCTTTTTGACCATAATGAAACTGATTCATTATGACTTGTAATTCTGTTAGATATTTAATAGATTTTTTGCTGCGTTTGGGAAGTAACTAATAAATTCTTCTCCATTACTAACAACAAGTACAAAATCAAAGTTCATTTAGCAGTGAAATACCAAACATGTTTAATAATCTGTAAATCTCTAAATAGAATATTCTTCGTTAAAATTCTTTAACAGAACATTATCATATATTTCAACACGTAATCCCGCTCGCAGGGCGTGAAAACAGTATTCAACTAAATATTGCACAGGAAACTTCAACGTATTCTCACGCGAAAGTACCGCGGAATACCTAGAGAGTCAGCAAGTACAGCAACAGTAGCAGCAGAAACTCTGCCGCACACCGAGCAACGTTTAATGCGCGTGTGTGAACAAAAAGTATGTAAACCGTATTCGGAGAAACCAAAAAGCGCAAGAACGCCAGTGGTCCCGTTCAGTCCATTCGGGCTTTATAATGTTCTTATTTGTTGTACGCTTCGTTGTAGGGCACTTAACCCAATTAGCACATCGTAGCCTTACTCTTCCGTACTTATCTACCTGCCCACCTACGCGCTACAAAGGTTCACGCGTGTATTCAACACCGTCACACGTACGTAGCACGACCAGAATGCAAAATAACACTCCCCGCATACCAGCATTAATTTAATTAATTTCGGTGCGCACATATGCGCCACATAATTACCGAAATGAAATGATAATAACTGGCTCCCGGGGGCAACGTTGTCGATATTTTTTCGAACATATAGGTACATACGTATCTCCATTCCCTGGCAATGTGCAATGCTAAGGGTCACGCAACACGTTTCCACTATAAAGCTTAATGATTTATTATTCGTTACGGAAGAGATTAGGTCGGTTATGCGCGTTGGTCATTTCGGTGATTAATCTGGTTTAATAATACAGTTAATGAATTATATTAGAAACGGCGTGAGTTTGGAATAATACATTATAACACGCATCGTGGAACGATGGTGAGCGTGTTGTCGCACGGCATGGGCAACAAATCAGAATATACCTTCAGTTCGTTATTGCCCGTTTGAAAAGTTATGGGACGATACTGATCTTTGAGTTACATCCGGCCGACTGTCGATTCTGGTGCCATTGAATTGTTATCACTTATTTAATTGAGTGTAAAGAAGTATATGTCCTCACTAGCCAAGTACGTTCATCCAATGTAATCCAGACTGGAAGAAACAGGTTCAGTCTCCTCGTTGAAGTATTGCCAGAAATAGTACACTTTAAGTGCACCGTGGAGCCAACGCATTTATTCAACTACCGCCTCCAAATAACGTATAAGAAAATATACTAGGATGTCATAAAATATTCAGGAAAAGAAGAATGGATGTTAAAGAAGGGGAAAGGTTTATTGTCGAACACTTTTACAATTGCATCGAGTCAGCGCTACGTAGTACATACAAGTGCGCACATTTATCTCCCAAGAGCATCTTCCTGCACGTATTCTTTCAAAATCATTTCCCGCCCAAGTGCCTAGCGTTAGTAAGAATTCCGATGCACTACAAAGCTAGTATCCATTTCATTCCAAATTCTGGAACAACGTCTGTTCAAATTTTCAACAGCAGCAAGACTTTTCCGCGTGCATCAAAACGCTCGCCCATTTCGCACGGTCGAGGCGGGATAACTGAATCGCCCAACAGCGAACAGTTACATACACGTGGCAATAAATATATACTTCCTCGATTCCCCCGTAGTAATCCCATTCTTCCATAAAACACCCCTAAAACTGTAATTAAATTGTCAAGGTATAATGCTGTTACAATATAAACATTCAAATGAATAGAACTAATTAAAGAAAGCCGAGCTTGGGATTGTTTATTGCAAACAATACGAGCAAACGTTTGCGGTGCGCTTGAGATTTGCTTTCCAGATGAAGATTCTTATGCAATTCCTATTGCGGACGTGAAGAGGGAAGAAGGTGCGATAATGGTCGACGGGTCGACAAAGAAATGGAAAAAAGACGGAAAATGAGTGAGTGAGTTTTATGTTTTATGCTGGGCGTAATGTTCCGGGATTAGCATAGTACACGATTGTAAAGCCTCCCCGTGGTAGGTTGTAGAAGCCGCAGAGAAGGCATCTACGTTTCTGCCGGCTACACGGCTTGCCTTTAATGTCCGAGTTTCCCGTGTTTTTCGCGGCTGCGAAATTATTTTCAGAATCCCTCTGCTACCCCGCCGTTTTTCCGCTTCCCGTTACACGACCTGCGCAAATGCCGCCGACTAAACGCACAAGGGGGCCAAGCTCCCATAGAAGCAACGGAGCAGCAGGATTAGTGGCTAAGCAAAAGAAGAGTCTTGCAATATAAGCCGCTGATGAGGTTGAATACGACGGGGACAGGAGGAAATTATCCAGGATGCTGCGCCAAAATGAAAGCACTTTGTTAAATACACCATGGCAGGAATGGCGTGGTCAAGAATCTTTACGGGCTTAAGGAACGTATAAATAGATACGTTGCGACTGTTGTATTTGTGATTCTGACTTACTGTTAGTGTACTTTGTTAGAGAATGGTTTTCTGATCAACCTGTTTTCGAATAGAAAGTTCAGAGAGATTTTGTTGAATGACCAAAGGAATTGTTATCATTGTACGTACTGAATAACTTCAAAATAATATTACGTAAAAGGGATTTTAAATAATTTTGCAACAGGGATAGTGAGAATTGGTAAATGTCCACTGAGTTTGTCATTTTAACTAGACATCTTTCTCATTTTGTCGTGCTAAAATTCAAGGGGTGATTCTGGGAATGATTTTCGGTAGACAATTGGGGCCTTACTGTTAGCTTGATCTTCTTGAATTACAATAAATGATTACGTAAAATTTATCGTTACAAGCATGTTAGTACTTTTTTCTTCTTGCCAAAGTTACAAAACGTTATAATTTCATATTATCGCATTTTTGGTTCATTATTATACAAATACTGTTTTAAGAAACTTCATATTCCCTTTATTCTATACGTATAATATCTATTCCTGTGCCTGTGTATATATAATTCAGTTTCCCCCACACTATAATTTATACTTAATACAACATAGTAGTAAAAACAAGTAGAACTATTCTTGTAACTATCCCCCAATTAATCCAGATCAAACTGTTAATTGTTTGCCACGATACACTTAAATACGTACAGTCCAATCTACATATCCATTGAAAAAAAACACTTAATATCGACTCACAATCAATGCCTCCATACGCCAAATGCATGGATGCCAATGGAAATGATTGCCAGTATGCGTCCGACGCACAAACATTGATAACAACAATGAAACAGCGTCGATACCCAGAAAAAGCTCTGCAGCGATCGTTCGATTCGTCGCATAATGCAGTATCGAACATTTTCCACTGCAAGAAACCGATTTGTTTTCTACCGTGGAGACAAGCCACGCTGAAGTGATGCGTAACAGCGAACATCACGGTGATCAGAGGCACGAGTGAGAAATTTTCTCTAATTTGGCGCGATGAGAAATGGACATCCGGTGGATGTACAGCGTCGAAGCTCGTACAGAGTAACGTATCGTATCGTATCGCAATTCTATCGTATCATATAGTATCGTATCGTATTGTATCGCGGGGAGCAGCGGCTCGCGCGTCCGCTTTATTGTTCGACGGAAAAAGAACACGAGGGGTGGACGGAGCGGCGCGGAGCCGCGGAGGCAATCCGCGACCGGAAATTTAAAAAGTTGCGCAAATACACACAGGCCACGGGGGAGCTAGATGGGTGCCAAGGGGGTGAGCCGAAAGGGGCAGGTTAGTAGGTTCCCGGCTGCGGGACAGAGACGGAATTCCAGGCATACTTGGAAGGTTACACTCGCGAAATTACGTAGTTCCGAGCAATTCGCATCCGAATGACTCGTGGATGATCAAAGCCCGCTTGCACGCTAGAGGTTGATATCCTTCGTTCATACTTGCCCGAACAACGGCCAACTTTGCTCTTGGTTTCTTTCGTGTATTTCGCCTGACAGTAGCAAGCTTGATGGCTCGAAATAGATGCAGATTATATCGGACGGTTCTTAGAAGAAACGAAGGGAGTTTCGTGGAAGGAGAAAGAGATTAACAGAAAGGGAATCGTTATTACTTTGTCCGTGCGCCTCGAGAATTAAGGGGAATTGAATTATTTGGCGACAGTATTGTTTTTTCTCGCGTTAATGATTCGTAGAATACATCGGTGCTGTTTTCATTTTTTTTTTTAAAGAAATTCTCCGGTTTTGTTGCAGTTCTGGAAGGGAAATTTGATTATTAAAATAATAATTTGAAGATTTTACAGGATTTCGGGAAAGCTTTAAATATATCCCATTATAATTTTGATATTTTGATATTTGTATGAAAGGGAAATCGAATTATGTTTTTTCATTGGCGTTGATTAAATTTATAAATATTGTGAGGCGTTAGACGCAGTTTCTGATTCCTTGAGAATAAGATATAACAAATTTTTGCATAACATTCGATGCACTACCCAAATGCTATATAATATATTCTTCAATTATATATTGTACGATAGAGTAATTAGTTTGTCACTCCGTGTAACAAAATAATTATTTCAGCTTTTTCCATGTCTACGATGCTCTCATCACTTCAGTTACAAAAGACTATAAAAATATCAGTAACACCTTTTTGAATTCCAAGGGCTATGAACGTATCCTATACCCATTTTAAGCAACGAACATTAATCTTTTAACTAAATTCCTATAAAGTACCCGCGCAGGGGCGTGAGACGTTATCACAGTGAACGGGCACATTCTGCTTAAGTTCAGGAGGAAAAATAATTTATCGGTCGAGGACACGAAGCATGAATCATGGACGACTCACGTCCCGTGTCGCTTTTTTCCTTGCGTTTTGCGTTATTGAATAACAATTCATTTCTCCATCGCCGTAACTTGCGAGGCTGAAACAATAAGAGTACGGCCACGGTATCGTGAAGATTTATTGGCAATAATTTCACCCACCCATGCATCCATGAGCGACTCTGATACAGCAATGAAGGTATTGCGCTCCTAAAATTACGTTACGTCGGTGCACAACTTTACTGCATACATTAAAATTCCATTTAAAGTTCGGATAATTAACAACGAAATTACTTTCGAACGTGCCGTTGAAATGCGATTTTTTCGACCGAGAAGATGTAAAAGGACCGGGCTGTCAATTTTACCATGGGACTTTATGTTTCCAATGATTTTTAATGGCCAACATCATAACTGATACCTCGAGCAGCATGTTTGAATACGTCGGAACAGTAGCACTGTACTACATACTAAAACTTCAAACGAATGAGCAGATAATACATGACAGAGATGTTGCAAATTTGGGAGAACAGAAGAAAGATGGATGAGAATGATGTTAAAAATTATAAACACAGGTACGCTTTTGTGTATGTACAATTGAGAAAAGTTAAATTTGATTTGTACATTTTGCTTCATAGAATCGAGGATTAAAACATAAATGAGCGTGGACTGTAAATTCTATAGATTCGAATGAAAACGTTAAATTAATTTTCACATTGTTTATTTTACGCGGGAGTTTCTTTCTGTGAAATATGTTCACAACAACAGAAACGTTACTGTGGATTTTTAATTCATACTTAATGAGTACACATCAGTGAACTGTTATTGACCTTTTCAATCATACCCGAAGCTCGTGCTTAATCAAAAAAGCACCATTTGAAGATTTATTTTGAAATTATATACTAAAATTGACATTTTGATATTAATTGAACAGTAATAAAATTATATTATTTGGATATTCACATACATAATTCGTTGGGGATATCAGGTTTCGATATTCTAGCATTCAATTTGATGTACATAATAAGTACAGGGTAACATTTTCGTCGATTCTTTCAGCACAAACATTTTAGCTGTTTAGCTGTTAACATTTTAGCTGCACTATATATATAAAATTACACTACGTTTCACGTGTTATCACATTGAAATGCACCCTTCCAGCGAAATAAGCATAAAAATCTTCTAATAAATTTATAAGAATTAGTTTATGATTCGATATTTTTTAATTACTTTAAATTCAATAAACTTATATTCAATTTTATTATACATCTTCTGATATTAGGAACGTGCACTCCAAATTCTATTAGTACTTCATGGAGGAGCTTTCAATGGTGAATACCTTTGATCATGACGCGCCATTTTCATTTCAAAAATTAAATGTCCTTTACATTCTGGCCGCAAGACAATAGAAGTACAATGATTGGTTGTCGATTTTGACAGAGTAGGGTAAAAACAAAAAGAATGATACCGCGTTTCCATTGTATGTAGGCAGACGAAACGAATTGCAAAGCTTAAGCCTCGAGGGTAGAGGGCAGAAAGAAAGGCTGAAGAAAAATAGAGGATAAAGAAGGCTTCTGGATAAAATAAAATATCCGATTCCCCACGTATGACTGACGCGGCATTCGGTGGAAGATCTGTTTGATGTTTTCTCCGCAAGCCCGGCAGGGATGCCTACTTCTCTTATACCATTTATATTATACATATATCGTATGCTGTATGGTACACACAGATGAGAACTGCAAACGTTACTGGCTACAGAAATAATCTGATTATTTCAGAGTATTTGCCGGAACGATGTAAGACTGTTGGAAAAATATCTTACTGCTTTCAGTGGCTATCACACGGGTATACCGAAACTTATTTGTCTTTCTTGCAATTACTTCCTCTCTCGTAATGTGTGCTTATCGTGGATAATGCAGTATTTCAGGTACGTAAACCACGTTTGAACTAGAAGATACACAGGAATCGTTTCTACCATTTTTCTGTGTGCAAAGATAGTTACCCATTGGTAAGGGGAAGAAGTAATAGTAACTTCAATATATACGATCTTTCCCTTTTATTTTATTATCGGAAACTAGAGAAAGAGTAGCGTAAATAGTGAGAATTATAAACTTGAATTTTAGTCAAATTTATGTTACACAATAGCAAACTTTAACTAAATAACACAGGTTTATAAGCAAGTAGTGTAATTATTGTTCTGCCAGCCAATTCGAAAATAGCACTTTACGAAGTACTTCAGACTGATTGTGTACGGTACGAAAACCATTTCAAATGTATTAGGGGAATCAGGCTGTTAACTCTTCAGATATTCGCGCACGTACAGCTGAAGGAGCGTGTACTCCTCATAGTGAAACTAGTTACGTGACGCGCATATTTCCCCTACGTACTGTGATTAGGTTAAGATCTGTTGCCGATTCATTATTACGAATCTGCTAAATAGGATTAGTCAAATGAATTTTGAAATGATAAATATGTAAAATGAATTGAATAAATTTTACTTTGGCGAAAAACTCATTAAGGACGTGAGTAAATTTTGAAGGAAAAAAATTTGATTTTAGCAAGGTGTGAAAATGGAAATTGTATACAAATTAATATTTCATTCAGTTGTCTGTAGGATTTAATTCCCCGGTATCCTTTGAAACAATTTTAAAAACAAATTCAATTTGCTTATCAGAAACCGTTAGGTAAATCCTTTCTGAATGTACAACATTAATAATAATAATAATAATAATGAATAATCTTCTAATGACCGAACTATTATATGGTAAATAAATCATTGTTTTCTACTAATAGTTTCAAACTTCGATATTCGATTAAAATTAAATAATCTAAAGGTAAATTGAACGACACTCCATAAGGTGATTGGAAGATAAAAGAAAATAAAAAAAAAGTTAACCCTTTGCTTTTATTTAATACTCTATTTTTACCAACGTCTTATATTTTATTCTTTGCTAGTCTGCGATTTTTCATTTTTTTTATCCTTGCTCGAAGTTAATACAAGTATTTACACAATATACATATACATTACCTATAAACCATTGCTCTAGGGCTAATATCGTTATTGAAATTGATAACATTACAGGCTAATAATATTATCTGTACACACGATAGCTGGTCATTTGCATAATGCACTTTATATAATAGTATGAGAATATGTTATGAACTGTAATACCAGTTTTGACATCTATTAATGAATGGCCACTATAATTGTGAGAACGCACATTTTCAAACCATATTTTACATTATTGAATCAATTCAGGCCGTGTATTGTATTATTAATATCAGAATTGCAAAACCCTTTATACTTTCAGTTACGCGCATTAACTGTGAGCTGTAATAAATCGATAATCTTCATCATCTGCACGAAATTATGTGCAATAACTACGTTAATAATCATTACCATGCAGTTTCATCGGAGACTTTAATTCAAATCTACTATTTTATGTTGTCCAATGGTTTGCGTTATTTGTTAACAAGACGGTGAAAATGTGTCAGTTAGGAGTGAAAATATAGTTATAACAATATGTTAGGAGGTATAAGAAATCATTCAGTATATAGCATCGTTTGGAATTCTAATGCTAATTGTAAATTGTATATTAATTGTTAAAAAATTATTTCTATCGACTAAGAAAGAAGGGTTTCGAATACTTCTCTTTCGATAATGTATACAAAATATATTCTCACGAAATTTTAAAAGTGCTTAAAATAGTGAAGTAATATAGCTTGTTCAATATACTCGTTTCTAATTCGATCCTCTCGAACACCTATTGCCATATAAACTGCCAGTTGCTTTTTTCTATAGTTTTTCCCTCCATTGTCCTACTCTAAACTTTTTATACACGTGCAGATTATAATTTCACTCTCATACTTTTCCAATTATGTGTATGAACAAATGGGAAGTTTATTACAAAAGAATCTTTTCTTCGATTGTTTAACAAACACTTTAATATAATTAAATGTACGATAATTCCTAAGTAAAATAACCTTCTAATTACCAGATAGCTAAAGATTGCTTTTGGCACATTAGTTTTCACAGTAAGGTACAGTATTCATTATTATAATTATAAATCAAATAAAGAATAGGCAGTGGTTTTAATTAAATAACAAATTCAAGTTTTGGAACATTATGAAGCATCCTTCTTGCTTAGTTTGCAAAACTGTAGTAATTAATGTGAATCCAATAGTTCTTTATCCTTCTGTGACATAAATTATTCTCACAATACTTCAACTTCAGTAGTCCAGATCAGTGACTTCGCCGTCCAGTTGCAGGATGCTTATGACGGCCGGTAAATTAAAAAACCGTCTAAGTTTTCAGACCGACCGTGTCTCGACAAACGATTCCAAATAACGATCGGAATAAGTATACAAGTGACACTTTAATAAGGGTGAATCACGCCAAGTCTTCGGCTGCCAGGTTATTCTCACGCTCAGGTAAAACTCTGATTCATTACACGGTTTTAAGCGAATATACCACGCGCACAAGTATTCCAAAGAAATATATTTTCAAAAATTAGAAAACAGAAAATATAATGTACATCATTTTACAACAAATAGGTCTCTTGCAACCACTACTGTTAAAAATGAAACGATCAGCGATCACATTATTCAGAAACACAAACAAATTTTGATGAATCCGCACACGCTGTGTATTATTTGTTCGGTACAAACAATTTCTTTTTTGCGTAACTAACCTAGATGCAACATTCGTTAATATTATTTGAAGCGTGGTTTTCGCTTATCGTGCAGAACTTATAAAGCTGGTGCATTTTTGGAGAAAATTAGGCGGAGAATTAATGCAGAATCACGTAACTGTAAAAACATTTTTGTATTCAACTATTACGTCTACGTGTCTCACTGGCTTAACTGTAGTTAATATACATTCCATCCAATAGTTCTGCTCGTATTCACGAAGAGTAATTGGTCTTAATTTTATATTATTGCCTCCTCTATAAGAAATAAAGATTTAATAAGGCATTTAATAACGTTTAGACAGAGTGGAAGTGTATAATTCTTTCTCATAATCTATCGCGTTTTGAGACCCGCGTGTTTCAAGCTCAGTCATATTTGTTTTTGTGCAAAGAGTCCTGTCAACTTCGGTGATCGTTTATAATCAAGTATATAATGAGTCAGAGACAGATCTGTCGACTTTCAAGTTCCGTTCGATCATAGTCCTGCCGCCACTTCGACTGCTTCAGCCATCGACCTTTCGTTCCTTCATTATGAATATTCACGAATCTTCCCATCGTTCAGGCTTTGCAGTATTCTCGGGACGATAAATCTTCAAGCCCTCAAATTTTGTTTATATGGGGCGTGAATAAATGAATAACAAGAATAAATGAAATATGTTATCAGAGGGGAAGGTACAGGCATATTACCAACAACTTAATTAATTGAACAATTAATAGGATAATCGATACTTTTCAACGTTGGATATTACTTCTTTGTCCGCTATTTCAACATTTATTTATAATTTTCAATTTAGACTTTAGTTTCCATTTAAAAATGAACATTCCAAGAATTATTATAATAACATAATTTTTGAACAATGATTGTTTCCAGCGCCGTTAACGATTAATTACATAATTAACACTCTTCAAACACTAATGTATACCTTTTTTTATGTACTGTAACAAAGCAATGCACGAACGTGGTTTGTGACAAATCTCCGTGCGATGCATTCATGTGGCACGGAGTGTCACAGTTAACATCTACATACGATTACTGGCAAACCGGAAATACTTAAAACATTTCCGCTAATAGAACAGGATAATCTTTCTGGCAGTTGGTAAATCGCAGCTTATGCATTCTGTGCGTGGTCGCAGTACACGTTGCATTGTTAATATCACTGGAATCTGTGTACTCGTCTGCGTGTATATGGCTGAGGTTTCCCAAGTGCTCAGGTGTGTACGTTTCATGTGACAAGTATATAAACATTACATATGTATCATACGTATATTTACACGCCGCTAAGACACGTGTGCACGGCACACATATCGATCGTTCCGTGCATTCGCTCGTAATGTACGCACATTAGCTGCACATAAGAAAGTTCAACGACCTTTATCTTGCTTAAATATTCATTAATGGAATTATCGACCTCACGTGGAAAGCTTTGCGTATTAAGACAGCATCTACTGCTCGTCTTAATCCTGCTCTTTGAAAAGTACAATATTTACTTCTTTCTATTTCTGTTATATTTAAAGTGCTTTGAGGGACGTGTCGCCGTTATTGGATTGATATCGTGCGTTTTAAATCTGGTATTAAAAAATCATCACTTAAAGGATATCACTCGAATCATTCAATACCATGAATTAAATTTTATTTTATCGCACTTTGAGTGAAAAATGAGTCATCGACATTAGAATAACCCAAGGAATTTGTATTTATATCATATTATATTAAGGTACTTACGTAGAAGAATATTACCGCCAAGGATTTCAAAATTCGTGTATTTTTGTAGTTCCTGCAGATTTACAGACAATTATAACACATTCGTATTGCGACAATGCGTAAAACTGACAGAACAATTAAATAAACGTTTCTTATAATTGGATTTAAAGAGGCGCGGAGTGTACACGGGACTCTCATGATTCTGTTGTCTTTTCATTTCCTTAAATTTTCTGCGCTGCTAATTAGATACCTTCTTCCGTCTGTTTGCGCACTCCTAACGTAGGAAAAAATACCGCTATTTACAAAAGAGGAGAAGGAAATCTTGCGACGAGCGCTCTGCTAATCACCAGGACAAATTCGACAGGTTGAAACGCGGAAGAAAATATTCTCCCCTATGTATAAAATCATCTGAAGTAACAAAGGTTTAAAAGCATATTCGAACGAAATGGCTGACGCGAATCTTTAATTGGCGAACGCGAAATCCCGTCGGCACGGCGTAACGTAACCTACGAAATAACCCCGTCTAATAAATCAGTTTTAATTCTTAAGACCAAGTAATGTCCTGAAACGCTGACTCTAACAAGACAATACGAACTCGCGGAACGATTAAACATCCGGCGAAGCAAACGTGCGGGGGAGAGTTTTCGAGATGTTTCATTTTAATCTGAGTTTCTCACCGAGTTGTTCTTCGGCGCTGTCTCTACTTTCGCCGGAGACTCCTGTCCTCGTTAAGGAGATACACGAGCGCCGGCCTTGTAAGTTAGTCCCGACTCTTGATTTCCGACTTCCCTCTGGCCCCCTAATATCTTCAAACTGTTATCTCGAACTGTGCCTGTTTACTTTATACTACGTATTATAATATTCTTCTCTTGGCTCGAATTTCTTAGACGAACGGCGTCATATCGAACAACTTTTCCACGACTTCATGGCGAATACCTACGTGGAAGTTTCCTCGTTTCATAGTAGGTATATGCTTTGTACATGCAGAGGGGAAATTAGTTTTTAGACACCTGTTCTGTAATGCGCAGAATGTTTGCTTCGTAATGAAACATCGGGGAGTTTAGTATTGGAAAGTGATGATGCATCTCAATCGGAGTATTAATTATGTCAGTGGATGTAAGGTGAACCGGTAATAATTCGTCTTCCGATTGTACCTGCAACGAAGAGATTTTTGTGGGTGATACATTAGTGATAAAGTAAAATAAATAAAAAATCAGAGGTGTCAATTGCATTTTTAATGATATTTCTTTCGCAATTGCATATGAGTATTTATTATCCGATGCATTAATAAGAATAGTGTAAATTTATTACTGCGTTGCTTTAATTAAAATTCATCGGATAGCAGAAAATCAATGAATCGCTGTGTATACTTTGTGTACATAATATATAATGTACCAAATATAAAAGAATTAAGTTCCCACATGGATTTCCTTATCTCCTTTTTCTACGATGCTAATTATGCAGGCTTTACATACAAAATCTCCTCCCTTTGGGATTTAAACTGACCACAAGCACACTGCCCCATTAGAATGTAATTAAATAAATAGTCTCTAATTTTCTGGATGGAATTGTTATTTAAATTATTTTTACCTCGAAATCAATGCAAGGCAATAAACTGTAAAAAATATCGTGAATATCGGAAGGCATCGTAAGTATTTTAAAATGCAATTATATAAAGTAAAATGGGCTATAAAATTGTTAGGGCCACCTGCATAAATTTACGAGTTCGCCCTGAAACAATTATTTTTTTTTATAACTGCAGAAGCTAAGTTTAATTTTTGATACATTTTTAATGGAAATATTTCTATCGCGATTTTATGTTTACACAAAGGCAAAAAGCATATACTTCCATACCACGGCCCTGTATATGAAAGCATGGTTATGTCTAGCATAATATTTATTAAACATACTGTTCCATATTTGACAATGCGTTGTTTTGACAGCACAAAGATTTATTTAGCCTTGATACCTTATGCAATCCGCGTATATAAGATAACGAGTAGCCGTGTATGAAACAATAGTTGCCAGAGGCATTGCAAGTGTTGCTTTCTATCAGATATGAAAATAATAAGGAATATAACAAGGAAATATTCGAAAGAAGGACAGATTTCTGACGTGAGGCAATAGGATACACCACTACGCATTACAATCTGACTCACCTACACGTTCTATTAAACATGATCTTGCTTGCTTTATTTTCAGAATTTCTGCCTAACAGCGCACACAAGTTTCATCGCATAATTAGGTTCCATGCAACTTGCATATACTCTGCTGCATTAGGATTAATTTGCTCAGGTGCCCGCAAAATAATCGGTGGCCCTATATTGTGTTATGTATGGAAAATATAATATAATATATAATAAAATATAACTTTTGCACCCGTAGTTACCCGCAGCCAAATTTTTTGGAGTGTAAAGTATACATCCCATTCTTAATGTGTATATAAAAATTATTATATTTCACGAAGTGAATCAGTATCAAGTGCGTTGTATCAAATAATAATTTAGAGTTACGAGGCAACTAATATTTCTTGCGACTACCTGATCTCGCATCAGGTTCGTTCGCACCTCTTTATCCAAAGAAGCAAACTATTCCAACCTAGTGGCTCCCCGATTTCGCATCGGGTTCGTCCGTAAGTCTACCAACCTCCGAACAGCTCCCTGATCACGCGCCAGGTTCGTCCGCGCACCTTAACTAACAAACTGATAACCATATTCCTGGGTAATATACCCCTCGCCGGTCTCTCGTGCTGCCACACAGCCCGGGTCGTAACAATTGTGTTGTTTCACTTTAAGTTTCAAATTATCATGCGAATAATTTTCAGAAAAACCCGTCTATGATTTAAATGGAATTTAAATAGTAACGTCGTCTTTTCTACCGGAGGTAGTATCAGTAAGAAAAACAAGGCAAGGATAATTTCCAACGACTGTTCTACCCACTTAATTACTGTTTTCATTGATAATACCATGAATACGAGTCGTTTTATGCGTTAACGCGACGTTTATTTATACGCTGCAAATTGCTATCGATTTTCGCAGGGAGGAATGTTTTGCGTGCTGACATTAGTTGTCGTACTAATTTTTATGATTTAACTCCGCTTTAGAGAACCCATTATGAAAATGAAAATTATTCGTGTTATTATTCCAACTCAGTATTATACGTGTACTCAGACTGGGTTCACCTTTTAATAACGCAAGATTAATGGGACTTGGGAAACAGACACTTCAATGAATTCGTGTCATTGGTTCCTGAATTGTGAAACTGTTTCTCCTTTTGTTATTAGTTTCACTGAAGCCGTTCGACACGAATTTTTGTATAACTCTATTTGTGCCAAAGCTTTTGTCCACGACTTTATATTTCATTAGAAACTTTCAAATTAATCATCTCCAGCTGCACTCGAATAGTTGCTCATAATTTTTAACAATACTATTATAGGTAAAAGAATAATACAAAATATTGAAGGATATGCGGCAGAATATATGACGCTTCCATTCAGTCTACTTTTGCGAACGTTAATTGTTTCGAAATATCCTTATAATTTGTGAAATAGCTCCCAACATCGGTTGCCCCATTTATTTAATAAATTAGAAGTGATTTTTCAGGTAGTCTGCCGAGGTATCCAGAATTCCTGCACATAGAAGTGGAATTAACATGCAAGAGGCGAAGGCCGTAACAAAATGATGATACAGAAGAAGGACGACTCCCCAGGGCGGTATATTTATATTTCATCATCGCGCTATTCTCTCTCGTCGATGTTCAAGAATCGACTGCATCTTTCTCATCGTCTACTTCCTCTATACCTCAGACATGATACCGAAAGGACTTGCACGAGCCCATGTTAGGAAACATTTTCACGGAAGGGAAGAAATTTTCCGCAGTTCCGGCACAGATAATTATGAGCTAAATAAACAAATTGCGCCTTCGCCGAAAGTTTCACCATCTTCCGTATGAAGAGGGATGAGTTCGGCGTAACTAAGGGGAGAAGCATACATTCTGATGAGAAATTCTGAAGCGTAAACTTCGAGAACATCCGTTTTTATACAGTACAATTTGCGCTTATGACTTGGTACAATAACTTTTCTCGTGTATTAACCAATGCCAACCGCAGGCATTCTCGACCTATCTCAACTTTAACAGCTTCAACAGCGTACAAAATTCTTTAGCATCGTTAATATCGATACCGAATCTACGAGACGCTGTTGTCGCGGCCATGAAATCAATACCAATAATGATGCAATGTGTTTTATTGGCAATAAAACGGATTAAAGAGAAGGTATTAAAAAGTGGAACAGGATACACAACAGATTGACGATATTAGTTTGTTCACAGATCGTTTATTTATGAAATTCGCCAACTAGCTGATTTAGAATTCTCACTAACGGATACTATAAAAATAGGAGATTAAGCATTTGCAACTTAATATTTAAAACTTTGCAGTTAAAAAGTAAGGAATATTTAACTGCCCCTACTCAATAGGAAACAGTTCTGCTAAAAAAGAAGCACTCATAATTTCAAGGTTTAAACAATCATAACGCAATTATCCAGTATCAATTTATTAATAAAATATATAACACGAACACAGTAATACAAAAATTCGAATTAAGAATACTTATGTACACATCTCTCAAAGAGAACTCAAATGTAACATATCTCTCTTTAACAAAGAGGGGAAGAAAAAAACCCGAGGATTAGGCACGGATTGGCAATTAAATGGAAGAGCAATGGATTAGCAATTGGTGAAACACGGTACTTCTCTGTCAAGGATCCTCACGAGACGATGGTTCCCCTGGTAGAAGCGGAAGATCGTTAGTTGAAATTGAACGAACAAAAAGGCGAAGAAGGTTAGGCAATGTTAAGAGTGCCGGAGGCAAAGCCCGATACGTATTTAACTCACGTGCCTGCCTAAGCCCGGAAATCAATCGGTTCTCCCGAACGAATTCGGCCACCCGTCGGACGAATACTACCTGACGAAAATCAAAACCTTCCATCGAATCGTTAGCCGCAAAATGGAAACGGCCTTTTTCTTCTTTTCACGGAACGCACGGTCGCGCATACGTATTGGTTAAAGTTACATTTCTCCCTGTACATTTCTCTGTTTATTCTCTAGCAACTGTTACGAAAATTTTCAATTAATTTTTCAGTTACTTTTCCCGACATCTGACGCGTGCTCGGGTTGAAATTTTTTCGTGCTTGTAAAACAAATGGAAATACTACTCGCCGCTCTGCGACGCATAATAATTCATTTCACTTTGTTCCCGTATTTTACATCATTTCAATCGACCGTGGCCAGGTAAGTTAAATTTGAACAGTGAACATCGCTCGGTGCTTTCATTTTGTTTTCAAAATAGCTGGTTTGAATGAGATCGTTCGTTACATATTGATACGTTTTGTAAAATCGAAATAGTTAGGTATGCACTTGGTTTATATGACATTACATTTTGTGAATTTTGTGCCAACTTAAAAATTGGAATTCTTTTGGAAATTTATAGAGTTCATGTCAATTTAACTGGAATTAAAGATACGATCCTATAAATCAATGTCAATGCATTAAATTTTGTACAAAGTGATGAAATAATTACATTTAACTGTACCAATTTTCGATGTTTGAATGATAAAGTTGTGAGAGATTTAGATTCTCTTCGGCTGTTATTCTAGCATTCGATTTCTCCCCTCTGTTCCTCCCTTATTCACTCAGCTCATTACAATCCTTTGTAAACACTCGAAGATCAGAAACTATCTGAGTAACACACACGCCTGTCATCACAATTTATCAGACGTTTATATTACACATTATACACGTGCCACATTTTATGCCATGCCATCGCTAATTTTCCGAAAGCACAGGTGTCTGCGCGTTATTGGCGGAAGGGCATTCAAGATGGTCAACAGAGCGATATGCAGGAGTGAATTAAAATTACAGAGCTGTATATATTTGAATATTAATAAGCGTCATACAACAAAGTACAGTGCTTTACGAAAATGAAGAACAGCTAATGTGACTTACTTACTTACAATTAGGCGCGCCCGATTAATAGTTTCACAAAAACAAAATGAGTAAAACCACCCCGTTTAGAAGACGATGAAATTACGCGTATTAATAGCTGCTCCAGTAAAGCACAATGCGTTTTACGCTTTTAAGCAAGTACTCATCATATCGCACTTAATTACGTTCGTGCAGCAAATTAGACGCCATTTTTGCAAAGTATATTCAATCCTTTCATTCTACAATCAAATTTCTCAATACGAATTCTCAGCAACCTATTCAAGCAAAAACGTACAAGCGACATTGTGCAACTGCGCCCACCCATCCAACAAATAACGTTCCCTAAATAACAACAGCAGCAGCATCGAAAACATCGAAGCTGTAACTCAAAAGCACGACAACCGCCGAATTGCACGGCCAAAGAGCGAAATAAGAAGAGGCAAGAAAACGTACTTCCGTTTCTCCCGTTATCGTCCAACATATAATAACGTTTCATCGCGTTTGTTCCATCGCAACTTGGAATTCCATTATCCCATTACCTTAACAGGACATGTTTGTCAATACCACGAGGGCACACGTGCGGCCAACACGCGCGGTTCGAGCAACTCGCCATATCCACGCCCGTTAAACGCAATATCGTTATATTTTCCGACGTGTTCTATTGACGGATCGTGTCGTGGAAGTTATCGAAGGGATGCCTCGAGAGCGACTCGGTATACCGACTACGACGGTCATTTTTCACGCGAACGTATCGCATCCAGCCTTCGTAAACTCAGTAAACAGTATCGCGATCGGAGTCCCATATTGTGTTCCTGCCGGTAAGTTCGTAGGTGGATAGACATCAGTCTGTCTACGTAGTCGCTACCCGTTATCCGTTTTGTTCCCCTGCGTACACTCGTGCGCGTGCTATGCACCTGTACACGCGCGTCCATACCGGTACAAAAGCGTATAATATACGTGCACGCGAGTGCAGCGCGCACAGCCGGATCCAGGGCATTAAAGTTAAGCCTGTATTTTATTGGACGCGCGTATAAATCAAAAGCTTCGGCTAGTCAAATATTGGAAGCTTTGCATACGCCAATACGAGCCGGTGATGTACAAAATGCGGATGCCTGCCTATCCGTTCGCGTATACCTGATTGGCCGGGCTCGTTCTCATAAGTACAAACATGCATCATGCATGCCGGCTATCTGTCGATGTTTATCGCGGCCGAATAAAAACTCGCCCTGTTTGTTTTACGGATAATAATTAGTCCGGTCGTGTTTATTTGCGAGGGAAATTACGGATTTTTAACGCGTCCTACGTGCGCACCCTCGATGCTTGTCAGACAACTCTGCGAATGATGCTGATGTTTTTCCTGTGTTATCATTCTGTCGGTGCTTGGGATGTTTGTTTTTATTAATCGAACGCTTGCCCGACAATGACGTTTCGATTCGTTCTTTCATTTCGATTGGTCTTCTTTTATTTCACATTAGGAGGATTGTAGATAATTTTTTTCTACCCGCAATTTAGTTAAAATTACTGTAGAATAATATGCAATTCAGTGGTTCACGTTTGGCGAAATGTTCAAGTACCGGACAAGGACAATAAAATACTTTAAAAAATTATTCTAGAGAATGTTAGGAGTGCAGAACAAACAGAACAGTGATGTTATTCTCTTAAAAACAAGTGAAATTCAAACTGAAAGAGTAAACACGGAAAACTGTTCTATCTATTTGCACCTTACCAAACAGATTTTCTCTCAGACATTCTTGTTTACCTCAGTGAGTACTGCGCTCTCTAAATATTGCAAATCTTTGCTCAGAACCGCACGTGTACAACACAGAACTTCTATCAGGGTAAACGGCGCTGAAGAACCGAATCGTTCCGAGAAAATTATTGCTGTCTGGAAGAACGTCGCGTAAAAATGCTGCGGGTAATTCAGTTTGGTCATATAGGTGAACGCACGGCTTAATTTCGTTATTCCATATAGTGCGAGATACTACACCAGAAGCGCTAAAAACAATGCGACTGAAAACAGAGGAAAGAAAATGCTCGTTGTTCACTAGGAATAAGATACAGAACAATGGGAAGAGGTCAAAGCAACGGTGAAAGTGGCCGGCTTTTTTCTTGTTTCATTAAGTAAGTAAGTCTGGCTTGTGATATTGCAGATACAATTATGATAGTAAGAAGCTTAACGCTGTGCACAGTGTACACACGTAGCAGCAAAGTGGCGAATTTGAAAGCGATGCGAAATATAAAGGGATGATGCTCTTGTTAATGGTAGTTTTTCAGGAACGAATGGCCCATAAGAATCTCGTCGCATGTTTTACCGTGATTGGAACTATGTTGGATATTACACCTGTACCGTGCTACACTTTTCCCGTCACGACTTTGAGAAAGTTGTGCAATGCAAAGTATTACAGTAATGGGTGGGTCATTAATGGGCCATCATTTAATTTCTATGATATTATGTATAATATATCTTGCCTCATTATTCGTATTATGAAACAGTAATTTCATTTATGCAAAGTGATTTGAAATATTGACGCGTAGGCTATCCTGCATATAATTATAATGATACGTAAAATTGAAGTTTAATTAATTCATTGATAATAAAATTGTAATTTAAATCCTATTATGATTAAAACAGTCGTTAATTAATTCGCCTGTAATCTACCATTTGCCAGAAACATGTTGATGCACAGTTGAAATATCCGTGGTTAATTTAACGAAAGAAATCAACCCCAGTTTACAAACCGTAAAATGTATGCTGCCCCGGCGTGTGCTGTATCTGTATCGCAGACACGTGCACGCGATAATCTATAAATTCCCAGGGAAATATTATGCAACATATTGTGCTCGAAACGGTTTTCATAAAATAACATTAGTTAAGAATTAATGAACTAACATCGCACCCATAACACAAGAGTCTATTTGTATATGCACAATTAACACAACACTGAAACTATAAACAGCCCTGGGGTATCTTCCATTTACCCCTTCAGGTAACATCCTTCGCGAAGGGGTTAATTAGTATGCACACGCGTTAGCCCGAAACTCTTTTGCAGCGCATTAATTTACAGTAGCAGCGGCGTGTTAACGCGAGTCCTCTACAAATTAAATATCGCGCAGGATGATATTGCGTGCAAGAAAAAGTCAATTATGAAATTTCGTCCAGCTATTTTACCAGCACCCATGGACACGATATTGTTAATATAAATTTCTGTATCGTTCTACAAATATTTAACTTGAAATTAAATTCTCGATATTCGAAATTCCCACGACGAGTTGCAACGAACAATTTGGAAACGATAAAATGAACAATTATGGAATGTCCCCAGTGGACAGTTGTAACCAGCAAAGTATTATACATATACGTATATCGAACACCATGTTTCCTTATTGAAACACTTTTCCCTAATTTCGTCGCGTGCGTGCACGATACTACGTACACTTTGTCTGTCCCTCTCGTCCAGCCAATCTTTCTCCCTGGCTCCGCGATATTCTCGTTGCAGAAGATACGTCAGACCTCGGCGGAGCTAGATAGAAAGTCAATTTGGCGTGATTCGAAGTAAGTCACGCGCACAGCGTTCATCTAGCTGCTTCCGGTTAAAACTTCCGGTCGGCGGCCAGCCAGTTTGGGCAGTTTGTTGGTGAACAGGGATGCAATTTAATGTATAGCCTCATGATCGTGTGCTCGTGAACTTGCCTGTACGCGCGTGTGTGTATGTGTGTGTTCGCGTGTGTTGCACCAACAGAGGCCGCGTTAGAAGTAGGGAAGAGTTTTTCGCAAGAACGTTTAATTCGTTAAATTTTCCCCGTGTCTTCTTCCTTCGTTCTTATTTTCGTTCTTATTTACGTTCTTATTTTCGCCAACAACGTCGTTCTTATTAAGTGTCAATGAATACCGTAAAATGAACGTCTGTGTAGAATGAATTATACAATTTTCACGCGGTTTCCTTGTCTGAATCTCAATTTAATTAAGAAAAGTCATTTTCTTTTTCTTCAGTTGTTAATATTATTTGGAACGTGGTGTTAAATTCGAGTTCTTTATCTCTGGATTTAAAGTTCCGCTTTAATGGTTTCATTGTGGGTATGTAATATTGTGGTGCTACTATTTTGCTCTCATTTTTAAGTAGGCCACCGTCGTTTTAAAAATATTAATTATTTACACACTTGAGGAACCATATTTTTATTCAAAGTAGAATTGTAAGCCTATTATTACACTTGCACAGTAAATTTCGATACTTTAGGCAAGCTTAATGAAACATGTTGGGCATAAAGTCAATCTTCTCAATAAAAAAAAGAGTTGTACTCCTATCCTTTCCTCTCATTTCGGAAATTCAATGAGCTAAAAGCAAATCACATTAGACAGTGAGGTCTCATTAGATTGAAAACATTTACTAGTATAATTTGGTAAGAAGTCTTCATTGACTTTACACTGAACAGATGCACGAAACAAAAAAATGTCTGATCGAACGTGCATCACCTATTCAAATTCCATTCACGATTACCATCCCCTGTCCCAACGAAGCTATTAAAAGCCAGCGACGTCCTTGAAGGAAACTCCAGTGCAGGAAGCACCGATGGACTTTTCTTTTTGGAAGTTGGGCTCCTGGTAGCCGGCCAAGCGCAGCCTCTTAATAATACATTTCTGTTGAATTGCTGCCAAGCCGATAATTTCGAACGCGGCGATAGTTCAGAAAAGATGCTACTGCCATGTCAGAAGAACCTCCTTGGAGGCCGCACAAAACGTTACACAGAGTAACACCAGCATTTTCGAAATCGCAGGGACTTTGTATGCAATTTAGCCAGGTATACGAAACGAAGTTCGACACTCATTCCTGTTTCTTTTTTCTTTGCGTTCCACTTAGTCCGATCTATCTACGAACTTCTCAGCTCCTACGAAACGGAATAGACGCGTCCATCCGCGTGGATTGTCCGCCTATCGTTGACTCATTCTACTTGCAGTATCGATATTACCGTCGCGTCGCGTCGGAAGGAAAGTCACGCGATAAGTAGAAGGGATCGGAGCACAGTTGGAAACGGCACGACAGGCATGCTTTGTAATCGAACGTTCTGCCGAAGGAATTCAAATTCGAAGGGAAAACAGAACACGGTGACTCTCATTTCAGTGAACGCGGTCAGAATTCGACACAGCAGCGAGTGGATCAAAAGAAACTTCGATATGCACTTGCAGCTAAACGTGCATCGTTTCGTATCCCTTGTGATCTGTCATCGTATTATACTACCCTGTGTCTACAAGCTAGATATAGTGCATTGTGCAGAATAATATACAGCATGTCTGATTTAAGCGTATACACGCTACTGTCTCTTTCGCTTTTAAACGTACTAGAATATTTTGTATAGACGAGTTGTCTGACTTAATGAGACAAGATAAATAATATATTTAAACCTTGTCTTAAATTGTTATTTACAGAGATTTACAAGGCGGTATAAATTATTTCAATGGAACTATATATTTGTATCATTGCCAATTTACAATTTTCTTTCTTATATTAGAGTCACACACACACACACGTATACAGTCTGTCTGCAGTTAAAAACCGCCTTATAAAATAATCATACAAGTACCCAATAAATCGTTGTTCAAACATCTATTTCAATACGCATTGCTGGGCGCGACACGAAATATTTAATAAACTAACAGTAACAAAAATATGTAGTTCCAGGTAACAAATTTGTTTGCCATTGATTTCGCTGTAAATAGCAAGTAAAAAATAACCCGAAATATTCCACGAAATTTGCCCCACCCTGATAAACAACTTTTGTATGAAATTTGTTTCGCATTCAACAAACTAAATACGTAATAACGGGTTTACGTTTAACTGGTTGTACTCTACACGTATTTACCCGTAACGTCAATTATTGCGTGATAGCATTTTAACCAACTTTATAAAATGCCTATAGCATACAATAATAATAACCGGAGCATGGTAATAGAAACATTTATCTCTGCCTAATTAAAGATGGAGGATACTGAATAAACCCAGCTTACCACATATAATACTATCGATCAAAGGATTATATTGCGATACTTCGCCCAACATATTGCAAGGGGCGAGCAAAATTTCCAAAGAATTATACAATACTAGAAATCCAGGCCGCTGTTACTACGCCCGATAGTAATTTCGAATCAGTGGAAGGAAGATCATCAAACGCTTCGATATGCGTGCCACCCGGTTGCCGCAAAATCTTCGCCGAATTGTGCCCGTGAAAAATTCGTTTCCAAGTGTGCTCGTCGAAGGATCGGTCAGGTCGATCTCGTTTCGCGAGACGCGACAGGAATTGGCCAGTGTCACCGCCGCGAACGCAAACGGCATGGTTGAACGTGGTCAGATTTAGCCTGATTCGCCGAGAGGTGCATAGCTGTACAGCCACGCTGTTTCACACACACACACACACACACACACACACACACACACACACTCGCGACGATTTTCATTTCGCAGCGTTACTCCCCGTACGTGATAGGGACAGAGTGCGCGGTTTCTGCGGCACCACGCGCCCCTCCTATATCATCGTTTAAAATAATATTGCGTCCAAAGGGGCATTCGCCGCTCTCATATCCGCTGCGACAAATCACCCTCGCCCGTCGCCTAGCGCCTACCGTGATATCGTCGCTAGCACCGACCACGGAATCGTGGGAAATCGTCGCGCAAGAGTAAGAGGGAAGCGCAGCGAAGTGGGAAGCAGGCCGCGGTTTGGAGGGGACAGGGCGTTGAGGAAATCGTAGGCCAGCATCCGCTATCGTTATTTATACACGTGCGCTTATTGCTTGATTTGATTAATAATTCGCTAGCCGCGTGCCGGAGAAAGACTCGCGGGGAACAAACAAATATGTGCTCGCGGTGAGCGCGGGATAAATAATCGTCGTGCCGTTTTCTGGTGTGGTTGAGATTACGAGGGGGTAACTGGAGAAACAGGGGCTGCACTGAATGCTGAAGGCAGCGGGATTCTCGAATGGATCGTTTTTTTTATCAGTTCGCGTTTTCCGCGTACGTGTGCGTCGAATTTTCGAACGCGATGTGGGCTGATGGTTTCGTTGGTAATTGTATCAAGAGGACAGGTGAAATGGTTGTTCTTAATTTGGAAGAATTGGAGAAACTTTGCGAGGGAATGTTTGCAATAGCATTCTCGTCCTGGAGAATCCTTCATGTGTTGATTATTTAACCGTAGAAAACGAGTGAAGTCGTCGACGAAATTACCATTTTGTATGTAGAGAAAAACTGTAATTTTTCTAACGATACCATGGCATATATAGCAAATTGTTCTTTGCCGCTCGAATTATTACTAAATACGTACACAAAACTGTGTGCGTAGGAATTAAATTATTTTTGTTAAAGAAGTCTACTCTCACGGTCAGGTAAATGTCCACATTCAAAAACAAAAATTTTAGAGGTCTGGCAAAATAATGAGCACATAAACAATATGGTAATGCAATATATACAAAGCACATCGAAAGAATACGAGCTGCAATCAAGGCAAGAGTGGCTGATAAAATATTAACATGCATGCATGTCTGTAAGACTCAAAAAGTTATTTAAACTTTATTATTAAACTTCGCCTAGCCCTTTCATTTCGAGGGCCGGAGGATACGAAAAGTATTTGATTGAAAAATCCGTTACATATACTTTAAATTCCTTTACATTCGTCGGAAAGCCGTGTTATTGAATTTGAATTTGCAGAGGGTAATGCATAATAAATCGACCTTGTTAACGTTTAATTTTTTTTCTCAAAGGTAACACTTAATTTTTATGTAATATGTTACGTAGGAAGGATTGTTTCCTTCGTTTTTCGTCTATTATGCCCTTATTTGGGAATCGGGAGCGCGTGCAGTCGGGTCTGCCCCTTCCGCGGTGACACGATGACGTAACCCTTCGGGGGAACGTTCTCGATCCTTCCGGACTCTCTTGGAAAATTCGGTGCCCCACCATATTTTCTGGTCCGTATTTCAAGTATAAGAAGGGCATGAAATCTGCGCTCGGGGCTCAGTATGGACCTACTAGCTACGTACCATGTTGGTGCCAGCTAGCCATACTGATGCCCAGCGAGATCGGGTTTCAGTCCCTTTTAAGCAACTCTTATTTATTAGGGCTTAGTTTGAATAATCAGGCAACGAGTTACTTCGCGATTATCCAGTTTACGAAGCTCAGCGAGATCGGGTTCAAGTCCCCTTCGAGCAATTCTTAATTATATTGTACGACTTTACGTAAGAGTCCGAAACCGTGGCTTAGCTTCACGGTATTACGTTTGTAAGCATCTTGTTAATTAGAGAATATAGACTTTCTTATTTGACTACAGACACATTTATTTCATTTCGATAACCTATACCAGTCATACGCAGTATCAATCCATCGAAGGGATATACCTTAACCGCTCAAGGTGTATCAAAGTTACGAGACCAAAATTACTAACAATCCTGTGGCTCCCGGTGATGCAATAGGCACTGGTTCGTCCACGCAAACCTTCCTGTGGCTCCCGGTGGTGAAATAGACACTGGTTCGTCCACGAACTCTTACCTTCCTGTGGCTCCCGGTGATGCAATAGGCACTGGTTCGTCCACGCAAACCTTACCTTCCTGTGGCTCCCGGTGGTGAAATAGACACTGGTTCGTCCACACCCTTCCCATCGAACGGCTTGACCGTTTAACTAACATAAAACTCTTTAAAAACCGATCCTCGGCTCCGCAGCCGCGCCCCATAGCCCTCGGCTCGTAACAAATAAAACAATTTGAATTTTCTAGGCAAGTTTTTGTATCGTGATAAGTGCAGCATGGTAAGTAGTGTATAGTAAAATTTAAATAATTATAGTGGTAACAATATTATAAGTTGAAGCAAAACGTTCATCTTGAGCTTTAGGAATATATAACGTGTCTTTCTGCAGAACAGTTGGCTTTCTATTAAATAATTCGTTTGGTTAGATATGAACTTCTACTTCTGCTTGTTAGAGACACTGATGAGAAGCCTAGAGCGTTTACTCATAGTAGCTTGGTAGAACGTGGAGATACATAATTATCTTGCCTCTATGAAGCTGTATTTAACAAGTAACATACTTATATTAGTATAATATATAAAACATTTAAATATTTGTTGGACGTTTGTTAATTTTAGCAGTTATCTATCTTTTAATCAAAATAATCTTAAACTGGAGGTAAAGAAACAGCCAAGTTCAATTCTGTGTTACAGTAGAGAATTTAGCTATGATTCATCCAAGCTTGGATGCTTAAATTTCGGGAATTTGGAAATATTTTTAGATACGGTTTTGTATATGTCTAGAATGATATACATATATAAGGGATATACAAATGTATATGTTTGGCGTATCTAAAACATTATGTTTATTTAACAATATATTATAATTAGAAAATACATATGCATGTTATATATACATATGTATATAATTTATTGGTCAAAAGACTTTTTTTAATATTACAGAAAATTTTTGGTTGCATATGTAGATACAAGGCATTTATGTGATATTTCACATTCGTATTGCAACATAATAGTGAATGCACTGAATCGAATGAAAGAATTTAAAATGTGCGAAAAATTGAAGCAGGTGTTAATGACCGTGTCGCAAAAACGTACCTGAATTTCATTAAAAGTTGTTTAGAGCTCGGGGCCTCCTATTTCCATTAAAACGCACCCCCCTCAGCATTGGATGTAATATTGGATAAGTTTTAATTATGAAGGGTAATTAATTAAATTTGTTTATCACGAAATTAAGATTAAAAGGTCCGCTGTAGGCAAACATTTTATGAAATTAAACCCGTATATCAGACGGTAAATGGGATGTTTGCGAGATTAACATTACGCTAAAATGCATGTAAAATATTTATTCTGTTGCTTCCTGCGTATTACATTTTAGCAAACTAACTAATTCTCCCGTATCCAAAGTTATACGTTGGTGCTGTCATAGCATTTTGACCAGTGACCTTTCTGACTACTTCTTTCTTCCTATCACGGGTAATATACAAATCTTGAACTAAAGCATCCTTCTACACAGGGTGTTTCATTTATGCAATGTATACTTTATTTCGAGGACAACAATTCATCACGGATTATAATTTATAACGTTGATTATAATTTATTTATAAATCTGTACATATATTCATAAGTTCATTCCACATTAATAATAAGAAACAAGAACATTGCATAACTACAGTAGCGAAAGAATTTTAATTCACAAAATTTTCAAAGGTGGTAGACCAACATATTCATGGACTGTTACAATTACCCCTTCCTTGATGCAGGAAATTTATAGCAAGTTGATATTAGTTTGGGAATATGCATGCTGTAAATAATGTCGTTCCATAGACACGATCGTGATTCGTGTTTCTTGAGGGGAAAAGGATTTCGAGCACAACTTCGTTAATCGCTGTCGGCGAGAGAATTATCAGGCAGAAACCCTTTCGAAGAAGAGACAGAGAATAGACGGAAGGAGGTCGAATACGGCTATGATATACGAGCTTACGAATTTAACTCTGAAATCAGAAGGCCGGTAGTTATATCGTATCTGAAAACGACGCGAATTGCTGAAGCAAGAATTTATAGGTATGGCAGCTTCCTTATTTGCGTCGTATAATTTAACCGAAACGTATAGAATTCCTGTAGCTTCGCATTAAATTGCTCTCAAGATACGATTCACAGTGTAGCTGCAGGCTACGGTTTAGTTTAAATTTATTAATACTTTTATTAATAATCATTAATGTTTCCAGGATAATAAAGTGCATCAAAGTAAGATTTAAGAAAAAAACATTATATCTGAAGAAAGCTAAAAAGATTTGCCATTACGGAAAAATGTTAAGCGTGTATCTTAAAGCAATCACATTTTGTTCATTTGCTAGTCTCATATAATTTCTTTTTTTACATTTATCGTAGTGGTTACAATTACTACTGTACTAAAGTGTTACAATGTTATCTATAAAATTCGATTAATCATGATTGTTCATAAAAGGCCACTATAACTAATAAGAAACTATAAAGATAACGAGATCGTTTTTTTTTTTAATTCTAAGGTCCATACCACTACAAGTAAAAAATTCATATTCAGAATTAAGTATGAAAATTATTCCATAAATTCAAACCGTATTACTTATTTAACCGCACGCGTTGTAATGAAAGAAACTGACAATGAGAAACATGGGCGTCTACACAAAGGACGTTGTAATGAATGAAACGCGTGGCAGTGATCCGAAGTGGTAAATGTCAAAACTAGTCAGACAGAAGCGCGGACCGCGCGGCAGTGACAAAGAACTGTCTTTGACGGACGTCGATTGCACAGGGCGTCCACGAGAAGAGGTCGTGAAAAGTCGATCGATCTCGGCCAATGGTACGGCACCACTCGAACTAATTATTCGAACAAATTATCGACAGGATTAAAGCAATTACTCGTCGCGCCTGATTAGTGCGTGAAATTGGAATTACATCGTGCTTCTGTGCAATTGTCCTGTCGCTCCCTGAAACCACATCGACCTTTCTCCCAATCCTCTTCCTCCGATATCCGATTTCCCTTTTTTCCCTCCGTCTCGCAACACAAACACATGGTATTAGAAGGAAATGGTTACTCACTTTAATAAAGCATAGTACTCAATGGACTGAGCAAAATGTGCTGCGTAAATATAGATTGAAGTATGAATATTTTTTAAGATAAAAGAGATTATTTAGTTGGAAGAAGCAATTTTAATTACAAAGGTTATAATTCATGTGAATATTCTCACAGTTTTTTCCGCAAATCGTTAGAAGATACGTAGAAAGTTTTAAGATATGTGAGAAGACTTGGGACGAAATAAAAGTCTTATTTAATATATTCCTATTTGCAATTGATCTGAGATCGAACTGAGGACTAATCCTATTGTCTCAGCAAATATAAAAACACAGAATTGCAACTTCTAGAAATGAATGCAGGATATTTATGATAATTTTGGATAAATACTGAATTAAAGGTAACAATATAAACTTCAATGAACTTATAATTATGAAAAATATTCAGCATAAATAGAAGACAAAGGCGGTGTCACACGAGGAATGTCATGTAATATGGTCATAGCGTACATTAGTCATATCGTCGAATCTGTTAAGTAATGAAATATCTCTGGTAATCGTTATCGGGCCGAATGCGGGCTACGAGTCACGCTGAGTCGTACTTTTGTTTGTCACCGCTAAATTATCTCTCGCACGTTGTTAACGTAGCATTAACATTAATGAGTATATTGTTAAAATTCGCATGCATTTCGATTAGCTGGACAACCAAATTTGTTATCGTTCAGGCGCGTACCTCTCCCGAATATGTATGTCGTTTTATTTGTCGTTCCGTTCTTCACGCAAACACGCATACAGATCACTTTGAAACCCGGTCAACCGTAAATCTGAAAATAATGACAGAAGTTATGCATGCCCTACTCGACACTCGGTGACGATGACTGTGGCAAATCCAGTAAATACATGCATACATATATATCTTAGTTAGTACAACACATAAACGTATTTTCAGGTATTAGATGAAAAACAAAATTGCGAGCACTGAGAGCCCCTCTTTTCTTTTGCTTTTTACAATGATAAAAAATACAGGGAAAACTTATATAAAATTGTACAAAAACTTGATAGTTTATATTAAAAAAGTATCAACCGAAGTAAAAATTGTAATAGCTATTCTACATTCTATAGTTAATTATTAGACGGGCTTCATCCAATAGAACCTGCGAGGTTATGCAAAATTACGGCAAATGTATTTAAAAAAAACCCTTCTGCAAAGACCAGCTTGAAAACTTACTGCACCATATCTATAGAATGAGGGTAAAACATTTTCAATTTAATCTACGCGTGCAGAGTGCAGTGTAAAAAACAAAACAGAAGTTAAGGGAATTAATTGTCCGAGTTTTTATTATACCTGATAAGCAAGGGAAGCAGGAAGATTGGCCAGGAAATCGGTTAGCCAAAAGGAAGCTACGTTTTATTTACGCGCAATTACGTCCCCGACTAATCGGCCTCCATGCAGTCCTCACTGGACCCTAATTTTTTTTCCGCCACTCCAGCGAACCCATATTCGAGCAGTCTCTACAAGTCAGCCATCGCGTACGTTTTTTTCGTGAGTTTATGCCGCGGCAGAGGGAGAAACCATTAGCTGCCCTCGGGCTTCCATTTCACGTGAAGTTAATCGAAAAGTATCGACCGGGGCTAAAATGAAAAAAAAATTCTTTAATGGATTCATCGTGTCTACATGGCAGGGAATTAATAACTCGCGTATCCATAATATGGTACGGAAAGTCTCTTTGCATTTCATACATGTGTATATTCGAGTCCGTTGTTACGATACTGGACGTGTTACCATATGAATGAAGATGTATCAATCAATATTTCTATTTCTATTTGCATTCTACGCGTAACTTTCCTGTGTTTTATATGTCATGAAACTGTATAAAATTTCATCGCAAAATTAATTTTCTGTTTAATCTCGTTATATTCCACAAGTACAAACTGATCTCTGAACGTATAGTTTATAAAGGTGAACAGCATATAAATTCTCAACGTATCACTGGTACTATAAAGTGTATTTTTAACATAAACAAGCATGCATCAAAGTTCAATGTATATACATATATGTATCTATGTACATATCATTTTGTACCTAACACAAATTACTGTGCAGACAGGTATACGATATATCACTCGGGGTAGCATATAGATAGGTCTCATATGTATAAGTCATGGTTAATGTACTGTGTGAACATTATGCCTATATATTGTTGCAGGCTGCATAGTGTTACCAGATAAAGCAATGATCATAGACATTCATTTGGTAATAAACGTTCAACTGAACTTTAACGTTTCGCTATGAATTAAGTCTGTTCACCTTGAATAGATCAATTATATAGAATTGTTAAATTATCTCTTAAGTTAGTAGCAGTCGAACTACTGCACAAAGGGCATTGCACTCCAAGAAGTTCTGAACGGAATAAAACTAAATGAAACGTCAATCTTTAAAGAATACATTTTTTTTGTCATACTTCTTATCCATTGACAATGTTCTTACGAATCTCGAAACATTTCCAAAGCTTTACGTAATTACGGAGCAATTTTAACGCAATACAATTATGTAGGAACCGAATAAAAAGGAAGGGCAGGCATCGGGGAATCGAACCCCCGAGATCTTCACATTCACAGGCATTGATCAGTCCCATATACGCCAAGGCCCCTTCCGCATATTCGCTGTTCTTACGTTCCTCTTTTACTTCTTTGATGGAGGGGCCTCGATCCCACAATTATATGCACACAGGCTTAGATCCCTTTCAATCATAATCACGAGTGCTGTGTTAATAAATTTACGATGATCACATTCACCTCACCTTTAAAGGCTCTTGTTAAACGAAATTAATCTGAAGTTTTAACAAACTTGTTAACTGTATAGTGGTCAATCATTCGAATACCAATAACTTATAATAATATACCCCTTCTGGAAAGATTATGAAATGCAGTAAAATTGCATCGTTATAGACACTTACCAAAATCACAAGTACCTGTAGCAGTTGCAATACAAGCGACTATTGCCCAAGCGTCGTCAGGGGACGAATCGCAGATCATCATGATTGGATATCGACATCTTGGGAAACATACCACCTGTCAGGCGCATAAGTCACCCAGCACCTCGACACCGCTAATAGATGCAACCTCCTTGCAGTCACGTCATTCGAAAATTAATTACAGTCGGTCGCGGGGTCGTAAAGAACGAGGACTGAATAATTAACGCAACCGTTGTATCGCGCTCCGAGCTAATTATAGGCCCCTCCTTTTCTATTCGCCTGATTAGCATATTCGTTAATTATCGGGCCTACGTACCTGTGTGTACATACTTACATAGGACCCTGTTGTTCGTGATCTCGCGTGTGCTAATATTCGCGTGAACGTGCGTGTCGCACTTCGCGCTGCTGTGTTGGTGCATGCACGCATGTACGTGCCAGGCCACAATCCCTCTAACAATAAGATGGCGTAAACTGCCGTCTAACTTTCGTCGTTTATGGGTACGACTCTCGCAGAACATTCCAACAAATTTCTTGTAGCTGTTTGAACAGCTGCGGGATCGCCGTGGTTTGGAGTGAAAAAAAAATGCGTCGCGGAATCGTTTGGTCTAGAAGTATGAACGTTAAACAGTGATTGAATATTCAATGTTTGAAGAAGCCCTAAAAGAGGTGATAAAAAAAATAGCTTGAGGTGTGCAGCAACAACTGTGCATTAAACCTGAATGCATAGCTTTGAAAACGGTTAAGATTGTCCTCGGCGTGTCACGCGATTCTTACAAAAGTCTAATTTGCTGGACATTTGGCCTAGAAATTATTTTATTTCATATGCTGATATTGTACTTTATAAATCCAGTGAAATTAATGGTACCTACTTTCGTGGTTGGCGTTAACTTCTTTGCGCTTTACCGTAGTAATTTCATATCGATCGATGGGGAGCATTTCACCACATTTCGTAAGGTATCTGTTTACTTTAAGTCATAAATGAATAAATCTTGTATTTACATGTATCAAATTGAAGGAACAGAATAATTGAATCAGATCTCGGGCGCTCCACAGGTGAATGTTGACACATCGGATCAATAAAATCGAAGGTTCGAGTTCATAGTCCAATTTGATTAACACCAGGAACTCAATATTGCGTTGCATTTGGTTTACAATCACGTTGATTTTAAGGTGAGTCTGACACGGTGGCTGTCGTCGGTGCAATCTCTCTAAATCACTTTTATTATGCCTTCCTGCAATTTAGTGCATTGTATATATTGTGTGCCTCAGTATACCGTTAACAGGATTGTATTAATACAGGTGTTGTACTGCAGGGTTAGGGAGATTTTCCAGGATACCATGTAACATTAGCGTACTCATTAACGAGAATTGATTGGGTAACAGACGTACGTGACATTGTCCACATGAAGACGTATTCTCCGTAGAGAGAGGGTACAATGGAAGGCCAAGTTTACGCGTATTCGAACGTTTATCGCGGCGTGTCGAGTGGTGCACGCAATCCCAGCATTACACACCCTCTGTCGTATTCGCAAAGCGGAAATACTACTGAACTCCTGTAATCCCCTTTGGTCGTGCTTACAAGTGCAAACTTTCGAAAGTTCCAATCGTGGAATCGGTTTTGGTGCTACAGGTTGTGTTTGAGTGGCTCTGAAGGGTGCCGAATGAGGAGGTCGTGTCACCTCTCTAACGCTGGAAACTTCTCAAACGAAACTCATTTACGGAAAAAAAGCGGTCACGGTTTTATGGGGAAAGTTGTACAGCAATTCCTCTCCGGTCAAATTTTCTATTCCACAGCTTTCAAGATTATCTACGAACCTTTCGAAGGAATCGAATCCTTTGAGTCTCGTCTATGGTGATTCGCGTATTACTGTATTGCTTGCATTGATAAGAGAAGTGATAAACGTTCATGGAAAATGTATCGTTTAAATAATATCTGCCATTGGAACAATGCTAGCTTGTAAATATTATTTATTGCGGCGTTGTACTGTGTGAATAATTGGTAATTACTTATTTTGTATTTAATGTATTAATGTATCAGGTTTACCAAAACGAGTTATTATCAAATTATTGAGAAGCATCTGTAAACTATGTATTTGAACAGCAACAGGATCAGCTTTCGCTGTAACTTAATATCACAGAACTTAAACCAGAGCAAGAATAAACAAACTACCCACGTTGTCGAAATCAAGTTCGAAGTTTGAGCCCTCAGTTTAAAATAACACTGTAAATGGCCCTCGTAATAGTTAACAAGTTTTTAACGCATAAACATACAACAATAACATAAATTATTCCAACTGGTCTGCAAGTAGCTCACACATTCTAATGACATCGTTACCAATACGAAAATAAAAATTAATATTAAACCGACCACTAAAATTTCTCAACCGAAAATGAGAGGAACATCTTCTTTCCTCGCCATTATTCTCACAGATATATATGTATAGAGCAATGAAAAAAAGCGATAATACGCTGTTACGTAATTATCGAATCGACGCGCCAAGCGGCAGCGAGGAAGTGGAAGAAAGAAAGATGTTCCTAACGGTGGTAGAGGGAACTGTTAAAGAACGGAAGGAGAGTGAGGGTATCGTGTCGCGGCGGGCCTATGGCCAATAGTTTCACTGGGCTTTCGCCGATAAATGAGCAATAATGGTGGCGTGTTCGGGTAATGGTTCCGTTTAACGCCCTCCACTCGTTCGTTGGTCCGAGTATCGCTGCCTCGGGACTAACGGCAGCCAGCCAGGAAAGTATATTGGAGTATCGGTGTATCGGCGCCACGGTAATATCGCACGAAAGCGGCAGCCCGTTATGTATAGGGTCTTATACGGCGAATGAAAAGTTTTGCTGGCGGTTCCTTTTATTTCTCAAAATCAACGGTAACTTCTAAATCGGTGTGGTCTTTAAGGGGTTTCACACGGGCGATTTTTCCGGCTTGGCCACGCGTGCAAGCTGGATGCTGTTCTTGTGAAATCTATTTAACTGCGCCCCCTTTCATGCCAGAATGTCTACATTGAATCTGTACTGCGCTTCGACGAAGGCACTTATTTTTTTTTTAGGGTAATGGTAACAGATGTGACGATGATCTTGTTTCATTTTCGAGTTTAGTGATTGAAAAGTTGACAGAGGGGTTGGTAGCTTTCGACACTTTGGTATCGGTTCATTTATGTTTATGATACACAGTTTGATTGTACATAGAATATTTATACAAGATCAGAAATATTTTCCTAATTTTTATTTTCAGTAGAAAGGGTAACTGGTGTTTAAATTGAGTAAATAATATAGTAATCCTTAGATAGATTGAAAATAAAGTACTTAGTATAGCTTGTGAAAATTAAAATTTATACTTTCATTTTAAAATTCAATAGCTATCAATTTCTATTCACAGGGGCTCAGCTTGAATTACTAATATGCTAAAAATTGTTTACTCGTCAGGTGCATTATTTTCTTATCATTAGTGTATATATGAATTACTGGCAAGAGAAGAAACTAGTTTTCACTATACATTAATTAGAAGCACAAAAGTATGTATGTAAGTATAAATCTTGTGAATGTGAGATAAAGTTATCAGACTGTCACAAGCCAAAGCAAGCAGATCAAAGGATACTAAATATTGCTTTTCAACATTTCTTTTGCTACTGACATTGGAAATTGTAGCAAATTTAAGCTATTCTTCTGGTACGAAATATAAAAACCAGCCCCATAAGACGTATTAAATAATTATTTCTAATAGCGATAGTTTTAACATTTCTTCACAGTGTACAATACTGTACGATCATACATATTTGTATTGAATAAACAAATATCTTTCTATCTTCAGGATAGGGAGAACACGAATAAGCACGATTTCCCATAATATCTGATTTATGGTAGAAAACTACGTTGTGCTGCGACTATTAATATCCAGCCTTCTGAACACATACGAAAGCGCCCGCAGTAGGTACCCGAGTCTCCCTACAAGTGTAATCTTCTCTATTCATACCTACTCCCACTTTTGCATCTACGTGCCACGGTTTAACACCACTCTATAAAGTTTTTGTCACTGTCTACAAAATGGCAGTGAGAAACGAGCAAACCTGTCGTGCCGGGGCAAAATGGTAGATTAAACGTCTCGCTGTCGACTGTTCAGATCGATTCGTTTCTCTTTTGTTTCGTCTTTGCCCGCGGTATCCAGACGATGCATATCAAGAATCAAAAACTAATTGCACGATGTCACGTTTCAATGCTGGGGTGAATGTGAACTTCTTTAGCCCCACATTAGCCAACCCACCTTTATAATTTTTCCAAATTTTATCGTCAAAGCGCTTGATTGTAATCGACTCTGAACTTTTTATATTAAAAACAAATTTTTGTTTCGTGTGGTTAATCGATTTAACCAATCAGCGGCTCATATCTGGAAGTATCTGAAGTCGGTGAACGAAATTCTTCTGCTAGTTGCCAAGAAGATTGTCTTTTTTGAAATTCTATGAATCATTTAATTAATTGAATATGGTTCGAGTAGTGGTTATAAGGTTGTTTAAATTAGGCGGTTTATAAACTTGTTTTTGTAACGATCGGCGTATTTTTACACGTTGCTAGCACTAAACGAAGAAAAATTATGGTATATAATGAATAATATAATACGTAATGAATTATTATAGGAGGGCATGAATGTATAAAATATATAAGCACTTCAATTTTTACTACTCTGTAGTTTTCTGTATAAAGACTTCTGTACTTGGACCGTTTGAATTCGTTGTGCTAAAGAGCAAAATACGTTCATTAATTTATAGGATTTTGTTGGAAACACTCTATATTTTTGTTCATAAATTCAAATAAGTTGACTTCAAGAGTATTAATTCGAAAGTTTTGAAAATTTGATTCTTCTAATGCATCTTCTTCGTGCAATTTGATTTCCATATTTAATTAAAACAAGTATCAGAGCTTATGAAACGTATGTTTTTACATTTATTTCTATATACCAGTGTTCATTAATTATCATATTAATTAAGGAATTTTAAGCACGCACTGTTGTTATTAAATTATGGCTGTTATTAAACGTCACAGAGGTAGAACATTAGCATTTAGTATTTATTATTTTATTGTAAATAAACCTGCCTTAGAAACCTGCTACCTCAGTAATGGACGTATATATGTGTATGCTGTTTTAGTGCAGCACCATAATGTTTTTGCTTCTGTCTCTAAAACAGCAATGAGAAACGAGCATAGCTGTCGCGGTACTCCAGAATGGTGGATTAAATGTCTGGTCAGCGTGATCGATTAGTTTCCTCCTTGTTCCTTGTATCATCTGCTTGTTTCATGAATCAATTACAACCCAGAGAAAAACGAAACACATCATGAGAGCATCACAGTATTATTCACTTCTCAATTATACATTACAAATTTTGTCTTTATGTGAGAACAAAAGAGGAAAACGGAACTTTTCATAGGGGCGAATCCCGTTCATTCATATTTATCTAAATAGAACTAATTAATTGATAAATACTACAGATCTTTCCAAATTTATTTCTAGACAATTTATGTATTGTATTTTAAGCAACGATACTTTATTTTCATTTTTCTGGATCGCTTACTTCTATGGTATGCAATTGTGAAACCGCAAGATACAATTAAAAGTCCCTCTTAATGGTGGCTGCTGACGATCTTTATTTTTCAGAATTTTAAAAATAACGTTTATGTGTAATTCATACGTGATCTGGATATTTCAAAATAAATGCCAACGATATTTGATCGTTATTGCCATCATACATTCAGAATAAAAATTCACACGACATAATTTCTGCTGTATTTGTTCCACCGAGAGCTTAGCAGTTCTTCGAACAGATAATTATTGCCGCCACCGCCGATGAAGACGGAGAAAAACGTAATTAGACGAAAAAAGAACAGGTTGGCGGGAGAAGTGGCACGAGAAATCGACCCATTCCAGCGAAGTGATTGCAGTACGTACACATACACGCTCAAATATATCCGCGAAGGTATTATACATGCACCGAAGGCATCCTTTTGAGAATGCAGTTACGCTTTGTCGACCAGTCAAGGTTTTACTATAACTGGCAGGTCTGACGATCGTGCAACCTTCTACCTGTATTTTGTTGTGCTCGATGCTCTCGCCTGTTCCCCTATTTCGCAACCCCTCGTTGGGCATCATGAGTCCGTGATCTTACCCGCGTGATTAGGTTTCACTGAAAAATCGAGAGGCCCTCGATATAACCCTCGACGAGTCAAAAGCGATTTATACGTAAAATCTGCCACGAAATTCGACGCCCAGTGTCGCATTTCACATTCGGCATCGGTATATTCCACCTCTGCATAGGGGTGTGACGAATTGGGGCGAATGCTCTGCCAGAGTGATGGAAAGTGAAAAAATCCTCCGGGGCACTATCCTATCACTATTTCCACGATATGCCAGCTAGATGCGCGAAAGTCAGGATTTAACAACGGATTCGATAACTGGCTCCAATTTGCTAGATTCAGTGTCGCCTCGGATTTAGTCAGGATTCTTTTAAGTCCGAATCTCATTTCGTTCTGTTAGTTTTTCATTATACATCGCAATGATTTTTGGGTGATTTTTCAGTTGCTCCGTTCTTTCGGGCGAATTTAATTATTACTGTAAGAAAAATACTTTACTTGAATTTAATAATCTGCTCTGTATGGAAGCACGATTGAAGCATACACGGCGAAGCACACGCGTTTATGTGCAAGGTAATTATACAATTACTGTGAATAATACTTATACTAAATGTCATACAGTTTTATTATAATATTTGAATTATTCTACAGACTAAGCTTCACGCAATATGTAAATAAAACTAGTGTTAGATAAATATTACTAACAACAATATTATTCCTGCCAATTTGAGGACAGTGAAATCTAAACAACCAGTTGCCGCGGGAGCAGAACTAAATTTACTGAGCACCGGGAGAATGGAGCGTCACAGGTGTACCTGCCGAACGAAACATTCCCAGGGTCAACCAAATTGAAGAACTATTTATGGAATAACCAAGCAGTTTAAGTAGCAGCCGGGCTGCGTTTCAAACGCGATTTGCATTCGCTAAGGGCACGCATGTAGATTCGTGGCGGGTCACATCTGAACGCAGAGTTGACAACCGAGAATAAGAGGCGGTGAGGTCACTTAACAATGGATTCGCGGAAGGATTCCCAGATCTGAATTTGGAATTCCCAGCGTCCCGAAGTATCCCGCCTTCGCTCTACCGTGAAATAAGTCTGGGACCTCGGTGCCAGCTCCGTAGCTGACTATTTGCACTTAGCAACTAGTGGCGTGGCACCTAGGTGCTCTCAACTAAAATACTACTTGCCGCCGAGTGGCTTTTGCGCGGTACGGCAATGCATATATTTAAATGTTAAATCTTTTCTACGCAGATACGGTCGTTTAGCCGTACGGAATGTATTAGCGACTGTTGCACCAACGCCGTCGTTCCCTTCCCCGTTCCAGCCTGTTCCCGATTTTCCCCGCGATAACGTAAAAACGTTACACACTATCGCGAACGCATAAATATTAACGACAGCGTCGACGGCAATTTATGAGGAAGTAATGCAGGCCAATTAAAGTTATCTATTTAGCTAACATTATTGACCGTCCTATTCGTGTGCCACTAATTACGCTATATTCCCCTGTCGAGGCATAATTAATTATGCCCCAAATGGGTCTAATGAAATTCCCACGCAAATAAGCTGGTTTCGTGTACACGCGTGTTCTGCGGGATAATCAATAATTATCATTCAATAAAAATTCGTCCTTATTGCCGATACGACAGGCCGCCGTCGAACGGTAACTGTTATTGGTGCTCGATGAATGGAGTACGCACACTGAAACAGACTGTGTACACGATATCTTCGAACGAGATTGTACGACGCAGCGGCACAACCTACGTGCAATTTTGAGGAACAATAGCAATCGTGCGTTTCGTGCAGAAACGTGGAACGAAAATTTCCCGTGGCCCTCCGTCGAAATGAGGCAAGATGAATTTCGTGGAGTGTCATCGAAAGAAAGGGAAGCAACACTGTCTGTGTAACTGGAAGAGAGAATCCGCGGACAGTACGACTATCTCTGTTTACAAGATGAACATCGTTGGCTGTAAATCATAGAGCACGATGGGTAGAGCGACCGAGTGCGCTAGAACACGGGGATGGGGTATAAGAAGAGGAATGTTCGTGAGGTGGGCGAGGGTAGAGGGCAGAGCAAGCAAGTCTGTTGGGAAATAAGGAGGCAAAGTTAAGCTCTCATACCCTTCGCCATCTCGTCGTTCCTTGCCCTCGGCAAATAGCTATGTAACCCTACTATATTCCATCCCTATCGCGCTAACATTACATCTGTTCCAGCTAACGTGACGAAGGCACCCCTCGGGGTGACGTAACCGCTATCGTTTATCCATTTCCCTTATACGGCCAGATAGTTACAGTTTTCCCATCTTGTTCTTCGGAACGAGATCCATCCTGTTCTGTTGATCGTAGGGTACAACCGCCAGTGGAGGATTATCGTAATGAATCGGGACTGTTGGGATTATAGTTCGATAAGAAAATGGATGAGGTGATGAATACGAAAGTTTGCTATGGTTTTTAAATATGAGACTGATTTTTCGGCGATTGGTTTGCTATTAGTTTGAACAAATATTTATTTAATGTAACGATCCATTTTTTGGCAATTAATTTCTTGCATTACGAAATGTATTACGTATGAATATTTATACTTTACACTGATGTGATTCTTAATATGGTTAAGTACTAGACCAAAAAGTCGGTACATACATAATTGGGACGTATTGAAAGGGTTCATCATTTTTAATTCAGAAAATAAAAGAACAGGGTACACCTGATGCATATTCACTGGTGAATCAAATCGATTTCTTTCATTTTGTATATGTCAATTACAATATACGTTAAACATTATTTCATTGGAGATTTTTAATCGCGCTGTACATTTAGGGACATAAAAAATGAGACAGGTACAAAGTGGTGAAATATAGTTCCAAATTTCATAGTATCGCTGAATTTCGCCGGTTTCCAAATTAAGGCTTGAAGTGGTTGTCTAGCTATGAATTCAAGAGCATTTAATGTTCACCTGTGGCAAATGCTATTTGGTTGCAACTATGTAAATTCAGTTTGTTGATTTTTTTACGTTGCAATTAAAAGTTAAATTTTTTTTAAACATAGGTACCCTTGCAATAAAATTATTCCTTTAGATACAGTCAGGTGAATATTTTGATATCGCTTGTGAATAGCAGTAAATGAAAGCGATGTATACAGTAATAAAACACATATGTATGTGAGTGCATCGTTTAAAATATAGATAAAAATTATCTTACGCATTTATTAACTTCCACCAACATAAATTTTTAAGTATACTATCCAAGAATTCCACCCACATAGATACACATTTCTTCACCTTTGTTCTGAGTAAAACACTTAATCAGCGACTCCTGTTCAACACCAATGAGCATGTACCATAAAAGATTGGATACATCAAGTATTCTATTATTTATGTACATATAAGGTACATGCAAGGTAGACCAAAAAAACGCAACGACAGTTTGAAGCTAAACGCTCTTAAAACGTTTTGAACACGCTACAGAAGCCTTAGTACACGAAAAATCTTTATAGTGTGTGTTCAACAGCCAGCGTTCCAGATTTATCTGACTCATATCTGCTGTTCTGTGGAAACGTTTCGCAAAAAGAACATTCCCCTCCCCCATCCTCTGTTTCAGCTATTAAAGCAGTGTACGTGCTTCTTTTTCTCTGGCGACAATTTCCGAAAATTCTGCCGTATACGTGGGTTAGATGCTTGATTCGCATGTGGCGACCAGGAAAAAATAATATCGCTCACGAAGCGAGACTTTGCGAAGGCACGATCCGCCCCTAAATTTAGGGGAAGTATTACTGCAGCACGAATGACATGTAAATAGCACTCTGGCCGCGCTGGTATATAAATCAAAATTAATCAGCTGCTCCAAAATGCTAAGTAACACAATGTTCAGCTCCATTTCAATTCGAAAATGCAAAATGAATAAACAGAATTTAGAAATGAATGCAATATTTAATTTACGTATATAGCTGCTTTTTGTACAACATTTCACTGTATGTTTGCGATAAAAATAATGCTGCGAGTAGAAGTCTATCAACTGTATGTTTATAGAGATCGTTCGATCGAACATGACAAAAAAATTTACGCTACCGTGCAATCTTTTGCACAATCATACAGAGATGAAGATACAATCAGTGCGTACCCAATCGATGGAAATCAACAACATTGCCGAAAAGAACACTGCTTCCTGAATTATACGAAACACGCCCGAACAAAGTAAACTAATAGTCTAATTAAAAAGTATAGCATTTCAAAAACATCGAATTTCGTACAATTACCTTTTAATTGCTCCGCACGTTCCACACAATCGGTGCTCGCGCATCAATATACTTACACGAGGAACAGTCTTTCGACTTTTCGTCACAGTAGCACCACGCCGTTTTATTCCATAACTTTCAAACAAAAGCGTCAGAGAAATATTCCATGAGAAGGCAGTGCACTATCCCCTACAAATTGTTTGAAACGTTTCGCGGTGGCGTGACGAGAATATGACGAATATGAGATTATCAGAGCGATATCGTACGGCGCGTGAGCATTGTCGCAGACCTTCAATAAAACTCATGTTATAACGTTTCGTTTACGTGTCTCTTGGCAGTACAGGCGCATCTTCGTGTCAACGAGAATACCGCAGAGGCGACAAAAGCATCGTATTCAGCGACGTCTACCGAACGTTCTATTCTTCGAAATCTTATTTAGAAGGTAACGTGACACGCTGCGATTCTGGCCCGCAATACCTCGTTCCCAGCAATCCGCCGCGGAGAAACGCCTTCCTCGCGGATTTAATACGCGGAAAGCGGCGCGATACCTACGAAATTGCATCGTCACAAAGTAGACACCGAGAGGCAGGACGTACGTACACCCTTTGTCGTTCAGACCGAGCGAATATTTGCACGTTAATGCGATTACGGAAGTCCGTTTAACGGAAAGGAATGAGCCTCGAGTGTTTCGCAATCAATGTCATCCGACGGGGGAAGCGAACAGATTTGAACGCGCAACATAGTTCTAATAGTTGGGAAAGGTTGAATGGAACGAAAGGGGAGAGTGAATGACGGAAACTAAGTTAACAAGAGATGGCAGTGACGGTATTACAGTGACTGGCGTGTAAGGATAGAACTAAGAAGAATGTTCTCATGGTTTTGGGCAAGTGGATTCCGTGTTTATAGATGTCCACAAAGTGAGAAACATGGTTCAAATGAATTGTGTGTGGCTTGACAGAAGCAATCAAATATTCCAATTGCATATATAATAATTATACGTTATTGTTTAAATGGACAATAAAATTGCATGTGATTTGTATGTAAGTGGCGTGTTTTATACAGAGCTCCACGTAACTGTCGCCACTAAATTTGAGGGATTTTCTTAAACTAACGTAGTTAATTTAACTAACTTAAATTAAACTGTATTTAAGTCTGCATAATTTCTGTTTATACGAATTGTTTGCCTACATTTTATTTGCGGGTATAAATGTCAACTTTCCTTGTTTCTTATTAATGTTTATTATTAGTACAAACTGTAGCAAATGCAACGACTGTAATTGCACAACAAATCTCGAAATGAAGAATGCATAACTTACTTAAGTCACTTTGATAATCACCAGGTAATATCTGAATCGGCGAATTTATAAATCAACAAATTCATCAGCCAAATGCAATAATTAATCAAATTAATTCACAGTTCGTACAATTTAGATTACCTCTACACCTCTAATTCAAACCTATTCAAAGTAAGGACACCGTGCACGATAATGTCCAACCAGGTACCTTGTTTACAGATACGTATTCGTCGCAAAGGCCTGCGCGAAGTGGACGGTATCATAGAAAATAATAACGCGACCAGCCCCTTGCGTTTCTCTATCTGGTCGTTAAGAGAAATAACTCAGCGGGGTTCTTCAACAGAAGCAGCGGGGACAATGTCGCGTGAAACACGCACCAGAGGTTCACGCGACTCCTTCTGGATTTGCAGACCGAACGTCTGGTGGATTTTCTCAATTTACGCGCGAACAAGGTGGACACGAATGCGGGTGAACGGTTTCGTACGCGGTGCAACATCTATCGCATGAATGTCCTGTCTAACGCCAGGGGGAAAAAAAACATGTAAAATATTTCACGGATCTGAATTTCACAAACCACCGTGAGGTAGAGCCTGTCCATGGGTTTTGATTGCCATAGAGCTGCACGTCGAGTGCATTGCGAGGCCAGTGGAACAACGTAAACAGCCGCTGGGTAGTCGCTGTCGACGAAACGGAAATGTTTGAGGGGATTTTTGGGAAAAATTACACACCGTCGTCGATATTTTCGAGTTAGCCTAGGAAAGTATTTTTGTTTTAAGCCCTCTGGGTTGGCAGGTGCTTTTTTTTTGATGGACCTAAAAACCTTCGACTCCTATTGGTTTTGGTACCAGTTAACAAAACCGCTGATGGGTTTTCTTAAATTGAAATTCGCCACGTACGTAATTGAGGTGTATTTAGTGTAGGATGATTTATAATGCGTTGTTGTTGAGCTATTATGAAGTTTAATCCGACCAAACGTCTCCGACCTCTCGAAAGGGACCTATGTTGAAATTTCTAAGTGTCATATGTGTACAGTTTTTGAACAAAGGTAACTGAGGTCTTTATGTTGAGGAGACGTTGATATCTTTTTGAAGTGTAGCAGATAATACTTTGATAAAGGTCTACTCATACGTCAATGACTTGTACAAATTTGTAATTATTAGACAGATTGTTGAGTACCTACAGAAGTTGAACTGTCACCAGCTTGAAACAGGACCCAAATTACAAGATTCTGTCGTATAAGTAACAGTAGCTTATAGTCATGGTATAGTGGGTAAGGATCTATGGGAAGACACCAATTGACCGTAAGACGTTAAGGGAAAACAGACGCTCGTAGCCAGACAGTCGAAGTTTTAATAATAGTTCAGTTCCTATGTAGATAATACAATACTTGTATGATTTTGCACATTTTAATAACACATTTTATTATAACCGTAGTATGTTTTTGATTACAATAAGGCACAATTTATTTAACTGTCCCATATTTTCCACAAATTATTTCGCACAGTCAAATCATTTCTTCTATTCCTTCTATTAATTCCTGCATATGCATTTCCGTGAGAAAATGCAGCTGTCCTGCCCCACACCTATAATTAAATGCACATGCTTCCAGAAAACAGCTCCAACAGGAATGTACATCTGTTTCACTCAGTCAGTAATGCAGAAACTTGAGTTACATTAACTCTGGTGTGCTCCAATTTGTTTGGGGAATGAATTTTCTTTTAACCGTTTCAGAATAGATATCTCTTAGTATTTATTTATAATTTGATAAAACTGCAATTTCATTCAAATATTATGCAACCGTAATAAAGCATTCAAATTAACATTTCATTACAAATATTATTCTATTCCAACGAGCTAGGAAACATATGTTCTCCCCTTAAAATAAATTGACGAGCACATTGAAAATCAATCAATTACACACATGGTGCTCGATGCCCGTTCATTTTAAAGCATCACATTGATTTTACCTCCTCTGAACTTGAAGCGTACGTAGTGACACGACATGATGCCAGAGAAGAGCAGTTAGGGGTGCAATAGTTTCACGGTGTCCGGTTATCAAAGGGCTGTAAACCGATCCACGAGATCCACGATGAAGTCAGATCTGGTTACTCTGATATTAAATTCTCCTTTAAAACCTTACGCCTGCCGGGCGTTGCACCTACCTGCGGCGTTAATTTCAAAATTATTTACCTTGTACCACCACGATCGTGACGGCAAACCCCAAACAAATATTACACGGCAAATAACATAAATGCGTATGGAAGTAAATACTGTGCTTGCATGCCAAAATTGATTTAAATGCTTTCGAGCTGAAACACGAAAGAAAAAAAAAGAAAGAATAAAATGGCCGGGCGACTCCGCCTTTCAATTACACCAACCCATGCATCCGTCAAGCACGTGTGAACGAGGCACGATTTATTCGCATGACGAAAAACGAGAAGAAGATTGCAACGCAATTTGGCAAACTTCTACCACGTCGCGAGAAGTCCTTGCGCCCCGTACAGTCAGACGAGAGACGATGCACGCGTACTTCCATTTCCGTGCTGGCTCGCAACTAGAATCCGAGCCTGTGCATTAATTCCAGTCCTAAATATCATGATAGCGTGCCCCAGCCAGGAATTCCGAAAGCGAAATGTTAAGGGGGCCTGGATTCGCAGCGAATGAACGGGGCGAAATGGCGAGGCGCAAACGAACGTGAAAGAAGACGGAAGAAGGAACAGGCACGCTCGCCGCATTACTTTGTACAAATAACGCACGCCGTTGTAATTTGCGAAATTCCCGTTATTTTACATTTTAAACTAGAAAATAAAACGGCCTGGCTGGCGGCTGCTTATCCACCCGGCTGGATCTCGATGCTATCGCCCCCAGTCACGCTTACCCTGCTGCAAGCAAGTCGAGCACGACTGCTCTGAAAATTACTATACTACCGTACGTGGCGTGAGTGTTATTATTTTCTTTTTTTTTCTTCTCTTTCGCCCCTACACCGTCGCTCCACGCATGCCACCCCAGTCGCGTGTCCTCGCTTCCCTTCTCTCTGTTTCCGCGTTCGATCTCAACTGTTTCGTGGAACGCGAAGATTTCAAATAGATAACGAAACGGGAGACGCGTATGCCCGCGCGAATCTTCGAAACTTATCAGCCACCCCCGCGGGTTTCCCACTTTATCAACGTAGGGGCGTCGCGACGCTGAAATTCACCCCGAAAAAGCGACCATTGGCGTCATCTCGCGGACGTATCTCGAACTACGAATTCTATCCCCCTCGTCGGAGGGGCTTTAGGGGTGATTTTATATCGTGCACGGTAGGGGGTGGGGGAGAATCAAGTGGGGGTTGTCTGTACAAGTCCATGTTACACTCGTCGGAACTTTTCTCTACATTGAACGAGTATTAATGGTATTGTTACGATAATTCGATATTGATAAGTATCATGCAGCGAGGAAATGTTTGAACATATTCATCGCGTAGTAATATTCTGTCATGCCTCAATGATTTTTAGCTCGCACGATTTACGGAAATTTTTGATACTCTATGTCAGGGAATAGATTAATTCTCTGCTTGTAGTTCGTATTACGAATTACACGTAATACTCGCGATACTGTGAGCAGATTCGACAAATTAATTAGAATTATAACTATATTGATTTATCGTCAATTTGCACAGCTTCGGTTCTTAAAAATTATACGCAAATTGATTTAGCATCCGCATGCATTCGATATGGCGATCACAGTAGCTTACAACTTATTGCATGACGGTTATAATGTGTTTAATAATTTTGTATCGCCACGAAGGTGTCGTGGAGCATGTAAAAAAATTTGCCTCGTGCAGAATGGGCTAACTACCCGCTTCCCCACCACGATTGTCGAAGAACCGGTGGGGGTGAATCGATACAGCTACGATACAACGACTAAAGTCTCGAAACTCGAAATAGGAATGCGCACGCACCCCCTTCTATCGGCGCTCTATCGAGCCTTGAAACAATATAACAGCCAGCGAATCATTTCGTCGCGAAGAGGTGGCTCTTTCAACTCCATTCGCGTATAACGCGTATATTTTGCCTGTTACCAAACGTCATTTGCAACCAGATCGTAAGTGTTTCGTTTCGAACCCCTATTGCGGGGCCAGGTGTTAACGGAGTGTTACAGCTGCTAAGACGTAGTGGTATACACGTATGGGTTCTTTACATAGTTACGTTCATTCACGGGATCTACTCATTCACCAGTATGAGAAGTACATACGTAAATACGAAGTAGTTATGCACGTTCATGGTTAACGTACTCTGGAAATGTTAAACAGCTGTTTAACATATGGTCTAACATAAATTCTGTATTATTATTTGCGATTAGAAATATGGTAAACTGCTTCTCGGTTTATAAAAAATGTAGAAACAAACATGGTCTTTCTTTTGTTTTTGAAATACAGTTTTGGACAATTGTACTTCATATCTGGAACTTTGTGTAAAGTTTTAACAATTGCAGACGCATAAAGAGGAATAGCAAAACACGTCTAAATAATTTTGCTACATTTGTTACTGTGGATCCTAAAAATTATTCTGCGAAATGTCATAAATATTTTAACAGTCGTTTATAGAAAATATACGAGTTTTTAAATTTTTGAATCGAATGAAATTAATAACGTGCTTAGAGTTTACTGCACTTGTAAAATAGAGACGAATTTATAAAACATAATACCTCCTATTCAGTAAAGAGTACATTCCACGAGGCTTAAAGTAGGATTTTATTATAACTTCCTGCAACTAAAATTGCAGATCCCGGGAGACTACGAAATTGTGAATCTCAATTACACGGTACACTTTTGTTCTACAAATACATTAGCTTGAAAAAATGCTTCTCTTTACATATAGAAAATATTGCACCTCAAGCTACCCCATAAAAATTGCATTTAACTCGTGCATGCCCCCCCAGCAGAAGAGCTTTTAACTAATATATCCGTTAGCTTGTACCCCAAGAATTAATCAAATCGAAAACGAAGAACCAAGAATATCAATCCCGCTTAATTGCGAATTAAGCTCCATGCAACAACGTTGAATCGATACTGCCATGCAATAAATGAATCCTTTCATTGTCACACGTACAAGGGCAAGCGTTTCCGAGGAAGGGGGTTGTACTACACACAGGAGACACGGTTCGAAAGCAAAATCGCGGATCCTGGAATCGGTGAAACAGGAGAATAGACAGAGGAATCCCAGGGGAGCCGTAACCGGAAAGCTGACCCTCGCGTGTTCGCGGTACTTGCTTAAAGTGTCAGCTCGGTGCATCGATACAAGTTCGAGATGCATGGTCCTCCGGAACGGCGATCGAGATTTAAGGCCCGATGTTGACCGTACGGTACACCGCACCAGGTATAAAACGCCGCCCACCGTACGTGTATCGATTGATCGTCGTATCGTCCTGGATCGATCGACTTTTCACGGGGTGGCCTGGCGGGACAGGGTAAAAGGGGTTGATGAGGAGCACCTATGGGTAGTATGTCGGTGCACATCGTATAACGTACGCGGTACGCTGAAGGGGTGAGAGACAGATTAATGTGACCCCGTCACCGTTCGAACAAAGCTTCGCACAATGGCCGCACACCGGGGACACTGGACGGCCGGATTGCGGGGGACGGTGGTTCGATGTTACGGGGGTGAGGGCCCGAGGGCACAGAAGGAAGGGGCTTGACTGCACTGGATATATTACCCGCCACTCGCGGCTATCACCAATGAGATTCAATGCGCGATCACGTACGTCCGCCACGATGCCTGCAAAAGTGTTGTCCGTTTTGTCCCCCAGCCCTTCAACCCTACGCGTTTCTACTCCACTTTGACGTTTCGTACTTGGACATCGCTGTTGATACTTCATTCGATTGCCGCCTTATAATTCTTTCATTTAATCCATAGCCCTTACCGGTGTACACTTTTCTCCCTCTTAACACATTGTACACTTTATTCGAGCTTCTTTTATTTCAGTCTGATTTAAGACGTTTGGGTTAGATAGTCGGATACATCGAAATGGTTCTATTGTTTTGAAGAATTTTTCGATTGCGATTTAAGACTTTCACTGTCTTGTTTGACGCGTGTGGTAAAATTGTGGTATTGCAAGTTACTGTTTATTTTATTCTGGCTATTTACTCAAAATTTGTATCGCACTCTGGATACCTATTTTAGCAGATTTTTAAGTAGTACATTCTGCTACATTGTTGTACAAGGAGATTTCAAAGGGGCTTGTGTATATCAAATATGGGTCTGACGGTAATATTTTCTCTTTAAACGCGGCGTAATGTCAGTCATCAAATGTGAAAACAATGAATATTTTTGGATGTTTGCGACTGTGAATGTATGGCCTTTGTGAACTTCAACCGAAGTTCATCGAGAACTATAAATTCATATAGTATTTCAACACCCGTGACCTGAGAACGCTTGTCGATTTTCACGCTGTGATAGTCTTTCAGTACGCAGATTTTTTGATTGCATGGGAATTCTATAGACATTCGATAAAGAGGGAATGGGGTGACCACACCTCCAGAGGGTGGGTTCCATTGCGCGCGCATAGTAACCTTCGTTCCTATCAGAGAAGTTTCCTATATTGTGGGATTGGAAGTTTTATGAGAAATCAAGCCGGTGTAAGTGTGATATAATTAACAAGGGATATTATATATTTATTAAACAGTTACTACACTAGTTTATGTATGCTGCTCTACACAGTTCTTCTGCACTCTGTGTACATTCCCATTCATTCCTACAGTCATTCCCTTTCCTCTCTCTCATTCGTATGCTTAAAGCTAACGGTAATCCTAAAACATAGAAAATAGGGGACACGATTCTGCACGCTTCTAATTGGGCGCTACGCACACCCGCAATATTTGTTCATATTCAGCCAACAGCTAGCACGAAAGGCACGTTCAACGAGAACAATATTTTCAAAAATAGCTTCCACTCTATATGGCGATTAATAAATTCAAGTTGAGCGGAACGGTATGTTTTCATGTAACAGAATCAACCGTCTATGTAAAATATCATTTCGAGTTTTATGTTACAGTTAGAAGATCCTTTAAATATATCATTCTATACTACAGTGTGTACGATTGATTAGACATTTAATGTTTATTAGCATTTAATTCGCAACTCCATTTTTTAAATTTCTTCGAACTCCAGAAATTTGATACTATTGATATTGGTTTCAGACTATGTTTTGTTTGATGTATTTTATTTTACTCTTTCCATTTAAGCTTTCGCCAGATTTAATGTTTTACGACAGCAGCTGTTCTTGTTAATTGTTTTATTCTTCTTAATAATTTAAAAGACTGTAATATATTGCACAAGAGGATCGCTTGTGTAAGAAATAAACAAATGTATCATAGATCTCGTTCTGAGTATTTCTGTATGCCGTTGCAGCAATTGAAAATTTGGCTAATGTTAAAATGATAATCTTGAAATGAAGGGAACGTTTCAACGAACACATTTTTCTTATTTATCGTAAATCTACAATGACATAAAGATAATGATATTTTATATCTATCCGCTATCTGAAATTTTTAAGAAACACCACGTGTTACATAATATCTGTTGAAGTAGTAACAAAAGTGTAAAAGTTTCCTCAGAGCAGCCACTCTAACAGCTTATCCTTTATGTAATATAAAAGAAAACAAAGAAACAATTGCAACTATCTATTTACTTCTAATCAAGCCATCTAATTCACGGCCATACATCTTTCTAATAGTCCACCCATAAACTTCTAAATCCTGAAAAAGAACTTTCAATTAAAATGTATTATACGTTCCGCAAACACGTATACTTCTAATGAAGCTCGATTGGCTTTCGACTGTCAAACTAATCCAACCTAAACAGCGTCCAATACCCGCTATCTCCAGAAGAAAAATCCCCAATTAATCTGTTCCGCTAACAACCATTTTCCAAGGCATCGAAAGGAAAACAATGTCTAAATAAAACCTGGTTGCTCGATACACGTTCTCGATAATTTCTTACAGATAGGTCAACGGGGTGCCCGAAGGAGGATATCTACGCTGGTTAATGCAGCAGCATCTGCGCGCAACAAAACGAGCTCTACGTGAAGATCCGGCCGTGGGAGATCGATATATCCGGCCGTAATCGTTTTTTCACGGAGATAAAGGGGACAGGCCGGTGTACACGGTCTGTATTTTCACGGAGACTCCATTAAATCACTGGAAAATCTGTTCCACGGTGAATGCCATGGCTGCCACGGCGCTGCAGAATAAAGAGGGGCTTATTATAAGCGACGGTAATTCTCGAATAAATAACCGCGAGCTTGCGCGAAGATCGGGAAGGGGTGGCTTGTAGTAAAGCGGCGTGGAAGAAGGTGAAAGAGAGGGATAGGTGGTAGGAGGAAGTCGCTGTGAAGACGAAGGAAAAGGAGCCAGGATCGTAGGTGGCTGATTTATTTCGGCGCCGCAAAGATCTGGATCCGCGTACGTGCCCCGTGCCTCAAATTACCAACTTATAAACTCTCGTTCCCGCTCTCGTCCTCTCTTCCCTCTCATTTTCTCCTCCTTCGTTTCACCAACACCCTATCCCCCGCTACACGAGCCTTCCTTCTTTCCACCCTCTTCGCTCTCCCGTTCTCTCTTTCTCGACAGGATTCTCTATACATCACCCTATTCATCGGCCAGGAGAAGGCAGGAAAGTAATGCGTTGCCTCGTCGGTTCGTTGACGAATTGAGAAGGGTCAGATTGTGCCTCCGGGATAATCTGAGATATTTATAGAAAACGCGGCCTACCTTGGTGCACTGGATCGTCGCCAGTCATCGTGAGAGGGCGATTTATAGGACCTCCGTAACGTCTTACCTGAAAGCAGATTACACGTGATTAGTTCAGTGACAGATTCCACGAGATGGAGAGGACTGTGTTATTTAAAGAAATTGTTTGCTCGTAAATACAGATACTTTGGATGTGGCAGGTGTCGATCCTTTTTATACGATTATACGGGTCTTGGTTAAGAAGGTATTATTAATAGATCGTATCCTCAGATTATTCTATACAACGAGTTACGAGTATGCGAGTCGCTGAAGAATTATGCGACAGTTATCTGTTTGGAATTGCTTTTTCGTTAAATTTCTTTCCATGAGAATTGATAGGGATGCATTGAATTATTTCTTTGTTAGGTCATTTTTTATGGGTACCCGCTTATCGCCAAAAAAATGAATGGGTGACATTAACAAGGTTTACATAACATAACAATAAGCAGTAAGTTAGTATCAGCTTTGCCACGGAATCAGAAATGTTAATTTAGATTAACTCGTACGCATGTTGAACTTTCTCTTAAGCGTAGTTGCAGCTAATTACGTATGGCAGAGCAAATAATTAGTATAATAGAAGCAGCATGCTTTTCCAAGCACAGAGGCATCAAACTAAATTACAACAGTATTTCAACACTATTTCAGAAACTAATCGTGCCCGAAGTTACTAATCTGTCACCGTATTGACCAAACATAAAACAGCATTGTTATTTCACGTGATATAATACTTACAATTAGCTATGTTTAGAAGTTAAACTAACCGAGTGTTTTATTAATTAGTTTCACTTGCAAGAACATTTCAACAAAAGATCAATATTCATTCCAAACAGCTGTTAGTCGCTGCTCTCGTGATGTATCTTGCAGAATCATAACGAAGTTCATAGTGCAGAAAGCAGAAAGAGAAAGTCAGAAAGATGTAACGTAATTAAAGGTAAAGGGTGGCAGGGACAAGTCCAGCAAAATCAATGTTTTCTTTTGCGGCAGCGTTAGCGCATTTAATTTATCTGACGATAATGGGGTGACGACGATATGGTGAAGAGGAGTAGAAGGCCGACCAAGCGAGGGGACACCGTCCCTTATTAAAATTCATTAATTTCGCCCATCTATGAAAGTTTCATTTTCATGCAAATCCAAGGAATAATCCGGCGGGAAAAGAACCAAATCGGATGACTTTGGAAGAGTTGCGGGGTCCCTGCAAAAATTTGTCCGCGGCTCAGAGACAAACACGGCAGACAGTAAAAATGTTCGATAATAAGGGTAACCTGTATACGATAAGCATATTTTAAAGGGAGCACTCCGCCGTCTCGATTTCTTTGATGCAGAATCGTTTTGATAAATCACTGCTTGTATATGTATGTACATTTATTCACTCCCTATCGAATCTACTTACGTTCCCTTCTGTTTATAAAAATGAAAAGCAATTTTCTTGGATCATGCATGAAACGGTAGCGTAAATGTAGATTCTACTGACACACTTACGCTAAACTTGGCACACTTTATCTACGTGTACATTATTATTTAAGAACAGCTTAATGTTAACGAAGTTTATTTATTAGGTACCGTTGTATTACTTTCTCTCACTCACGTATCACGAATTTCAAAATAAGCACATAAGAACACCTGGTATTGAAATAGTTCTTGCTAACCCTGCCACGGAATTCGTGAATATAGCCAGATTAAACCAATACAGTGTATTCGAAAATTATTTATTCTGGGTCTCCCATGCAGCAGTTCCAGCATCGCAGTAATAAATCAGAAAAGTATCTACAATCCAGTCACGATGATGCATCCAGAGGAACCCAGTTCCCCACATAAATATTACACGATCCATAATTCACTTAACATCAATGCAACTGTTTCATCCTAATCTGCTGCTCAACTCCGTCGCGTCGCGGTTCTAACCGATTCCCATTCCAGCGGTGCGTCACTAAATCAAGCACGCCAGCCACGGACGAATAATCCGTAAACTGTGCCGGTATTAATTCGTTTAAACAGTAAATACGTCGTATTACAGGGCACGCTCGATCAGGATTGATCGGCTCTAGAAGCGGGCCAGCTTCCGAACAAATGGACGTGACAGAAATCTGGCGGTGTGTGCAATGAGCGATCGCGTGTTCCCAACGGTAACCTCAGAAGGAGCAAAATTTTCCGACCGACAGCCACGTCAAAGCGATTTGTCGTTGGGCTTCCGGAGAGAAATGCGAGCCGCTTCCCCTGTCCGTAGTCGGAACGACCATTTCCTATGTCTCGAGAGTCGCCCTCGCCTCACGTTTCTCCGTCTCAGCTGCTTCTGTACAGCCTCCGCCACTAACCGAACTCCAACTGCCCCTCGTCCTTCGTCCCTCCGCTGTTCTATCTATCGGTTGTTATTTATTTAGAACGAGCGGATAAATGGCGGACCGGCGATACTGAAGGAAAACCGTGCCAACCGTCCGGCGCATGCACAACCTTTTCGACGATACACACGCCGCAGGTGACGGCTTATCGCGTTCATGCAACATTAGGCTTCTGCGTTATTTACCGAATCCTCGGTGCTCCCTTTTTTTCCATTCTTCCTTCCTCGACCTCCCTTTCCATTACCCCCTCAGCACACATTTTGCGGCCGGAGGTAAATCTGCAACGAACGTGGCGTTCCACGTTTGTCCTGTTTATCTCCGGGCTTCTTGCGGAATTCTTTTTCTCCGAGGAGCTGCGGATTTTCAGCCTCCGAATTGTCGCCAAGGTTTTACCGGAGTAATATATTATGTCGTTCGCGGTGTGGACGTTTTAAATCGTTCTTTATCGATCTTTTGGTACGATAGCTTCGTTCTATTCAATTTTCGTGGTTTATACCAAATTGTTGCGTCCAGTGCGTTTAATAATTAATTAGAGAGTCATTTTACTTGGAAGGGACATCGGTTAAATGAAATCGTCATATGAGACAGTTCTTAGAATAATACTTTGTTATCTGCAATTATAAATATCTGAAGGGTGAAAGCACCCTTCTAAATTGGGGATCGATAACATATTTTTCTCTGTATTTGAGAAATGATTGAAAGTATAAAAAGATTTGTTTAAACAAAGTTTGCAAATATTTTAAAAAATATGTTAAAAATTATTAATTTCTCTTGCTGTTTTTCTTTAAATGATACTAGAAAACCAAGTTAATTAATTATTACGAAGAATGTACTGAATAAAGTCGCATCAAAATGTCTCCAACAATGGAAATCAGTATCTTCCAGCTTCCCCGCAAAATAATCGAAGCGATTATGCATGTGCGTAAGTCTGCCCAACTAGTGGCAGCTGAGGACGCTGCTACTTAAGAATTAACCAGACCGGTATATTCGCGCATTATCATACTCATTAAAGACGAAACGAAGCAACGTAGGTTCCCGGCACATGTATTTCGAAAACTTTCACACGGACGCGACACACGCGCGCACATTTCCCCATGCAACAGCGTTTAACGCGACTCCCCAAGACATTTTACGTCCTACATACTTTTCAGTTCAGCCTCTGTTAAGTTGGTTTAAAAGTTTTCTCGCCTTCGCGCCGCGGAAACACGGCTAACGATTATCACGAATAAAGCGCATTGAAGACTTTCCTCGCGGCTTTCTTTCCGTGCACATCAAAGGGACGCTTTTAATCATGCTCGAGGCCAACTTCCTGTTCGCACGGGCGCACGCTTCACCCAGTAGGTGCAGAACGTTCGCGTACCCGTGTTTGCGTACTATTTTGTCATTAAGTGCTCGGGAGATCGCGCGGCGATCAAAGCTCACAGTGGTGAAATGCAATTTGGTTTGCATATTTCGTGCTGAAATCGATTCTTGCCGCAACAGGGGCGAACACTCGTACTCTGGCTTTCTGCCCCGACGGTTATGTTAATGCGGGTAACGAAGATAACACAACTGCGTGCGCCATGTGGGGCGTGTGGCTGGATATATCTTTCGACCGGCTTTTTCTTTTCCCTTATTCTCTGTGCACCGTCCTTCAGGTCGTCTCGTCTAGGAGCGACGACGAACGGCGCGCATAAAAATATGCGGACCTTCGAACCGGCATGAGTTCACTGCATAATCATGCAGTCAATGAGCGCGAACGAGCTAACCAGGCGAAAAAGGAGAGCGAGGGAAAAATTTATGGGCTCGCGTATCGGGCTTGATGGTATTCCAGCGCCACGCGCGGGATCTCTTCGATTCGTCTTCTGTGCGGCTCTCGAACGATGGACGATTTTGTTTAAAGTACAGGCTCGGATTTTCGGCGGAATTTATGAGGGAATCGTGAGAACGATTTCTGGCGTGAACGTGAGACTAACTGGTAACGTATATATAACAGTATGTTTTACTGATTTGTTTTGATTAGAATGAAATTATATTTGGCACCCTTCGAATAATATTGATTTGAACGACGAACGGGGGTGTGTTAAGTAGTATGGGGAAAAATTGTTTAAAATGTATATACAATCGCAGAAACAAATTTGTGAAAGGATGGATTAATAACACTTTAATACTTCATTTAAGACTGAATCGGAAGATTTATTCTGAAGAAATTATATTACTTTTGAAAGAACAAGTTGAGCTTCAGTACATTTCGACCACGAAGTAAATAAATAAATGGCAAACCGTATTTTATAATATGTTCATGTAATAGGTAATGTTCCATTAATTTATTGTATTGTAGGCGCAATAGACGTCAAATAAATTTTATTGTCTAATCCTCCCCGTAGTGCAGTGACATTTACTTGCCTAATTTTGTTTTATGATAGTATAGAGGAAGTATTGGCCCGTTAGACGCAAATATTTACTTTGCCTCGCGAAGTGTATTCTCTGTTGTCCATCTTCGCAGTACTGTTAGCGATAACACAGCCTTTCTGTTTCTCTCTCCGCAATTGTATTCAAGTATGCGAGCCCTGTTTGTATGGAATACACGAGAGACAGGAAGGGATGTATCTTTTGATGTAAGGAAAGATCAAGAAGCATCAGCTACTATATTTTCTTTTGCATGAAATTCATAAAGCTGCATTCGTCTTGGGGAATACAATATTATTATTAATAATATGAATATAAGATTTTTAGTTGAATACTTCATTTAATTGAGAGGTCAGTTTTTTTAAATATCTTACCTGCTCAGTGATATATTTAGCTTTCAGACATTTGAGAGATTTTCTTTGATACGTTTGCTTTCAATAATGTTTCTTTTTTATTGGCAAATTAAAGAAAAATGATAAGCAAAGTTACTTATTGTTTCAATGTTTTTGATTTTCTGATGTTTCCTGATGTTAAAGCAATTAAATTGTCGATTTTATTACTGAATAATAATATTAGAAAAATTCTTTCTCAGTTCGCACAAAATGTTAATCACGTCGTTCTTCAATTTTACTGTGCAATGTTCTCAAAATCTGGCCTTCCAAATAAACACATTTATAATCAATCAAGCATTTCGCTGACATCAAATATGCCTCTAATGCAGTGATGAGCAAACTTCGGCCGGCAGGCCACATTTGCCCCTCTGAACACAGGCCTGCGGCCCGCCAGAACGTGTGACATGCGGGACACGCGTGATTATTGAACAACGTTAATATGTGTATGATAAAAAAAATAGAAGAGAATTTTGCTATAAATTAAATATAAAATGGCCAATTTGCGTCTTAAACGCAATCGCGCAAACTCAACGCAAATCGCGTAATGGAGTAGATTTAAACTGTTGGCCCACTGCGAGCCAAAGCTTGCTCACCACTGCCCTAATGTACTTAATACAAAAATGTTCACATCAATCCAATTTACAATTCTATCCACGATATGTTATACAAGAAATTTCGGTCAAAATGTTTTGTTTTTTTAATCCCGTGCTCCCTTACGGTGTTCATGTACCCCTATGCACAATACGTTGCCTGCCTGTATATGCTGTTCGATTTCGCGAAAGTCGTAGGTGGTCGCAGGCAGAAGACAGGTCGATATAGCAGAGACTGTAACTCTTATCGCGAGGAAGCCGGCGACGGAAGAAGAAACATCCCTCGTAAATATAGAAGGTATAAAAGCTACCCTTTTGATGGAGTGGGCTTTTAAGGGTCGGCCTGGTATCGGACCGTTCGTTCACCGTAGGATGACCAGAAGGATCGAATGGAGAGGTCGAGGGGTGAGCGGCCTGTGGACGTAGGATATCAAGCGTGCTTAACGACCATCGCTTTACGGGTTTCGTATTTTGTTTAAAATCTAACCATAAAGTGACCATCGTTCCCGACCGTACTGTGGCATTAACCATTACTAGTACTAAGGCCATATTGCAGTTTGTCAACGACGCAAAGCATAAGACGTCCGGGAGCAGGTGGAAATCATTTGTTTCGAAGTATCATTCTGATTGCCTTTTTTTTGTCGAGAACACAGTCCTAAAAGATTTACTTGCACGCCATATAAATGTCCTTCAGTAATTGATACTATGGGAACAAATTCTTTTGGTGTAGTTAATTTAATTTGATTCAACTTTGTGGTTTCAGTTATGATACTGGGTTTATAAGACTCGGATCTCGTAATTGCAGACAAATATCTATCAATAATTGAAAAGAAACGAATTTTGTAACTATTGATGCCAATAAACTGATTTCTTCCATATAGGTAATTAATATTAATTACACAATTGTCCTTATGCAAAAATTGCCCTTGTACGGTATGCCAAATAAATAAACTTTTTTGAAACAAGCATCCAAAAGGTACTTTTTTCTTAAAGTACTACATATGTATTAACAGAAGCCTCTCAAATTTTTACTTAGAAATGTTAAAAAATCAACCAAATTTTGTCACGAAAGTTAATTTTCAATAATTTTATCAACATGATATTACGAAATTTGTTAATCTCCACTACCCAGAAGATATTCTATAATGCTCAAACTTTGCATCTAATTTTTTTTGATTCAACATCACTATTATTTTGTCTACAACAGCTGATTGAACATTAAACTGTACGACGGCCGAGCATTAAATGAGTATGGAATATTATTAAATCATGAGACGTGGCTTTTAACTAGACGTAATTAATACTACGTTTGATTTGCTGTAAAATTAAGACTAATTTTGTTGGTAGTTTGTATGTAGTATAATTTGTAGTATTGCATACATTAATTTTGTTACCATTTTTCGATCTTTCATAATTACTCAACTGTGCATTTGAAATTGCGAGAAACAAGTTGTAACTCCTGGGACTATTTATTTATTACATTTGCATTTGTTTAATCCCTGAGAATTCGTACCATTTTACAATATCTTATCCAATCAATTAAAGCAGAACTGAACCTACGGAAAATAATTTGAGGATATGAATAGTAAAGCAACGATGGCAACTGTATATTAGCGCGAAAGAATGAAAAAACGCATCAGGAAGAAGATCCTTCCTTCCGTTCGTAAAGTGTACCATCTGCGCTTTAAAGCTTTACATGCACATGGCCACTCGACGTATTCGTTCGAACGGATATTTATGCGGAGAGAAAGGTACCACAGCTGTTCCCATTTTCATTCAACGTATATATTCGCGTATTTGTCTCGTGAAACGATTTCTGCAGATAGTGTATGATGATAGAAAGCATCATCGAAATTCAGGAGGAAGCGTCACAAGGTATTCCCATTTCCGGCGCGCTTTCCCGGTCATATGGTATCGCGTGTCTTCGTGTTTGCCTAAGGATATCAACGAGACGATAGAGCTGTGCTCACCTGGGGTGAATAACTTATGTTTATTCGCATGAATTCTCATATTCGCCACCAGTTAAAGACCCAAGGTTCGATCGAAAGGGAACTCAATGTTTCGAATCACGTTTCTCGCGCGACGCTCTACAAAAATCCCACACTGTAACTTTGTTCTTCGAACAATAATTCCAAATTCTCTTTGAATATTTAATGTTACACGAACTTACACCGAACGACGTCACACCCGATTGCGGTTAACCCTCTTAGTACCGAGCGATTTTAAACGGTCCTACCAGAAATACCCGGCTAAATGCGGTTTTGAAGACATTTCTTAAAGTTATCATATCTTTCCTAAAAGTAAAGATCAATCTCCACATTTTTTTTGTTACTTTATTAGAAAATCTATGTAGTTTTGTGTAAAAGATAGAACAAAATTATTTTCCATAAGTATACGTTTGTAATTATAATAGTTGGGTTCACCTTCTTCTACACCCACTTCAGCCCATTGCCCATTCGTTGCATGTATCTATTTCTTCTTCACTTTCGCCTGATAAAATAATTGGACGATTTCTCAATTATGGAACTATTATGCTTTCGTCAGTTTCACTTGAATTTATAATTCTACGATCCCTAACTGTTGGAAGAACTATGTTTTTAATGTAACAACGTATTTTATAAAAATAAAGTGTGTTTAGATGTGTTAAATTTCTGTTGAAAACAAGGTATTTCTCGCGAGTCCCGCAAAGCCGATATATATTTCGGCTCGTGGATAGTAAGAGGGTTAAATAAGTTCGAATACCGAATGAAAAAAATACTATTTCGTTATTATTCACGATCTTCACTCAGTATTTGCTATTTATTTTTCATATATTTCGTGTAGCAAATGATGTAATACCATTTAACCTACCCTCTGTTGCAAATTATTCATTATATGGTATAAATAATTGTTATTTGCGCCAAATTCAATTGCTTTATTGTACGCCTATTCTATCCTTTACAAATATTAAAAAAGAAACGAACACCGGACCGAGATCCGCAGGATTCTATAATTCCAGTTGTATCACCTCCTAGGTTATAAGAAAAACATTTCGTTAATACACCAGACGTATCGTAAATGCGAGAGACGGACGCCTATCGAATCGGACACACCGGCGGGACATTATATTTTTGGAAAGCAACCAGCCACTACGGAGCTTACGGCGGCCATAAAGCTGTTTTATTTCTGCGGAGCGGTTTTAAAATTCCACCCCTGAAATGGCGTTCGCAAGGTGTGGGTAGAGCACAGGGGGAAAGGATCGAAGAGACAGCGAAAAGAGACGACGACTTCAGGGGACGAACTAACGTATATAGGCTCGAATAAAAAATATAAATGTTGGCTATCCCTCTAGTTGTGAATTCGAGAGGGTTGCACGTTCATACATATGGGGCCAATTTAGAAAAATTATTCAGAAGCCAGACGATCCTGCCTATATTCCGTTCATATCCCACGAAATCATCGTAAACGTGTATCATTGTCGAAGGATTTGAGGGATTTCGAGAAGAACACGGTCGAAAGATTGGTTGGGCGGTAAATAGGAATCGATTATTCGGTTCTTCGGATGATTTGGACACTGGGGTCTAGTATGTAGTTCAATAACTTCATGTAATATCATTTAATCGCTTACGCGAAGCTAACACATTCATTCGTTTGCAGAATATAATTTTGTTTAGTATAGAAGCAGCCAAGAAAGTTCAGTAAAGAAATACTTAACGAATACTAAGGAAAGATATACATCTTAAGTTAACAAAGTATAAAGGTAGTGACATTATTCTTAAAACTTGAAAACATGTGAACAAATCTATGAGTATACGTTCATATTAAGTAAAAATTGATTAAAGCTTCAGTTTGTAACTATATTTATTGAACTTGGAATAATATCTAAGTGAATAATTATTTAATTATATTTCATTTTATATTAAAGTTTCTCCCGCTAACGTTTGCCTATTATGTATTTATCATAACAACTGTCGCGCGAATATCACTCTATACTACTGCAAATGTTCAAAGAGGCAGGTTCGCAACTAGAAATATGTGACCATGTTGATGTCAAACGGCGCCCAAGAGAAATACCCGTGAAATCATTCTGCTGCAAACCGGTCAACTGTATCTACATAGGTTATACTCTTGATTCATATTTAACTTTACGCAAACATATCTTTGCGCAATTCCTGATATAAATCTAGAGATATATTTTTAGTAGTGAACCTGAATTTTCCTGCGTTAATAGTAGCAGAGAATATTTCTCGTACGCCAATTTTATGGCATCTTTATTCCATTTCCAAAGGTGCTCCAAATTGTTCCACATTTTGACGGTAATAAAAAAAATTCAATCTAAAAAGTGTGCACCGCCGAGTTAGCAGAAACTAGTGTTATCGACTCATTTTACTCGGCCAGCTTAATCGTGGTTCTAAACTTGCCAAGGCTCTCCGATATATTTCTACGGTCCACGATAAAAGTCGCGCTACTAAAAAGAAGAAGCTCTGAAATTATTTTTGCTCTTCATAGATGGAAGTTTTTGTGCAAGTGGTGGGCCATGCTCTGAGCGACGATTTAATTTCGACGATGAGCGTTTAGAAGCTTTGCTAATTAATCAAGCAAATGTTATTCGATGCGAGTTTTAATCGACTAATCGCCGAACTGCACATCTTATCGATTAAATGGTGTACAGTACGTTTAACAGAAATAAAATTTCCACTTGTTGGACAATTTAAAGGTGGTCAGATACCAGAAAATGGTGACGGGTACGGTAGAAAAGTTTACGACGAGAAATGAGTGGCCTCATTTTCCTTCGCGGATGAATTACGTAAAAATATTTACAGTATAAAACAAAGAGGTAAAATTAAAATTCTAAATTCTGAAACTCGTGATAATTTCCCACGTCTCAGCGCAAGTCATGGTCAAATTCTCCCGTGCTTCGAATTAAAAATGTTTATTTGCCTACTTTTTCGTAGAAACAGGGATAAACTGCTCGCGGTCAACTAGCTTTTGCTCCGACAGAGACGATTTCAAATTTCAAAGAGGAGGCTCCACTTTTACGACTTTAAAAAATTTAACTCAGGATCTACACTTGCGTTTCTCTGTTTATAGAAGCTTCACAGCCGCGCCACGCTTTCAAAGAACGCTCTAATAAAGTTTAAACAGAAACTCTACTTCTCGTCGTTTGCAACGTATTGCGTTACTTTATATTCATGGTATCTTTTACCCAAATAAAATAATTTAATTGAAATAGCGTACACACGACGCTGGAGCTGTGGTAATCCCTCATTTCTTTCAACTGTATCAACAATTTAATTAATTACAAGTATACATTAAAAGTATGATTTAATAATATTAATTCATTCGTTACGTTTACTTTCACTGTAACACTGGTCCTTATTTATAACTTTTCATCGGCCTCTGAAACAGTCAGTTTGGTTTTTTTGACACTTCAGCTGATAAAGTTTTTGAGATCCGTGAAGAGTCGTATGTACGTAAGTAGAGAATTGAGTACACAATACATAAGGAGCAAGTGTTTTAGTTAGAAACTTTAAAAGTATCGAGTAAACCTTGAAGTTTAAACTATCTTAAAGTTTTAACGATACAAGATACTGTTTAAATATCTGTTAGTAAAACATTCTGGAATTTGTTAGACGTTAGAGATCTATGGTAAATAAATATTCGTGGCGAGTAGTTTTGAAATAAATGTCCTCAGCCTACGGAAACATGAAAGAAACAAACTTTTCTACTGACCCATTTCTGGAATTTGCAATATTAAACTGTAGTATTCCTCCATCTGTGCCCTTACGAAAGTCTCGTGCCCCCAACACAATACGAAAGAATGTTTAATAAAACAATTAACTATTCCTTCGATAAAACCTCAAAAAGTAACAGAACCATAACAACAGTTGCAAGAAAAGAACTAATCATTGGAAAACTTTAATAAAAAAAACTGTATAGACAAATCTACGCAACTGAAACAATAATTGCTTACTAATTAATAATCAACTCTCCCAACAAAAATTATACCTCGACTTCGCACAGTGTGTTCCTATCGAGAGCGCAAAATAACAGTCGTAACTTGTCAGGTATTCAGCAAAATGCATCCATGATCACCAATTTCGCTCGCGTCGCGTCGACGGAGGCCGTTCTTCTGTTTGTCGAACTTCCGCTAATCGTTGTTGCATAAAGTTCGCACAAAACGCGAAGCCACGCCGTTATTATAACTTTCAATAATCGTTCGCGTATAAATTTTGTCGGGGAACGCCCGGGCAGAATGTTAGAACGGTAACTTCGCCGTTGTATATTCTGCTTCGAATTCGTAACAACTTTCCAAGTCACAGCGGAGCTCGACCGGCCCATAAATTCATCAATGAAACGACCAGTACAGCGGGCTCTACCCTCACGGTTGTTTCAGTTTTCGCCGTGCGAACCGTTCGTCCGAGCTGGATGGCACGAATGTACTAAATAAATAACGGAAAATGCACGGAAGGGCGCGGGGCTGAGCCTCAAAAGGTAAACTGAAGAATCGCCGTGCGCTCTCGGATGTCGGAGGAACAAAGAGAACGCAAGAGAAAGAAGCGAGAATCTGTGGACGAAAGGGCGGGGTGGTAGAAAGAAAGGGTGGAACGAAGAAGCAACGAAACCCCGCGGGTCACTCCTCTGACTTTGCGAAATAAAAACTCGCTTTACGGACAGCTTTTATTGCGGCCTCGACGTTCCTTTTGTATCTCTTTCGTAGCACGCTTCACTTCCTTTCAATCGGTTCAACGAATACATAGTTTACCGATGGTCTCCCCGGGAGTACCACGTTTCCCCTTTTTTTCTCTCTGTTAACAACTTCTAGCTTCCGTCTCCTTTCGTCTACTATGTACTCTCCGCGCCGCGCCAATTTTAATTCTCATTTTTATTTATTTTTTTTTGTTTTATTACGAGGATGGTTGTTATGCTGCATTGCTGTTAAACAATCGCCTTGATTCGTCGTCTGCTGCCGTTTCTGAGCCGGCTGCAAGGAAGTAGAATGATAGAATGATTGTTGTAAGCAATTGATCCTTTCGAGAGTAATTCGATTGACGTCTGTTTGATTATTGGAGCAAGGCGATGGGGCCATTAACTAATAGTTTGAAGCACGAAGTTTTAAGAATTGCAAGGTTAGTAGTTTTCTGTGCCAGTTGCTGTTCGGAGCTATGTTATACTTGTATGAATATTGTAAACACAATACTCAAGATTAGATATAATTGTATACAATATTCATTCAAACAAACTTTACCTTACAACAAGATTCTTTGTCACGAAAGAATTGATTAATTTTATGCAAATTGAATAACATGTACTAACACTGGTCGGTCAGCCCCCGATTTTTACCCGACTTGTATTAAAGGTACAACTTGTATCAAAATTGCATATAACCTGGCACTTTTATTTATACTTGTGTTCCACATGAGGCCTGTCCCCCTTGGAGTTTAAAAGCATAAGGTAGAACAGGTAAACGAGAATTTTACGTTGCGTTCAGTTCCGATGAGGTGAAGATTAATTTCTCATGGTTAATTTGGCAATTAATTTGCCAAGAGGAAAAGTGGTTCTTACATCAAGTTGAAGGAGGGCCTGTCAAGAGCACTGATTGAAATGTAGGGTAGAAAAGCCTCGGGCGGTGAATTCGAGGGTGGAATATTGGGGCGAAGAAGTTGGGCAAAAGTATGAAGCGCGCAATTTAAATCGTCCAACTATATGCCGCTAAACAAATAATAGTTCAATTTAGTAGATTGTCATTGATTGCAAGAAAATGTGGAACGAAAAATTAAAGTGCAGCAGATGAAGCATTGACATGCTTCACATTAAATAATAATAATCTTCATCCATTTTCGAGATTCAAGATAGTATTAGTCCCTACAGCATCAACCGTCAAACAGTAAGAGGACTCTGTTTATATTCTGCGTCAATAATTTTATTAAAAACAAATAAAATGATTCTTTAATGTTAACAGGTTAAATTATATTTTATTGTCCTCTCTGCGCTAGAACCGAACATTGCAACGGGCGTGCGATTTGTATTGGAAAAGCGCAAGAAAAGCGTCAAGTCAACAGATATGCAAGTGAGTAGCATGATTACTAATTGTAAGTAGGTTATAGAAGAAATTGAGAGGGACGTATAGGTGAAGTGGAGTAAGCTTATTTAAGATTTGTAGAAACCTGTGTTCTGGTTAATGCAGATTATTTATTTACTCTGTATATTCAAGTGTAGCGTTACATTTGCACTAATACATCATAAATACATGGGTGTACCGAGGCCTTCAACTTTGGGCCTTCAACCTGAAAGGAGATAGTTTGGAGTGATATACGAAATACTAACAAACACAGATCATCGAAGCAAATAATACGAACGCAAGAACGTATCGAAACATGGTTCTTTTACTTCCAGAAATCTTTTCATTTGACACCTGTTCACATCACCATCGTTTCTATCACCGAATACCCAATGCAATCAAATTAAACTCGTCTCTTCCACGTATGATCACGTGCAAACGCATTTCTTTGATATAAGTAACGTCAAACAAAGATATGATACAATTTTGATTGTGTAACTTCCAATTATACCTTAAATAAAATTAATATAAGTGTACATAGATATGTATTATCACGTGCGGCTTCCAACACTTTACGCTGAATCAGCATTCGGCTAATTTCAAGGCTCATTCACATCACAGAAATCTTTAATTGCTGTGCGAAGATTGCTTAAATATTTCGTCTTTTTACCGAAACAACTGCACATTGTAGATTTCGGTGTGACTTCTTTTATGCGTTTTTCTGGATGTAATAAACGAGTGGTGTTTTGCAGCAGAGTTCGCAATTAAACCGTATACATATACGTAGCGTACATGCCATATGTACCAAGCACACTTTAGGATCGGGGCGCAGGTAAAGCCCGTTTGTTTTGGAAATTGCGTTAATTTGCCAAGCGCAGACCGGCTGATTTTGTGAGTGACGTCGCAATCACTGCGCAATCACTGGAAACGAACGAATCGCGGAGGTGAACCGCTATGGTCATATATACGAGGACTATCGCACGCGTATAGTTGAGCTTTAACAATCGAATTCTTGGAATAGCGACATCGTCGACGAATCTTATACGCAATCAGGAATATATATTCAGCCTTTTACGAGATTAAAGGTATATAGCTCGTTGTTCGTAACAAATATTTCGGGGCGATTATAATATTTTATAAAGGGAATAGAAATATTAGAAAACTTGGAATTTTAGCAATCGTTCAATCTGGAAATATTTGTGATTGAACTTTAGAAATTGGAATCCAGGAAGGATAAAAGGTCTAAAAGAACGTATCTTTTTAATACGTTGGCTTATTGATTTAATGTTATTTTAATTAAAACTGTAAATATATTAATATATTGATGCATTAACATATAAACGCGGTTTTTTTAGACATTTATATTAATAAATTCACGCCTGTAAAATAACATATATAAAGCTGTTTAAGTATCTTAAGTAAATAATTTAAATCTTATTATTCGATATCAGAATATTGGATAGGCACCCTTCTTACGAAAAATCGTTTTTCGCTTGTGAATTATACGATGATTATGAACATTGCCCTTCGGTTTCAATGTGCTAGTTAGAACGTAAACACAAGGAAACACCGAGTTCTTTACTTTAGTGCGCGTGGGTAACGAAAATAGAATTCTATTATCTAAGTTTTGACTCCAAACTGTAGGAGAAAACATGGTTCGTATAATAAATCCTGATCGCCGAAGAAACTTCAGCTATGAAAGGGCGCGTGTTAACAGTTTAAGATCGTTTGCCAGGCGAACGTGCAGCAGATTTCGTAATTAGCATTTTCGATACGTCAAGCCTTGAATACATTATCTCATGAAAACATCGTTGTAATTACAATGGCGTGGGGGCAAGGAGCAGCTTGTTATAACACAGAGTAGGAGGCTGTGGTAAAATCTAAAGTGTCATCCCAGCAATAAATCATCTATTAATTGGCAAGAAAAGATGTTCGTCATCGTACGAAATTACTTGATCTCGAAGAAGTCTAGTCTCTTGGCGAGTTAAACGTCGTTGCTCATTATTTATAATTAATTATTATTCATCTGCTCGGGAATAAATCACTTTGCATTCAACGATGTTTGCCGTTTTCGTGAAATACGTTTTTAGAAGTTACAAAGAAACGGCAAGTCAAGACTGTGAAATAATTAATTGCTTCTGCAACATAATTAGTTTTATCCTGTAAGAGAATAATATATATTCGGGCAAAATTATTGTCAATAAATTAGAATTTTAACATGCATTTAAAACTCCAGTAATTACTACGGTGATTCATAGAGAATACATAAAATATAATCGAACTTTATTTGTGTGCAACACAAGATAGAATGGAAGCCATTATAGTATTGGGAACTGAAATAATATTATCTGCTCGAGGAAATAAGGTTGAATGCGCCTAATTTCAAATGCGAGGCGTAGCTATAATAAAAAAGAAAATATATTTCTATGCTTACCATGGAAATCGTTTATTCTATACATATACACAAGTCAGTGTTAGCTTCCAAAATTATGCACCTACGCTTAAATAACGTAAATAGTAAAACGGTAGAGAAAATTCTCCTTTTTCAGATTTTAAAGTAGGATGAAAATAATTTATGACTACGAGTTGTACACATTAATATTTACAACATGTACTAATGTATCAAAGACGCATTATAATAGTACGTATTTTTTAAACATACCAGCAAAAAGTTAATGCGTTGTACGTATGCAAAGCAGCTGTAAAGTGTAGTAGAATTAGTGATAAACTCAACAGACTTTGAAAAACCTACAGTTTACCTATTTTATACAAATCGCGTAAGTTTAATTACCTTAATAGAATGTGCAGTATCAGAAGCTAGTATCATGTAATACAGGAATGCAACAGAACGGAAACAACCAACGACCTAATAAGAATTTATTTTTTTCGATAAACTATATCTATGGAGTGTACGTTTATATAATCAATGTACGCACATAAACACTTTTAGAGAGTGTACATGTACCTTTTATTTTCGGAAATTATAGTTGGCGTCCTTTGGAACGAAAAAAACTTTATAAAAGCGCACGTTGAAGTATACTACAAATATTAAAAGGAAATTGAAAAAGAAAGAAGAACATTTAATGGTATAGAAAAAAAATTAATTGCTTCAGAATAATGAGTTGCGATTTGCGAATATTAATAAGTTCATTACAAACTGGAGCTACAAAGTGTTTGAAACATGTTCCGATTTAAAACGTGGCCCTTTTCTATGCTTAAGGATAATAAAATTCGCGTAAATGCAAATGACAGTTCATTAGTATGAACAAAGACTACTAGATTCCACAAACGCTTTACTAGTAAATAACAATTAAAGCCAATAAAAACACATGATTAATGCGAAGTAATATTTTAAACAGCGGCATATTGAATGAATAAATGAATAAATAGTTACTACAGCCTACAATCTAACAAAATGTAGTAGAAAAACGCTATGTACTAAATGGTTCAAAAGCATATGAAGAACGAAACATTTTTATTTCATATTAATAAGTGGTTATAGAAGCACTGCTACACAAACATTTATTTTACTCAATCAAGTACGTTCATATATTATACTACTGGAAACATTACAACAAATTTGTTAATTGATTAAATGCTTAAACATAAATTGCGGCAATATTTTATAAATTAGAATTGCATCAGCAATGTGTGCCTTACCAGTTCTATATGTAACGATATTTACAATTTTAAAAGATCTATGCTATGTTTGCCGCTCCTATTCAGATACAATCGATTCTAGTTGCACGTTGCAAACAACAACCTTTCACTCCTGGAATAACTATCTGGCTGACTCGAACGATATGAGAATCGATATTTTTCCGTGTCAGTGTCTGCATTACGATAAACATAACACATCGCAAGGCTACAATTCTCGAAATCACTACACTAAAATGAAAGGCAGGAACGTTTGAGCGGACACGTGTAACTTATTTTTCAATTTGTACAGACCGCCGGCGACCCCACCCGATGCTATGGTTTTTGCGGAATCAATCACACGTTATTTGCTACCACATGTCCCCGCCGTTAGCAGAGCAGACAGAAAGAGTGACGACAGACACGAGAGGAGGGTGAGAGAGGGTGGATGGGATTAGAAAAAGAGAGATCTACTCATATCGTGCTCGAACACCCGTAAAATCCTCAGTAAAAAGTCTGCAGATTTATCAAAAGGAATAAGTGAACTACGTGGAACATCAAGATCATTTCTACCAAGGGAACGCTTTAAAGCGGGGTTTGCATATCCCCTAATAGCAACAAAAGTATGTATTATGTAATGACAAAAGATGCGATAGGAGGGTGTTTCGTAGCAGCACTGTACCAAATTTGTAAGAAGTAACATAGCTTTATGCATCGCAGTTTTCGGTTATTTCTAATCTTGCAACAGTAAAGAGTTTCTTAATGTATTCGAATATTTCGGAAGCTATGCTGATGTTATAATTCTATTTTCTGCATAGCACATTGTACTGAGGCAATGTATTTTTTACATTTCTTATAAGATGATGAAGATCTTCTGTATTTATAATTTAAGCAATTTCAATAACTATCATAAAAATTCCGTATCCTTTTGCTCTCCGTCCAACAACCCTTTCCGTAATATCAATCATTAAAACAACAGTAAAATATAATATAAGTACATTCTTCCATTTAAATGAATCACGAACGAGAATGGAATTCCTTGAAATTCCTCGATATAACAATGCGCGAGTAAAAATATAATTAACGTGCACTGTATGAAGGAAGACTCACTCTGTGTAATCGATAGTAGAACAACAATGCTCCTATTCGCAGCAGTCATTGTTAGAATATCTTCGGTGGAAATAAAAAGTGCAACGTCGATGAAAACTTTCCGGTTGAAAAAGTGCGTGCAATACTTGATGGCGTATGCAGCGGTCCGACTGCAGGCGAAATCTAAAAAGCAGGAAAAAAGGCAGAATACGAAAAATATATACTCGACCTCGTCCGACGCTGTGCCCCGACCTTTGTTAGCTTTACATTCTGGCCAGCGTTATTTCAACCCCATGCAAGATAAGATCCTAGCGTTTGCTTCTTTGAAACCCAGTGGAAGAGGCGCGGCGCGCGTATCTTTTCGTCGATGCTCAGATGAACCGTACATTGTGCTTTAACTGCTCGGACGTGTTTCACGTTGAAAGAATCAAAGACCGGGCCGCCCGGAGGCGGGTTTCGGTCTAGCCTTCTCTGCACAGCAATTTACTTTGAAATCATCTACCCGCGAGTAGCGACCGATACAGGGAGCAAGACAGGGATAGAGGGTTAGTGAGAGACTGGGGAAAGGAAGACGAAAAAGAAAGTAGCGCGGGATAGGGTCCAGAGCTTTCGAAAAATTACGCCAGTAAATTCTCGTGGCAAGTATCATCATTTACCTAAACTCGCTGGCATCGAAGCTATTGCAAGGCGGAGATAGAAGCTGTCTTTTTGGGGTCGCCGGGACAATTGTTTTCCCAGCGTAGCAACTGGCAGACGCAACTAGGTGGTGCGAAGCCAGCACGAGATGTACGGTAATTGTTTGCAATTATTGGCTCGCCCGGGGCCAACTGCAGGATCATCTTAACATGCCCGGCAGATTGTTACCGCTACAACCCTTGCTTCTATTTCTCGCGTTCCACCTATTTCCCTTTCAGCTTCTCGTTCCAGCACCACTCTCTTCGTGGCACGCGAATTTCTCTTCGCCGCACTTTCTTTACCTGCGTTTCGTTCTGTTACTGGTTGAACGGTTGGCGCCTCCGTATTAGTGAATTGAACTCTATCCACTTGTTCTTTGAAAGAAATGGAAAGTCTTTCTGGAATGAAATTTTACACGTTTTTGACATGATAACATATTTCTATCGAACGTGTATTAAAATAATGACAATGTGGCAGGTATTTAACACTGGAATGATTGAAAATAACATCCGAACGTCCAGGATGATTTTAAAATTAACGGTGCACACCACTTTCCATGAAAATTTGATTAAAATCGGCGATCGTTCACTTCGAAATTGATCCTCGTAAAAGTTTAATTTCCACCTCCCTAGAGAGGAAAAATGAAAATTTTTCACGAAAAATCTAAACCCCGAAACTAGGACACTAAATTATCACTTCAATTACAATCGAAAACAGGCAACTGCAATTATCCAGCAACTGTAGCGCACTGAATATAATAGAAAGGATAGAGTTCATCGAATAAAATTTATCCGTCAGAAGGACTTAGTTTGTCTGCCGTATACGTAACGCAAACAATGCTGGAAAGACAGCAAATCTTGCAGGGAGCAGATTCAAGACACGGAACTGGCGAAGGTGGTGGCTTTTGCCACGAGATACGGCGATACATTCTCGGCCGCGGTCGTAGCATTAGGATTAACATTCGACCGAGCTAACTACCAGCCAGACCAGGATTCTCCGGCGAAATTTACGGTAACTCCGTGTTAAACGATAGAACCAACAGCGGCTTGCTACGGGAGAAGAGAGACCGGCGACGAAATATGTATGCGTATGTATTTGCATGACTGAGAGAAGCAACGGAGAGATAGAGGAGGGACAGAGACAGTCAGAAAGAAGGGACATGGCGGCGTCTCTTGTCTCTAGTATGTGCATACTGCATGTATACTATACGCAAGAATGGTACGTATAGTAACGAGGCCCTCCATATTCATGGTGTACGACATACTCGCGCAAATTTAATCCACCTGCACACCCTTACCCTAGTTCGCCCCGTACCAACCCCTCTGCCCCACGTTCCCCCTCTCTAACTTTTCCACTGTTTTGTCTCCCTCTTGCCACACCTCCTATCGTATAATTTCCTCCACGTTCGTCCTCTCTTTTCTTTCTCCCCGTTTACGCTCATACCTGAACGTTTTCTCCCTAGCTGACATCGACACGTTCGATTATGCACCGTCAATATTTACCGGGACCCGTGCAGTCAGTTCGATCAAGTACTTCACGTTTAAGGCATCAAACATTATGGTTTATCTTGGTCTTGCTTGAGGTGTTTTTTTTTTTTGCAGAGCGTTTCATTTTGCTCGTTATTTTAACATGGACGGAAAATTGTTATTAAGTATGGTTGAATTGTTTATTATTCTTCGCTGTGTTTAGTCTTTGGTCGCCTTGATATAGGGTCACTTCGAACTGCGTTATTTCTTAGAAGTAATTTTATGGTCTTCTCGGATTTTCGAATTTTTTTAAGCAAAAGTTTTAGCGAATTACCTTCCTCGGAAAATGAATAAATGGAATTATTATTTTTGTAGGATAGGCGAAAGTTAGTAGGCGTCGAATCCTAGAGAGTAAAACGTTGTCAACCGAAACTTGGCTATTTCCAAATAATATTGCATTTATAATTTCGAACTTGAAAATAACTTAACTGGCACTTTGCCTACGCATTCACCTCCCAATTTACACGAGACGCAATGAAAGGAACAAGAAAGGAGGAGAAAAATCCTGAAACGAATCGAAAGGGAGCGATAGATGTAATAAAGCGCGAAACGTATGAACAGTTTTGATAGTACACGAAGGAAAATTGCAGTACCAACGCCTCGTGACGTACACGACTACGTGCACCTTCTCTGACCATACTTTTCTTCGCTCAACCTATGTTTCAAGGACAAAGTACCAGCCACTGGCGTAATTCCCAACAATAACATTCTTCCTACCACCTACACGTTTCAACTTAAATAGCGAACACCGTCGATAAGTTTCTATCGAGGTCGAATATTGCACAACCAATACTAGCAATATTCTTCGTATACTTGCACCGTCCCTCTGTTACGATATAAAGTTAGCCCTTTTTCAAAGTAGAATGCGATAATACCAAGAAATACATGCTTAACCGACATGGGGAAAACCTTCGTGGCGGTAAATGAATATTCTGCTCCTGGCCATGCAAGACACATTTGGACAGGGCGAAATATATATTATGTTTGAGGAAGTCGACAAAATGAATTCTGCGCTACCAGCTCGTCGGCGCCACTGTGTAAGAATAACACTTGGCTGGCGGGCAAGGGCGTCGGGGATTTGTCTGGGACTATCTAGAATCAATTCGGTTATAGTAGTCATCCCCTCGAAGGTAACAGTGTAGGGAACCTCAACCCTTAGCTACGCCGGTCCGTCGGCTGTGTCAATAGCTGATAGCATTACCACCACCTATTTCACGGCACTGCCATATATTAAAGCGGCAGAAACTTAGGTCATTTATTGCATAATTCCATAGGAACGATCTTACGTTCAGATATGAACAGGGAATCGTGTATGAAATCTGTGTACAGATAAATGGATTTACGGAAGACTTTATTGTACGGGTCGGTTATCATCGACTGTTTTATGGATTTGACAAGATTTGTAGCGTTTTATGTGAGTCCTGGAAATAGAAACTGGAGGCTGGATTTAATGTATCTGACGTGCATGTGTGAAAAAATAATTGCACGGTCAACGTGAATACTAGCAAGTTCCTGTAAATGCGATCAGTCAATTTACTATAATAATTAATGAATACTTTTATTTATTACACCGGAATAGAAAAGGAAATTTATTAAAGTTCTATAAAATCTATATACAAAAATCTGTATACAGAAAATGGATATAATTTAGAATGATGGTAAAAGTGTACAGTTCATTTATATGTATAACGTGATGTAACTCCGTAAATGCAGCTTAATCTATGAGGCTGTCAGACAAGTAAAAATATGTATAACAGTTGGAAAATATACGAATAAACAAATGTATAGTTTACAGCTTACGACATTGTCGATTTCGTTCTTCCTTAATTGCATGCACAATTTGTGGAAAGTAATAATCTTCCTCGCGGAAGTGTATCTCCTCGCATATGATTGAAAAGGAATATGCATCCGAATTGTACCTTGCGAATCGTCTTCCAGTCGAAATTCAAACGCATGCATGTGTATAGAAATGGCAAACGTCGAGAGGCGAGATAGGATCGTGGAAAATTGCCCCTTTCTCTGTGTCGGAAATGACAATACTTTTTCGTTCCAGCCGAACATCCCCTTCGTGTGAGCTACCACGTGGAAAAAATCCAATTCGACGTGCCGATTTCACGACTTAACCTCTTAAACTTGCGCCAGTAGATATTCATAACTTCTGCACCCACATAGACAAGCTTTGAAAAATGGTTTCAAAACACACGTCACGATCATACTTTGTCAATTCGAATAAATAGATGGAGTTGATTACCAATGCAGTAGATGCTCGTATTATACGATACTCTACTACACAGAATAGTTTATATTTCACGTAAGTCATAAATTTAATGAGCATGAGTGAATAATAATACGTAGTTTGTTAATAAATCGTAGGGAAAAGGTGTGAAAATGCAATTGTGTTATAATATTGATATATTAATAATTTCAAGTAAGCTTTCATAAATGAATACGTATATTAAGAAAGAAGGTATCCATAGATTTTCCACCGTTTATTAAAATCTTGAAAGAAGAGATCGAAATCGAAAGAGAATGAAATTGTAGCATTTTAAATTAATATCTCTGTAAATATTGAACCCTTTTTTATTTGCGTGAAAAATTTCGTTTCTATGGTAATATCGCACGTCCCACGTCTTCCGATTATGTTATTAAACATTATGCTAGAAAATTGTTGAATTGTGGCATAAAAATTGCGATCAAGAACAAAGACAGCCCTTTCCCTTGATAGCCTATGAACGCTTAAGAAGATCGACTGTTTTTATTATTCTATAAAAATAAGATACTTTGCAGGCCGAATGGCCATCCAGGTTTCTCCGGTATTATCTGTTTCTCCCTTTTATTGCTCATCGGCGTTAAGAGTCTCTTTGAATCTCATTGTTAAAGCATTAAACTTAAACTTAACTCAAGTACCATTACTCACAACAGGAGGTTTCTCATTCGCATAAAATGATTCAAAGCTCGTAAAAGTTGCACTGTACAATGTGGGATCGCAGGGAATTGTTTTAATGGGGTCTCTACGTTTTCATTAAAAATTTCCTAAATATACTAAACAGCTGAAATATAAGAAGCAGGTTTAAAACTCTTTCTGTGTCATGAAACATACTGTGCATCTTTATTCCTGTACATAATACAGTTCTGTATGTATGTACATACATGCATAAAACATTTGCTATCCTTGCAGTATACTTTTCATGGTTTATGAATTTATTGCTTACATAGAATATATAATTTATTTTGCATACCTTCTAATCAGAAGGATTACATATCGCCTTAATAATAATTATACAAAATAAACAATTCTTCATACGTGTCATATATTTGAAAGGGAAAATTGAATGTGATACAAGATTCTTTTCAGTCCAATGCTTTCTCAACGTTTAACTTTAACACAACGTGATCCCAATACCTATGCAAAAGAAAAAGGCGTCCAAGTAATTTCTGCATTTTCCGCCGTGGTGGACCACAAATTCAATCGCACGAACTTTCCACTATTGTGAAAGGTCACAATATACGGATCGTTTGCTTTATACGTGAAAACTTCGCCCTCTCGATAATTTCTTCAGACTATGCGAGCGCAATAGGAAATGCGTTATGCATGTATGCAGTATCGTCTGTGCATCGGATTTACATTTTTGGACCGTAAAACAGGAAGAAATCCGCGGAGTCGTTGTTTTCTCGTGTATCAAAGGCCATGCAGCCGGAGACGCCGCATCACAGGCATACTTAATGATACTTTGAAAGCTGCTCTTTACCGGTTCCGATTCGCTAGCTGGCCACGATAATAGAATTCAGCCCCATAATCCTGTGTTTTACGAGAGCTGTTGGAGATAAAGATGCTAAAATGAGGTTTCGTGCTGGAGGAGAAGAGAGAAGGAGAAGAATGGAAGAGCATCCGCGAGAAGACAAAGGGCAGAGTGAGGGACGAGGGTGCTGAACGAGAGGATGAAATAGACGTGAAGGAGAGTAGAGGGAAGCTTGTTTTCTCGGGAGATAAAAATGTTAATTTAAAAATAAGGCGCTAGTTGGGATTAATAGGGTAATAAAAAGACTCTTTCCCAGAGATCATTTTTCTTTCTCTCCTCTTCTACTCCGTTTCCGTCTTCCGCCTGTCTCCGGCTGCGAAATGGGATAATTTAGTATTATTGCAAATTAGGAAGCCGAAACACTGCGTTGTTTGCGAATAATAAAGTTTGTCCCGCGGGACGTCGAAAATCGGACGAGGGGATGAAGCGGTACATCTGGGGCGACATTCGCGACATCAAGTTTCTTCCTAATGCGTTACACAATATTCAATTTGCGAACGAATAATCCGTGATACTTATCCGCGCGAACGGCAGACGAATATTTAATGTTTCACGCGTGCAAAAGCGTCGCCAAATTTAGAGAAATAACATGGAATAGGCCATAACAGCGTTACCCGTGGATATTGAATTATAATTGCTAAAAACGATCCAAAGATATGTGATACCTGCGCTGAAGGATCAGAGTGGATCATCTCCTAGTCGGCTAACCCGAAATATGAAAACGAATAAAGAAACACCTAAAGTTTTAGATAGCCTCTTACAGCTTTCAGAAACTATAATAGAAAGTTTTCACAATTAATCTAGCGCACTTAATTCGCTACACAGTTTCACACAACATATCGCATTTATTATATATAATTTTATGTGATTAAAAATCGTGCGTCTACTATAACTGTCTACGTATCTCAATTTGGAACCACGAACACGCGTGCACCATGGGAACCATCATTGAACACTTCCTTCGCAAATGAGGCGAGAAATTTCGCGCGATATCGATACCAAAATAAACGCGGCTCTGATAAAACGCGGCCGCTTTATACCGTTCAACGTAAATTGCTCCATTATGACGAGGCAGAGCATCCGGAGGCGGCGCGTAAATCAAAATCTATAAAACTTGTTCCCGGACGAACTTTATTAACGATGCAGTTACGTTCTGAGGGTGGGTCGAAGGACGGGTTCCAACGTAAGACGAACCACCTCATGGTACGCTTTTATTTTTCCTATCACGGCCACGCGTTATCGGGGTCTCAGGTGCATTTTTATATTTCCTCCCAGAACCGAGGGAAAAGTTGTAACAACCCTGGCCCTCGGGGGAGCACAGCACGCGACTCCATGAAAAGTGACTTCTCGTATCTCCGTGCACTGACGCCCCCGATGTTACCAACGTCAAGGTATATACGGGCTTAGAAGGGAAGGTCGGTCCCAAGGAAATGATGCGGGAAAGAGAAGAAACGGCCGCGTAACAAACGAAGCCGGGTTTGGTACAGGAAGGGCTGAGAAGAAGAAACGAGACGGGAGAAACAAGCGAAGAAAGAAGTGGAAGAGGATGCGCTCCCCGATGGGGGACCAAGAACTTGGAATGCAGTTTTCGCTTGTACATCGAGCTGGATATCTTGCCTATAGGTCGCAGGGGCGGAGGGTTCCCCCAGTCGGCGGGGTTAACTTTTAGTGTCCCTTGTCTCTTGCAATAGAGGAAAGTAGCGGATAAATATCTACACTCGTTCCGCTGTGCTGCGAGCCATGGGTCTGGGTGTTACGACGACGTATACGCGTCGCGGTAGGAATACGTTTTAAGAAGACGGCCGTGAGAGAGGGATAACATTTTCGTGTTTCGTGGAAAAGCGAACCATGGAGCTGTTTGATATTCAGACCGCGATCGGTGCTATCTGTTTATTCCGAAACAACCGCGTCTCACTGGCTCCCCCCGTCTACCTTTCCGCCTCTCTCGTTCTTCCTTCCATCGTGCTCCTCTTTTCTTCTTCATCTCGTTTTTTCTTTTTTGCTCCGGTTTTATCTATCTGCGTCTATATCCCTCTCCCCCGCCTGCGGTCCGCCACCTACGGATCACATTTACAGAATTGATAGGGCCGGTGAAATTGTGGAAACGGACTAAGGTTACGACGTTATCGCCGCTGCTGAACAACGCGGTGAAATTACGCCGGACAAATGTCACTGGGAACAAGTTTGATCGGGCGGCGGTGCTTGTTGTTCTTGAGCCTCGCTTCAAAATCTTTGTCCGTTGTACCACTACCGTGGGATATTTATAGCATACAGAAATGATTCCCTTGCGAAGCTTACGTGTTACAAATTTTGCGTGTTCCGTGATGGATTACATTCAAGGAGTTCCGAATGATCGTGGCTGGGGATTATAGTTGTCTGTAATATAGCGGGCAATTACGTTAACATATTTCCTAGCGAGAGTAATATAGAAAGAGGTGTGCTAATCGCTTCTGTGCTTTAACGGGATATTACATTCATTTTGTTGGTTGGTTGATAACGTTCAAAGGGTTGTTTTTTTTGTTAACGTTGTGTCAAGTAAAAAGCAATCAGCGATTTTAATCTGGTCGAATGCTGCAGTGTAATAATTGCAACATCAACGGCTTTGTGACCGCTTTGTTTATTATACGAAATTCCAGGAAACTGATTATTTGTTTCATTGGCTGGGAGGAGAAAAAGGATTGCATTAGATTTGAAGTTATTTCCTCTTATTACGTTTAATAATCACGGGACCATATATTACGAAAGAATGAAATAGGTTGTGTTTTTCAAACCTACATATACACCACTTTATATTTTCTGAACAAAGTTTTTTTACAACTGATAATAAATCGGTATTGGATAATGAATTTGTCAATCCGATGAATCCTCGTCTTTAAATAATATAATATTGAATATACCTGCTGATGTTTTACAGTAGTGGATTTATTTATATGCAAAGGTACTATTCTGTGTATATATCATTAGGAATATTTTATCGGCATCGTTAAAACAAATTCAGCACAATTGATACAATGAATAAAATGGAGAGAGCAAGTGAAAGTAGAATGCAGCTACGACCGAGTAACGAGAGGTACAATAGAGACGCGTCACCGTATGTACACAGATACTTATTTCCCACTATAACAGTCGATCTTTTGGAACATGCAACACCGTCTGCCCGTGTTTGCTTTTAAGTTTGCGAATGCTCCGACAGCTGTGGCGTAAACCCGGTTTCGAACGTTGTCCCGAATGCGATTGATTCTGTTGCAGTGTTTACCGTCGCTTCGAAACATTTTTCGAAAATCCGTTTTGCGAAATCACGTTCCATTGAGCAAATAACTCCATTTCGTGTAGCGATAAAAACCTCGTGATTAAATAACGCGTTTTGTACAGTTATTTGAACATTTATTTCGTAGAACTCATGCACCAATCTTTCTGTGTTAGTTCAACAGTAGTAAGATTATTAGCGTTGTGGCTTTATTTTACACTTCTTTGCGGTATATGGGGGATGAAGTTATTATTTCTGATGCATCGGTATCTATGAAATTATGTTAATGAAAACAAAAACTTTCCTCCCCGATTTTATTTAATTTCGCCACTGAAAAGAACTGCTAGGTAAGTACACTGTAAGTCCACTTTTTAGAAGGCAAATATTTCCTTTGCCACGTTGTGAGCTACTTATCAAATATAGATAAAAAATTATCGTGCAGAGAATTAATGGAACGTGTGTTCTCAAGAAATTGATCAAATTGTTAAAAATAGTTACGTTTAAAAATAATATACATATGATTTAACAAAATATAGTGTTAAAAATGGAAACCGGATGATGTTGCTATTCTCGATATAATTATTTTAATATCACATTTACATGTTTTCACAATTAAGCTTGCAAATTCACTATCTCTTAATATAGTGAAATGCAAACATTATTTATTCAATTTATCCACCCTTTTATAGAACAATAATAATTTCTAAGACCGTAACAGTATCGCTATTCATTCAATTTAAACCTTTCCAAGTAACAATTCTTCCGCCTGAACATGTGGAAAAAAAATTAACTTCGAATAGCAACCGGAAAATGTACAGAATCGAGAAATTCATTTCCACCGTTGTTTCTCAAGCGATTCGAACAAGGGGATAGGCGTACGGCGAGACGAAAAATGTTCGGTCCGTACAAATAGACGATAGTTTTTAGGGGGAAAGAACTGAAACCTAAATATCGAAAGACGAAAAGAGCCAAACTTGTCCGTTGAACTTGTAAGAAGCCACTGGAAGTCCATGCACGTGACCAGGGAGCCAACACACGCGGCAGAATTATTGTCCGCAAACCACCAACCACCCCGGAGGAAGAAGGGTAGATAGAGGGTAAATTAGAGAGAAAGACGAAGAGAGACACATAGAACGGGCGGACAGAGAGCTCACGTTCTGATTAAATTCTCGTGGAATTTAGGTGATTGCACGTTGATTCGATTGAAGGCATTTCATAGACGAACAGTCACGAATAAGGGGCCAATGAAGGCACGTTTGTCAAAGGAAAATATCCTGACCTCACGTTTCTGACGGAAAGGATCGCTAGAAATCCACCTCAAACGGTTCTTTCGTTCATTCGTTAAATTTCATGTGTGCTTGCTACAAGGATCTTAAACTTAAGCCTAAATGGAGCGCTGTATCTAATAGTTTATTCTCATTCTAGTTTCGTATTCTCCATTTGCAGGGGCATAAAATAGATCTTTTGCTGCACATACGTAATATAAAGCGGTTTTAGAATTTTCTGCCAGTACAACGCGAAAACATTTGAAATACAGGCAAAGATATTTTTGAATAGATAGTAATTTTACGTATATTACGTATACATAGCTGTAGAATGTGTAATTTCTTCTCTAATGACATTTGCGGCGTTTGAAAATTTATAAATATTTAGAGAACCGCAATTATCGCAGTTTTTGTACAAACGTTTGGCTTGCTCAAGTCATTACTATATTAATCTTGCATCCTTCTTCCACTGACGCATAAGAAGACTTGAATAAATGCGTTCTTTCATTTTATTTTAACATGCGCATAAAACCCGAACACAAATCTAACCCGAAATCATTGCTGACAGTAAGGCCGACAATATTCAGTTATCGCGAACAGAAGTAGAAAATTCGCAAAAACGCGCAGCACGTGTAATCTCGTTGGAAACGCATTCCCCCGTGTTTCGTCAATAGAGAAATTTCATAAAAGCCCTAATATCGGAATAGCAGAGTCGAATTCCCGCGTTGATCAAATATCGCCGTAGCTGGGAATCATATAGGCCCGCCTGCGCTCTGGGACAAGATAAACAGGAATAAAAGCTAGGAATTAATATCCATGCGAGCTCCGTAATTGGATATTGTCCGGTCGAATTAGAGTTTTAATTTCGCCGGGTGGTACCGGTGCCATTCAACGGTTCCCGCCCCCGCGTTTCACCGGATGAACCCCGCGGACAGCAATTTTCGTTTGTTACACGATCCCCTGTAAAACGGCAATCGAATTCGCGGACCCGAATATCCGAGGAGCACGAGCCTGACCGGAGGACACGCGGCGCTTCGTTCTTATTCCACCATACCGTCCCCCCTTTTGTCACCCTTAATCTCTATTGTCCCCTCTTGGAGGCTTTTCCACGCACGGCTTTCGCACCCCGCACCGACCACGCTGTCTGCGTCTCTCGGATCGCTTCATTGCTCTCTGCCTGTCTCTTCCGTGCCACATACACGCCCTCTCGTTTCCACCTTTTTTCCCCGTCCCTGTTCTCCACGATTCTCGGTCAGCCTCGGCGAGACGAGGCTCGCGGAAAGCTGAAATATGCTGACTTTTACAGGCGACCGAGGGTCGTCAGCGGGAGAATGGTAGAACCGAGAACCGAGAACGAGAAGGGACTAGACCACAAAGGCTGCGGTCGGCCCGATTTTACCGGCAGACGTGTCCTCGGCAATTATCGAACTTTTAAAGTCCGAAAGGGCTCCGTTACCCATTACCTGACGCTAGACACGTTCATTGTGAAATCGTCGGCGCTCCGTGTCGTTACCCTTGCCACGTATCCCTCGCGGGGAAGCCAAGGCGCGAAAGGAAATTTTACCGGGCGTTGAATTAATAAAGGCGTCATGATTTCACGGGGTGAATTTCTTTTCGCGTATTTTCAGGTATTATTTCTTCTCCTTCTTTTTTTGTGGATGACAGTTCTTTGTTTTGGAGCGACGACGGTTCCTGGGTTAGTTGGTCGGGAGTGAAGTGCTTAATGATATAGCAGTGTGCTTTTCTACTCGCATTGGTGGTATTTTCAAAATACGTATTAAATGTTAAGTATGTAGAGAGTTTGGAAAGTACAATTGTCGTCGCAGGTGTTGTCTAAATGTTTGGCTTCTTTAGGTAATTGTTAGATAGGAAGTGGTGAAGTTCGTGTTTTAAATGTATACTTATAAAATTAACAGGAAACCTTAGCATACAGTACGTATTGCACATAATATATTATATTGTAATTGCGATAAAATAATTATGTGAAATTTAATCAATGATCGGGGCAAACATATTTTGGTGGATCATTTGCTTCCCACGGGAATAATTTTACTTTTTATGGATCGTTGCGTTCAAATATCATTTTTTATTTTGAAGAAATAGTATTGGTGTTATTTCTACATAAGTCAATTTCTAAAAGCGCAGAAATTCTTCTCAAATTATCAAGTTTTCCAGTTATTAAAATAATTTTCAGGGACCATAAATTTGATGCCCTAGACCAATAAGTTTTAAATACACAATAATTTCAGAGAAATGTTTATTATTACTTCCCCCTTCTTGCAATTATCTCTCATCAATGAGAAATTAATATTTCAAGGATAGTGTTTCCCTTCATTTCGATGGATTTAAACTTGGGAAAGCTTTTCAATATTCAAATTAATATTACCAAACTCTTTGATGATTTCTATTTCCCTTGTGATTCCTCAAGATTCCAAACTTGCAACCGACAGCGCAAGGTACGAAACGAAGTATAATTAGTGAATCAAGAAGAGGAATATAATAAAAGCGAAAACTAAAAGTTCAGATAATCAATTCCTTATCGTAAGAACTGTACAGAGCTCCCAATTAGCGAGATATTTTTTTAATCATTCCCAGGTAACCGGCAACCCCGTGTAAATGAACCCTCGTATCCGTCCACCGCATGTTCCGGCATTCAATAAACCCCAGTGTACCAGTCGCACTTAAGAACGCTGCATATATTACAGTGCCGCGGCAAAATCTTACTAATGAAGAGCGGCAACAAAACACCCATCATCGTTAACGAAACGCGCAGGTTAATCGGCCTCGTGATTTCCATAAATCCTACATCCGTGCCCCCAGGCGAACCATTTACACACGACGCGACGCGTACACGCGAAAGCAAATCTGCCCTAGCTGCATTTTATAGCGTTCACGTGTCAAAGCTTGAACCTCGTTCGAAAATAACCTTTCCCCCAAGTACCGGGACTACGTGCACGTGCATTCGTTCCATTACGTATGCATAATATCGGAAGTGTTTTATTCCGACGCATGCATACTGCGTCTGCTGACCCACATACGATACACAAATGCACACATGCACGGACGATCGGCTTGACCGGCCAGCACGACAGGGCTAAGCGCGAAATTCCACGCCCGAGCAGATAGACAGGCATACATGCACGCGCGACGGAATGCACGTCCCTAGTTTGCAAACTAATCGACAATTCTCTCTTCCAAGCGTTATATGCATGGCGCTCGGTTTGAAGCGTTGCGGACGGTTTGGCCCCGGGCGAGATGCATGCATATTTGGCAGTCGGACAGACTTGTACTACGGTATACCTTGTACCAGTAACGGTTCGGTAACGGCCCCGATATGCAAATATATTCATTACCTTCCACGGTCATATCCCCTTTAACTTCCGACTACCGCACACCCACGCCAAAAACCTCAGTGGCTACGGCGCGCCGTGATCGCGCCATTCGAAAGCCAAAGTCTCCTTTTATCATCCGATCGGAACGCTTCTCGTCTGCATGATTGTTAGGTGATATCGGATTGTCCTGTTAGCTGCTGCTTCAATCGTATCGTTACCAGTAACAATTTAAGGCGCCGTTAAAGGCAACGGGGGCGTTTTGAGGGATTTGTATTGAGTGCCGAAATGCAGACAGTTGATTTGGGTCGATTATGGAATGTAGATTTCTTGCGGTATGGAGGTTCAAGGGACCGTATTGTGCATTGGTAACTGTGAGACTGAGGTGTGATTGTTTGGGACAAATTGCGCGTGTAAGTATTTTTTATTTGTATGACTTGAGTTAAAATATTGTTTTGTATTGGGTGGAGTAAAGAGACTGTATTTTTTGATGCACGAAATAATCGAAATATAGTAGGTGAATGTGGGCTTCTATATTATTTATTTCTTTTTCAGCAATGATATTTGATACTACCATTAACTTAAGATGTTTCCAATTTTTTATGATCGCTTAAAAATAGAAAAATTACTATGTAATATTTGCAATTGATTGTTTGATTTTACTTATATAACTTTCTAATTTCTAATGACCAATGAACAAGCTTGAAAAGCTCTCCGCCTTTCCTGACATCGCACTAGTTACTATCACATTAAGAAAGTTACGAGCATCTCTGCCGGTAACCCACGTCGATCGAACAGTCAATCACGTGAAGCAACCCACGAATCAAAGAAAAATTGCCTAACACAAGACAAGAATGGCAACACGAGTGAAATATGGTATTAACGCCACAGAAAAAATGTCTTCGGGAGTTTTCAAAAGGCAGATTTTAATTTCGATGTTCCAGGAGATCCGAGTCGATTCATCCTCGACAGAGCCTGGTATGTATGCACACCCTTTGAACTGGGACGAGACATTGATTTCCAGATTCCGATTTAGATAGCGTCGCTCACACGTATATCTGTAAATTCCCACATATGCGTGTGACACAGATGCGAGGCAATGGCAGACGATAGGAGCAACGGTATCGCTAGTATTTTTCGTTGTTAGGTGTTATTTTTACCTGCGCAAACCGCAACGCCGGGGCGGCCTTATGCCGCTTAATCTGCCGCTTTTTCTCGTCTGACGTGGCCGTATTTCGGATAGAAAAGCGTCAGTGATATCTAAAGGGTGCACAAGAATGGAGCAAATCCGTGAAAAAAATCAAGAACGCCGGATTCGCAGTATCTTCGAGGATATTGTGCCTGGCGTAGCTTGAAATCGCGTTTCCTGAGCGTTTCCTCCGTTCTTTCTATTATTTTGCTGTCGTTCTTTGTGCCTCGCGTTGGAAACTTTTGCCGTTGAAGCACAGATCCAGGCAGCTAGAATGGAATTTAGTTTGACGCCGAGAGCCGGGTATTTGTTGAACATTATTCGGCAAGGTTGTAAGACAAGTGTGATTATTAATCTCACGTTCGAACACAATTTGCTGACATTTTTTGTTCATTTTCGATACATCCGTCTGAAACGTTTGTATGATGGATGAATGTTCAGAGAAAGTAAAGCATGCGATACGTGAGAAAAATGTTTGTGAGAAGTAAATCCTTTATCATTATTCTGAACGTAGAATCTTGGCTGATTTACAGTATTAATATAACTAAATAAAATTAATATAACAGTATTCTTAATACAATGTAATTTGCATTTTCATGACGCCATTCGAATTTCAGGATGTACTCGAATGTTCAAAAAGATGAATGGTTAGTTGCAAAAAATATGCCAAATTTTGTAAGTAACTGGAAATTCTAATTTCAGTTCGGTAATATGAATCTGAACAATAATTTGATATTAAAGTAATTCCATATATTTCAACAACCCGTACTGATTTCATCATCAAGTTGCAAGGCGAAGTAGAAGGGATTAAGGGAAATTAAATATCGTTAAAATTGGGGAAATTGTTTTCGCAATTTACGGTATTTACATTATTAACTTGCTGGAAATAATTCTGATTTAAGTGCTTTGGCACGAGCAGAATAATATATGGACTGTACTCAATTCCAATAGCGGTACCTCGTGCCAGGATTCAAGTTCACAGACTTCCCTAGTCTTCTTAGAGGTATCGTCTTGATCCAAGAACATGATTTCCACATTTCCGGTAGGCATATAACTTTATATCATGCCACTAGAGAAACCTTTATCAATTTAATGCACATGCCGGACCTTTGTTGCATAGCAGTGAAATGGATCCCTATTTCACGGAATTCAATCAGCACTTCATTCATCTATAATTGTCTTTAAAGTATAAGATACGAAAACGCATTGTAAATTCTACATTTCAGATTTCGTGTATGAGATATACGAGAAAACAGGGTCCTTAAGTCATTAGAATTAAATATTAATAGTAGTAATATAGCAATTTATTTCTCGAGAAAAATACTATTAGAAAAATTGCATCTATCGGAAATAGACTTACCGTGCTCAAAACAGTTCTAGAAATATGTGATTCTCGAATACATTTTTGGTCGCAAAATTTCGCTACAATTATTCTATCGCAATAAAAAGTCTGATGATACAGTTACGATCAGGAAGTTTTCAAAGAAACTTTTTCACTTTACCAAACAATTTTCCTTAAGCTAACAAAGAAGTTTCTAACTAAACTTTTCTATCCATAGAAAACAGAATTTAGAAGCTTCCTGCAATTTCAACATACACGTATGTATGTAGTTCTCCTATTTGTAAGCCAAAATTGTAAAAAGGTTTTATTTGTTGCAGATTTTACAGGAAACGAATATAAGATTTTTAGTTTGCAACTAATTGTGAACATATAAGTTTGGAAATGAATAATAGCATAATTTTTCTGTAACGTTAAATTAACATTATATTAATTTATAACTATTTTAAGTAATTCTTGCATATTACTTTTCTATTATTCGATAAACGTTTCGAATGTTTATTATCATATGCTGTACTTCTAACTTTTGTTCAATTTTGTCAAGAGTGAATTAACCATTGTTTTTTTAATATAATTAGAAATTTACACACTAATTTGGCGAAACATCATTATTTATGCAGTGATGTCCAATATTTAATGCGATTAAAGGTAATTGAAGATGCTACGTGGAACCCGATAGTATCGGTTTCGCTTGGCGTGATACATATCCCTTACTTTCCCTTAAATCAGTAGTATAAGTCAACGATAATGTCGTCACAGAGAATATATCAGGCGGTACAAGGAAAACACTTACACTCAACAGGTCAGCACGCAGTATTTATTAAGTAGAAGACATTGAAATACATAAATGAAGACTTAAGAGGATATACATAAGAGGATTGCACTATTTAATTTACTCTCCTTTATTGCTGTCAGCGTCAATACATTAAACTTACAAACCTTCAGTAGACATATTATATGAACTTGAGGTAAACAATAAAAACAGTTTAACGCCACGTTTCATACACTTTAAAACGTAGATAATAATACAAATAGTCTGGCCTTTGTAGAGTATTAACATAAATGATAACAGATTTATAAAAAAATTTGTTATAAAAATTCAGACTGTTACTTTGAAATTCACTTTGGATTTTTTCTTTTGACTGCGTGTAAGTGAAGTTTGTAAATTTGATTAAACTATATTAATTTAAAATACCAGTTATAGATTATTTTTTCCTACTGAATTTCATTCTAAAAAAATTTCCCAAAGCCGCGGCTATTCTGCACACGATAGAACCAGAGTGTAAAGATAAGCTCAGAACGCAGAAAACAAATGCAGTCCACCCAGTACAGAGCCATGTGCAATTTTCAATATTGTTTAAAGTTTCCAGATCCCTCGTGGCTCTTAAGACTTTATAAGACTTTCGAAGTTTTCAAAACTTTTAAGGTTTCCAATACTGCGAAGATTTGAATAATATTTGCGATATTCCTATGTCCTGGAAAAGCTGATGCTATCCACACTTTTCGAAACAATGCATCAAATGTAACTTAAATTCGTATTATTTATATTCCGTTTAACAAAACATTAAGTCACTGTCATAATTAAAAATTATTTCACACCCACTTCAATTATTATCAAAACAATATTATTTCCAAAAATGATCACTCCATTCTCGTTTCTAATAATTTACATTATTTATTATAACCACGTATGTGTTCATTGCACACTCTGAATGATGAAATTGATTTAAAAAAACAATTCAGCGTATAATAAGGCAGCCGTTGAAACCTAATTGTTCCTCCCCTTTGCTTACAGAGTCTCCCCTGAATATTAGGCAGATTACGACATGACTCACTACTTCGTTACATTTTCAAAGGTTCAGCCGTTGCCGCGAAATCTGAACGCGAACAGAGCGAAGCCCTTATCTCCATCTCGTTTCGTTCCATTCCTATCTCAACAGAGAAGTCGGTGTGAGCAGAAAGGGATTCCTCCCAAGCTGCCGTCTGTCCTAAGGGAGCTTCAGCTAATTTCCCGTAGGTCCACGCCGAAATAGACCGTTAACACCCTACTGGAATCGTAGGACGGGCACAGCAGCCACGGGGAATGTAAGACGCGGGAACAGGAACGGAAGGAAGGGTGAAGAGAGAATGATAAACGTGCATATAAAGACAAAGATAACGCGAGAAATGCCGAGGAAGAGAGACAGAGGGAGAAACACGACGGTGAAATAGAAGGAAAGGAAGGATGTTCGTACAATGGCGAAGAAAAGGGAAGTGGAGTGCCACACGAAAGGAGGACGGAGAAAGAGAGAAAGGGTTGGGTGCCTGGAGTCAAACAGAAACTTGCCCCCTTTGCTCTTGACTCGGCTTACCCCTCTTTACTCCGCTGGCGTACTTCTCTGGCGTATACCTTGTAACGGCCGGAAATTTGGAAACTTGACACTGCCGAGCGGATCGGCGTGGTTCTTGCACGAACACTTTGGAGTTTCTCCGCCGGACACCATTTTGCTCCTGAACGAAATCGTCCTACCGTACAACCACGTTGTCGCTCCACTACACCTTCCTGATTTACACCGTCAGTTAGTCCAGTTTCCACCCTTGGAGCTGGCGGTGTCTTTGTTTTCTCGAGTTTCTTTCGGACACAGCTGATTTAAATTATTCATACCTCTTGACAGTAAAATATGGAATGCATTTACAGTGGTCGGTTACCCTCCTGTCGTGAAATGAAAATGGTGAAACGTATTTTCTTTTTTTTTAAATTCGCGCAGAGTCATTACTTGCTTTTACATTGCAGACAATCATTATTCTATGAGATGGATTTTCTTCGCTCGATTGTAGAAGAAACGGTAGGGAAGGGGAACGTAATAAAATAGATCTCTGAGGGGAAAAGGCTGTTGGGTGCGTCAGGGCTATTACACTATTACACTATTAACAATTAAACAATTCAATGGATCACACAATCTTTATATTCTTTATACAATACGTCTTCCCACAATGCACGCTTCTCTGACTCTGTCTGTCATGCACGTGTCTGTCCGACGCTTCTCGATCTTTCGCGCGATCGTCTTCTTTTCGAAAACGGCGCACGGCTCTTGGGATGGTCTACGTTAATTGGCGCCCGATTCGAACCGTCTCGATCGGTGCGACAATCTCAGGCCCTAACGTAGACCACCATGGCCGAACAAATGCAGACTGCCTACGTGAAATCCCCTACATCTCTAATGTTTTTAATTTCGGACATATTATATTTAATGTCTAACCAGAATGGGGAAAATGAAATAAGCTTTGCAATTTGCTTGACACTGAATTCTTTTAATGGACGTTAATGTATTGCACTATTTGATTAATGGGGCGCTTTTAATTTTAGTATTTTAAGTTCTAAATTCATATCCACCTCGCATAAACGAATTTTCGCTTCCTGTGAAGCGTCAATGAATTTTGGCGAACAAACATCTTCCACCACAGGGGATAAACAATTCTAGGCACAAGGTATATACATACACATAAATGCATGCGTATGTTCCAACTTGAAGGTAGCATTAATTATCGATTCCTGTCCACAAGAGTTCTCAGCAGCAGCCAGGAGGCGGAATATGCAAAGTAATAAATATAACAAATATTATTGCCACGTGCCCGTGTCAAATCTAATATCAGCTTAACCCTTCTTTTCACCAGCCAACATATTTTAGTGAAAACGTTTCTCCAACGTAATCGATTCGTTGCGCTTTAAATCTTGTGCGCCGCGATAAAGCCTATGCCCCATATTTTCACGCGAACACACCCCCTCAAAACTCGTTCCACCTTTACTCGTAACTCGAATCGCCCCACAACTCATTGTCGTTCGCTCAACCTTTCTTCTTTTCCCTCTTTTCAGCCAATATTTTGTTCAAAAATTCCCCACGATTTTTACTCGTCCTTTCTCTACGCACCTCATCGTCGTCGATTCTTCCCGTTCTTACATTGCCCTAGCTTCTTCTCCTTTATTTCAACTCTACGCAGTACCACGTACGCAGAACCGTCGCTGTAATAACACGGCCTCGCCGAGAACACTGAAGAAAGAGAGGTGGAGATAGAGAAATCAGAACGCGAGGAGAGAGCTAGAAAAGGGAGGACAGAGAGAGAGAGAGACTATACCCCAAGGAAGAGACTGAGCTTTATAATAGCACGATGGAAACACAATGGCACCCATTCTACTTTTCCACCCAGCTCGCCCTCTCCCTGCTCACACCCCCTCTGGTCCACCTGTGCACCTGGAAACTCTGCATAAATATACTATAACTATTGTTTCGTGAGAGCCATTCGTGGCAGTGTGCCCGGTTATTTATCGTTGTGGGTTAATGAATTTCCTCTTTCAGCCTCGATTTATTGGCTAATCCAACTCGCCCGCCGCGTGAATAAGTTCCTGTGCTTCTGTCAGGATACGCCAATAGAAGATACCGGTAGACAGTCGAATGGATGCTCTCGGCCCATCGAGAGATTTCGCAACGCCAGTTGAACTGTTTACCGGTGGATCTTATTTAATAAGCCGTTTATGAAAGAACGAGGGAACAAAAGTAGGAGGTCGAGTTCAGGTGTGAACGCTGAAAGGGAAGATCGATGGTGGAGTAAGCGTTCATTGAGAAACACTCCTGAAAATAAAGGTCTCTTTAATTATCAGCCGAGGGGCTTTTCAATTTATCTTAGGTGTCTCAGAATAAATAAGAGGCCGCGATTCTGTTATTCAAAAGGCTGTGAAATGTTGAGTGAGGCGATGAAGTGTTTTGTATTTGATGTAATAATATTTGAATGGAATCTTTTATTGTAATATATTCAGCGTTATTATAATATCGCAATAGCAATGGCTATATTATGGAGAATAAAATGCATTCTTTGATATGCGTAAACGTTTTCAATGGATTCGAAATAATCAACTTGTCAATACCACTTTGTTATTTCAATTGTAACGTGTCTCAGAATAATATCATTTTGTTATACCCATGTACGTATTACTCATTGTTATTAGCAATCTGCAGTTTTTGTTTTATTCGAATTTCTTGGCACCATATTTAGCTTAAGACGGAAAAACGTTTTTTTTCTATCCAAATATACTTCCAATGTTTATTAAAACGCCGTGATTTCAAAGCTAAAATCTTACCTCAGGTTTTTCAAGCAATGTGACCACTTCGTTGACTGCACAAATTGCGATCTCCGCGGTGTTCGTTCATTCCGTTTCGATCCAAGAAAATTTCATTCGTCGAATTCCTTGTGTCGTGATTTGTAGCTAACAGTTAATGCATTTTCCTCGCTCGTTCTCTTTCACCCCCCGAGCAGATTGGCGCCAGCGAAATTCGCGCTTGAGAAACTGTTCTCGTTCTGTCTGCCTATCAAGCTTCGTCTTTGGTCTTTTTACAAGCAGAGAAGAGGATTCTACGTCTCCTTTTCCCACCGCTTTCGCCAATATTCCCGCATGGTTTCGGGGACGGAAAATCACGTTTGGTGGGAAAGTATGGGGCCGTCGTTTTATTAAGGCCTCAGTTTCTATGCTACTTTATGGGCCATTCTAAGGAGTAGGTAACAGAACAGCGTTCAATATCGTAAAAGAAAATATTCTTGTGGTCAGTGATCATGCGAAACATCTTGGTCGTCTGTTACACGGTCGTACGGGGCTAGAAAGTTTTATGGACGACGTTGAAGAATGCAGAATATTATAGGCTTGCCCGGACAATCATGATGATTGCATACTCCTGTTGGGTATAGTTTATAAGATTTCCTATTACATCCGAATTTTGCAAGCGTATTTATAATTATGTTGTTGTGCCAAGGGAAGATGGGAAGGACACTTGTAGCATTTCTTTTTCATATTTAATAAGGTGGTACAAAAATATGGTTTGGTTTGATATTATTAAAAAGTTGAGCGACGTTCACAAATAATGGTGTTAATGGTTAATGGTGGTGAAGAGTGAATAAATGTAAATAACACGTACGGTGTAATAGTTCCCATAATAATCCTACCTACATTTTTTTATGGCACGACAAGAATTATTTACGTTACACCAATTTGAAATTCATTTTAAAATATTTCATTGAAAATAGATCTGTTAGCAGATTATATTAAACTACGTATAACAATAATTATATACCGATTATATCAATAGGCTATTATTCAATAAATTATTATACCAAACTGCAATTTTAAAATGCACTATTGTACTTCTGGCTTGAATAATATAATATCTACCTTGAAATTCGCTACTCATATCAAAATTAATAGATCTTGATACAGTAAGCAAGCCACATCACATGTAAAATTTTCAGAAAAATTCTACGAAAGAATTTGTATTAACAAAATAAGGTTTATTAAATCATGTATAGTAATCCACCAATAGACTGTACCAATGGTTCTTTGAACTGTATATTATGATTTTAATATAACTCTACAATATCTGGAAAAACCTTTATGTTTCAAATACATCTGCGAAAGAAGAGTTTAATGTAAAGCATCCCATTAAATTGAACAAGATTCATTGAAAATAAACAGGTTTCCAAGTAACCAAGTACGAATCTGAGCTAGTATTTTCATACGATACTGTCAGACATTTAGAATTACGCATTAACATTCCGCAAAATGTATCCACAATCCCCCGCAGAATGGACTTGCGTGTGCACGTATTCTTTCGCAGCACAACGAACTCGATAAAGCCTGCTCCATCAAAAGCCCGTCCCGTTACCGCTGCGAAACGTCGAAACTGCATTCGTATCGAGTCGGCCTAGAATCCTATTTCGCTGATTGTGAGCGAAGCCTACGTCTACGCGTAGTTAGCATACATCCCATTCTGCCCGTGGGCAGAATGTATCGCTAAAAGGAAGCCTGTCGCTGGGCCAGTTTCTCTATTTTCAGCGTGTTAATTGTCAGTACTCAGCGGCGGCACGCGTGCGGGAAACGCTTGGCTATTCATGCAAACAGTTTTCGAAAGTTTAATCGGCGCATCCGTCGGCTGTGCCGTATGGTCGTTCGTTCGGAGTTCATGCGAGCAACCGAGAGACAAGGACAGAGGGGAACAGGAAGGGAGAGGTCAAGGGAGGCAGGAAACAAAAGATAGAATCGAGGAGAAGGAGGGAAAGAAGGGTTGGATAGGCGTGGAGAGGGAGTGGGTGGTTGAAAGCCAACGAGCAGGGGAGAATAGAAACACGAAAAGAGTCAGAATCAAGGGGTGAATGTATAGGAGCGAACAGAGGCGAGAGAGAGAGGGAGAGAGATATAGAGACAAGCATAAATGAGACGGAAAGGAAGGGTGGTCAGAAGGGTGGGCAGAGGCGGAAGAGACACGGAGATACGTGGGAGGAAAATCATGGAATAAAAGAGAAACGGGAGAAGCTAGAGGGAGAGAAAACTTGTTATCTACCTCACAGGTGGTGATAAGGCCGCGATTTGTTTTCACGTGAGGTTCCTAGGCATAGATTAAAACTGTTTAAGCCCGGGCCATCCCATGAGGCGCCGTTCCTACACGAGTTTAATCTAACCTCACTGTTCCCCTGTGGTATCCATCCTCCGCCGTTTCAAATTCGCCTCCACTCGCGTACGTATTAAATCCTTTTATAAATGCTCTCGAAACGAGTTTCAAAGGGGGACAACTTTGTCCCGGTGTCCTTAAAAAAAAAGAAGGAGAAGAAGAAGAAGAACTCGGTTTTTTTCTTCTTCGGAGTGGAAAGTGGAAAAGAAAGGGAGCATTGAACGTAAGGGAATCGGGGATAATAGACTTTTGCGTAACTGTACTATCGAGGAAGGAAAATTAATGGAATATGGTAGCGACTGTTCCCTGGTGCTGGTGCAAAAGTTAGCCGACGAATCGATTAGAGAACTTCGTTTCCTATTTTCGTTCGGAATTAGCACGAATTAGCAGTTACAATCCAATTCCGCGGGAATTTTATCGGCTGTTTAGAAGTTACGCTCACATGCGACGAACTATTTACTTGCCGTAGGGGGTAAATTGAGTATTGATGCGCATGCACCTGCATGCCGTGTGAACAAGTTTATCGGGCAGATTTCGATACGGTGGTAACGTTAAAATATTCTTATTTTTCGTACGTTAAAGTGTTTCAGTTCTTTATGGTTGCATTTATCGCGAGCAAATTATTTTGCTGGAACACACGAGTCATTGCAGTGTAATAGTTTCCGAATGGAGAAATATACTATTCTGATTGAGGAAATTATCGTTTGTCTAGAAAACACGTGGTCGAAGAAATGATTACACGCACGTGAAAATTAATTCAAGCCATGGAATGAAATATAATTAGTATTGTGTGTATCTATTTCAAGCAGTAAGTCTGAACATGCGCTGACGAATGAGATTCGACATTTGTTAAAATGGGCCAAGATCGCACGACTATTTCTTGACTTTTCGAAATATTGAATCCTTAACTAGCCGCCCGTTAATTCGAAATTAATATAATTGAAACGAACCGTCTTTTGTAGCGTCTAAATATTTTGTAGTTTGCGGAATATAATAGTTTTCAATCTGCGCTGCTCGAGATGTCCAGTGATTTCAATCTTGTGGCCAGCGAAATAGATAGCTTTTATTGTATTATGATTATATAAATCACTGAATTCTAACAATGTACACAGTATAATGTGCAATACTGCTGAAACATTTTAATTCCACATGTCCACTGAACATTCGTAATCCCCAGTTAGCGTAATTAGCAATTACTGAAAAGTCTTAGGCGAAGAAATGGAAACGACAATGGGCCAAAGAACGGCCAAAGGATAATTTTAGTCCTTAGCTATTCCCACACCCATTTCCTCAATCGTGCCGGTAAAATCGATACGGCGATGCGCAAGGGATGTTTCCAATTATCGTTAACTATCGGCATGGACGAGATATATCGTATTGCAATCACGCGCACATGTACACCTTAATGTAACTAACGAGACCTGTTCCCCGCTCTTGCCGTCGAGTTTGTGGCCTTTTCTCATTTACGAACAAAATGACATACCCGTACACCTGTTCATCGATTTCGGAAACATTGAAGGGGTAGGTGACGCTGCCATTCAATTATGGGACAGGTTTGAATGGGAAGATAGTAGTTCGAGGAGCTCAGAAGTTGTATAATATATTGTCAAGGTAAAACCTTTTTGCTTTATAATTAAATCAAACTTATCCAAATTTCTTCCGTAAAACATTTCCGAGTTTGATAATATTTTATCGACGGCAAGTAATGATTTAGTTGTTTAACAAATTGGCAAATCGACATTTTTCCCATGCCATAGTCGTGTGCAGTTTTAAATCATTTGGTTCGTTGTCTTTGGCAAAGGTTTTCCATTTGACTGATATTTTAGTCGTAACAATTAACAATTCGAAATATTTCGTACGAGTTGAGATAATTTAAGATAGTAATGTTAAATATAATTATTTTATTTAGAAGAATGAAATTCTCGCAATCAGAATCGCAAGAGAAAGTCTTCCTTCTACTGATTAATCACGTATAATCAAAATTTTGTATATAACGTGTATATTCAATGTGAGAGATTATTTGCAAAGAAGAAACTAATGAATCAGAATTGATGAAAAAAAGATGAAGGAAGTCTAACGCGTTGCAATTGAATGAAGCATCATGCCAATCAAATATTAATGTAGACACAAATATAACAGCAGATATCCGAAACTACACGCGAAAGTAACACAAAGGTGGTCAAAGTGCGTTCTGCATACACTTCACAGGCAATAAATCAATTCTAGGCGATTCACTTTTCTCCTACTTCCCCTTTCCACAGTTTTCGCGATCAGACATGCGATGTAACAATTACTGTTCGCTCTCAGCGTCATTCACAATATCTATCATCCGCAAAACCTGAAGGGGAACATGGCCCGATGTTCGGGCCTCCCTCTCTGGGGCTAGCAATTTTAGGGAAGTGTGTATCATCACTCACCGTACCTCCAACCACCAAATGATGCTTTCAGTCAAGCATTCAATTTCTATGTTGTTTCACAAACGCCCTACATCGCTTTAAATGCTCGTAATTTGTGAATAAAATGCTACCTGCATGCGTACGTAAAATTTTAAGTTACTGCTATTCCATCCACCATAAAGGGGATTTTAATCTCAATAAATTGGATGGAATTAAATTTTAATATCTTCGTATTTGTTTGACCCGAACACGTGTTTCGGGTAAAGTTATATATAGGCAAACATTTGTACCTTATAATAATTTTCTATGGTATAGTGTAAAGTGAATAAAAAGAATATGTACAAAAGACTGTTGGAAATAAATTGAAACATTCACTATATTTCAATTTGGTCTACAAAGGAAGGTCTACCAGTAAATCTGGCGATAATGAACACAAAGCTCACATTACCAATAACAATCTAAACAATGAAACGAAGAACACAGTCTTCATTAATTCAAAGAAAATACACATATAGAAGTCACCCCTCGAGATCATCGAATTGATATACTTGTCACGACTAGACAGGCAAGTGTGCAGACGAGTCAAGGTGTTAAATGGCCTCGACACTTGGAGCTTTTAGCACTTCCGATTCGTTGCGAAAATGCTGCAATTTCAGACGATGCAACGCCCGGCTATTTCCAAATAATTACAGAAAAATAATGCTCGTCGGCGTCACGTGCGAGCGCAATTAAGATCCGTAGACGGCGCAAAGCGTCGAGATTCCTAGGTTGCTAATTACACGCCGCTCCGCGGTTCTTATGCGCGTACAGCCTAGATAGGTAGTTGGCAATAAATTTTCTGTCGTGCAGTCAGCGGCCACAGCAAGCAAATCCGGCTGAGTTACGAAAGAGAATAATGTTAGCGGATGCATAAGGTTGCCACAGCGGCTGAAGTCGTCTATTCTTATGTGTCTACTAACTCGTTTGCAAGTGGCCAGATCCGTGGGATTCAATTGAATCGTAAACCCTTTCCCTTTGTGCCATGGACGATTAATCGTTGAGAAGCAGGCTCGATGGTAGCAATGGTTTTTTAAACATTCGCCACCACAATTTCTTTGTTTTCAGTTTCTATAATCGCATTTTTAGTGGTATAGAGCGATATTATTTACTGTACCCCGTGTTCCTATTATTATTAGGATAATGTAATATCGGATGATGTGATATAGGTTGGGCTTGATTTATTCTATTTTCATTTTCATGGACAGTTAATGGAGTTAATGGTTTTTTTTTAAGACTTACATTATGAAATTAGATTTTGATAAAAAAATTGTTCAGCTCCCTAACTGTTCAGTTTTGAATTAAATTGAATTTATGGAATTAGATTTTAACCCCTTCTGGAATATTATTTTTGGACACTAATTCATGCATAGTTTTATGCATATCTCGGTATATAATTCCAATTTATAACCCTTCATTGTTTCTAATTTTGGACATAAATTTAATATTTAATTTTTCCACATACCAATGATACGTCTTTCTCCGTTTATAACTAACGCATTTATATGCTGTTTCGTATGCTTAACATTTGAAGATAAAGTTAAATAAAATAACGACGTTACTTCTCTAGACCTTCCTTGCCATTTTACGCCTGCAAGTAGAAACATATTTCAGTTTGATTGAACGTATTATAGGTTTTCCCATCGATACTCTACTTTTACTAGCAGCACGCAGGTGGCCTATGGATCGCGTAAATATTTTCACCTGAGAACAAAGTCACGAAAGCGATGGGCTCAGAAATATTTAATGCAATACACCATCGAGCGCATAGTGAACACGCGGTAAAATGCGTTAAACGATCGTTTGCTTGTCTATTTCTGATCAAGCTGAAATATTAATGCACCATTTACCATAATGGTCTGAAACGGCCTGGAAAAGATACTTAGGTGCTCCATTCTTCGCGAAACTTGTCCCAGCCATGCATGCGCGTGTACACACAGAGCAGCGTATGCCATATAGTGATCGATAAATTCAGCTTAAATCTAGCGTTCCACTACCTGTTAATATTGAATCGACAATTAAACCGTCGGGGATTCGATCTTACATGTTTAACGAAGGGAACCATCGTAGGGCTTTCCGTAGTTTAGTGCGAAAACAAATTAGCAATAACACAAATATCAATTTGAATGGTGGGATAAGTTTCGGTTTAAAGGGTTTTTGTAATTTCCAAGCTGGAGTTTGTGTTTAAAGTTTACACAAGTGTAAACATAGAGGTCTAAACAGTTTGGTACAGGAGTTCAAATCTGAAGTTTGCATAGCTCTGTTAGAAAGTCCAGTAGCAGTGTTCGAGGAATTCTAATTGGCAGTTCGTGAAATTCTAAGTGTAACGTTATTTTAAGCTAAAGTAAATAGAAACTAAACAGCACTTGAATTCAGTAAAGTTTTATTTGAAATGTAAAATTCTCTTACTAACAATAAGTATATGTATACTCGGAAGTTTTTATACTCACAACTATAGAAGTTGTGTTGGAATTATACATTCACGCAATTCAATTATAAAATTTAAATTATATTAATCTTTAAAAGAACAGAATACATGTATGCATATTTCCATTCCTTTTCTAGGCCAGAAATTATAATATCAAGGAAGTGTAGGAAATTAAAAGTGCGGGCAGGTTTAGTTTAACGCAACCATCGTTGCGCTGTAAACATTATTAACAAAAAATGGCTTAAACAGCGGAGTTTAATGAGATTTGAAGCGTAATAGGATCAGGAGGGTTCCCGTTTATGAAATAATCACGCGAGATGCATTTCGCAGAGAATTTGTGTGCAGAACCATAGTTTTTCTAGAAATCGTTTTGCATTTGGCCTTAAGCTACAAATTCCATATCAAGCCGGAAAATATTTTCACGCATTCGCGAGATTATATCCTCTCCCTTTTAAGCTTAAAATTCTCGGTTCAAATATTACAGGTAGATGCGAAACCCTTGCAAATAAAACAGCAGGACCACATTCTACCCTCACTTCTTTTTCCTTCCCTCATACAACTACACAGTCGAACATATTGTATATAAAGAAATAATTGACACCTCTGACATTTTCCAACCTTTCAGTTTTTAATTTCACTTACTAAATATAAAAGTTCTGCGTGCCCTGATACGTAAAGAATACCTGATTAATAATGGAATCAAATTCGGAGCAATCTTACATGTTGAACCAACAATGTAAAACATCTTGAATCGCAACGTCATGTTAACATTCGATAATGACTTGGTGCACATCAAAAATAGAAATTCTTTTCTTGCTCTTCCCCTGTAATAAATTCATTTAGAGCACAGAATGCAAGAATTATTGTTTCAAGGTTTTTTTTATCCAAACACATAACAATAATTACAAGAATAATTATACTTTTACCTTATACCGTTCGAAACTTCCAAACCGCGCCCGTACATCGAACTGATTCTCTCGAGTTCCTCGATGCCCGAATTACCTGCGTGGCGCGTCAATAAATTATCATCAACAGGGCGTGTGATACGCGACTTATTCCGCGAGGATGCACGGCTAAATCTGGCATTTCGCGAGGTCGGTAATAGCCTCATTAATCTGATCGCGGAGGGGATGCCAGGGTACTTTATGAAACGGCGTCTTTTCAGGAAACGCTTAGAAAAACCGCGCGATTCATGACGGTGTGTACGCGTGTATACAGCGGGGCGGCCCTTAATAAATCTCAGTGGTATGGCGGACCTGCCTCGTACCCAGGCAAACCCAGTAAATAAGCTGGCCGAGTTTTAATTATTCCTATTTTCACATCCACCGACCGGTCACGAATTCTGCACCTCGTTCTCTCAACTTCCCATCCTCACCGCCTGCTGAAACTTGCCTTTCTCTCTTTTTGCCCTACCTCTGCGCCCTCCTTTGCCTTCCTCAAGATTTAATTATGCAAATCGCCGGGCCACTAGACAAAACCAATATTTGCTTGAGTTCTTAGATGGCGGTAAGAGGGGGTGTGGGGGGACAGGAGGGACAAGGGCAGGTAGCAATGCCAGCAGGGAGAGGCAGCCCACGGTCGGCCAGGTAGGATTTCCTAACTCATAATCAGAGAGATTCATTTGCCTCGGTACATAAAAATATAATCTTTCGCCTCGTCTCGCTGTTCTCTGCCCTACGGCCACGGCCTCCTTGTAGCGATAAATACATTTCCAACGTGAATCGTAATAGCTTCTCCGCTGATTAAAGCCGCGCGTTAACGCCCTTTATCGGATAGGATTATGCGAATTATATTGTTGACCGTGAGCTCGGCTGCGAAGACTGGCGCACACAAGGCGAACGCATAATCTGAACGATGAGCGCAGGATCATTGTTTAAACGGCAGATAATAACGTTGTTTGCACAACGATACATTTCTAGATTTCCGGGAAACGCGAATGAGCGGGAGTGGTAGGCACGGGGGGAGGAAATGAATTAATTACCAGGAGAACGTTGCCGGAAGAGGGAACTTTCGAATTTCTTTTAGGCAATTCAGTTTTTTTTAAGCAGAGCCATTGCGCGGGTCTGAAAAACGTCGAGCACGCAATGAAACTAAATTCTGCAAGCGTTCGTTTGTTTGGCAAATATTTTACCTTTCGTTGAAATAGCATTCAGCAACCAGGGGGAATTTCTAATGTGCTTTAGAATAAATTTCTCGTAACACTAATAATGGTGACTGTCTATAATGAAGTACTTATCTTTAATCGTTTCTGAAATAACAGAAAGTAATGTTGTGAAAAGATAAATAAGTAAATTCGCTACGTACGAATTATGTTATGATACGACAAAATTAATGCGAAGCTTTTCTTGTAGATTTGTTAAATACTATTAAGTAAGTAACTGTGAAAGCTAATATCATAATCGCTGCATTTCTTACACTAATAATAGTATCGATATATTTGTACAACCGTTTCTTCAAATACGTACATCTTTCATTTCGCCGCGCCCGATAATACGAAATCCACTGCCGTTTCATTGAAATATTGTAAACGAGGGGATGGGGGAGTTGTATTCCCTAACAGAATTTGAATGTATGCCATCGCGATAAATGAAAATGATCTACAATCGCATAGATTACGAAACATCATTACACTATACATCTACGAAAACTATCTGTTTATTATGTTCCGTTATCGATTCTTTATCTAATTTGCAAATCGTTATTGATGAATATGTAATTTCATAAATTCCAATGTAAAATTCATGACAACATGAACGCCAACTGGAATAATGCATTTGCAAGTTCGATTTTCATAAATTGACACCGTGGCACATGAGAAATTATAGTTCTGAAAGGCGGCAGGCCGGATTAAATGCAAATAGAGCGGCGTGTCTGTACTCATCTATTGTAAATGCCCTTTTAGTAGGGAACTTCTCAAAAGTAATTTAACTTCCATAGAGGAATAATTTTATTCATTTATATAAAAGTTCCCATAAGTATCCTGGGAAAAGCGGATTCATCTGGAGAAAGTTGGCAAGTACTGTCGACGAATAACGCTTTTGAAGAAACAGTTGAAAACTGCTTTTGCCAACTCGGGCAGAATGAAATTATTCAACTGTTTAACTTACTAATTACAATGTCATCCCGAAGCAAGCACGCATCCATCATCCCTAGCTGACATGCGTACGAAATGTAATTCATTGTTTCGCGAACACAGTTCTCGTATTCGCCGCTGCCAGCCCATTTATTGCTCAACAATTCACGTTGTTTTCCCTTTTATGTAATGTTACTTTACTGCAGTGTGGCGTATTGCCGTTACAGATTAAATTCATCTGAAATTGCTACAGAATTATTGCACACAAAAGTTGTTACCCCCAAATGTAACTATAAATTAGAGAAATATGACACTCGCAAGTATAATGCAAACAAAGCATATTCCGCAACGATTATTTCGCATTAAAAACGCAATCGCCTATACGCGAAATGCAAGATGGGGAATTTAAATACACAAAAATCATACGTTCAATTTTCTGAAGCTCTCAATAAAAGAAAAACGAATTACAATTTGTAATATTCAACGAAAGAGCTATGGTACTGTGATTACGAGGAGGGTAATAATTCAGTGAAAGCGTTTTACAAATCGGGCATCGGGAGGAATCGAAGAATTACAAGCTCGTTGGAACAAAAGCCCCACCGACGACGGTCACGACAATTATTCATTATTTTCCCCCGGTTTCACCATGAAATCTCTAATAACGGCGGAGTTGCACCGAGCTACCGTAGGAGTTTAAAAACCTCCCCTGCGATAAAAAAGGAAAGCCGGTGGTAGTCAAGCAGGTAATGTATCCAGTTAAAAGTTTTCCAGGTCTGCCGGAGAGGGTGGAAAACTTCTTCGGTCCGTCGCCAAGTAGGGGGCCAAGGTGCCAGTAAAGACTAGAGATTGTGCATTTGTTATTCATGGGGTCCAACGCTTCAGTTGACTTTAACATTTCATCGTGTAGAAAGTAGCTGCTTTCACTATAGATCGCGTACCTATGTAAACTCTGTAGTATTCATGCGTGACGGAAGATAAAACCGTGTCGACAGATTTGGCCATTAAAAACAATCGACATTAGGCAAATCATTTTCAATCATTTTCAATATTAGGCAAATCATTTTCGACAGTATCCCATGAAATGAGGGAACAATTTTTTTCCATATTCATGTGTCGGTAGTACTTTGAATATCGGTTTAAGAACATATAAAAAAATATTGTTTCAATATTACGTTTTAATTGTATTACTGGAGATTATTTGCATTGACAATGCGTGTTAGTGAATTATTGTGATATAAAGTAGAGAACTGTCGCCGAATCCACCTGGAAAATTTGTATTATTTATCGATACAAAACTTGTGATAGTTATAGTCCCTTTTAATCGATTTGCTTTTCGATTGCACTTGCAATGCGTATTCAGTAATTTATTATAATTTCGTAGTTGCTACATGCCAAATTACTTATGATACTTATACTATTGGCCACAGGGATTAGCAGGCATTGCAAAGAATACATTCTATTATTTTTCAGAGCTCTTAACAATTTTAAGTTGTATATCTAAGCTATAAAATGATGCAACAAAGTAAATAACTATTAATCCGCAAGACAAGAATGCCAAATTGTAATACAGAATACCGAATAAAACTAGAGAAATCTCAAACTGATTGCCAGTAGTATGAGACGTACCTTTCCTTGAACGAAATACAAAAATACACTTCCAGAGTTCTTAAACTCTCCAACATCTTTGCCCTCATAAATGACCCTTTTCTCAAAACAAATCTTCTTTGCACGAACTACGTCCCTACATTGACGTAGTTACAACAACAACAGTAAAATAAGCATTTATATGCGCCTACATTATCTGCAACAGACCGCAAAAATGTTCGTGGTGCAGAACTACAATTACCACCAATCCACGTCATCAGAATTTTTCATAAAACTGCACATCAACGCAATTTTTTATCGAATCGACTCAGCGTCGGTCAATTATAGGGTTTCCTCCGGCCAACCCTTTGCAAAGATACAGGGACATTTTCCAGTGGACAGTGGTTGTCGATATTCCCCTCGTACATCTTCCTCGTGTAATGCTCAGCGAAAGGGGTTGCGGGAATGAAAGGGGTAGGTGGAACGTGGCCGAACTGGCAGCTCGAAACGTCCGACTAACGATGAGGTGAAATCAGTGGATGCAGAATCAACACCGCGGCTTGATTTTTGCTGTTAATGTACCCACGTACACACAGTAGACGCTTAAAGCTCCACTATTGATATGCCGTCTAGTTCGAACGACGTGGACGAATATCGTCGAACATCGCATACATGTAAATACATCCTTTGAGCTGCTCTAGCTGCCTCATTAAATGTACTCGCACACCTGGTCGTTTACAGTTTGTTCACTTGGGGTACACTTTGTAATTGCTTCCTTTAATTAGTTATGTCACAGAGGCACGCGTCATAAATTGTATAACTGATTCATACTGCGTCCACTGAACTTCACATGTGAACGCAACTGTTTCCATTTATAAACTTACGTATCTATGTTATAGTAAAGTGGTTTCTGTAACGTAATTTGAAGGAGAAGAAGACTTCAGGGATTGGTAAACTTTCGTTTGATTTCAAGTAATGTTTCAAGCAACATTATTAGTATAAATGTTTGGAAAAGAGGCATTACGAGGTGTGGAATTAAGTGGCATTGGATATGTGTTTATGATAGTTTCATGTGTAATCAAGTTCTGACAAAAGCATGCAAGATGATAAACGTCAATAAATATTATGTATAATACAAACGTAGCCTAATCCCTGGAATTTCTATAAAATGCATTGGACTTTAATACTGTCCTATTAAACAAGTAATTAATTAAATATATATTTTAACCATAGTTTTAAATGTACAACTATAGAACGAGACTATTTCGACTAAATATTTTCTAAATCAAATGTCTACGTTCGAAACGCTTCTAATATTATGGAACGTCTAAACCCATAAAATATAGTTCCAACAAATCCCCACATTTTTAATTCACTCTGAAATAAGTGTTTTATTTCCATTTTATTTCATCTTCCAGAACTTAAAAAATTGTATTTTCTCTTCGGTTGAATTTTGTTACATTTTAATTCCCGCCGGAGTTTCATAGTCATATACCTACAGTGTCACGTGGAAGTAGTATAAGTGAAATTGGGTCAGCCAGTCCTGGACCTACTCGCCTCATTGAATAAATTTAACTTAAGGAAAACTATATTTTGCTCTATATTATAATATCAGCACGTGTTCGTTGTTCTACTAATTTTCGAAAAATTAAATTACTGCAAAGACAATTAACTTTATATTTACTTTCCCCCTTTTTCCCGTTTTTCTTTTTAATCCAAGAAGTTGAGGGCAAGTCTTGTCACAAACACAACGAGGCGCTTGAGAGCACCATTTTCTGAGGGAGCGTAAATAAATGGGTATTTCATTATGCGAGAACTTCGCTTTTTTGAAAGCATCTTAAATTTCTCGAGCGTCAGTCTTTTTTTCCAAGGCACTGTGAGAGGAGAGGGCGAGTGAAAAAGGAGCGCTCAGGTGCGTCCTGCATCGTCTCGACGATGTTAGTCGCAAACGTTAGGGTCGACGATATGAAATTTTCTCCTCGTCCTTTCGGCCCTCATCATCTCTAGGGTTGTCGTTATTTTGCTTTTCGCTGTCGAAGCGACTCGTCGATAAATTTTTTTTATTTATTTTACGCAAAAAAAAGCCTTTGGTACATAAAGTTAACAATGTTGAGCCGTTCATAATTACGCGGCAATAAACACGCGGTAGGCATTTTTATTTTTGCTTTATTACGCATCTATTCCTGGTGCTATTCTTCTGTTCTTTTTGTATCGTTCGCAACTGTCGCATGGCCGACCTCATATTCTTCTCTATACCTTAATTATATTGTAATTAGAATAAAAGTTATATATATATATATATATATATATATTGGAGTATGCGTATCATTGTTATAATTGCACCCTTGAGAACTATTATATTCTCATCAAACAATTAGGTGAAAAAAGTGAAGGAGTCGTTTACTTCAGCCTAGTTTTGATCGATTTATAATTTGTTCTTAATGTGGAAATTGTTCTATAATTCCCCGAAAACTTCTGGCCAACAACAGAGAGGTCTTTCTGGTACTTTGTCCATACACTGTTTCGAGTTTTGATTACATTACCGCTCTCGACAGACTTAAAGTAACTTCGTTAAATATCGGTTCGAAAGTGGGGCAAGTGTACAGTATGGTGAAATGAATTTAAATATCAATAATTCTCTGAGAAACTGTGTAATACTACGTAAGGGACACAGAAAACAGGGAAACAGGGAAACAGGGAAAACAGAATATTACTGTTAAGTATATTCTTTTTGTCTATGAATATATAATATAATAAATACCTAATACTAAATTTTGTATAGGGGGTGACACATTATTTAATACGCATTCAAAAGCTTATTGGTAATTCAACAATTATAATAATTACCGTTAGTTTCTTAGATCTTTGGACGAAAAATAATAGACATTTTAAATTACATCTTTAGACTTTTAGAAAGAATTATTTGCGATAATGTGATTTTTTGGAATGTGTTTTTTTCTAAACAATGTTTCAGAAATATCGGTATTATAGCAAAAACCGCAATTGCTCACAAACACATCAATGTTCCTATCGAGCTGGAATTTTTGACATCCTAGAAAAATGTGGAAAGACCTGAAAAAGTGACAATTACTTTTACCATGTAATAGGCCCAAAATGTGTTGATATATTCATACCATTAACCAAAAAACATCACCAGAATATCTGCAGAAATTGCAACAAGGCCTAATCATAAATCTCGAGACAAGTACAGAATGACCGTGCGAAAGAAATCGGAATCAGTTCTCCAACAAACAATTTCACACAGTAATTTAAGATATAATTTTATGTACAGACCATTTCACGTAATCTACGATCACGATGGAAAAAAAGTATACAAGCACTGCAAGGCGGTCAAACTTCGTTTAGAGATGACGATTATGACGATACAATCGGTGCTTATGCTCGTAACGCAAAATCGATACAAGCTCTGGCGAAGGAGAGAGTGGCGAAGTACACGAAACAGCGTAAATCACCAATCTCGAGTACGAAAGTAAGAGTACGAGGGAAGGTGAAACGTGTTGGATGCGCGGCAAACGTAGCCGCTCACGACTTAGGTCATGGTTCGGCCATACGAAACTCTTCTGGAAGCTGTCGAGTTTCTCCACCCCTGGCCACTTTCATTGTCTACCCTTTTGCGCGTCATTATAGTTGCGAAGTTTTCGGGAGCACGAAACAGCTGTTTGAACGTGAGCGGTGTGATAAATAAAACGCCACTGTGCACATATAGATCTGCGTTGAAATTGGTGGCGATATTGTTGTTTCGTTCAAGCTGGCGCTGGATTGAAAAGTTCCGTAACAGTTATAGATGAAAGGGGAGTAATTTCAGAAATATCATGCATCAGTTTATTTGGAATTTTTCATTAAAGTTTCTATAGAGATTTTCATTGAAAGGTATCGAAATTTGATTGCACTTTCGTTGGGAATTGTTGGGTCATTTGCGTCCTATAGTTTTTGACGTGCAATTACTTTCGCAATAACAACGCTGTTTTTAATTATAGCTTTTCGGTACGTGCAATGGTTATCTATTGGAATTGATATGTGCTGCAAATGCGATGAAAAAGGTGACTAGTTTTTAATTGAAGCATTTTGTATGCTATTTCGTGTAATAATATGATGTAGTTAAATATTTTGGATATTTAATTTAATGCTAAGTATTATATATTTCACAGTACACTTCTGTTCATCGCGTAATAATCTATCTTACAAATTTGTACCTGAATTAGTAAATAATAATTGTCTTACATTGTTAAAAATCATTGTGGAAGAAATATTGTAAGAAATATAGTTTACCATGCATTGATTATAGCCACAATAATTATTCGGAGACACTAATCAATATTTATTTAAAATGTATATTCGTACAATTATTGTACTAATATACGAACATAAATTTATCACAAATATTATCCCTTAATAATCCGCACAGCATCTTAGCGAATCCTCTATGACCACTTTGCCAATCTCTTACGTATTCCAACAGTCAATCCTTATTGCCCACTTGCAGTTGCAATGTATTAAAACACTAAAAACGTATCCATCGGTACCTGCTAAACATTTGTCTGGCGGAAAGAATTAACGCGCCAGCCGAACAAGATTAAGGAGACGAAAGCGTGAGATTGCGGAGTTCCGTAATCCGGTCTGTATTGAAGTAGACATAACTTGTCGCAACGGAAAGCTCTCGAGTTACGTTCCTCTCGCAACACTAACGGGGATGATACTAAAGAAGGGAAGTCGTTGGTATAAAGGGGTGAGCATGCTGGATTAAGCCGGAATAACCACCGACGCGAACACGTCTTGCCCAAGCTTAACGGATGATTAATCTATCCGTACCCTCCGCAAACAAGTACCTATCGCGTACCTGTCTGCCAACCCACCGATTGCAACGAAACGGCAAAAACGGCTGCTTCCAATTACCATCAAACCCGCTCGAAATCTCACGCTAATTCGAGTTCGGCTCGTTCACGTTCGTTTTCGGGGTAGCGAGAAAGGAGGGTGCGAAATGCGCCGAACACGCTCGAGATTCTACTGAAATGCTTGTTCGATCGTGCGCGCGGCGTAACTTCAAAGGAATTTTACAGACGCATACCGTTCGATGCTTCGCGTGGCACAGTGTGTCGTTATTTTTTTATGAGCTCCGATAATACGTTGATGTTTATTAAATAACTGAGAATGTTGTTGTACGCGACTGTGTTGCGAGGCTTTGTTAGTTTGATGATTAATAACTTTGTTGGACACGGTATATATGTGTGATAATTAGCAACGTGAAAAGTTAATGGCCATATATTTGATGAGAATTTTATTTTCGAGGCGATTAAATTGATGCAGTTCGATGGAAAAATGTTTGAAATAATTGGCAATTGTTGTGCGATTCCGCTTTGTTACTTTATCATCGTTGTTGTGTTATCGTAGTTAATTGTTTTCCGTGCGCTTTGGAATGAATGACTCCAATTAACGATTAATACGAATAATTATTACTAGTTAACTTGTCTTGCATTATTGCATCAACGTCTATATCAACCTACGTGTGACCTGCATCAACTTTTAACAACTGTATTACAATTACCCGCGCAATAATGTAGAGAATCGTTACTATTATGCTGATTTAGAACTTAAATTGTACGATTTATGTTTGTTTCTATGTAAGTATGATATGCATATACACATTCACCAACATAAATTACAAACGAGGATCAAGGAAATAGAACAATGGCGGGACAACAGAAACTGAAAATTCCTCCTCGTTATTCTATTACTGAACAGTTTTCAAAATAAGCATATTTCGTAACTGCAATCTTTATATAACATCATACTGTTCTTTACGCGAATCTTATTTCACTTAACGGAAACATCTATCTAGAATTGTATATTTAACGCAACCATAAAGCAGTACAACAAATTCTATTAATTCATGCCCATCGGCGAGGCGTTCCTCCCCCATTTGCTATTCGCAAATGAAAACCACGGCTAGCTCATTACTATTAACTCAACAGGTAAAAATTCAGCACGACCCCCGTTATACCGTCCCCGAATTAACATAGATTCCGTGGCACTTTCGTCTGACAGCCAGCGAGTGACAGTTCCCAAACAAACGCGACCGAATTCTATTTATCATGCCCCACCCCCCCTCCCCTCAGCAACCATAGAAGTTACCCACGTCAGAGCAGTGGCACAGTCTAATAGAGCGGAACAATTGCTAATGCAACATCCAGGCGTAGTGCGTGGCCGGGCTGATCATAGTGGTGGCCGTGAACGGGAAGACGATCAGATAGAGCGCATGAATACTGCGGATGTCGTGTCGTGTCCGGACCTCGTATATATCCGTCGACGAGTCGGACAGACAGCGGACGTTCCAGCGGGACACCATCAGCCCTGATTGACAACTCCATGCGTGGAACGGTGCAACCGAGATTATCGGGTCTCCAGACCGGAAACTCGTTCTGCTGACCACCTCGAAGCTGAACCGAATTTCACCTCTCGCGTCGTGTACGGTTTCCGCATACAAAAGGGGCATCGAACGGGCCTCGTCGCGCCCACCAGACACTCGATAAGGACATTTCGTGGGATTCTAGTCTGATTACCATACTAGGCTTTAGAGAGTTAGTTTTAACGCAACGGAATAGGACAACGCGCGGCGCGATTGACGCTTTGTTTATTCAGTAACGAAGCTTGGTCTTTTAAATTGTGATTTCACTTTTAATTTACATGTTGCTCTGTTTGGATTTTCATAGTGTGGAATATGCCTGACGGGTTGGAATTTGTTGGCGTGGTATGATACTTTTGGTATTTCTTCATATGAATTGAAATGAAATATGTATATATTTATTGTTCGTTTACCTGTGAAACTGTTATGTATAACGGTCCTATAAAGGGTAAATGGCGAAGGTAAAAAAAAAGTTGGATTAGGTCTAACATGTTTCAGTGCTTCCTTATAGTATTTGTTGATTTTTATATCGCATTTTCTATATTGAAATTGTAAGATAGAATATGATAAATGATAAGATAGAATTCCGTTCGTGGATTATGTAACCGAAAGGCATTATCTTTTAATGTCAAGTTATGTAATGTAATATTAAGTTCGAATATGTATTATCCTGGCAATTAATTTTCTACCCTTCAACTATAACTTGAAACGCCAGGAACATAGATAATTAATGTCTATGCCAGCGATATATATTTTATGCTTATTATGAACGTCGTTTACTTCCGTTACATTTATTTTTATTTAACTCAATGTTGGTCATGAAACTTTCTGGCAGACGTTTCTGATATTTTCGGCAAACTATTTACAGAGCGGCAAAGATTCATACCACACTATTAATTATATTAAAAAATAACTATTCGCGATTATTTACTTCCTTTTTCAACTGATACTCCAAAAGTCCGTAGCAGCGTTAGAATTGGACTTCAAGTATACTCGAGAGCTTCTAACGTCCACTGTAGTTCACAAAACTGGAGCAATCACGGCCTCGTTACAAGAATCCAAGTAACAAAACTGATTCCACGAAGGACTTCATTCAAAATTCAATTCGAGATCGAAACTCGTTCAAACTTCTCCACTTGTGTACAGTCAGTGGAATAGTCCTACCAGTTCCCCTTACTGTCTGACCATACGAGTACCGCGATCACTAGTCACTTACGCGCTCCCGTTAAACAGTCGAATTGCTGCGGCACGTGACTCTTCTCTCTGTTAAAGAATATTTCGGATTAATCATCCGTGGAACCGAATCAATGAGCAAAGATGGGCCCAACCCAGAGGGAAGGAGGAAAGTCAGGGACATAGAAGCGAGATGGACCGATGGAGAAAGTGCAAGGGGTAGTATGTAGTAAGAGGGTACCTGTAGGTGCCAGAGGGTGGTTAAAAAGGGGGTAGCTGCGCGAAAAGGGGGCACCAATGTCTTGGCTTGCAAGCTTCGAGGTCCTCCCGTCACCCAATCACGTCCTGGCGAAGCTCGCCATATTTCGCGGGGCGGAGCCCTCTCCTCACTCTTCTCGCGCGACCGACTCAGCCTCTGTGTTCTACTATTATTTTAAACCCTTCGCTCTCTTCTTCTCGCTTAACACCCCGTCCTGCCCCTCTTATTCACCAGTTTCGTGCTCTAGTCTGTCTTACCACCCCCGCACAGACATCCCCTACGATCTGGTCCCCTGCTTTCCTTTTCTCTCCTCCTTGGCTCACCTCTACTCATCCCCTGTCGATCTATCCTTTCCTCCCCTTTACCGTTGCTCCCTAGGCTTTCTCTTCACCTTACTCTCGTACTCTCTCTCCCTATCCCCCTGCCACCCCCTTACCAGCGTCTCATGCCTCCAGGCGGAGATGAAAATTTCCAGACTCCTCGCGATCGAAACCGAATTGTTATTTCACGAGGTAGTCGACCCGGTCGCCCCCTGCTCGGCCAACTCTCTCTTTCTACTCTGTCCTTGGATCGGGGTTGCACACCGAAAGTCCTTGCGCCGCGGTCCCTTCCACTTTTTCCACTTTCGTTCTTTCTTCGCGTCCACCTCTGCCGCGTTAAAGATTAGGAATCGGAATCGGCGGTTACTGTGCAGGCATCGATCGCTTGAAGTTGGGAAACGCGACAATTGTCGTGCTGTAGTCATTGTCGATTGTTATATGCTTGCCATAGGTACGGTCTCGTGGTTCTTGTATTGGAATTTCTTTGTGCATACGCAGTTCAATTACTATACATATATTAGAGGCAAATATGATTCTTGTAATCTTATAACAATCGTGTTAGCAATTCATGGAAGTTCGAATTGTTTCCACTTTCTGGTCTATGCCGACAAAAGAAAAACGAAGTGACAACGGAAGGGTCAATATGTTTCCATTCTCCATTACTAATTCTGACGTGACAAGTATCTTGTGTATATAATCTTCCAAAAGCTCTTAACAGCGTACAAAATGACAGACCTGTAATTTTATTTTAAATTTAAACAATCTTATTCACAGTTTCCGGAGTACCTAATTTTCGTCAATTAACAAACCACGAATAACCAAACTGTAGCCGTGCAATCTCACGGTAACTATGCGCATCAGTAAAATACAGACCGCGTCGTTTTTTCGTGAAACGTATCGAAGAACAACGGGATACCTGCATTCAAGGCGAAAAGTGTCTCGTTCAGTTTGTCTGGGGATATTTCGAAGCGTCTCAGTTGACACAGTTTAAAACAACCAAGCCTTACAATTTACCATCGCTCTTGCCACCATTATCCCGGTGCTTCCGATTCTTTTGTGAAACCATTTCTTTGACTATACAACGAAGATCTTTGGGCGCAAGCTGAACGAACGACGGAGTTGCGTCACGAAGCAGGACAGACGCGATTTAAAGGAACGGAATAGGGCCCGACGGAAATATGTACGTTTTTCAAGCGAGTTACACAAGCAGACGGCGAAGCTGCCGCGTAGTTTCTGTCATGTGTAAGAGAACGGAAAAGAGGCTTACGTACCGCCGATAGAAACTGCAAGGTGCATGAATTACAGGTACAATCTCAATATGCTTATTTCTCGGCTGTGACGGGGCTCGAGCCGGAGGGGGGGTGCGCAAACTTGTTATTCACCTTTGTAAAGAAGATTTTACACGGGACCTGGTCAATAACAAGACCAGCTGGTTTTCGCGACGCAGTAACGTATACAGAAGCGCTGGCGAAGCTCTCGTAGCTGAGCCCTACTTATCTGACCGTTCATTCAAGGGCATAAAGGCGTTGGACGATTTAAAAGCGGCTCTCGTGGATGGCCGCAAATACAGTCGTGGTGCGGGGTTTTTTGAAATCCCGTCCAGAAGGAGCTTCACGTGAATGGTTCGAGGAGCCTTGAATGGGGCAGTTTTTAGAAATCTGCTTACCTGCTACCCGCACGCGAAAGCGTTGAGAGATTTTCGAGCGGAAAATTACGCAATGCTATACGAAGCCACGAGGGGGAGAAACGGATAAACGCGTGCACCGGCAGAAAAGGTTTATTTCTATTCTGGTGACGTGCCCACCAATCTTACCGTAATTAGTATGACAGGCGTGTCTAGTGATTCCGCTGGTAACCCAATTAACGGCGATCTCGGTACCGTAACGCGAATTTAACATGCAAGCCTTGTCGCGACAGGTTCGTCGAATTCCTGTCATGCTTTCTAACAAAGAGAATTACTGCGTCATCCGAGCCTGCCCAGACATGTGCGAATTGTTTAATTCAAATACAAGATGGGCTGAAATTGGTGGCGCGGGCTAAAAAAAGAATTCCTTTCGTCACGGCGGCACAATGGAATCAACTTGTCTTTTTGGTTTTCATGAAATATGTAAGAAATTCTATTTGGGTAAGCTTGATTGAGAAAAATCGATTTAAGGAAAGAAAATCAATTCTCGAGTATTTAATGTGTGTGAAATAAATATTCGGGCGTACTTTTATACAATGGGAAATTTAAAATAGCAGGGTATAAACTATACTTTGTATTTCGTACGGAGCAAAGTTTAAAATTATTCAATTACTGTTACTACCCCTAAGTGATTTTGTGAGTGTAACTTTGTGCCGAGCGAATTTTGTTTTAGTATTGGCCAAAGCTAGACGGCTGCAATTTTTATGTAAAATTAAATTTTAGTAAAACCTATTAACTGCCCAAGTTTGTCTGATTGAATTTTAAAATAGGAAATAATACGCTGGGGTAGAATTTTAGTCATGACAGTGGCTGCAGAATTCTTTTAATAGTAGGTTTAATTCTTTTATAATAACATAATTTCTTGACGATAGCATTGTACTTACGTATTTAAAGTTTTATCCTATTTGAAAAGGTGACCACAAATTATTTTATTCATCCAGTCAGAATTAGCATTATAAGTCTATGATTACTATGGATGCGCTATTCTCCATCCCATGTTTGTATGTATGAAAAATGTAGATAAATTAATTGAGCCTTAAGACAGTACAATGTATTATCCATATTTGCAGATAACAAAATTAAATAAAATTAATCGAATTAAATATTTCAATCAAATTGTACATTTAGAAGTATATTGTAAAACTTCGTAATTTAATAATATCTAATTCCCTGATGTATCTTATTTATGTTCTAACATTTAAAAGTGCTTGTTGTAAATAACGGTACCCATGTTTCTTTACGACCAGAAATATATGACCAGCTATATGTTAGCCTAGCCTTTGTGCAGCGAGGATAATAAACGGCCGTTTGTTTGTTTTTGCAGTAGCTCATGTGCTATGTGACTTGGCTACCTAGAATTTACCATGTTGCCACGTAGAAAAAAGCTAGCAATGCATCCTGCTGTTATAAATCGGCGTAAGTTAGGATGTTATACGCTGCGAATTTGTTATACTCCAAATAAGATAAGAGGTCGATATAAATATATTTCTTTGTATACAGATTCAATGGGAATAACGTACAAGGTTTGTGAATGAAAATATACTACAATGAAATTACAAGAAATACGTGATTATCCACGGAACACTTGTACTACAGCACATTGTCCATTGTCTACTACAATATATACATACATTACTATTGCTCTACATACTACTTATATTCCACTGTCGCAATCGAGGTAAAAAGAATAGTAATACTACTTCTTGCTGAATTATATTCGAGTACAGCTAAGAACAAGTAGCATGCAGTTAGTAAACACACAAGTTTGCGCTTGTATACTTTCTTATGAATAATCCAAATCTCCTGTCTCGTTTCGCGGTTCAAATATTCTAAACAAAAAATGTCTCCCTACAACCTCACGAGTAGATACCTCACCACACGCAGTCCGTTGTATTCCAAGAAAAGGACCGTACGAAAATTGCAGCGGCCCCATACGAAGTTATATGGAAGTAATTTCAGAATAAGATCGCCAAGCGAATTCGCAAGTTTGACCACCCCAACCCCATCCCGCCCCCCGACGTCCACCGTAACAGAACTCTAGGCCAACAAACTTCTGGCGACGAAGCTCCCCGGCATTCTGCAGCGTAATCGTCGAAAAAGGGACGGCAATGCAAAAAGCAAACAATGGCGCATAAACACTTTCACCTTCCGTATCTGATTTTCGATCTCGTTATCCACTCATCGGTCGCCGGGCAATTTCTTGCTGCAGCCAGTAGTATGACCGAGCACTTCTGGCAGCCGGTAGTCCGTTCTAAATTCCAGGCCCCGGTTTTCTGTCAGCGTGACCACGGCACGATCGATGATGCGCCCTGCAAGCCAATTTCTCGCTTACGAAATTATAGAAGGGTACATGCGGACCTTGGCCGGATTAGCATAGCCATGGTGAGAGGAGGAAGCATCTCGTTGCGCTCCGGCCGTCGTCGACGTCGACGTCGTCGTTTATCACGAAACGGTTAATATTTAACTGGCGGCTACGTTATAAAGGTAAGATTTACGCGCAACCGTTAGCAAAGTGCCGCGAAACGAGCTGACTAACCCGGGGCCCGCTTCCGCTTGCAGCCTGGACTCGTTTCGTTTGCGATAATCCAATGTGAAATTAAAAACATTAGGGCCTCGTAAAGATAAAGATATTGTCCGTTTCATAACCGGCCGCGTTATGAACGAGCACGCCGCGACATAACCCTCGGCACGACGGAGATACCGTCCAGCTTAATATCTACATCACGTCTTTCTCGTCCCTTCTATCTATTCCAACCCCGCGGTCCTACTTTCTGACCGTCCATCGGCAGGATACGGCAGGTTACAAGCGTTTCTTCATTCCGTGTAATTGACCGTCTTATGTTTATCGCTCGCTTGACATTTACGCTCCTACTGCTGGCCTGTACGACTATCAAGACAGCGTAATTTTACTTTCTACAGTATACTTTGTAACTGCACGCTGTAACGAGTTAGGCTGTTCGTGAGTCGTTCTCGGACGTTTGCTAAGGTCGGTACGGTTTCACGGAGACAGGTACAATTAAGGGAATAATTAGCCAGAGTAATTGTCCAAAGAATAATTAACGGTTGAAGGTTCAGTTTTTAGAAGCCTTTGGAGAACTGTTTTGGGTGAATGTTTTGTTGTTCAAATTGGAAATTTTAAGGTATATAATGTCACGTTTAAGAGTTTTGATAGGAGTTATTGTGATATTTGTAGAATTGTTAGAACTTGGAAGATTCTTATTTGAATATTAACATAGAAATATTTTATAAGTTTCATTATGCAGAAATAATTATAGCGAATAATATTTGACATAATTCTAATTTGAATAATTAAGGTCACCTACTGCCTGAATATAATTTATGAAAAAATATATATGCTGTGCTGGCTTCAACTTGTACATTATATATTAATATGCAAAAGTTGAACAATGTAATTTTTCAAATAATAGTGGAAGGCAAATGTAATATTTTTATTTTATCCCTGTATAGAATAACATTTATGGCTGCATAAAAGTACAAATGCACGTGTGCTTCTCTGATATAAACGCTTGGCTTATGTGCCTTTGAATCACTCCCATTTTGTACAAAACTTGTGCAATTATATATAATCGTACTAAAACTCATTAGATAGGATCCAGAAAACAATGACGCCAAAGCAACATTCATATTTATTCTATTAGAAAACTGCAATTAACTCCTGCGTTCAATAAAATAATGATACACACTTATTTTTCTTTGAAAAGCTATACACTTTTTTCGGCCACACAATGTTTTATTTCAATATATTAAGCAAAGTATAATCTCTCAAAAAGGCAGAGTTCTCTTTCTAATGCAGTTAATCGTAAAAAATGGAATGCTCGGTTGGTGTTAGATAATATACACGTGGTTGCTTAGTTTCACGAAGTAAATTTGTAACTATCGATCACGTGCCCAATGCAAGACACAGTAAATTCAGAATGAATTGGATCTACAAGGTTGCTCCAAGCTCTGCAGCTGACACGAGTGATTAAAAGTAATTTCAGCTCGACGTATTGCCGGGCAAATTGAAGAACTTAAAAAATGCATCTTAACGGATGGTAATCCCTAATGAATTGCAAATTTTATTTTTAAAATCATATCTTACTTTTTTTAAATTTTATACACATTTTCAATATTTGTAACATATGCATACAATGTAACTACCTATTTAAATAGATTAACTAAATTTGAATATAACATAAGTCTATATTGCATATTATTAAATTCACTTCCAAATTCCATTTTTACACTGTCGCTAAATTTGCATTTCGTATTAATTAATTTATTTTTAAATTTACTTTATTTGATCAGTAGTATATCAAAGGATATCTTTGTATACCAGCAGAAAGTTTTATTTTTCCTAGCTAGAACGATTCACAAATGGAGCAGAGGACAGCGAGACAGAAACAGAAGGGCCTTAAAGTTTTTGGTTAAAGTGTACACTTTGTACTACGGATGAAAAACAATTATTTTCAGCAAACAATAAATAAATCTCTCTATCTGGGATGAAGATGTTAATTAAATTAGACATAATTTAATACTTCAATACTTGCATTCAAAATAATGGAAAACTTAAAATCACTGGAATTGCAACAAGTATCTTCAAATCATTAGCCAAGATCTAATTTTAACCCCTTGCACTATTTTCACGAGTCTGACTCGTGATGAAAATTTTAGGCCAAACATGGATGTCACGAGTCGGGCTCGTTGTTCAATTCCAGACCAAACATGAATATCACGAGTCTGACTCGTGGTCTTAATTTCGGGCCAAGTATGAACATCTCGAATGGGATTGTGTGTCCCCGTGCAGAGCACGTGCTACCTAGAACGTAGTGCTGCTTTTCATGGTACAGATAACATATCCAAGTTAAATAAACATTCGCACGCGGCGAGACCAAGACCGTTCAGTCGATCTTCAGTTTGTACCATTCTTTATACGAGGTGCACACGTTTCGAACAGCTTGCTACACAAAGTGATCTCTGCATATTCATTTTTAATTCTACCAACCCCTCCAGCATGTACAGTTTGAGAAGCAACACCAGTAAAAAAGCAAGTAGTTCGCGTGGAAGTAAGAGCCGGGGAAAGGCTTCCAATGTTTCAAGCTGTCAATCGATAGATCATACAAGAATTAGAGACAGTGATGAAAATTCTAGTGACAGCAGTGTAATTGTGCCACTAGTGAATTCTGCAAGAAGATTAGTTATACGCGACAGTGATGAAGAGGAAAATCCCAGACCTGAAGTGAGTCTTGAGTGGAATTGGCAGGAAAGTGATAACACGCCAACAATTTGGGAATACTCGGAGGCTTGTGGTGTAAAAGACTATGTTTTAAACCAATTAGGCACGAATGACGGACTCTTAGATTTATTTTTTATTATATTCGACGAAAATTTGTGGGACATTGTAGTTACGCAAACAAATCTTTACGCGCAACAAATAATGAATGATGGGAGAAGAAGGAAACTGGATGATGGTTGGTTCCCAGTTACTAAAGATGAAGTATTGGCCTATTATGCGTTGTGTATTTTGATGGCGCAAGTCAAAAAACCAAATATACAAATGCATTGGTCTAAGCGGGAAGTGATAGACACACCTATATTTAGAAAAGTAATGCCGCTGAAAAGATTTACCCAAATTTCACGATGTTTGCATTTCGCAAATAATGTAACGGATTCCAGCAATGATCGCCTTCACAAAATAAGACCAATCATTAATTATTGGAACGAAAAATTTAATAAAATTTACACACCGGATAAAAATATAAGTATTGATGAATCATTAATGCGATATAAAGGCCGCTTAATGTATAAACAATTTAACCCATCCAAACGAGCCAGGTTTGGAATAAAAATATATAAACTATGTGAAGCAAGTACTGGATTCTGCAGCAAGTTCAAAATATATACTGGCCAAGATAAAATTGACCTGACTGATAGTGCATCAGAAGGTGTGGTTATGGAATTGGCAGAATCGGTATTCGATAAAGGATACACATTGTACATTGACAATTGGTATTCCTCGCCCGCTCTATTTCTAAGATTGCACAAGCGAAAAACAAATGTTATCGGCACCGTGCGTAATAACAGGAAAAATATGCCGAAGTATCTTTCAACAAGCAAATTAAAACCAGGAGAACATCTATACAGAACGTGTAATGGGATATTAGCTGTAAGGTGGAAGGACAAACGTGATGTGTATATGTTGACAACGAAACACGCATCTGTAGAAATGACCGAAGTGACAGACAAACGAGATAGGACGAAATTTAAACCAAGTTGCGTGATTGACTACAACAAAGGAATGGGGGGAATTGACCTCAATGATCAAATGTTGGCATGTTTTCCCATTATGAGAAAATATATCAAGGGTTACAAAAAACTCTTTTTTTACATGTCCGATATGGGCCTATTTAATGCATACGTAATAAAAAAAAAACTACAAGATCCAAGAAGAGAATCATACGTAAATTACAGACTAGATATAGCCGAGGCAATTTTAAAATATGTACAGCTGCCTGATTATACAACACGTGCGAAATCCGCTGAAAATCAAACAGCAATGCGATTACAGGCGCAATATTGGGCTCATTTCCCCAAACATATTGATGCAACTCCTAGAAAGCAACACCCAACTAGAATGTGTAAAGTGTGTTACAAACACAAAAAACGAAGCGAAACATCCTGGGAATGCAGTAAATGTAAGGTGGCTTTGCATGTACCGGAATGCTTTACAAAATATCATACCATGCAGGATTATTGAATTTATACTTGTAAGTATTTTTCCATTTAATAATTTGTTGATATTTAATTGTTTATTTATATTGTGTTTTTCAGTTTTAGGTTTGATATTAGTGAGATAAACAGAAAACTTATTTGAGTTCAAATACTACTACCGTGGATTTGCTTTTACATATTTTTATTTCGTTATTAATTAATTATATTATTATTACTTATTCAGAATTTGTTTTAATCTTATGTGATAATTAAAGTATTTTTAAAAAGTTTTTGATTCCATTTCATTTGAATTTCACAAGAGTTCCATCGCGTGAAGTAAATACGGGCACGACTACCTTGCGCTCGATCGTAAGATAGGTCTCAAGTTTCGGCACGCGCGCTCCACCGCTCGTCCTTCACCGCGACAATTGAGGCAGCCGCGTTTGGCCTGACTTTTCCCGAGGTTCCGCGTAGTGCAAGGGGTTAAACTGCGAAATAAGGCTACCCCAATTACGATTTAATAATGGAAATGATTTTAGTAAGAGTCCGCATTTTGTACCAACAGGTAGGGACACGAATAAAGGAGTGTCACACGGGTAATTAATCGTTAATCGAACATGGGTACGAGCAGGTGCACAGGGCTTGGTTTTCACCCTTATCGTACTGATTCGCCATCGTGTGCGGTTACGCTCTATTATAGGTTGGTGGTCGTTGTCAAATGAGACCTGTGTGAAATCAGATTTGAACGACTGCCTCTACCACACCTTAAAATTGTCTATTGTATTACACGGGCGTGATGATCAACGCGGGTCTGTGGCTAACATAATTCCGAAATGAATTATTTAATTCGATGCGTATATATCAGTGGATGCTGCAAACCTCCATGGAAAATGTTTCGAGTTTATATGAAACACTTATAACATTTTGCAAATGCTCTTTGGATAAACATTTTTCAGATTTTACGTTTTAAAACGTCGAGGGGCATAATGAAAAATTAATTTGAATGGTCGAGCTGTTCGACCTGTTACGTCGTTAGTGAATTATAAATATTTAAAAGTACAGAAACTCGTATAGTAATACGATGTAATATACATGTCAGATTAATATGTTGTTTAAACAATGTCCCTTGTTCTTTTAACGCAAAATGTGCATATTATTTGTACTTAATCCAAAGTGAAATGGAAACTTGTTTCCACTAAAGCTACGTCAAGTTTAATGGATTAAAAATGCTACAAATTTATACAACTTTATGTATGTAGCATTTAAGTTACAAAACTCATGCTTTGAAAATATCACTTCTAACTTACACTTATAATATGCATTTAGTAGATGCATGCAATAGAAATAATAATTTAGTTACTAATAATTGTCTTCAAATATTATGTGATCAACTTTTTAACAGAAACATTGAAATACTGTTGTTTTTAATTTTTAATGGAGATATAGAGCTATGCATTGGCTAATGTAATCAAAACCCGAAATAAGTATTCAAACTTTATTTTAGACTTTAGATATACCTACAGCAACATCTATAAGTCCATGCAATGTGACAAAAATAGTACGTTCAAGTAGGTATTTGAAGTTTTATTACATACTGTACGATGAAATTAGAAAAAGGGTTTTTGGTTCCAAGTTAACCAACGTCAGTCATGATCCTTACCTGTAACAAAAAAGAATTAAAAATTAAATATTAAAATTTCTGGGGCATATTGTGCAGATTTATTATAAAGAATGTCATAAGAAGCCATTAAACACCTATAGTACCCATACATACGAACCTGTAAGACCAAAATACTTATTAAGCATTGCCCTAATGTATTCCACGAAATAGCTGCGTCCACCACAATATTATTACATAAATATCTTAAATAATACAATTACTTATATTTTGCGTCCCCATCATCTTGGATCCAGCGATTAAGGAATATATCCTCTAGATCCGCACATGTCTCCGAATAAAAACCCAGGTTAAAAATTACGCACCCTCCTGAATTACAATAAGGGTGGCCAGTGACTGGCTATTTCTTGCAACATGAAGACATATTGTCTTGTGACTTGAGTGACTGAGCGTGGCTGATGCCGGACAAGGGCTGCCGACAAAAAGAACCGAAGGGAGAGAACACACGAACGCGTGATGTACAATATTGTTAAAAGCACAGAAATAGAGCAACGCAGCACGCTGGCTCGTAACGTTCGAGGTCAGCTTGACAATGACAAATGGCACTGTTCACCGTCCTCAAATTTTCTTATTACCCCGTACGTAAGTTCTTGTTCTAGCGTGTTTCGCAATTTACGCTTCCCCCAGGGCGTCGCGACTGCCTGGGAATTTGAAGTTGAATTGTGCCCCCGGACCTACCATACGTTCGTTGTTTCCAAGACATTAGGCATACGTTGTTAAGCCTGTTGTGTTTAGAGTCGCGTAACATTCTAAGCGTGCGCACGGTCTCTGATGTAAATTGGGCCGGTTCTTGTGGCACGGTTTACTTTAGATTACTTTGCAACCACCAATTAATTTTCTTCGGATTCGGAGACAGACGGTAGATTTGATTGGGAACGTTGTTTCACGGAGAATTGTTCGTGTATTTTTTACACACGCGGTAAAATTTAGTAAAATATAATTGGAAGGGATGGAAAAGGGGAATTTTGCATTTTGAATTATGGACGCAAAAGTGTGGGATTTAGTGTGGGCTAATTTGTAATTGTTATGGTATTTAATGAATTCAACTTATTGAGTGTAAGTGGTGGGCTAATTTTGCTCTCGAACTATGAGAGTCTCTAGTTCCTAATTGGAATTATTATTGCTCAACAATTGTTGAAAAACATTATTTCTCACAGTGATACTGTGATTTTTTTCCTGCTGCAAATTGTTGATTTTATTTCGGGCGATTCGAGAGATTACAGTCGAACGAAAACAGATGCTCCCTAATGGCCATGCAAACACAGTCAACGATTGAAGAGCTCAACGAGGGAAGATACGATAAAGGAAAGGTGTCAGTGTGAAGAAAGGGAAAATTAACGGGAAATTTAAAGGGAAATCTTGGGATCGGTTATTCTCATCCACTTGATCGCCACTCTACAAACCGTCAGCTTATAATTACCACTTCCGCTGAAATTAATATATTATATAATATTTTCTATCCAACTTACTGAAGATAATTTTCCCTTAATTTATATATACATAGTTATAATTTTGTATCAGGTTATCTATGCTTTAATACGCTGACAGTGAGTACAATAAAACGTACAAGAAAGATAATTGATAATAAAGTTGTATACACAATATAGTAACACAAAATTCTGCACTTTACTATAATTGATTACTAAACGATAAGACATTGCACTAAAACAAAAATATAATACGCTAATATAATTCATTTATTATATCAAACTCTACGATATAGACAACACCAAATTCCTCGGATACTATACTTTCATAACTACACCTAAGCGCCACAATTTTCACCCCGCAAGAAACAGACGCATTAACCCGAAACCTTTCCCTCCCCCAATAAACCATGCACATTACATAAAACCACCCGAGTCCAACACATCATATTCATTTACACAGGCAATATTTTCAATCTTTCTCCCCAATCGAGGGCAACAAAAAATAGTTCAAGGTAGCGTAAACTACGACACTAAACCACCAAGTAACGATTTCCCAGCGCCATTGCGACCCTACCTAAAATTACAAAACTCTCGCTTATTACACGTTCACTACCCCACTAAACCACCCTCCCTGCCGTCTTTCGCGAACAGGCGGCCGAATACCGACCGCCAGAACGACAACCACGAAACTCGAAACTTGCTACACCCAGGCATCCGTTTGTGTACACACGTGCATGCATACGTAAGCGCGTAAAGAGAGCGAAAGGAGACGAAGGCCAACGGCACGGCTATGGGCTTTTCCGAGAGCACCAGCCCGAGCGGATACAGGCCACGGGGGGCAGCGTTGAGAGCGCAGGATAATAGGGATGAGTGGGCCAAGGGGTATGAATCAAGCTGAGCAAACATTGGACTTCGAGATACGGTATCGCCGCACGAAACCTACACACCACGGCGAAAGGGGATCGTGGGACGTAGCACGAAGTACACCTTAGCGATTACAATTCTCGACCGTGGACTCGTACCGCTGGTCCACGGTGCACCGCGGCGCGACGCGTCCCTCGTTCCGTAACCACCGACCGTTCCCTCCAACAACGGAATGTGTATGTGTCAAATATTGGCAGTGCGAGACCCGCGGCGTATGTTTGCAGGAGACTGCGAGAGTTGACGCAAAAATTTCGTTGGGTTCTGGTGCAGGGGTTCGTACTGGGGGTGGGATTGAGGGGGAGGGGGTGTTTCGATGACCGACGGTGGCCGGACCCTTGCGCGTACCGAGGCGGTAAGACGAAGGAATTTTAAATACGTCCCGTACAACTTCGTGTAATTCGTTTGAGTTCCGTGTTTGCTTTTCTGTCCCGGCTCGCGGTTGTTTGAGAATCGTCAGGGTACGTGTCTCTGCCGACCGGCCCTGGCAGGAGTTATTAGAACTACTTGGAAATATGGGCTCCCGACGTTCGATGCTCCGGGACACTATTAATTGTTGTAGTTCCGTGAGCGCCGTTTTGTTTGAGTTGGTCTGCCTTATTGTTAGTTCTGATTGGTTCCTGTTAACCGCCGGTAAACAATTCCGTCGTCAGTGCGGTTAAAGTAAATGTAATATCCTTAGTGACGTTCCGCTGTTTTGCTGATGCAGTGAAGACGGGGTAAAGATGTTTTGATGCTTCGTCTTACAGAAGCGGGGTTATAGGCTTCCCCGAGTGACTGATAAATTATTCATGCCGAGAATATTGCCGTGTGCGTTGTAATATTTTTGTTGCAGCAAGGTATGAAAAACGACAAGCACGAGCATGTTTTTGTTTGAACATTGTGTTTCGGGCTTGGACAGGGTTTAAATGTCTCGATTGAATCTAGGCGGTGGTGTATATTGGTCGTCGGTTATTCACCCCCCACCCCACAAGAACAATCTCGCTGTTGATACTACTAAAAGTTGATAAGATATGAAATACTGATTAAAATATAATAGTTGCATTGACCAGGATGTTATTGTTCGACGAAAATTGGACAGAAAATATTTCAGTCGAGGAAATGTGTCTTACTACTGACGGAAATTCATACTATTTTAGAAATAACGCTTAAATGCATTTTTCATTTCAATTACCCCATCGTCCCGCTTACACGTATCAAAGGAATACTAGAAAATTCTGTCGACAATAAAATCTGTAAAACATATTGCCGATGTGTAATAGCTAACTACGGAAATGAATTGCCAAGTAACAAGCTTCTCCATAAAGCATCGCATCGAAAATTAACGAAAATTAACCGTGCCAGCACTACAAGAATTATAATACTTCAAGGTACAGAGGTTCAAGAAGGTCAGAGCCTGTGTTTTCCGCAGTTGAAGTAGACAAGGAATATGACGAGCAGGGTGATCCGCTAAAATAGGCGGCGACTGCACGAAGATAAGGGTGCGTTCGGCTCGGAGAAACGTAACGTCTCATCCCAAGGGATATCAGGAGAGTGGCCTCCCCGCCTCTTATTCCCGAATGTTTTAGCCAGCCCCAGCTCTATACCAGACTGGAATATCTTAAACGGGCAGGGACTTTTTAAGCAAAGTCCTCGCCGTATATACGGCAGCAGCGTCAGCCAGGATGACCGAGTCGAGTAGCCTGCCAAAATCCCCGGCGATAAATCGTTAATATTCTAATTGACAAAAAAAGAGAGAGACGTAGGACGGGCCTGGGTCTCCGAAAGAGCATAAAATACGACTACTCTTCGGATTGTCCGGGAATACACGCAAATTGGTAGCGGCCTGGGCGGTTACCGTCGCGTCAGTTGGATCCTCGTCGAATCAATTTTCAGATTTGCTAAAATGGAAGTGTTAATTTGCCGCCGTTCGGAGACAATGGTCGCGTACACCCCGTGCCCAATGTTCTCGTAATCGTTGAGTTTTTTTTGGCTCACAGTCGAACTGATGGAAGAGATCTCCATGTCGGCAGAAGTGCAGCAGAAAAAGTTATTTATCATACTGGAGGGTTATTAATCGTATACCTATAGGTAATAGTAAGTTGCTGAAGGAAAAATCAAAGATACAGAGCCGTTTGTTAATTACTGATTGCAATTAACGGATAATTCTTCCGTTAGAGTACTTAGCGCCCGAACCTCCAGGTGGTATCTAAAGTTTTTAATAAAAAAAGTATATATTGCAAACTAAAATATTAGGAAGTAGTATTTAATTCGATTGTTGAAACGTAATAGTCTTATGGTATACAAGTAGGAGGGTGCATAAAGTACTATGAAATATTATTATGATATAGAAGACTATTCAGACATTTAATTATGTAATACATGTAATACATGTAATACATGCGACATTAATAATTATGTAATACAGAATATTAATGAAAGCACGGAGGAGGTACATACAGCATGGTAATATACCAACAATTAATTGAAAGCAACGATAAACTAATTCTAGGGAAATATTAAATTTCTGCCAACTTCACGATATCTTGTAAGAAGCATCTTCCATAAAATTTCCACGCGAGTTCCTATGCTGAGAATGCAGATTACAAAGAAATTAAACTCTCAATGAACGTGAACGTTACAAAGTCGACGGGCTGAAATTCGTGTAAGAAACGGACAGAAATGGCGCAATCGGAGAAGGATGAACAATGAAGGGCGGGAATGGAGGGGCGCAGAAGAAACACAAGGAGAACGGAAGAGAGAGAATCTTTGTGCGAGTTGGCACACAATGGTAACGCGAAAGTCAGCTCCCTGCCGCGCCGGAAGTCGACGGTCGGCCATCTTTCCAAGCGGATGTACATCCTAAATGTCTCGCGAGGTTTGTATATACGAATTGTATATGGCATTCTCTTGCCTTCCTATTCTCATTCTCCGCTGTGGCACTCTTTTTTCCTCCTGGATCCTGCACCGCCGCATTTTCTCCCATTCCTCTATTTTTCGTGTCTTCGCTATTCTCCATTTTCTACGGCCCTTTCTTCGACATTATCATCGCCAAGTTTCAACTCCGCGCCACCAACGATCAAAGCACAGTATAGGACGGTACATTACTCCGTCGGCGCAGTTCGTGCCACTTGCGAAACGAAAACGTGCACGAGAACGAGGACAAGGGAGGGAGGACGAAAACGACTACTCACCGCGTCGTGCAAAGACGACGACTTCATTCGACACGGTGCGACGCTTTACAGGACGATGCTGGCGCAGCGGGTGTTATGCATTTATGGCATTGCCTCGCGACGCATGCACGCCAACAATGTGAGGGCGAAAACGGGGAAGCACGGAACGAGAAACGTATAAAGCGTCGCGGTGCACCCTCTCAGAACGTGGGGCGTAAGGCGTAAACCCCGGTCGGTCTTCTTTCTTCCCCCGCGTCTTCCTTCGTCGACGCCGCGCCGTTGTCGTTGTCGTTGTCGTCGTGACGCCTCTCCAGTCCGCCACGTCTTTCGTCTTCTGTTCCTCCTTTTCCTCCAGCTAGAATACGCTTACTGCGTCCACCCACGCCGTATCGTATATTCTTTTTACGGGAACGACAAAGCCTCGCGGCATAACTTTATCAAATTTCATTACGGTCCTCCATCTCCCCTCTGGCTTGCCATCCCGCACCGTGCTACGTTTTATCGTCTTTACCGCTTCGTCGCGTCGTCGGCGAAGGCTTGGCTGGTTTGATCGATGGAATTGGCGCGATAGCGACTCACGCGAGAACTGCGGTTGATACAACGTACCGTAATACGTCATACTAAGCAATAAGAATTGCAAGGGAAACGACGTCGCTAAAGGCGCTGACAATGACAACGCCCGGGACTTGTGAAACGATCGACGGGGTGGATCGGTGACCGATCGGCGATAGGAAATTGTCAATATCGACGTCAATGAACCCGTTCTAGTGCTGTGACGGTTTTGGTGCTCGTGTTGGCTTTGCTTATGACACGTTCAGATGAAACATTTTCTATGGAACAGCATTGTGCATAGGATATCAGAGTTACTCTGCGCATTGAGAAAGAGTTAATCGAAGGGTGATAACTGGATACTGTAATTCCTATTGAGATATCGTACTTTCAGTTGGGGGTCAAATGTTTTGCGTAGTTATAACGTAAGTGGTAGAGAGACTTCTGATTGTGAGTTCGTTCTACGTAGTCATATACTTTCACGAATAATGCAATGAATTTATGTATCTGCAGATTTGTTCTTAGTATTGTCTGTGAAATATATCTGGCTTTATTATTTGTATATATTTTTTTCGCACGAATACGTCTGTTATTTAAGTGTAATATTATCTCATATTTGGAACTGTTAATTTTTATCATAGGGTAATGTATGGATTGTTTATTTATTTTGCATTACAGTATTCGATTTTTGATAATGATAATCAATAGTAGATAATTAATAACGCAATTAATAGTTGCAAAATGAATAGGCCACGATTACAGGCATAAAACTCGTGGCACAGCATTAATTAAACCATTGAACAAGTGTATTGACTGCTTGGAAAAGTTTTTCCCAAATATACAGATTCTTTATTCTCCATAAGCCGCTCAGAAAATTATCATTCACCCAGTGGAATCCTTATAATCACGGGACACTACGTATCGAGAAGCTTAACAAGTTAAAATAGTGTTCCCCACGAGAGAACAGCTTTCGCACGTACAAGCGCATATACATATGTATAATAATGGTATATCGATTTTCAATAAGCAACAAATATTATTGACAGCCCTCCTGACAATATCAGAGAAAAGTTTCTTTGTCCAATAATTTCAACGCGTACCACTCCGTCGTTTGTGCCAGATAAAACTTGCAGCATATCATTTAAGAAATAAAACACACCCTTTGCACGGTACAAGCTGTCCCTATTGAAACGAAAAGGAACCTTCAAACAGTGTAATACGTCTTGCAAATTCAATCGCAGCCCCGAACCGACGCGTTGATCAATCGAAAGGAGTATCCCGTGAAATTCCAAGTATCACTTTAACACCTGGAAGCTTTCAATTTCCAGCGAAGAGTTGAGAACCAATAACGATTCCGGCCCCCCCGGCAGCGTCGTCCGAAGCGGGTGAAACAGTTTAGAGGAGGCGTGATAACTCCTGTATACTGCCGCTTAAAGTTGACCGAGATAAGGAACGATAACAAGCAACGAGAGAGTTACGAGGCAACGAAGGAACGAGGTCGAAAGATCGGCAATACCCGGGGGACAGGTTTTTCTTGCGAAGCGGTCTTCCGGCTGGAAGAGGAAAACTGCCGTGCTACGAGAAATATTCTCCAGGAGCTTGCGGGGACCGTGCGTTCGCGGTAACCTGGGATTGCATGTCGGTAAATCCGTGAAATTCTTTGATTTAGTTTACCGCCCCCCGCGCTTCGCTCGTCCACACACGTGAACACTGTTTTGCCTGGAAAATAGGGGAGGGAGACAGCGAAATGTAAAGAACGGACGAAGCGGAGAGAAGCGTGCAACGCCGGGCATGTGCGCGCATACGCCACGCAAATGCAAAGATAAGCTTCAGGGAGCGGGATCACGGTGGATAAAGAAGCACTCACGACACATCTTATTTCATTGTACCTCCGCTCTGCCTCCGGTGGTTTCCTCGTTTTAAGTTATGGCTTGATTCCAGACGTGTTTGCGATTCCTACTCGGCGCGGAGATATCGGTCGCGGGTTATCGCGTCGGCGTAGCGGAAATAGAATAGACCATGAAATTGGTGACGATAGAGGAAACGATTTCCTGTTAATCGATTTTGAGGCAGCGTGGAACTTGATCGGAGTAACGGCGAGATAAAATCGACACGCGCGGTCATTTATCCGGAAAGGTTACTTGAAGATGCAATGACTGAGATGCAATGGAAAATCATAGATTTAGTGAATTTGATGGAAATTTGTATTTTAATCGGATTTTATATTCTGCAATTTATCTTGGTGGTCTCTAACGTATTCTTGAGTTTAGACTGTTCAGTGCTTACTATGTCTATGTTTTGTCATTAATTATTATCTTTATCACATATACTTGCAGTCAACAAGTATATCGAATTTCGATTGGAAAAAGGAGTTGCTGTTGGATTTAGTAGAATGCAACTGTATTAACGTATCGATACACGACAATTAATAATATAGAACAATAGAATATCGTATTATATTTTAATATACAAAACGAAATGGGGAAAAATCCTAATGGGGAGGAAAAAATCTTCAGAGAACGAAGGAAACGCAACACGGAATCTTTACATTTTTAAAGGCGATGTGCCTAACCAGATAGGTTATCGTGCGGTACTGAACATTTGTGTAGAAATTTTAGTCTTCTATTTTCTCCCCGTTGAAAAAGATCGACATGATCTGGATCTTCGCACTGTTGAGATTCACCGTTGTGCTTCTCAGAAAGCTGGTTTTAAAGCTTCCCAGGGGAGAGATCGAAGAATTCGATTAGCTGTTTTAGCTGTTCCCTATGCCCTGATGGCTTATATACATTATCATCAAGAGCGTTAAAGTCATAAAAAGCCGTTTCTACAATTATTACTTTTTATTTAAAAAAGAAGCGACTACTTCAGTGTTCTGGGATCCAAAATAATGGAATATTTTAAATTTGGTTTATGTTGCTGCTATAACGATTTACGTTATTTTCAATTAATTTTGTAGCAACTAAATTCAGAAATATAAAAGTTTAAACTGCTTACTATATAACTAATATGTATTATATATAATATAAACTAATTTAATAATGAAATGAAAAAACACATACCAGGAAACATTATAGACCTGCGTTTCTACTGTCATAGAATATATTATTATACAAACTACAATACAACATTTTCGCGAGACGTTCGCCAAAATCATATCGTTCAACGAAAACGATATCAGTACAATAGAATACTAAAAATATCGACATCGATACTTCCTACCGTGAAACTAGTTTTAACAACATACCAACACCACCGTGTGCACCAGAACAAAAGAACTAAATATCGCAGTGTATCAGAGAGTAATAAATAATGGCTGGCTAAATCTCAACTAGTACACAGCATCTTTCAAGCTGATACTTTTTACAAATAGCCGTGCAAACAAGGCACTGCAGAAATCGGAATAAACGTAGTGCCGCCGTGTGCGAATATATTTACCGTGCCAATAGAAATAAAACTAACAGTGGCTCGAGATTTATTTAGCTCTCGTTTGTAAACACGTGTAATACAACGTTCCGTTGGAAAAGGAACACGAGTGCTGCTTGTGCAACGGTACTTCATTGAGAGAGCGCACGAGCGAGGTTCTTGTAATGCCGTCTATGTGTATGCAATTGCAAGGACTCTGCTGTAGCGTAAATTCGTTTAATGCGCCACAGATTTAGCCGGTAAGTGCACATAATGATAGCAACCAGCTATTCCGACTAGTCACGTGAAGCGCTAGCATTTCGTATCTTAAATAATTTAATGATGAGGCCCATTTTCACGGATTACGTTTAATTTATGACATAACACTGGTTTTCTTTTTCGTAGCATTAGTAAATGGATAATACATATATACTTCATAGTTACTAGAGTGATAAACGACTTATATTCATTTGTATCTTATTAAATTACTTATCTCAATAGTTTCTCTTAACATTAAATCCATATTTTACTATTACGGCCAAACTTTTTTGTTACTATATTTTAGAGTATATACTATAAAACTTTAGTATACTATGCTTGGGGGGATTATTATTATACTTATGCTGTTCCAGTTTGTATTCATCCCAAGATTATTGCAATTTGGATTAAATAACTTCAATATGACTTCGATTGTCTTTCAATTTTTCTTCGCCTAGTTTCCTCGTTTGCTATCATTTTTCATTTCTCAAGCTCTTTACAGCATATTCTTCCTTCAGCCATCTATTACTCTTCGTTCACTTTTCAGCTTCCGTTTAACTCTCCCGTCCGTTGGTTCCTTTGAAAACAAGCACGTCTGAGGGCGAAGGTATAGCGCGGAAAATAGGATAGGGTAAGCGAAAGATTAATGGGATCGACCAGTACATTTGCACGCGAATCTAATCTTTATCGCTTTTTGAAGAAAATCTCCCGTTCGAAAAATTTGCATCGAGTCTTTTGCAGTCTGTTCGGTAATGTCGCTAACTGTCACGAAACATTTGCGCCCCTTGTCTTTTTTTCATTTCCCTCGATCCTTTCAACAAGTGTTCGACATGAAGGATGTAATTGAATCGACGAAGTCAGATACAGCAGCAGTCACGCTATTGAAGAAGTAAAAGTGCAGTGATTCTTTCGACGAGCAAGTGCACTTTTTTTTAACACTACCATGTCACGCAGAGTTTTTTTTCCGCCTGTGAAAATGAAAATGGGAAAGCGAACTCGCAGTGTTTCTATTCCAAATGCATGATGTAGTTTCGTCATTATATAATAATATTATTGTTTGAATTTACGCAACATTAATATTGCTAGTGTGGAAGCATTGAAAGAAAATTATACTACAGCAAAGAATTATTTTACACCACAAGTTCGCCTCCTTTTGTGCACCTTCCAAATAATTGGATAATTACTGCCCCCTTATATTCAGACCCTCCACTGTGTTATTGGCCCTAGAGTATAAGAAGTGCAAATATCTGCCAAGCATAAATATTTAGGAAACTGGGTTGGCAAGGCAATACTGGAAACAAAAAAACAACAAAAAAAACTACGACAGTATTGGCTTAAGATTTCGTTAAAGAACAAAGCACGTACACTGGTTATGGGCGATGTTTCGTATTAGAGTGTACATTTGCCCTCCCAACATTCCCATTCCCAACCCCTCTGTCGGTAGGTTACGTTTTTCGGTTCGCACAATGAAACAGCAGCTATTAGTTCAGCTACTTTGTTTATGCCTTCGTTAACAGTACCATCTTCATCGAACGTTTAATGAAATGAAGAGTCACGCACGGCAAAAGTTCTCCGTTATATGCATTCAATTCTGTTTTATATCGATCATCGAGGACTGGTAGCCCGCCAGAAATTTCATGCTGCTCTTCATACAAACTACATATACGCGGTCGTATCATGTACAACATTTCCTATTCTATCAAATAATAGTTAGTAAATCCGTAGACTTTATATTAGAAAAAAGGTGTCAAGGGCAATCAGCATTTGATTGCAAAATTGATTCAAAACATTTTCCTCGACGTCAGTAAGGTTTATTATTATACTACATAACAATTCCAAATGTAATACAACATCCATGTAGATACTTACGAAATAGACATTGCTGTGAAAATTCTGTAAATAATATTTCTCATAAATTGATCATGCATAAAGCTGCCTCGATGAATATTTTCGATCCGAAGGTATCTTCAAGTATGAAAATTATATTATAAAATAATCTACATACATACCTATCTATATATAAAGAACTGCATGCTGGCATTATTAAATACAAATCTGTCACAATGTGCACGGGACACTGACAAGATGCAGTGAAAACGAATTCCCCCAAAAACAGCTTCATTAATCAAGTTATAAAGGATATAAATAGTCCTGAACAGATTTTCCCCGAGAATGTCAATGCTCGATTCGAAGAACTTGTGCCCCCCAATTGCACCCTTCCCTGAATGCAAATCACTCGGGCGCCGCGTGTCGTTATACCCCAGCATAATAAAGAAATTTCTCGTCAATTTCGCCTTCGAGTTCCTCGTAAGTCCCTAACCGGATTCCTCGATGAGAAACCGCGTTTTCAATCAGCTGCTGCGTAAACAAGCGATCCTGGCACGACTACCCCCTACCCTGCTGCGTTCCACCGTGTCCTCTATACCTCAGACACAGGCGGAAGAAAATTGTAAAACGCGATGGGTGGCTTTTCCCTCATTGATATTCATCCGGTGTGGCAGTGCAGCGCGATTGGCTAACTACCCTACCATATACCAGCACGATGTACCCTGCCATTTTTCTTCTTCTCTCTCCGTTACTTTGCCGGTGCCCGTTCCCGGCATTCCTTTTTAACTTTTTCCCGTGCCCGTGCCACGCTTAAACGCGGCCATACACGTGCAATGCGAGCACCGATGCGTGTTATACATAAGCATTCGTTCCTCTCGCGTTTTCTTTCTATCGATCTACCTACCCCCAACCCCTTCCTTCAATCTGACTCTCTTCATCCGTCTTCGTCCAAGTGTCAATTCATACCCCCGTCCTTCTCCCTTTCTCTGTGCCTCTTTCTCTTCATTTTCAGTCGACGACTGAACGACTGTTCTTGGTAATGTATCGATTCGTTCCTAGCTCACCCCTATAACACGAGCTCGTACCACGTGCCTCTGTCCTCTATCCTCCTTCACCCCTTTGTCTCCTCCTCTATCCAACGTCCCGCGCTTTTTTACTCGCCGCGTTTACTCTTCTTGATTAGGCTTCGCGGATAATAAAAAGCGGGGGGAAAAAAGGAGGAGGTAAAATCGCTTCGACCGTGGTCTGGAGCACGATGTAAAGACGCGCAACGATGGTAACGGCGCATTGAGCAGGCGAACGGAAAGCAACGTGGTGGAGCTCGACGATGCAAGGGAATAAAGTGAGAGCCCCGAGGGACGAGCGTGCACATTCCTACGCAAATCGCAATCTGATTAATTGTGCGTCGAATCGAATCATTCCTGCGGCTCGGTTAATGTATGTATGTCCGTCCAATGCACATGCACCCCTCAACGCCCGTTGCCAGCCACTCGCGGGAATAAATAACGGAGCATTTCTTTGTACGCCTTTATCGCCGGTTTAATTAGGACTTCACTCGGTTCACTCGACGGCGAACCGAATCTCAATGTGTGTTTCAATATCACCGGATATGTAGAGGATTTTATGAATGGGAGATGTTCCGCGGTAGCGTTGTGCCGATTGGAACACGGCGGATCTCTAACAGTGCTCGATGAATCTAAGAGCTGTAAGTGCAGTAGACTTTACAGTACATTCTTTATATTCGAAGGATAATACATATAGCTTATTTCATTCCGGGGCAAAATTAGATTTTTGTATTTTTCTCTATATTCAGAGCGCAAAAATGTTGTTGCATTGATTTCTTTATCATCCTTGGCCTATCGACCACTACTTTTTACACCCTTTTTCCACATCACCTTTAGAAAACATCTGATAGACTTACAATTGATTAACATTTCGAGATTTCGAGAATCATCGTTCATACTCTTTGATGTTTTAAATATATTCTTTGTACGCTTTACAGATACTTCTAAACGCATTTGTAGCTGTATTGTTTTCTTTAAATTTGTACAGCACATACTACCGTAGAGAGTTTACCTTAACATTTATATTTCTACTATTTCTTAAGTGAAAAACATGGATCTAAAGGCCTTTAGACTTTAGCCTTTACAAACAATGCTCTTCCAAAGGCATACGACAAAGTTTGTATAAATGCATCGTCTAGTCAAAATAAGAAAGTACAATTTCTATTCAACACTAAAGTATTCACTCGCGTTAGAAAGAGAAATAAATATGAAAAGGCTATTTTATATAGTTCATATTAACATTGAAAATCTACTCCCATTCGCCGCACTTTCTTCTAAGCTCGCCATACAAATTTTTAACACGTAATCAAATCGTCTTACTACCCTAACACTTCCACTTTTCCAATGAATAATATCGAAATCGGCATCGAAGCGTAAGGACAATGTTTCGCGGCAGCTAAAGCGTCCCTTCAAACTACCCCAGTGTATACGAAAAGTGAATACAAGTATGCAACCTGTCTCACGCTAGATGATCAATTACTATAAAGAATATTCAACGCCAGAACCCCGCGTATCCCTTTCAGAATGGCAAAACTTCTTTACACCCGACGCCAGTTCATTTTCGCGCAATTTCACCGGGTCCGGCACTCGTTAGAACCGAGTACTGGCACGCGAAACCAACAAGAAAACTTGCACGTGCCATTCGTACACACATAAAAAGCTCAAATTTCAGCACCATTAACCGCAAAAAAGAAAAATGCTCCAGTGACTCGGAACTGGCGGCATCCGCCACCCCCAGCACCAACCCCCCCGCCTCTGCCGTCCCCGTCGAGCCCCCTAAAATGAAAGAAGTTACAGCCAACGGCGTCACTCATCGCCTGCCAGTACGTAATTACTCAAACGCGATTAAATGTTCGTACTGCCCCGCGAAGAAAGAACTTCGGGCATTAGCCGGCTACATCGGCCGTAACGTATATAATGCTTGAAAACGGCCGTGAACATTACCCGGTGATATAGCGCGGCAAAAACTTGGCCACTTTATTCATATGCCTCTAACTTCGTGTTCATAACCTTTCTCGACGTGGCTGTATAAAAAAAAGGGGGGAGAAAAAAAGGGCGGCTATGCAGTCACCCCTGCACAACCATCCCCGTGGTACAGCGTCAACCCCGCCAAGCTCGTCGAGCGTTCCTATATTTCTTCCTCCGCTGCTGGCTTAAATATGCTTAGATTCTGGCGAGACTGATATTATGTTGCCTAGCCGCCAGCGGGGAGACCTTTCGAGATATTTCAGCGATGGATACGTAGCAGCGGCGCCGGGAAACTTTCCACGCCCGTGGACGCATAACTCGCAGGTATTTCAACCAGGTGGGATCGAGGTAACGGTTTTTCGTGCCTTGACAGAGCAGTTGTCTGAACGTAGTAAGCTTTGCGGGACACGCGGAGCATCATTGAAACGTCGTCGTCCTGCTTTTGTTTTAGCATAGTTTCAGTTCGGTCGGAGTTTCTTTTTTTTATGTCGCGATATTGTTACAGCAGTGAGCAAGGTTTAGAAAATAGCGTGCACTGTATTTTTGTACGAAAGTTTTACAGTTCGCTGGTTCTTTCTTTTTTTTTGTTCACGTGTGGTTGCTTTAATGTGGCTATGATTTATCAGTATTATGGTAATGTTACTTTAAGCTTGAATTCAGATAGATGTTATTATAATAATATAATAATAGATATTTTTGGGGGGAATGATATCGTTAGTTGAGAAGTTGAGAAAAAATATCGGGGGGCGATGTGGAACGTTGAAATGTCACTCTTATACGTGTCCGAAGGAAGAATGAGATAATATTAAAAATGGTAAGGGTCCAAAATATGAATGAATAGAATTCCAATATTATACTGGGCTGTGGTATTTTAAACATGTAGACTTCTTTGCGAAAAAGAATGGTTTAAATAGACTTCACAATTCAGTTACAATCATTCCAGTTTTTTAGTGATGTTATAGTGCGATTTAATATATAAAAATAATTTTTGTTGTTAGAATAAAACAATTTCTTCTATGATATATACAAAACGATACAATTTGTTTCACAGTCGTAAAGTTCTCCAAAGTTATGAGTGGCAGTGTGTGTTCGAGACATCGATTTTTCGAAACCATGCCAAGGTTGAAGTCAATTTGCTGAGGTTACTTTTGGAACAACAAAGGCGAATGAATACTACAAAAATTAAATTGTTACCGTTCACTGCTTATTTCGTCTGCAAAAATCTCAAGGTTTTGTAATAAAGCTAAAACTTTATACAAATAATACTCTTTATACAAATAAAATAATTTAAGTTGCATATAATGCATTATAAGTATGCCAAACAAGTGGATATTTCTGAAAATTAACAGAATCCGTTAAAAATTGTTCGCGTATGTATTCCGATACGTTATTGCACCAGTAGCAAAAAATGGCAACGCCACGTGTGAACATTTGTATGCAAATATAATCTCTTGATTATTTATTCAATGTAAATGAACGGTTGCCCTCATTAGTTCCATGCAATAAACATTACGGCATCCTTGATTCCGTATTTATTTTTAATTTATGTTGTTCCTCTGTACGCCAAACTTTTCGCCGTTTGCAACTTATTAACGAAACGCATACAAGTGCACCCTTGCGCAACGTAATGGATCATCGATGCGGATTACGGGAGGGTATTATTGAAAATTTGATATGAACTAGAGACACTGTTTATTGATTTACGTTGAATTACAGGTTTCATATATTGCAAGATAATTGTGGAAAAACAGAACAGAAATTTAGGCTACGAAAAAATTCAGTCGGTGAAACGGTGTTTTATATACAAATGCGAAGCGCCGCTTTTCTCAAAATTATTATACACCTACCACGTCAGGTATATATGCAAATTCAGTTCCAGTACAAAGAAAGAAAGATATATCATAACGAATATAAATGTAAAGATTGTAATTCCTTTACTTGCATAATTTTGTGACGGAACAAACAAAAGCTGATGGTCGTGTAATCCTGTATAAATCCCTCCCAATGTTTCTATATTTTAACTACAGGAATATATATATTGGACGTGACGGAACGAAAGATGGAAGTCGAAAACCAGGAATCCGGAGATAAATCACGTCGACGGTTGAAAGGCGGTAGTGTTGGAGTCAATGGCCCTTGCCTGTAGTTGCCCGGGTTTTTGGTTTTTGCTATAGCGTCCTCTTCCAGCCGCTTTCCCGGCCTCCGTAGTGTCCTGGGTAATGGACTAGAAGGATAATAATGCTCTGTTTTACAGCACCGGAGTGCGGCCTCTTCTTTCCCCTCGTTCACGTCAGTGTATATGAAAACATCCAGCAAAATATACACCGGAAACGCAGCTTCGTAAGTTTGAGAGATGGCTACTGGCCTGTATTCCACTTTCCATTCTTCCTCTCTTTTCGCCCGTCCTCTTGTCGTCTGCTGCTGTCATTCTTTCACTGTCGCGTATACTATTTCAAACTACCACCCGCCACACTCGTTGGATATCCATTGTCTCCCCCACTCGCTCTCTTTATCTTTTTGTCGGTGCGATTGTTGCTATTTCTTAATTTATTTGATGACAACAATGCGGAGCTCGACGTGATATACTGGGAATTATTGAGGTCGTCATGTATGTAGTTTCATATTTTTTGTAACAAAATCATTCATAAATGCAAAGTCAATTCGAGGTAATAATGATAAATTTCTTTATTATGTTTCAACTTATGTTATGTTTATGCAACGTTATGTTTATGTTATGTTTTATGCAACTTATGTTTCATCATATGCTTGTTAAACAACTTAATATTTTTTGGCATTTTTCAGATTGCAATAATTTGTAAATGATCAAGGTCGTAAAAAATATCGTCTGAATAATCAGTAAAATATTATACTATTAACTGAATGTTCAAGTATATTAAAATATTCTTACACGTATCCCCAGATTCCTGTAACCCCATATATAAAAAAAAGAATCGTTGAATTACCAGGAGTATATTAGCAATTTACAAACTCCACTTTGTACAATATTTGTCTCATTAAGTATCTAATTCCGCCACAATAATGATTAAACACAGTCAATTAAATAGAACAATACTGCACGTCATAATTAATTTAAAACGTTCGGGTATCTAAACCGTTTCAGTAAAGACAAGCGTATTTCAGTGAAAGAGCTCAACCATAAGAGCGTACAGAGCATGCACCTTTCCCCGATTTACAGTCACGCACGCGTACAACAAATTTGTCGTTACAAATAATTTCGCTGATGTAACGTGTATACAAATACCTCACGCGGAAACGCATAAAAGGGATGGAAAAAAAATTAGAGTCTAAGGGGTTGGCCATTAAAAGAAGTCACATCGTTAACACGTACAGGATTAGCCTGGCGAATAACAACGCGAAGAATGAAGAATGACGCGATTAAACGCGCACGTACGAGAGGAAAAACACGATCCTTCTAATCCGATTTCAGGGTGTCGTTGAACGCATAATCCTATAGAATTATTAACGAGCTGAGCACGACCATTAAAAATACCCACCTGCCAGCGACTTCGCCGTTCCTCTACGACTCGTACGATCTCGCGTTCCACCGCTGCACTTTTTCATCCGCGAACACCACTTCTTTCCCTCCACCGTCATCTTTTAACCCACGGCCGCCCATCGTTGTGCTCTTTCGCGAAATCACCCACCCCCAACGTGCTCAATCTAACTCAACCCGTTTAGAACAACGGTTAATGTCGGCTGAACGATCGACTTCTTTTCATCGACAGCAACCGCCGATCAAGATATCGTATATAGATTAGGCGCTGCCGGCAACGCGGCCAACCTGACTGCCGGAAGAGGGCAAAAACGTTGAAAGGAAGAGGTGCACCTCGCCTAGTTTTTTGCGCGAGCCCCGCGGACGGAGACCTCGGATTAACTCTCTCGGTTTTCTTTCGCGATACGAGCAGCTGGAAGGAGGGAAGTACCAGCGGTGCGCCAGACAAAGGAGGAAGGTGGAATGGAGGAACGAAGAGGTCGAAAGTCAGACTGCGAGGGGGCAAGGGCGAGAAAAAAACAAAAAACAAAGTGGGGATGAAAAACGGTTGTGGAAAAAAAAGTGGCAGCGAGGCAGGAGGGGGCGATGACGAAGAATGAGGAGCACGAAGGTGGGTACACCTTCATAAATACTTCACAGCCAGACTTCGAGAATTTCGCACCCCAATTCCGGTCGACTAATACTCGGCATGGTCGTCGTCGGGCGAGCATACCCCCGGAAGGGAAAGAAAGGCTGTTCGGTGATGGGAGGCATACAGAAGTATAGACTGCTGAGATTATGAAAATAGGTTGCCGAATAAAGCGGATGTATTGTCACTATACTTTAAACTTTAGGTAGTATTTCTGGAAAGCGTTTCTTATTGCGCAGGGTGTGTACAGTTGGTATTTTTAAATGCCAAGGTTATTTTGTTAATAAAGAAATACTTTTGATTAATTCAGCTTGCAAAGCATTTCATTGTTTCATTTAATAGTGTACGTTATTCGATGAATAATTCTATTGTCATTTGCAAAAAGTTTAATTTGTGACATAAAAACATATTCACGTGGTTTTCTTTAACAGACTATTTTAGTTGATCGTTTTTATACTCTTCTTTACACTTTAATTACCTTTTACCTTATTTTTAGTACTGTTTTAAGTTACAAGTTTAATACACCTGCGGGCATTGGATATCCATCTGTTTGTAATATAGGAGACTGCAAGTCAAAAGAAATGTCCATTAATTAAATTAAATAATTAATATTATAATAATTAGGATTAAATTCAATATCTAGAATTCCTCAAAATACAGTGATATAAAAAATAAAATAATAAAAATATAGTTGTATGAGTATTACAACAATTAATAAAAAATTACCCTAGTATAAAACGGAAAATGGGAACTGTTTGATGGTATCCAGCAATTAATACAATTCCGATTAATAAAAATATCTCGAAGATGCTAATAAAGCTAAAATTATAGCACCACCTTTAATGGCAACCTGTTTTGTTCGCCCTTGTGCATTTCTCGTATACCAAAAATTCGCACACCCCGAAAACTGCACTTGCACGGTACTGATAATTGCTGATAAAAGCGAGAAAAGCTTTGCCGAACGTGCACTGTGACTGACGATCCGACAAGCCTCCATCGTCGAAGTGATTTACCCGAATCAAACTCGTGGCCTATCGTCGATACAAAAAGCAAAAGGAAAGAAACGGAACTTCCACCAGCGGCGATTAATAACGAAAGGCGTCGCGAACATGCACGATTTTCGCAAGGTGTATAACGCTTTTTATTTCCGGATCCATTCACCGTATCGGCGGTTACGATCGCGAAAGTTCGCGAAACAATAGCAGCGGCCACGTAGGTATTATTTCAGTTTTACCGCGAACGTTATCAGGAACGCCATTCATAAAGCGGGGGCCACGTACTGCGTATATTCGCGGCGTGGCCCGGCGCTGTAATCAACCACGAGCAGAGAAATTAAAACGTTCGATTTTTCATGCCACGCTCGCTCCCTGGCTCACAACCTAGCGCAATTCATAACGAAATGTAAACTGCACAAAAGTTCACCGCCTCCCCCTCCTTTACCTACCACTCCCGCTTGATCTGGCTATCGTTGTTGCCGCGCTCTATGATAAAGTATCAGCACGCATAACAAGGCAGCCATGCCTGGAGACATTGGCGTTTTGAGTACGCAAATTTCATACGCGAATGCGCGTGGCCTTTGGGCGTCTAGTCGCGAAAGGGTATGCGTGCAGTAGACGTAGTTTATTCAAACGAGAAGCAAGAGAAAGCTATTGAAATAAGTAGGGTCGAGTGGTTGAGACGATGGGGGAATGGGATCCTCGCACTCCTCCTCCTTTCCCCCTTTCGCTCTTCCAGCCCATTGGTCGCCCTCATGATTTAACCTCTCGTTCCGTTTTCCAAACGGCAAAGGGAAGCGACCGGGATGCTCCTCTATGAGAAGCGCCGCTTCATTTTTTTTTTTTCGTCTTTCCTTTCTTCGTTTTCGAATATTAAGTGTACCGTCTGGACTTTATTCTAAACACGGTAGAATCCCCGGTGGAAGAGGTTCATTCATGCCTGGTTGCTTTTAATTTGGGAAATCAACGCCCTCATGAATGCTGTTACGGGTAATTAGTCTCGTTTCTTGGGGTTAATACAGGGGTAGACTGGTAATTGAATTTTTTGAAAACGTTTTCCTGTTAATGATACGTTGACACGTACCCAGTCATTTGATGTGCTGCTGTTTAATTTACTTTTAGGTTTCAATCAGAGTGCTGGCAATTGTATGCTTCAGATTCACGTGTAATTTCGCAGTTGGTTGGTACATTTTATAGGAATATTTTAAAATGCAATGTAACTAATAATAATGTTGTAAATTGAATAATAATTGTGCAAACTGTAGTATATGTATGTGTGTGAGTGACCATGCGTTATGGTGCAGCCATTGCGTGGCGATACGTTTTTGTTTTTGGAGAGCGCTGTCGCGCTACGACAGTGCTTCAACCAGCAGTGTCGTTACAGCCTGTGTAACGAAAGGTATTAAATAAAGTTAACCTATGGCTTACAATTTCAGAAGTGGGATTAATTGAACTCAATTTAAGAGATTTTAAGTAAGATTTAAGATTGAAATTAAGCAATTAGTTTTCGAAACGTGCGACGCTCGCCTTAAGTATAAGTGACTGTAGACAGTACATTTTTTTTCCTTCCGTACGTGAGTGTAACATACTTCAGTAGCAAAATGGTGCTTGCAAGTGAATTTAAAGTTGTGCAGTTAAAGGAGGTACTTCAGAAAATGGGATTGACTACTGCGGGGTCAAAGAGTGAATTGATCAGCAGACTTCAGGAAGCAGATCCCAGTGGTGAATGGATGAGGAATGTCGGCATACTGCCGCCGGAAGACGTGCCACAACCCGGTGTATCGCAGGATAACGCGTCGTCCATAGCGAGAGGCACCGAAAATGACAGGGCAGCGTACAATTACGAATTCCTGTTAAGAGAAAGGGAACTCATGGAAAGAGAGCTGAGGGTGATGCAGAGGGAGAACGAATTGTTGCGCAGTACATCCCGGTCCAGCAATTCCACGATTGATACAAGAATTGACATCAAAGCGGTAAGCGATTTGCTTGGAGATTTCGACGGTGTGAGTGTTGTGTTCAGCAATTGGGAAAAGCAAGTCAGATTGCTGTGCGCATCATACCAGCTGGATGACAACGCTTCTAGAATTTTAATCGGCACGCGGCTGAGGGGACAAGCTCTTCGGTGGTTCCAGTCTCGTCCAGAGCATATCGAAATGGATACTACTCGATTACTGCGGGAAATGAAAAAAATGTTCGAAAAAAAAGAAAGCAAATTGATCTTAAGAAGAAGATTTGAAGAGCGTGTTTGGAAGTCGAGTGAACCGTTCGCCATGTATTACCATGACAAAATTGTTTTGGGCAATTATATACCGGTGGGCGAAGAGGAGATGATCGAATATCTGGTCGATGGAATACCGGACCTGCAAATGCGAAATCAGGCACGGATTCAGGACTTCCAGTCGTCATCGGATCTTTTGTCAGCGTTCGAGAGCATCACGTTGACGGATGGAAAGCAGCCGACGAATCGAGAGTTGGCGTGCGGAAGCAAGATAGAAGCGCAAGTGAACAGACGACAGCGTCACATTAGAAGCGGATCTCCTAAGGAGGAGAATCAAAGCAAAACAAGGTGTTACAATTGCAGCGGATACGGGCACATGGCTAAAGACTGCAAGCAGCCTCGACGAGAAAAGGGCTCCTGCTTCCGATGCGGCAAGGTTGGCCATGCGTATACAGATTGCAAAAGTAAGGTAGATAAACAACAAGTAGCTTGTGTAGATAATATATCTGAGCAGCGAGATGATTTTATAAAAACTATAGGATTAGAAATATGCGACGCGAACGTGCAATCGAAATTATTCTTACAATTGGACACGCGAATTGATACGGGTAGTCCGATTAGTTTTGTGAAAGAAACTTTCGTTCCACGACATCTGATCAATTGCACGAGTAATTCTGACAAGACATTCTGTGGTCTTAATGGTAGTAAATTGATTATTTCAGGGTCGATAGTAGTGAATATCGAATTGGATGAAATGGTGCAAAAAGAAATATTTTTGTATGTGGTACCCGATGATACCATGACCGTTTCGGTAGTGTTGGGTAGAGACGTGATGAGAAAGTTCAACATGAAATTGATAGTACCGTCAACAGTTGCTGTAGATAAAGCGATTTCGGAAATCTTAAACATTGACACTGGGGAAACTTGCGTGGGCAACACTGATAATTTGTTAATTGATACAAAAATACCTGAGTCCGATCAATTACGAGTTAAAAATCTTTTTGCAGCGGAATATTTACGGCCTAAGCGTCCTGAATTGCCAAAGGTTAAAAGCGAATTAAAAATAGTTGCAACAGAATTGAAACCATTTAGTTTTTCTCCGCGCAGACTTTCATATGCTGAGCAAACCAGTTTACGGGAAATTTTAGATAATCTACTAGCAAAGGGAATAATTCGTGCAAGTGAGTCAGAATACACTTCGCCTATTGTACTGGTTAAGAAAAAGAACGGCGAATATAGAATGTGTGTGGATTATAGAGTACTGAACAAACAAATTGCGAGGGATAATTATCCGATTCCATTGATTGAAGACCAGTTGAGTGTACTAAAAGGAAAAGCTTATTTCAGCTTGCTTGATTTGAAAAACGGATTTTACCACATACCAGTTGCCGAGGAATCTGTTAAATATACTTCGTTTGTCACTCATTTCGGTCAATTTGAATTTGTAAAAATGCCATTTGGCCTAAAACCAGCGCCTACGAAATTTCAGCGGTTTGTGAATGAGGTATTAGCGGAATTAATTCGTTCGGGTGACGTGGTCGCGTATATCGATGATTTCTTGATAGCCACCGAATCTATAGAACATCATTTAACAGTGCTTAAGCGTGTGTTTAGATTAATGGTAGAGAATAAGTTAGATTTAAGGATTGATAAATGTAAGTTTCTGTCGACGGAAATTGAATATCTAGGATATTTTATTTCTGCGAAAGGCATTGGTCCGTCAAAAACTGGCATCGAAGCGGTGTCTCGATTTCCAGTACCGCAAAGCGTGCGCCAGGTACAAAGTTTTCTTGGACTGTGTTCTTATTTCAGAAAATTTGTAGAAGGTTTCGCGTTAATTGCTAAGCCGTTGTACGATTTGTTGAAGAAGGGCGTTGAATTTAAATTTACGGAAGTCGAGTTAGAAGCGTACGAAAGTCTGAAATCAAATTTAACATCAGCTCCTATATTGTCTATTTATAGCCCGCACGATCCGACAGAGTTACATTGTGACGCCAGCTCGTTGGGTTTTGGTGCTGTGTTGCTACAGAAAAAGTCTGACTTGAAATTTCACCCCATATTATATTTTTCCAAGCGCACAACAGAAACAGAAAGCAAATATCATAGTTTTGAACTAGAAGCATTGGCTATCGTATATGCTCTCAGACGATTTCGAGTATATCTACACGGAATTTTTTCAAAATTATCACCGATTGTAACTCATTGAAATTAACATTGCAAAAGAAAGACGTTAATCCGCGAATAGCCAGATGGGCGTTAGAGTTACAAAATTTTGATTATGCAGTAGAGCACCGAGCAGCGGATAAAATGAAACACGTTGATGCACTGAGTCGATCGTTTGCAATTCATATTATTGAGGATAATCCTTTTGAATATAATCTAGCAGTATGTCAATCGCAAGACAGCATAATTAAGCAGTTAGTCAATAAACTTGAAAAGAGTGAGGATCCATTTTACGAAATGAGAAATGGTTTGATTTATAGAAAACGCGGCAATGATTTAGTTTTTTATGTGCCTGAAAATATGGAAAAAAATATTATGTTCAAATACCACGATCAGATGGGACATCTTGGTGTTGAAAAAACAGCAGAGACTATCTTAAAAAGTTATTGGTTTCCAAAACTAAGGCAAAAAGTAGATACGCACATTAAAAATTGTTTGAAATGCGTTGCGTATTCACCTACCTCGGGTAAAGCGGAAGGTGTTTTACATAGTGTGCCAAAAGGTGTGGTACCATTTTCTGTTCTGCACATTGACCATTTTGGGCCGGTTAACAAAGAACATTCAGTGAAGAAATACATATTTCTAGTGATTGATGCGTTTACCAAGTATGTACGATTGTATCCTACCAAATCAACGTCCACTAAGGAAGTTATAGTGCATTTATCCAATTATTTTGTAAATTACAGTAAGCCTCGAACAATCATATCCGACCGGGGATCTTGCTTTACATCGCAAGAATTTCGTGATTTCCTGTCTGAGCAAAATGTCAAGCATAGTCTAATTGCTACAGGATCTCCACAGGCGAATGGCCAAGTCGAGAGGGTTAATCGCGTATTGGCAGTAGTTTTAAGTAAATTAATTGATAAGAACGAGTGTAAATATTGGTATAAGTGGTTGGACAGTGCAGAATATTCACTGAATAATACAGTACATAAGAGTACGGGGGAAACGCCCAGCAAATTATTGTTCGGAGTTGATCAGCGTGGAAAAGTTGACGACGAGATAAAAGAATATTTGAACGAATCACTCAGTGACAAGCGTGAAAGCTTAGTTCAACTTCGAACCGAAGCGGCTAAAAAAATAACATCTTGTCAGCAATATAACGAAAAATATTATAATAATAAAAGGAAAACACCGAGAATGTATAAAGAAAATGATCTTGTGATGATTCGTAATTTTAATAGTACACCGGGCGTAGCGAAAAAATTGATTCCACAATTTAAAGGTCCATACAAAGTAAGTAAGGTTTTACGTAACGATAGGTATATCATCGCTGACATTGAAGGGTTTCAAAATTCTCAAAGAGCCTATCAGGGAGTCTGGGAAGCGAGAAACATGCGGCCGTGGATAGAGTCTAATGGCTCCAATTAGTATAAGTATATTTTTTCTTTCTTTTTAAGTTGTAAATCATACATTGTACCATTGTATAGTATTGAAACCGGAGATCGAGGTCGATCTCTTGGTCAGGATAGCCGAACTGTAGTATATGTATGTGTGTGAGTGACCATGCGTTATGGTGCAGCCATTGCGTGGCGATACGTTTTTGTTTTTGGAGAGCGCTGTCGCGCTACGACAGTGCTTCAACCAGCAGTGTCGTTACAGCCTGTGCAACGAAAGGTATTAAATAAAGTTAACCTATGGCTTACAATACGTAACCTCGAGTATGTAGCATCGTATTTTATTCCAAGTAATTGAATATTCAATTGCATTCGACATTCATGTGTACGTGCAGATATTTCTAACAGTTTTGGTGAATATTTAACTCTGCTGAAGATAATGAACGTAACAGTACTATACAGGGTGAACCACGAATCGTGATCAGCTCAGATTATTCTGTTGTTAATGGGCTGTTCGAAAATTATTTTAACCCTTTAATTGGAGCTTGAAGTTGATTGTAGTAAATTTATTTATACAAAAAATTATTACAATAATTATTGTGATGCTTTCACTAGACCATGTTATTCCAGATAAACATCTCGATCAACCCATTCATAACAAAATAGTCTAAGCTGATCACGTACCGTGGTTCACGCCGTGCTGTCTTTTAAAAATTACTATTTAAATATTTCTTAATCCGTTTCCAATTAATTACTTACAGCTTTCCTTTTATACGGAAAAGTATAAGGAATACAAAAAATACACAGTATCAGTAAATACGTTTAATCGTTCATTGAACTTCTTTAAATAATATTGCTTCCATTTATCTATTTGTTTATAAATATTTAATTTATTTATTTAGAACTAAATAACACATTCTTTTCTAGAACTCGTCGCATGGAAACCTAGCTTTGCGAAAAGAATAAGAAATTCAAGGACACTGATCATGAAAACAAATTCATCTTTGCATCACGTTTTCCCCCTGAGAACGCCAACACCTTGTCCAAGATATTTCCCATATATGTTTGCGAAGAAATAGGTAGCCTATTTCTGTGGGATCTGTAATATGATTCCAAGTCGATACATGGTAACGGGTAGCAGGGCTCGATATGCACACATATACAGATACCTCTTCTCCAATGTAACACTGTTACGACGAAACAATCGGACAAGTATTGTCGTCCTCGTTCTGAAGTTTCTAGGAGAATTATACTTGAGCTTCCTGTCTCACACCTTCAAATTTGCCCATACTACTTGGTTCACGTTAATTACATGAACCAAGTAGGGGGTACGGTACGAGGATAAACTTCATGTTCACAGTTTCATCTGACCATTACATCTGAACATAAAGAATGCATTTTTACTCCTGCTAATTGGTTAGGAATTTTTCTCAGAGACATTTATACTATTGCTACAAAATTTGTGTGCACGTATCAATAAGGAAAATATTCTTTAAATTTGTACTGCTGTTGTAACGTTAACATCTAATTTTTGTGAGTCTTGTTTTAAATAGGTTTCGTTTTAAAATGTGTAAAAATAATTGACAAGAAATTGGATATCTTTAAAAAATATGTTTATAATATTAGACCGTTCGTCAAGGTAACAACCCTTTTTCCTTGCGGGTATTTCACGCACTCTAAGTTCGTCAATCTACTGTTTCTCTTAAAAATAATTGAACTTGTATCCCTTGATCGTTTAAGTAGTTTCAGCCATCCGTTACTGGTCAATAGTATTTCATACCGCACAGCGAGATAATTTCAATTTTCCCTGCAAATTCCCTCATAGAAAATTGACCTTTGTGTAAAATGACAGATTTTCTAATTTTTTGCATCGTGATCAAGTGGACGTATATCAGACCACGCAGTATGTATTTAAATATGCTCTACCGAAACTTTTGAGCCCCATATACATCGCTACTTTATACCTCAAGTCATTTGTTCATTACGATTGCTTCCAAACAACAATCATACAGTTGAAAAAGTCACAATAGTCGACCACAAGGCGGTCGAAGGTTCCTTTGTAAGATCCAATTTTCCGTAAACGTTGCGGTCGCATGTCTGCTTTTATTTCTATCGCTGGCCCAAACTCCCCTCCCCTCTTTCGTCGATAGTTCTCAATCTCGGTCTACCCTTTGGCCGTGTCTATCACTAGCTGTCGCAGTTACAGACTTGGGTTGGTTCCCAAGCATGGCCGGGCAGAACTTTCCCTATAAAAGTCAACGATACGATGAAAATAAAAGGCGGCATCGAGGTAGCGTTCCCTGTGCAGACCGGCCTAGGAAGGTAGTCGATTGTACGGGCGACTTCCGGTCACCAGAGGTACATTTTCATGCTTCGTGTATCGAGTTTCGTTTCCAGCATGACTTTTAATATACAGGAGCCGCGTGTGCCACGAGCGAAATCCCCTTTGCCAGTTTCGCTATGAGTTGGTCGAAAAATATATCGCGCTGCAAGGCGAAACGAGTTCGTTCCTCGCTTCTCTCCATGATTTTCTATTACGGACGGTAATGCGCAGTGGAAAATCATTTGTGTATAGTTCGGGTCAGGGTACAGCGAGATCGTAAAATGGGACGGGCGTTGAGGCACACACGTTTTGGTTGCCCGGACAAAAGGTTTGACAAAAATACGAAATGTTAAGGGTTTGAAACCATGGTCAGCACCGTACGAACAAATCTTTCGTTAGTGTCGATGTATATGGTACGTATAAAACATTTTTGTAATAGGAAGGTGAAAATTTGTATCTCGCATTTCAATTTCTGATAGTAACTAAATATTTACGTTTATAGGAGAAGTACTATTTAGCAATTGAAATACCGAAACGCATATTGTCATTCATTCATTGTTAGGATACTGGAACAGAGTGCATCTTTCAGACTGATTCTCAAGTGCTGAGCTTGGCGAGATTTCATTTATAAGTAGCGTTACCAGTATAGAGGTCTGACATTTGAAGGGATGAAACATTTCACATTTTGCTAAGCATTAAACAAGTGTTTTTCTTTGACCAATCACTTAGTGCCCGAGTTATCATTCTTGTGCGAAAACTCGTTTTGTGTTTTGTGTAGTCTGCGATTGTCTAGCATTCTTTGGCCACCTTTGGTTGACGTTCGTCCATATTTAAATCTACCACACCATCCAGAAATTTGTTAGCTACTTGGAGCCGCAAGGTCGTCTGAATCATAAGAAACGATTCCAAGCCACTGTTTCTAATTTCGTAACAAAATTTACACGTCCCCTGTTCCTTGCAATCAGATACTATGGGAAATCGCAGCGGACACAAAACCGACTTTCGCAAAAGAATGAAGACTCGTTCACCAAGAGATCAGGCCGAACAAAACTTAGCCAATACCTAGAAAAATGTGCTACGGATCGCCCCGCGAAATTTCAAATTCGTATATCATTTCTGCCGCAACTTATAAAACGAAGTCGTGCGAACTTTTTGAACAGACCTTGCATTAGTCGGTTTGTACAAAGCTTCGTTCTGTCGGGCTATCGCGCAGTCTGTGCCGCAGTTGACGGACGGCCCGCGGAAATTGAAAAATCAAAACTCGTCGCTGACTGAATCGCGTGTAATTATAATTTCAATGGCGCCTCGTTTCTGGTCTGCCAGACACCGGGAGTACGTTCGTTGTTATATAATCGCTCTATCGATTTCAGCTTTATCGCCGACCACTCTAAATTTTCGGATACTCGATAAATTTGACTCCATAATCCTGACCGTTGTCGAGTCGCAGCGAGGTTTAAAGACTGGGCACGAATAATTTGACGGCGGCTGCGAAAGAGCGCGGGATGTGTTATTTTTGCGTGGAAACGTTATATTATATAATATATTGTATATATGTACATATAGTTGCTTTTGTTACCGAGATTTCAGTTCGTTCTTTGTCGCGTTAAATGTTCAGATATTTGGCCTCAATTAAATGGTAGCGAAGTGCTCTTTATTGAAAATATTACGCCCGCTGTATTCATAAAACATAAATATTCCCATCTCGATACTTTTCGGGAAATTATTCTGTAACGTATATTTGCCCCCGATGATTTTCCATTGTTATCTTTTTATTTCGTCCATCATTCATTTTACTCGTCAGTCTAATTTTCTAAAATGTTTGGCTTTGATGTCAATTCTTGTGGTTTAAGTAAAACTGGGATGACTAGACAAACTTTAATAACAACGTTTACTAACTTTTAGTAATTTACATGCAAGCATTTTAATAGTTTCTGCTTGCCCTCTTGCCTCGATTACAATTCGAATGCTTGCCGACATTGTCTGTACAGATACTTAAATTAGGTAACGTGGTGACCAGTGAGGGGTATAGATACCGTTTGTACAGACGCTAGATATTTTCGATGGCATTCAAGTCGGGTCAATTATTATTACCCAATTGGTACGCATGGTCGTCTACGTATTTAGTAATAATTTCAACAGCAAAAAAACAATTTGCCATTCATGTCACAGCGTCATACTTAGAAAAGTGACACTTCTCTCCATTATTCTGAACCAGTGGCCAGGGGCCAGCACTTCGCGAAACTCCATTAACTGGAAAATACCTACGCTCCAATCCATTCAAACCGTGAGCCATGAAAATTTCAAAGTGGACCAGCATCGTGCACGCAATCGACTCCTACCAGCGTATCGTGTTCGACCAACAGTCCACCGTTCCGTCCACGCGTCCGTGCCCCAAGAAAAAAGTAAACGTCGAAACGAGCAGACAACGACGGCGGTCTGCACCCGCCTCCGGAGCAAACGGAGACCATAGCGATGAATGAAATCTACAGATGGCTGATTTCGGAACAACGTGGCGATGGATGTTTGCACGAGTGTGGGAGGGTCCAGCGCAAAACAAACAGGGCTTACCGCATTGATCGCCGTAATCCCGAACACGTACGTCGTCTCTCCTGCTGTGTATGCCTCTCTCCTAACTCTCTCCGGTACTTCCGTCCCCCAGGTCGAGAGAGACAGAGGGGTAGAAAGAGAGTGACAGAGAATCCATTCCACGTCGCGGTGGCCTGCGTTCCCGTTGCTGCTACGTGCTCCCGGGTTCCATCTATCTGCGTGGCCAGAGAAACCCTCGTACCTGTGTACGAGTGATCGTGCGTGTGTGCCTTTGTGCTTGCGCGCGGATGGATTGTCACAACAGGCGAGGACACTAGACTAAACACTCCAACGATCGTGACCATCGAGAGAGACGACGTGTTTCCACTGGCCCGGTAATATCAGCGACAATATTACTCGTCCCGTAGCCCTTCGCCTCCTGTGCTCGGCATCTAACGTTCATCACCGTTACTCCCAATGTTAATAACGCGAAAGACTTTCGTCGAAACATACGCGATAAACGGGTTCGTTACTTTTCTTATGGGGTTTTCGGCCGAGGGTTCCTCGGTGGAGGGACTTGTGCTTTCCGCGGTCGCGAGGATCGTTGGTCTCTCGTTATTTGTTGAGCATTTTGAGCGTGATGGTTTTGGAACATCTGATGAGTGACGAGTTTTTTTTTTTACATATATTAAGAGGAAATGAGGAATTACCTGTTGGTAATTTTGGGCAAATTCTTGAACAATTCGTAATACTCCCGACCTCTCGGCGCGAGGTTCATCTTTGATACTGTAATTTCTTGCGTTTTTCAACATTCTTATAAATATTGTGCTCGCAAGCACATTTAGTAGTTTCTGTGGAAGTAATAATATTATGTCCCTGTGCGGGTAACTATATAATAGTTTAACATGATTGGAAAATGTAATAACAGAAATAAATTATTACGCAAAATTAGTGTACAAGCTACGTGTGCATTATATAGCATTATTAGAAATTTTATAGAATATCCCAAAAAGAACAAACTCACGAGAATTTAATATTGCCAAATGCCCAGATGCTGCAGAGAAATTAAGGCAGGCTTTCAGGAAAGGAATGGATTGTTTGATAACATTAATGGTTAATGAGGAGCAAATTAGGTTCTGGCTAGGTATGAGGCGTTTCAGCTCCAAAACGGAATGGGTAATCAAGGAATCGGTTAATTGTAGGGTCATGTTTTATGATACGCTTCCGACTTCCCCTCGCTCATTATGGAATGCGAAGAGAAGGTTAAAAACTCCAGGGTTCTGGTATGATTTATAAACCAGGGTGAAAGGTGAACATGTGCTGTGCACTAAACTTTAGAAACGGTAATTTTCTTACGTTTAGTGATTGAAAAAATTATGTCTTATCTTATATTACAATATCATTCGTTTGGTATGTACTCGAAGGAATGATAAAATGTTATAGAAATAATTACGACCGTTTATGTGATTTATTATTCACAATCAAAAATTAAATATGCAAGAGTTTCTTATTTCTTGCCAACAAATTTCGTGGATTATAGTTTTATAAATATTGAATGTTTCTATAAGGCTCTGAAAGGTACTGTTAGTGTTTCTACTTTTACTGGCACTGACGTGGCGACTTTAATAAAGAGCTACAAAAAAGAGCTACGAGGAACTTAGAGTGTTTGACATTGTTTAACATTCCAGATAAACTTTCTATAATAATCTCTATTCAAAGGACCACAGCAACTTGATCTTTGATCCTCAAACATATTTCTTTGAGTAATTTTACACAATTGGATTTAGTTTCGGCACTTTGGGTTATGTAGACATTGGCTTTTATTTATCTAAATAAATTTATTGCTTGCAAGCTATTACAAACTATTTAGATTTGTATAAAGATATGTGAAAAATGTGAAGGAAGTATACGATGGTTCGTAGAAGTTTGGAAGTAAGTTTTATTAATTGCAATAATTACGTTCAAATTTCATTAAGGAAATATCAATTATCGATATTGCTATTCCGTTGGCAGATTTAACAAAGGAAACACGAGACTGTGCATTTGATTGCGATTTAATATTGTACACCTTTGATCTCGTATTTTCATTGTTTTACGTTAAAAATTTAATGGCTGCAGTTTTGTAGCACGATGTTTGCTTTCGTTTGATCCATTGTTCAATTGCTTCGGCAATAACAATCAATACTTCAAAAGTTATGAGCAGCATTCCTGTTTTGTTGGAATCAATTCCACTTCAAACTGTTTTTTTCATTCCCAATAGGGTTAAATACACCCACATAGATAAACAACTACGTACAATTGTAATTGTAAAAGTGCAAATCAAACTCCACACCTTTTGCAGCACCAAAACGTTGCAGTTTCATTTTCCAAGAAAACTTTAAATACGATAAAAGGCACATATAATATAATAACCCTCCCAATTGTAATATATTGTTTTTTAGCAGCAATTATATAACACATACGAAAACCGAACATACATTTTGAACTGTTGAAAAGGGCATGGAAATAGATTAGCTAGTATATACTATTCATAGATTTGAAAATCTCCAATTTTGTTCCACCAGTCGGCCTTAAAAATAACTCTCAGCCGATTGAGTACGCGAAACAATGTCTCCATGACTTACATCGTTCCCGCCCGTCTCAGTACTTTGTCTCCATCTTTCGATTGCACGACTGCTTTCTTTCTCTCCGGCGCAGCGTCGTTTAACATCGCGCCAAGATCGCAGTGTGGTGGGATTATCCGCGAATCCCGGATTCCAGGATACCTAGGGACGCTCCAGTTGTTTCAACGCGATATTCGTGACTCGATTTCCGAGAGTGGCTTGTCCCTACGTGCATGTGCGTGTCCTTATATACTTGTGTCTATTGCTCGGATTCTTCTCTGGGATCACACAACTGCACGGTATCGATTCGTGCGATAGCAATTAATCTTTGGAAGAAGAAAATTCTAGTCCACCTGGATGCATGAATGCTATTAGAAATGAAGAAAGTAGGGGGCACTCGAAACAATGCTAACGATAGAATGTATCGTCGCAATTCGTAGGCTCGGATAAATTAAAAACTTTCCGCGAACTCTTTGATTAAAAGTTTCGCAACTTCTGGAAACCCTGTCACGTGTCGTGCAGCGGAAGTCCGACTTCATTCGTGTTGGACGTACAGAACGGTAGTTCTTTAATTATAATTGTACCCGGTTAATTACACGGAACAATCGATAATGATTTTGTGTGAAGGTTCAAAACGGTGACTCGAATGGGAGATTGATTTATGATGGATAGTGTTTCGTTGACGATACGATTTTTTACAAAATTAGTTAAATAATAGTCCGGTATTTGATTAAATTTATAGTACGAGACATATTGTTATTTTAATAAAAAAAAGAAGGTATTCCATGCATTTGGTCAATATATTTTTCATCAGAAATTATATTCATCATTCATTTTATAAGATATGACAGTATACATAAATTACTAATGAAGATTGATGAGAAATAAAAATGTCTAACATAGCTTTCCAATTAATGCAACGAATAATTAATTGACGACAATGAACTTATTCCCTTGCACATTCATTATTTCAAAGAATAGGGTTTAATTAAACCTGTGCGTTGCACCTTTTTTCTCCATTCCTATAGTTATTAATTGGATTCCGGATCGGCATTGGTTGATAACAAGTCTTTGAAAAAGAACAGATATAATAATATAAAATATGCTGCTTTACTAAATTTGTCCTTGCGATATTCAATATAATCTTAAACTTCTAATTTTGTTAATATCACTTGAACAGTGTAAGAAGTACTTACAGAATAAAATATCGTATTGTTCTCTAATTGTGACAGAAAATACGGTGCATTTTTATACAATTGAATATCACGGACGTCAAATAGAAATAATTTATGCAAAAATATTATAACAGCTATTAATTATTGAAAAAGTTCAGTTACGAGGGCCCAATGAATTGTCGTTTGGGCGGCAGTAAAGTTCGCAATAAAGTTTCTTTGGCCACGAGAGGAAAAAAAGGTGCACAACGGCAAAGTGTAGGAAAATTGAAAGAAGAAATGAAGAATGAGGAAAGGTGCAGAAAGATATTCAGGTATGTCCAAGGTGGGAGGAGTAAGAGACGTAGAAGAATAACATAAACACAATGGAACGCGGAAGGCATGCATATGTGCAATGAGCTTTCTGGTTTCCAACTTCGTGCACTTGCTTTCTTTCGACGGCTGACAGGAAGGGATGTGCATTCATGCTTGTTCGCGCAAACTTTTACCGGTCCCGTGACCTTTCACTCTTCATGAATAACTTTCCTCCCTCTCAGTTTCCCATTGCACCATTATTTATAGCAACCCGAGAACACCTATTATCTTTAAAATAGAAGATAATTTCTTTGGCTTAATGCGTAGAAGAAATAGAAGAGGCAACAGTATTTGCACAGTACACGCATCTCACTCGAGTACCTTAAATAAATAGCAAGAATGAGATCATTTTATAGACTCATTACAGCGAAGAGCATTTCGTTGAAACGAGACATTTGTAAATGTTAAGCGTACACATCTCAAGCGTACTTCGTTTCACTTCACTGGTATCGCTATTTTTGTACCAAATATAAATAATAATATTTAATTTGATTGACGCTAACATTGTTCGATTGTTCAAGTAATTATGTTCTGGAAACATAACATAATGTTACAAATTCGATTATCAGTGACTGTGGCTACAGCTACAAATAAATCTTTCTCCTCCTATTATTTAAACTTGCCCTTAGAATGGGTTAGAGCATTTAACAAACGTCAAAGTGGAACAAAATTATTCCAGAACAAAAATGACATTCTCCAACTCAAAGTCGTGTTATCTTCAAGTAAACCATTAACATCCACAATCCTTGAAAACTCAGTAGCACATTTTTATACATTTTTTCCCCTGCATTCAATACAGTTCAATTAGCCCTTAATCGGATATCTGACTCTGCCAAAAGAACAGTTAATACGCGGTCCGCTAGTACATAGATAAAAGAGAAGAAAAAGCAAAACAGGAACCGAGGACGAAACGAGGCCGCGGCACGTCGACGGTCAAAAAGTGATTGCAAAGTTTCCTCCACGGTCCGTGTGTTCGTGCACCGACTGACGAGGTCAAAGGGCAGGTCTACAACGTGAAAGGAGGTTGACTGCCGACGGGTGGTTGTAGCCGGGGCTTGATAGTCGGATCCCCACGTTTCATTATCCCCGGCGGCTAACTGTTAACCGACAATTTAAACAATTTTTAACTTCGAAACTTCGTCCTGTCCCCCCAGCTCTGGGTTTCGTATAGCCTCAGGCGTGGATGGCAGCGGATCGGGCAAGGCTCATCACAAACGAATACAGCTTTACTCGGGGGTTCATGGTGGAAAGCAGAGCAAAAAGTGGGAAACAAAGGGAAGGCGGAGTGGACACAAGGCGGAGGGAAAAAAGGATAAACTTCGCAATATGTGATTATGGGAACGGTTAAAGTTTGGAATCGATCGAAGTCACGATAAACTCGTTCGCGACGGCAGAAATTGCTCGTTACAGCTTGCCAGACGTTCGTGCGTTGCGTGTGTAACAGTTACGGTCGCTATTTATTGCGTACGAATTTTTAATGATATAATTGTGGTATCGATGGATTTTAGAATATATTGGCGGATAGGGCCACGTTTGTTGGCGCCTTTGGTTTATAGTACGGTCTCGAGGCAGTTGTAAGATCAGCATGGTGTGAATGAAGAGGGTTAGTAGAAACGTCGAATGCGGATGGTTTCGGGGAATGCACGTGGAGTCTGGTGCATGATGACCCGTGGTCGAACTGTGACACGTGGCCAGGGTATGTGTGTGTATGTGTATGAATCCTAAATGAGTGAGAGCAAATGAGAGATAGAATGAAAGGGAAACTGTGAGTGAAAGAATATATAGAGTTGCTGTTGCGTGCGCGAGGCAGAATCAAAGTAGAGTCGAAGTAGAATAGTTGGAGAGCTGAAACAGAATAGAAGAGCATGCGAAGCAGAATAGAGAGAAGCGTAGATTTGTGAGAGAATAGTATTGAATCGTGTGATAGTTATTGTCGAAAGAGTTATCGTGTGCCGACCTTCCATATTAATAAAGTAGTTAATGGTTGAAAGAAATCGAAGTCTTACTACCCTAGCTGTTCTCAGGTTTTATTAATTAATAAAGAAGTTTACCAAAAATAACTTCTACATAATTGCGGAAATTTATTTGAGAATACATGGTACCAGATTCTGTTTGAAATTAGTCGAGTGGATCTTTGTATCAGCAGGTAAACCGTGTATGCAAGGTCTCTATAACATTTTGTACTTTTACTGCAGCTCTTCATGGGTTGTATATTTTTTTGCATACACCTGGTCGCTCATTATATTCTTCCATGTGATGAGACAGAAGTTCTTCTGGTTCCTATTTTCACTTAATGTTTGGCGGTTTTTATTCCCATGGAAATGAGAAATGTGAACCGTTGCTGTACGAGCAATGTATGATAATGAAGCAAGGGACAAGATGACATGACATATAATATAGTAAATATTGAAAAAAATCGACACTCCTTTTTGTTTGATCTGCCGTTAAATTGGTTCACACGTAAGCTGATTTTGTAAATTGTGTATTTGTTATATTGCCTAGATCGTATTTCTGAGTTAATCTGTGCTCCTGTTTTCTTTCATAAAAATGGAATAATTATTTGTCAATATTGTAGAAGTTATTTTGAGTAAATCTCACGTAATTTGGAATAGAGGGCAGGTAGGGTAATAAGATATCAGTCTGCTTCAATTAAACACTAACTTTAATATTATAAGACATCGACACACGACACTCTCACACGATACTCACATTACTCTCAATTCAACACTCTCTGCTCACGATTCATCTCTCTTAAACTCTCCCTTAACTCTCCCGTGCACACGCGTCATTCACTCTATATATTCTTTCACTCTTAGTTAGTTACTGTTCCATTCTATTCCTCATTTGCTCTCACTCATTTAGAATACACCCTGCAGACATTTCTTGGTGACAGTCAGTCGCGTTCACCCGAATCCTTGACCCGCTGTACCTTCCATTCACACGATCTCCTTAAGTACTCAGCTCCAAACATATCTTTCACACCTCGGAATCAATGTAAACAGTCACGCAATATTTCCAATCCCATAATGTATTAGTCGTATGACACATTGTGCTGAGCTGACAAAATTAAGAGAATGAATTTATTTACTACTTGAATAAAGGTTTATAAACTATTACTAATGCTCTAATAATATCGGTTTCCCTTCTTCCTTCTTTAGGGAAAACACAATTTTCTAATACTGTGTCTGTATCGTTACCTCGTAATAAAATATTAACGAGCAGCTTACTGATTCATTCTTGACGACCATTACTTACTTCAAATATACACAAACAGAAAATTGAACACACACTAGCGAAAATAGCGACTAGCGAAATTTCACCAAAGCAGGAGTATTGTTATTAACTTGAATCGACTATCTACATAAAATTGTATAAATCCATGCAATCTACACTAGAGCCGAATGAAAATCTTCCTCAAAACTTATCCACTAGCTATAGATGAATCTCACTTGTGTCTGATTCTATTTAAACTCTCATCACTCATACTTATTCTACTTTATCACAACCCGAACTATACCTCATCAAAATTCAAAAATTTAATTCTTACCCTGCTACGCACCAATATAAATCTTTAAAAAAAACTGCACTCTCGAATCTTTATTTCAAAAACCGCCGCACTCGCTCACGCCCACACATATGCGCATAGAAACACACTTTTTTATTTACAGAACAATCAACGAGCAACGCGAAAAATTTTCGAAACACTGCCATACAGGCTGATGCGGCCGGTCGTGTTCCGTCGGAGGCCGTTTCTACTGTACTTTGTGCCAGGCAATTCGGCGATTTCGCGATTCCATCATGACGGTGGCTAGTGAACGGAGCGGGGCGAGGCACGGAGCATCAGGCGTGCCATATTGAAATTTTTGTCAGAGGGAATACGAGGAACGCGTTTCTGCCTTTTGGCTGGCCATAGGGAACCGGAAGGGTTACAGTGGCGTAAAGGGCAGAGAGTACAAGGGAGGAGGGGGCGGTATTTCGATGGCCTGTTGCCGGCACGCCGCACGCCGGTAATATGCAAATAGCGTGGCTGAAGTGCGCCCGTACGATGACAGAGGCGCGTACGCTGGTGAAGCTCGACGGCGAGGGTGCGAGAGGAGGAAAGGATCGAATGTACGTAACTATACACGTTGGCTTTGATCAAGTGTAACAGCCCTCCACGCTGGAGTGAACTCGATGAACGTTACGCGTGTAACCGTGGAGTGTGGAAGAATTCGGTTGTAATTTTCCTGAAAATTTCCACCCTACACCCACCCCTTTTCATTCTCGCCCCCTTTCCACCGCCTTCCAATAAATTCGCGAGTTCCACGAGACTGCGCCGGCTGGGTAGTTTCAGATTTGTATTAATACCACTTCTCCCCTATTTTCCGAAGGGCCACTTCCGGTGGTGTGCGAAAGTCCGTTCGAAACGTATGGAATCTCGAAATTCTATAGTGCGTAGGGGTGTCGTATGTTCTTGCAGTTAGTAGATTGAGGTTCGATTGACGATGAACTTTCGTTCATTTTTGTTTCGACGCTGATTTAAGAAGTATGGTTACGTGAATTAAGTATCGGTTGGTTTCGAAGAGAGTTAACTAAAGGAAGCACAGCTTGCAATTTATGAGCGCGTTGCGTGGGTTTAATTAGGGGTGTACGAGATTCTGACAGCATTGTGTACCATGGATCTTCATTAAAAGCATGAAAAGTATCGAAATTTTGTGTCAGCTTTAGAACCGGATATGGAATCCTTCATTTACTCGGGAGTATCCTACAAATGTACAAATATGTAGAACAGCGTCGATTTGATTTTAGCAGGTAATTTTCGTAAAATATAAGGTATTGTAAACTCTATTATTAGCCGTAGTGCCACTAAGTGAAAGATCAATAAAATCATTTACTATGAAGTAGTCTATTTTGTAAATATAAATATACAGATCGACAAAAGATTCTATACAGTTTATATGTATAAATTTATAGTCAAAATAAAAAAAAGACGTTAGCTTCAGAACTGAAATTTCTTACATAGCAAAACTACTTACCTACTGTCTTACTAGGTATATTTCGATAACAATACAATAAGGCAACACTAAATAGCTTTGCTGTTTTATGTTAGACACTCGTAAAACAAATCGTAAGAAATAGAACATTGTCACATAATCATTCTACGTGACATATTCATTTAAAAATCCTCAAATGTAACACCAGCTGGGTTTAACGTTTAACGTTTTTTATATATGTATATTATATATAACGTTGCAACGTATATCGAGAATTCAGGAAGTTCGTTTCAATATTCCAACAAACAAAGGAGCAGTAAAAAAAAATTCTGACAGTCCGAGCAGCCATCGAACTTGCACCAAAACTGGATGCTAACAAACCGTAATTAAAATAGTTTACAAACACGATTCCACCCGCCTGGAGTCGAAAAGACGCGTTTGTCCGAAGAATAAGTCGAACGATTGTTCCTCCGAGACAAAGACCGATCGTGTGCGGTGAACCGATTCTCCTTCCCCTTTGAAGACTCGATAGTTCCAGTCCACGTTTCTTCCACAGATTGTACACCCCTCCCTCTACAATCGTTTCTGTGTCTCGTCCAGTTAAATACTCTTAAACGAGGAACATTCAAGAATGTTGCCGTGCTACGGTCGGTATGCGGCCGGGGATCACAAACGAGGCCACTTCACAACATGATCAACTACGGGAAACTTCGTGAAACTTACTTCAACTTCCGGCCAACGTAGGCGCAGACGTTTCGACATACATACGTGCCCATCCCTCGTGCACGCGCGATTACGTTATCGTCTTTGTTTCTACCTTCTACTGAAGCGTTCTATATAGAAGGACGTAAATAATGCAGGCAATAATGGTATGAAAGTGGCTCGTCTTCCTTCCATCCTAGGGGTTTCCGTTTGCCCGTATGGGGTAACCAGAAGGGGACGATTCTTATGAAATGTAGCTGGCTTGAAGCTTGAAATGCTTATTATTTACCGGAGATCATCTTCAATTCCGATGTTCTATGGAAAATGGAAACTGCGTGGAGGCTTCCTGTCCAATCTCGTGTATTAAAAATTGTGACTCGAAAAATATTACTTAGTGTTTGTTTATCGTAGAGCTGATTTTGACAGAAAATTATAAAGAATGCAAAAGGTAAATTCCTTTGAAAATTATTGTAATGCGCTGAAAAATGAATTTTCACATAATTCATAATCTTTCATAGTTTTTCTTATGCTATTCATAGTATTTCTTATATTACTTATCCGTTCATAATAAATAATATAAATGATCTCTAATTAATACTTATCTTCCTCAACTGTTTACTACACCGCGATAAGAAATTTCGCGCGAAACAATTTAGAAACGAGTTCACGAATTTTACAAGAGTTCCACACAAAAACCTAGACGAGGCGTAAGATAATTGCCCAGGTGTTTGACCGAAAGTCTTGAAAAAAAGGCATGCCCACGCAGAACGTCGCCTTCTTTAAACGGCGGACTCGCGTGAATATTCACGATGGAAATCAGGGCTGTGCGAAGGTTAAAGAAGCGGTTGATCAGCTCGTCACGAGGAAACACGAAAGTGTTTGGCAAAATCAAACGAACGGGGGTGCAAGTATGTATATAGCTGGGGCTCGGAGGGATTCTTAGCCGAGCAGCAACTAAGAGATAGGGAAGCAAACGGAAGAGGGTGAAAGCTGGATCAGGACGGACGCGGAGGACGATCCGGCCTCCGTTAGCAGCATATTGTAATGCGCCGAGAAGTTGGCGAATAAATCGAAGAAGCGTTGAGAGTAAAATTAGATAACAACTCCCGCTCTGCCTGCCACCAGTAGAGGGCCGCTCTTCTCGAACTTTTAAGGACCATCCTCTTATTCCCCATACCACGCTGTCTCCCCTCTCTTTTCATCCTTAGCCGATTCAGTGCTCCCTTCTTGACTTCGACTCGCGTTCCTCCGCGAACCTGTCTCCGCGAAGGCGATCCCTTCGCAGTCGCCCCGAGTACGACAAGGGTCTTACCTTCGCCCATTCATTTATCTGGAGTTTACATTATTAGGCGTTAGTGCGTTTCAACATTTGTCCGTCTTGGAAGAATGAATTGCCCCGGATGGTGAAAAGAAAAGACTTCTCCCCGTTGGTTTCGTAGTTTCTTCGACGTGCCATCTTCGATTTTGGGTCTTGTGTTCTGGGTGCAGAGTGTACTAATTTTGAGGAGATTGTTATACAAGTAGTGAGACAATATGGGAATTAATTGTGTAATGAAATGAGTAATGAATAGGTGTACATATTTTATTAATTTTAATTTTCGGGTGATATCGAGAACTTTTGCAAATTTTTGTTCGCAATAAGATGTACCAATTTTTTCTGACTTCCACGAAAAATATTAAACTTTCAATTTGTACAAACGTCAGTATACCATCATTTTTTGTTTGTTAAGTTTGAGTCACGCGCGCCCCACAGAGTTATCGGCGACCCCTATATTACGTTGCATGAACTAGATATGATAAATTAGAGAAACTGTATAATGAACAGAATTAACTAAAGTCTTCCTAAAACTTTAGTATTTTCCTTGATATTTACATCAACTATCTGTGCAACATTAAGTTGCAACGAATTCTTTCAGAATATAACAAACAGTTCTCTAATTAACAAAATTCCATTCCAATTTTTTCAATACATTATCAACCTGTAAGTACGTCCACCACGATGCCATGCCCAAACTTATCCAACATACAAATGTAAAGACGTATAGCTTATCAATATGCCGTTCACAAAATCGAACATGAATCTCCATTGTCGAGTAGACATATTCGTTTAATAGTATCTGACAAAAAAAGGATCCACTATTTCGCTAATACCCAGCCGGCAATTTCAATCCGAAGCTCAATCTCCTTGGCGTGTGATTAAATTAATCCAACAAGGAAACCGCGTCAACAATCGCGATGCTCTGCCCATCGACAGAAGCTGCGGGGTTTAACGACGTTTCTTATAGCCGGGGTGGTCCTGCAACGACCAGGAGGAGGGAAGCAGAGATAAAACAGGACGGTGCAAGGCGAGAGAGCAGCCGGCTGGGTGGAACAGGAGCGGATCAAACGAGCTATTAGACCCGTGTTACGGCCACGTTCGAAGCTCCGGACTAACCCTCGTCTGCTGGACCGTGTGTCGCCTCTGGGCCCCCAGGGAAACAACGGTCTGACTATTACATTCCACCACTCACTGCCTGCAGCGTAACAATCATAAATCTTCACGCAGAGCTATCCCGTTACTTCGACTCCGTCTCCAAACCTGTCACCTTGTCGTGGTAAATACCTTGCTCCTTAATCTTGTCACTGCACCGAGCCTGGCTGTCACGTGTCTCGCTCCGTTTGCGGCATATGTGCGTCCCCCCGGATGTATGACGCCGTCTTAAGAGACCACCGATCGTAACAATATGTGTTACGAGCCAATTTGGGCTGACAAGTCGTGTTGCATCGCGGCAACCCATCGCGCGAACGTCGCTGTTTGATCGGGGATTACATAGACAGAGGGAAATTTTATATGCTGCAACGTGGAGTTAATTTCGCATTTTGTCGCGGCCTTTAAATTTCGCATGTAATTAATTTCGGTATGTATGTATATGAACCCTTTGCTGTGTAATTGTTTGTATAATTGGAGATGCCAGAGTTGGTTGTTTAATTTTACGATTAGATGATTGTTGGTGTGGATTGAGTACAAATTTTCGTCCGCAATTTGTGGTACAGGTGTCATTCCTTATCGTAAGGAAAGGAGTTTGGTTTAAGGGCAGTAGAATTTGTCTTTCAGTTATGCATATATCTGCACTTAGGTTTATTTAGTTTTAGGAACCTGTGCTTCTTATTAAAACAAGTAGATTCTTCAATTAGATTCAAGTTAAAGCAGTTCATTCTCCAGGGCATCCTTGTCATGACGTAACAATACCATCTAGAATATGCCAATATATACAACTAATCGCTAGCTATTTCACATAATGCACGTTTATATTTAAACTACCGTATAGCTTATAAATCCACGGTTCCATCAATTCCAGGCTTCCTCCGCACAGCAACACGACGATTATGGTATTATGCCACTTCCAAATCGTCCGCTCTCCGCACCTTCCACTACTACGACGAAATATTATCCACAATCCGCGAGTGCGTTAAGATCTTCTACGAGAACAAAGGGAAACTCTGAGTAACTCGTGAAATCCGCGCGAAGAAGTGCATTCTCGATATCGAATTCCCAAGTGGCTTGTCCCGAAGCTAATTATGTTTCGAGTGACGAGATAAAATATCGGGGGTCGGAGAGACAGTTCTGTATGCAGAAATGGACACGCGAGACTGCGTGGTGGTGAACGGCGGGAGGCGGTTTAGCAGGTGGAGTGAAGGGTGTAACCGGGGAACGGCAAGCGCGGCGGTTTGCGGAAAACCGCAGGCAGGCTGAACCCGACGGATCCGGAATAATCATTTGCAGCCTGAATACATTACCTGTGCAATTTATTTCGGTTTGTTTCGGTTTTGTATCCATGATTTAGTCGAGTTGTTTAGCGTTCGAGCGACGACGCGGCACTGCGATGAGCGACGGACGAAAAACGGGGGCAGAAGGGTGGGTCGGAAAAATTATGGGGGATAAAGACGGAAACGAATACCAAGGTGGTTTTGTTTCGGTGGATGCACACCGATTTCCTGTGTAACCTCTTTGTTCTTCGGGCTGTTTTACCGTTTCGCTCGTCGCCAACGTGCTCGTTCTTCTGTTCCGATCTCGTTTCCCCTTTCGGCTTCAATCAGCCCTTCATCTCTCCCACCCTTTTTCGCCGATCCTACCCTTCTCTTTTGCCTCTCCGTCGAACCGCCAACTCTGTTGTACAGGCGTGTTTCAGCCGACCGTCTATTGATTCCTGACGCGAGAGTAATGTTCTTCTATTAATGATCATGTCCTGAATAAATCACTCGATTAAATGGGCTCGTTGTTCGTGTGCACTCGTCGCTGAACCAGCGTCATCCTCGTTGGAGAATAAGCGCAAACAAATTGACACTGACCAGCGGTGGTTATACGTGCCTTTGTAATGCGTCCATCGCGCTAAAAGGTGATTCGTTCCGTGTTTATTTCACCCGTAGCCCTGTCATCTGGTTTTGATAGATTGTATTATACCGCCCGGTGGAAAATAGCACTTCATAGGGCAGCGTTGCGCGTTCAAAAATTGCTGACGACAAGAGGCGAAGATACAACAAAAAATGTGTATTGGATCGTATGCCTAATGGAGTATATAATAATAATAATAATAATAACGCGTTGGCTGTTGAAATAATATCCTTGTCGACGTAACTAATCATTTAATGTTTGAAAATTTCTATTGTATATAATAAATCAATCAAATATTATTGAATAGAAATAATGTATGAAGTGAATAATTGTATGCAGATGAATAAGAAATATGTACACTGAATTGAATATTGGAACAACCCCTTATGTTTAATTAGTTGCAGCATATTTCTCGGTCGGATAAATAATTGGTTCATTCCATTGTATTCTGGTCAACTGTTTTTGGGGGGCTCACAAGCCAATCAGTGTAAGTCCAACTTTCCCTGAACGTGAGTTACGTAGATCAAAACCATCTTTATCGTTGAATCCTTCAGTTGATAAATCAATTAAATGACTATTTTCATACGTAAGCAATATATGACGGTACTAACATTGTCGTCTTTTTCCAAGTGATTTGTAAAAACCGTATTTATCTCGGTTTGAATGCTAATGGACTTACACTGATTGGCTTCTGAATCATTTTTCCTGTATAAGTTTTTTAGTGTAAGGTGAGGACAATAAATATAAATGCCAGTGTCAGCGCAGGCTCAAGATAATAGTAAATTTTGTTCGCAACATTCGATATTTTCGACTTTATGGTAGATGCGTTTAACTAAATGAAAACCTCTCGACGAGAGTAAATGTGCATCTGAATTAATAAATTCCTTAAAATTGGCTATTATGGTATGCTTGCCACTGTACCCCTAAATGCACAAGTTTGTTGGCAACAAAACTATGGGAGAGGATGTGCAATAATGACCCTGTAAAGTGTACTACAGTATCATGGTGCATAATTCTCTTTAGTCTCTGGTTAGTACACTTTACTACACCGGGCTGTAATTTATCCAGCAGACGAAGATTTCGCTCTGTTTCAGTAAACTCCGTATCCACCGCTAGCACGCATGAACCACGGTCGAAGGAAGCGAATCTCGATTGTTTCCCATGAAATCTCCCCTTCCCGTTCTAATATTTATGGCGCTTCTTCCCATTTTAGGCTCGATTATGCAGGGGTTCATTAAACTGGCGTAACGCTCGACTCGTAATTTACTACATTATAAATAAAAGTAAACAGCTCCTCGCAGTGTTTCAATTCCCTATGAATTCTAATTCCCTAGGTACTCACTCTCTAGAAATGCTAAAGATTGAACTTTCTGTATCACATTTACAAATGCAAAGAAATATAAATTCGACCTGACAGCAGCTTTGCACTCTTCAATCAATTCTACGATAAGGCAACATATTTTAACATCGAATCGGGCATGAAATTGTCTCTTCAGATGGAACTGTGCACATTTTCGTACGCAATCGTTGCAGAAGCTCTTACAGTAAGATAATATAAAATCAGAATTATGAATGGAAGCAAAATTGTGCAACAGTAAGTAACGGGTTAACCGGGATATTCCCTGTAAACAGTTTAATTTCTACTTGTTTCACTGTAACCGAACGGAGGATAAACAATGAAGAATCGGAGACAGAAGGAAAAGCAAGCTCACGGATACTTGGCTCACTTTTGCGTCTCACAAGCTCTGGATGCATTTCGTAATTGGAATTGGCGTCTCGCGAGACGTCGGGAAATGAGACTGCATTGAGACAAATGGCACGGGAACGATGAATCATCGTACGTCAAAAGCATGAAGTGAAGCCACCATTTTGCAGCCGTATCGCTGAACTCCGTGGAACACAGTCCGCGGTACATAAAGAAGCGCTTTCTCTTCGGTTTTTCTATCTTTTCATTGGCGAACTGAGCTTTCACGGCACGGTATCTTTGCACAGGGAGCTCGGTGGCGTGATTGGAAAGGGCAGATTACAAATCATTGCCGCTACGAGAACTGTGGCTCGATAAAAAAAAAAAACCCACCAGCTACGGCATGTTCTTCAGCGAGTCCCGTTTTTTTGTCTTTTTACCAAGAATATTACTGTCGATACAAAGCGATTCAAGATTTGTCGGGAACACTGCCGTTGCTATTAAATCGGGGCTTTCTATGACTCAGACATTCTTCATAATTGCATACTTTACGTTTCAATGATGTAGAGTTATAGTAATCCAAAGTGTACATTAATGCTGCAATGTTTGGAAATATTTATAATGTATGTAATCTTATTTGGTGTCTATGTAATATACGTATTGGTTCCTTTGCAAACATTATTATCTCCCCGAATTTTTAATGATAATTGCCGGTGTATGGTATGTTAGAAATGCACAGAAGTGTAAATAATTGTTTAAACATAGTTCAGCACCGCTTAAAATAAATTTATAGCTATTATAGTTTAAGAAAAGCAAATTTTTAATTGTAGTTCAAGAAACGAGTACAACTAATGTATTAAATTTTGTCTCGCCATGCAAAGAAACATTTTAATTATAAAAGCTGTCAATGCCATTTCTTCATTTTATATCTAGAGTGGTATTACATTAATAGTAACTTCAGCACAGTCAAATTTAACTTTTATATAAATGCAACCTTGAATGGATAAAAGAAGGTAGCACATTTCGATGGTCTAAGTCAAAATATTTCTTGAAAGTAGATGTATAATATGTCTATTTGAAATAAAATCTTAAAGATTGGTACAGGGTTATTCTTATGAATTAGAGAAAAACGATGATCCATTTTAGATATAGCTTGCGACGACAATAATCGTCTCGAATTTACTTAATTTAACGTAAAGTGCCTTACAATGCTACCACAGAAATAATAATATACAGCTTGTTGTCCTGAAGCGTGCACTCGGCTCGTTCCCCTTTAAGTGATATAAGTCTGCCATAAGTCAGACCACGCCGGTAAATACGAACTGCAACTAACTCTGCGTCAGATTGAAAAGTAGAACTTGAGCAATCTTGAAAGTAATATACTAAATATATTCCGAATTAGTTTCGTACCCTATCAGCTACAATTGTGTCCAATTTAGTAACACACCTGGGACAGCTCAGGCAGATCTACCCGGTTGTTCAGGACGATTAGATATTTCTATTTGTTCGTTCACCTAATGATCAGCGGCGAGAAGGGTAATTCTACCCTTCGTGACTACTCTACTTTAACACGGGAAAACGTAGACGTACACGATTTTTATCACCGCTGGATTTTTTCATTTCCACGGATTTCGGGATTTTCGGAAGTTGCGCTAAACTGGACAAATACATATAATTGGACTGTTCTATTCTATATAACCTTACGTAATTCAAAATAAATTCAAACGTGTCTTCACCATTATCTCTGCTGATAAAATAGCGCTGCTAAAAAAAACAGTCCAAGAAGACAACTGCCACTATCAAATAATGATCAACTGCATCTCCGAGCAATTTTAGTCGATCGTAATGCTCAACGCTAATTATCAAACTATTCCCGCGGAGGTGAACGAGAATGAAACGCACCTCGATCCCGGATCGTAACACGGCGAACGAGAAATCGAAGGGAAACGGCGAACGAGTTGCGGCGGGGGCGAACGACGACCATGCACAGATACACGTGCGAAACCCTCGTTCGTCCGTCGCTTTCAGTTAACTAGTTATCACACTCGAGGATCGTGAGACGGGAGTATCGGCCGTCGAGAAGAGCAAGAAGGTAGAAGCATTTTCCAATTAGCGTTAAACAAATATTCGCGCGGTATAAACGCTTTTCGCGCCGGTAAAGCGAGGCAATATCCACGTAGCTGCGCATCCCCTGCTGCAGCCTGGCCGGCGAACGAGGGTACAGAAATTACTCAGCCGCGAGAGGACGGGGCAGAGAGCGTCAAGGCGATGCGGGGATAGCAAGAAACGGAGATATGAACGTGGAAAACAACACACCGTCGACGAGTAAGAAAAGCCTGGGAAATCAAGGGGCTGGGGGGTGTGTTCTTAGAGATGAGGCGGGAATACACCGGGGTTGAAGCTCGAACAGATGAACGCGAAAGAACTGAGTGGAATTTCGCATTTAATCAGGAGAGCAACGAGACCGGTTGGCCGGTGGTGGGATAAGGAGAAGTGGAAAAGCGGGCGAGGATAAAGCGTGGAAAGCGCTAAATGGTATCTGAACTGGTTCCTTTCTGACATGGTATGGGGCGAACAGCCATTTGGTCGGTGAGTCGGGAAGATGGTGCGGCTGACGAGGGGGTTGGCGATGGGGGAAAGGGGGTGGTCCGCGCCGTGGCGGTGGGTGCTTTTAATCTTTCGCTCGTGCGAGGATGCGCCCATTACTGCAAATTAAACTCCCACGGGAACCTCCGGCGTGTGACTGCCGGTAGTGCTACGGCAATCTGTCCACGAAGAGAGCGTGTGTATACGTACGGGACACCGTGTCTGGTGAAAAACGGTCGTGAAACCAGATGCCCGTCGTCCTGGTTGCAGGATTTATGGTTGTCGCGATGCGACACGCTGCGATCTTTACCGGAAGTGATCAACTTAGCAAAATACGTGACTCGATATTTATCGATCACGGCCGACCATTATTTATTCCGTGTTACGGAACCTCCGGACCATCATTTTATTATGGCCATGGTCTCGTGCAATCGAATAGCCGTTCGAAGGGCGGCTGTGGGACGCGGAACGGTCGATGTATGTATGCGATAGATGGAAGGGTTGCGAATATTTGTTCAATTTTATAGGTCGATAGATTTTTATTTTCTGCTGTCTGCAGAATTAATTGTTACAGATTGTTTTTAAGCTATTGCTATAGCTGTTGTAGAACTCGGTTTCTTTAACCAGACAGGCCAAAAGTTCTAAATGCCTCATAAACTTTTCAGTTTTTCTAATCTAGCATTAAAGAAGTTATAGCTAGTTAGTTGCGGATAAAAATGTAATTTTACTGGTCGCATGTTACAGTTTAATGGAAATACAAATTTTACTTGATCTTGTAATACAAAGAAGTCTCCTAATACAAAAATTAAGACAGAATACGACGACAACAGAACAGTTCCTTGCTCAATCGCCATTCAGCTACATTCCGAGAAATTTTGCAGAGAATATATCTCGAAGAAAACTGTCTGGGATATTGAAATAAAACCACAGTTGTTTGCAGACGCTGACCGTATACACGCGAAATCCTCGAACTCAAGCACGCTTTATATCATGTGTTATCACGAAAGGTTACGTGAGTTAAAGAAATAAAAAAGGTGATGAGCTGCTTCACACAGAAGCAGTTCTTTTCTTGCTACATTTTCATTGTCCCTCATAAATATCAGTGGAAACGTATAATCACAAATTTTATTGCTCTTTCCAAATTTAACACCGCGTGCAGGGAAATTTCTGGCCACTATCTGTACATGTTGCCATGCACTACAGCAGTGTACTACATATAATTTAGCATCGTTCTAGAGTCCATTAAAAACTAAAATCAATCCCCATGACCTCGCAATAGATATAATAACATGCATTAATATCATTTCAGTTACATTAATACTAATATTCCATAAATATCCTTATTTTACAGTCCAATTTAATTAATTAATCACGCTTCAATCATTTACTCACCTATCTCTGAATCAACAATTATTATTCTTCAAACGAAACGTTCCAATGACAATTATAAAAAGTTCGAATCAAAATCCAACAGAACACACCACTCGAGCCTCAAAAATTTCAACCAAGAGCCTGCAACAGCCTAACCCAGCCAAATGAAAACCATACACTGCCTAACTTTCTGGTTACATCGTTTCACTTGGGACAGTCCGCCACGATAACGAGGGCCCCATTGATCGAGCAACCTTGAGTCAAGAAAGAAGCTGTTACGAACGTTAAACGTTGGGGTCGCACACGAGAGAAGGTCTCGAGTTTCATCAGTCAGCCAGAGCTTCCGGTAGGGGGCCAGCGCGTTGGCGTATGGTTTCCTTTGGAGGCTGCTTTCAATCGGTCGTTCTTTTTTCACCGTTCCTGATAGCCGCGCCGGTTGAGCCGGCAGTTCTAATTGAATATCAGGCGAAATGTAATTACGGTCGGAATTCATGCTTCGTCGGAGCAAATAATTTGCCATGGCATGAAACACAGTGGAATGGTAACGAGGGGGATAGGATGAAGGGTGTGCCAAGGGAGGCGCAGTGCGGCGGGCCACACGGCCGGAAGAGCTCGATGCGTTATCAAAACTTTGATAATCCAATCGATTACCAATGCAATAATTGGTGGCCGAGTCGACGGTAGGCGTGGGTGGGATTTCCGGTCATACTCGCATTCGATTCGGGGGTTGCGGAGGGTTAAGGGGAACGAGTGGATACTCTCATGTGTCGCGAATGGCGGGATGTTCTGGGCAGGAGGCAGCCTGGAGGGTTGGGGCGCGAGGTACAATTGTAAATTAACGATAAACGAACTGGCGCTCATCAAAGGCCCCCCCCCCCCCCTTTCACTTGTAATATATGCCCGGCTAATCCATTTACTGACAACGATAATTCTGTCCTGTCACCGCTGCGACCCCCCAGTCGTCGAGTCTTTCAACGATATATCATGGCGCAGGACTTTGTTAAATCAAACGAAAACTTTTTCGGACGATCGTTTAGATGTGTACGCTGTCACCGGTGGGGAGTGGTCGAGGGATTCGTTGAATTTGAAAGTGGAAATATGTTAAGTTAGAGCTGTTTGGTTTTGAAGAAAGAAAATTGGAAATATTATTCCTTGCTGTATACGTTGGAGAATACTGTTGCCATGTAGGGACGAACTGTTATGTATGTGGGTAAGAGGAAGAAACTGAACTGCTTTTACTATCATGGCGATCATGCAAGTTCAGGGATCAGAAGTTAGAGGGTTGCTTGTGGTAATTTACCAGTGGCCCTTCTTCAGTGTAGAAAAGATGTAGCTAGGGCAAATGGAATCGCCGAGTTTCGATATATGCAGTGTTTCAAACAAACTTAGCGCTAAGAGTATTCTAATAATGACTCGGATATGTGATATTGTATATAATTGAGCTTTGTGCCTGGATGGAATTTTTATGATTAACTTCCGAAAACGTTACATAGCATAATTTTGCTTGAGTGAATATGGAATATTTCTAAAACCGTACGTATGGATTCATTGATCACTAATTTTATTGTTTCAAACGTTATACGTAGAATGGTGTTATGATGTGACTGATTATATGTAGTTTAATTTGTCATATATGTATACGAACACTTGAAATATATTTCCTCAAAAAGGAATCACAGGCTTGCATATGAGATTTGTAACAACAGAGATTAACGTTCATTTCACTTATTAATTATTACATTTAAATTACAAAATGGTCTATATTGTTTTTGCAGAATCATGCAATTATTTCATCAAAAAGTTGAAATAAATATTTGAATCATGGGCGCATCAATAATTAAATCCAATTATCCATGTACGTGGGCACTGGCAGGGACTGACAGTAATGAACTTTGTTTCGATATTTCCAATCTTGTATATACATACACATTCTTAACTTTCAAATTAAATTTATTGCACAGTCATCAGATTTCTGTGCAGCTTCAAATGCCTGGTGGTTCCAATGGTTTTTATTTTTTATCCAATTCAAAAGATCATATTTGACAACATTTTTAGGAATTACGAACGTTATCAATTTACCCATTCGTCAATTCATAAACAGTTGCAACCATAACACGAAGTGTAACATAAATAAATTGGTAACTAGATTTATCTTTGCCTGTTGAATTATTGCTAGAGAACAACAGTATCGAACTCGATGTTCGTACACACGGTAACACGTGGATACCTTTCATACTAGTTGGGAATTGCTGGGACGGAAGAAGAAGCGAGGAACCGGTAAGCAGCTAATTTTGCTATATTTCCGCTTCCTCGGTTTCCGAACCCCGATTTTCGATAATCGGATTCTCCGTCAAAATCCGCTGTGGAGTAGGACTACGCGTCGCGAGAACACCAGCATTCATGAAATTACGGATTGTTCGAGAGGAAGTTAGATATCGCAAATTCGTAACAGGCAATCTAATAACTCATCACTGTATAATATTAACTTTAATAAATTTGTAATATCTTACATGTGCAAAAATTTCTATCGCTTGATCAATAAAAAAGCTAAGTTAATATGACTTATATATTTATAAACGTAAATTACCTTTTACGAACTCGCAAAAATTTTGTTTTAATCTTTTAATCTGTTTTTCTTTTTCTTCAATTTCTCCGAACTGAAACTTTCAACCACGTTGCGGTTTTCTGTTTTCGGCTTTCACCTAGTTATTGAGTAATCCAAAAATATTGAATATTCCTGTGGAGTTTATATACCCCACAGAGCTAATGAAATAGAAAAGTAATTCGAGTATCCATGGGATGCTTTGGAAGCTCGGCGAAACCCGCACGTATCATCCGGGCGACTTGTCCCATTGCGTAAAACGTAGAAGCTTCCAATTTACTGCTATTAAACGCGCTGTAATCGACGAAATTCGCGTTCTACTCGAAGGGACGGTTTCGTCCAATAGTATTCATGCCTAACAGGAAATTGAACATCAAAGGTCTGCAAACGTTTGATGTTTCTCACCTCCCTACCCAATTGGTGTTACGAGGATCACGTTATAGCTTCCGTTGCTAAACGGAAGCTCGCGTGACATTCAAATTATTAGCCCGAACTTAACTGTCTACTTTCTGAACGGATAATGAGAACCATGGAATAAGCTCTTCTATTTATGGAAAGATGTTTATTATGCTATTCATCCGAGAATGTGCACGGAAGACAGTATTGCTTTGTGATACATTTTTATTGACCAGGTGTTTAACTTTTATTGCTGGTGAACTTTTTATGACGTTCGGTTCAGCTTCATTATACAGCATGTATTGTATTGCATGCGGATTCCGTTTTAAATGTTACTTTGCATTTAAAGTAGTAACGGGATACTCTTCATGACTGGCTCAGCCATTGAAATGTCTCAATTTTGTAAGTTGCGTGTAATTAGAATATAACTGTGCAGTCGTGCCTAATTTTCTTGTGAAATATTATTTTACAACTTGCTTCTGAGCCAATGTTATTACCACTAAATACAAAAAAGTAGGACGAAAAATATGTATCCATCCGGGTGAAAACTTAATTAATTAAAAATTAAAATTATTTTCGATAAACTGTAATTTACAATAACCAACTCTATGCTTTATTAATTAATTTACAATTTAGTTTAAGTATAAAAAGACTGCCCTTTGAAAAATGTACATGAATTCATTTAAAGAATATTTCCTGCACCCCGCCGGTATCATTCGGAAGCACAATAGAAAACTAAGAATGAAAATCTCAATTTCGAAACAATGCAGCGACATTCCCGGTGAGACTGATAATTGTACAGCGCGTTTCGATAAAACTTCCGAAAGGAGGAGGACCTTCGCTCGAGCGAAAACGGGTTTCAATCTAAACGATCAATTAAAAAAAAATTACAATTTTTCCCGCCGCGAGACGTTCATTACCCCAAACAGTGGAGAGAAAAAAAGGCTCTCATTCTGCCCGAGTTAGGGGTCCACGGAACCGCAAATTTCTGGAAAAGCACTTTGCGGAATATGAGATTCGCTTGAAACGCTAATGAAATCCGAAGGGCAACGAGCAATTTCTGAAGGTGGCTTACTGGCCACGGCTTAATCTAACTCGGAGCCAGACTTTGCGCCGCGGGAGTTTCGTGCCTCTGGCTCTCGAGGAAGCCATCTCCGAAACTTGTCCTCCTAAACGGGGAAGCATACGTCACCGACAATGAAACTTAGTTCGATGAGAAAGCCCGAGGTGTCGATTCTAAAACGCGCTGTCATCAAAGTGAGGCAGAACGTGTACCGTATGAGAACCTGCGAATTATCGTAGCGAGGTTCACAGAACTAATTCGGGAATGTGTTCGTTAATCGCGAACAATGTTCCGTAATTACGCTCACGGAAAGATTGTCTAATTGCTGGTATGAAAATTGGATGCCTGATGAGGCGTAAATGTCTGCAAATACACCGCCACATGGGATTTGGACGTAATTTTTCTAATATTTCTATCTATTACTTTTTATGAAATGCATTGATTCTTAAATATTTGGTTTTTGTGCCGATGTGACGCTTATTAGTTCATAACGATTAGTGCATGCAGTGGTACTTAGTACAATTTTATTTAATATATAATTTACGTCAACTATACCAAATGTGCAAAATGTTTACACTATTCGTACAACTCAGTCACTCATATTTTAATTAATCAAAAATAATTAGAACCGCCTGTATTTTATGATGCATATTGTGGAAAGAGTTTCATCCCTTTATATTTACGAATATTAGATCATTCTAGTGGACGATTACGGTTTCACTTTCATTTGACGTTCATTATTAAACTGCATTGGTCAAAACAAGACATACATACACTACGTGAAACAAAAATTATGGAACATAAAATTAATCATTGATTAACAAAGAAAACAAAAATATTTATTATTTCGTAATGGCACTAGTACGTGTGACTTAATGGTAGCCATACTTCACGTAATCATACTTCTTTCATGTAATTTTCTATCAACATGTCACATACAAAACGTTAATATGTTTCCATGTTAGCATGATCTTCCTTGGGGTTACCTCTTTAAATTGAGTCTTCGCGTGTATATGACGTTTAACTCAGCTTGACCCTCGTTTACCACACGATAACGTGAAAGTAAACGCAGAATAAGTTTACACGAACTAAGTCGGTCTATAAATACACGGTTCGATGTTGCAAGCCCGGTCCAACAGCATCAAAAATAAGCTCATAATCAGTCATTCGTATTCGCAATATACACACACGCGCTGCCAGTGATATACATAAAGATAATTTTCTACAACAAAAAACAAAATCTAATTTTTAAACCACGTGTATTTATGAATCTGGGAAATCACTCCCGAATTCTGGATAGCATAAGAATTTAAATAACTGAATATTTTAAAACTCACCTGGCTGTGTAATATTTATTGTTAAATATATTACATTCGTAAAATACTTTTGTTAGAATATTCGAGGTATAGGAACGGCCGAGGCGAGCTATGTGCATTTTGAAGATGCACGCTGTGTTTGTATAGCGTAGCATTCATTTGGGGCGAACCCTAAAGTGGTTAAAAAGGGCCATGGTGACGTAGGCGTCCTCACGACCGACGCTTTTGCCAAGGAAAGGCATTCTTGTATAGACTACGGTCGAGAGAGCACAGTTTTAATAAACAGAACACCTTTTAACAAATACACGCCTACAGAATCATTGTAATAAGTAATACCTAATCGAGATAGAGAGAAGACTACCCTCTCATTCGATTATCTTACACTTTTTTAAAAAACCAAGATGAGAGAAAATGGAGTCGGATCCAATCATGAAGAGAATTTGCTACTACTGAAATAAAAAGAAAAATATGCTCATAGAAATGGTATGCAATGGTTCTGTCAAGAAATATATTACAAACTGAAATTGGAAGAGTTTAACTGCACATCAATGGCCTATATAGAAAATCCATACGCATAGAAAGAGGATATATGGTATCGCACACCGTTCGAATGATAGCGTGTGATCATGCGATAACCGCCTTTCTTGATTGATGCACTACATCGAGTGTCAAAGGGCAACGTTATATTTCAGTCGATGGTCAAAAAAATGTTTGATAACCTTGCAAATTTCAGTTTAATGGTTCCCTTTGCTCTGCCCCTTTGCCTATTTTACTCGATAACAAGAAAGGGGGTAAATTTATTGGGATGGAAAGGGGAATTGAAGTGGAATCACATTAGTAGAGAAATATGTATCAATGAAGAATGCAATATGACACGAGCAAACTTGATAACAGCGGAAAAGATTTTTCGCCATAAAAAGTGGCAGACTACATTTTAAAGTCGTAATTTTCCTGGGTACTGCAAGTGTAATTTTATTTCTACTCTCAGTTACGATATTCTATGCTTTTATACACGGTACTTTGACATTTCTACGCAATTTCGTCATCAAGAACCTGTCGACATAGTTACAATTCCCTTTGCCCTTTGCTTTGTACAATGCTCAACTGTGTGGTTGTAAAAGGGAAAAATTGGAAAGAATGTTCGGGACACGTGAACACTTACTATTATTCAGTTTAAGAGGCTGCAAAACAAAAACTGGAAACTAATACAATATTATGCAGAATGTAAAAAGTGTATTCCGCCCTGCTCTCGCTTAAATCTGGAAATCTCTTAAGTTAACTTAATCAATCGTTTAACCCTGAAACGAATTTCCCGCATCGGAACAGTTAAATTCTTATAGTTCCTACGATACAAGGAGCATAAAGTAAATCAATATACATTGTATAAAATCTAAAGAATATATTAATTAATAGTTATTTAAATTAAAGATATAATAAATATCCTCTGGTATATAACAAAATTCTCCAACTTTCATAAAATCTCAACAATCAAACTATATGTAACACTCGCATATCTCTAGAATACGGAAGTGGCAACTTCCTCGCAAAAAGTAACGAGGGACCACGGTATAAAAAAGATGACTATTTGAATACGAAAGTGAGGCAAAAAGAACAGCTCGGAGAAGAATCCGAAACGGAACGTTTCTGTGATACAGGGATATTGTTCACGGCGATGCGTGTGTGCGCGAGAAGCTAAATGGACGGATAAGCTTGGCCGAAGAAGTCTGAGAGAAAGGTGGTTGGTCTTCACGATGGTTCTCAGCCCTTTTGCACAGACAAGCCTATGGTCCCTGCCGTTCTGATTCCGCGAAATTCTCGTTGCACACCTGAAGTTGAGCGAGCCTGACGAACGTCGCTATTCTGCCGAGGACTTTATTGGCTTTCAAGACTGGCGTAATTAAAATGTAAAGGGTTGTCGGCTCGCTCATCCTCTTTGGCACTGGCTCAAACTCAATTCCTATATACAGGCTGTTTTGCGATGTTGATTATAATCAAACAACGAGATGCTGGCCGGCTGCTGGGAAGAATGCTGTAGGAAGAATGTAGTTTCACTTGGAAGGTATGCCGGGTACTTGGCTTCAGATTTCTGGGGCATTATTTGGTTTGATTCGTTGAGATATTCTTTAGGACATCTGAAATTATTTTATGCAACAGCTTGTAAAAAAAGGAGTGATCGATTGTTTCATAACTTTACATTATAAACTTTAAATTACATTACATTATATTATTTCAGATACCTTCTTGAGGAACGAATTTACTATAAATGATTTAGATAAAAATTGAAACGAAATTTGCTTAAGTGCGTGAATTTTTGTTTTATAGGTTTTATAACAAGGGAACTAAGTGCAAACGTTTAACGAATAAGAAAATATAATTGATGATAAGTATTATATTTTGCGCTCGAATATTTCTTCCTATGAATTTGATTATATTCCCAGCAGTCCACAACAAATATGTCGGCAGGTAAGCGTGCAAAATTGTGAAAATAACGTGCCGAGAAAATTCAATCGCAGTATGAATATAAATCCTGACGAGTCTCATTTCAGTTTATGAACAGTTGTCTATATTTACGATACGCCGACTTATTACGTTTTACTATCGACTGTACGATGGGCATTTTTCTCCCAACGTGAAACTCAATATCCGAGTATTATCCCATTCTCTATCAACCACTTTTATTACTCGTCACCGACTGATTGAAGGCATGTACCAATTTCCTGTTCAACGAAAATGTACCGTCTCTAACATGCACTCATCTTATATCAACAATTTTATACATAATAATATACCCGATATATAATATCGATATATAATATACCCATATATAATATACCCGAATAATTAAATCTACATAGTGTGGAGAAAATGAGAAAGCATTGTACACATGTATATTTAAACTACCATCACTTCCTTCTGAATTAAATCAATGAGGTGCCAGTTATTAATTAGAAACTCAGCGTTACATGCCATTTCAGCACCAACGTTACACTCGTTTTCTATAAACAGAATATTTACTTTTTTACTCTTCACTCCGATACATCAGAGTGATGTGTCCTACACTCGTCTTTGTACGCTTGGAATCTATCATGGAAGAAAAGGCAAAGACGACCGTCTGTAGTGTAGCCGAAATGCGCTCCATTCTTGATATTTATTGGACGTATCCACAGGTCAAGGGGCACGCATCCGGTACAATAATATCTATTTTCCGGACGACGACGCGGAATAAGAAGAAGCTCAGCGAACGAGGCGAAACGAAATGGAACGAAACGAAGCGAACAACTACTATACGATGACATTGAAGACGACGCGACGTTGTGGCCTGTCGTAAATGGAAGCCCGGAATAGAAGATAAATAAAATGAAACGAAAATAAATGGGGTGATCGTTGAGAAGAAGATAGGGGGCGTCAATGACGCGACGGTGTTACGTGATTGCAATGCGAATTGTTCATACTCGTTAGATAGGCAGTCTTTGTTCTCTCAATTGGAAGATAAAAATAAGTCTATCCCTTCGTGTACCAGTTTAGCAGAATTGGAGCTCCTTGGTTTCTTTCACCGGGTATGTCGAATTTAAATGTTTATTATTGTTACATAGCATTAATTAAAATATGCAAGCAATGTTTAAACAAGATGCTACAAAATATTCGTTTTGCATGTTCCTTATTTATCAAATTGTTCAATTAATGTAGATTATGTACAGTTCGCAAGGCACAAAAATTGAATAGATAAGTAAAGAAGGTCTTGGAATTTTCGATCTGACACGTTGGAAATAGTACTGAAGTAAACCACATATATTTCTGTAAAACAATACATCAATCACTGAGGTGAATGAAACTTCTAACAGCATGATGACGAATCATTTTTCAACCCTCATAAAGCTTGTCAAAATTTTCCTCAAGTTCCTGTAGACATTCCACAATATGTGTATTACACAAGAATATAAGTTAAACTTAAAAAAAAAACTGTAGTTCGTATCGTCCCAGATTTCAATCTCAATATCATAACGTTGCACGTAGAACATTAACCAATACTCTCCCCCAAAATACATTCACATAAATCCACCTAACTCCATCAATAGCCGCACAATAACTCGTCTCGTCCTGTTACCTTTCTTCCAAGCACAAAGCCCATAGAATCGAGCCGGTATTATCGAAACCTGTTGATACAACCAGCAGCATCGCAACCACTCGCCAAAACCACGTCTTACGCTACATGCAATAACGCGAGGCTTCGTCCCTGTTTTCCTAGAACGTTTATGCATTCTTCAGGGAAACCCAGTTTCGCCAGACGATGCGTTTCCCCGTCACACGTTGGCTCGTACAAAGATAGAAAGGGTTGGGGGGGGAGGCGAGCGTGCGGATAGAGGCACGATAGAACGGGACAGAGCGGGGACGAGGGAGCCTAAATAAAAGAAAGATCCAGGGACAGGATGATTTCCAGCGAGACTCGAGCGACGCTCATTAAGCTGCCTCGCGCAGGGCACACCGATAGAAGAGCCAGGGGGTTGGAGTCAGGGGTGCACAGTCAATAGTTTTCACGCGCGGCAACGTGCCGCCGGCATTTAAATGTATTTTATTTAACAGGTGAACGCGCGAGGCGTTCGTAGCTTTGAGCTTTACCATCGCCGCGCTCCTCAAGCCCCCGACCACCCCACAACTCGTCGGCCGTCTTATTGAGAATACTCGTTAATTACATGCCCACCCTTCTGTATGCCGTTTCCCTCCCTCCCCCCGGCCCCGTACCCGAGACACCGTCGCGCCCCGCGCAGGAACAGTCCTTTCGCTTCGACGCCCGAACTTGTCGCTGCCTCCGTGGCGCGATTCAAAGTACGCAGGGGAAGAATACCGTTTTTCAGGTTGGCCGGGCCGGGAAAGAGGCGGCGAGCGAGTTTCCTTCGACGGATGCTGTTCCCTCGAATTCCTCGCGTCCCCTGTCCCTTTCGCTTTGTAGTTTCCCGTTTTGCGAACCGGTCGAACGTGGAAGCGATAAAGCGACCGGGCATGATGAACGGCGCACCGTGAACCCCCCACCCCCCTGAGATCGTGATCCGCTGTGACCGTTGCTGCTTGGATATTAATGGAATGGGTGAAATTTGTCGGGAATTAAGGGTGCGGAATCTCCTTCGGCCGTGAACGCCGTTTATCGTGCTTGTCAATCTGCCCTTCGAAGTGGCGGAGATTTCTGTGCTGCAAACGAGTTTCGGGGGGGCTTCGTTTCGTTTACTTAATTGTGATTGCCTGGGATGACAGATATAAGTCACTTGGTTATTCGCGTGTAGGGGTGGTACCGGTTCGTTGCTTGAAATATCAGTGTTTATTGTAGGTTTGGTATTATTCTTTTATTCTGTGGTAGGTGTTATTGTTTTATCGCAGATGGACTATTGGTTTGTACTATAAGTTTTGCGCAATTGCAGGTTGCATTGTAACTCGAGTTGAATGCGCAGAGTATATTAAATGTAAGATTGTTAATGAAACATTAATGAAACGAATATGAAATGACGTGCGCGAACCTGAAAAATCTGTATAAGCGAATCCAACGCATTAACTAATTCTCTAACAGTGACATTAGATCTCCAAGTACTTCATGCCTCTGCCCGAAACACGGCAGTGAAGGCAGACACCGGGAAATGAGCTAATCGATTTGACGGGGTACTCCCTGAACAACCATTATATTCGGCACTGGCGGCCGTGTAAGAACAACACGATATCAGCTTTCTGAAACACTGAGAGCGAGAAGAGGGCCAGCATCCATTTATTCATAGCGATTCATAAATAAATGTATGAAAGTAACGGCGGTATAGCGGCGAGCAGCTACCTGGTCGCTCATCTTCTTCCATCACGGCTATACATAGAAGTAAGTCGCCCTTTTCAAGTTGTATACATTTATTGCACGATAAGCAAGAAATCCAACAGGCGTACATTTAACCTGCCACAAGTGAGCTCTTTACAGAACGGACCATTTAACTGAGATCTCAGCGAATCCCGCCAAAGCATGAGAGCACGAAAGAGACTTCATCGTAATTTATACACTGCACGGAATTGAAAAGATTCACGTGCCCCTGCATCATGCAGACGAATATACGGCCAGCTTTATGCCGAACTACGTTCCCCGCGACACGTGGCCAGAACATGATGTTGCAAACATGATTTAACAACAGCGCGAGAACTTTAGGATCGATAAAAAGAAAAGTCAAGTATCACTACCTTGTCAGCAAGTAAATTAATTCTCTGAGTAACAAGTTTGTATTGTAAGTGGGCAGATTGCGATAATGATTTTCTTTGATGCCATGAAATATAGTTTATTATACTTGTACCCTACGTTGCAAGTACTTTTTGATAAATAAATTTATATGTACTACATGTATTACGCGAGAGTAATTACTTGTTTTATGAGTTTAATAATAATCTTGTATATTACTGGAAATAATGAGGAAGCATATCTCGAGTGTTTTAATTTATTATATGTGCACATAAATTTATTATATATTATAAATGAAATTTGTGTTAACTATTCAATTTAAGTTCACATAGCATTTATTGAAATTCATAGCAGAGCAGATGCAATAAATAGATGCACACATTATTCTCTTGAAAGACGTTTCACGTCTCACAAACTCACGCTTCACAAAGACGTTTTCAATTTTGTATTAATTAAATGCTGAATGCTCTACGAAATTCAAGCATAAGTACTATTATATTCAACAGACGAGGAATTGAAGTATAATGAATAAAAACATTACTTCTAGTTAGAACGTAAACCAATTTATGTCGACTGTGATTATTAATTTACTTAAACAATTTGTACTCTCGGCAGCAATTCGAATATTGAAATATTAATACAAAGCGATAATAATATACCGCAAGGTATATTCACTACGTAATAAGGGCGTTGGGAAAATGAACTGACAAGCTTTGGGTCCAATTAAGAGTAAATCCGCAGCAAATTAAGTAATTTGTAAAGTTACAGTCAAGGAAATGAATGAATACAACTTATTCCCGCTTACAAATTGCCAATCTAACCTTTGACTTGCAAATTTTCCCCTTACTACCTTACAGGCTTTCTTTATAAGTCAAAATCTTGGAATTCGCATTGAAGGCCAGAAGCACTGTTCGCTACAAAATAATTAACATTTTCTCTCCTTCAAGACTGCATACGCGATACCGTTTTATTCTTACCTAAATTCGAATTACTAAAAAATACAAAACACAGGATTTGTGTCGAGGTAAATGGTACTTCATTTAATCCTCTATACACACGTCTAACTTTGAAGTCACATAATGGACATTTATATTTGTGACGTACAATCTCAGTTTGCAAAAACAATTTTTTCAAGGTACTCTGTATCTGTACTGTTTCCTTAAAAAAAGAGCAGTGTTCACTAATACGTATTTGCATCAACAAATCATTTCAATAAAGATTTCACGTTCTCCATGAAGAACTGCGCGTCGCGAATTTGTCGCGCGTTTTTTATATCCCGTGGCGCTGATGATACTTAAGTAAATTTCACTTAAACACTTACGCGGAGCGAATAAAGGGGCAAACAAAAAGAGGACGCATCGTTGATTGCGCAAAGGGTTAAGATTGCGTGCTAAGAACGTGGATGGAAAAGGATGGGGGGACACAGAGATAGCGAAAGAACGGAAGCTGTATTTCCGCATTTCGAGTTATTCCCAGGGGACAGATTAACCCATACTGTCTTTCACCCTTCCGGGGGTGAAAGAAAGGAAATAACAAGTATAGAAGGTGAGTGGCACAAGGTAGAATACTTGCCGTTGTATGCTGTCTAGTTTACAATACAGGATTAAGCCAGAGACCACGCTCCCCTGCTTCACTGCCTCTGTGAGCAAAACTTAAAGCTCTTGATAAGCTCTCCTGTTCTCTTTCTCGCTCCCCGGCTACGCAACCTTTTCAGGTGCTGTTGCCCCGCTCCCCTTTACCTGTACTATGCCGCTGTACTATTCGTACAAAAATACTTTGCTTCGCCGAAACTAAAAGCCTGAAAAAATGAAGAATGTAAGCACAATTGTTGGAAACGAAACTGGAGACGGAGCGAAACCCGAATCTACTTGCTCTTATTTTAATTCTTATCCTTTTTTAAGTAGAAGTAGCCAACGTTAATTTATGTGACTGGAAAGGGAGAGCAAAGTAGATGGAAATATTCATTCGGCGAGGCAATATTCTTCGCTTGGAGAAAGAATGGTATAATTGGAAAAGAAATTGGTACGGTTGAAAATGCTATGAATTTGTTCAAGCATTTTATCACTGAAGGCTACGATATCCTTTGCTACAGAATCAAACTGGAATGCCGTCTTCTGATCACAGATACTGGTCTCCGCGTAATATATTGATTTTAAAACGTTTGCTTATTTTAGAATGCGCGACGGAATAAGTAAAATAATATATAGTACAAAAATAATTAATTGCACAGTCGTTGTTTTTTGCGAACGTAATTACAAATTATAATTTGTACATTTACTTTCGCAAGCGTGAAATGTTACATTCAGTGAAATGTTACGCAAATTAAATGGTTTGATTTTTTAAATCAGACCGTGATACCAATACATAAAAATTCAAACTGTTGTATGAAAAATTAGTTCCCTCCGACCCGAATTCGAGATGAAGGTACCGTTTAAAATCTCGAGCCAACAGTTTCAAATACACTGTACTTTTTATATTATACACATTGACTCTAAGCCACCCTAACCCGACATATTTATAAAATCCACACAGGGTTTAATACTCTTGATTAAATCTCCCTCCATCATTTGTTCGTTGGACACCAGGCGAAAAAAATAGCGTTTGCGTCTCGTGGAGATAATTCCAAGCGTCAACCACATTGTCCATTGTAGGAGAAGAATAAAATGGACGCCAAGAAATCCCGCGACCTCCGGAGACTTCGGAAATATGATTTCATATATGAAATTACCGTTGTGTCTCGGGAAGAAAAATAAGATCAGGCTAAGTCGAGCACATTGTCCTGTGCTGCTGGTGATACCTAAGGGGTGGTTTCCAGTCACATGTCCAAAAGAATGACTACATGGGATAGATATAATGTTATGGTACGTTGACCACCACGGCCCATGTAGTTCCAGGGATGTCGGTGGTGTCACGCTACGCTGAATTTTCTTTCCCGTCCTCTATATCCCTCTCTCGTCCATACTTTTTTTTTCACCCTCGTTTTTACTTCTACCGACTTGGCGGCGTACATCATTCCCTTTTGCATTCTTCATCCCGACCAATGTTGTAAAAACGCTGTCCCGGCGCAACGTTGTAATCCAATTTGCCTGTTTCTTCTTCGCCGACAAATTAAGCGTAGTGCTCCGTTGAATAAATGCCTTCGTGGCTCCCATTCGAATATCGTCGCTTCAAACCTGATTATCTTGTCTAATTGTTTAATTGATTCCAAGGTTGTTGGCGTAATTCCGTTGCAAGTGTTTCAAATCTGCCAGTTTATAGGAAAAGTGGGTTTATCGTTGTTTCTGAAAGATGTAAGGTGTACCGGTGAAAAGTAAAAAACGTATTGCGCCACAGTGAATTCTTTCTCATCAATTCGGTATATTTTATTGAAAGATGAAAGTGGATGTAGAAGTGACATTTTCACGATGCGAAGCGAACGTATTATACAGTACGTCTATTTTTTGTTAAAGATTCAGCAGAAGAAGATTCTGCTTCTAGAATTCTGAGTTATGATAATCAAATTGAATAATTCATTCCTTTCGTCTTTAAATTTGTATTATTCTACAGCTAATAGAAAAAGAAATCGTATTAACATTATATAGCTTTAATAATTTTTCCTAGTGCACTAACATTACTTGCTTTAAAAATGTCTAATAATTGTTAACAATCTATTCCAATCTCTAATTTCATATCATCAGATATTATCTTTCTAGTCTTCGTTAATACAAAAGTTTAAAACATGTACTTTTCATTCCGAGCAACTGATTTATCTGACAGTTGGAGACCATTCTCGAAAAGAAGACGCAAAAATTTACTGAATGCCTTTCATATTTTGGAATTTAACCAAGCGTTCCGCGTATATTGATATGTACTACTTAAGAAAAAATTTATTTGACCGACGAAAAACCTTTCCTGCTATAAGTAAAGAGAATAGTCAGAATATGCCTGACAACTTCGTTGACCTATACTACTTAATTCCTCTGTACGTTCCCCCGCTTCCTTGCATTTTCCAATATCTACGGGTTTCACAGCTTTGTACATAAACATTTAAGTCACATAAAACATTTTCATATACTGTACGAATTATTATTACATATTCTGTACGGATTATTCGAATATGTTGATCTGTACTACTCAAGAAATATGCCCAGCCGGTTCATTGGTCTGCACTACTTAACTCTTTCATATTTTCCCATTTTCTGTTATACTTAAAAAAGTCTACGAACACCTGCCCGTCTAAATCATATGATCTGACGCCCAAACAAGCGTTCACCGCCAGAACTTTCGTGGTATGCATTCAAAAGCGATAACAAAATATTAACACCCACCATACGAAATAGCACGATCACTCTCAATACACGTTATCTACCGCAACGATTTTCTTACCCCGCGCCTTTACATTCCCGTGTGCAGAATGAAACCCTATTTTCCACGGTCGTGAACAAGAATTTATCGTCAAGGCGGTTCGCGAAATTCCACGGAATCGCCTCGCGACACGCCGCTGCCGCGGCTCCATTATTCGAATCCGCTCGCAATCGATTTACACCTCCCATACGTAAACGTCCATCTAATTTCCATTCGATGGCGGCGTCGTCGCGAAATAAAGGTTGTCCCGGTCGCGGAGCACGTTCTGCCGGCGAACGCCACGTTTCCCATTCCACTTGGCGACCGACGACACGTCGCGATTTCATCCTCCGGATGGCGAACTGTTATTGCAAATAGGCGAAATCGTCGCAACGATTCTCTGCTATGGAGATATCATGCGGTTTGCGATGTCGAACCGGCGCGAGGCGTAGGATAATTCTCCCATAGGAACCCGCCACGGACAGTATCGCGACATTCGAATCTGGGATGCCGTCGACTCTTTCTTAGAACGGCTGTTTAAGCTTGATGTCACGTGCGAGAATTCTCAGTCCAGAACACTAGGTTTCGTTTCAGTCCACGCAACATCGTGGAAATATTTTACGTTTTAATTGGAACACAATATAATTACGCCTGGTATGAACAATGAGAATTGGCGCAGCTGCGTGGCGGATATTTATATTGTTTGTAGGAAATTGTGTACTACTGTTATGTCTCGTAACTATACTGTGGATCTTCCAGTATAGTAAATGTAAAATTGAGCAGTTTAAACAAGAAGTTTTATTGCTCTGTTTCATTTGCTGTGCCTTTCGGTTTATGTGGAGTTTGTAATATTGATTATATAAATTGGAGGTCTTTTGGGATGGATAGTAATGCAATAAACAATTAATATGAGGGAGTGCGAAGCGCCCAACGTCCGGGCACAGGGCGTTTATGACCGCGCTACCTGGGACACAGCTGGTCTGCCGAACCATGTCCCCTGTTTTTTGTGTTTTAAGGATACATCTAAGGATGTGAATGAGTGAAATAGAGAGCGGGAATGGCTGAGGATGAATGTAGGAATGAATGGAAAGGTACAGAGTAGAGTCGAGTGCGGAAGTGTGTGGATCGTGTGGATTGAGCAGCGAGACAGTGCAGACCCAGAGTAGTATAGTGTAGACAAAACAGTATAGAATAGAATAGAACGACACAGTGTAGAATAGCGTAGTACCTTGTTAATAAATATGTAGAATAATCATTTCTGTTAATTATATTACACTTACACCGGCTTAATTTCTTTAAAACTTCCAATCCCACAAATATTACTTCAACCAAAGTGATTGAATACAGAAAGCAGATTGTTCTACCTTTTCGAATTAAAAATCAATACGTTGTCTCGGCATTGGGGAGATATCGGTATTCTTATTTTGAAGAGAGCATTGAAAGGTGACACAAAGTGGATGCAAGAAAACGTTGTTGAATATATAATACATTGAAAACAGAGTACACCGAAACGAGCAAACATAGATTTCCTATAGCACGCTACCCTCGCTATTCCCTTCTCTAATATTTGTTTATCCCGCTCACATTTTCCCAGGTAATCCCGTGCAATTTATCCGGGGGAACATTTCATCACCGCGATATTCGTAATTCCATAAATTAGGGAAAGCCAATCGCTAATTGCGATCCGGCCTAGAACAAACAAAATCCTTCATCCATACAAAATACATACAAGTTCACCCCTCAAAAAAAATGCCCACATGCGCAGCCATGTACAAACGGGCAACGAAGAAACGAAACCATTTCATTAACTATTCCTCCCCGCGTCGCGTCCCGGCCAATTGCACAACGCTCGCAACCCTAAAAAACGAATTTAAGCAAACACTCGACCACATTTACGAAACAACAGGACACCAATAGATTTCGTCCCCGGTTGGTTCGGCGGTTTTCGAGCAGCGTGCCATAAAATAGCCGATTCCAGGGTGAAAACACAGAATGGCGGTAACAACAACGGGGTTGTTTTTCGACGCTTGGAACAGGCCAGGGCTTTTTATGTACACAGGTACTTACAGCTCGCGCCAGCACGCGGCGATCACCGTGGCTGGCTCTGTGTCACAGTTTGACCGATTTACAGTGGCATGAAACGCGTGCGCGCGTGCATACACGCGGAAGCGTGGTAACGTGCCGCGTGTCGACACCGTAGACACGACGACGACACGACGATACGCAGTGTCGTTGATGTTAGCGATGGCGGTGGTAGTGGCGGCGGCGGTGGTGGTGGTGGCGGAAGGCAACATGCCAAACTGTCAGGCAGCTAGCAGGGTGCAACTCGGCTACACGTGTTCACGGGCCCTTCTGTAAGCATCGGTATGCCAATACGATGCGGCTCAACTCACCCTTCGCCCTTTCACGCCGAAACGCTTTATGCTACGGCTATCTGATAACCCTTTAACGTCACTGTGACCTACTATTCTGCGTTTGCACGCACGCACAGCGGTTCCGCCAGCCCACCGCCCGCTCTTAATCACTTTCAATCTCGCTTCTTCGTTACATCGCCGGTAGTAGGCTGTGCGAGGCACCGAAGACGATTCCACGGCCACTTCCGTTTATAGCGACGAAGGTATCGTTCCCTGCCGGATTTCTGTCGTTACTATCTAAGTTTCATGAGCGATAAGGGAATTTCTGTGCAATTGAATCGATCGCAACTGGTTCAGTTTGGTTACACTGACGACGTACGAGCGAGTACGGCTTTGTAGGTATGTGTTACAGTTTGCTGGGGGATATGTTATAAGGGTTGCTGTTAGGGGTTGGAGTTTTCTTTAATACGTTCATTGGCAGCTACGAGATAAACCGTGAATGATGATTTGTTAATGATACGAATGGCGAGTTTATTCGGGAGTATGTTCTATTTTTCGCGTTGTCTTTGTCGTTATTATGTCTTGTTATAAATAAGAGATTTTATGTATACATAATGAATTAATTCGATTATTAAGGTAATACAATTGAAGACACATTGTGGCACTTTAGGAATAGAATGATAGTAACGTGTAGCAGTCAACGTGTTAAATATTGATTCAGGTTGAAAATCATGCGTTGAGTTGAACATGTATACTGAGAGAGTTGGATTATTGAATTCACCTAGAACCAAGGTGATGGCTGCTCAGTTGCTGTCTACACTTACTTTGATTAATATTTGTATACTGTTGAGTGGATTATATCATACATTATTGACTGTGCATGTTGTTCTCAATAAACAGATACAAGTCATATTTGCAGTCCCAGTTATACGTTTCACTTATTTTTTTACAGAAACTTGCACAAGTGAATATGAAATGGACAAATAGAATTATGAATAAAATTATGAATAGACCAAATTATTTACAACTGTATCGAAGTATTATGATTCCTTTTATGGATTTTGTGAAGAAATGTATTTTCTATATTTGCATTGATACAGTTTATTGCATACAAAGTTATATTTTTTGGCTGCCTTACTTCAAATAGCTAAATCAAAGTAAAGCGCGTATAATCAAATATAAGCATGAATATTGTCATGTATTTGTTGGCAACAATATTGTTTTGTATCTCATTCAGTGTAATATGTATGTACACTTACATGTATATACATAATTCTGATTTTCTTTTATCCTTCACTTTTTCAAAAAATATGTTTTCGCGCACACACAAAGCACGAAAGGTTCTATATTATTTTATATTTGGTACAGTATGATATGAATATGGATTTATTAGTTTTGCAATATTTAAGAAGAAACAAATAAATGCATAACAATTGGTCATCTTTAATGTAAATATTTGGTAATATTTTGTATGTAAAAGACATTCGAAATATATAAAATAATAATTTTTTTGGTAAAAAAAAACCTTAAAACTAACGGTGCATATATTGCTGCTATTCTGCCTACGTTTCAGACCAATGTTCCTCCAGGCTAAAAGAACTAAATTAACAAGCATTAGGGACAGCTGTAATTTACGAGTTGCCGAGGTGGAAATTGGTGGCACGCTTCCGAAAGAAAATAGATTGTATAAACGACTGAAACGAGCCAAAAAACCGGAACGTTGAAATAAACAACTCGAACCTATTTGAACTAAAGAATCGTGCAATTTTACACTCGGCTTATTGCTGCGTATTTTGCAGTAACATAATATAACAGACGTACATTAAATTATCATAGAAGCTCATGGAATGCCCTCTAAAATTTCCTATTAATAATTAATCGAGTTTACAAAAGTAGCAGTAACATTTTCCAACTAACCATTAATGAAACTCAATAATTCATCGTAATGCATTGCTTCTTCCTAATTTACACAATTTACCACAATTAACTAGAACAATTTCATTTATACCAAAACCTCTCCTCGTGTCCCCGATTTCACAGTATCGCAAGTGTGACTGTCCAATCTGAAATAAACGCCACGAAAGGTAGACACATGTATACATATACGGGGGCGAATAGTAAACTGATCGGAAGGGAATGCCTGAGAAGGATAGAGAAACGGGCGGGGAGCACGATAATTTTGAAGAAGCATGGAAATTCAAAGACTATATGGGGTCAACAACGTCGGGGGGTAAGTAAGGTTGAAACGTGGCGAAGCGTTGGAGCGACTCGGCACCATAGGGGCGGGAATAGTTATTGCTATGCATATGGTAGCTCCAACAATAAAACGGAATAGCAGCGGCGCAATAGGTTCGGTGCGGTGGGACGGGATTTTAGAGTCGGTTTTAATCGGACTATCGGGGGCTGCGACTTGCGAACGCGACCCGGCGAATCGCACCGATCCGTGTCGATCCGAGCCCCATTCTTTCTCCTTCCTCCTTTCTCCTTCTTTTCGCCGGTTCACGAATATTCCGAGGATCCTGCTTTACATTTCCCTTTTTCTGCTCCGTTCCGTAACCCCGCCGACCGGCATAGCGTGTCGACGAAACGATGGGAGGTTCATCGACGAACGAATAACACAAGCCCCGTTCCGATCAGCCCACTCGTGTGGACTGTATACGTGCAACTCACGGCTGGTGTCGTTCGGTCTCGCGTGGATTGCTAAGAAAGTGGGATGAAAAGAGAGATTCAGAAGCGGGGCTAAAGGGAGCGGATACTGGGTTAGCACCGGATTGTATCTGCTCAAGCACGAAACGGTTTACATTTACTAAAAGTTTCCAATTGCATGGAGCACACTGGATATCCACTCTACTTTCCTCCTACGGAGACGTCATTTTACTGGCGGCGATGGCCGTGGAGATGCAAGCGACTACTGCGAAGCCGCTGGCCCTCTCCTCTTCCCTCTCGGCGGTGAACGACTTCAAAGTCGTAGCGGGAAACCGTTTCGCAAATCCTCGGAGGAGGCGTATCGGTCCCTTTCGTATACCAGCACCTCGATCTCACTTCGTGCGCCCCCTACCACTCGACTTTGTCTCTCTTTCTGCCTCTCGTTATCTATAATGGGTTTTCGCCGTTCTTTAGCGAACTACAGAAATCCCGTCTACCGTGTAAACTCGTTCCTTCCGTATTACGGCCTTATAATTATGCACCGGATTTCGCGAAATTGTGCCGGAGCTGTCTGTTACCCTTCGCTCCTCCGCTTGGTTTAGCCCCCGCGACACGGACTTGCCGCCGCGCGAGAGAAGAACTACTGTCCCACAGTGCTACGGAATTACAACTATATTTAAATTGAAAAGACCTCCGGTTTCTTAAAAACGGTTTTACGCGGCGATTTACCGGAGTAATCGGGGGATATACGGATTCTGGCGGCCCAGAGATTTCCAGCGACACGGTCCGACGTCGTTGGCGATAAAATTTTCTGGATAAGCGTAGGAAACGTATCTTCTTGTACGTTGAATCCTCGAGAGTATCGTCGGTTCTTTGAAGGTTGGTTAGCCAGGATTCTTTTAGATCGCGTATCGTTCGGTTATGAAAATATATGACAACGTTGGATATTAATGTTTTACTGTAGCTTGTAATCTACGTTTGCAATATCAATTTTCTGCGATTTGCCCTTAATTGTGAATAAATTAAATAACATTTTTAACTGCGAAAAGGGTGTGGATAATAGTGTACAGTCGTATCGATTTCGGCATAAGGTATATTCTCACTCTTATCCTCCAGAAGTACTTCTCAACTTCTGCTCAGCAATCGACAGAGTAGCGGATAACAAACGCTTTTAATTTCGCCGCAGCCATCCATTTAACAACGTTCAACGATCCACAAACAATGATCCGCGTAACACGATAGCATCCCAACAGCCCTGCCAAAATCGCTTTAAAATTACATTGGATACATTCACGGCAAATGTAAACTACCAGATCAACGTTATCCCGACGAGCGAATAAATGCAAAACGATTTGCCGACCGCGGAGGGCCAGATTTCCTCGGAGAAATAATCGTTGACGAAGGTCGACGAAGAGGACGGCACGGAATGGATGAAGGGTCGGCCGGTGAAATCGGGGCGTTAGGGTCGTAGAAAATCAACCGAAAAGAAGGATGACTGCGGACGAGATTTTCCATGAAAGAACGAGCGAAAGAGACAGACGCATCGATAGGTAGATAGAGCCAGAGAAAGAAGGGGAGAGGGGGGGCACAGGGCCGATTACAAAGTTGCGAATTAAAAACACAAAGAAGGTCGTGATAGGCGGGCGGGGGTGAAAAAAGGTGGCGGTGGTCGGTCGTGGAAGGGTAGATTTGAGACAAAGGGTGGCGCGGGAACAATGGCTTGTAATCTCGAGCCCTTAGAACAGCCCCGTCCCGTGTTGCTCCGTTCAGCTCAGCCGTGCCCTTTTCCCCTGCAGCCCACCGCCGTATCGAGAGCAACGATTTTCGACCGTCTAACTGGAGGCGCCCTGGCTCTTCTCGATGAGCACCTTGTCTGATCCGGCCGAGTACAATGAACAGGTTAAACGAATCAATTTCTGCGCGATTCCACAAAGAAAATTCCATTTCCGCGAGCGACAACCGGCCGAGGAGTTACAAGGAGATAACGGATGTAGGGCTGCCAGCCCGTTGATGGCGACGGCGAAATGGACGGGGCCGGGGAGACGGCTCGTAAAAACCTGAAGGGATCCCGTGACTGTGATCCGTCCTTCCGCTGCGAATGAAACGTAACGGAGGCGGGAGGTGGGATGCTCGCGCGGAATTAATATCGCGTTTTATGCCCGCTCGAGCGAAAACGATACGCCGAGGCGGGCCACTCGATACGCATTGAACGTGAACGAGGCAGGGACATTTTCGAGATATCAGAATTGTTCTATAGCCGGCATGAACGTTGTCGGTGGTTATTTATCTTTTAAGTAGCAAGTTGGTTAATTTTTCGTCGCTCGAACGGGACACCTTCAGCTGCGTTTCCTTTCGTTGGATTTTCACGTCACGGTTTCGCTCCGTACAATGATATTTCTCCGATCGAATTAATCGCACTGATAACATTGACGGGCCGAGAATTCGTTGCGTTTATAATTGCAATGAAATTCGACTTTTTGCAGCGAAACGCTTGAGCTGTGCCTCACCGTGTTGCGACAAACGGAAGGAACGGGTTAATTGCAAGAATTATCTCACGGTGTGTGTAGAAAATATTACAACCGCTGACAAAAGCTTCCTTTTCACTCAACCGGTACGGGGCGGTGTTTGAGAAGTTCCCAGCGGCAAGTTTCGCGGATAGGTACCGCGAAGACGGAAGAAAGATAATAAAAGAAGAAGAATAACAGGATAATTTACATTGTCAAATTTTCATTGTACTCCCCCTTGTCTGAATTATCTCGGCGTCCTTCTTCACTTTGCTCAACTACTCCTTGCCGCGCCCCTACCCTTTCCCTTTCTTGGCCCGCGTCGTCCCGCCATTTTACATCTCCTTGGCAGTCTATCCACAAAGAAAAACTTCTGCGGATTACCATCTCGTCGTGGCTCTTGTTAATATTTATTAGATGCCCGAGCGTTGGAAGGCAACGAGGATCGGCAGGATTGCCTCGCGTTAGGGGCAACATAAAACTTTCGCACTCCAACTCGCCGCATTTTCGATGAAAGTGATTACGAGGGAAAATAAACGACGAGGAACTACATCCGCGTTTCGCATCGCAACGATCTATGAATATCCAGCTGTGTACTTAAGTTCTCGGTGGGCAAGCCTTTTTTTCAAGAATTCATTTCAACAAACTAAATTAATTTCATGATCGTCGTTTATTTCTTCCACGTTCTTTTTCTTTTTCTGCTTTTTGTTTTCGTTTGTTTCTGCTCGCGGTTGCCGGCCCGAGAAAACGCGAATATTAACCGAGGGAATACGCTGAAAATGCACAATACGATAATTTATGCGCTCGGGCAATCGACAGGAATGATTTAATAGGGTTTGTGTACATCAGAATTTCTGTGAAATATAACGGAACGTTAATTAGTCGAAAGCTGTGGCGTGACGTATCGTTCATCTTTTCCATTTTTTGTTGCTCTCCGTATCAGTTATGTAGAATTATTGGACTTACTCATTTGCCTTGCGCATGGTATTATACGCTGTTTGATTAAACATTTATACGTTCTTTACAGTATTTCCTTCTGTATTCACTCTGTATATTTTTGTTTTAACCCGAAAAGGGTTCGTAAATCGTAAATAAAGAACGCTGTTCTATATTAGACGCTTAATTCAAACTATTCTTTATTTGTATTCCGCAATGACTATTGTCAGGACTTTTCCGAACGACGATCGATGCAAGAATGCCTTCAAGGGCCTTGGCCACGTGTGCCTGTGGCCCATGGTGTCCGCTGGGTACGTCCGCTTTCGGGGCCCGCGCTGACGATACCCATATGCCCAGGTAGAGCACACGCAATTCGAGATCTCTTACAATAATTATAATTGCTTGCAATTTTTGAATTGTTCCCATAACAGATTTTAATACGAATTGAAATTAAACCTTACATTTGTGAACGTTGAACTGTCTCTAATTGCACATTTTGCCCTAGAATTTTGTACATAAATCTAAATATTTCACGAGTCGCGTTAAATAAATTAATCACTATCTTAATCTGTCAGACTACAATTTGCTCATTTTCATATCATATTCGTCGGCACATGAACAGGACTTTCCTTCCTCGCTACCTCGGAATGTAACTATCTAGTTTTACAAAACAAAAAAAGAATCGCCACATAGTGCTTCCCTTTTTTTAACACCACGAATACATAACCTCGCGCGTAAACACGATTCCCCCAACGCCCCATCGGAACACGTCTCTCCCGGCTCGCCAATTCATGTCTCAGAAACTTCGAACTTCTTAACGTTCTAATCACGCGGCAGGTAATTGCCGTGCCCCGGCGGTGCACGCGTGCGACGTCATTCAACGGCAAGGTAGAACGTGGGCTGTCGAGTATCAGTATACACAGAAGGGGTGCACGTAGTAGACGAGCGTTTCGTCGGCACCGATCTACCGCAATCCCATTCTGGGATAGCACAGCGGGGTGTCCACGGTGGTCGTCGGCTCGGTTTGCATTTCACAGCAGATATACGGTTATCTTGTACACGTCCGTGACAAAGCCCGTACGTTCCGGTTAAGCGCTATCTCGCCCTCCCTACCCCTAACCCCCACGTGCCCTGTGCAACGTCCCGCCAATCTGCGTCCGTATTAATTACGGCACTCATTAAGATATCCGGTAATTCGCGGCGGGGCTGAACACGTTTGCAGTCGCACACGGCCATGGTAACGTGCATATCGGCAGGGGCTGTACGCCACGAACGAATCTCTGAAGTTCCAGTTGAAACGCGCACGTAGAAACCGGCGTCCGTCCATTCTGTTTAAGCAAAAACACGATTTTCGTTAATTAATTGACAGATTGTCGGGACAGATAGGCCAGCGTGATCATCGTGCCTCGTGCGCCCCTTGGTTTCGCTACGGTTGCGATTCAGGCGGACTTCGACACCGATTCCGTAACAAATGGAAAATTGGATTGGCAGGCGGTGGATGAATGCGGTGTGCGTCCCGAATTACCGTGTATGATCGTCTCCGGAATAATTAAATTTGATGGGAGCGCCTGGGATGCCCTGTCACCGGTCGGCAAGCCGTGGTCCGAAACGACGGACCGTTTGCGAACCACGGACAGTAAACCGAAGATACTAATGCTAGCCTGGGTTATCGTTGGGGATTGTTCCGTGAATAGAACGGCCACGGTGCGCAGTTCATTTCGACGGGCTCGTGTACAGCACTTCTGACGACAAATGTCGGACTCACCGAGGGTGGCGGTGAAGATTGGCTTGTGCTTTTTACTTGACGCATCTTAGATATAGAGAATGTCGCAGGTGAAAATTTTGGGAATTAATTTAACAATAGCTGGGTGGTTCACTTTGATCGGGATATATTCCCACAGTAAGTGTCTGCATTATACATGGTGATAAAGAGGTATCTTATAAGCGATAAGTATTATAAACACTTTTTTATCACCCTGTACATTGAAGAAGAATACTGATATTAATAATTTTTGTCATACAACTCTTACTTAATTTCTCGTTCAAGTTCACATACATTGTGTTTATAGTTACATGTACGACCTAAATTGATACTTTTAATGTATTCGCCCCCAAATATCTATATTAGTCTAATGATATATATTTCTATATTACTCTTATTATCTACTAGTCACCTATGGATTCATATATACAAATATTTTAAGTTCCGTCGTCACAAACAGTCGTCTGCAACCTTATTGCGTCACCGCTTCTAAAACATGTAGTCATACTGCCTTCAATCCCTGCCCATCCGGAGTCCTTTGGAATTCGCCCTCACCATCCCTACTACATCCTTTCCAACACCCTTTAAAAACCCAAGGTTCCCTGACTCTCGAGCTCACATCATACCAAAAAAGTCAACCGTCATAGTCTAAGTCCAAGTGATAATAAAACCTCTTGTAAAAACCGAAGTTGGGAGTTAAATTTTCTCTATGTCCATTACATACTGAATGGCAACAAAGAAAAATGTATATTCCCTTTTCTACTTCCATTTCGTTGAAACTTTTCGTTCATGAATGATTACATTCAAAATTATTCGATATTAAAGCTCAAAGTTCCTCATGAAGTAATAAATCTGGGGCATTTAGGGACTATCGTATATCATAAGCTACGATGCAGTTAGCTGTACTCCAATGGCAATATTAGTAGGCGCGAGGAGGCAACACGAAACCGCGAATTTCCTCTAAATTTTCGCACGTATAGTCACGTATTCTTTCGAAACGCGCAACGTAGCTGGTCGATGATGAAGGAACGACACTAATAAGCAACCAACGGTCAATATGGCATACCGTGTTCACGAGGGGGATGATATAATCTCGACGATAACTAGTGACTCGCATGCGAGTCACGAAAGCGTCGCGAACTTGCAGAGCGACATGCCGCATGGTCTACGAGTATAGAAAGTCTGCTGCTATCAAACTCTGCACTGAGGAATACACGTCACGATCAGTGGATTGCTCAAACTTTAAAATGCACCTATAGATGGCTTGAAATTATTTCCTAATGAGCATTGAATGATTACTAAATAACACTAGTGAAAATTATAGGGTTTAAATGAAAGCAGAGTAAAACCTCGATTCATCCAACGTGATTATCCAAGGTTTCGTTTATTCAGGGTAACGAATTTACTAATAATATATTTGCAATCGTATTATCGCACTGCAGAGTTAGTCGTGAGAAGGTGGTGCTGCTTTGACTCGAGTCTTTCAATATTTGAGAAAACTTTGCTTTTAATCATTTCTCTTGAGATATAAATTTTACCTGGCTGCTTGTGACCCACATTACACTTTAGTAAAATATCGCAGGTATTTAAGGCACACTGCTTTGATAGTGTTGCCTGTAAATATTGTAAGTTCTGTGTGCACAGGTGTTTAGGTATTTATAAAGTCTCCAAATTAAAGGTATTATTTAATTCGAAACAGAAATATGAGGAATGTAACTAGTTCAAGATATTGTAACATTATTACTACCCTTACAACTACAAAATAAATTTATTAGCAAGGGGATGTTATGCTTAGAACATACTTACCATTAGTGTAACATTACTTTGGACATCTATCATGTCAGAATTTTATAACAAATGCGACTGAATTTTATTAAAATATATGACTGAATAGCAGCATTGGTCGCATGATGAAACTGAAGGAGCCATGCATATGACACACTTGTGGAGTCTACTCGTTGACTCGGAATAATTGATTACTTCCAGGCGAAGCATTTTGGTAATGAAATCGGTGAACCTCGCTCGTTCGCGGCACGAAAGATAGGTGTGCTAACGAGGTTAGAAGGCCAGTTCCGGCCTGTAGACGGAAGAGAGCACAACTTGCAACCCTTATCCTCGCCAGTTCAGATCCATGGAAAACCATATTATAACTTCATTACCCTTTTCGTCGCATCTACCCAACTCAGAAAGCTCGTATATTGTTCTTATTATACGTCATTCCTGTTTCCTCGATGATAGTTCGAATTGCCCAATTGTTACAGTAATTAAAAGTCGACTTTAATACGCGAAATTTTAATTAAGTACACACGTATCATTGAGTTGGATCAAATTTATGTTGCATTTCTGATTAATTTACACCTATTTAAATTGCAAAGTTTCATGTTATAAATACAATGTTTGATAATTAATCTAAATTACAAATGTGAAATGTGAGAAATTAGATACAGTAGTATTTTTTATATTATGAATAACATCTGCAGACTACGTAATTCAGATTAGCTTAAGAATATCTCGCATACACATTTAATACACAGGCGATTCCAAAAATGGTTCTAAATTGATTTTAAAATGGTATTCGGGAACTGTTCTATTTCAAACAGAACACGTTAAGAAAACTATACATATTGTATTTACATTATTCAGTATATATTGTTTTTAATTCCAGTGGTGAAAGTAATTTTGTTAATGTTTCATTTCTCATCTTCCACTCAGGGTTATTATTCTATCTTAGTACTCGTTGGCCTTCCTTTACTTTTCGAATACAGTTTTGTACCAGCACCTTGCTAGACCATTTTCGCCCGTGACCGTACGAGTTCATTCCAGAATCCTTTATACCTCGCTGAACGGAGAGTGCTTAAATTCATAATAGCCGCAAAATGCGGTGCGAATTTGCGATGTGCTAAAGTTAATTCTTGTCGGTTTTAAAGGGGGATTACACGAGTTGACCACACTCGGACCTTCTTCCGGGCGGCGCGTTAACCCTTTTTCCTCTCTACATGCTTCCCGCTAGATTCTGCATGTTTAAGACTTAATCTACACAGGGAGGCTGTGAAACGACTTAAACTGAATCTCAATAAGCAATGTATAATGTATATTTATGCTTATTCTAAAGATAATAGAGACTCGATAGGATTTGAGGTGGCTGAATTTATAACTTGCTTCTAAGTACTCCTTTCTTTGCTGCAAAATCATATGCGTGGTAACCAAATTGTTTTACGCAGGAATAGTTGGATGTCAAGCTTATTTTAGTAAATGATGTAAGACTTACGTAATACACTACACTAGTACACACTTTCGTCGTATTTCTTTAATTTCAATGTACCAAGCCCATTAAATAAGTCCATTATTAACGACTGTTTTACGTGTTAAAATTTGCACATAAATTAGCAACAAACATTGTTCTCGTAACAAATAGTAGAGTACTAATCGTGATGCAAAGTCGTTTCCAAGATAACGTTGACGTTTCTGTTTTCCTTGTTCAATAAATAAGCTGAGACGAAAACATAAGTTCTAATACTTCCACGATCTGATTATTTTATGAAGTTAACTTTCTGCTATATTTTATACGAAAATTGAATAAAACGTAGCTCTAAACAAGAAAGGAGATATTGCCTTCCGAATAAGTTATACAAATTAAAAAAAAGAATGATGTAAAAACGAACACGATACAATATTGGGTTCATAAAGAAAGGATCCAATATTTATAATCGCCCTAATAGATCAAATGTTTGATAGTTTATTAAGTTCCGCAATCTGATTACCCATCGTGGCCAATCTGCGAAGCGATTCTGCCACGCCGTTCAAAAACTCAAATGAACGCCAATCGTAACTTTCATGACATGTATATCCAAAGTCTTCCTATTATCCCCAGAACCCAGACAGAAAATTATCTGCTACATCAAGATGGAAGTCAGATTAACACCGTATGCACAGCGAACTTCTTACTATCAATTTCCCCCTCCGTTTATCACGAACTTACTAATAATTAAACTTCCACCCTCGAATCGCGCTACAACCACGAGAGACGACCATGTTACGCGCCGTGGCATGTGTCACATAATCCCGTATAATCGCAACGCTCGACGACTTGTCACACGGATTTACCAACAGTAATAAACAAAGTGTAACGCGTGTTTCGTTTTCCAACGCTTTATAATAATTTCGCCGGATTATTCGACGATGTATTCTTCTAAATCCTGTCAAAGTCTGGCCTCTCATCCGAGCGATGGTTACTAGGATACGCGACACTCTCCCCCCTCGAGCATTTCCCGTTTTACTCTTCTCCAAGTCCCGTCCCTCCCCGTCATCCGCCACATCGTGCGCTGATGTATGATTTAATGCTGGTTTCGAGAGTAGACCGAGGAGAGAGCGTAGAGCGAGTAGACTGGCAACGGAGCAAAGGGGTAGGTGGGTAGCACGGGGTGGTTGGGACGGTATAAGGGTTTGCACGGTGTAGTGTTGCAGTGAGCTCATTAATTTACTAGCAAGCGCCAAAGGGTGGCTTAACAAGGCGCTAGCTTCCATTTTATTAGGTAAAATTGAAGACACGTTGCGGAATGCGCTTCTTGAACGCGAATGGCTTACGGACGCCATCGAATTTGAAAGTGTCTTCGCCGGGAACACCTTACGAATTGATATCACCGTTTATGCGTTTCGCTGAGGGATAATCCTTCATTGGACTGCGGTTAATTGATTGTTCTGCGGAAACGTTAGCGACGTGCAGCTTGCACGTTTGCTGTCATGGAATCACCGTGACTGTAAATGTTTCAGCCTTGCCTGTGAGAGAGAAGTACGTCTGAAGCGTGTTTGACGATAGAGAAATAAATGATTGTTCCAGGTAATATTTCTCAGTACATTGCGGCGTTCTGTTCACAATCGACTATTAAAAACGAGGAATTATTTGTTAAAATTCCTCAAACGACTGTTGGGAACAAATTGCCACAGAACTAAGAAGTTTATATCCATTCCTGCAATATGATATCCAGAATACAAATCGAGTACAGTACATTCAATCATTATTCATGTCAATGCCGGAACACCGCGATTCAACACGGTGTGAAAGACTTGAAAAACTGTACGAAATGTGAAAGCTATAGTACATTCGGGACACGTGAAATAGAAAAAGCATAGCAATGAATTTGTAAGCATTTTGATAAGAACTGGCAATTTATCCAAGAAAAAAATCTCCACACATTTCAGCTAGGTTGCTGCGGTCAGTGACGTCTCGCAAAATGGCGGGCACAGCGAGGGTCGCGGGCTGGGAAAAACAAAAGGACGAAGAAAAATAATTAATGTGGGTGTCTCATGTGCGCTCGCCTGACTCCTCCCTTCCTTCTTTCCCTTTCGTCCCTCGTTCCAGAAGAAGGGTGGGACGAGCACCAGATAAAAAGATAACGAGGCACCGGGAGGCTTCACAGGCCAGGCTCGACAAAGGTGTCTAGTAACGTTACGTTTCAAGCTACGTTTCAGGTACCTGTGCATGCATAGCCCAGCGTGGCTGTACAAACACAGTTTTCAAACACGCTTCCTTGAGAATGTAAACTTCTAGATAAAGAACATAATGCCGTCAGTTTTTCTTCCTGCTCTGAACAATGCTTTCGAAGTGTGAATTTCAAACGATTTCGTTAAAAAGCATCGTGTTTAAAAATTCGCGTAGTTTTTTACAGTCCACGACGGTTGTTTGTAATACAAATTATTCTGTAAGCTCGCATTCTGTACCGCGTTGCTGTAAAGAGAAGCGGTACAAATAGGGTAGGTTGGCTTACTTTCGACGGACATCCCGGTGCATATGAAAATATGTAATTATTTCATAATTAGACTAATTGTAAGTAAGACATTTCATGCATCCATATTTAAATGAATCCAGAATATAACAAAGAAAGCAAGACGCAGACGGACGGATATAAAAGTTAGTTGAATAATATCTACATCATCAAATCTACTCTCGACAAGGCTAAAATTAAGTTTCCTCGACACATAAACTCAGATTGGAGCATAAAAATCCTTCATTTTAATTTGCTTTCAACCGTGGTAAGCATCGAAACCCACAGTCTATAGATTTCTTTCTTCGCCCACTGAACAATTTTCAGCAACCCCGGTGCTTTGTATATATGGATTCCTGCATGCAAACACTGTAGGAGAGCATAATCTTTCCTGCAGATGTTAATTAACTCAAACGGTGTCCGCTAGAAAGTGGTACTAGTGGCACGCTTTGGCACGAAGAGAAAAATATAAGGGGATTGATACCAAACTCCGGTTGCTCTTCATGGTCGATGCTTTCTGGGAGGAAATAATAAGATTTTCGTATTTATCCTTGGCTCGGAAGGCTTCCTTCCAACCTTCGTCACATTCTCGTGTCTATGGCAATTTCCCGAGGAATCTTTTATCCTACCTGACGTCTTCCATCGATTCTCCTCGGCCATCCTTGCATCCTATTTATCACGATGCAACGGGCCAACGTTTCCCATCTATTATCCGTGAATGATAGAACGGATAAATTCTCCCTCCAACTTGTAGAAATTGGCAGCACCAAGATGCGATATAAAACTCACAACAGATACTTAAGCTGCGCTAACACTTGATTAATGATGGCATCCTTGGGAAGGAACAGCAGAAAGCAATTCGATAATGCTGATTCTTCCATGATTCAATCCGTGTATGTTGTATGTATTATGTGCACCCTTCCGCATTCTATGATTTGTATGCTTACGGTGAAAATAACAAAACGATTCTCAGTGGAAAATGTAAAACGCATACTGACAATAAGAAGATTTTGTAGGGCATAATATTATTGTTGTACAACGATTGATACTTTATCAACAATAATTCATAGAATTCCAGGATTGTCGTTTTAATTGGTAGGTAAATTATTTTCCTCGATCACTAAACTATGCAATTATAATTAAAGCTATTTCCATGGTGCAGAATATTGCACAATGTTATAAAAGTAGAGCAACTATGTGTCTATAAATAGAAATACCTTCTAGACTTGCTTACACAGTAGCCAATAATTCATAGAACATTTTCTCCCATCCTCTTTAATAAGAGCCGCGCTATTTCAATCGTGTCAGAAGTTTTCAACCCCCTGTCCAGTTCATCGAAAATAAATCTCCGCCACTCAAACCTAACCCAACGTGTCTTATCCATCAATTTCCTACGTAATTAATGCTCACTTGTGTTCATTTTAGTAACACATTGAACGAACCCTTCGATATAAATGTACAAGCTTGCGTCGCAATTAAATATACGAAAAATACGCTGCCATTTGGAGATACAAAGCAGTTCACCGGTAATAAACAAACGAGCCCTTTGATAAAACACACGTGCAGTGTGCGCGACAGCGTCGTGGAAGTGGCGAAAAATATAAAACGACGCGGTGGAGAGCGGCATCGTGTTTTCGGGCAATTAAACATTTCCATTTTCAATTTCTCGTCGGGCGCTGAGCGTCGGGGCGCGGTCGGTGGTCAGCCTGTGGCTGACGATCGTTGATTCGTTTATCGCCGATCTCTCCGTTCCTCCGGCCTGATATCCATCCTCTATCTCTCTTTCTCGCTCTGTCCCACCCCCCAGTTACCCTCGTGATTCTATCTGTCTCTCTCTATCTCCCTATCTCTCTCTCTCTCTTTCCAGTTCACCACCATTCCAACCCCTTCGCCGTTCTGTGTTGGGTCTCTTTGTTGCTTCAATTTTTTTCGTGGTTTTCCATTTCGAGCAGCCTCGCTTCACCCCGGCCGCGGCCCATCGACAATCCCGCCATTCGAATCACCCTCGAGAATCGAACGGATACCAAGCAATTATTTAACGCTGCGTACTGTGGCTTTGGTTTGTCTCGCTGAAATACGCCAGAACACCGCCTATCGGAACGCCTCTTGTACGAGGTGACAGTTTCATCGATTATCCTATTATCATTGGAACGGTGAAAGCTAACTGTGCACTGACGAAATAAATTCGGATCTCGGCTGGCCATTATCTGGTTATTGCAGGTTACCAGTTGAAACGACGCGACGCGACGGCCTGAAAAACTGTGATTTACCCGGGCGACGGGAACTTTGTGTACACGCGTGCACACGCCGAATCGGCGGCATTTCTTCCGCGAATTGCGCCGGCTCGACCGATTTCGTCGGCGTTAAATTTCGCGCGGGGCAGGTGCCTGTTAATTGGTTTTACACGCGCCCAGAGAATGTTCCAAGACCGACGTTCGCGTCCGCGAGGAACTGCACATCGAGCGTGGACTGTATCCAATTAAACGAAACTTGCCCGGCGGCTTGTTTGTGATAATTAGTAATTAAAGTAACGAAGGTGAACAATTACAGATGACACGCGTCCACGGCCGGCAATTAATTAGGAATTGCCGCGTGAATGCCTATCGGAACGTGTGATTATCTTAAAGCTCGGAATACAAATCGGATTCCAATTACGATGGAATTCCCATGGCGTGTACATGTCGACCAGCCAGCTGCTGCTGCTGCTGTTGCTGCTGTTGCTGCCGCTCTCCCGTTCAATGGTGAACAGCCGGGTCAATTTTTTAATGAACGCGCACCGAGCCTCTTCAGTGCCTCCATGATTTATCTGAGTTTAGCGTTTGGGCGGGTAGTTTACTGGCGTGCAACGAGTTATCTGAACGAGGCCAGCTCCTAGCAGAACGCGCGAGGTATTGTGTTAGGACCATCTTGGGAGCAAGCAGGTGCTCCAGCCTGTCCCATAGGAGATATCAGATACTCGCAAACAAGGAAATATATCTCGTAGACAAAGGTTAGCCGTGTCACGGAAAACTCGTAAACGTTTGAATTGCGCCCGAGAAGATATGAGCCTTTTGATTGCTCGATGACCGAAATAGCTGGATCATTCTTTGTTTCGCCGATCGTTTCAGTCAGATAGAATTTTGAAACGTTTCATGAATTTTTTATTAGAATAGGCTCTCTTGTTCTTCGTTTCTGTACTTGTTTTTTCGCTGCATGCGGGCGAATTAATTAATGCCGGGGAAATTCGTGGACTGCGTGGATTAAGCTTGATTGGAGGAATTTACATGCCAGATTATTACAGCTTTGTAATATTTACGCGGAGAACGTGCTACGATGTTTGCCACATGCTGTGCGTATATAATTTTGCTCGGTTCAGAGAAAAACGTTGCTGTTAAATATGAGATAGAAATTTAGTTCCTTAATTCTAAATTGTCGATCGTCGATGTTTGGACATAAATATCGAACACGTGTGGTATTCGCAAGAAAGCGGAGTACAGTTACACGAGAACGAAGAACTACAATCTTTCGAACTTACAACGAAATGCTGTTGTTGTACAGTTTTTGTACAACACCAAACTTACTTCAACTGAAAAAAAAGAAATTCACAAAAATATTTCTGAAATATTAAGATTATTCAAATACGTGAACCGCATTTTGAATTGCAAGATGTAGCATTGATTTTAATAAAATATAACACAAACTTAATTATACAGAGGCAAACAAATTCGAAGCTCCTTTAAATTTAATGTTCGAATATATTGTACACCCTTCAGCCGATTTCCTTCTCTAACTAGTACACAAAGCAAATGCAATTCGATTCCAGTGTAAGCTTGTTTGCCTGTTGTTCAATTGATCGTTCGCATTTGAACCTTCATTCGATCGTGGCTGTACCGTAGCAGCTAGATGCAAACGTACGAAATGCAAATTCAGCAATTATTTATTCAGATGGCCAAAGACACCGTGCACACAATAGATCTCCATAGCGGAGAACAGGTGGAGGTGAAACGGATAGTCGCTAACCAAACCCTCTTCGTTTCGTAGTCGAGGTAGCCATAGCCGTGTTTACAATAATAACGGGCCTCCGGTACCAGTCAGGTATTCTATATACATATATAAGCAACAAGCCAAAGCAATTACAGCTATCCGGCCATCGTCGTTGTTATGCCAGATGCTCGTCGTACTCCATTACATTGATTAGTAACGAGAGCCACGTAACCTTCGTGATTAACAGTGATCATTGATCTACCAATTTCGACGGAACCGATACGTCAAGGACTACGTGTTCAATCAACGCCTACGATCAAGAATATATTTCTCTTTCGATCTAGAATAGTACACCTGCTCCTTCATCATAGTATCGAAGTGACGTATGTGTGTTGTGCGTTGGTTACGCCTTACGCTGTGGTTTCATTACATGTACCAGATACGAGGCACGATAATTTTCACATTGCAACTTATTGTATTGGGCGACATTGTTTGGTGTGAACATTATAAGTGCAGAGTGAGGTATGATTGATTTTCTATTAGCGATTGTTTTCTTGCTTCACTATTCGTGGCTTACTATAAGTGTGTAATTGAAATTAGCATTTGCTCGCGAATTATACATGTTATATTTATCAAATTGGATCTATATTTTTTGGATCGTTTGAATGAAGAATGCATGGAGATAATGTTCAAATATTGGCTGCTACGGATGAGTATGACGTACGATGTCACTTACATAAAATCTTATTTTGAAACCTGTCAATTAATAGGTCTGTTATAGAATTCCTTTAATACTGTACCCAGGAATGTTTGAACTGAAAATTATAAGCAATCCCATCCTGCACAATATTTTTATTAAAATTCTGTTATTTAGAACTTCAACAATACGATTATAAATCTTAGATTGTTCTATTTACCTTATTGTGTATATTTTATGTGTACTTATGTGAACTTTATTTGATAATTGATATCCCAGGAGAATAAAATTCAATATTAAAGGGTTCGGAATATTCAAAACTGCTAAGTGCAAGAATTGAACTGATTTCACCTGATTTCACATGTATTTATTATATGAAGTAAGAATTGTACCCAATTTTATTAATCTGAATCAACTCACGTTTGTACTTTCAACTTACATATTTTTTCTTTTGATAACAATCAAATTGTAATGGTAACTATCTATATACGAGGCCAACGGTACTAAAAATAAAATACAAATATTTACCATTTCTAAATCGCTCGATGTTCGAAGATAATTAAAAAACGTCCCCATGAAATATATTCCTCCTATCACAACGAGTCTAAGACCAAATCATTATCTTTGTGCCTTTCATCTTTCATATTCATGCCTTCTGCGATAGCTTTTGTTCCCTATTCGTTGTCCCTCATTCTATCCCTAAGTTCCGATTCTCGCTTTATCCATCAATTTCCATCGGGGCAACGATTGAATGGGGAGAAAAAAGCGTGTTAAAACAATGACTGCGTCCCCGCAGTTATTTTAAATCCACGTGTCTGCACACGTTCGTTCTTAAATAACACCTTGTATACGTGCGTCAATTTTCATAAAGTCGAAAGCAGATAGTACATAGGCGTGCGTCACGGCACGCGATCGATTTTAGACGACACAATTCGCGCACCGTCATTCCGGCATTTTACACGCACGCAACCCGACCGCGGATAATCCCTTACAATATGAGCGAACATTTTATTCATGTCAAACGGTTTCAGAGACGAACGGTCGTGCCTGAGGAAGACTTAGAAGGGGGAAGTGACAAGTAGAGAACTGGTAACGAAAGAGTCAAAATGTGAAACGTCGAAAAATTGCTGGGCATTGGACTGACGTCGCTCTTTGCCCGAGGGATTAAAATGTCTGGCAAGAAATATGGTCAAATCGTCTCATTTGCAATACGTGGCAATACGGTTTGACGAAAATTATGGAACCAGTACATTGTTCGAAATAGCAATGAATATCAGCGATACATTAATTCATATTTGTTATGATAAAATTGCGAATTATGGAGCAACTTGAGGGGTCAATAATTTTTAGCAATCTTTCTGATAAGTAACAGATGGGTGAAGTAGATAAAGGTAGATGTAACAATGTCTTTGTTTAAAGTCCATGGTGAATATTCTATTACGATTATAATATTTATAATAATTAATTCTTAATTCTTAACTATTTTATGATACTGAATAATATAAAACGAGCTATCGATTTCTCTATACAAGTGCTTCAAAATGCCAATTCTACGTGTCTATGGAGGTCAATTAAAATTATATGAAGTGTAGGCAAGTGAAATAGAGAGGTAAGTAGATAGTGGCAGTAGTAGTCAGACGCCTTCTTCGTACAGGAAATTAAATGTGCGATTAACTGTCAATGAAAATTAATATTGCCTTACTTGCAAATTAAGATAGCAATAACAATATTATTCAGAATATGAGAGCGAATATTACTATTGATAAAGTTCGTATGTTACTTAATTTTACGTAATATTATAATTTACGAAAAATTCCAATAGTATAGCCATGAAATACTTCCTCCATTATTCATTGCCACAAAAAATTAATTCCCATAAAACACCCATTAATATTTTGTATGAAGGAGAACAAAGTAAAGACTTTGGATTAAATAATACTTTGAATTCAATAATCGATAAATAATATTGCAATTAATTTTTGCCAGCGGCAGCATTTTACATAATTATTTCGTTTTGCGTGAAATCATTTCTATTCGCACGATTTTGGCAATTCGCGACCGTCCATTTGTTAATATCACATTGCACGTAAACAACACCAATTATATCTGTCATTAAAACCGAAAATAACGCGGCAACAAATGCACAAGTATCACGGCGCAAGGTAAATGGCAAATTAAACACCGTACTACGTAGATAGCAGAAAATTTGCAGCTAGACCTAAATCGGTGAACTATTAATGGCTCGCGATAGCCGAATTTGATGACCTAGCAATAATGCGGTTAATTATTAGCCGATAACTACGATAAACTTTGATAGCTATCGCGATTATAGAGCGCTCGTAGGAACTAACTGACCTATTTAACACAACCCACAACGTCATCTCCCGTTCCATGGCATCTTCCCAAAGCCTTATGGATCGGCAGACGAAAGAAATTATACAGGGCTTCGTCGATGAACGATGTTTCGAGAGATCAAAGGGGACGTAGCCGCGCGGACGAACAAGGCAAGCGTCATGATTCAAAGCCCAGAAAGATGTTCGACACGCGCGAATACCTGCTGCACGATCCTTATTATCCGTTCTTCTGTATCCCCTATTTTCTCTTGTCCGTTCACGTCTCACCTGAGATCCAGCTGCCCGTGAAAGTGGCCGGGAGGGTGGCGGGGGTTGTTTCAGGCCGGGCAACGCCTCTGAACGAGGGTCCGCATGTTGTTGCAAGGGAGATCGTGTGCATCGTTGGCGGAGGAGAAGGTGTAAGAGGTCGGTGGAGGTGGAGATGAAGGTGGCAATGGAGGAGGGTTGAACGGTTAGAGGGTGGGGGGTTAACGACCCCGATAGTCGCGATAGGACGTGCGTGAGCCCTCGCACGACTGATTACGAGTGAGCGACCCTTTGACGATCACGATCAACCAACTTGATGCACGTGAAAGAGAGACCGAGGAACAGCGGCAGCTGGATGGAAAGAGAACAGAACAGTGTGCACATGTGATCGATCCGAGCGTGAGCGTCGAAGAGAGCATCGCCTTAGGGGTTCTCCGGAGTGAAGGGGTTAGTTACAGTGATGCGGTTGTACGCGGCTACTATCGTGTATCAGCGTAGATAAATCACCGGACGTACTTCGGGGCGCACACGTTGGGGAAGACATCGCGTTTTTGCCGCGCCGCGACCGACAGTTTGAGCCAACGAGAACGCTTCGATCGTGACCGACGGTGTTGGATGTAACGTACGCGTGAAGATCGAGTTAACTGGAAGAATTAGGTTGCCTGAGAAATGCCAGTGTAGACGTGAAACGATATTGCACCGGACTAAAAAGAAGCGGCGACATATTTTCTTCGCATGAAGCTAACATATTTGTTCGGTCGCAAAATATAATCTCGTTTAGTGTACCAGGAGGGACGGGTTTTCATCGAGAACACTCGATGTAGTAAAAGAGGTAGTTGTATCTTAAGTTAATAAAAATAAGGGTAGAATTATTATTATTAAAGTTAAAATGGTTATTATTCTTGTTACCAAAACTTGAGAGTGCGTGAACTCTGTGAGGCACTATAGATATATTGAAGAAAGTAATACTGGTGTTAATATAATTTTGAATGGATTGCTTTAGATCGTGTCACTTTTAGAGTTCATTTTAGTGACTCATATATTTTTGAAAGTAAATGATAAAAAGAGATGATATTCCTCTTTTGGATTTGGCGGATATTTTCAGACTGTTTCTTAGCAGTAGGAAATGAAATGACATAGATAATTGAGAAAACTGAGAAAGATTAAAAGTTTCAAGCATAAGAAAGTCGTGCAAAAGATTTGACATTATAAACCAGTAGTTACATTATTCATAGTAATGATAGTCAAAGAGAAAGTCATCGGCGTGCAAGATAACAAAAAGGTATGTATCTTTCAACTTCAAATCTTTTGGAACAATGCACCTGTCTCGAGTGATTGAAATAATAGTTATTCGTGTTTTTTAATCATTCAATACAGTGTTCAATGATCCGCTACAGGTCTATTAATATTCACCTTTGTTACACACATAAACATTATTCTATGTAGTAGAGATAACTAGCCTGTCTCATGAACACGGGTACCAAGTAAATTTTAATATGCTGTAGCAAAGCAGATAAATCATTAAACTCCTCTGACCTTGAAGGGTTAGCAAAATCTCTTTTCATGCACCAACCAGCTCGTCATGCACAAACCTATGGAATACTGTGATCTATTTGAGAAACGTAATAATATAGAACATATTTTCAGATCATAGAATTATCGCCATCACTTAAATAATTGGGATTAATTGAAGAAATGTTGTGTTTTCGAAATTCGATTTTAATCTTTCAAAGAGATAATACAACCAACAAAATTGAAACTATTGTGCATTCGAATTAAAAGTATAAAATCGACTGAACATGCTTAATACATTTGTTTTTAAAAATCTTCGATCACCTGTAATACAGGGGAACGGCCAGTAATGCACTGCATGTATACATATAACGATACCATCGACCGTTCGTTTTGGAATACCTTCAGAACGTTATCCATTTTAATACGTGCATTTTAGCCGTGTCATTATAGAGACATTTAAATGCAAAAATAAATGCGACTGAAATACGGATATTTAAAATGCAGGTTATATGAAATTCGAATATGGTTCCGAAGAAATAAATTCAAATCTATAATTCGACGATCAATGAATCATACCTACAAATATGTACATTCACTTCCAAAACGGGAAAAACGGCATTGCAAAACAACAATGGAAAAATATCTTCGCGCATTAAAAATCATTTCGTCTCAAAGTCAGTCGCTCGTACGCCAACGCATACACACATTCTGCGCTAGATATCCTAAACTAGAGATCTCCCAGAAAGCATAGGATTGCAGATGTATGTCTTCTAACGTCACAACGAGAAACTCCAACCGATGCGATGCGATGGTTCGAACGATAAAAGGCAAAGAGGGCCGCCGTGGCCGGCAATTTAATCCCGGTACCGTTCTGATATTCCAAAATCCCGCGGTGAACGTAAGTGGAGCAGGAAATGGTATAGTCCGTGGTAACCGGACCTAATCAGGATACACAGAATCGTTCGGGAAGTTATGCGAGATATAGTCATTTGTGGACCCTTGAATTCGTATTTATGTTTGTAGCCGCCGTTTGGCAGCGGTGGTGGCAGCGGTGGTGGCAGCGGCGGTGGCGAGAGTCTCGTGGAATTGAAATGCAAATAGTGGGATCCGGGATGCAAATTCCGGTTGCACGGGGTAACGCCAACCAGCCATCCTGAACGAATGAGCGAACGAACGAACGAAACACGGCCCAGGCCAGGCACGGATCAGTTCAGAACGGAACCAAAAGGAACGGAACTGAGTGGACTGCGGATAAAATGAGAGAACCGACGGCGAAGGGAAAGGGAAGGCTGAAGGGGAGGAGGGAGAGGGTGAGCGATGAGTGGGGCTGAGAAAGAAAGACAAAAAATTGATTGCAATTCGGCGCCACTCTCGGCTTGCTCGAGATAAAAGTAATGCGTTTCGTGCATAACGAGCCCCCCCGCCACTATCCAACCCTCTTATCCTCGCGTGTTGCCCACCTACTGTTCCCCACCCCGACCACCGACCCCAGTGCTCCTTGCTTTATGCCGCCTTATTTCGTACTGCCACTTTGTTTCCAACTTCCCGGGTTGCTTTACGGTCTGCGATCTCGATGGGTAAGGTCGATCGTTGCGATGGCTCGCTAGACTGGCCGCGACGTGGCTGGCCGGTGTAACGAAGTCGTCGATATTGTGAACAAAGACCGAGTTGTATGCACACTGTTGATCAAGTGTTTGGGACCACCAGGCATGGAAATCGCGCGACTGTTTAATAATTTTAAGTCGAAAATTTAAGAGCATTATTGAGATAAAACTATCAGCCTAGCTTTTTTGATTACTTGATATTCTTATAGTTTGCATGATGTACTGCATAACGTGGGATTTAACACAATCTTATGTTGACTTCTCTTGACTTGGGACTAAATATTAATATTTATTTTAAATGTGGATTTCGATTTGCTTTCAAGAATTGTTTAAGGAATGATCGCACCCTTAATTTAAGAACAGAATGAACTTTGTATTGAAGCTACATTCGCCCTCAGATGCATTTTATTTCAACTTTGTATTAGACAAGTATATTCTTTTCAATGTGTATATTAATCATCTTTATTTTTGTTATTGTAATACATATTAATTATTCGTACATATTCTACTATACTTAACTTTTCGTTTGATAGAAACGAGAATTACTGTTATTAATATAGTTCCTCATACAAATTAGTTGGACAATTCTATGGAGAATAGATTACTGGTGTGCATATTTATTCTACAGGTCTAGAATACTCTCTCAAAGATTATCAAAATATATTTTCCTTGCTAGAATATGCGTCGTTACAATTATTTTAGAATGTGTAATTGCAGTCTAATTATTTTCCAGTAATTTATTAAAATACTTTGGAAGTGCTTTAACGCATAAAGGACATACTAACAATTTTTCAAACATTTATAAAAGCTTCTCCAAAAATATAGTTGTTACATTATTTCTAATATCTATTTACACATTTCCCTGCAATTTAATTATTGCCCCATTGATTCTCTGCATTCTTTACACAACATAATCTACCTGTAACCATTCGAACTCACTCAGACTAACAAAATCCTATCGCATCAAATATTTTCCATTCTGCTTGATATTTCCCAAAGCCGGTAACAATATTTCAATCCAATGCAGACGTAATTTCTTCCCACGCAAGGAACCATAAAACTCGCCCCCAATAAAAGAACAATTTGACAAAAATTTCTATTGTCGGACACTGGCGGCCGAGACGAAAAGCAGAAAGAAAATCGCTTAAGGGTAACGAACGAAACACACGTTTCAGTATTGGATAATGACATTAGCCAAAACGTTCAGCGGTCCTTGGCCCTCTTCACTCCCTTGTCGCTTGAAGCGAATACGATCGATACTTTGTAATTATATTAAGCAGAATGTCGGCGACAGTGACTGGCCCGCAGCACGGCTTATTTCGAGATAGAAGTATCAGTGCATGGCGATGGACGACAATCGGACGGTTAACAGGAAGTAATTGGACACTCATAGTTACCAGCCAGCGAAGCACATCTGTAATTTGCTGGATGGGTAGAGGTCGGTTGTCAGTATTAGCCAGGATTCTGTTTTGCATAGCTACCAACTTGCATACGTCGTGCATATCAATTTTCTGTCACGTTTCCACTTATAATGTTGATTCGATTAACAATTCCACAAGTAGCTATCGCAACTTATCCGCGTCAATGCATCCGCCCTTGAATGTGTAACGGCGCTGTGAAATCCCTTACAGATGCCCGTTTTACGACACTAATTATTGTTTGATATTTCTCGCTTGCCTTTAACTTTGACGCATATTTACAGTGAACGTACCAATATCGTAACGAATATTGCATCAAGTTATGTGCGTTTAGTTCCTCAAAGTTACGCAACACGTGGAATGGCTGTAATTAAATAGCTACGTCGCATAACGTACCGGTAAAATATACACGCATGTACTTGCAATACACCCCTCGCGTCCTATCTATCAGAAACATTTTCGTAATCTTGCTTAGAATATCGTCGAATATTTTCTGCCCTAATAACACTTTGCGTCGTTTCATTTTAAATAAAACCGCTCAGCATTTTTTACACACGTGCATATATGTATATCGCTGTATTCTGAAAGTCCACGCAAAGCACAAGTTTCGAAGATAATCCCAGCGAGTTCGCGAGCGGCGTGTGGCGAATAATTTTCAACTCTATCGATCTGCCGCTTAATAAGAGCAACCGCGTTGGACCAGTATGTTTTACGGCGGTGAAGTTCGATGGACAGAAAGGGCGGAGGGTGTCAGGCTGGGCGGTCGGGCACAGGGCGAGTACCATCGATTACGCTGGAATTAACATTCAAAAGCGGAAAATTTGCAAGTGGCAAGGGGGGGTGGTACTGTACTAACTGTGGACTGTATGGAGTAATCGTACATAATGCAACCCGCGCACACGTGCAACCTGCTCCCGTTACGAAGCGCGGGCAAACCGCGAAGGGAAAGGAACGAGAGAAACATGAAAGCGGGCTGGGATCAACGGAAAGGCAAAGGAAAAGGGCAGGAACACAAGGAGAGAAAGGACGCAACGGAGAACGAGATCGCCGAACGGCGTGGGAACGATGTTAAGAACAGGGGGGTGGGGGCGAGAGAGAGAGAACGATCAGAGTGAAAGGGGTAGGAACGGATAAAGAGAGAAAAGTCACCCTCGCTGCTAAATGTAAATGTCCGGCATTTGTTACCTCGCTTGTATGACCCGCTGTTTGTTTGTATCCGCGGTACGAGCTGCAGCACAGCGGAGGTGGAGACGCAGGCAGGAACAGGCGGAGAAGGAAATGACAGAGGTGGAGAGAAGACGAGCAGACACCGGCAACAGGAGCGTTACGTGTAGCTCTGCTCGGCGTGTCCCTTTTTTGTTCTCGCGTTTGCTATCTACTTCGTTTTTTCGTTTTTTTCAACCCCTCCTACCATTTTCTCCGTACGCCACCGTTTCGGTACGCTCATTTGTAAAATTTTATGACGGCCCCCCCGCCGCGCCGTATCCATTACGGTGAGCCGGCGACCGGCTTCTTTTTCACGAATTTCGTTTTAATTACTGACCCATCCGGGGACCGGCGGGGGGCGCACGCCCCCGACCTCGGGCGCCAAGACTAAACGCCGTTCCAGATCGATCTGACGAGGCCAGGTATCCGTGTTACCATCGAAATCCCGCGAAATTCCATCGCGCCCCTCGCGGGCTTCCCTTTCGACGCGTAATTCTCTGTGCTCGCTAGTTGTTAACGGATACAACGGAGGCCGTGGACGATAAACGGTCTCGGGAGCACGAGAGCCGGAATGAGGAGGGGGTGGTAGAGCAGAAGGGATATTAAAAGGGTAAAGGGCTGAAAAATTTGCTCGTCGATCAAAGGGTTTAACGAGCTCCGCCGGGAGAGAACGAGAGAGAGAGAGGCGATTAGTCACGCAGTCGCGCGTACGCAACCGGCTCGAATGGAGAACAGTGGCTCAGCTGATTATTTTCTAAACTGTTATCAGTTGGAACCGCTACAGCAAGGAACTTCGAAAGTTGAGTAATATGTAGAGTTCGTGGCAAACGATAGTAACACTTCTCGCGCAATGCCCGAGTATCATATTTCCAGTTAGAAACAACTTTCCACGTTTGCTTCGGGATCCTTAGCGATTTCCGCTACGTACGCCTCCGTCGTGTGTAAAGGCTGGATTTACGGGGGGTGGCGGGGATATATATATTTTTCGCCCGGTCTTCTGTGCGCCACACCTGAGTATTTAATGCAATTTAGATTCTTATATGCCGTTTACTTTAGTTGATAATTCAATCGTTTTCAGTATGGGCCCTTGAGCAGTTGTCTGTCGTCGCGTATTTGTATCGCGATATGTTTTCCACCGTTTAAGGGGGGAGGGTCAAGTAAACTGAAATAAATTGACGTTTCTTTTCGAAGCTGGTATGAAAAGACTATAGTATTTCTTTATTGAACAATATTTGTATGTTATTGTGTAGCATTTAGACAATCTATTTCTTTTTTTAGATTATAAAAATATTCATAATTGACTGTATAACAGCTGCTTGAAGTTGGCCCTTCGAAAATGCGCCGTGCAACGCACAGGTCGTTGTACTTATCCGAAATCAAAAAACCAAAACTTTTTCGTTAAAATATAATAATACGCTTTGCATGAACCTAAATTTGAAAGAAAAATTCAAAAATTACAAATTGTGCGCCACTTTGAAGAGAAATCCAGGTTTTTTTCTACAAACAAATGGTCATAAACATTGTTTATGTTTCAATTTTTTGTAAGACTGTAGGTTCATGCAAAGGAGGATATATCAAGGAATGTTTGTGCAAAATTTCATAACAATCGGTTGAGAAATGGCTAAGCTACATTGCACAGCGCGTTAAATTTTGCATTTCGAGAAAAACGCGTTTAAAGTTTTCGGAAGGAAAAATCGTCGTTCATGAAACTTATAGCTTATTTGAAGTTAATCAGCGATGCCAGGACCGTATATTAGGCCTTCCTCTTCCTCAAATTCGCTCAGCAAAGCCGCCTGCTCTTCTTTTCTTGATGTTCTTGCCTCTTTTGTGCTCTCGACGCTGCGGTGTCTATCATAAGTATCACCAAAATGCTTACACTGGAGCCCGATTTCCAGTTGTAAATCATTCATTATTTGTAAAATGAAGGTGTATCCTTCATTAAACATGTCGGCAGCCAAATATGCAGCAATTTCAGTTCACTTTCACTCATTTTTCGACTCATTTTCGTTCTTACAAACCGCAAGAAAATAACATGAAACAACTGCTTGGTATGTAATGTAGCGATGTACTGAACGTACCCAACCACTCTCCTATTTGCTTGGAGACGTTACGTGGTCGAAAAATTATGCCAAGGGATCGAAGGGCACCATTCATGCGCGCGGTCGTATAGCTGCGCTCCGGACCGTTCGGAGCGCGTCACTTTAACGACGTTGCAGGTACACTTATACTTCGAATTTCTATTTGAAATTTTCGGAGGACATTCTCCAGATAGTAAAATAATATTCTAAGCAAGAAAAAAAAAAGGTGAAAAAATTTCAGTTTACTTGACCCTCCCCCCTTAAATAAATTGCTGGAATAGAGGGTATTTGAACTGAGGGTATTTAAAAAATTATTTGTTCACATGCTAACATGTCTGTGAGCTGCGTAATACTTTATGGGACATCTTATTGTTAGTGTAATAACAGGTTGCTACAGTTGATTCGTTTAGACAGTATTTTTGTTGCTATTTATTTAATCATTTTCATTAATATTCTAGTAATGACAGTCCTTTGAGATGAAAGTAATGTTTAAATGCAGCTAATTGAATCGAGTAACGTGTGACGAAAAATTAAATAAAAAGTGTAGGTGGTATATTAATTTAGAATAATTCATTACTTTCGTTTGCAAAAGACCAACAACGCTTTCTACATTTTACTTCTTTATAGATATTGTGTCTGCCCTTTTAATTCAATCAGAGGAATATTGTTCTTATAAATACTGTTCCTTACTTTGTAGGAGTAAAAAAATAATTGAGATTGCCCTTAATGCTATTATCGTGAATGAAATTACTTAACTGGGATGGTCTGAATAGGAAGTTGCAGCATCGTTAAGAAAAGAAGCTTGAAACGTAGTATTAAAGCAGAGATACTAAAAGCAAAATGTGTTATTAAACCGTCGTAATTACGGCGTTGACTACTCAAAATTAGAGTACGGTGTACGCGAAGTGAGGAAATTACATTGTTTATAAATTGATAAGCGTTAAAAATTAAATTATGTTTTAAAAGCGCCAGCAGGGCAAACTGCAACGAAACTTTTTTAAATTTAAATAATGAAGTGCAATTTTTAATGTGGAAATTAATTGTCTCCAACAAAAATATTATAAATTTTGTAACTTACTTTGCCTATACTTTTTCGATGCACAAGTTTTATATTATCCTATATATTATTATTTTTATGTATTCCTTGTTGAAATTTCGCAAGTGAAATTTACCAGAAATTTAGTTTAATTTAGATTAATTAAAGTGATTGTACACAGCAGCTGAATATTTTGGAGTTCGCTGTCATTTTAAAAGAAATCACATGCTTTTCTCAAGCATTTACATTATTCCGAGACAGATTTCTGGTTATTAATTGTTGAGTACCATAGTGAGTAGTCAATCTGAAAATTAAAATACTTGGAACAGAAGGACACAAATTGTTTATTAAACTGTTTAACTTAACAATGAAGTCTGCACGATTAAGTTACCAGTGCCAATAAAATCTAGTAGCTCGGATAATAAACTCTTGCAGCTTTTCAGTTTCAATATTATTCCATCATTCTTTCGAACACATACTAGAACGAACCTTTAGCGTCCGTCATTCTTCCTAGACATTTTTGTTTTGTGTATTGCTCCTCTGTCTACCTGAATAACGTGTAAACTTTTACCGAAATTGGAATGTGTGTAATATGTTCCTATACACGTAAACCCCATTGAAGTGCGATCCAAAGGAACAAGGGGAAATATCATATTAAATATACATATAAACAATATGCCATAGCGTAAAATACAGCAAAACCCTTGCATCGTGATAAATTCATTATTCTTTAACAGAGCTACACATACATATTATTGTAAAAAAGCAATACATGCCTTTGTGTAACATACATCACACAAATCCACTCTATTATTTTAAATCACAAGTTTCAATACCCCATAAACACCCTATTCCACACCACTCCCAGTATTCATCGCGCAACAGTTAGGCACGTCGAACGCGTCAAGAACGACCCCGAGAGATCGAGCATCCGCTCAGCGAAATCAAATTTCATAAGCGTCGAACGGGCGCGGTGCACTGTCTGCGTATCTTTATCTGATACCACGGACGAACTTATTTCGACAATAGGCAGCAGCTTGAGCTAATAATATTCTTCCCTTCGGGGCAAACAGGAAGGGTGAAGGGAGGCGGTGGGGGAGGGGGAGTGGTGGTGGAAGGGCTCCAGAATCAGAACGGCGAGGGTTACTTTCGTGCACCAGCTTTTTCCTTCGCTCCGTCCCGCTTCTTTCCGCGACGACCGAGCGATTTTCCTTTCTCCTCGGCCTCGACAAGGAAAGCATTGTGCAGAAAACTTCCACACGCCAGGCGGAGCCGCGCGCCGACGACTGGCGTACTTGTATGAGGCCGCCACTCTTTTGATATTTCAACGTAGTAGACGAGTGGCGTGTCGTAATGAAATCATCTCCAGTGCTTTGATCTTCCCCTCGCGCGCCACGCTCCTTTCCACCATGAGCAACCTCCGCGTCGCTTTCCCTTGAAAACGGCTACGCAACCCCTCCCCTTCGCCACCCCGGTTCACTCGCCACCGTCCCGCTTTCCTCCCCGGCCAACTTTCCTCCACGATCCAACCCTCCCTCCCACTAGCCCAACCCCATACCACCGCAACCTCTTCCGAACCACCCCTTCTTTCACCCTACCCCCGAGCATCGCTCCCATAATGAGTTCCTTCTGCGCTTTCTTCGCCACGATACATTTTTACCATGCGAGAAGCAATTTCCTAATTATGGCAGGCGCTAACCGGTTGTCCTTTGTCGCGGCGACAACCCCTTCTTCCACCGGTTACCCTGCCCGGCCTGGACCGTAATTACTTTTTCGCGTAGTGTTTTTCGCGCGACGACGTTAATAGACGCCCGGGAGAATGTACACGTTCACGAAGAAGGGGGGCGCGTAACGGGCCGGCGAGCCGCAATAATTCCTCCGCTCTGGGAGGCCGCTCGCGAACAACGATCACGAGGTCGCCACGAGCCTTCTGTTCGCGGACCAGACGGAGACGTCTCTTTCTGTTCTGGGCAACGCTTGAACCGGGACTCGCTATTGCGACGTGAAACTTGAAACCGGAATATCGGGCGCTTGAATATTTTATATTGGTATCTTTGCGTGGAAGTGAGGAGAGTCAAGGGCAGGGGAAGTTTCTTCGGTGTGACTTTGAGGCATTCCTTTTGTCGCTGAAAGGATAATTGGAATGGCGTCCTATGGTTGGTCGACGAGAGAAATTGTTGAGCCTGCGAATAACGCTTCTGTGGATTATAATTGTATGTGCTTGCGATTAATAGTTGCGCGTTGTTATGGTTGTCAGAGGTGGCCGTATTAGTTCAGGTTAATTCGCAAGTACTGGTGTAATATTACTGAAGAAACTTTACGGTTGCTAGCATTTGCCAATAATATCTTGCAGATATAGAGATTGGTCATTAATATTCGCTGTGATACGGAACATTTAACAGTTGAAAGAAAGGCCTCTTTGGGAGCAATGCAATATCTGATTGTGAGAAAAAAAGCACAGGCGGATATAGTAAAAGAGAATAGGAGTATTGTCGAGGTTTCAAAAAAAAACGGTGTCACTTAAAATTTATTTTAATTTTTTTAATTAACTTTTTAATTTGAAAATATTTTAAATTACTCGAGAAAGTACTACCTCGATAATTCTCAACTTATACGCAATAACTGTTAATAAGTTATCTCTCTGAGTTTAACATAATGAAGAAAAATCTTGATCCTCGTCAAGTACATACCTCTGAGAAAAAGGAGCACAGAATATTGCACGCTGCCAGATCTCATGGACAGTATTTTTCCGTGGAAACATAACTCCTTTAAAGTACATAAGTCAACGCGACAACGCCTCCTAAGAAAAAGCATCGAAACTGATTGTGTTGAGTACAATAGGGGTGGCCACGATCTTCTGAGGGGCAATAACGCAGGGCGCGATCCAACGGAAACTATCGTGGACATTGACGATGATCGATACGCGGGGTAAGAGCATCGAACGAGACACCGAGAGATAGAGCAGATGAGAAAGTACGAGACGCTCGTTGTTCTTCTTTGTACCGCGATCGTGGTAGGTATATAAGGTGTATCGAGCAACAAGGACTAATGGCCTTTAATTAATAAAGTTACGCGAACAACTCTCAAAGTCTTCCTACTCCTTCTACAAGGCCCTCTACCGCTGCACTAGCTATTTCCCTTGCTTTAGAAATTCTGCTATTCCCACCCCAAACCTCCCCGCCACCTCCACGTGCCTTTCTTCTTTATCGCTTCTTCATTCTTCCATGAAGGCTCACCTACAAACTTCTAACCCTTTATTGGATGAAAACTGCACCTTATCTTTAAGATTTACCGGTATTTCCATCAATTACGCTGGATAATCGTTGCAGATCCCGCCGTTCCGATTTAATGCTTGAATAGAAATCAGAGAATACAGGAGACTGTTTTGTCGTAAAATTTCACTTTCTTTGTAAATCATTTTTTATGCTTGTAAATGACATTCGTGAGATTAAATTACGCTTAAGCGAAATAGAGTGTTTGGAAAATTGAAGTGTGAAGATGGAGAAAGGGTTAGACATAGAGCAGCGATGTAATTAATATTGTCATATGCAAGTTGAGAGAAGGGTTGTTTTGCGTGGGGGATAATAAAGTCTGTGACATGATGGCAGTATTCTAATAAAAAAATACACGGTTGTTTCAATTATTTAAAATTATGGGAGAATAGAAAAATAAAATTGATAACATTGATTGGTAATATTGGGAAAACACGATAACAATTTGAAAATCAAGTCTGTAATAATTGAATAATATCAATGCGTAACGAATCACATAGCTAGAGGTGTGTAACGTAACACATTGTATTAATTATAACACGTATCAACGTAGTTGTACGTGGAAATAGCTACTGCATGCTATATGTATATATGTAAGGCTATATACGTTAAACACACTATTGTATATACAACATGTACGCAAAGTGTACACCTGGGTATACATGAAATACAATTTATATTAATATTGCCTACATCTAGACATGTCTAAGCCTGGCTCATATATTACATGAAAGTTGTACCTAAGCTACACGCCTTACTTGTTTTTACAATTATTTGAACACATATCCTCCCTAGAGATATACTAAATGAAACATGCTTCCTAGCCCGTTAGTATTATACGTACGAACCTTAGCTGTTGAATGTGGAGGCAAATATTTCTGATTGTCATTCTGCTACAGTAGTACTGTTATACGGTAATAAATAGCACTGAACAAAATTTGTAGGAAATAATTTGATAATTGTTGACAAGTCGTACAACAATCTATATTGCATACAGTATCTTATTATTTCGTGAAACAATAAAACTATTATTATCTATCTTAACATTTTAATATTTTCTAAGCAACAAATCAACATAGCTAATAAAATCAACTTGATTCGTGCAATATTTGAAACACTTAATGCTTGCAAATATATAAAATAACCACGTCAGAATAAACACTTATTACATTCCCCACTAATCATTAACCATACAATTTACAATCAAGCTCTACTGCCATCACTAAGCAAAACTTTACTTTCCCCCACAGACTCACAAGTCAAGCTTCAGATTACCTTGAGACAAGAAAAATTAATTCTTCACCCGATCCTTCGAGGGGTGATTCACCCCGAAGATCCCTTTGTCTGGCGATCTCCATTCTACAGTTCGTACGAACATTTTCCTGATCGCTCAAAAATTCACCGTCCCCATTCACCCTTATTTAACCCGGTTCCCAAAACAAAGACGAACTTATCAATCCCCGCGCTACCTCCCACCGTGTCCCCCCTCGATTACTTCCATGTTGTGGAGCGTATCCAGCGTGACGAGGGCGCGCTTGATAATTGATAACCCGCGCGAGGACACGATACGTCTCTTCTCAAATACGACCTGGCGCCAACGCATCGTTTCAAGGAACACCACGCGGCCTCTGTAGCGGCACAAGGGAGAGGAAGCACCACCCGTGGACAGCCAGACTTCAAGAATTAAAGGAAGTTGTCGCTGGCTGGCAACGGTAGCGCGTCGCGCTTGCTGCGTGTCCTGACGACGCTTGCCCGAAAGCAACTCCGCCGGCAAGTTATGACTCGCTAAAGAAAATTGACTTGAACCCCGGCCAGGATAATAAAAGCGCGTCGCTGCGAGGAAACGCGGGCGAGAAGAATGAAGAGGGCAATACGACGCTTTCTGCGCGATACTGAGAACAAGAAGCATAGAGAGGAAGCAGAGCGCGCCTTGGCGAAGACGATACCGGGCGTCGTTAGAGGCACCGACGTCGATAGGTATCAATTAAGAGTTATTACGCCCTTTATGCTCATCCGGCGCGTCACTGAGATCATGCTAACGACTGAACGGCTACGTGATATTGGGATTTGATACGGTCGACCACGTGATACTTCTGCGTTGGTTAGATATTGTTATATCCCTGGCCGGTGTAAAGGCGGACGGTGCGGAATTGCGATATTCAGGTCGGATTGAATGAAACGGTGAAATCGTGTGTTTTGTTAGGGGGTTCTCGTTGGATACTTGGTCTATTAATATTTTAATGAACCGATGTATTGTGTTGAAGTCAGAGTAAGAAATTTGTTTGAAAGATTTATGGTAAGGGCGATATCAAATTTCGGGGTCACAATTTAGCAATTCTGTGGACAAATTCTACTTTATTCTCGGGTGCTCGTTGGAACATGATTTGTACTTTGCATACCATAGCATTAAGAACTTGAATTCCTGTCATTTTTTGCGCATCTGATGAAAAATTTGGCATCCCTTAAAATTGAATTGACCGATATAAACAAATATTAGGTATGTATAATACAAGAGGCATGGCCCTCTCTACTATTACCGCTTCTGTACATAGCGAAGCTTAATTGGTAATCCAGTAACGGGTACAATATCGGGAAATCAAAATCATTTGCTTCGATGTAATAACCCTTTTACTATAACCTTTCACCAGTTTGGGTTAGGTTGAGTTACTAGTATAGAAATAGAATTAAAACCATGCCGCGAGGGCTCTTACATATGCATACATACTGTAACTTTTTTCTACTGTAAGATCATTCGTCATGTAGATTTGACTTGCGCATGTGAGAACAATTTTCGATCATAGAATCGTTAGCGATCGTGTAATATTATCGTTAACATTATCCATTTCTTTTTTCGTGAGTTTTCAGATTCTTGATGAATTAATAACAAAAAACATAAATTAATAATTTTGAAAGCTTTTTTTGATATCCAAAATTCTTCATCTACTTTGCCGAATAATAAAAAGCAACAAATACTTGGAGGGGATAAATTATAATGCTATAGATATACATACAGGGGGAAAAGGGAAAGTATAGGTAATTGTAATAAATAAATAAACCTCGAATGTAATTTTGTGCATGCAATGATAATAATAATAATAATAATATACTAATAATAACAGTAATCTCACGAAACATGTAACTTGTAATGTTCCGCAAGAATATAATTTAAAACCTAATACACTGCTTTCATAATCATTTTTATATAACTGGATAATAAATTAATTTTGTATCAGTGCACGCACATAGGGTCAATTAATGTAACGATATACGCCTCGAGTGGATCATGCTATAAGCAGTGAATTGTTATTTTATTTATAGTTGGTCAGTTCCGATTTTACGTTTAACTGAACGGCTTGAATTGAATCACTGATATGTAAATCAGCGAACTGGAATTCTGGTAACTTGATGATAAACGGCTCTGCCCTGACTATTGAGACAGGCACATTATTTTTTAACTGTCACGATCAGCAATGATGGATTGGAGGATTGTTGCGTGCGATATTCCTCCAAGCTCTGAAACGAAAATCCATCGAACGATTCGCTTCATTGTACGCTGCGCTTTTTTTTGTTTTGTTTTACGTATCGCCGTAATTAAAACTGTCACTAATGGTAAATTGCTACGATAAATATAAAATCAAAACAACTTATAAAATGTAATGTAATTCCCGTGCAGTATACTGTTCGCTTTAATTCAAACGGTCAATGTGCAGCACGTATAATATTTTGCTGTATTTCATAGAGAGTGCAAATTATAAAATTGTTGGAAAGTCAAACGATTTTGCATCAAAATCGATACGAAAATACTGGTGGATAGGCATAAGATAGATATCTCTTAAATTCCACGCTTATCACAATTCTTATTAAAATATTGCTACACATAAGTGGACGAAGTCCTAAATATTTCCTAAAAGTATTCAGTCTCACATATTTATTCTACGAACTTTCCACGTGAAAAATGCCCAACGTGGTTCCATAATACTAAACAATTCTCCAAAGAAATTATAGTAGCTGTTACCGTGTAATCATATGCAACCCAGCAAGCCATGTGTCTTCCTATACAAATACACACTATCTCTGTGTGCATTTGCAATACATTCTAGAATCCACTTTATCAAATAATAAGTGATCTACAAGGTCCAATCTGTTCATAGCGTGGTACCCCTAAGATAAGTCGTCGTTTTCCACACCATTGGAATAAATTGAATCGTGCATCCAATATAGGAGCGTGAAAAAGTGATGTAACATTGTTTTTACCTTATTCGGTGTCGTTGCTTGTTGCTGCGGCGAACAGCTGGTGCTGTGTATGGTCGGCTGGTTGGTCGTAGCCGGTACAATGCCTTGGTGATTCAGGTGGCTCAGCTGATTGAGCTGCGTGAGTTGTTGTGGCTGCTGCACCGGGTTCTGGGTAGTGGCCTGCAGCTGTTGATGATGCGTCTGATGCGCAGGGTGGGTCGTCTGATGATGCGTCGCGGGGAAGGTGGGCACCGTGAACGGGACGAACAGCATCGGGCTGCCGAGGATGTGCGCACCACCTCCACCCAATGCCCCCGTCTCCTCCCTACACCTTTTTCGTTCGTTTTTTGTTTTGGATAACTCTTTTACTCCATCAATCGTGTTTTTACTTATTTATTTTTTACTCCGACGTGCTACTACGTATATACTTTGATTATATTGTATCTTTCTCAAACACTGCTGACGACGGCGAGCAGAGTAGGAGCAGATGTACCGGTAGTAGTAGTAGTGGTAGTGGTACTATTATTATTAGTAGTAGTAGTAGTGGTGGAAGAGTAGTATTATACGTGTCGAAGTGAAGTTACAATGTGTGTTTAGTAATTTATTATTACCTGCACTCCTGCCCCAGCCCCTGGTGCTGGGGGTGGGCGTAGGGGGCGGCTCGGACGGAGGTGGTGGACGCCACCCTCGCTACCCTCAGCGATAGGCCGCCCCGCTGGCTGGTAAGCTGGACCGAAGCTGGCTGGTGATTGCTATGTACGCAGCAACAGGCACGGCAACCAATCGGTTGTTGTTGATTCGGGATAGCCTGGAGGTGATGAGTTAGGGGGCCCCTGGGCCCCGTGGAGGAGGGAGAACACGGGTACACTCCAACCAGGCAACCCACCACCGCAGCCCCGGGGCCCGGTGCACTCGGTGCCAAGGCGCCTGTAGACGAGGCCACCCCAACCTCGCTGGCCCTTCTGCAACCACTGCACCACTGTACCCACCCTCCTTGTTGCGGGGTCCGGTACGACCTACTGACGCCGATCGTTGACCCGGACTGGACAACTTCCACCTGAGCCTCTTTAAGTTCACGATCCCCTGCGGGTGGGATCTTGCTACTTTGCAGCTTTCCTGGGGTAACCAACTTTTTTAGCGTTTCCCTGATTATCGTTGTACCTTGAGTCACTCGAGATCTTGCTTCGTAGCTAGATGACGCTTGAAAGTCTTCAGCCGCTTCACTTCGACTTCCGATTCTTTTCTTTTCCTCTCTTCCGTATTCAGTATTAAAATCTTCTGAAAGCCCTCACAAATAAAGTGATCAAAGTCGCCGAACCGTGTGTGCTCAGGTATCTAAGAAATGTTACCTCCTCGTTGTGTAAATGCGACAGCACGAACTTTCGACTTCGTTGAGACGTTGACTTCGCAAAGGTAGAAATCGGTAAATTGTTGTACAATAACTAGAATCAGTCTTTGTATATACGAACGCACTCCTCGAACGTCTTAAAAACTCGTAGAAGAAGCAGTTGCTTTATCGAAGTCTCCTCCAATGGATATTGAAAACTGTCGGCGCGGCCGATGCACACTCGTAACCACGTGGTCGACTTGACTAGCCTCGCACGTCGATCCCTCGGACTGTTGCTACAAGTACAAATGGCGAGTGAAGGTTTCTTCAGCGACACGTTTACCACGGGAGAAGTGAACGACGTTGTATTGCTGGCGGAAACTTTCTCCAGTTGTTTATAGCAGCGGTATGACAGGCAGCGCAAGCCGGTATCAAGTATTAAAGACGCGACGCCGGGTTTGCCGGTTCAACAAGTATACAATTGGTTGCCCTCTTGTTTCTTATCCGCGATAAATGTATTTGCTGAAAAGCGGTGTCTGCGATAGTTCACCTATCGGCGGTACTCCCTTGTAAAGTCGGCGTATTTCAATAATCAGCTCTGCAAAAGTATTAAGCTGTGCTGCTCGTTCGGCACTTTCCACTGTCGATGACGATCGATGCTTCCAAGATTCGCAGATTCAAACTAGGAACACTGTGTTTCTATCCTTATTTTCACCGGCTATTTCGCTCACGTACGGAACTATATTGTTACCTGGTCCACGACGTTCTAGCCGAACACGTTTCCTGCTAAAACACACCGCGGTCGCGACTGTACACCTTGCGAGAAAGCAATGTCACCAGCGATCATACCATGGCATTTTTCATTCCCCTAATCCCCGTTTCCTTCGGGCCTTCGTTCGTTGCACACTTTATTTTTCTCCAAACTGACGAGCACGTAGTCAGTTACCGAGGACGCCAAGCGTCATTTTCGCATCAGCGTTGCAAGGAAGTTGCAAAAGGGATTCGCGGCTCGGCTGCAAGAAACAAACTCAATATCTATCGAGATGTTCCCGTTTCTATTTGTATCGAACTTAACCAGGCAATCCGTCCTCGCGATACTGTAAACGAGGACGAAGACACGACGGGTGGAAAAAGAGGGAACCTAACCCGTAATGTTGGAAGGTCGCTCGCCGACTGACTAGCACTTCCGCTCAGGCTGTTGTGCGATTCAGAGTGGGGGATGCTTCGTTGGGTTGTTGTGTGTAGGGGCTGGTGGCGGAGGGTAGACTCGTTGGTTGGTTGGTTGGGGTGGTTGTGTGTGCTCTGCTCGTGCTGTGCGCGGGAAACCAGGGGGTTTCGAGCCTTTACAAGCGGCACGGCCCGGCAAAATAGCGACCAGTTTCACGTGGCTCGTACTGCCTTGAGTTCCACTACTTTCCTCTGGAGCGACGCCGCATCAGCCGCGGAGAATCTTTCTTCTTGGCGTCGATATCACTTGTCGGAACCAGAAACTCTCCGTCCTATCGTCTGCTTCTTAGTTAAAAACGTCGCTGTATTTTAGTAATATTATTTTCTTCGACGTTCCTTTATCAGTGCGTAATAAGAATAAGATTTGTATCTTTCTGCTTTTTATTCTTGCTTTTCCAGTGTCAGCTTAACGAACACGCGGGTTATAGCGAGTTTACAATGCGAGTGGCAATGCGGGGAAGAGTTGAAAGATTTACGTAATACGGGTGGGATCTCGGTGACGGTGTAATAGTTATTGCCAAGCAAATTGATAATTAATTGACTGCAAAGTGTTGGGGAGCAGTTTGTCAATCAAGCCATAGTAGTTTCGCCGTCGCTGCTTACTCGCGTTTCTTCCAATGGGAGCACTCTACTCAAGGATAAATCTTCGTTGATCACTGGAACTTTATGTCAGACTCATTGTCTATGCTCACATGAAACTCACTACTTATATTCAGCCGCGCACTCAGGTAATCTAGTATGATTCCTCCACTTTCTGTCACCACTTCCCTTTGTCATTAACTATGATCTGTGGGATTGAAAAAACTTGCCACAATGTGCCGAACTCCAAATATTCTTTACATCTATCCCGTTTCCACCAAAATTCGCCGAAACCGATTTCCCGGGAACGAAACGTCCATCCGACGGACAAATCTCGCGGATCACTCTTTATCCCCGACGTGGCACGTGCTCCACCGGTTCCCCACTGTCAGACACCCGGGTAAACACTGAAATATACACACGAGAACACCATTCACAATCGCCGTCGTTCCATGAAACACAAAACAGCTGGAACGACACTCGCGCTGACGTTACGTACGGTCGTCTCCACTTCAGAAGATCCCGCTGGATCAAGATCACGTCGGTGAGCAACGTAAAAACGAATTGGTCCGTAAGCGTGCCTCTTTGTACGCGTGCGTCACCGTGCGGCTTGTTGTGTTTACGATCCGCGGTTGTGTTGGTGCTTGTGTCGGCGCGAGGATGAAGTCGAACGAGCTGGCTTTGACACGAGGATCGAGGCGACGGCGAAAGAGTAGGAGGGAGATTGACAAGTGGAGGATGGTGGCGAAAGGACGATGTCGCCTAGTGGCCTAGTGTGTAGTGTGTAGCGAGCTATGGATTTCGTGGAGCGGTGTGACCTGCACGTAGGTAGCGTGGAGACAAGAACCGTGTATCGCAATGTATCGCGGTGGTGGCGACGACGGCGGCGGCAGCGTCGACGGTGGTAACTGGAGGGGTGGTCCGTCTGGCTGGAGGGGCGAGTGGGTGGTGGGTGGAGGGAGTCTGGTTCGTTCCTTCGTTCCCTCGAGGTGGTGGAAGAGAGGGTAGATCGGACGTTTGGGAGACCGAGGGCGCGCAAAGCGCCCCAGCTCGGGCCTTGGAAACGGTGGTTCGTGCTACTGCTCCTGGTATTGTTTTACCTGCGCCGCCTTTTTAATTATCATTGTATTCTCTCCTTTCGTTTTTGCGTTCCCTATGATGTTCGCTGAACAAATTTGTTGGAAATTATCGGCCGCCTGTTGTTCGTTAATAATTGGTCGACGGTTTAATTCACCGGGAGCGGGCGGGTCAGGTGATTAATGCCCTCGGTGCACTTGTTTCTCAATTGGACTTTCTTGTTGAATCGAAGCAAGTTTGTAGTACGGAAGAAACGGGAAAGAGGTGGTTATGGATTTGTGGGTATTAATTATTTTGGACTGCTTGTGCACACAGTTGGCATTTCTGAACGCAAATGTTGGGAATGGATGCTTGCACGATTGCGAGCGTATCGAATGAATGGAAATATTATTCCTTGTTGAATGGATACTTTGGTACCAGAATATACCAAAGCTTTCGGTCAATTCGAAGACTGTCCTGTCGTACTGTTCGTAGTAGGTAAATATTGTCCCTATTCTTTTGTTATGTAAGTTCATGGTAGATACAGATTGCCTATTCTATCAATACACTTATTTGGGTAACAGGTCACGACTTCTCCGTATTTTATGAAGCATCGTGTGCTGCTGCAAGAATAGGTCTTATGCACATCATTTCATTTAAGCTAAAAATGTGGGTAATATATATTCGATCCACCAACGAGAGATTAAAGATCAGACTGTCTAACGACAGCAATGTGAATATTTCATGTTAGTTACTTGTAAAATCTGTTCGTGTCATATGTATTGCCGACTTTAAATCAAGCAGCGTGAATGGTTACTACGGTTTCACCTGCAAGAAGCTACCATTAAAATGAACGTCAAATTATCTTACTTTTCGAATACGCATGACGTGTTAATTAATTATTATAGAAACTGCAGTTATTGGTTGCACAATTTCCTTGCAGCACGATCCATCAGTACGACATTAGTTCGAAAGTTTATGGAAATTTAAAATTCTAATCCTTTCAACGTACGCTCACGAAAGTGAAAAAAAGCAAGGAAGAACGATCCTTTACTCCTCGACGGAGCAAATTAATTTGTTCCTCCTCGTCTTCGTTAGTTGACTACGAGGCGGGAATAACCAAAGGCCTGCGGTTAGCGCGGCATCGATCGGCACCCGTCATTTTTGTCCACTTTGTCGCGTGTGTTAATTAAAAATTGCTCGCGGTCATTGTCGTGGAAGAAATCACGCGCGTCCCTGTAATTAAATCCTCGATGAATTCTCGTCAATCGACCATCAAGCAATCGTCGACACCCAACGATTCACCGGCACGCATGATTGTGATTTGATTGTGATTGTGATCACTCTGTGATTTGAACATTTCGTGTTTTCAATCGTGTCGCTAGAGAGGTACGAATTTATTAACTATGCCCCACCTCGATCATTGTTCAATTGCTGCTTTCAGAAGTACGGCAATTGGCTTGTATTAATAATGATCCGTGTTGAACGCGATAGAATTCTCCCTTAATTTTGTCCAGGCTCCCCCGTTTAATACAGAAACCTAATGCAATATTCGTGTTACAAAAAAGAAAGATAATTAACTGGATACAATTTTACAAAAGTACGTGGTAGTGGGATATTCCACTGGCTTTGGATGATTACTATAAGTACCACTACTAGTTACTACAAGTACATTTTGCTAATAATAGTTACGGAAATGAAGTTTTCAATTAAACCTAGTATTAAGATAAGTAGAAAATATAGTTGATTATATGTGACATATTCACAGGTAAAAACATAACAGTAACAGTTTCGAGTATAACATTTTTAGTATACTCGCTGTACATCTTCAATTTATTATTGTATCTACAGTTAACGTTTGCTGGGGAAAGTGAGGAACGAATTTTCTAGTTATTAATTTCATTGAATGATATTGTTAAAATTAAATGTACGTCCTGTAGTAATTCCATTGATACAAGAGAAGAAATATAATTACTTATTTGATATGTTTTACTGTGGAATTGTGCGATCATAGCATGAAATAAGAAAAACTCGTCTGATTTGTAGAAGAAGGCTGGTAAACAGAAATGTTTGTACTTACTTCCAGAGAACAGAGATGAGTATACAAACGCATAGATGAGACAAATCTCTGCGAAAGCAGGATACAATGTGGCTAGCTTAAGAGGGCTGGTACTGTAAGAGATGAAAAAGAGCGTCTCACTCAGAACATGTCGCTGAAATTCCAAGTTAAAGTCTTACGAAGTAAAAGAACGTATACTTCTTCTTGCACTATTGTGGATGTTGCTAGCTGTATGCAAACGTGTAATGAAGATCCACGTAGAAAATGAAAGAAGCAGACATACAAAATTGTCGAAGAATTCAGGTCCTAACTAAAATCTGCATTGATCACACATAAAGAAGTGTGTTCCTTTATGTTCGTATATGTTTTATTACAACGTTTCCTGTTTTCATGTTCACTACACCTGTACACCTTAATGAAGTCTCTGAAAAATCAATGACTATAGAATTGCAATCACATACAACAATTTCATGTCATACCTGCCCAAATTGATTTATCACTACTGTGAAACTCTACTCTCGTGGCCGGGCAATTCTCGATGTATCATCAGTCGCCTACTCATTACCATTCACCGCATGAAGACGTAAATCATATGATAATGCAATGTATAGTATACAGGTCATACCGAAAACTATAACTGGGCAATCATCAAATATTAATTACGGCACCTTAAAAGTTAATTAACTTTGTTATCGAAATTCCCTCGGGTCTTTCAATTTCCTAAAATAATATAAAATATGAATACTTTAAAGGTTGTCTAAATTCTAAGACCAAAGGCCACACGCATTGACCACTACAAAGGTTGGGCTTGCAACCCTTTTCTGGTATGATTCAAGAAGTATACCACGGATCACCAAAAAGTGTTACGTTCCAAATCATTTGCCCCAATTTTACTTTTCCCTCCGTTACTCGTTGCTCTACGCGGGAAACCGATCACACGGTGTCACTCGGTCCGTTTCACTGCTTCGAGAATTCACCGATATTTCCCGCAAAACAAACTGCAGGCGGTAGGCACGACAGGCACGACCTGCACTTTGCCTCCAGTAAATTTCGTATTTTCACGGCTAATGACTGAGGAACGAGACGGTAATGTATTCTATGCGGAACATCTACTATGCGCTTCCCATTAGCATTTGTAATGTGCACCTACCCCTAACCCCGGCTCGCGAGCGTTGACGCTCAGCGCGAACCCATCAGCGGTGCCATTTATAGCGGCCGGTTCCGTGTTCCCGAGACCAGAGAAAAGAGTTTACTACTCGTTGCTGGGGGATATGTTAATAGGACGCGGCGAGCGCATCGAGTTATAGTGCAGACCGCTCGAGGATCACGGCTCGACCAGCCTCGAGTATTTTTCACCGGTTGCCACCGAAAAGCAACGGCAACCGGTGGAAATAGACGCGCCATTAAGAACCTTTCACACGTCACTCGAACGCCGTGCGTCGTTACCATCGCTTGTCGCTGTTCCGTGAACTAGTCTCCCCGTGGCATCCTTCAAACTCTGTAACGATTCTTATTTATTCCTATTGAGCGGAGAGACTGTGTATCCACTGGCGTGCAAGTCTCTCGCGTCGTTGAACTGCTTATTGACATCTCGTAAACGCTTGACGCTTTGGTTAAGCCGCGTCTGCGACTACTGTGCTGTATTGGATGGAATAACAAGTGGCAATCTTCGCGCCAGAGTGCGAACAAAGCGTCGTGAACGAAGTATGGGAGATATGGTATTATTTTTGATGATGAGGGCTGATCACTTTTATACATTGTACAGCATTGCCCAACAATTAATTTGCATTCAAGTTGAAAGTATAAGTATAAGTATAAGTATAAGTATAATCCGAGAAAATCACAAAATCATAAATAGATCACTTTGACCATGTTGCTAGTTCCAGTGTCAATTGGGCGCCGCCTAAATCTGAGGATATTAAAAAAAAACAAGCTTCGCCTCCCCAAGAAAATGAACCCTGAACCCTCCCACGCTAAATCCATTCCTGCAAGCCATTTGTCCCACAACGTCACCAACTGCACGGCAAATATTCTATTTCCCACAATCTGGCCGGCCGCACCGGAAGGGTGTGTACGTGTGTTTTAATCTTCATGAAAAACGCTTGTCCGACGCCGAAATGTGCGCCGAGACCCGAAAGCAGGCTGAACCCATGGAGGTGGCGACTGCGAAGGCGGCGAGTGCAATAACGGATAAGCGGAGCCATCGGACAGTTTGCGAGCGTCTCTGCTCCTGATGGGCCGGACGATGGAGAGACAGGGATATAGGGAGTCGGTATATTTATAATGACCCTATATGTATGCAAATGGCTGCATATCGTACGGACCTATCCCACTTGTACTCGTACGTGACAGAGGGCTCAGTCCGCGTGTCCTTCCTCCCCCCCTAAATCGCCTCCTCCTCGCACTCGCACCCCATGTGTTCCTCTGTCTTGCTCTGTCTCACCGTGCGCGACTCCTGGATCCCACAAGTCCGTCTATGCACGCGTGTAACGGAACGGGCGAACAGCGAGTCCTCGCTGGCCGCAGGGGTTGTGCAAAACGCATCGATTGCGCGTAAACGCGAGTCGACGAGATTTCCACGCGAGGCCGTGGCGCAATTTCGCTGGCACCGGGCTCTTTCAGGCCGTTATACGTGCACACTATCCGAGATTTCCCCCCGATACCTCGACGTCGATTTCATCGGTTAACATCGGCCAGAAATTGAAACTGACTTTAACTTTCGACGGGTACACGGGGGGATAGAAGGGTTGGAGGGTGTAGGGTGGCAACGTCTGGCGTAACAGAGACGCCTCGTTAACAACTTTAAAAGCTTTCGATGTGGGACGCGCGACGAATAACTCGTGCCGCTTTTGACGACGCTTCTTCGATTATCAGGTGATTTGTCCGGGTGGATGGTTCGTTGGGAACACGGTGTATGTGTGATAATAGATGCGTTGGGTGATAAACGTAAACAGCTGTTTTAATTATTTGCTCCTGCATTTTCGATTTTCATTGATGGGGGCAGTAGTTTGGTAGATGTTAGCCAGAATGCCGCTCGACAGGTAGACAAGTTGAAATGTTTGTTGTTGTTATGTGTAGGTACATTTGTTAGTAATTACGAAAGTAGGCCAATTCTTCCATTATTGTTTTGAACGATTTTACAAGTGTATAAAATAACTATTTTTTGATATACTTGCTTTCCTTTCTACGATTGTAGAAAAACATATTTTAGTGGATATGAAGTTATCGCTGATTTACATGCGTATATTCTGAGAGCATGAAATAATCTTTTACAATTTCGGCTAATTACTTGCCTCGTATTGATTCTATGAGAGTGGTTGTATGTTTGAAGAAAAGCTTGCTTCTTGTTTCGATTGATTTTGTATAAAATAATGAAATGAAAGGGGGGGCAATACAGCTCAATGGTAAAATCAGCATTTTAGCGAAATAGTAGTGGTTAATAGCTGTTCGTTGAATAAATTCCTGAAATTCCGTTTGCCCCTTTTTTCTCCACAAATTAAGGGTAATTTACAGTGGCGAGTTTTATGCGCCTACACGTCTGGTGGCACGATTTAAAGCTGCGCAGCGTGGCGGTCAGTGGAAACTAAACGTGCCCAATTCAAGTCATAATGCATAAACTATTTAAACAAACAATAAATGTAATGAGCATAGCATAGTTATAGCAGCGTGAAAGATATTTTTTGTATTAAAGGTAAGACATTAGCGACGCGAATTCTATATAAATAATTGTTATGACAAGAAAGCACACAAATATGTGCAAATAGTGGAAATTGGAAAACGAATTGAGCAATATTCGAGCTACAGACCATACTGTGTATCTTTCTAGTTTTGTACTTGTTTTTAGTATATAAGAGGAAGTTAAATTATATTCATTTATATAATATATAAAGACAGCTTTTCCTTCGAAAAATTGTAAAATATTTACTTCACTGTAACAATTGTAGGAAAATATTCTCATCATTTCTTACATTCAAGTAAATTAAAATGTCGCTTTCTAAAATGCAAAACATTGAGATTGAAAGCAATTCTGTACTATTTACGCGGAAGAAAGCAAAATCTTAGTAAAAGGGAAACGTCGGGTACTTTGAAATTCATGTGTGCGTGCATGTCGATTGCATGTGCCATTTTAATGTTTGAACGCAGCATTCAACATTACCACCGCGTTATTACCACAAAATTTCACTTTGATTCGCGGAGTGTAAAAACAGTGACCCAATTTATTAATAATTTTCTAGCTTTAACGTTAACGTATATCAATAAAAGGCCACGCTTTGATCAACATATATTTCCCACAGCTGTGGTTAATAGCTGTGGTGGTTTTAATAGAAAAAATGCGTTGATTAAAATCGCTAAAGAGCTTTTTCGACTACGACGCGGAATGCGCATCGATCACTTACCACCCTCAAATTTGTTGGCCGTGCACGTCGATGGGATGCGTTGCAACGCTCATAAATTATAACGATAAACATGTTATTTATACGCCGACATAAATTAGCTATGCTAATTTCTGCTGATCAGCCCGAAACTCTATTTTGGACGGCCGAATTGCTGGCCGAATGAAAAACCTACGTCAAATTCGCAATCAGGAGAAATCATATCACAATATGATGAAATGTTACTTCTATTTAATTTATACGGAAAAATTAGCAAAGGAAAGTAGATATTAAGATAACATCATGATATGTTAAACGAGATTTTCCTTCGGGGGTAATAAGAAATTTATATTTTTTGCAACTGTATTGTTATTATCCTGTAAAAAATTCATGCATTTACGTAAACGCAAATATGATCCATCATATTTCGAACACGATACTACACGTGAATTTGGAAAATAACAAATCTGTTTTACACAACACAAAATAATGTATACAAAAATATTTCTAATAAACAAACAACAAAATAATCGTGCGTGCCAAAATAATTCCTGAAAGATACTTTCCCTTTCTTTATATAAATTAAACTTTTCAACAAAAAAAGAAATGAAGATTCACGTCTATTAAAAACAACTAATAAGAACATTTAATCGTATGTGACGTTCAAACAAAGGACGATGTAACAAAATTGTGGAATAAATCGATAGTTTCATCGATATAATGTGTATTAAAGTTACACTTTTTTGCTCCTTCGTATTACAAAGTATAACGGTAAACCGTGGCAAGATAGATGGGATAAAAACTAATAGCAGTGGTCGTTAGTTTCTCTTAGAACATACCTTGGCGCCTGCTGTTCATGTTTTGCAGCACGGTACCGCGAACTGTCTTAAATAATTGGAAGTTTAAGCATGTTTTGCCGCGAGCTGAACAAAGGAAAGGAATAACTAAAAGAAAGGAAGAACGTCAGCACGAGAAAGTTTACAAAGCGTTTGAGGACGGTGTACAGGTTGCTTTCTACAGCCAACAATTTCGTAGGGATTCTGGATAAATGCTTTGCTGACCATCTAGATAGAAGGCTGCACGAACAAATCTGAAACGTGTTTTACAAATATTCAAGCTTTCAGAAACACAGCGGTACAATCAGTTTATCGTTGTACAATATAAAGTACATTCTTTCTAGAATACAGCTGATGCAAGAAGGAACTTTTATTATGGAATAATAAGTTGCTTGGAACTGATCCGTTCAGTTACAATACGATAATAATAAATGCAATAATAAAGCAAATCAAATTATTTAGATTGCAGTTACGTAGTCACATGACTTCGTGCAGCATACGCATGTACATACATATATTGCGTATAGCCACGGGTCATTTACGAATATAATAATAATACAGAATGATTTTGTAGAAAATGGATAAAGAAGTGCAAATCTGGCTACACGATGTCCTCGTTACAAAATTTAAAGTTTAGTTTTTATTACGCATATTTTTATAATTTTATAATTTTCGCAGATTATAATTTTCAAACAAATATTATACTATATGATGCAAGTTAAATTACAGTAAAATAATTAATAATATTTTGGCAATGGTTTAGAATATCCGACATCTTTCCTGAATCTCAAATTTACATAAAAACAATTACATAATATACTTAACATACTTAACTACTCTACGGAACCTTGCAAAATGTCGAATTGATTCCGTTAAAATCATCCATATCAATGATACAATTGGCTCTGTCCCAAACAATCTACCACAATTTTAATAATTAATGCAGAATACAAAATATTTACATGAATATTACATAACATTATCCCATTCTTCCTGCAACGGTTCTCCTAGTATATAACGCCGTGCATTCCGTCTGGTTCCCACGTTATCGTTCCACTCTGACAACAATCAAGGCGGGGAACGCTTTCAACAGTAACGCATACCTTTCCGAGGAAAATGAAATCAGTATCGGTGTCGGAGTGTCGCGCACGTCGACCCTGAAATTTAAGGAAAAGCATAACCAACCGATTGACAGGACGGTCGGGGAAGCCACGCGTGGTAAAATAGACATCTCACTTCTTGGTACGCAGGAACAGCATGACGAGCGGCCCAACCCTACCGTGGTCTTTTGCATAGCCAGAGGGAGCTCGCCGAAATTCCAGGGAAGATTAAGACGTGCGGATTTAGGGGTTGGGTGGGCAGAAAAACAGGAGCTAAGGGCAGGGGACGGGAAGCTTGGCTCGCGGCTACAGAAAACCGTAACCAAGCCTGCCGGTAGGTCGCGGGAAGAGCGTTCCTGCTTTCGTCTCTGTTCTATACACGTGCGAGCTGGTTTCTTTCGTCTGACTTCCTCTCCTCCGTCGTTTAGAACGCTACTTCTGCCCGTCCTCGTCTGCGTGGCTCTCCTTCCCGCGATCGCAAGAAAGCTCAATTTCAATTTCGAGCCCCGAGGGTGTCGTTCCGAAACGAATATAATTATACGGAATAATTCTGACACAAGGGGGTGGGCCGCGAGACCGACTGTGCCCGAGCGGGGGGGAAAGCTTCGTTCCCGAGTCTGCGAGAAGGAAGTCTCGTTTAAAATGGGCGACTGGGGGTGACTGCGTATAGTCTGAACTACCGCGTAGTCCGCGGTTATAGGCTCGCCCTTCGCGTTACGCACGGCAAGCCCGTCGAAAGATAGCGAGTGCTTAATAGCTCGAAATTCCTGCCGCCGTGGAATGCTCTGAATGAAAATTAAGTCAAGTATACCTACAGGAATCGCCATGCACCCCCCAGCCTCCCTTCTCGCCTTGTGACGTGTCATTTGAAAGAACGATTCCGCGATTCGTCCTTGCCGTGGATTTATGCAACGAGCGTTGTTCTTTCGCTTGTCCGCTTCGTCTCGTGGAACTTTTTTTTATCGACTTCGTTTGAGCAATGTCTTTCGGCGAAACGGATTGGCAACGTGATTCAATGGAACTGATACCGATGGAACGAATGAGAAAGCTTACTTTTTAGGTGAAAAGTTGTGAAAGATGGGTTGATTAGTCTTTTTGATCGTGTCTTAGCGAGTTAAGGGCCCCTCGCTGTGAAATTCCAGTAGGCAGTTTGGAGAGTACAAATATTGGCGGACGATTTGTAAAGAGTTAGTTATGCACGTGTCTTGTTTATTGTTGTAGGAATTAGTTTTGTTGCGGGTGTTTAGATGTATTAAATGTTTTATATTTTTTGTCTTAGAAGTATTCGAAATGGGTTTATTAAATAACTCCTTCTCGTTTGTGATTTTATAATATACTTTATTAACCACGTACTGGGAGTGACTTCCTTACTATTGCAATGGTCTGAAGGAACTAACAGCATCCAAATTAACGGACAGACCCGATGCCCTGCCCTAAAGCATCGACGACTAATCTCGGGTGGGTGCGGGTTAGTGCCCCGCCTCTTATATAAAAAATAGATAAAACCTTATAGCCAGAGAGAAATGGAACAGTATAAGGTATCCCCTACACGATTATGAAACATTTATTTTGTGTGTCGATTTTCAATAAGAAAATCTAACAAGAAGAAGCTTTTATAAGTGGATTCCTAGTTTGGAAGAATTTCCCTTCATTTATTGTCAACGCGCAAATGATACTTTCACTTAACATTGGAAAGACATTGAAAAATAAGGTATTAATAATACTCACGTAACTGAATCGCAAGATAACAAAAGTTGCGTAAACAAATATTTTGAAAAACCCTTGATTTTAAAGAATTTTTTCCCAAGAATTTTTATAAAAAAATTGTACTCAGTTTCGTAAACGCAATAAAGCGATGCAAGTTTTGTTCATACTTTTTTTAAATATCTCTCAACGTTCCTGAGATATTCCACGAAAAGACATTCTGAATTTTTTTCAAGGGGTGATTTCACCCTCTAAACTTGCGATTGTGCACCTATAAAAAATACGTGTCCCTTATTTTCACCTGCTTAATATATACACACCAAGTTTCATCAACTTTGGGGACGGACAGTTCGGTATGTTTCCTCGTAACTAGAATGTGAATGTCTAACTTATTGGGCTTTAAGTGGAAATAACTGTATCTTGTCAGACAGAACTATTATAGTAGTGATCGGTACTACAATTGTATGTCAAATTATACTCCTCAACAAATCTCGCCATATCCAATTACATTTCGTTACAACAATTGATCTAACTTACAATTGCTCTCGAAATATTGCAATGCTAACAATAAGTGGAATATTATTATTTTCAATATTCTCAATTCATTCGCCACTTTATTAAAAAAGAGCAAGTACTGTACGTTCTCAATAATACGAAGTAATTCGACGATTGGTTACATTTTAATGGCGCTAATAGATTTACAAAGAATGTTGCTAACAATTGTTAACAAAGAGCTAATCATTGAAATAATATTATCCGTTGCTCGCATAGTTGAAAGCAGTATTGATTCTTCAGTCCGTCTACAAAGTGGTTGAATATCACTCAAATGTTATAAAAAAATTATTAATTATTCAGAAAAAAAACTATATTCATTGAATTATGTACCGAACGATTACTCACGTAAAAATATAAATTGTAGAAGTTTAGAACACTCTTAAAGTAGAATAATATATTCACGAATCAGATTAAAATTCGTTAACATTTATTAAACTAGAAACAAATTATCTGTAAACTGATTGGCCTTGAATCGACTGCTTACGAGAAATTAATACTCTACGAGCGGTTCACAAAGTGGAAGTATTAATCCTTCAGCTTGCTAGATTGTGAATTTATGTCTCAATCATTTCGTTCCCTCTTATCAATTGCCATTCGTCGGAATAACTTCACACTTCTCGTTCTCTCCTTCTTCGGCTGTTCACCCTTACTTTGACCTATCTTCCATCTCTCTTTCGACCACCCCTCCCCAGCCAGCTGAGACGAAGGCACCCCATTCCATTACCCGGATATTAGCCATCGGGGACCCACGAAAATGTTACGGCTTGAATAATTTGTTTTAATGTAATTACCAATTAACCGTTCGCCTGCCGATCAACCAGCTCGAATGGAATTATTTTTCATTAAAATGTTCGCCGCGCCCGCTTACACCGTGAATCGCGCAAAATACCAATGTAAATCAATTTCGATGGTCCTTTTTTAAACAAAGCGCTGAATCCTCTTTTGTAAGCGAAAATTACATGCCGTGCGCGCGCTTGTGCTCGTATTTGTTTAAACAGTATTTGTCGAAGTCTTTTGCGCCGCGGCGTTCCCGAAATATACACAACTGTGTACGCCCGTTCAATGTCGAGCATTGCAAACCCGTTCATAATTTATACACAAAATTCACGAACGCCGGATTCATTACCAATAACCGGGCACGGAGACAGAAACGTAATTAATAATTCGAAATTGTGGCCATTCCACGGCTGAATATCGAAAATCCATAACACAGCCCGGCACTCTTTTGCTCCGTGGTAAATTTTCGACTGCGCGAGAACGTTTAGTTGTAAAATTTATATTTCGCCGAAGAATGAACAATGAATTGTACACATTCGAACCGGCTCTTTTTATTTTGACAAAGACGTTTCTTTGCATGGAAGTGTTTTGTTAATTATGCTACATGAAAATTTCGCCTCGAGTCACTTACAAAGGTATTACATAATATTGAAAATTGCTGTTAATAATAGTTGCACAACGAAATGACAAATTTTGTAAGGTAATGCTAAACAAAAAATTTAATTGAATCCGTAACACTGATATGAAAGGGGTAGAAAATAGGTTCCAGAACGGATGAAGAAATATTTGTAGGTATTAAAACGGCAACCAACTCTTTATAGTTAACTAATGAGCGAAAAATGGTGTACGACAAACAGGTTTGAAATGCATCAAAGGGTTCAAGTTTTCGAGTCTCACAAGGAGGCCATTTGTAAGATCAAGGGAATGTTGCTCGTGCATCTTAAAGCATACATGAATCACAATATTTCAATGAAAGATTCGTAGGTCAAAGAAACCCTGCACTCTCTACTTTTCAAGAGTGGAGCAAGGGAATAATATTCAACGGTATATTTTGAGCTAATAATACCTCGGGAACAGCCAGTGGATAATAGGCAGAATTACAATTCGACGATTTAAAGTGGAAATAATTCTATGAAATATTTATTCATTACTTTGAAGTGATAATAATAATAAGTATAATAAAGAATTAATTAATTTCTAGACATCTCAAGTGTAAATGTTTGATTTGTAGAATTTATCTATCTTCAATTAAACGTATTATAATTGATATTGATCTTATTAATATTCATCCCAACTCCAAACCAAATCTAACCACATACATTGCACTTCTACTTACTAGTTGTTAGTTCAGCATTGCATTTGCCGAATCTTCAAATAAACAACTTTTACATATTTAGTTTCACTATATCCAGTATAGTGTCAACGAAATTCTACATTTGCAATATCCCAGAGTTAACACCCCCTCCTTCCAAAACTGTTCATTCCATACACCTAAAGATACCGACAACTAAACATTTCTTCTTTTCAATAACGCGTGGCTGCCGATTGCCTCCGTAATCGAGCATCCGCAAACTCTTTCAAACAGATTAGACCATCGACGCTTCCTCAAAATCCAATGATGCCAGCCGGAACGGACGCGTGAGCGTGGATTTCAAGGGGGTGAAGTTTGGAAAATCGTGCCGCCTTTTCAGCGTTCGCCATTCGACGCCGGCGAATCGAGGTTGTGTTCCGAAAAGGGATTCCAGAGAAGATTAGGAAGACCGTTTCAAGACGAACGGAATCATCGTGCTCCTCGGAGTTTTCGAGGATATCCAAGGGAAAGGGATTCCACGGCGGAGCACGAAGACGAAGGTAGTAGATTGCAGCTCGGCACGCGTCGCTTAGCGTAGATTCTCGAACAGACGAAGAAAGAGGAGAGGAGAGTCGGATGGCAAACGGCGAATCGTTTAAGATTCCACGCGGTGTCCTACGACCTTCTCTTTCTACGCCCTCCGCAACCCTTTTAGAACCCTTTTCTGTACCACCGATTCCCCTTTCTTCCACGGTGGAAACAGTTTTGTCGCACCTGCAGGATTTATAAGTTGTTCCATCTCACGCGGCGAGTCGTGTTACGGAGAACGGCAACAAATTCTTCCGGCTTTTTTCGAGGCGGGTGATTTTTCTGGATTACTTATAAACATCGCCGGTGTTACGTCGCTTTATTGGATATTAATATACGTTCCAAACAGGTAACGTGCAAGCACGAATATATTCGTCCGTTTTCTCTCGTCGTTTCTATCCTTGTTAACTTTGTGATTGCCAACCGTCGATGTAAATTTCGGATATGCATAGAAATAGGTGCCGTGTATCGTAAAACGATTTAGCGAATTATGAAGTAAAGAAACAATTTTGGATAGTAACGATGCGATGATGTATTTCGGGAAGTATTGAATACGTAAAAACGCGAGAACGTTGCACTCGTAATACCAATATTAAAATATTTATATTGAATTTCACTTTAACGTTGAAGTCTGTATTGCACCTCGTGTAGCAGAATATTCATTTATTTTCGCGTAGAAGGTTGAAATCGAATATTCCGTGAGTATTGAGAAACGTGTCTGTAAATGCATTTAAATCTTGTAATGTTACAGGTGACGCGTATTTGTAAACTTTTAAATTGTCACTCATTTCACTTGCTCGCAGCACTTTCAATTTCCACACTCAATAGATAAATATTGAGTGTTGCCTGTACGTGACGTGGCGCATCCATCGTGATATAATTTACGCCCATGCTTGTAAATGTACTTGGTTTAGCATTCAAACCACGATGATTTATCCTACCAACCACAACAATTTGTCAGGAAGACAATATACACAGGTATTACAATCGTTAATTATTTCCCACAACATATGTGGGGGGGGGGGGGGGGGTGAGTTGTTTATTGACGCATAAATGAATTTGTATTGATATGTTAGGAAATAATGATATTATATTCATTGAAAAACTTGATATTAAACTATAATTGTAGATAACAAAATTTTAAGAGACGGAAGCGATAGTCAATAGTCATTCGATATATTATCATATGTACGTATATTTCAATTTTGAAAAGAGGTTGAAAATTTTCTTTCTATAAAAACCTCTAAAATACAATATATGCGTAGTGTTTAAAATTGCAACGATATTCTACTTAATATATGAGGTTTCTTCACCAAGAAAACGAAGTTACACGTGTGCATCATATGTATTAGAGGTGTGAATTTTTGCACTATTTCTAACTACCAACGTAACATAAATTATAATTAAATTATAATTCTGGCATTAACATTAACTGTTTTAAAGTTAACAGAGGATTTAGATAATTTCTATGTACGAGTCAAATGATCGCGGAATTGTGTTTGAAGTATCGTTCTCTTCAATTTATCTAGTAAATTATTATCCATTTCCATGAAACTATTGCTTTCATTAAAGGAACAGTAATCTAGAAACATATATAATTCGTTTAAAGATTACTTATTACGCGCTCTTCTCTTCCTTTGTTAACCAATTTATGTATTATCGTTGCATCGAAATAAAAATGACTAATTTAAATGCATTGGTATGTATAGAAAAAATTCTCACAGCAGACTGTAAAATAAACCTACAATTTACTTGTAAATTATTGTTGAATATTAAACACTCTATTTGAATATTTCTTACCCAACTTCACCTGCCAACAAATTGCGTCCCGTAATCACAGACGCTTGGATATCGATTCATGAGTTTTGTATATTGTACCTGCTTTGTTGTTTTAGTTTCATGCATTCAAAATTCATGACACTGGGGCTGGTTATAACGAAAGCTACCGTTCGTTTAAAATTTATTTTCGCTCCTGGACATTTTGCTGTTGCCACTCAAATGTTAAATAAAATTATCGCTCCAAGTTTCTCTTTATTTGTTAAAAACATTGTACAAGCTAAATTGTGATGAATTAATTTTGAAATATTATTAAGGAATTGAACATTCTCTTTACAACTAATGTACACAATGCGTCTGACAGTAGTTAAACATTTTACAGAAATTTCTGTGAAAATTATATTCCAATCTGTCAAATACCATTAGCTCAAGTATACCTTTGCATAAAATTAACAGGTAGTACTAATTTAAAATACAACTGCTTTTACCTAAAAACTCCACTTACAACTTCACACGCTTCAAATTCATCAGATAAATAAAATTTAATTACAGCACTTCAGAGTTTGAGGAACATATTCAAATTCGTAACATCTGACTTTTAATTAGCATTTACTTTGCTCATACCTTGTACTATCCAAGAGAATCTGCTGACGTATCAGTGCATTAAAAAACATATGAATGATCTCACTGTCTCATACTGAACGAAAAAAAAATGTACATATAATCACAAACTAATTGTATGGCAAATATTTCTGTGACGATAAATTGCTACTTAAACGTTAATTTCTGAAACAAACAATAGGCACTACTTCTATATATGCATAATACTCTCCTTTCTTCTAAAATGTTCCTGAGAAAATTAAAAAGAATAATAGTCTGTCGAATAAAGGTGTTATCAAATCAGATCAGTACTATCGTCTGATAACGTCGTACGGCCAATGCTTTTTTCCCACCTACGATCAACAAGAGCGTTGGTCGATGACACTGAGAACTCGTCTGTCGACGATGGCTGCGTCATGGAACTACCCCAAAGGACCTTAATTAATTTTCGTATCCAGCCGCTAATACCTCACGAACCAGAACAGGGCGGTCCACGCTCGAGACTCGTCGAGCTTTTTAAACTTCAGAGCTTTCGTCACGAGGGAAGCCAACGTGGTGTGAGGCGGGTACCCAAGTTGAAAGAGGTTCGCGGCATAGAAAAAGAGAAATGTGCAGCTGGAGAAACCGAAGTAGATGTTGGAGAAACGGACAAAGTATAAGGGATGAAAGGCGAGGGGAAGCAAGAACGGAACAGAAAATGAGGGAAGGGCAAAGAAAGGAAAAAAGTGCAACTTAAGAGAAAGAAGGGAAAAAAAGGGGAAAAGTGAGAGTATGAGAAAAAAAGGGGAAGAGCAAACGTAAGGAGAAGAAGAACGAGGGAGAGACAGTCGACGTCGTTGGACGGTGATTTAAAGCTCGACCCTGCGCTTAGTTCTCTAAACATTTTAGCCGACCTTATTTCGCCTGCATTATTTCAACGTTAAGACAAGGCGGAGCGCCAGCTCTGCTGCGCAAGTGCCGCCTCTAAAAGGAGCTGGTCGGGCTTTAAGAAGAAAGCTACCGGCTCGGTTAAGTGGGCTGATACATAAATATGCGATTAATCAAGTTAACTATCTCGTCGTGGATGCTTTTCCTCCCCTCCTCTGACTTCCTTCCACTTCCATGTTCTTTCCTCCTCTGGCCGACGTTTTCCTACGTTTTCCTCGTCCCTTCTCTGTTTTTCATCGAGACGATGATGGTCCCTGCCTGTGTCACGGCAGATGGGTAAATAGAGCCATTCGACTAAATGACATCCTGCCACGCGCATTATGCGAATCCTGCGGTGTACAAAGCGCTCGTCCTTGAACAAATGACTCGTGAAACGAACCACGGCACCGATCCACCCGCGATCGTTTGATCGACACGCAGATATTCTAATTCATAGTTTGGGTTACGTACACCCGACGTTACACGGCTCGTGAGTTTACTCGTTTAACGTTATGCACACAACGGCGAGCTTGCAAGTTTTGAACTTGGGTAATCGATTTGATGGTACGCTTTCAGGATGTTGGATATTTAATAATAACAATGGGGTAAGTGGCAAAAGGTATTGAATTTATTGATGACATAATGATGCAAGTATGAGCTGTACTTGTTTGTAAAAATCGTTTATGAAGGTATAGCTTCTTTATTCAAGACAACTGATTGTTGTATAAAATATTGAAAGAGATATTTAATATGGTTAAATGTTTAAATGGCAACTGAGGGTAGTGTAAAGAGATGTGAAAACACTTGCTACGTGTTTGTGCAACTTTTGTATGCATTTCTGGATCTTCAAATTAGAATCGAGTAAAGTTGTAACGTTCGAATAAAATAAAGTAAAATAAAATAGGTTTATAATAGAGGAATATCTAGGGAGGGTTAATTACCAGTTCAATTGCGGTGGATGAAGATTGAAGAAGTTGAAGTTGAGAACTATAAGTGGAAGAAAATTGAAAGTTGTAAGAATACCTTCTTTCCAGCTGTTAAAGTCATTAGAATGAATTTCTGTACCAAATGCAACAAATCCTTCCCAATCTGTAATACTGTCCAATCCATACCATCCAATTTCATTATTAAAAGTACTTACGAACATTTCTCTTTGCCTTGTGTAACAGCTTGTTACGCTTTAACTTCATTATAAAACAAGAATGATTGATACATTGAAATAACTAAATAAACCATGACAAGTATAACATGGTTCGCCTAAATCAGTTTAAATGAACAGGAAACAGAAAAATGGTTGGCCCAGCCGTAAAAGTGACATCGTTATCGAATATTGCTGTGCTATTTATTATTTATCTGCTGATCACGATCTAAATTGCAATGCGAGATAAATAAACACTCTATTGCTACGTTATCTTGGCCATAACATATAACTTTGTGTTGGCAGTGGTGCAACGCAAACTGATTATTCATTCTATATTGTGATGTCCCATATGGACTAAACCGTATAGTCGTGCATAGACATAGATAGCATTTAAAATATTACTGCGGAGTTCTAAATTATTGTGTGCTATACAGTCAAACCAAAATTACCTATCGACGTGTTGTTAGTCATCGGCACCACTACATCAATTAATGTTACGTCCTTATTTATTGTATGATTAATCGCATGTGAAACAAGTAAACAGTTATAGTCAGCAATCAATTGTAATGAACGAAATATAAATAATTTTAACGAGAAATCATTGTTTCCACTGCTTTCAATTAGTATGCATTGGTTACTCGTAGGAAGTAAAATATTATTCTACTATGATGGTAGTAGCTTACCATTTTACAATAATAAAACGTTCTACGCTCTACGCATGTAATAATATTTTACTGTTATTCCCCGTTGTATTGGGGAGAAATAGATTTATACCTGCTGTTTCACCTTGCAAAATTGCCTACACCGAAACTACTGAGCAGTCACTTTTTGAATACTTTAAAACAAATTCAACAACAATCAGAGATGCGCATTCAATTATTCTTCACATAAAATATGCGTGCTCATTTCTATAACGTCATACAAAAATTAATCCCGAACCCACTTCGATAATTGTCAGCAATGTTTCGTAACAGCAATAATTCAATACCAAGAAAAAGACCACATCAAAATTCTTCGCCGTACTTCGAATTGACATCTAAAACATAAAAACCTTACGAATGAAACAACAACATAACTGCGCACAATGCATCGAGTAACGACTAGCCCCGCCGTTTACACCCGATTTGCTCAAAAGGAAAGGCACATTAAAATTTAAGACACCCGGAGGAACGCAGTAGTAAATGGTCATTCAGCAACAGACCGAACCGTGGCTTTCTTCGCCGCGAGCAGTCGATATTAATATATTGTTCGTCGCTGCAGATTCAATTTGTTTGCTGTTTGCTCAGCGCGTTTCAATTAATGGATATTTACCACGGCCGTGATGTTTGCCGTGTAGAAGGTAAATACGATTTGTCGTTTTAACCGTGGTAACCGGTGCACGACCGAGTGGTGGCTCGTAAGCCAGCTGAAAACGGGATCGTCCGCGGGATAAAGAGACTTTATCGACGTCGCGCAGACGGTGCCGGCATAAATGTCGCGCTATTTATTCATAATTTATTTCTGCCGGCCGAAGGATACGTGCTAACGAATGAATAATTAAAATGCGAGCCTCTTCACGCACGCAGGTAAGCGAACTAAATCGTTAGCTCGGATTAATGAAGCGAACGTTAAAGGCATACAACGACGGGGACCCACTTTCATGAGAGAAACGCTGCAGCTTTAGCGAACGAATCGTGGATCATTCTGTATAATCTCCGCATTCATACGTGTATCGCGATAATGATACGCGTTCACGGTAGATTCGAACGATAAATTGCACGATTCAGCCGAACGAATCCAAGGATATTTTGATCGTCCCGACGATGGGAACACTCACCAGATGCGCTAATTTGTGACCGACTCTTCTACTATTACGCGATTGCGTAAATCTGGGTGGATTTGGGAAGTTTTTAAATTGTCAAAATACTATCCACTGTCGGCTGTTGAATATGTTTGGAGGATTCTTACGTCTCAGTGTTCGTTTTTTATTAGTTTTGTGTGCGATTGTTGGGACCTGTTTTTTTTTTTATTTTGTTTTGTTCTACTTACTTTGAGTCGCGTTCATTTTATAGCGTTATTGGCGATATGTAAGTGAGATGCTTATAGCGAAAATGATTTATTGTCATTTCAGTAATGTTTCGGTAGTCAGAAATAATGTTTGAGTGCTTGTTAAATGCTGGTTCTATCATATAAAATGACTGCTAGTAGTATTGTCTGACGTCTCCAAAAGGAACAGTTTTATATTGTAACGTACATTTCGCCCGACAACATACTTCAATCACTACGCTTCATAAAAAATAATTCCAATAATCCCATACTTTTCTTTTTGTTAGAATATCCGAAGAATACTTACGCAAAGACTTTCGAAATGATCTGGTATAAATAACAAACTCCCCTGACCCGTCGCCCCTACAACAAAGTGAATATAAATTCACCTGGCCAACTGTGTACCGCCAGCAATAAAACCTCGTCCAAATACCGATTGTCGTAAAAACAAAACCTCCCAGGAGCAACGGGGACAAGTGTGCTCCACCCGGAACCTTCCAATCGGCCAGCGCACCGGCGAAGAATTTAAAACGCAATCGGCACGCCCGGAAGAACGATAATTCACGTGGAAAGTAGCCGCCTAAAAAAGCGAGGTAATCTCTGCAGCTTGTCCGTAGCCGCGGCCGTAAATCTCAGCGCGTTCGTTCATTTCTGCATAGCGGTTCACGGGATTGAGGTACGCGGAAATCAAGGGGGAGAAGTAAAAACCATCGCCGTTCCTCTAATAACCGGCGGCGCTGGTACACTCGCGAAACGGCGACCACCCACGAAGTTTTTCGCGACCCCATCCCGGTTTCATTCGCTTCAGGTCGGCGGCGGAGGCAGGCGAGACGGCCAGGCCGAGTGTTGCGAATGAATCGTTAAAGTCCGAACGGCAAGGGAGCCGCGTTGGACGCGTAGGAAATCGATGGCCGAGTAAATGATTTTGCCTGTGCTGCACAGAAGACCGTAAAACGTTCGCGCCCTTTCGCGTACGCCTGGCGATGGTAAGCAACATAAATCTTTCGGTGTGTCCTGACGCGTTTGTGCTTGTGTAGGCGCGTGCACGAGGACGCCTGTGCCGCCCGTTCGCCGAGTGGCCGGATGATGCTGCCTACGTACAGCTTTTGCACCTCTAATATTGCGCGCGTCACTGCTGAAGTATTTACGGCCAACGGATCGTATAAGAACGCCCCGTGCTCGAGGCCGTGGGTGCTATCCTGCACCCCTCTTTTTCGATATGAAAATTTCGACGAACGGGCCGACCCCGTTTCATGGTGCCGATCGATCCGGCGTGCATATGCGTTGGCGATGATCTTGCGATAATATCGCGTCTTCGCTTCCAAAGTAACGTGAATTTGGAAATTTGATCTTTCCTGCAATTATGTAACGGTAAAGAATAATTTTAAAGTGAATTCAAATAGAAACCAGGTATTTATCAAATGAAAGGTGTGAACGTAGTAAAGAATATAAATTACATGTTCGTTAATTATCTTTTTATCTTCGCGAATCTGTTGTAAATTTATTCGCGTGACGTAAATTCCACTTCTATTAATAATTTCGTAGATTTACGGCTAGAATAAATTCATGTGTAACTGTGTATTTAAATATATTTTGCCTCGGTATGAATTGGAAATTTTATATCAGCAATTTGTAATACATAAATTTTTCAACTTATTTGTGCCCATTACGTCTCTTTCGAGCGATCCTCCTATTTACATTGAAATGTTACGGGTCGCATCAAAGCACTCGCCACTTCTCCTTTAACCCTCTTCTCGAAGGGCTCTTTATATTGAGAAGTTTCCTCACCTTGACGTTGCATGCATTCGACATGAGAGTCTTATAAACATCTTCTACTATTCGCGTTTACATCGAATATGTAACATACATCGTAACACCTGCATAGCAATTACGATAAGTTGCACTTGCTGAGCTACAATCGCTGGTAGCTGAATGAAAATTTTCTAATTAATTCCTGACAATTCAAACAAATTGGATTGGCACACCGAGCTTGTTCAACTTGAATATGAGATATTTCTTTCCTTTCGCGACGACTATTATGCTTTCCTTCGTTCTACGTGTAACAACAAATTTATTGTAATCCATCACACGCTTGTTAGCAAACCGATTCTTCTCGTCGGTTGTTAAGTAATTACCAAATATGTACGTCATTCCTCACTTTTGTACAAGGATTCAGATACTAGTCTCTTCGTAATCACATAATGGCGTGACACTGCGTAACTTCGTTTTCTCACAGCATAAAGTTCAGACGAAATATTGTGGACAGCAAACTGCAATTTTACAAATTTTTTATTTGCGTTAATTGAACACTGTTATTTAACTCTTATCATTAAAGTTTAACGCTGGAGCTTATATCATATTCGATAATACATGCAATAAAAAATACCAGTGCAAATTACACAACCATTTATTTCATATTACAGTCTTGCCACTTTTCCTAACTATTTTCCACAGATTCTCGCCATTTAATAGCATCAAACGTCTGCTCCAAATTACACCGTATATCCTATATAAATAGAACAGCGCGTACACACGCACACACATCAATTTCAAAGAACAGAGTGACTCGGTCATTTTCAATTACCCGTTAAATGAAGTCGCAATCTCTCGGGCTCATTTATTTCCTCCTTAACAAACTGCATCGTTCAAGACAGTTGGGAGGCCGTAGCCGCATTCGAAAATCGAATAGAATACTTAAAAACTTTCGTCCAACGAACGCTGCAAAGACCAGCGCACGTTCCAAACGAATTCACCGCGGTGTGAATGTTCATCGCGAAGGTCAGGACATCTGGCGTTGAAAGAGCATTGGACAGTGGAGGGAACGATGCAGCAGGGCATAAATATTAATTGTTCGAAACATGTAAATACGTGCGGAGAGAACTGCGGCGCGACGGGTTTAGGGGGACACTGCAACAGCACGTGCATCCCAAATGGACCATTATTCCATCAGCGACACAAACTGTTGAGTAACTCGGTCAAGCAAAGTGGCTCGTGGACTCGCCTTTGGTCTCGAGTTCCAGTTAAACAGAGACATGATAACCGGGGGAGCAAGGGAGACAGAAATAGGGAATAAAGGATACCAGTGACCGCAGAGACAGTGGCCAGTTTAATTTTTGCGAACGGTTGCCAGAAATAATCTCTTGCTCCGCCTGGCTAGGGCTGATTGCTTGATTTCGACAAACATCACTCGTTCAACTAGATCTGCCGGCGCTATCGTCGGGTATTCGGTCTACGGGAATTAGGCTATCGTCCAACCGACTGTTCTCCGCGGTCGGCATACCAAATACACTCGGAATTTCCAGTTTCTTAATCCAATTAAGTGTGGTCAGGGTGCTTTACCACGGTACGTAGGAAACGAACGCGACTGACGTTACGTCGTCAAGTGGCGCGTTTCGCTTTGTACCATCCTTTAAGCTCGCTGGCGTCGGTGTAAAGCGGAATTTTAAGCGAGATATAAAGTAATCAGAAGGTGGGCAATGAATATTTTTAAATTGCACGATATTTTCCGCGTTGAAGGTGGAAGTGCATATACCGTATACGCTTGCATGTAAATAACCCACTTTATATTCTCACTTCAGACTTAGTTACAAAGAAGGCGTTAACGATGTTGTGCCTTTTTGGAATGAAATAAGACAACAATTAAGTACATACGCGTCCCCGATGTTTCACGTCCCCTTTCACCAGTGAAAATACTTTTCGCCCCGGTATCCAGAACTTCACATCAGCCTCGCATGCCAACCTCGCAGGCAGACGAAAATACTCAGAAGTACGCGAGATATCGCATCGATTCAGAGTTGGATACGCGGCGAGGGAGAATACCCTTGCCGGTTTCTCGCTGGTTACGCCAACAGTTCGCAGGGAGCCGCGAAAGGGGGAAGAAAGGGAATCTGCACAGAAGACACAGCGGAGGGTGGAACGAGCGTTAATATGGAAGACAGGATGAAGGAGACGCGGCAGGATGTGCTCCGGGCGCATTTCACACAAAGTTCCACCGACTAGGTAGGTACAAGTTTTAGACCGAGCAGCTTCCTCCGCCTCACCTCTGCTGCGTTCCTTAATAGATACCCACTTCGCGGGGCACACCTACCTTCAGTCACTTCTGAACCCGTTCTAACCCCGTCCCCGCGCTTAGACCTGTCCTCCACACCCTTCTTTCTCCCCCTGGCCTGCCCCGACAGCCTCGCCTGGTTCCCTGGGATTAAGCTCGCGGAGCAAAAGCCATCAGGGTCACCAGAAGTATCAACCGAGGCTAAGCAAGCCTCGTCGTCTTTCGAGTAATGGCTTTCTTGGACTTGCTCGTGCATCGAGAGGGCTTCTAGTTGGCTGATGTACGGTTATTCTTACGGCTTGACCGATCCTCTGCGTTTATACACCGTTGCCCGGTTGAAAACGATCGAGCGCCGGCCCGTCTGGACAACTCTGTATCGCACTGCAGGGGTCGCGTCTCGCTGAAGAAATCTAGTGCTCCCTGCGAACGTTTATTACGCTTCCCTTGTATGCGGTAGCAGGGGGATGAGAAACACTAACGATGTAGGTACGTAAGGAGCATGATTGGTGGGATCGCTCCGCGGAGCTGTATTTTCTGGGGCTGGTGTAAATGAATCGCGCCACTTTGTGTTCGAGGTATCTCTCGCGTGGCGGAAGACTGTACGTTTGGCCTGTCTGCGAACTTGCGAGATCCGAGTACCATTTTCTCGCGGAGATTACGGTAAGTAGATTCATTTGCTGAGAAGATTTTTCGATGTAGCGCATTCTGTTGGAGTTGTTTTTTTTTTATCGGATTGATTGACAGGGAGATTGGGATCAGTAGATGATTAACTGTTTCTAATGGAATTGATCTACTCACGAATGGTTTACTTGAGTTTAATTAATGAGTTTGTTTTTTAAAGGCGACCGCAATCATATTTCAAGTAAACCTAGTCGTCAATTGAAGACGGCAAAGGATATATTATGCGTGCACCACTGGTGAAATGTTTGGCATCGATTCTATGGCCTTACAATTATATCGAATCTATTGAGAGTCCATCATGGATTTGAAACTAATATTACAGGTGCGAACAGTGACGAACTTAATTTCGATACTCTGCAACTGGAAAGAGCTATTAAAGCGTTTAATATATTACTAATAATTCCCTAATTTAGTAGTATATTCGAAAATCAACATTTCTTCGTACTTTTTATTGCTTAAATTATCCTGATTATTTCTTGCATTCTCTTCCAATATACAATACAGAATGCTGCAGTAAAACGGCGTAACATTTTCAGTATTCCAATAAATCAATCACCGTTTCAATTCCCTTTATCTGTGCGTTGCGGACAGCACATGCATAACATTTCTTATGGAGCATCACGGGCATTAACAACTAATTGTAATTTCGCATTCCGGTATTTAGCAGCTTGCCAGCGCAAAATTGAACCGAAATCCGCGGCCGATGTTTAACGATCGTATACGTTACAGTAACTATTAAACAGGGCTTAATGATAATTCGTGCATATGGATCGCGAAAGTTATAGAAATCGCAACTTAAAATCACCACGATTAGCATAAATTCCATTTACCAGTAGACTGTTATTCCAGTGTGAATGTAAAAACGTATTAACCTAACAGAGATATCGATTTGCGTTGCAAGCATTGAAATACATAAATTATTCTATTTCTAGACAGCAAGGATTCAATCGCCGTCCAACGCTGCAAGTAGATTTCTTCGAGCATAGTGGGGCTGCAATTTGATCGTTTTCTTAAGACTGTTTTCACGGGGGAGTCTTAATGATTGCGCATTGTCAAGAAAAGAAGGAGGGTGGGACAAAGGCTGGCTGTGTTTTAAGACCAAAAGGGTTTTTTTAATAAGCGACTGACACCCTTCTGCCGCGATCCGCTTACCAACCCTTTCTTCGTAAGATAGAGACAAATATTCAGCGAAGGGAAAAAATAACGTGGTGGCGGTAGGGCTCCACCCTTAAGACTTATCCATCCCCTGGACTGTGATAAATGCAGGCGATTAATACAAAAAAAGTATTCTGCTCGCGAGAGTTTCGGCGCTAGAAAGAACATGAAGATCCATTTATATTATTTCGTATAAGCAACACACGAACGTTTGTTGGCCGTGGTTCTATTATGATATTATATTAAAAATTGTGTAGTCTCCAGAAACAATATAGAAAGTTTTATTAAGTGTTCTCGAAAGTTGTTAGTCCAGTCAGTGTTTCCATTTTTAATGAAACTGAGTTTCCCAACGCTTATATGCGTATGAAATTTTCAATCCTATCGTAGACCATTACCTCCAACAGATTTTAATATGTAGTATTCTATGTGATGGAGAATCTGTTTTATTGGATAAATTATAAAGGGGCATATTGATTAATTATTAAACTGCAATACAAATTCTATTACGCCTGTCGCAAAGTAGAAAATCGATTTTACTTTGTAACTTTCATCTACGTAAATACTTGGAAATTTATAGAAATATACGTATTAATAACGTATCAAATACACTGTTCTGCCTTTTAATGTATCAACTATTATGAACAATATTTATTGCAAAAAGCAGTATTATTAACAAGCCATCCAACTCTACCCAAATGTGCATTAATCCCTCCACCCATTAAATAGAATTACGCAAATGTTTTTCAGTAAAACGTTTCATTCGCCCAATACTTTTCGTGAAAGCTATCGCAATGAGCCCATGGAAACTTTCAGAAACGTTGTGGTATACGAAACAACTCGTATATACATAAACAGGTTTCGCATTAACATTCACGACACGGTATATTGAACATCTACCCTAAGATTCTGCGCGTATGCCAGTTCGAAATTATAATAACTTATAACGTTTCATTGTTGGACATTACCTCGAGCAGAAATTTTGCGACTCGTCTGAATTCCAACAGAACGCTCAGAATAATTCAATGGTGGTCGTGATTAGTCAAATTGACCGCCATGAATGCGGAATGGAGAGTGAAAAGAGTGGATCGAGTCGCGGGGACCTGAATGTAACTACGGCAAGTTCGTGGGATTAAGATTATGCGAGAAATTATTCAGAGTAATTAAAATGCAGATGCGTCGCACAAATCATTGAGATTTTTCGGCGCGTTAAGGAGGGTGGTTTTCTTTTCCTCGATCTCAACTTTGTAAGTCTTTTCGTGGAAAAAAGAGGTCTCTCGTGGAACTGGAAACGATTTCTTTCGAAGATACAATGTGCATGTGTCTGCACGAATGAACGGATGAAATATACCATGAATTGGGAATGAGATGTGTGTACATTTGAACCACCGCGTGGCGTTTCTCTTATTCACTTACACGTAAGAGGCTGATAAAATAATTTTGGAAACGTAGTTCATTTCCTATTTCTTTTTTTTTTATTAAAATGCTAATTCAGAAACCTATCACTTTTTTCCTTTAACTATTAATTTGAAAATGTATCCTGCACCATTATTTACAGTATTTGATGCTAATAATAATGGACTTATCTATAATCTGCTAATTATTTCATATATTGAGGAATAACAACAAAACATAGCGTTAAATAAACAATTTTGTTGCTTTAGTGTTGACAATTTTTGGAAACCCATTCGTCTCAAAATGTTACTTATAGACAGTACTGTAAAATATATATTTATTTAATGGTAATTGCAAAAGTAGATCGTGAACAAATTTAGAACATATGAAGAAACGGTCCCCAATAATTATAGTATTCATGCACTATATCTCCCAAATTCTTGTGTAACTTTTAAATCACTAATACAGCACTTTATTTTTACGACATCGACAAAACTTAGCATATTGCATGTATGAAGTTGGTAACGCAAGACAATGATAAAAATTATTGCAGTAATTATTTTCTTTTCGTTGAGTCACGTAAACGGTGCATCATATTATTATCATATTCTTGTAGTATCTGTATAGAAAATTTAGTTTCCGCAGCATTTCTTTGATAAGAGTTCATAATTTCTCCCGTAGATAATACTTCATTGACCTTACTGCCTGACCATTTAGATTTATAGACCAGTTAGTCCTCCAAGGATACGCGTTTAGTGGTTTCCCAACCCTGTGACTTTCTCCCATGGGCATACTGAATTATATACCTAGAATTGGAAATTCAAGAGGACCCATTCATTTAATTAAAGATAATTAGAGAAATCCATGAACGTACAAATGCACCTAATACGAAAAATTTACAAGTTAATATATGTTTACATTTTCTATTCGTTCCTACTACCGTACTTTCATTGTTGAAAGAATTACCTTCCACTCAAGTTTTATTTTATATTAATTGCACATCTCAAAAGTATACCAATGATTGCAGCAATAATTTTCCTTTCAATTTTCATTTATTTTCTTTCTCGTCATCTCATAAATACTTCTTCATACGGTGCAAGTTATCCAAAATAATAGCACCTTTCTTTTACCTCGCATAAGTAATATTGGTAGAGGCCCTGTTAAATTTATTTCTTACATACTCGAACCATTTCCAAGGCTGTATTTCTTTATGACACAGCTGTGATATTCCGAAAAATATCTCCGAAAAAATGGATGATACACGTACGTGTGTCCATACAACGTCAGGGAAAAGCAACGCAAGCCGGAACAATTACAATCACTATCAAACGTAATAACGCACGGTGAATCGGCACTTCATGATTTGAAAGCATTGCTCTCAGTGACACTGCAATGGGCTTACACGTAATGTACATAAAGAAATATTGCAACAGTGACTGTCCAAACAGCCGTCGCATTTTTTTTTACCGAAGGTGTATCTAAAATCGACGTTCCACGCGCTGTAAATAACATTAATGTCACCAAACGTCAGACCTCTGTCGATTTAAATGGAAACAAAAGCAGCAATCACTTCTGCGCGTGTATTATTAAAAATCGCAAATGGGTGCGCTCTCGGTAGGGCTTTGTAAACCAATTATGATTTCAGATTTAATCTGATCGGGGCCGGGCGGGCGCGCTTGTTTTATTTAACGGTGCCGGGTTGCCGTACCTTTTAAACAGGAATCCGAGAATGATGCGTCGTGAAAGCCAGAAGGCAGGAATTCTACGTGCGCCAATGCAATTAGCACGTTAATGGAATTACCCTAAATGGAGATTAAAAATTAAAACGGTTGAGCCCTGTCCAGCATTGCCAATTGTCACGAGAGCACGCGTAAAGATGGGCTAACGAAAAAACGAACGCAACATTCTGCTGCAAATCATCGAAAATCGGTGCACGGGCGTCGATGATTTTCGTTTAATTGATTAATTCAATAATGGTTTGTTTCTGTACGGTGTATGACGTTTTAATGGAATTCGCCGTCAAGCCGCGCCGATGATAAATGCATCTCCATTTGCGAAGATAAATATATAGGACTTTTATTCCCATGAATATTTATACAATTTCCATTTTTTCCTTTCCAGTCCCGCTGGAAAGGAGCGCGCCGGTTTATTGACTTTTGACGAAAATCATAGAGGGTAGAATCCAATTTCCGGTAGGTAGATATACGATACAGAAATTAAAAAATAGTTACAATATTGGAAAAGAGTGATGCTTCGTATAACTTTACACTTATAGATATAAATGAATCAGGGGGATGTAGATAATATATACACTAATAGTAAATATTTTCGTTTACTTAAAAGTACTCTTAAATGATGAAAAAAAGGAAGTTTTATTTGGACCGCAGTAATCGTTGAAAAATTTAAAGCGAATCAAAACGTTTGAAGCTTTCAAACATTTATTGTAAGCCAGAAATGACAGGATATGCATTTAATGGGACCAGATTATTTTCTCACTAATCCACCAAATAATTACCATTTATATAAACACTCCAGCAACACGAATTCCTACCGTATATTAAAACGTACAGGCAAATGGACGAAGCTGAAAGACGACAGGGAAGCGGGTCGAAAATATAACCGGTACTCCAGCAGCGATCTAACGAATTGATAGTTAATTACCGGGAAACAGGGGTAGCTCGGATAACGGATGGGACAGGATGTCGGTGTAATTCACAGGGAACGGATTTTCGTGTTCCTTTATACGAGACGTAACGCGAGGCGAGCGACATCGGGGTCTACACCCTCCTCGAATCTTTAACCTGCCGGAACTGAATATTTAACCTGTCTCGGCGAGAGCACGCCAAGGGATGAGATAGGGATAAACCGGACAGGGACGCCTTATCCAGCCAGATAGATTCGCGTTCGATTTAAACGACCTGTCGATTCGTGTCTAGTAGAGTTCCAATCAGTCCTTGATGGTGGATCCTGATGGATCTCTGGAGACCACCGAGATTATTTTTCTAAACAAACCCCGATGGAGTGTAAATGAGGATGTTGTAGAGTGGATTAATACGTATTAGTGGCTGTATTCGTTGAGTGACGATGGTCCTGACATAGGGATTTATTTATAACACGCTGGTTTCTGCTTTGCCATTCTATTTTAATTGCACGTATGTCTGAACGCTGTTGAGAGATTAACGTGTCCTCGGGTTTACGTTCTACGAAGACACATAATTATAGAAATTATGATTTAGTTGGAGATAACTTCTTTCGTGAGTATGAAATCGAAAGTAGTATAGTTGCGCAATATAATTGTTTATTAATTTCGGCAGAATTGAAATAAAAAAGCAGTCGTAATTTCAGTTACACTTATTAAATCCTTTTTCTATTAATTGATGTCTGTACACGTTTTGGGCAAGGCATTTTATTACACGATTCATTTGATTACACGAATAAATTTGCATGACGGTGAGTTTTGAAAATCTTGGACGATACAACAAATTATATGTTACGTAGTGAGTGTCTGCTTTTATCTTCTTCTAGTGCGAATTTCAAATTATTATCATCCTCGAAGTTACACCAAACGAAGTACTTTGTCTAAAGGATACTTTAACCCTCTTATATTTTCGCAAAGTAGCTCTTAAGTAAAATTAGTACGAAAAATCGATCACACGGGACGAAGTTTCTTATTTCAAAAAAAATTGATGAAAGGATCTGCTTGAGATCAAGAACACATTTATATGTACAAAGTCCCTTACACTGCGTCACAAGTCAAACTAAAATTTTTGAATATTTCCTGGAACACCCGCAATTTCATCCTGTCATAATATTAAACTACACAGCCAGAGGTAGAACTCTCTTCCAGTTATATTTAATTCCTCGTTTTCATCCTCTGTAATATTCATTCCGTCGAAAAGAGAATCTACGTCTCTGTTAAAATTTGTTTAAAAGATACTTGTTAACATTGATTCTTAATAAGCACGTAACTTCTTATGTGAATGTGTAAAGCAATTAATTTAATAAATTGTTTAGTAGCATCATTCATTAATAGTATCTAAAGTGACACAACTATGGTACTGATTTATATATTTTTTTACACCTTTCTCCTCAGATACTATACACTTCTTAGCTATATTCCTTGTTGCTCATCCTTCACCATCGCAATCCATTGCGGCTTTAGCAAAAGCAATTAATTATTCTTTAATTCTTAAGATGGATAGATGGTCCACATGCTCTTTATTGGGCGAAGGCCTTTTTGTTACGTATAAACAAAGATCTATAAACGTAATGGATCGTGTAGAGAAACAAAGTACAAACTATAACAAGATTAACTGCAGAAAACTAGAAACTTACATTATATTTATGGTATTGACGTTGGCTAAATAGTTTCTACTATTTTGTTTCTGTAACATACAGTACTGTTCTATGGAAATAGTTTATACTTTTAACTAAATTTAAAGCTAAAATAATTCTGCATCATCGTAGGACTGATATTTAATATATTTAAGACTGTCTACTTACAAATAATGATTGAGCTTTTGTTAATTTGAATAACACACAAAGCATTCGTAGAGCAATCTACTCGATCCTTAATCTAAGCAATCTACTCAAGCTTGAATCCAATAACTTTTTTTTCAATTACTTTCATTAATTAATTAATGAATGCTTTCGTGATAAATCTTAAAATTTCAATGTTCCTTCCAAATATACTTCAGTATGAAAATGAATAACTTTTTGAATTATATTAATTAAAAGTGTTAAGTTTGAACAGGTGAAGCACTAACAATAAGTTACTTCGTGAATTTCGTTGAAAGTGTTACGTTCACGAGGTCCTCGATACAAATTTTCACGTGACAGTATTATTCGTTATCCTTAGTAGCATCATCGTAGTTCAAGCTTCCTTTTTCCCTCTATCAAGGTCAGCTTAAATGCGCGTCATATTTCAGATGCACAGGAATAATACTATTGTCACTGCTGCCAGCTGTTACTAAATGACGCTATAAAGTAACTTTATTCCAGCTGTCGCGCTCATATTATCCGCTAAATGCCCTACAGTTCACTTTGCACCGAATTCAGACGTGAAAATATGTAGTTAATCCTTTAAATTGCACGAAGTACGTTCGAACAAAGTTGTTGTTCCCTCCAAGCGATTTCTAATCATCGGTTAATGTCTCCTGGAATGGGTGCAATACTTCGAAATAAATATATGTATATAAAAAAGTAATACATTAGGAAATTTTGCATACCTAACTTACAGTTAGAGTCGAACACTATACTTATGTGTATTACTCATTTTTAGTTATAAAATCTATTATAGAAAGAATTTAATTCTCCTCATCAATTTCCAAACTTCACAAGAAAAAATTACTTGTCTTCTATTAGATATCGTATTCACTGAAAATATAAAAGTGAAGATAAATTAAACTCAGGAATAATCAGTGATCTAAATTTTTAAAGATTTATGTTCTACAAGCTACGCCTAAAACCGGAAGATTTTTTAATCTCAACATAAAACGTCGCATTTGAATGTTTTTCCCAAATAGATGCAAACGAAACGCCTGATTATGTCCATAGCAGTGACTTATGTGCCTGTATCATAATTGATTTTGTTCGCATCAGTGGATAAGCTTGATGGTTGTAGCCTGTGCACGATAACAGTTACTAGGTCGAATCACGTAATTATCTATGTATTAAATCGAGTAGCTTATTGATTCCGTTTGGCAATGATTGGCTTGACTGATTAGCAGTAATTATTAATGACGGTAAACGTAGCCCTCGGCTGAGCGCCGAATTCGATTTCGCCCGACCATGCAATAGATATTAAGCATTCTGTGTTCGACTGCTAATTAAATTGAGCAAAGTGTTCGAATCAGCAGTTCATTAAGATCTTGTGAGCGAAAATGTGAATTTTGCCGTTGCTGATATATTTATTGCGATAGATAAACACTCCAGGTAAAGCAATGATTTTGTCATTAATTATTAACAGGTTTCTTATACAAGGAAATTAAGTTGAACAACAGCGGTGTACTTAACAAGTCTGTAAAACTTCATAAACTTTAATTTGTATATTATTACTTTAAGATTTAGAATTGCCCTACTCAAATATGTCACTATACGGCGGTAAGTTTTTGTTTTCGCCTTTTCATTAATTCTGATTCATCAATTTTATTATTACGATTTCGAAAGTGGATTATCAATTATTTCTAACATTTTTATTAAAGTTGCGATTTAATAGATTTAATAGTTGCGATTTAAGAAATTTGTTGTTAGTTATCTTAAATCAATTTCTTTCTGGATTCTTCTTCATTCAATACAGTAAGTAGTAATTTCGCAATTTGGCAGACACCGAATGCAGTCATAACCACATTCATCATACCTCTGTATTACAAATGATGATAAATCGCAAGAACAATGAACAGTGCATTCTTCAAATTTTAAGTATATTTTATTTTTCATAGAGTATTGTATAGGTGTATCAGCAATAGGTAAAATATAATTTAGTATTAACGTAGTACACCAATATATATTTTTATACTTATTTCTATTAATTTATTGCAGGTTTAGACTTAAAGTATAGGAACTAATTTTCATAGAACACCTAAAAGTTATTGTAATATCTTTCAACCTTATGTTCAGAAATACATAGTCATATTTACATGCTACAGTAGAAACATTTGTGTAACCTAATTAAACGCTTCATACATCTCAACACTAGTTTGATCAGTACGTTTGGAAATTAAATTATTACATAAATAATTCCTCAATATTTTTAATAAATATCTGTAACATATTCATGCATTATCAGGCACATATATGAACGATATCAACTAAATATTGAAATAAATGTGAATGGACATTGCATTGATATATTTTAATTAAGTTTTGCAGAACTATTAGTACACCAAGGCAGACAAATATTAACTACACATCAATAAATAATAAACATGAACAGATCGAGGCTCGTAGATCCACTCATTCAAATCATTTCATATACCACATTGTTACCATAGTTATTCTTTATTATATTTCTCAAATTCTATTTCCTTTAGAATCTCATGTCATTGTACCGTTCCATTCGATTCAATAATTATTTAGAAACACAACGGTATTGATGTCAATGAGTATTCTTAGTATATCTATCACTTATTGCAACAAGTGTATGCATCTCAACTTCATTAATCAAATTCGTCGCGCAAATCAATATTAACTTGCAACTTTATTTCTTTCGCCATAAAAATAATAAAGATACAAGTCACTCGAACTTCCACATAAAAACATAATTTCACAGTAACTTACACACAAAGCGATAAGCCGTAAAAATACATCCATTAAGCATCCTCCGATATCCCAAATCAATATTAACTTGCAACTTTATTTCTTTCGCCATAAAAATAATAAAGATACAAGTCACTCGAACTTCCACATAAAAACATAATTTCACAGTAACTTACACACAAAGCGATAAGCCGTAAAAATACATCCATTAAGCATCCTCCGATATTCCACGGCTACCAAGAATCTGTCACAAACGCTCGACGTTTCTACTCCCACCAAAAATCTCTCTTAACAAAGAGCCAGTATCTTCCTCATTATCTCCTACGTGCTTTGCCCGTCGCCAGCCGTGAGCGTGTATTTTTCTGTAACCGGCACGGCAAACAGAAGACGAGCTGGACGACCCTCCCTAAAGGAGGAAGTGGTCGGGAAAGGAGAATCCAAAAACGGGTAGACGTACGTACGTACGTATATAGGAGTTGCGTCGATAACCGAGCACAGTTGAAAAAAGAGCGGGAGATCCTTTATATTCCTTTGGCGGGGCCGTGCGTCCCATCTAAATGAAGTGTTGAAGAGCTCTGCCAACACGAATGCGCGCGGGCAGGAGTAACACGCGCTTTGAATCGCGAGACTACAAAGGGCCGCCGCCGGGCTAATTTGTCTGAATGAGCGAACGATGGACTATGGGGGTACCACGGGGTTGGACCTAATTCTGGATAAACACCCTTTCATTATTTCCGGGCTGGAACGAGCCACTGCCAACAGCGATGTCGCCCTTTTCGTGAATTTGTCCTCTGTTCTCGGCGCGTTGTCTTGCAAGACTGCGGGGCTGGCTTGCGTTTGTCTCCGTACTCTTGCTCGAGGATTGTCTTCCCGCGTTCAGAGGAACCACCGGCTCTCCTTAATCGTCCCCCTCGGCCTCGTCTTTTTGTCCTTGCTTAATTGATTCGTCCCGGAACAATTTTGCGAGCTTCGATCCCCCGCCCGGCTGAGATTGTTCACGATGAATGGAAGAGGAGCGTGAATGTGATTATTATTGGACGGGGTTATCGGGGGGAATCGATGGGAAACGGGGGATCATTTGTGTCGGCCGCTCTTCGCGACGATTGAGTTATTGAGTCGTGGAGGATTATCGATACGTTAGTATAGATGCTTTCCTTCGTTGTGTTAATTTAGGGGTTTCGTGTGTCGCGAAATAATTGTGCAGGAAGTAGTTCAGTTGCATCAATGGGTGTTTAAAGTGTTCTTTTCAATTAATTAATATTTCTCAACGCGAAGCTACTGTTTCTTTGGCGAAATAAATATTCTATTTTTTCGCGATTACTGGATAGTGCGATTACTGACTTAGCTTTGTACATTTGATGGAATCGTGAAAGTCAAATGAAAAATGTGTTTCTATTGAAATATGTTTGTAAGCGTCGAATAGACATGTTGCCAGCTTCGTGCATGCGTGTATATATGCACAAAGTCTAAAATTTATATTATACAAATAAATTTTCCATTTATATTGCAGTACTTTTTTATACTACACTACCAATGTCAGACTTTGTACACATGTAAATATGAATAATATAATATTTGTCAATTGTTTACTGTTCACTGATTCAATTAGATTAATAGTACGACATTCACTTCTCTTTAAGTAAAGATAATTCACTGTTTTGGAAGGAGTTCCAAATATAATACGCAATAAGAATATTAACTAACATAAGTTTGAAACTGATTGCAGGATGGGCTAGGACTTTCGAGCAACAGAAGTTTCGCTAGCTGTAACGAAGAACGAATTAATCGTCAATCTCTGAGCGTGACAAAGTTTCACTGGTCTAACTCACCGTACGCAGAGACGGATGTGACGCTTGGCCTATGTATACCGTCGGACTCACGATGTGTACGTCAACTGATTTAATTAACATGGATCGCAGCATGGAGACCGTACGCGTTTAATGATGAGAACGGCTTGCGGCTCAACCTGTGCTTCCTGTTGCGCTGTCTCTAATAAACAACAGCAACCCGTGAACTAAAATCCGAGTGTACTACTCGTGTGTCCGTGTTATTAAGTCGGCAGGAAATACATGGCCAATCAGAATTTACGCGCTCGAATTCTTGCACGCTATGTACAAAGGGATATCCGCTGAATTCCACGCAATTTCTAAACAGGAACATGTGACGTTATTTATATTTATATAAAAAATACAGGCGATCTGAAGTTAATAATTATCTTAACCGTGTATACAACCACGTAATTTCCAAGCCACGCAACCAAAATTTATATCCTGTAAATCTTATCTCACCCTTTAAAATAAATTTTAAAGATTTTGTATTTCAAATAATCTGTTCATTGTATCCTATTGCCCATTATTATTGCAGCGGGGCAAGCTTTTTTCTTATATTAAGCTATTGAAAATTGTCCCAAGCGCGAAAATAATTTAGCGTATACATAGCAACATTACAGTTTCAAGTGGCAAAAATCCTTGGCATGTAAAAAAACGAGGAATAAATAAACAAATACACGCGTACCTCACCTAATAATAATATAGAACCAATAAAAGTCGCGATGCAAACAGCTTCCTACGAGACGCAAATGAAATCACCGTATTTCAAACACAGCCGTACAAGTAAACGGCAATCCGTTCGCGCCGTCTGATCAAAAAATGTAAACATTCCTTGGAAATCTCACTGACACCATTTAAACACCCTTTGATCGACCAATCTATAACGGCGAGGATAAAATCGTGAACAGCGCCGAGTAGCGATCGATACTCTGTGATCGCAATGCGCCGAGCAAACAAGCCGGGAGCGAGCGGCAGCGCAAATTGAAACGGGGGGCGAGGACGGGGAGCGTAAAATCGTAGAAGAAATTCGAGCAAGACGGCGAAAAAATTAAGGGTAACATCGTAGGGAAGAGGAGAGGGTACGATTGGGCGACGGTAAACGCATGTCGAAACAAGCGAGCGTAAAAAACGGGATGCAATTGGCGTTGGCTTAGAGTAAGTCCTCCTGCAGGCCAAACTCTCTCTGCCTCTCTTGCCCTCTCCACCCCTTCTCTCACTCCCTCACCCCTTTCCTTCTCTCCAACCTCACAGCCCGACGGCGCGCGAGGGTGCCGCGAGGCTGGGCTGTAGCCCTCTTTGCGGCCCACCCTCCCTAATCGATCAATTGAGAATCGTTCGAACGACAATCGATTCCGAATCAATTGGAGCCACAGTGTAAAACTAACTGGATACGTATTTCTCCGGTGGCCACCCCGGCCCACAGTCAACTTCTTCCCCCGCGGTTCCTTCCATTTCTCCGACATCCCACCACTTTCTTCCCCTATTCCCTCCCCGCCGACCGTGAAACGAAACGAAACTCGAGCACCCTCTCTCTAAATCCTCCCCCTCTCCCACGTTCACCCTCGATCCACCAGCGTCGAAGCTTCTGCTCCGTCGCTCATCATCCCCTCCTATGCAGCAAACCTTTTCGCGTGATTCTCCGTCTCCCTTTTGTGCTCCTTGTCGAAGCACCGGCCGTTTTCCTGGCCGTAGTCGTGCCTTTTGTTTTCCATTGGGCGAACACAATTTTGGTTACACTTCATTCGATTTTTTTTTTCGTCTCGTTTCCACTAGAGGCCGTTGTGCATCGGCCATCTGTACTCTCTTTCACGCGTTGATGCACGGCTCTGTTTCGTTTCCAACTTGTCCTGATCTAACGCTTTCATTCATCGTGGTCTCCTCCGGTTTGTCTCCCTCTCTGTGTATCATCCACTTTTGTCGTTGTCACAGACTGTTCACGTGTTCTGTCTCTCCTCTGTTTTCCCCTTCGTTTTCCTGCCTTTTCCTGTGTTCCCTTTGAGCGGCGCTTTGACTGTGGCTGAGTGAACGACTGGGTTACTGCTTTTTATATGTAAGAGACGTACGTCTGACTAGTACCGTCGTCGACTACTTAGCACCCGCGGCTGGAATATTGAGTGAATTCGGTTGCAGGAGAAATTCGAAGCGTTTTTAGATATGATTGTAGAAGAAATAGCTTGTCATGTAGTGTATGCAGAAATATATGGCTGTGCTGATTTTTGTAACATATTTGGGTTTTTATGCAGGGGAAAAATAGGCTGACAAGGGATATATTTATAAGACTATCTCTCTCTCTGTGATCGTAATCTTTCCATGAACCTTTTCCTGTCTACATTATTATATTTATAATGAAATGCTTTAGGAATATGTTACTTCGATTAACTGTAAAATAAAGAATAATTAAGTATTAGTTACGTAAGTATTTCTTTGTCCAGGCATACATGAATGTTCACTTACATTTCGCTTATTATAGATAGACGGAAGTGTCATACTTCTTGTTATTCTACTTTTAGCGTTGAAATCTCATCAGGAATTAATATTCTGCACGCGGTTCTTCCAAATCTCCATTTTTCCCCACTGCTTTTTTGCAGTTTTTCTTTTCTTCGCCTTTATACATTAAAACTCTTTATTTATTTTGATTTCGCTTTTCCTTTTAATTCCCTATTCCACCTCTCTTCTGTCTCCCTCAAAATATATTTCCTTTTTTCTTAGTACTGCTCCCCTTCCTTCCAGGCTCGCGTTTACCCCTTTCCCCTATCAGTCCCCGCTGCAATATTTTCCTTCTCTCTCCCTCCGCTGAGCAACCATAGAATTTGCTCGTCGAGCCGCGAAGCACCTGATAATTTAAATCGAACGAATCGAGGTGTATGTAATCCTCGGTGCCACGAACTAAACGGTCACTTGGCAATGCCTGGCAATCTGCGAAGTTCGCGAAAACGTAACTATTACCTTCGTGGAAGATCGTCTGTTATTTACATAATAGATTTCCATTCACGCCGCATCGCTACATCTTAATGAAAAGCGAAGAATTATATTTTAGTTTGCATCGAAATAAGAAAATGATTATTTAGTTTGAATATGGTTTGGAATGGGGAAGGATGATCATAATTGAATACACTACTATATTTCTTGTTACCTGTTTTACAAACATATGCGATACAATTACACGCGAGTAATATACCCAATTTTATCACTTAGAGTGCAAGTAAAATTTATTAAAATTGAGGAAAATGGATGACTGTTTTAGTTTTATAATTAAATAATAATAAAACTTATCATTGACGAACATTGGATTGATACATATACAGCAACAACGCAATATTAATAACAGGTTCAAGCTAGTTAAGGGTGTCCCAATTTCTTGGCTGTAAACTTTATCAAAAATATTGTGAAACCTTGTATACAACTCAGGAAGTATAAGAAGATTGACAATTATGTATTAACAATAAATCAATATCATGCAAAATATTGTAATAAAAGTCTATGCTCGTTTGAATGATGGCTATTATATGCCATTACTAATAAAAATGCAGACACAGCACATCCAAAATTTTTTATATTTACAACACTCGATCTGAATCATTAAAGTAAATTCTGGTAAATTAAAATACACCCTCATTACTTTATTCAAGAACGATCATAAACAGTTTTAACGATCCTTCCTTTCTTGTTGAATAATGAAACCTTATCATTATGACAACATTTCTAAATCTTATTACCGATTCGAAATAATTGGCCTTCCAGTTCACTTCATTGAGTCGCAAGGTTATATAAACCTTAAGAAATGCATTGAAGAAAACAGTGCACCTGTAAAGTGAAACCATTACGAAATTAATCGTTCCGCGTGATACAAGTCCGTATCCTCTCCAGAAGTTATGAAAACGGGGAAATTTCTTTCGCAGCAGTTGCCTGTTTCGTTCTCCCGAGAAAAGAAGGATAAGGCACACGACAGGCGAGAAAAGGGGTAACGAGTTGGTAAAAGAATGGTGGAAAGGGGAACTTAATGAAACGCGTCTGACGAATAGACCAACTAATTGTATCTGAGAGGAATTAATAAAAACGTCTGACGGACCGAGCTGCTAGCAGCGGCAAGGGGTGCTTCTCCATCATTTATTTCATTTTTCTCAAACTGCCGGTAGCCCTCTTCTTCTACTCTATAGCACTGATATTCGTCTGTCATTCAGCTTCATAAGTTATCAGCTTCGAAGCGTAATTCTACGCGACTGCGCTCGGGTATTTCGCCCCTTTCAATAGTATGTGTGTGCGCTAAAAAAAAGCAGAAGAGATACTCTTCTGAAGGGGTTATTAATTATGATAGATTTTGTTCCCTCGGACGTTCTGAATGGACGTCGAAAGAACATTATTATGAAAAATGTTATACGTGCCTTTTACTCGATCATGTACGGTTCTATCACCAACCCAGGGAGAGTCATTAGTTATCTGATTCAGAATGGTTTATTATCTTTATAAGCTTTCAGAGGAATTAAATTAATTTCTGATATATTTCCTGCGCGAACAATTGAAGAGTGGAAATAAATAAGGCTGCAAGTGCCAAACTGAAGTATTTTTTAACCAATTTTGTATTTACCAAAATGCTATCAATTAAACAAGTATAACGAAACTGTGACACTACTTTAGATACCTGTCCAATATTTTTGATTTCATATTTCAAAGTCCTGTCAATTAGCAACAAAAATAATTTATAATTTTAAGGATGGTATAAAAGCCTATTATATTGTTTACTTGAAAGGGCTGGAAGTGCTAGTACAGATTTTCTTCTTTGATGGGATAATTGGAGATGATTTATCTATAATATCAAGAAGCTCACTGGAACATTCAGCCAAATTTGGAAAACGCTCGTGTACAATGTATCCTATATCACATACGAAATGCTAAAAAACTAAGATCATTATTCTAACAATTCCCTTCGCCAAATCAATTGTTCTTTCAAAGTGGTACAGCTTTCTTTATTTACACTCTTTAATTATCATACCTATGAGTACAGAATTCTTAATAGGGTAATTATAGTGAACAGTACTCTCTGCTGTACAAACGAGTTCGATTTAATTCACTCTTTTCTGTTTTCGCGCAAACCGATTGATTAAAAGATAAATGTTTGCATTTTTACTAAATGAAGAGGAGAGAGAATTTAATCTTCTCCCTTGGCAAGATCTACATGGGAAAAAATGTTTGAAATCTCGTGTCGAATAATTGAACCATGAAATAATTCATTCATTTTCAGCATCAAAGTGTAACACGAACAATTTCACCGGAGCTGCTTTCCAATTTGCGGTATAATATTTGAGCGTGCTGAAAATTTATCCACCCAGGCTAATTAAGGTCTCTTGAATTTCCAAAAGCAGCTAATTTCACACATTTGCGACGATTCACGTTCCCGCAGCAGCATTCTGCTGTCGCCGCGCCACGACATCGCAACGTATGGGTTGGTATATCACGCAGCTACCTTAGCAGCAGATGCAGAATTCACCTTCGCCGCAGCTAGTTCGTCTTTAACAGTGCCCCGAGGTATCTACAATCCGTCTGTCACGTCGGCGTGCAGTTTTCGTCGGGGCAACGGGCTTTTTGTGCACTTTCAACTCGGCCACACTAAATTTCTGGCCGAGCGGAGTCCAAGTTGCGGCGGGCGGCAGACCAAAAATAATGGCCACCACGGCTAAAACCAAAAATAATCGGGCGCCGCCTGCTGTTCCCTCACTAAATCACCCTTCTCAACTGGTAGCCGGTGACCAGTTTCCGTCTCTCCTCCTGTTTCCATCCTCTAACCCATATGTCCACCCCCTCCTACGAAGCATCGCGTCACGTTTGCCCTCAGCCTCTGGTGTACGATCATCTCATTATTTCCCTTAATTAGTAGCGATCAGAAGACAGTGCAATTGATTATTCACAGAGCACAGCGAGTTTGTGCCAGCGTGTACTGTGGTTCTTTGGAATTTTTCGTGAACTTCCAAGTTTCGCTTGGACAGTTTCGGGACGATGCATGGGGTCGATCCCAAATGTTTCGTCGCTTTCATTTGGAAGAAAATGTGTTAATTGCTTTTAAATGGAACTCTTGCTATACATATAATCTTGTATGAAAGGTTGAATGCGGTCATTTATATCTGTGACGGATTAGAAACTGTAAAGGTGTAACAGTATCGAACGTTACTCGTTATAAGTGTCAAGAATTGTCGATGATGGAACTCCTGAAACGAAATTTCGTAAACTCATATGATGTGCATGTACGCCATCAGACATTCATCCATATAAAATTTTGTCTGCAACCTTGTATGCAATTTCGAGCATAGAGAACATTTTTTCTCTTTGAAGCAACCGGGGTGAAATGGTTTTATACACTCTGATTTCTATGAAAACTACAAAGTCATTTAAAACTCTCATACAAACGTACTCGTAACTTTTCCATCGATATTCTCCATTCTTGATATTCATAAACCCCATAGTAATCCAATTACTTTTTCTAGAACCCTCAACTCAAACGAAATCCTCGCACAATGATCATAATCTACCCAGTACGATGCATTTACAGTTAAAATTAATTGCGCCTTTGAATCACGAGTAGACGTACTAAAAGAAACAAAAACAACAGAAAACAGTCAGACCACCGTAAAAAAGAAAGTCTCGGGCTAAACGTGAGAAGCTTGATAAGTCGCTGCAAAATCTGACGATGCCAGATTTACTGATATTCACCGTCGCGGTGGCACGACGATAAATTTCACGATTACTCCAAACGATAGCATTACAGGGGAATTCCGCGAGCGATGAACGGTAACAGTCGCTAAATAAAAATGTGCTATAATAACGACAGGCCGCGTGACGACGTAGAACGAGCCAGAAACGTCCGCAATGCTTTGGCAAATGCATCTGTCAGCGAGGGAAAACGGCACGGGAATGGCTTTCCTCCACCTCCTGCTATGCTTCCAACACTCTCCTCCCCGTCATCTACCCTCGAAACCCGTCCAGTTTCCCTCACACCCATCTATTCGCCCCCTTTTACCCCCCAACCCCTTGCTTCGATCGTTCCATCCCGCTCGAATCAGCCTGTTTTATCTCACTTTCTCGGTATCCCGTTCCCTCCGGCAATTACTATAAATCAGAATCGCAGTCAATATTTAATCCTCGTGGAATGGTGTTCGAGCGGAGTATGGGGGGTGGGGGTGGACAAGCGAAGGGGGTACACGGAAAGTGGTGACCACGGGGGTATAGCCGGGAACTGATGCAACAATGCCAGTAATGCGATAAAATATACTACGTGTCGAGCGACGGAGGGAGATCCGGGGAAATGGGTGAAATGTCCACCGTTCGTGCTGCCGGCCATCATTCGTTTCGTTCATGTTTCGTTCGTTCGAATCTCACGGCCATTGTACCGACGGGCCGTTTCCAGATAGGAAAAGGACTAAACGGGATAGGAAGGGTCGGTCGGTATCATTCGCGATTGTGGAAACCAATCGCCCTTTTATTTTCCTCGGAAAGTTGTAATTTTCGCGACGGCGAAACGAACCGACTGTACGATCCGCACGGATGTCTGCACTTTTCCCGTTTTCCTTTTTATGTTGTTGCGTTAACTGCTTTGATTATTGCCGACTCCGACCTTTTTACGCGGTGGAAACGTTGGCTTTTACGTTTGAAGCGAGTTTTGAATCGGTAGTCAATTGACGCAGGAAATTCTTCGCGGTGCTTTCTCATTGTCATTCGTTGCTGGATACGTTAGCTGTTTTTTTTTATCGTTTATTGGAACAGAAGACACTTGCGAAGGACGTGTAAATTTAGTACGAGCTGTTAATGATCAAATAATCTATGATTTTTATATCTAACAGAATAAATGATCAGAAGGAAAAGTTATTGCGAAACTAACAGTTTCTACAGATAATGTTCTTCAATTTGCTACAATTGCCTTGGAACAGAGAAAATAGTCGAATGATTATCCAAGTTACTATGATTACTATGATATTAAACATTTTTTAAGGGGAACTTTCGTTCGATGTAGCATTCACGTTATTACGTTATTCACGTATTTTACAAGGGTTCTTTGATTCTTCAAATCTTCTTTAAAAGGACCTTCTAATCTATAAAAATTCTCTACTATATTTTCAACGTCCATAAATATGTCACATACGAATGAACAATTTATATTTTAAATTCTTTTAAATTTAATTTATTTATTTTAATTGATCGTATTTACTGTGTATTGAATATGATAACTTCTAGAGTTTAATAAACCGCAAGTACCTCCGATAAAAATATGAAGCACGAGTTATTTAATTATTTCGGATTAATTAACCATTTTCTTTCTTGTCTCGTTAATGCCGTTAAATAGTGATTTGATAAAGCACAGTTCGTCTAAAAATAGAGTGAAAGTATACAACTTGTTTGAACCCGTTTTATGGTTATTTTTATACAACTGTTATACTGTTGCTGACAGAAACAATATATGCCGGCTGGCTCGAAAAAATAAAGCAACGTAGAGGGCCATGTTTGCATTTTAATTAAATCGGTGATGTTAGAAAAAAGTTTAACGTCGCCCATTTGCATTCTCCTACTCTTTTCTAGACTTTTTTCTTTCCACCTTCCTTTTTTTCGTTTTATCTGTTTAGAGACAGTTAAGGGAACTCATTTGGGAGGTGGAGAAAAAGAAGGACAAAATCGGTTCACCCGCTATCGATGCCATCCACTGTACGTTTAAAGGCAGATTTTCGGTAATTCCAACTGGAGGATGTTAATCCCCATTCCGAAAGTTCGCTCTATTGGGACAGTCAATTTGGATCTTTCGGTTAAGAAGGGTAAACGAATGCTACACTAATACATTAGTGTGGATTTCAAGGATTTTTAGTAATTGAAGGTATTAATGATTAAAATAGTTAGAACTTTTGTGCACGTACTGTCACAATGGCAAATTGAATTTCAGACATACACTTCATTGTCTTATATTGCCTTATCTGATTTCCGTTTTAATATATTGTATTGCTTTTCCCTACCGTAATTGTCAGACGTACTTACGCCAATATGTACGTATTTAGTGTCAATATTAATCAATGTTATATACATACATCAGTTTAAGCTTCATGTGTAAACTGTGAAATGACCATTATCATGTTTCATGATGCGCAACGTCCATTGTAATAAATATAGCAATATAAATTTTATAACAATGGTATTGATCATCGAAAAAATTGGTATATTGTTTGTGCTTTGGTAACATTTTTTGTCAATAGAAGTTTTGTGTCAATTTTGGGCATTCTTTTAACCAACTAATAATATACGTAACAACACAATATGTTGAATGGTAATATTTTCCAGCATACCGTTTTGGTATCAGTAATAAGTACGTTCATACAGCATTCCCTATTATATGCTCCTTTTCATTAATTTCTCAAATTGATTTCATTACACACATTTTGCATCAATAATTATCCTGCGTATTGGAAAACAGCAAGGTATTTGAAAGCCAGTTAATACTTTATTAATTTATTATGATATCATTGTATGGGAATAATGTTTATAATGATTCAAATAATGATACCTATAAACTTTCATACAATTAATATAAAAGCAATACGAATATACGTGTTCTACGATGCACTTTGTCTCATGCAATCATAGCGATAACTGCAAGAAAAAAAAAGCAACCAGCGTAGGTTGGAAGTAACAAGTGTGTAATCTGCTTCTCTACGGTCGGGGTGCATACGCCATAAAGAATAATGGTCTAACTAGATCAACTTGCACAGGACCTTTTCGATCTCTCCCCGGAACAAGTAGGAGCTAATATTTACAATAGGAAGCGAAGTGGTCGCGTGCTATCGAGTCATAAACGACGGAATTGTAACAACTTCTGTTTTATTAGGGGGCAAGTCCGGCAGCGTACCAATCCCAATGTCATTATTGCGGCAATGGTGGTTCGTGATCTTATTACTGTCATTATTATTGCTATCATAGCTGAATCGTACAATCCGCTACGATCCGAATCGGCCGGTCATCACGCTGAAAGTATTTTAATAACTTGTCTCAAAAAATATGTAGCAAAGCATCCAACAATTTGTACAAATCGATAAAGGGGGCATGATACGCTTCATACATGGTACGTCCAATCACAACGTTTACTTATGAATTAGTTGTCCAATTCGGTATGGATATAACGCCAGTCTGTTGAATATCTCAGCCTCTAAAATTTATAATGTATGATAATTGTAATCTGTATAACTTTCTACCCCCCCCCCCCCGGGAACATTGGAATTCTTACCGATTTTAGAAGTAAACAGCACGTTTATAATTATATTAGTGAATTCAGTGTCCCGGATAATCGGGGCCGCGTATAATCACGACCCAGTTAATCGAAGTTCTACTATGCACACACGTATACGGATTTTCCGTAAAGTTCAATGAACTGTTTCAAACCAGATCAAGTTTATTGTACGATTATTCCTGTGTACATTTAGATATACATTCCATAGGAATCTTTTCACGTCAGAGATAAAATTGGATGATTTCTGTATCCACTTAAGGGGGACAGAAAAATAGAATATACGAATGGAGGAGTAATATCAAACAACACCTCAACCTCTAGAGCAGGCAGGCGCTAAGCAGGCACTTCATCGAAGATAAGTAACAGGTCGACGAACGATTAGCGATTCAAGATTATCTCGAAAGTGGTGCGATTTGATGGAACGCGAGAAGCACACGATCCACGGTGGTGACACACAGTAACCAATAGGAAATGCGAGAGTCTTGCAATGGAGATGAAGTGCCGCAAGGGCAGGGAGTCATTGTGGGCAGAAGAATGGTTTCTCAAGGGTTAGGTCCTCAGGGAAATCAGGAGGCAGTGGGCCTTCGGGATAAACCGAGCAGATCTCGACGGAGGTTCGCCAAAGTAGCTTGTCAATAACTTAAATCTCAATCGTAACTTGCTGCTCCCAACTGATTTCCGTTTCTGCGACTCGTATCTTCTACTTTTCGATATTCATACGCTGACATATCTTCCGCGCGGCAACAGAAAGCATCCGTCCTCTGATTTCTGATCTGCGTCGCTCGCCGTCGAAAAGGTTCCATGTTTCGCAACATAGTTGTTTGTATCGGGTGATTTATTTTGAATGCAAAAATAGCTACCGTCTTTCGGTTGATGAATGATGAAGCTCGATTTTTGTTTAAGAGTTCCACTATTAATATTCCCTTGCTTCACATTTAGAATGCAATAAAACGAATCGTTTGTGAATTATGTAAATAATTCAAAATGTAATGACACGTTGTTTCTTAGTGCTGCGAAACACTCTACGAAGTTCAATTCTAAACACATTGATGTTTCGCGCAAAAACATCAATCCTGTGTCTAAAAGTATTTTCCAAACTGCAAAGGTGTTCTCACAGCAAACAGCCTTACTTATCAACACGTCCGTACTGACATTATAAAATATATCACAATATAATTCTTTATCAAATCATCCCAGCGTTTGAATTAAAAGCACGATTGAAGTACAAACAGAAGCATATCCAACGTTACACTAAGATCCGAAGTCCCGCGATTCATTCACGAAGCGTCTGCGAAAACGAATCGCATAAAAGATTATCCGTCTTGCCTTATTTAAAAGAACGATATGAAAGAAAATGCATTACACTTAACGAAAGCGCAGAAACGAGCAAACGAAAGACACAGAAGAAACTCACGTCTACAACGATTTTAATCAAGACCTCTATTAACGACTAATTCATCACGAGAACCGGTTCGCCGTCTCTGAGAGCGGCACGGTTCGCAGCCGACGCGACGTCTTGGCCAAAGAAGAATATTTCCAGGCGAGAAATCCACGGCAGCAATGCGGAGTAAAACAACTTTCTTCCTAGAATGGGACACGGGGAAGAACGATGAGTTGCATTAACGCTCGAAACTCGCCGGAAACTAGGCGCGATCAATCTGTAGCGCGTGCACAGGGTGCGTCTACGGCGGCGGATACTTTGTTAATTCGATCCCCGGAAAGGCTGAAAATCGAGGAAGACCACGACCGGAACTTTTCAGACGAAGGGACAGCACGCGAACTATCTAGGATGTAGGTAATTTCACGGTGCTGCCTCGCATTAATGCGAGAGTATGTCGGTGGAGGTGTGTCGTCAGTGTCTTAAGTACGTTAAACAGTCGACAGTGTTTTGTCGGGGGAGACGGTGTCGCTACTATGTAATTGTAAGGCGGTTCAGAAATTTCGTCAGTGAAAGAGACTATTTCGGGCAGTATCAATAACCTGGTTGGAGACACTTTTGCGACAAGCAGAAAAAGAAATACTCAAGCTGCATGGTGAAGGCATAATTAAAGCAGAAAGCTTAATAAATGAAATGCAAATTTTCAAAAAATCTTTAGGACTTCTGTTATTTACACAATTGTAATTGATCATCCCATAGGAATGCAGATGAAATATTCCTTTGCGTGTTTTACTAACAATAAGACAATCAAATCTGAGACATATTTAAGACAAATTACTGAAAACTGTTAGCTCTGTACATGCATACATGTATGCCAGTGGTCTGTTACTCTGCCTTTCTTATTATAAATGTACATATGCTCCACTGTAGGCATTCCATGCAACATCGAACAACCTCTATGCATATTACTTTACAATGCAGCGATTTGCCCAAAATTGTTTGACCAATATATCGAACTGCCGTTTAGAAATTCAGGCAAACAACCAACACGGTTGGCCTATTTATCCGCGCGATTGCCAATTCGGCTAACCGATTAGTTGCTCCATCTCGCGATCAAGCTAACCAAAAATTTATTCATCCTGCTACTTAATAATACAACGTCAATACATACGAACATATAAGTTTGCCATTTTTGGTACTTAAAATTGCATTAGATTTATTATGAAAGGTTAATAAACAAAAATATCAGTGGGGAAAGCGTTTAAACTAAATAAATTTTATTAACAATGAAAATGAATAATGGAACAAATGCTGGCACTATAATACAAAGTGAAGGCGATTTTAAATAAATCTGCTCTTGTATATTTTATCATTCTCATCGTTCTTCTATTTATGTGTACTAGCCGTTATTCTTGGAACAGTTTTCCACAAGTCCCCCGTTTTTATTTAGCATAAAAACATTTTTATGCGTCATAAAACACTATGCTGCCGGTATGTCCACGGTCTTCGTTTCTTATCGGACGCATCCATCGCCATAATGTCTCGAAATGGAATTGCCAATCCATCTGTCTGTCATTTAATTTCAGTGTGAGCATTGTACTATCAGTGTGCCGAATAGCAGTCGATGCATCTCGCCCAGCATTCAGTTAATAGATCTGTTACAGTAAGTAATGTGCGTTTCCAGGTTGATGTTTGCATGGTACGCAACGTGGACACAATCACCTTAAGTGGATACGTACACTTGTGTAAATAATATGTGGGTGCTTTCAACATTTACTTACGTATTTGGTGCACATTCTCGTGTATGAATTTGATGAAAGACCAATTGTACAAAAATTGTAATCATAGAAAGGTTAACACTTTTGAAACGTTATATAGATAATGCAAGGAATGTTACCGCGATTTTTATATGAATTTCTTCTTTAAACCCCTTCAGTAACATTATCAAGACAGAAACTCAGTACCTACCGATAAGGAAATTGAATAAATTTGTTATAATAAGTAATGTGAAGTAAGATAGTAACTAATTATTAATTAACTAATGAGCTTTCTATATACTTTTAGATACTTTTACAAATATTAAGATCGCTGAATTCTAAGTTTAAAACATCTTCTTCCTGCACCTTTTTCATAATACTTGGACCTACTTATTCTTTAATAGACAAAATGGAAGGAAATACTACGAAAAAGATTTCACTCGCCAGGAAAACACAATTTTCCCAAAAACAATACACCACCCATTCTTCCAACATAGCGTTCAAACAATTGATACTACTTTATTCTATAATCATTATAAAACAGGCAGTCCCATCGGTTTCGAAGCAGACCACGTGCACAGAGCTATCAGTAGGTCCAATAGGAAACAGTGTTAAACCCTAGGCAATTTATGAATCGTTTAAACCACTTTATCGAACCGAAGGGCAATTCAGATCCCTGCACCGACAACGAGCCTAATTGGAGTGCACAGGATGCGCATTTCACCCTGCGTATACGTACACAGTACTTGCGTATATACCAGCACGCAATAAATCTGTAGACTGTTTTGTATGCAGCTCCGGGGTTGTTTCGTATATCAGCCCATCTCCTTAGCGTCGTAGACAAACGTGCGGAGCCGCGCGTAATTCATGCTATCGCTATCAGTCATCATCGACAATAACGCGGAAACGGCCCGGCAAGTGACGCATCCTATGGAGGGTAACAAGATAACGGTGATGTCACGGAGTCGGTTCCGTGGCATTGTTCCTTCATTGACTTCGCCACGGCGTGGGAGGCAGGGGTGGCGGAGACGATTGATAGACCGTTGACAAACCTGAATGCAAATCGAGAAACAACGCTGCCTACCACCCACCTCGGCCGTATTAATAATCTCCCGCCGGTGGGTCGCTTGCCACGCACGATCGCGTTCGTTGCACCGTTTCTCGGAGCAAGTCCTGAGGAAGTATAATTCGAACTAACGAGCGGCTGAAATACTGTGCTCGCGCGACGCGAGCCCGCCACCTGACAAGGAGAGGTGCACGTAGCGAAAGGGGCAAAGCGAACCGGCGCGAAGCTGGTGGCGACGGTGTGGCCCCAGTGGTATGGGACATGGCTAGGGTATATATATAAGTAAAGTCGGCGTCTGTATCGCGCTTAAACTTGGGGTTAATTCCCCTCGTTACATAGCGAAATGCCGGCGCGCTTTCCTTAGCGATCGCGCCGCTCAGCTGCACGCTTAGGGCCGCATTGCGGAATGGGCACCACTTTGTGCATAGAGAATCCTTTTTATGTATTTGATTGTATGTATTCCTGGCTTCCTTGGCCGTTGAGTGTGTTGGACTGATTGTATTACAGGTGGACCGTGGATACTTATAATAGGGTTAGGGTATGATTTGCGTCTTTGCGTGTTTGGTAAGATTATTACTTTGTAGTGTTTGGTTTTAAATGTTCATATTTACGTTACTCCAAAGTGGGACTTCTTTTTTGCAGATGAATAATTTGTGATCAATATTGTGCCAGCTAATCGTATTGGTAAAGGGCCGTCGATATTCTGGTGACAGTAATTACTATTTAGTATGAACAGATTTATATAAACCACGGTTAGATATTTTCTGAAGGTAGTGTACACGCGGATACCGAAAGATCTTCAAAAGATACTGATAAAACATTAATATAATCATTGATAAATTGGTTAAACTAGTCGGCAGTATCTGTTTATTTCTAATAATGCATGTAAAAGGGCCTTCAGTTTTTCTTCTTTTTAACTCAAGACCTAGTGAATTTTTTGAGTTAGGCATAAAGTAGAGACTGAAATAATGGGAGAACGTTAGTGGCAAACAGAAAACCTATGTTAATTAACTTACACGTACACGTTTCCTTTTGGTAGAATCGTAAAAGAATACGCATTGGTTGCGATCATCCCATTAATAATTTATATATAGATAAACAAACTAAAAGGTGTTTGGAATAATATTTATTTCTTGCTGAACGGTATATTTCTAAAATCCAATTTATATTAATTTTCACAGAACATTTTATATACCTATTTATATTATACCTCTATTTTCTTTCATCGACAGCGAATCATATTTTACAACCACATCCTGAAATAACATTATTCGAATCATGATATTTGCAATCGAAACATCTAGCATGCAATCAGTGCTGCGGCTTGGAGAGCAAATTAAATTCATTTATACTTTGCAAAAGGGTAACCGGAATAAATCAAACATGTCTTTCCTTATTTCCTTAATCAAGCCCCATTATTAATCGAAACTCTTCTCTTTTCGTTCATTAACATTAATTAGTATAGCAGCGATAATGAAAATTTACATATTTGCTCCATACCAAAGCTGCATATTTTAAATACGTATAATGAAATTATTCGAATCATAATTAAATACTACCCATGATAATAAATTACTCAAACAAAGTGAACTCCCCTAGTATTAGACACAAAAGCAAAAAGCAAAACGATATGCTGATAAAAACAGAAACTCAATTGAATCATTTACAGTGTCCGAATACAAAACCTTCCAACCCGAATAAGAAGGCACTCAAAATAATTCCAGTAAACGAAACGGGTTCCGCGTCCCATGCGTCACAAATCAAAATACGAATAGATCAAACAGTGGCACGAGTAGAAAATGGGCGATAGGGGAAGCAACGAGTGAAAGGGGTTGGTCGGGCACATTAGTTGGCGTATCCAAGTTCCAGGCATCCAATCTATTACGACCAGTTCGGCATTAGTAATGTGTCGACGGTAGTGGCGAACTCGGAGATTTCGCTAGGGGTTGTCTGAAAGGGGGTGGATGAAGGTGGCTGCCTGCGAGAGTCGGTGCAGGGTGGTTGCCGCGAAAGGTGGTGCCTAGGCTCCTGAAGGAGATTCGGCGGCCAGGGGCAGACGGGGTGGCTGACAGGGGTTCGATGGGAGAGCTTAAGGAGGGGCAGAGGAATAGGTGAGCACGACATCAAAACTTGCTTCAGCGAATCTAAACTAACCGAGTAACTCTCTCCGGCGTTACGGTCCGCGATATACGTCGCAGTACGATGGTTGAATTGGTGGCTGCTGATGGTGGTAGTACATGAGCTGAGGGGTCTCGGGGCGCGAGTCAGACGGAGATGCGCGGCTAGGGGTGTAGGACAGAGGGAGACGTCTCGACGAGAAAAGTTGTGGGGTGAGGTGTTGACGGAGAAAGGTGGTGGGTCGTATCAGAGGTGCGAAGCAGGTAAATGTGGAATGCACAACTAGGATGGTGGCAAGAAGGAGAGAAGAAAGGAGGCAGATGAGGTGACAGGGGTGGTATAGCAATACGAGCAAGACAGCAATGGAGGAGAATGAGGTAACTCGTGCGTATATCTTGGAGCATGTATAATTCTGACCGCATCCCACCAAACTATGACATATTCCAGCATTAGCTATTCCAGCTGGATCCCCAATACCTTCTCTGAACCTCTGGCTAGAGACCCCTTGAGTACGGCGACCTTCCCTTCTAAACCGTCCCTCTTCTCGCTTTGCCCCCCCCCCCCTCTCCCCCAATCCGTCTTTCTCTTCGAAACCACACTCAACCCCCTCCTAGCCACCGCTGATTCTCCCCGCAACCGACTCGCGACGTGCACCGCGAACACGGCTTGTGACCGTCAACGAGCGAACTTTAACCGTACATAGAATCGGGATACGCTGCTTGGGACGACGGAACGCGCCCCTGCCACGAGTCTGGAAGGTCTCGAAATCCGAGCAAACTTACCCTATCTCGCGTCGACGCGGTTTCTGTCGCGCCATACGGCTTATGACGTGCGGCGAAGGTATTAAGAACCCGTGTAGAAACGATGCGGTTGCACGCTGTCTTGCCGCCGCCTTGTTTGCCAGAGGTATTGGGAAGGAATTGAAACAAACAGGCTGACAGGGGGGTAAAAACGATGCGACTGTTGGGGCCAGTGTTCGCGGGGAAACGATAAAGCAGCTGTAAACTCGATGAGAGATCAAGATAAACGATTGCGGTGGATGAAGAGGCGGTTGTAGAAAGTGAGAGATAAGTCTGGACTTACCTTCTCCAGAGAGACTCTTTGGTCGAGGGCCGTTAAAGCCTCGGTCGTGGCTGCGTGCTTGGCGAACTCCGACCGATACGTAGCGAACGTTTTCTCATTGTTTTTATGTCTCGTATCGGCAAGCTGCTACTGTTTGGTTTTCTCGGTGTAATAATTTGGACGTACTGAATGTTTTTTATTAATCAGGTGAATGTATTTTTTGCCAAGTATTTTAACAGGCAAAAGTATCTCGTATCGGTAAGTTGTTACTGTTTTGTTTTCTCGATGTAATAATTTGGACATATTGAAGGTTTTTCATTAATTAGGTGCAAGTATTTTTGGCAAAGTATATTAATAGGCAAATTGTAGTAAGACGTGAAAATAGGAAAACAATTATTACACTTTTATTGTGTATTAGATTATAAAATTACATTTGCACGTCGATCTAAATATGTTCGTTGCGCATTAGTAAAAACAATTTTACAATTTTATTGTTAAAAATTCGACTCAGACAATAATAAGTAATATAATAGTTGACCATTAAAAGCAAGCTTATTTGACATAAAATGTATGTTTGCCTACATGTATACTCAACTCCAGTTTATAATGGAAGAAACTAGATTATAATCATCCGATCATTGCATTAACTGTTCCAGAACTTACAAGGAAACATGTACTCAATTTTCACTTATTCAAATCTAATGTACCTTTCTCTCTTGCTACTATTTTTATACGAAAATACCGTAGCATACTCTCAATCATAGCTGTTCTTTATAACGAGATTATTCCCATTTTCTTATTTGGTATCCATGCATCAATTGCAAATGAACTTTATCGTATTTGTTTGCAGTGACAAATACCTCGTTCATAGATCATCTTTAATACTGTTACAAAGTAAGCTCTCACCTACGCTTCAATATCCGATTATTCCACAGAAGTGCATTACTGCTATTCATTATAGATCTGCAATGTAAACATTGAGTACTATAGCACAATACTATATACACAGTATTCAAACCGGGTTGAATGGAAATGAAATTTCCCAATGAAGGGAGGTATGAATACTCGAATGCAATTTCGTAAGAGTGGTCTTGTTCACACCGATACTATGTAAATTATTAAGCCGTGAAGCATTAAAATATTACACAATTATTAATTCTCTAGAACCGATACTATACAACAGTTCAATTTAAGTACAATCAAGCAAAATATCTAACAAATGTCACATTACTGTACACAGATCAGTAAAAAAATTCGCTTCAATCGAATCGCAGAATTTTAAATGTACGTGCCAGTTCAAAAGAACTATGCATTTTAAATTGTAACATCCAAGACCATTTTTTAATACCGTGGATGGTATATCGTTTATATTACGCTGGATTAATTTAAAGCAACGCCACAAACCCCCTTTCTTAAGTATCGCGATAACACGTGCCACAATATTCCGTGTCCCAAATATGCAATAAAATTCACGTACGCTCGTATGAACGAGGAACAGGTAACGCCGTCGTTAACGACACACGTCCCTGCGGAACTATTGCGATTTCTTTCAGCGCCCAGCACGACGAAGAAACGAACCGCCCTTTGCCACCACTGATACGGGACAAATGCCTCGAGTTAAATGAACGTCGTAAACCTTATCACGCGGGTTTATTCGCGAGACGCGTACACGTCACGTTCATATAAATATGGACACGCGTATGCAGTTGATGATATGTAACGTTCATCTGCAAACCTTCAACAATACCGCAGGATTGTGTTTATCACGATGCAGTGTAATATAACGCTTTATCGGTTTTGTTGACAACAACGGAAAGGTGGTAAAGAGAGAAGCTGTAAATTTTATTAACACTCACAGCCCCAGATCTATTGTTACAAGGCGCAGATGTATTCCAAGAGAAATATATTCTCTGTGATTACAGGTTTCCTTTATTCACAAAGCAATAAAAACGGTATTCGGTATAAAAAAAGAAGCCCTTCCTCGTTATAAGAAGGAAAAGTGGTATAAGTGGTATAATCAGACGCGTTTGCAAAGTTCCACGAAGCAGTAAACCTGCAAATTTATCGTTCTGTGTAAATGGTGTCTTGGATAATCCTTCAAGAATTATATGTATCAATGAAGATTGCAAATCACACAATAAAATAATAATAAGCTAAACATTATAATTTACCAATAGAATTGTAAACCATTTGCCCGTCATGGAAATTGGGTTTAAATAATGGTAGCAGAAGCATCTCGAAATATTTGGAAGCACAATTTTGAAAGCCACCAAAGAGGCAGATGCCCGGGCAATTTTACTACCCGCCTTTCCCTGCGTCACCAAAATGTTGTAACGTCCAATGCGTTTCGCGAATTCGTTGAAAAGTAAAAAGCATATTAAGCTCGAAGCTACATTTATCGGTGGCGTCGTGCGCAGTCGCGATCCCGTGCCAGGAACCGGCAGTAGCTTTGCGCCAAAAAATACGTAATAATGGAAAAACGCAGCTGGGTGTAAGTTAATTACAAGTAGCTGGTAGCAAGGGCGTTAATTACTTATTGTAACTTTCGTGTTAATTGCTCGTCGGTAATTGCTTTCGGTAATTGGCCGTCCCCTTGCCTCGTTTACCTACGTAATCCCGATCGCCGCAGCGTGTGAACAGTAAAATTTCGAAATAACCAGGAAGAACACCGTTCGACCCTTACGATCTGGTTTGTTCCTTAACTTCGTCCTTCATCGTGCAGACAGACACTGCAAAACAGGGACGCATCGACGAACGACAAGTCGAACGAACGTTTAGAGTCTGGATGTTCAATTTGAGGAGTTAACGCGAGATCGAGAATTATTGCTAACTTTCTTAACGAGCTCCACTCAGTTTTCCATTCCTTTAATCTAATACCAGTACTCTTATTAGTTTACCGGCCGAAGGCGACGTATAAATGTATTCCATCTCCAATGAAAGCTCGATGCTTTGGCACAGCTTAACGAATAAATGAAATACTATTCAATTCGTCAACAGCTTTCGTGATATTTGATTTTTGTAGTAACAGAGCTCGTATGGTTTGAACGCGTTGATCATTGAGACAGGTAAACTTCATTGTTTCAATTTAAATACCTGCGGCTACGATTCTATCGGCGTTTCTTTTCATTGCGAATATTGAAAACGATAAAACATAAATTTAATATTTTTAATTTGTTGGACTTACTAATAATAATTTTTATTTCTGTGAACCTCGATTTTGTTACTAAATTGCAACGTACGTACCAATTTCGTAATGTTTTGAAAGGCAAACACACCTTTCGCCACTGCATAACGAATTGCCATCGTTTTATCATCCGGCCTTAAATAACCTGAAACGCTTCAAAAACTCGGCGTAAACCGGGCAGAATTTTAAATCCGTAGGTACAAATTGGAATACGCGTTTGAATTGTGCCAGACTGGCGAACGTTAAGGATTTTTAATGAACGCTATTTAACGCTGCTTCGTTGAGGCCAGTTTCTACGTGAGAATTACCGGCAACACGTTATTATTTACGAGCATTGCACATTATCCGGAAAATATGTGATATTTGGCGCCGTTCGGTTGTGCCGGCCATTAATCTTGTGGACGAAAATTGGTTTGCATTTTCCAAACACGCCGCCCCCGTTTCTTGTTACCATGACGATCGTTCGATTCAGTTACATCATTTGTGAATAAAAAGAGAATTAAAATTCTTCTCTGTCAATAGAAATTTTGTTTACGTTTAATTATCAAATACATTTATAACGGACAGATGTTAATAACGTAATACACAAATAGATAAATTTGTGTGCTTCATAAATGCATATTCAATGAATGCAGATAATTTGTATGGTTTCAGAGACACATTACCACTTTCATGATATTGCTCGGGTTGGGCTATTAATGACGTATTATTGATATTAAAATGTTCATGATCTAAAATATTTTGGCAGAATACATATTTATTTAAGTATATTCATAATTATTAAGTATAACAGTATGTTTAATGGTATGACATTATTATGGATTTATAGGTGTCTGATTTTCCTGAGAGAAAATACTGGATAAGACTATAAATAATGATTATTTTGCGGAAGCAGATCGTACATGTCTCGTAACTGTCGATCAGTTCGAACAAACGCGTTTCTAAATAACCATTGTACACTGCGTCCCCTTCTACAACTGTGATAAATTAATTCGATTATATCCATGTTAATGTAGCGAATAATATGTTACAAGTTTACAACAATACCGTTGCGGGCTATTAATATAATTGCATCTGATAACTAAAACCGCATGCTTTCAATCCATTAATTACGTAACAAGTTACTGCTTTAGTACAGTATATCCTGATGTGTGATATTCCTTTTTAATCCGCACTTGAAGTACCAATATCGTTTTTTGGTTAAACCTAGCTTAAATTATTCGAAATGAGTTGACACAGCGAGACACTGAGGCAACAAAAATAAAATGGTATATGTAGGAGGCACGTGAAATAAATTGAAGACACAAATACACGTCAATGAAATGCTAAGTAAGACAATTATAAAATACACTATAGCACACAAAAGTTTGTTCATCCGAAAATAGATCGTCAATTGATTATTATGTTTCCAATACTTGGAAACGATTTAAATAATTTACCGTAGGAAAGGAAACTTGTCACCCTGAATTTCCAATGCGGGCAGGTGTACAATAAACATGTTGGTTGCAATAGAATGGCGCAAGTGCAAAATATTTTGACAAAAGTGAGATAATAGTTTAATAAATATAGAGGTCGGGTATGTGATGTCAAAGTTACATGAATGCGCAAGGGATCGACTTTGTAAATTTTCTTTTATTCACTTAAAATTATATAGGTACTAAGGCATTCAGTGTAAAGTGCACAATAATTTTACGTCTTCCTGACTCATAAAACATGAAACATTTACACACTCCTGCTTAAAACAATATTCCCCATCACATTCATAATATATTAATGTATGAAAACACCAGAAAAATATTCTCGAAAAGTTTCAGAAAGCAAAAACGCAAACGTTTCTCAATATCACTAATCGTCTATTCGCGCGTGCAAAAAGAAAAGAAAACAGAAGAATGCATCGACCGTACCAACCAATTTCCGCCGCAACGATTTAACCGAAACCAATTTACATAGTGACTAATCATTCCACCTTCGAGTCCCGACCAATTCACCAGTCACCGGTTATCCCACCTTTTACCCCAAATCAATTTGCCCGCTTCGCCGACTAATTTACCCGACTTTCTCCGCGAACAATTTGTCAAGCACTTACTTAATCGATCGTCCCCGCTCTATTCGCCACCCCCAACCCCCAAACCGCCCCACCGTCCTGGAGAAAAAAAATCACGTAGCAACGGGGGGACAACAGTTCGAATTCGCTGATCGGTTAATCAAAACGTCGACGACTCGAGTCGTCGTCCGGTTCCACGGATCGCGGCCACCGTTTCACGGCGTTCGAAGGGACAGTCCACGGTCACCGGTGGACAATATCGACAGATATTGACAGAGCGTTGCAAGGCGCGATCCAGCTGCCTGCATTTCGGCGACGGCGGCACCGCATTAGCCTGGCTGTTTGTATTTGGACAGAGGGAAGCGCTGGACATTGTAATTAGGCACGACACATCGCGCCCCTGGGACTATGCCGGCATCCTTCTCCACTCCAGCTATCCACCCTCAATCATCCGGCGCTCTGTCCGCGTTTCCCAGCGAGCTACGACCCGTCTGGGTTGTTAGTCCCAGCAGCAAGCTGGTCGTCGGACGATCAAGAGGAAAGGGTGAACGTGCCTCCTACGGGCATTCATCTGACCGAAGGGAGAAGCGGTTAAGGGTAGCCGAGAAAGGGGTAGGCCTCGCCATGCTGGAAGAGCGTGGCATTCTAGGCGCTCAACGTCCTCCTGGAATGCAGCCCCAGTGCGCACGTACTTCATTTCGGCTGATTATGCTAGCTGCTGACCGCTAACCACCGCCTACGCGTCTGACCTGACTAGCCTTTCCTGGCCCGAGTACACTAGCCTGTACTTAACGATAAGGATCGGGATAGTTGTTGCGTCCACTACTTCGATACTGATACCCCGACACGCATGTGGCCAGTGCAGTGGTGTGGCCTGCCGTGTGTACTGGCGTGGCACGGACAATGTGCCGTTGCGTGGATGGTGTGGCAGCGTGCGTTCGGGGACCGTCGAGCTAAATCACTCCCTAATGGATCGACCCGCTAATCTCTGATAGACTGCACGCTATGGTCCCTCCCCATTCTCATCCTCCTGCTTCCATTCGAGCCCTATACGTTTCCTCTCGTGCTAGATTTCCTTGCTCCTCTACGACCCTCCTTCCGCTTTGGATCGGCGGCTAGGCGCGCTTATGGTACCGCTGCTGCTGCTGCTGCGACAGCTGGGATCGAACATGCACGCGTGTGTTGCTCCGTTAATTCTACCCTAACGAGTGCTATCCGTGTCTTTTGTTTGCTGGTTCGGGGTTGCTCCAGACTGATTTACAGTGTTATACAATTTTAATGGGAGGCGGTTTTTTTGCGTGGAAGCAACGGTTGTAAAGAAATCTGCACACTGGTTATTGGGGGCTGGAATAGGTCGACGGGATTCGCGAGTTTGTCGTAATTTCCAGACGAAACTTTGAGCTTCAAATTTTAATCTTAATGTATCTAAATGCGGTACAGTGGAGTGCAGGTATTATAATATTCTGGTAGCTGTGTTTTTAATTCAATAAAGCAGTTACACCGGGCATTTAAATGGAACGTCAAAAGCAGCTTGCGCCGTTATATACCGACAGGTTGCGCCTTTAGTCCTATACTTAAAGGTACAAACTGTTTTCCACGCTACTGTCCGCACAGATGATTCTATTCTTAAATACTGTCACTTTCATTTCAATTATACCTCCGTTAAATCTTTATTATTAAATTACCACCCCCTGTTATACCTACGTAACTGCGACTACCCTTAGGTCTGTACTGCATTGGGCAATTTACCGTCATTTTATTCTCTTTAACTTCGTTTTTTCAATATATCACACTGGGTGTTAATCTAAATTGTGAAAACAGTATTTAAAGCAATCTGATTTAGTGAATATTTTATTTTCCACCTTGTGAAAGTGTTCGGATATTTATTGAACGGCAATGTATATTTATTATACATTGTCACTTTTGGCGTGAAATTGCAAGCTTTTCAGCTCTCGCGCGTCATATCAGGGATAAACAGACGCATCGACTGCGCGGCGAGTTAAAACATTTATAATAGCCTCCGTACAACGATCTCAACAGAATCAGCGTGCAATTAATCGCTGCTCGCATAAATTCTTCAGCGTACGGCGGTGCCGCGCTGAGTCCTTTGCCAGGAATTTAAACTTGCGATCAACAGTTCAACAGCGGCGAAATCACACGAAACGTAGGGAATAAGGGAACTTTAAACCATACGAAATGCATGACACAGGGGAAACGCTTTTAAATATAGACCGGCACGTAGAGGGGGGCCAGGAGAACGGGCGAAACGTTCGAGTTTCATACGGCACAAGCCGCAAGCATTAAAGCAACCTCGGAGGACACGAAATTTTCAGAATAAAATTCCGTCCTGGACTGCGTCACGCGATGCAACATTCCACGGTGGTTCGAGAACAGAGAAGAAAGTTTCGCGCGGCTGGTTTACCGCAGTTAAATACATATATATTTTTTCCCAATTTTTTTACTCCTTGTCCAACCGCCCCTTCCACCGTCCATCCGCCCCCTGTCAGGATAACTACACGCTGCCGTATCTGCGAACAGTCCGCCGTACTCTCGTCATGAAAGGTGTATTACATGTACTCTGGAGAAATACACGCAGCTCGCAGAAGAAAGTTGGCGTGCTCGGGAACGGTAAATTTTCGCCGTGGGGTGATACGGGGGTGGAGGTGGAGGGACTTGCATAAAATTTGACGAACAATCAATTAGCCAGCAGGAAGCTTCGATAATCCGCCCGGTCAATTTGAACGGTGCTTCGAAAATCCTTGAGCTTCCTCTCACGAAACGGAACAGGAACCTGGACGTCGGTGTACACGGGAACGTGGGGTAATCTTTACCAGTATCGGGTATTCAATTTTTAGAAACGCCGCCACGCGATCTCGAAATGAATACATATTCCACGGTGTTTCGCAAATTATTCAGGTAAATATAAATGCCACGCTAATTGGTTTATGAATGGTAATAGAACCATTTGATGGTTATCAATATAAAATGACCATAATTATCGGCATATCACATGTATCACCCGAAATATGCGGTAGGTGAAAAAGAAATGTACACAGCAGTTTCAATTTTATTAGGAATCAATGTTGGTATACACTTTCTGATGTCTGACAAAATACTAGATTGCGCAGTATCTGTACATCTTTCGTAGAAACAGGCGTCCGATTACTCCGCCATTTGTGTTCATTTTTTCTCGCCGACTAAGTAAGAACCGGTGCCGGATAATCTCGAATAATCCCTCCATGCAACTGCCGTCTGAAAAACATTTATCATCCGCGTGAAAGCCACCTTACACCAGCCTCAATCATCGCAGCGGGCACAATCCCCGTGCAGCTTATTCGAAACGTCGAAACCGTAGCAATAATTCACCGCCTTTCCGCGGCGAAAAACTTCGAAGTGCACCTTCAGCGTATACCGTGGGCACATTTTAAACGTTGGCGATAACTCGTTAAAGGTATATCTTCATTCAGAAGGATCGGTACGGAAGTTTTATTGCAACGATGCGACGCGATACGTTAGCAGAGTGTAGATTACGATTTCATCCGCGAGCTTTTGGAACCGTCCTACTTTCCACGTCTCGCACGCTAGGAGAAAGAGTGAAATCGAGGGGGCAAGATGGCCACGGCTGGATGTCCCGATCTGGCCAGGCGATCTTTACTGCCGAAAATCCATTATTTTCCCCATTTGATCGGCCGGCCCGATCTTCCGGGGCGGGCATTTTCGTTTAGCAGTTTTTCTTCCGATTCACGTCGTTTATGACTACCAGCCAGCCGCGGCTTGATCCCCATCCACCATTCTACGCGCTCTGCACCTCGAACTTTCTCGCACCTTCGATAGTCTGCTCCGAGCCGGCGAATCTTGTCGATCTTTCGTTCCTCCCGCTTCGTGTTCTCGACGCTCTTTATCGCGCTGGCGGTGAGGGTGATATTCAATGACATTTTTGACCAAATACAGGTCACCTTATAGTTAACTTTTTAAGAACTGTCTAGTTTGAATATTTTGTTTTAGGTTATGCTATGCTAGTTTTGGTTTCAATAAAAACCTTTACGTTTCCTTGAATATTTTGGTCTTTGTTGTGTTGTAATTTAAAAATACTACAGTTCAAATACAGCAGACTTTATATTCAAGAAAATCTTAATCGAGGTTCATTGAAAAGGAATTGTTTCTTCCAAAGATATCATTTAGTATTAGCACAACAACTGATACTAAACTATGAATATTAAAATTGTCGAAACTTTGTTAGTTAAAATGTATCATTTAAAGCAGCCAACATGGTTAATCAGCAAAGCGGTTAACTCACCAAACAGGTTAATGAACTAAACAGGTCAACCGGTCAAATTGATTAATCAACTGAATTGGTTACCTAATTAAGCACATTGATTAAACCTGAGCAAATGATCGCGGGCATATTTTCTCCGGTGTTATTATACCAGCTTATTGTCATAATATACGAGTATAATAATATGTATGGAAAGTGGCATACCGAAGCTATTAATATTGTTAAAAAGAATTTCAGTAGCAGAATTGTAATTATTATTAAACAATAAGTGTAAAAAAACATAAATATATAATTTATTTGTCTCCAACGTGATTGCAAGTAACTTTGAACAACTTCTAATTTGATATTTTTTCTACGTTAATGCTTCGGACTTTATACTTTTCCTTTCCATGTTTTTTAATTCCCCAGTGAAAATTCACTATAACAAGTAAAAAACTAAATATCGATTGATTTATTCCGTTAACTGATTAAATACATCCTATAAATCTTTCTTCGTGGTAAGTGTTTCCACACATTTGCATAGTCTTCCAAAGACGTTTTTATATTAAATATTTTCTCACAGCCTGAACGCGTTCACGATAACATAAACCTGGGCGCTGTTAAGAGCATCCACGCTGTCCTTAATGCAAACGATAAAACTGTACCAGGTCATCCTCTAAGCTTTTATGTAGCAGCTCCAATGTGTGACATAAACTTAATAAATTCCTAGGCGAAAGCTTATCTAAGTTCCGAAATGCAAAGTCAAAAGGACACTAAGAAAAAGTACAAGCATATACAAGTAATTTAATCAAATTAGCTCGTGTAATGCCATAAAAATGTACAGCGTGTTAATACTGTGGGAACTGTAGAATAACTTTAATGTTTACAATGTTTACAGTTTGAAAGAACGTTTTCGTTTTACACGAATAAAATATACAATATTTAAAGTGCAACTGTCGCAGAAAAATTATTGGTCACTTGTACTTAAACTTATACGAACAATTTTATAGAAAATGTAATACATGCTTCAAATAATGAAATACTATAAGGGATCTAATTATTCCTTTCGTCTTGCTGTCGAATTTGTGTATCTAATTACAATAAATTCCCTTGAAAGCTTATTTATATCGTTGAACAATTGTATAATATAATACACCCCCTGGAGCTTTACACTGTATATAAATTGAACAGAAACGAACACTTATAATACCTCCTATAATAATTTACTCGAACCCTCAACAGTATTGCAATAACCATTTCATGATTCTAATAAACAATATACACCATAATACGTACATATTGCTTAACCTCTCCCCACAGAACCATCTGAAATCCCATTATTCCGCAAATTAAGTACCGAACGAAAAATTGCCACGTAAAGCACAAAGTTTTTCACATTTTAAAATGAACTTTCCCATTTTATTTCAACAGCACAACATTCGCCAGCGCCGATATGAGCCCGCCGAAAATAAAAAAAACAGCACGCTGCGGTTGAAGTCCTGCTTAAAAAAATATTCTCCTGTCCACACATTCGAAGCACACTGAAACCGCGTACTATGGCCCTTCCTAGCGAAACAATGAGTCGGTGTAATTCTTAAAAAAATCGTCAGAATTTGTCGGCGAGCAGAGCGTGAAGGCTGGAAAACGGGTACAGGGGAACGGTCATGTTTGAAAACATTCCGCGTGTCTACAGCGGTGCTTGGTCTCATTCATCGCTGGGGCCCCATGAAAAATCTCTGTGCGACGATATCCAAACGACAATGTATCCGGTGACTGTGCGATACGCCACTGGGGTGTAAAATATTATGAAAATGCGTAATATCTGATGATGGTTAAGCCACGGATATGAGCCTCGAGTCGGTCGGTATTGCCCCTCAGGAAACGGGCTTTTATGGGGTTTTTACAACGCCGTGTTGCTCCGCGGATACCACGGGGCGGTGCATAACCTTCCACCGACTACGGCTTCGTTGCAAAGCCAAAAAGAGAATAATGAAAAACGGCGACGGCACCATTTGAATGCTGCGTGTTATGGACTGCATCTAAAATGGCCCTCTTGTGGGTCTGCCATTGGAACCGCCGCATTGAAGTATGTATTCAAAATAGGCGTGCACTATCGACGGGAAGTGGGTACCCTTGCAAAAATACGTACACGTATATATACATGTGCAGTTACTTTCCTTTTCACCGGGTTATCCTATGAATTGTAGTTGTTTTCTGTGATCGAATTGCTGGCGTTTCTCATTGTTACCCGCAGACGAGAATGAAAAGTGGGCCTGGAATTTTTGTTTCGGAGCATAGTATGACAGTTACTGTCTTTCTTACTTTTTAATTTTCAAATGTACCGTCTGAATTTTTGTTAGAGTGTTTATTTTTAATGTAGAGATAGAGTAGCACTTAGCTATAATAATGTGGGTTGTTTTATTGTTTTGCCTTTTATTTTAAAAGTATCGAGATGAGTGAGATACATAGTGAAGGAAAAAAATTGTTAAGCATATAATTCTATGACAGGTTTAGAATGTTTAATAGTACTACGTGGATGCGAAGATAATTTATTTGTAATTAAGTGCCGCTATGACGCCTGAAGTGTCGATTACTGCAGCAACGTTTGGAACCTAGCTTTTAACATTCAGTAGTTTTACTGGCTGGCTGTCAAAACATTTTAACATTCTACTGTTTATCTGTACACTCCGTTGTCAAGATTGATTGCTTACAGCTTTTATCACTGTAACTGTATGATTGATGGAAAAGCAACCTCTCCATTTTATATCCGTAATCTGAAGGGCATTCTGTTTTAAATGTGTCAACTTGTTACGTTTGATAGTCAAACAGTGTAGTGCTGCAGAAAACACCATATCTGATCCATAAATAATGACAGGTCTGGCGTGGTAAATCTATTGATTAAGCTTGATGGTAAACGTTTCACACATTGTTGTGCCTACCAAAACGAAAAGCTTCTGTACTGAAATTTCAGTTCGTATATTCGTAAATATTATCTGACCTGAAAATTACATATCTGCTCAAATTTGTTTTCATTGTACGTATTAAACATATGTAGTAGCGAAATAGATTAACTTAATCGACAATACATCTGTATAAGACTATGTAGTTTAACTATCTCTATATACTGTTTATGCAACATTAATAGACATAATGATAAGTTAACTTAGATTTTATATAAACAATTTAAAACTGCACTGCCTTATAAATCACATTTAGTCATATTTCAGGAATAACTGTGAGCGATGAGTAGTCATCAGATTTCTCGTCGAACTTTATTCGAATGTACTATTGCAATAAAGCTCGATTCATACACCACTTACGCTTATTTGTAACACGAAACACGCAATATGAATAGATTTATGCACAGCGGAATATATGTCTCCTCATTCAACTTCATCCATTCATAAATAATTCACATAGTCCCAATAGCAAATATATAACTTCACAGTTATAATTACAAATAAAAAAATAAACATAAACATGAACTGCAGGAATGGGAAATTAATCACAAAATTTACTACTAGTCATAATACCACAATTATTTCTACGTACAGGCAATAATAAGAATATTTGCAATCATTTGATACAAAGAATATATTACAAGGCAAAAATAAAAGTACATATAATTATAAATTATTACACACTGCACTTATACCAAAATATTCCAACCCCTCTTCCCCTCCCCCAAACCTACTGTGCACCTTATAAAGACCATTAATTCGCATCTTCCGTTTCATTATTCAAATATGGATTTCACGCTGCTTGTATTACCTCAGCCCTTAAATCGGCTTTACCAAAGAGCCCCGATCACCTACGCGGTTGTGTACATATATAGCTGTTTGTATATCTTGGCAAAGTAAAGGAGACGCAGAAGGCCGCTTCGTAGTCGCTTCAGGGCCGCCGATATCGATAAAAGTGTCGTCGCTTTTTCCACCCTCGACCACCCTCTTTCTCGTCTCTCGATCCTCGCTACATCCACCCCCTCGCTGGTCTCCGCAACATCATTCCTGCACCCCGACCCCCGCCGGATCCTCGAAATCTAAATGATTCGGTTATTTCTGGAAGGTTGCTGGAGGCGGTTCTCTTCCAGCGGCCTCGTTGCAAAGTGATTTCCCTCGTACCCGTAATCTCGAATTCGATCGATCGTTCGGTCGCTCGCGCGAATCAACTGGGCGACGACGTAGAGCTGGCTCACGGGAGGATTCTAATATGTATCTGTACGGGATAAGCAAACAACGGTAAAAATTGAAGGTAGAGAAGATATAGAGCTTTATCGTGGTCAGATAATACGTGGATTCAATTTGCGCGCTGTGCTCAAGCAACCTTATTCGTGATTCATTCTAGAGAGAGATCTTGCTTCGCGTAAGTTCTTAAACAGATTGGTGTATTTTTTCGGCCAAAGCGTTAAATTGCAATTAATTATAATACATTATAACGTTTAAGCAAATGCATATTTGTATAGGAGTTAGATAATGGAAAGGGACAGGGTCAGAAATATATTCTGCGATTAAAGGATTCTAGAAGTACACTTTTCTAAATACGAATGCCTTGGATATTTATGTTGACGTATGCGATATATTGTTTCATTTACATTTACATGCACATACATATTTCGTGCTCATGTGAGGAAACTATGTCGTCAACATTTTTCCATATTAGGACTATTCACGAGGTTTATCCAGCTATGACTAAAGTCCCAATTTTTTTCAGCAGTGCTTTTGGCAGGAAGGGTGCGATATCTTACGGGCACGAAGAACGGGCCAGGTATCTGGGAAGAGGAACAAAATAAATAAAGAGAAACAAGAAGAATACCGAGGACGTGGGCAGAGCACATAGGCGGTCAGTTTCTGGTGTCTGGTACCAACGTGAATGCCAACATAGGCCTGAATAAGAGGGTGGATTTCAGAGGCTTTAATATGAATAGGTACACTACGTTTGCACTTTATTTCACCTACTGCAGCTATCGTGTAGAGTATAGCTGGAGGTAGGTTGAGGTCTTGTGAGAAGGAAAGGGTGCGAGGGTAAGAAGGGAGGAGGGTGGCATACATATGTACATACACTGCCAGCCAAAAGTTTCCCATCGCGTTCTTAATTTCACAAATATTATAATACACCCTTGGTAGCTGTCCATTAATTAGAAATAAATATCATGGGAACGAACTGTCATCTGTTGCATTCGTACACTCTTTTTTTACTTTCAAGAACGTTTATCAATTTTCAACGCGAAGATTATTAATTATTATGAAAGTTGTTGTGCTCTCCAAAATTGCTGGCGATCCCAAACTTTTGGCCAGTAGTGTATATATATTTTTCAGGGAAGAGGGCCAGCCAAACCCCTAGAATTGCCTCGCCTCTTCCGTGTTGGTGTCCACTACGATTCATTACCTCTCTATTCATCGACATTACCGACGGTACGTTCTGCTGGGCCCTCGAAAATCACCCGCCGTATCCTCTCTTCTACCATCCCTTCGCCACTCTTCAACGTCCTTTAACATTTGGCCCTGTATCAGCTACCCCCCTGTTCCCACAACCATAGAACGATGGCCTTGTTCTACGTTTCACTGTTGAGACTGGTCAATCGTTTGGCGAAAAAATTGCTCATGAGGTTGTTATAGCTTTTGTGAGGGTAAAAAGATTTAGAGAAATAGAACCTGCTGTTTGTTTTGAATGTTAAGTGTTTTTACATTAATTGTATCTGGGATACAGTAATATTTTGGATTGAGATGCTTTAAACAGTATTATTAATTATAATTGCTTGACACAATGGGCTTGGGAATTCCTTGCGACGCGTTATTCATTAAATATTGTGCATTATTGTCCTTATGTTATCGTTTACTATATTTGTTGAGGGCATTGAAATTGATTCTTGTCATCATTATGTTCATAAATTTTCGTAGGGTAAGAGAATTTATATCATCGATATATTACATATACATATAATATAACTTCCATTGCGGGATGCACATCATTCAATTTTGATTACTTGAATTGCAGACCTCTTGTAATTTTAACATCGGTTACTGTATTTAAACAGTGATGCTAACAGCGCACAAGTAATAGCAATTTGGTTGGGTAAAATATTATATTTATTGCAAACGGAAAAGCTTCCAATTTTTTCTTTTATTTCTTTCAGTCATTGTTTCTAAAATTAAAGTGTTGTTAACTATATATCAATCGTGAGTTAAGATACGTTAATTAACATCTAACAAAGAGTAGGTAATAAAAATCAAGTCACATTTCTCAAATACCAAATCTGTCAATCACACGTTAAAAATCTATTTTCAGTACTCGATTAATACTAAGCATCGTCAAACAGAATATTATCTCGCACAACCAATATTTATATACCTTATCAGTGTGAGATTTTCGTTTAACGTATTGTATAATCGCAGTGTAAGCCTTGTATTAAGAACAAATAAGTGAAAGGCATACTTTCGGTCTTTATCAAACCGCTCTCGACAATACTCTGAATATTATCAATTACATTGTCAATACTGAAATACCGTCGAGAATATTGAATACCTAAGTATATTTCGACGTTTCATTATCTGACAGCAATCCACACTTGCCCACTCCAATATAAATCGTTAAAATTTCACGTATCCATTAATGCGAAACATTCTGGTGTGCCAATAAAACGCAACAATATATCAGCGTTAAATTTTAAAACCCTTTTACCTTAAGCGAAATATTTCGTAGCTTTCGCTAAAGTACACCGCGTAATAAAGATCAAAATTAAAAGATCGAGACGAGCCCACACTTTTGGCTGTACAGCTCGACGTGACTACAATTTGCTTTCAACGGTGCATTGTGTTGAGTAACAAATTACAGTACGACAGTGACATAAATACGTTTGCATGTGTTACTCGATACATTCCCGCGTTTCCCATGTTTTCACGTCCCAAGCAACGGACTGTAATACACGGAATAGGTGTGCGGGTTTGCATACGTATTGAATTATATTCCGGTATCATTTTGTTTTCCCGTTGCTGCTAATAGGCACGGCTGCTGAAAGCCTCTTAATTTATTATGAACGCCCTGTGGTGAAGTGGCGCGTACATTATGTACGATTTTTGGCAATTGTACATCGCGTATGAAACGTAGGTAGTAAAAGCAACCATTACGTTTTCACAGTTTCAGCCGCTTTTAACCGGAGAGTATAATTTACACGTAGTGACACGCTTGCAAATGGACGTCATATTTTTACGTTCACAACATCAATGCTACACGGGGTGGAATAAATTTTTCGTTTACGTTATCTTGAAATTTTTGTTGGCAAAAGTAACACAGAAGGCAGGCATGCGAATTTACGCGGAATGTGTTATATTAATCGACAGTTGATTGAACTCGGTGCCGCGAAATTGCAACGGGACAATTCTTATCAGATATCAGCTTATCGTCTCTATCGAGTGCAAGTTCAGGATTATAGGGAAAGTAGTTTGTGCGTATTTCTATTGCTTAAATACCTTTAAAAGCATTAATTTTTATAAAACATACAAACTATATAAATCATTATTTTGCAAACAGAATATTTCTGAAACTGTACAACTGGAATATTAATTCACCTTTCCTATGATAATATTCAAACGTGATTCGTGAACACGTTGAGACGTGAAAATACTTATTAATTAATCGATATGCCTGTGAAAAATACCGACCGAAGAATATTCTACTAATTGTGCGCTTTTTACCAATAAACATTTTACGTTTTCCGATTTGCTGAAAAGTTGCACAGCACATGGATCAACATTAATCCAAAAACATTATTCAACAAGCGGCAATTGTGTGCAAACGATATTAAATATCCTAAAAATACTCGAAAGCGTATGTAAAAAATTTAAACAGATATCCCATGAAACGTAATAAATATAAATATACATTAATAGTAAATAATATAATAGTAAAAGGCACTTAAATAGTTCCTTATTTTCCAACTTACTAATACAAGCCAATAAATTATCAAGAACTATTTCTTCCCTTGCCCTACTAAAGGCACGCCGTCATTTTTAGTTCATTAAAGCAATTAGCAGGGTTACTTAAAGCCCACTTTGTGCTCCTCAACGTTCCCTAACAACATACTCCCCGGGAAGCGTTTTCGTACACGAGATAACTTAGTGTGTTAGCCGCGTTACACAACGTAATGGACACATTATGCGGTAAATTATATTTTTCACGTTCAACCCTGCAGCGCGCGTGCTAATCCCGTATCCACCTTAAGAAAACGACGCTCTTATCCAGCAGAACGAATAATAGGTCGTCGCGAGCAACGATCTTTATACCCGCCGTCAATTCTCCGCCCAGTGTTCCCGTGTTCATCCGGGAGAGCTCTTTCGTCCACGGAACAGCACAATGAACAAATATTAAAAACTATAAATTCATTCATTCTACAGCGTAGAATCCAACAGCAGGCTGCCCCGTTTGCCGTTCACCGCTTTTAATGAAATTCACACCTGCTTGCCCGTTGATATCGGCTCGTTTCTCCTCGCCTCCTTGAAAACCCCCTTTCAACGAGGAACGAAAGAGTTTAATTTGAAAATTACTTTCAATTATTCATTTCCACGAGGCAGCACACTTTCTCGCCCTTCACGTTCGTTCGGTTCATGCCAGTTCGCTGTTCGGCGCGAAAACGTTTGTCATTTCCAGCAACTTTCCACCTGGTTACAAAAGAACGTGCGTTCCTACGTTCATCGACACGCCGACGGACAAATATTTCGATCATCGCGGGAACGTTGTCGGACGCCCGTTGCTGGGATCATTTCCTTTTTTTCTTCCTTTATCAATTCTTCAACCTCTATCAAGGGAAACGTCCCGGTGTACGTGCTCGTTCTGCTATATACGCGTTGTTCTCGTAGCTCGGCATGGCACTTAGGAAATGTCTTTGAGGATTACGAGCGCTGTTTTAAATTGAACTTTCCAAGTTATTAATTCTCGAGCACTAATCCTCTTTCCGCGGAACGAAGTTACGGAATACTTTTAGGAAAGTCACTACGCGACCGAGGACGTGTTCCGTAAGACGAATGCTAATTCGATGACGTGCATAAAGCTGAATTATGTGAATTATTGTTGGAACTTTTATTGTGTTAGGATGTTTCGCGAAACGCGTGGAATAGTCTTTCGTTATAATTTATATCGGGTTAATATCGTGAATCTGGAGTTTGAATAATTCAAGATACGGGACCTGAAGTTACGTGAAGTTTACAATATAGCATCTTTGATTGTAATACTCAAATTTAATCATTCATAGTTCATGTGAAAGTAATAATGGATGTATTGATAAATCACTTTGTCTCACCGGAAAAATTAAATCACGTTTTTAAAATTTTAAATATCCTAGGACAGTGCACCATAATATAAAAATGTGTAATACATGTATATTTCTAATTCCTACATATTACGTTATTGCATGCGATTTAAATGATATTACTTTTATGTCAATCGCTTCCAAGCAGCTTTAAAAATGCAAACGATTGTATATATTAATATATTTATTCAGGTTAAAACTAAATATTTAGGCGTTGGATAAATCTTGTCGAATATAGTGGCGATTTTATTGCGTGCCATTGAATCTGCATTCAAATCAAAATATAAGATTCAAAAGTTCGAGGAAACAGAACCTTGATTCATGGTCACGCGGCTGTAGTCGATTAAGGGCGAAAGCAAGTCATTTCTGGTGTTAAATATTCATAACTCTTCGCGGGAAGTTTTCGAGTTTCCGAAAAGAAAGGCCCGCCGTGAATTTTCCTGAGAAAATCCGTCGTCTGAGTGTGCGGAGAAAATAATAGCGTGGTTGCCCTCTCCCGTTTTAAACGATCGAATACGTCCGTGCCACGCGACGAGATTTATGCGTCGATTATTTATCGCGTCCCTTTCGTCCTGGAAAATAGAAAATATGCTTAAAAGGGAGTACAAGCACTCACGCGCACGCGTTCAACAACAACCCCACGATGCGTATACTTAAAATCTCATTTATATTGACCTTGCTATCTGCTGCTACATAAATTTAACCATTGGAAATTCGCCCCGCCTGTTATAGAACACTATGGGCCTCTATAACAAAAGTGGCGAAGGTGTGCGTTGCGTCCAAGACTATTCTGGTTACAATAGCTATTACGCCACTATATATATTATGATATTTAGGGGAGGAAAGGCTGACCTTAGCCCTTGTTGTTTTCGCCTTAGCCGACGCGGAGTCTGGCCCTTGCCAGTAGTCATATCGATGACTACTGCCTTAGTGCATAATATCGACTTGAACTAGACCAGGATCCGTGGGCCTTACACTCATTGCTGACTCAAGGGTTGGTCATCCAACAACTATCTGAAATTGGCTGCAATATTTGAATAATATATTCACATGTTGTGAGCCGGCTCCACATTTTTTTAAGTAATATGTTGATGTAATGGGTTTTTAAATTTTCAGAAATCTGTACTTGATGCCATTGTATGTTTTGAACATTAAATTATATACAGAAGTATATGCGATTCCATTGATAAGAGAATGTGCATCTCTACTTGCTGCATGCATCGTCAAATTATTTTGTTTTAAATAGCGTACCATACATCACGATAGAACTTTCTACGTCTCCATCTGTAAACTGTCATAATCCGTTGATTAAATTGAAATAATACAACAATTTACAACAAGATTTTCTGTAAAATTAATACAACCAGCATCCTAGCAATAAGTCACCCGTACGGTAAACAATGAATCGGTAAATCCATTCAAAAATAACAAAACCGAATTTACGTCCACCGCCACGAGTTTCAACAACACATATATATCTCTTCACTCAGAATCAATAATATCATGCAGCCGATTCGATCATAAATTTTGACGCGCAATTCTTCTGTACGCTACCTCTAATCGACTATTTTAACAAAAGTCTAACCGATCCGCAAGTAAATGGCACGCCTGTGCAATCTCATCGAATTTATCGAAGCGCACGCGGTTCGGTAGATGCCTTTTCCCTTCGATAAGTAATGCAACGATGTTATAAAGGACACTCATAACTTATTCCGACAAGTCCACTCGTAAAGGCGGAAATACGCGGCCCAGCGGAAAAGAGAAATACAAGATGTGGAAATAAATAAAGGAAGCCGATCTAACGTGCTTACGGAGTAAGGTAACCGGTTTGAGATGGTTTAAAGCTGGGACGGTCGGGACTGGGTTCAGGTGGCGTTGCAACCAATATCGTAAATCCAGATCGACTTCGAGAAAAAGAGAGAACATCCATCTCTTACCCTTTCTTCTACAGCCGTTCCTCTGCGCCTTCCTTTGCATCTGGGCAATATCTTCATGAAGTTGACGATAGGATTACGAGGCCACGGTCTCTGCGCGAATTCTACAAATGGCTACGTAAAGATGCGGCTGTTTTCGATTTCGCTGTTTGGCCGAACTTCAATGAGACAGAGGGTAACTGCCGTGGGATTTTGTTGAATATTTTGCGTGGCATTTAGAACGGTTACTTTCTTTTCATTGCTGTATAGAATTGATAATTGACAAATTGACAAATATGCGGAATAAATGAGAAGTTGATGTTTTATTTGTGCGTATTTTATGTAATGTTGAATTGGTTGTTAATTTTTATATGGGCTTGGTGTCTGAAAAAAAGTGTTTGGCCAGTTTCGTTATATCTCGTGTGTAATTAGAGTATACTTGAATTATACGTGTGGTATTAAAATGTTAATTATGAAGGTGGTAAAATAAAAACGTCTGCTGGCGTATTAAACCTTATCGCTGTAGTTAGGTGTAATCTCTGTAATGGTTCTGCTTCGTCATTATAATGTTTATCTTGAGGCACGATCTTTTGTGTGGTATAGATTATCATAGTTAAGGCTTTCGAACTTCAAAAAGTACGATGTTTCATTTGTAAGAAAATGATATTGTGAATTAAAATAATGTGTTTCTGTCAATATCGGTAACACGAGACATTGTGCAAATATATATATACATAAATTTAGAATTTTTGCTGTTCTGAAACATCGAATTTAATAAATATACTTCTTATTAAAAAAATCTGCATTGATGTATAAAGGCTTTAATAAATCATTACAGCATATTACAAAACATTTATAGTAGACAATAATATTATAGTCATATTTATATTCAGGTGGTTGGAAGAAGTATAAAGGAGTTAAATAATGTTAAAGGTTCTCAAAGAAATATTTGACACTGTAAAGTATTTTTATAACAAAAATAAATTTACATGAACAAAATGAAATTTCTGCAATGCTAGAATATAATTCAAAATTGGGTCACCTTATCAGTTGGATAGATAACTAAATAACTTCGTATGTTATATATATGAACGAATTCAAATAACCTGCTGAAACATAAAAAATTGCAATTTCCAATTTTCTTTCGACTTCAATTCAACGTACATAGAACATGTAGCATTCAGGTTAAGGTTACAGCATTCATCGAAAAAAATAAGGCACAAGTTGCGCACAAATTCATTTATAATTTTCTACTTATGAATATTTTGAACTATAATGACTGCAAAAACTTCAGCGTGATTATTACATGATTAAATGTTACGAGGACGGAAGCGAATTAAATGTATGTTAAAATGTAGAAATAAGCTATAAAACAAAAAACGATAACGAACATTGCTCGATAGCTAAGAAGTAGAAAGGAACTTACGAAAGTTTTATGAAACTATTTCATGTTATAAACAGATTAAACTGATTTAAATACTTCTAATCTTCAAGATTTTTATCATTGTAATGTACAATACCTGTGAAGTCTGGGAGAGCACAAGGGACTTATAGTAATCTACAACATGCCATGAATAAGACCAGTTGCCGAATTACATGTATAGATAATATATGTACAGTAAAAACAGTGGTACCTGATAATTTAAGATAACTGCGGAAAAAACCTTGGAATAGTATAAGTAATACCAAAAGTAATACCTCAGAATAATTATTAACTTCCTTTCTCTAACTTCGTTCTTGGCATCTGATGGAAAAGTAGAATTCCATTTTACTACTTACTAATATATTTATCAAGACACAAACAGCGTCTCATATTATAGTACCAACTCGTCATTTCACTTTCTGCGATTATTCCACAATCAAAACCATAATATATTTATTAGCAATATACTTCAAATCTTCATTTAATGTTCTCAAACTACACTTATAGAATATTTTACCTTCTTCGTTTCTTTGATAATCAAAAAAATAAACCAAGAAACATGTCCATTAAACAAAAAGACATTAACGACTATCATAGAAGAGCGTTGCAGTATTAATAATACTTAATTTCCAATAATTGTCAAAGTTATTAGTACCCTGTACAAATCAAAACTTTGATGTCTCATATTTCAACCCTATTTAATATGCACACCCTCTCCTGCATTGTTATTAATAACTAATAACAAATCAACAACAGTCATCCATCACATATATTTCATAAATTAGTATAGGATGTGACCTGAAAATTTGGTCATTATTTGTATCAAAATATCGTTAATTATTTCGAATATAATGTTACGATTTACATATATTATATATGAATCACCATTTCACGCTTAAAAGCGTTGTTATCTTTTAACAAAATGAAGCTCATCAAGAATAAAATTAACATATTATACCAATTTTCAAACTGTCTTTTAGAAGCAACACAAATATAATTAATTAAGGAGCTACAACTGATTTCCATTTTACTAGTGCAAGTTGTATCGAACAATTCAACACTCTAAATATATCTCTATTTCCTGATTTTATGAAACAGAACCACTAAAAGCAAATAATTAAATCCATGATTCAGCCCTCCGGAAAGCAAAATGTATGTAACTCTTCGCTAACGAAATGGTATATTTGTATTAAATTAGTGCCACGACACCGAAGCACGCGAAAAAAAATCGATTCCGCCATACAATTCCATTGAAAGAAGGAGAAAACTGTTCTAACACCATTTCGAATTTCATATCCAATACTTCCTCACTCGATCTCGCGTTCCTCGCAGCTCCCTCCAACACGCTAATAGCGCATAATTGCAGGAAATAGCAACGTTATTTACATTTAAGTTTCTCGACAACGAAATATGTATACCCTACATCATGTACCCCGTGTCCGTTCGCTATTAAAAATTGTTTTCAATGGAAAGTACCATTTCCGTAGCGTATTACGATACCGCTACGTAACGGACGTTTCATCGATAAGAAGTCTCTGTACCGCTGTAACAAATGTTCTGCCGGTTAAAGGGTCGAGGCACGGATATTTCGAAATCCGCGAATCAGACGAACGGCGGCACTTTTCTGAGCGCACGGAAACGGTATGCACACCAACGAGGCGTGCATGTACACGCGTGCAGGGCAGAGCAATTCCTGATATCGTGGCTGTCGATCAATCGATGCGCGGGTTTCAATAATCCAACGGATTGTTATCGGTCTCGTACATAAAACTCGGCCGGGATATCGCACGACATTCGATGATAACCGATCGAATTTTAATCGGAGACCTCGCCGAATTGGATAGCTGACGTGTGATCCTCTCGAAAATCCATGCAAAACGCGATATGCCAGAAATCAATCCCCGATGTGTCATCGTCAACTTTGCCCTTGCGCGTAGTGAAACGTAACCGTGCACCCGGGTCCCTGTGTTTCGAATCGAAAATTTCCACCGGGATACAGAGCGTGTCGGTGTTCCGTTTGCTTGTTTGCCTGTTCGTTCACACGAATCTCTGCGAATATTTTCCTCCTTTCAGATTGTTTTCGTACACGCGCACGTCTGAATGATTTTTGTTAATGACGAACATGGCGCTCGGCACTTTGTATGACAATTTTATGGAGATTTTTGTGGATTCTATGCCGTGTAGAAGTTCGCGTAGTACTGTATGTTTTCTTTTTGCGTGGGACAAAGATGTGCTGGAAAGTGTGTGAAAGTAGAAACTGTAATTGGTACAGTATGGTGTTATATGTTAAATAATTGTTCAAGAATAGTTGAACACAACGACGTGCAACATCTTTCCAAATAGAAGTCAAACTAAATATCAGTTTCACGAAACTCTTAAACGTCAAAGAACAGAGCAAAGTTGGATTGCACGCGGGCACAATGCTAGTAACAGAAACAATTAACGCAAAAGTTCACAATAGTACAGTTCAACGGAAGATGATTATACAGTAGAGTGAACAAGCTCGCCAATTCTATTTCGAAGCAAGTGAACACACATTTGGAGGACGCGTATGTATTGTGAACACGATTAGGAAACTACATAAATACATACATGCGCACACTTCAATACCAGGAACGTTTAGAAATCATTTAATTTCAAGACCCGCAGATCAAAATATTAATAAAGCACCATGGAACTTTGGCCGCCACGGCTTATCCCGTGAAACGAATAAACCGGTCGGTTGACTAATTCGAAATCTCGCGGATCGTTGAAAAACGCAATGCGACGGAATTTCAGGGATTCAGTTATTTACGAAGTTCATCGCGTTAGGTGACCGAAACGGGAGGGCAATCCAATGGCGAGTAATTAAAACTCGTGTTACCCGGCTGGTGGGCTAGAAGTGGCTGGTCGCTGAAAGCGTTTCTAAACTGGCCGGTTTCGAGCCGGCAGCAAAATTGTTTTCGGTCAAACGAAGCATTTATAAGCAGTAAAAACCTCACTGTCGGATTCGGGACGGGCGATCTATTAAATTTTTATGAGCTTTTTGCCGGAAAGCCCGCGGCGTGCCTGACCTGCGCGCCGAAGGTTGTCGTTTTAAGTTTCTTCAACCGGATTGCGACGAAAAACAAAATATGGATTAAAAGTCGAACGGAGTCCTCCCATTCTCGATTTCATCGGATGAAATTCTGAAATTTGTCTGCCTCCTTTGATCTTGTCAAAGAAGAAATGCAAAAGGGTAGATGAAACTCGAGTGTCCGCGTATCGTTTGGTAGAGAAAATGCCTTGGATCGATGAAAGATGTATAAAATTGCATAATTGGCTGAACATTCTGAGAGATGAATAGTAGAAGATGTTAAAATTATTAGGAATAATTGGTTGCCCAGAGTAATAAAACAAAATTAATGTACCTTTGTATTTTGTAAATTAACATTTATGTGCTCTATAATTCACTGTATCTTCAATGCCCGAGGAAAGGATTGCTTATTGTATTGTCAAAGAGTAATTGACAATAAATTTAAGAAACGAAGAATATTATTTTGTAACGTGCTTAACAATTTTGTTAGTTTAAGAGAAGCAAGGTTCGTAGTAATACAGTGTACTTAGCATAGTAATTTTATTTTACTTCATTGAATTATGCAACTCTTACAAGGCTAGACAATCATACTTACAATCAGAGAGAAATGATTGTGTACAAACCTCGATTAATATTGTACCACTACCACTAATAGGATTATTACTATTTCGTTTAAATTATTAGTGTATATTAATATTCTATACATCTTTTCTATCACTTAGGTTGCGTTCAATTATTTCCAATGATATCATCCCTATTCGAACACTTGTCACTGGAAACACGGACACGATTCCTTAAACATTACTACGACGATGCTTCGATGCGTTATTAGTCGTAATTTCATGTCACGGTGGTGTATCAATTTACTATCAAGCACACTAGGATCTTTAACTACAACTGTGCACACCTGTACATTTTCACGAACAGTAGTAAGTGTACGATCATATGATATGCCAAAATTCTGTTCCGTAAGTTCGAACGTCGTCGTATTCAGTAAATAAAATTATCTGGCAAAGCAACTCTAATCAGTTGGATAACATAAAGTAACTATCTGCAGCATCAGTCGAAGTATGATAAAGCATAAGGCTTCCAGGGACGAATAGTGTACATATTTTGTACGGACAGTAGCACCTAAAGGTGGTATGAGAGTACAAGAAATCAACCGTCCAACAGAACTCATTAATATTTATAATAATACGATTGATGCAAATATAATGCGCAGAAATAGCGTTGTGAGATTTTTTGCATGACAAGTTAAAGCAAAATAAAATTTCGGGACATCTGACTATGCCGTTTAATACTTTGCATATATGTAAATAGCTGGCCCAGCATAATACTCGACGCTTGATTGATATTAAATTCAATACGTAATGGGTAAGTAGTTATGGTCGTTATTGGACATGCGAATACGCAAAAAATGTACAGTCAAACGCAAAAATTCATGCTGAACGTCGTCTGATCTAATACATACGTTTCGGTAATTAGGCGACAAAATAACAGTATGGTACTCCAAGTGAAAACATACAAGAGGCCAGTACAGTACTTGTAATGTATCCACGCTCTTATAGTACGTAGATACTCTACGAATGAAACTAAGTACCTACATTTTAAACGCTGTACTGGTAATTTCGACAATGTGATCAATAGATGACAGATTCGATGAGGTTCTAACTTCAGGGCCCCGAACAATGCTAACAAAGGCACGAGTGGTTGCGTTAAGCCGGTTGAAGTATTTCTCAAGTGAGAAAAATTGATAACCGAGCACTTAGATAAGTTAAGAGTCAATTTATTTTGTTTGTGCCGTAATTTTAAATTGAGAAGATCGCGCCGTACATGCTCGTGATTAATAGGGCTATGAATGGGGCGAAACACCTTGCAATTATCAGCAAACAAGAGATACTGGTAGTAATGAAAACATCCCGATAAATCATTAATAAACAAAATAAATAACAGTAGGCCAAGGTGAGAACCTTGTGGGACACCAGATCTGACATTTTTATATGTGAGAAAAAGAGTCAATGAATCTGATGATAATGTGACCTTCCGAATATGAATCTGCTGAACCAAACCGGTAAGCTGCCATCACTGTCATCGTGTGTGCGTATAACTTAAATACTAAAGTGGAGTGACGAACCGAGTCAAAAGCCTTATCGAAGGCGACACGTATAGGTAGAATCCACTTAAAATTTCTTCTCAACAGCGGCTGACTGATAGCGATGGTACTAAAGTAAGTTCGTGCAAGTAGATTGACCAGCTGGAAAACCGTGCTGTTCATTAAACGCTATTGCGAAATATAAGCGTACTCGATTTTGGAACAGTTGATTAATGAATTTTTATCAAATAATATAAAGAAGCGTGCTTCTGAACTGGCAAACAAGGATTTATCTGCACCATCATTATCTGGTCCGGAAATTGTAATTAGATGTATAATCCTGTTAAAGGCATCGCTAATCAATTCCAGATTATCGTCATAGCTAAACTCTTTGATACTTAATTATTATTTTCGACAGTTTATCTTATGTGTAATATAAACATCGACTTTCAGTTTTAAAAAATCGCTCGAATATTCGCGCATATTGTTGCGCATTCGTTTCATAGTTATGATGATTCAACGCTAAATATTCCGAATATTTCCCTACATGTAACTATAGTAAATAGTTGCGCCTTTGAAATTCCTTGTAGTCTGCACAATGACACCTCGTTAATATTTTAGGCGCCGGAGCTACACAGATTTGGACCATTTTCTGTCATCCACTTTCCTAGTTCCACGTATGTATACATGCAATCAAAAGCAAAGAAACCAAATTCCCTTGGAAGTAACTCGGTACAAAACTAATGATTACGCACTATCCGAACTACAATACTTTCAATTACGTTACTCTTGTCACGTTTGCCTTTTCTGTCGCGTACTACCGTGCAATAATTTTCCGTGATCGTTATTTGGTAACTTTGCGCTTATAAGCGCATAATCTCGGAGATTAAAAAAGCCTCCAAAAATAGTACAGAGGCCACACGCAATGAAACACCGCAAGTTCTACGTATTCAGCACACGATAACAGCTCGAAATCTGATAATCAGTATGTAAGGCAACTGAAGCGTTTAAAGAGGGACGAAAAAGTGAAACAGAGAATACGTTGTTGAAAGGAGAGGAAGGGATGGCAGAATGGAAAAGGGCGAGTACGCGTGTTCAGCCCAGTTCGTAATGAACTTGTGAATATTTAGCGGAGTAATTGCCCCTCGTGGCGAGCCTCTGGTGTGTCTACGGTTATAAGGGATGTCCACAAAATTCAGAAGCAAAACCAATATCAGTGGACCACCTGTGCTCGGCCTTGGTCACGTCATACGGGCACGTGTGCTGGTTGGCTCTGGCTGTGCTGATAATTTGATTTCCTCGGGGACACAGGAGAATGACCAGCAACTACGTCACAACCTTTTCTCTCCTTCCATTCCACTCAGCGACAGAAAGATTTCTGCTGGTTCTTCGTCATCACCAGGCTTCCCTTTTCCTATGTTTCCTGGATAATTCGTTTTCAAAGATTTTAGAGGGAGCGTACTGTAGAAGTTATTTTCGGTGAATCTCACGTAGTTTGGAATAGACGACAGGTAGGGTAGTAAGACGTCAGTCTCCTTCAATTAAACGCTAACTGTATTAATATAAAATGTCGACACACGACAATTCCCTAAGAAACAACGACACTCACACGATACTCACAAGGGGCTTCACCCTTCGTTCACACGATCTTCTGAAGTACTCAGTTACAAACACATATCTTTCACACCTCAAAATTATTGTTAACAGTCACACAGTATTTCCAATCCCACACTAGTGTGAAGTTCCATTTCTTCTAATTCGTTCATTCAAATCGTATTGGGTGCGTTTAGCTTTTAAAGACACCGTGGACAGAAGTATTAATTAAAAAGATAGTTTCGTTTGATCATCCCTCGACTCACCCTTATATTGTGCTTGGATCTACATAGCCAGATTCTGATTTTAAATCGGTATAGTTTAAACCTTTTAAATTAATATTGAAGCAATTCAACGGGATTGTTGTCGTGTCAGTTTCTATTTAAGATTTTAAATAAAATAGTTATACTAATCTAAAAACAAGATCCGACACCCGAACACAATAAAATACTTCGAATTAAACCCTTTGGCCTGCAAAATATGGTTGTCAGCTGTTTCAGGTATAAAACTAATATATGCAAATGACTAATACAACATGAAGAAAAAAATTCCAATGATGATGCTTGCTAGTAAGAGACTTTCTAAATCTATCATAAATTAGACAGACAATACGTCCGAAAGTTATTTAGCAATTATTAAAAAACATTTCGCCAGGCACGAAGAAATTACTCTCATCGCAAATAAAACTGTCAACCCAAACCGCCTGATACTAAACTCGTTGAAAACAACAAACTCCCCCATATAAACGTAAGGAAATCTTAAAAATCATTAACTAAACAGCTGTTTCGATAATTTTATAACATGAAATAATCAGGAAAGAATTAATCGTGGACGGTAGAAGAGAGGGATGATCCGAGAGGGCGATTGCAGAACGATAATCCCGTACGAAAATTGCCAGTCGTGTAAGAAATGTACAAGTCCACGAAGACACGCAACAAAACTGCAAACTCCACTGCCAAGCCAAGCTCGAGCTTGCCGCGTGTCTCGTGCCAACGGGGGCCTTCGCTTTCTCCGCACGCCATCTGAGCGTTTTTTAATCGGTATTCCTTCCATCTCCCTTTTCCTCCCCCTTTCCCCTGCCTTACATTCCCGGTGTACCTTCCCCCTTGGGAAAAATGTCTGACTATTAATTTGATCTCACCTCCCGCCGCGACTAGCACCTTGACGGAACGTACCGAGCAGCAAGACAGACAGCATAAATTAACCACCCGATCGTGCCTTTCGAATTTCCTTTGTTGCCACGGACAAAGGGCGAAGGGGGGAAGAGAGGGGGGGAAATAGGAACGACTGAGGAAAACGAAGCGAGAACTTGCGAGGATTTATACGTAACAAACAGGCGCAAGAACTTGCCGAGCAGTGGCAACGGGATCGAAAGAACCGAGTCGCTCGTTAGACATTTTTCATGTCGCTGAATGCAAATGTAAATGCAAATGGGGAATGCATCGACGGCGAAGCTGTGTCACGCATCAATTGTACGTAATACTGTGTTACAGCGAGGCGGCGTAATTGAAAGGTAAGTAGGCGTTTGAAGCCCGGGATTTCAAGGGAAAGGTATGCGTTCGTCTACAGTGTACAGAGTCTTGAGGCGGAATTCGTGCGAGTTACTTTTCGCATTGCTGTGACAGCTCGAAGTTCGGCAGATGTGCAAAATATTTAGAGAATCTGAAGGGATCAGAGCGATGTACGCAGCGGATAATAATATCCACGTAATTAACCCTCGTGCACTGTTGGAAATAATTGCCAAGCTGGACGTGTTCGGGTGAAATTGTTCTGCGAGGAAAGAATGCTATAATACTTGAAAAGATTTGACCGCTGTTCATAATAATGAATTATTCATTATAATTGGGTAAATATTTAAGAAGTAATTTCATAGGATGTACGCACCATGATTGTATGAAAATAAAATTGCTCGTTTGCATTATGGCTTTCTTGCTTTGCTGTTGTACTGGAGACTTAATGTGAATCAAGGTATTAATCTGGCCCTGAATTATGCTAAATGTAAGCTATTATTTATTTATACGTCTCTTACAAACAGTTATGGAATGTTTTTCATACATGTACTCAAATTTTTATATGATTGTTTAGAAATATAGGATATGGATAAAATACTCGAGAATTTTTTAAATATTAAGTATCCGTGTCAGTTGCAAATCTGTCGTTCTAATAAGAAATCGAGTATGGTACGAATTAATCTGATCACTTAAAAACGTCGACTATCCTTCGAACAAAGAAAATTGTATCGCAGTTGAAAGTAATGTATCAGTTTGTTGCAGAAAAAAAAACATAAAAAATACAATAAATCTGTCAAGACGTAACAATTTCGATTGCCTTGCGATCTTAGTACCTGCTACTCATTTGCGTTCATTTTTAAATTCACAACTTTTTATGCATTTTTGCATAAAATTATGCACTTCGAAACATAATCTACCATTTTAATATAGCCTAATCAAAAAATCCTCAACCCTACTGTCTTTCCCTACCTATAAGTTCTACATTGATATACATATGTATAATAGATACCGCTCATCAAAACCCTAATATACTTTACATCTACGAAACCCCAATAGCTTCAAAGATAAACGCCAAATACACGAAATCGAGGATCTCCCAATTATTACAATACAATCCACTGCAAAACTGGCCAAAGACACAACGCGGTTATTCCACAGCTTATAAACAACAAAGTCGCCGAATCGGTTTCCAATTTGACACAGAATAGGTTCTATTAACATTTCTCGGGCAGTGCTTCGGGGCCGGCTACATTTCGTCAACTAATGGGCGAATAGCGGCGAATAAAACGCGGGAAACTGGCGAAAGTGGAAAAAGTAACAAGATGAAACGGTAGTCGGGCTACAAGGAAAAGGGAGAGAAAGAGAGAGAGAGAGAGAGAACGGTCGAAGGAAAAGGAACATACGAAACGCGGAAGCATATACGATTCTGGTAGCCGGTAGCTGACTCGCACCGATAAGAAGTCTCGATCCGTTCGGCCGCGCCGTTTCTTTCCGTCGCTCGCCTTCCCGTTTCTTTCTAGCCTCTCTCGTTCTCCTTTTTACATCGAGTATACGACATTAACTGACGGACGAGGAACGCCAAGAAGACCGGCCTGGCACGGCGGCGACGGTGTACACGGGGAACGGCGACAAACTCCGTAGCTGCATTGAGCGCCAAACGAAATAGGGAATTTAAGTGTCGCCGCTCTGATGAGATCTCTCGTTCTCTCGCTTCGTCTGCCTTTCACCGTTGCCCACTTTCCAGAGTAGTCTTCGTTTCCGGCTTCGTTCCCTGCCTCAACGTTCTCCTCCTGTTTTGCACACGATACATGGCCAATCCCCCGGAGAATTCGAAAGTCCTCTTGTAAGCTCCCTTTCATCTGTTCCTCATAGTCCTTCGACTTCGATCGCGTCCTCTCATCTTCCCTCCAGCCAACCCCCTTCGCCACCTCGTCGTTCAGTTTTCCATCGATCGCGCCGATAACGTCGGATCGAGAAACGTTCCTCCACTTCCGCGCGGCGACGGTTTCGACTTATTCATGAAAGGACGAGCGAGTTTGATAGGCGCCAGGGCTGGGGGATTGAATTGTAAAGTCTCGATCCTCCGCGGGAATAAATGAGTGGCGGTGACCTGGTGCAGTTTAGCTTGGAATGGTTACACCCCAACTGGGCGACTTGTTCATGATTAATAGCTGCGGCTGAGTGCGCCGCGAAATTGATTTATACGAATGTTCCAGCGTGTATAGGAAAAACTGGAACGGTTGCTCGTGGATGGGAATGTGTCGTGCACAGTGGAGCGAACGAACGGTTTGGACATCCTCGTCACGGGGCGGTCGTACCGAGATCCGGTCACTTTTAGTTTGTGAAGATACACGTTTGTTTCGTTGTATGATGTAATGATTGGTATAATCGTGCGAAACTTTGAGTCTACTTTAGAGTAGGGGTGTAAAAAAATTGACTTTCGTAAGATATTTAATTTTTTAATTTAACTGACAACCGAGATAAGAATACCTTTTACTTTACTTGAAATTATTGTACCGAAAGGGATGTATCAATTATGATAAATCTGTTGCGCGGGAAATTTGACGAAAAATTTAGTGGGGATGTTGAACCGAAATTTTCCAATGAAGTACATTTCTTATTCTATGCACGTTTCCTGTAAATCGGTTAGATCGTGTCATACCGACTCGAGCAAGGAAAGAAAAATTTACATTCGTCAGGTTTTGCGTCGTTCCCGAAGTGGAATTCGGTTTCTTAAAAATATAGCTAGAAGCTATAATTTTCTTTCAAACGGGAAACAAGATGTTCACACACCTTTGCGGAGCGCGAATGAAAAGATTGGGTACAGTGTAAATAAAGAGATGTATATATATGTAACAGAAAATACGATTATTTATTTGCACGTGAGCATGATATTGCATGGATTATAATACATTTTAAATAAATGAGCGACGATACAGGTAACTACGATTGTCGAACTTTCCTGGATACAATTCGACTATTTTTAAGAGGTCTTCCGACTTCGAAATAAATAAGAAGCGAAACATAGACACGTTGGATTGACATTTACGTGAACGCAATTATTTGTATGATGTTGTAAGCGTTGAGTTTAAGTGTTATATCAATCGGATTAAATGTAAAGAGACTCATTCCAAGGATTCCAATTCGAAGGGGAATTGCCGTGCTGGGCATTGTGGATGGGGCTTGCACTTGACGCGCCATTTGAAGTCGCAAATTTGTTTCTTCACGTCGAATTGAAGACCTGATGGGCAAGCCATGGGGATTGGTGGGTCTGTGATGCAGACGTAGTAAGTGCTGCAGTTGCAAGGATGTACAATCATTGTAACTGAGTCCATGTCCTCTGGGCATTTGGGTATCAGAGGGTTGTCAGAATATACGTAGACCACGAAGGCCGCGAAAGCGAAAAAGAACAGACCTGAAAATAGATAATAAGATCGGATTAATTACTTCTGTACAAGTGGATTAACTGATTTTTAAATAATACATAAGTTAATATAGATTCCATTTGAATGCAAAAGTCGGTTTAATCGTTGTCCGCAGTAATTGTAAATTGGAAGGAAGTTAGGATTTGATACACATGTTCTGAACAGTTTATGATGCATTAAATATGTACTTCTGAGAGCATATATTTAGTAATAACAAAAGTAGCAGCAAGAAGTAGGAATGAATTTACTTGAACAAGGAAACAGAAAAATGTAGGTATGTATGTTAATTAATTGTGTATTTCGATGTAGTATGAAGCACGTGCAATTAAATATTTTATCTACTCAAAACATTTCTTTTAATGTAACACTATTGCAAATAACTATACATGCAGAAGTCTTGTTCCAACGAAAAGAGTATAAGAATCAGCTTACCTTTCATTTTATCTCTAGGTCTCGAAAGTTCGAAGAATATCCAAATGTGTTGTTCGTGTTACTGAACTTGAAACAATTGCTTAGCCGAATTTCAGATTCGCTTTATATACCCGATCGGCCGATTAATTGCCATTATCTGTGAACACCGGTCATGTTCGACCTTCCGTTCCGCCGTACTTTCTTATCAACCAACCGGACGATAAACCTTATTAACGAAAAAGTACATTACTCCGTTGGAAGATTAAAGATTATTTATCGATTCGCGATTGTCTTTCACGAAAAACACGATATCATTGAAAAAATAGTTCAAGAACACATTATTGCTCTTTACTCTTAGTTCTCCAAAACGATTTGAAGGTCCATCCGCCTCTTCCTGGAAGTTTAATCTGATGTTTTGTTTTTCGCAGAAAGATGAATTTGTTCGATCGTCTCAATATGTTTCATTTGAAGGACTCGCTACGCTATCACGCAGTACAATTCGGACAATTATTTGGAGGGCTCAAAGGATAATGGAGTAAAAATTATGGTATGACCCTCGCAATCACCTGATCTGAATACAATTAGAAAATTGTGGAACCAATTAGGCAGAAGAGTTACGAAAACGGGACCAACATCAAAACGAGACTTCTCGAAGTAGTTCCATAAAGATTGATAAGAAATTTCCTCTGAAGCACTTAGAAAATTGATTAGTTTACGTGATTATATTCGCACGAGGCGGATATATGTATGTATCGACGAGAAGGCAGTATAGAATAAATTATACATTTTTAACATTACATATAATTAATTAGTAAATACTATTGTTATTTCATAATATACGTTGTTTCATAGTGCAAAATCGCATATATCCTAATTGGACTAAAAGTGTAAACTGACTTACGGACGATTTCGTTCAGTCATAATCGGAATACCACCTACTCTCCTCATACATAATTTCGTCTACGATTAAACGCAAAAACAATATCAACTCATTATAAGCCCCAATACTGGACCCTGATACTCTTTAACCTGCCACACTATTATCTTCGGAAACATGCTGCCCCATACCTGTCCCCTTTCCGAAACATACTGTTCCTGTAAAAACTATCATACCCCTGCTTGAAAACCGATTACTTTGCAAAACGACAATATATTTAAAGTGCTTTTACACTAAAAAATGGGAATCCCAAACGAACAGCCCTTATCCTTCAAATTTAAACTAAAATTTGGAAAGGTGACAGCATGCGTCAGTAAGAAGCTGACTTGTTGCTTTCCTCATCAAAGACTCCGCGGCAATTCAAATAAAAAAAGAACATGTCGGAATTTAATGAAGGAAATGTTTAAAAGAAACTATGCTGCCCGAAAACGTTTAAAATACAGTGCAGTGAGACCGGCGAAGAAGCCACAAGGCGAGCCTGGAAGAAAATCTACGGACATGTGTGAATCGGGCAGAAATGGTCAGGGGGTGACAGAGAGGGAGGAACTTTGCCTGACATTCGGACAATGCCGGCGTGGTGCTGTCGCGTTTGGTTCCTGGTTATGGCGGGTGCACAATGCCTATTGTCGAGCAACCCACTGTACAAGCGTGTGTGCCAACGCTTCCACACAACGAGATGCTGCAGGTTCCTCGTTTCGCATCTCTGTTTCTCCTAAACGGCACTCACGTTGTTTTTTTCTACACCCTTCTTTCACCACGGCGAATTCACGTAACTCGTGGTTTTTGGCAAGGGCAATAATATCCAATGGATCACGACGAGTGGAGAACGAGGTCGATTCTTCGTTTCTCTAATGATTTTCACGGAAGTAAGTGAATAGCAACTTCATAGGTAAAAAGTAATGCTAGGATGCACTGTTCACACGTGTTTGGCTGTTTTGATCGGTTCTGGATCGACGAATATACTTGGCTAATATTTTTCGTGAGGAATTAATAGCTAGGAGTATTATCCTTGTGAGGTTTATTACATAACAAAAGCATAACTCCGTGCTGTTAACACGGTATGCTGTAGAAATTCGAATGCAGATGCAGATGCACGATGCAGATAGTGAGAAAATATAAACTCTTTTATTATTAACACTAGAATTACTACTGCTTGGAGAATTAAGCAATGCGAGGAAAGATATTGCTGGCCCCCACAAAGCTTCTGGAGTCGGTTTTATGGTAAATAAAATACGCTTTTTTCACTTACGCAACTAAGATCTTTGCTTACTGTCATTTTATGGCAGACGACAAATGAACGAGAATTTTAGTCAAAATAAGCAAACAGTAGTTTGAATAATGGTATACGAATTTCTAAATATACAATTCATCCATGTCCTTTGCAGAGTACGTTGCAGAGTGAATATCTAACACTAATAAAATAAACTCTAATAGAATAAAATATTATAATCAAATCACAAGGAAGACATTTTGACCACCTTGATAATTTAAATGTTAATAAATGAAACTTTTGATCATTGTAACCGTGGAAATAAGTTCCTGACACCGCAAATGTATTCGTACAAAAAATTGCAAAAATTTGTAAAGGTATTTACCTTAAGTGAGAGGATATTTCAAATTCTACACCGTTTCAACAGATGCGAAAGTTTTGTTTCATTATATATTTAATATTGTGTACGATCTACCTTCTTTAGCTTCCTCTACGAATATTATTTTATATAATTCGCTTTTCATTTTCCTATATCAATGATTTACGATAGCAATCGTAACGTAACGCGTCTGTTACACGTGAGTAAAGAAAACTTAATGTTCCCTTTAATCGGCATTTTAATCAGCATGAAGTGAGATCATCGGCGAAGTGTTCGACTAGCAGTATTGATGGAATTATCACGCATTCCCGGTTTTCCACGTAACGATTTGTTAATAATATCGTCCGTGAATGTAGGATCATACACAGTTTCATACAGAAAAGTACAAGGATAATGAGATACACGTGTACGAAGTTTAATCTGTACGCGTCATGTCATTATCTTGTTACTTTGTGTATGGTTAAGTTCCAAATGATAATCGAAATTTAGCAGCTTACTTGGTTATTCTCGGAAACATTTGAAACACGGTATGCGAATTTTCCTGGTATGTTGAACAATGGAACAATTCACGGGTACATTGCATTAAAAATTCGATTCGTCAGACATTTAATGCTCATTTAGTATTAAGTGTAGTCACCAATTTATGTGAACTTTTTTCACCAATCACCACGTGCCACTTATTTAATGTTTCTTTAACTGTTCATTTGCGCTGCATTGTAATTGTTAAGTGTAAAACATTGACTTTAAGTGCCTTTGTTCTTGAGCTAGTGTGTACTGTTCCAAATACTTATGTACCTGCATTTATCCTTGTGAACATTAAGGATTGCAAATAGTATTTCAATACTCCAAGGATGATTTTTTCATTAATATCAGTGTCATTAATGGAAACAATTGGTCAACTACCTATCTAACTAAATATTCTTGAGACCACAGTACAAATAAATTGTGATTAAGAAGTATTAAATTTCGATTGCATTGCAAACCCTATTAGAGTATATCGTCGTTCTCTAAAACTAACATACGCGCATTGAATCTGAAATCTGAAAACGATTCGGCATTATTAAGATACACGGATATTTTGCAAACCGGTACAAAAGCAGAGCAATAGATTAAAGTATGTTTAATGCATATTATAAAATGTACGATTGATCTGTAAATATATTATCAATCGGAATTAGTCAGTTTTTATCGCATACGTATCAATAGATATAAATATCTGACCTACTTGATAAATGTTGCTAGTTTGCCTATGTATATCGAGAACTAAATCCGACTACGTAAGCGGTAAGGTAAATAAGAGAAATCTCGATAGCTTAAACAATAAAAAGATAATTCAACTAAGAAGCGCGATAAGTCGTGGCTACGCAAACGTGTATTTATTACATTTCGCGCGTAAAGATTATATAAGATCGTTGGTAAAGATTTCCCGGCATTTATTCCATTCTCTACGTTCGCTTCGAACTTATCGAACGTGCAACACGAATTCGCTGCATCGTAAGTTTCTTTTATTTCTTCTGTTCCAAATTCGGGATTTTATTCGACGAAAACCGCCGTTATCAAAATGTACTGGTCAAGTCGTTCTTGCTGTACGCGCGTAAGTTCTTTGTTACTCCTTTGTGATAGTTTCACTAATGATATCGATCGCAATTAACGTTGATGGAATAGCTAACACTATAAGTGATAAAAGCTCTTTCGTCATATACAGCCGCGAGAAAAAGTTTCTGAATGACCGCGATTTTTGTGTTCGATGCACGTTTACTTTGGAGTTTACTAATTTCCTTTGGAGTTGTAAAATAAAACAATGATGTGCAACAACAGAGAATTTAATCATCTACAACGGCACGGCAAAAGCAGCTTTCTAAAAATATGTTTGCAATCGTAAGTTTCTCTGGCGCAGAATTGAACTATAATTTTTCGAACAAGTGAAAGTACTTTGAAAATATTATAACCGATGAAGCAATGTACTTAAGGTGATAATTGTTGTTGGCTTATGAATCACGTTTATCTAACCACCGATAAGGAAATTTGAAGTACTACGTATGTGTTTCTGTATGTGTTTTGCGACGTAGTTCATTAAATCATTGAACACCTTGTCTAAATTTCTATGAACTTTGGAGTCCCTGGACATAAACTCTGTTTATGCCAATTTTCATCCAGAGAAGTGGGATCTAGTTTTTATTTATTATTATTATAATATTTCTTTTTCGTATGTACATTTACATTCTCGTTTACTTTAAAAATAGGAAAAAGATGAAAGCCATTTAAACATAAAATTACGGCCATTTAAGCAATAACTAATATTTTCAATTTCGTTTCATTCTAAGTAACATTCAAACACGCTGATACTTTTTCGCCAGCACTCTTTATGTATAATATTAAGAACGAACCGGAGATGCTTGGAACTTGTACCCTGAATGAAGGTAAGATGATTTCATAGAAGAAATTTAATAAATACCAGAGACGATGAAGAATTCACACTCGATTCGCAGTGGGTGAAAAGATTTTTATATTTCTCGATAAATTCCGTCTCGAGAGACCCGACAAGTACTTTATTTACAAACACCTACTTAAAGGTGTAAGTGGGATTCATTCGTGCATTGCAGAGGTCTCGTCGGGACGAATTTTAATCGGAATTATTATATTTAATATTCGCCAGCGAGTAACACGATTACATCGAAAAGGAATCGACGGCACGTCGGTCAGATGAATCCAGTGGGAAGGAGGAAAAGGTAAGGGGCGAAGAAAATGGCGACTTCTTTAAGCGTCAGTCAGATTTCCGCAGTATCTGAAATTCGAATTTAATCATGCTTTATTGTTCCGGATCACGCAAGGAATTCTTGATCGCAAGAATCGTGGCGCGTCCGCGTCTCGTCGCCATAACGAGATGTACAAAGTAACGAGAAAAGAATTCGCTTCCTTCCTGCCAACCTTTCTCCCCGCCCTTCCTTTCTTTTCTCCCGCCCGCACACCCTTTCACTCATCCTCGCCGGGGTCTATCGCGATGTCTATAATTTGAATTCAATCATTTGCAAATGTCGATCTCTTTCGTCTCTTCAGTAGATTGCTCGCAACGGCGCGGAAATTGGTTTCACTTCGGGAAATGAGACATTTCGATTCTCTTGCTCACGCTCGTTGGAGACGCGAGCCGATGGCTTGAAACTCTTTCTCGAGTTTCGAGACGACGCGCGTCGTTCTTGAACGAGTGTTGCTCCATAGTTGAAGGGGTAATGGGAGGCTTGGAGAACTCGTTGTTGGCAGTTATTAGATGCAAACGATACCTCTTTCGCGAACAGTTGCAAGGTTTTTCTTTTTAGACGCAGCTGTTACTTCGACGTTGCAAAGAATCGTCGTTGAATTTGTTTTAGTGTGGGACAGGGTGTACAATTTGGATATTTGTACGGGGATTTTAATCGGAAATTTGAATCCTAGCTCGGTGAACCGAATTCTCAATTTCATTGGTAATTCCGTTCTTGTTTGATTAGATATTGTTTTATGCGTTGGCGCGCTGATTTTGCAAAGTCTAAGGGTGTTTCATTTTTAAATAGTGTTACACCCGATGTGAGTGTGCATTCAATGCGTTTCAAATATTGTTTGGTGCAGGACAAACTATGATTCCGTTTATACGAAATTACGAATAAATTAATTATTGATAAACGTGAATCATTTGAATGTTGTTAAAGGATCCTACCCAGATAAATTAATTAAAAACTGTCCGTAATCTGTTGCCTTTTGGATCTGATTAAGTGGAATTTGAATTGATTTTGATTAAATCAACGACAGTTAATTTTCAATAATTACTGTTATTAATTCAAATGAAGTGGTGTATCTTAGATTTATCTGTAAAACAATCTACAATTTCATCTTGCCGTGGAGCTTTTTACTGATATGAACAAGTCATTTGTATTGCAGAGAGCATGTACCATTGTTTACTATTATTTTTACTTGATTAGTGTAAATGGGTTGAAGGAAGTGTTGAAGCAATTTGCCAGCATGAAATGTTAGTACAAGTATATTCAATAACTTTCCCCCTTTCTCCATTGAACGACTGAAACATTTTCTCCCTGGCGCGGTGTCTGTTTCTCGTCTGGAGAAAATTACTGCTATTACCTCATTGCTGTTTCTTTCCTGTTACGACGATACCAAATTAAGCAAAGTACATACATATATACCGTTGCATTTTTCATTTTTACTGCAACTTAAGATGCACAACTTATTCCGTGTCAATTTATTCCCATGAGGTTACGCCGCAAAATATTTGCTTACCGCATTTTTTCAGCTCTTCCATTGTATTAAATATGTTATACTTCGTAGCACTCTGCAGTGATTGGAATAAAGGAAAATCTATCTATATATAACTTCCAATCACATTCCTTTATATTCGCTTTTTAATTCAATTCCTTCCCGTTTCATAAATACCGGTCACAATAATTCCCTGTACATTTCTACAGTATCTACTCGCTTTCCCTCTAGAAATACGAAGTGTATTATTTTAATGAGTCAAACGAAACGAGCAACAGAAGAAACGAAATTACTTACACACAGATCAGATAATACCTCAAATAAAATCCTTGACAACCATGAAAGAAAAAAGGCAAAACTCAACTGCAAAATTTCGTACCTCGCCGAGAAAAACCGAAGCCACCCCCTGTCATCCCCTCGTCAGGGTGGCTGAAACGTTCGCTCCCGCCAAGGGGACAGAACTGGCCGCCGGCACTGGTGGCCCATAACGCGGGAGAGGCAGCGAAAAGCCTCGAGGAATATTTTCGGCGCAACGTTAACGTTAATATCCCGATTTTCCCGCTGTTCGCCGATACGTACGGCAAAGGGGAACGGGAGGAAATCGTGGCGGTCCACGCTCGCCATATTGGCGTACACGCCGCCTGCGTTTTACGGCCGTATTCAGCGATTTTGCATATCTAGCACACGACTCGGCTGGTGTGCGTGGATTGCAGAAAAGAGGAGGGCAGAATAGAGGGTCGAAGGTGGCGCGACGGGGACAGAAAAAGGGACATACCGTCGCGTCGTTGTCCCTCCGCGTGCAGTGGCGGCGGAACTACTGCAAGCCCATTCACCTTTTCCACACCGATTCACGTATGTATATACGGCAATCGCAGACCTCCTTGAGAGCTCAATTTATCGCGAAACGGCCTCCGCCGCCGGTACATTGTGAGCCGGTGCATGGAACGCGTACACCGGGCCTCCCTTCCAGCAAATTGTCAGAATTGAATAACCAGCGAGATAAGCGATCGTCGCTTTGACCGTCGTTGCTTTCCCTCCGTAATTCGCTGGTCGGCTTCATACGGGCCGATCCATTTAACCCTCGAGTGTCTCGAGTCCACTTGATACGCGATCCGTACTCCTCCCATTGTTCCAGGGGCCCCTGTGCTCGCTTTCATTTCCGCGAATCAGCCGGTTAATCAATTTGCAACGTTCACCCCATCCGTTGCTTCTATGGTTTTCTTTCTCTCTCTCGCTCTCTCTGTCTCTCTATTTCTCTTTATTTCCCCAGGTCGAGCCTGTGCTCCATTGATCGAGTTCGGTTCCGGTAACGAGCGTATCTTCGAACGCCGCGAGCGATTCGAGGATAATTGAAACGTTCGCAACGAGATTAGCGTCGTCGTTTGCGCTTTGTTCTTCGAGATAGCGTATCGACGCGTACCGCGTTTTTCAACTCGATGCTGCTTCCCTGCCGGCTAACAGGCTATCCGGCCGCCAGAATTGCATGACTCCCATTTGTTCATCGATAGAGAAATGTTGTTCTAACGGAGCTTGGTTACTTTGTTGTATTTGCGATTGTGGTCTAGGTACGCTGGCGTACCTGTCAGTAATAATTCAGCTTGAGAGGAATAAAGGAGTTGCATTGGGTTTACAGCGATCTGAACTGTTAGCACGCGCGTACGTGTCATTAAAATGCGTCTCGCGGGGAAGCGCAATGTTCCTCGGCACATATATCTGTAGCGTTCCTGTTTGGAATGGCAGAGTTCTAAGCGGTCGTATTTGATTGTTGGCTATATAAGGCTGTTGTTACGTATGAAGAATATTTCCATACGTCGCTCTCAACGCGTTTTCGAGCTCGCATTTGTTTAGGGAAAACGCCCTAGAATTCTTTCACTTATCATAAACAATTAAGGGAGCCTGGGAAAATGCATGACCAGCTGCACCACGTGCGAGACAGGCGTCGCCCGACGACAACTTCTAAATGTCCTTATATGGAAAGTTCCAGTCCACCCCCATGCATTTTTGGGACTATATAAACCCTTTGGTTTCTATCCTCATCGGTTCAGAGTAACATAGTCACGTGTAGTGCTACGTCGTGTCACGCTTGTATAGAATCAGTTATATCCAGTGAGATTGGGCTTAGCGCACCTCTCGAATCACAGATTAACCCGTTAGAATCCGCTTGTCCGGTTGAAGTTCTTTCGGCATATTCTAATAGCGGCTCTCAGACCCCGCATCGCCAGTGCGTCAACACCGCGCAAATACTTAGGTAATTTACACACTTTTATATTATTTCATCGCGACAGAAACATTTGTATTTATACTGATATTCAGAATACATTTTATACGTTCATTTATAAATCGAGTAGATTCGTTAAACCTACCTTTACCCCGCAATCCTTGCATATTGGTAACAACGTACCCACCGATACAACTTTACCGCTCGAGTTGTATCAAATAATAATTAAGAGTTACGAGGCAACTAACATTTCCTGCGACTATCTGATCTAGTATCAGATCCGTTCGCATACCTTTACCCAAACAAACATTCTATATATTCCAACCTAGTGGCTCCCCGATTTCGCATCGGGTTCGTCCACGAAACCTAACTCATCCTACGGCTCCCCGGTTTCGCACCGGGTTCGTCCGTGTCCTACGGCTCCCCGATTTCGCATCGGGTTCGTCCGTAAGTCTACCAACCTCCAAACAGCTCCCTGGTCAAGCGCCAGGTTCGTCTGTGAATAAACCAACCTCCTAGCAGCTCCCCGATTTCGCATCGGGTTCGTCTGTGAACTTCTTCCTAGTGGCTCCCCGATTTCGCATCGGGTTCGTCCACGACGTTTCACCCTCCTGCGGCTCCCCGATTTCGCATCGGGTTCGTCCGCGCTTGTACCCCCTCCTAGAGGCTCCCCGGTTTCGCGCCGGGTTCGTCCTCGCACTCTATAATCCTAGCGGCTCCCTGATTTCGCATCAGGTTCGTCCGCGCACCTTAACTAACAAATTGACTACCGTATTCCTGGGTAATACACCCCTCGCCGGCCTCTCGTGCTGCCACACAGCCCGGCTCGTAACACTGTATTAAAAATAACGTCCACTGGAGTATATGGCACTTATACGTGTTATAAATTAAATTTATTATATTTCAATTTTACACATTGTATACTTGTGTAAATTGATGAAAAATTATAAAGAGGTGGAGGGTAAGCAGCCAGTAATGGTGAACTACCCGCACGTTGTCAACGTTTTACTGAGGAGAACTGTTTGCTATAACATTCGTTCCTTCTAAGATTGTTCGTTATAGGATACCCCATGATACCTACGTCTGGGAAGACCATTGTAAAGGCGAGACTATTGCCGACAGACTATGCACACGTGTCGAGATACGTACACATGCACATATGTGTGGAAGTTATTTTTTGTAAACCTCACGTAGATTGGAATAGAGGACAGGTGGGATAATAAGACTCCAGTTTACTCTAATTAAAAACACTAACTTTATTATAAAATACGTCAACACACGACGTTACTCAAACACACAACGACACACACACGATTCTCACGATATTCTCAACTCACGATACTACTCACTTCGATCCTCCCTTAACTCTGACTCTTGCACGCATCATTGATTCTTTATATTCTTTCACTCTTAATTTCTCTCTCATTCTATTCCTCATTTGCTCTCACTCATTTAGGACACACCTCGCAGTCATTCCTCGGTGGTGGTCGGTCCCGACCATCCGAACCCTTGGGCCGCTATACCCTCCATTCACACGACCTTCTCAAGTACTCAGCTCCGAACGTACCTTTCATACATCGGAATTATTCTAGACAGTCAGGCAATATTTCCAATCCCACATATGTATACATATACATATATGTATATATGCACTTGGCAAGAAGCACTAAATGTATGTTTTGTGAATATTAATTTAAATCTAAGTTACATCACCTTGCATTTCTGTCATGCTTCGACAATAATTTTATTTAACTTTGGCGTGAGTAATCATAAAGGAACAAGAGCCTGCACATGATCACACGTGAAACAGATGAGTATAAATTCGACTGCACTGGGTGTTCAGCGATAGAAACGAACGTGAAGTGAACAGAAGCTAAACGAAGAGATTACTGGAAGTAAAAGAACCACGTTCCGATACGTTTTGTATTTGTACTATTGGTTTCCATGACCACCGTTTGTAAGTATTTCACATATTATCCCAAGCCATCTCTATTCAGATATATGCTCCACAGGCACAAATTGAAAATTTGCTTCGTAAAAAAAAACAGATACGCAGGATCTGTCGGCTTGCGGGGCAAATAAGACATCTACTCCTTGCTACTTGGTACCAAACATCCGCATCTGCCCCGGTGTAGTGGATATCGTTCTGCCTGTAAGTATTTGAAATTAATTACAAAACGGAATGCTTTTGATACATCTAATTATTACAGCCGTGCAACAATCTGTTACCTGTTAGTGTATGCGCTTGTAGTAATAGTTTCTTGAGAAATTCCAGTTTGACTGGTGTCTCGAGTCGGGATTGTTAACTTTTGGTGACAATCAGGATTCCCATATATGACCATGTATGTAATACTAGCCCAAATGTAATGGTACAAGAATGTATATAGTAAATAAATAATATTCGTTCAGCAGAACAGAGGTTTACTCAAATTTGAAGAAATTTCCTTCCTCCTACTCACCTACACGTTTCCCAAGCGGAAGTCTCTGCAGTTTTTTTCACGTCGGTTACCTAGCAATTCGTACTACTCACTTGCGTATGCATAGGATGAGCTCCTTCGCTGAGTTTCTCCAACAACAACACTGTTCGACAAATTTTACCTTTTTTCGACTTGAATGCGTAGAATACAAATTTTCAAACCAGAATACATTTTTGCTCCAGAACCCACAGTTTTCGAAAAAATCAATTTAACAGACAAATATATATTATTCCACTTTGAAAGTGTTTTGTGCTCTAACAGTAATGATTATTTAGTTGTTCTTGACACGAAATGATTCTGTGATATTTACAGCCAGTGGTTTTTGTATCATTGTCTAGAAAAGTACGGAACAGGAATCAACCAAAATACTGAAAGGAGAGACTGGAACAAAATAAACGAGAAAAGGAAGCAGAGGTGCAGATATCGAGGGTGGCTTTAACGGCCTTTTGTTTGGTTAACTGCATTGCTTCCCGGTTCGCCAGTAATTGCCACAATACGGGGCGAGGAACCAAAAAGAGAAACGCGATCCAGGAAATCAGAGGAAAATGGTTGATCGAACGACAAGTCATTCCCTAATTTTCCTCTTGAGACACATTGCTCGTAGACTATTTGTCCCTCTCATTTTAAGTAGAAAAAGCAAACGGTTGAAGTACAATAAGGGCACTGGCGAGTATTTAAATATCATCGATTTATGTGCCTACATGATTTTTTGTAGAGTTACAAAGAAATTAAATACACTTGTAATTTAAGTACCCGTGGCTTGTTCTTTTATCCAACTTTTCAAACATTTCCAATTTTAATTTACTTTTTGCTAAAATGCCAGGAAAGTTCAAATATATTATTTGGAATATAGATCGAGTAATTGAAGTCATTTAACTTATATGTCAAAATACGAAAACTGTGTAATTTTTTTAGATTTAAGTAATATGTGTATGGTTAATATTAACTAATGCCACGTGCAGCTTTGTTTACGCATTAATCAAGATAATGTTACTAGGCATGTCCGATTATTTATCAGCATTATGAATCATGTGCTTGAAGGTTTCCGCCAATGGATTTCGTATAAACAATCCAGATATTGAAAGATATGGGCATTATTGAAACCAAATCATACTGTGGTATAATTATTGCTTTTCTTAGAACCAACATTTTGTAATAATGTATTATTTTTATATTTTGTTGATAAAATTGTTTTCAAGCAATATTTGCTTCTTTATTTCTTGTGTTTCTTTATTTCTAGGCATATCCACTGTTAAGTTAATAGCGATTACATTATCTTTATTTAGTGCCCTTCAGTTTAAAAACGGATATGTAATTTCAATTAAGTTTCGACGATTACTACAATTAATAAAGGATACCATCGCTGTAATTGTCCGATCCCCTTTCAGTGACCATGTGACCTTTATTGTTTATTATTGATTATTACGTTCAGAAGTTTGAACATCTACATATTTGACTTCGTTTACTTTAATTTTGTGAAATTTTAAAAGCCCATATTTCAATCAGCATTCTGCCTTTGATTTGATTAAATCAGGTTTTATACTATCAGCGAGTATCGTAAATCGTCTTTCGGTATCGTTTTTCTAGATGCCGCAAAGGAAAGATATAATTCCCAGTCACATAATTTTATTTGTTATCAACTTTTCATATCGCTGGCAAGATTAAAATGACATTTCGGCAAGGATAGCCGTCGGCATACTATGTCTATAAAGTAAATATTAGAAAATCTTACCAAATGTCCGGTTGCAGAGAAATTCTGAGATTTAATTAAATTAAATAAAGAAAAAAACAAGGCAACCACAGGCCCTCGGTTGTTTCAATTTCAGCATCCAGCTCTACACGAAACATTTCGTTATACTTCCGTAGAAATATGTTAATGCAATCCGATGAAAGATATACCCAGAAAAATAAATTGGAATCAATTTAAAAAGTACGACATGCTTGCATAGTGTAAAACGTTTTGATACGAAGGCAGCAACAGTACAAAATAATCTATTTACAGTAGCTAATATTTGCAACATCGCGCAGGCCTTATGGTAAATAAAGTGTTTTTCATCCTTTGTCTTCGTACTCTTTAAAAAATGCAGAAGATACTTCTTTCATTCGAAGCACGATCGAGGCTCACGGAAATTTCGATTGACCCTTCTGGCGTGGAGCAATTCTTGGCTTTGTGGCAAGCAAATGGAACAAAAGGGAGGAAAAATATCTGGCTGCAGTACCGTAAGATCTCTCGGCGGTCATCTGATATTTATGGTGAACCGTGGCACACGAAGTTACATTCGACGAGAACATAGTATGTATGCTTTCTACCGGCGTGCTACAGAGTGCAACCCGCAACAAAAGTATGGGGCAAATAGGAAGACAATTCTCACTAATGTCGCTTTGTATGCTAGAAATTTCTTAAGTTCTAAGGAAGTTGTAATTTAGAATACATACAGTATTATGAAGTTAGGGATACGCTACTGGCGAATATTTCAAAACGAATAACAGAGTTGAAAACGAATGTAAAAATCGAGTTGTAAAATAAGTTGAATTGCGAATGATATACAAAATAGAAATTTTATCTGGTATATGAAAATTCGATGCCTACGCTAAGGCTTAGAAAAAATGACAACAGTCATTCAAAATTACAGTTTTTTGCGGATTAATTGTTAAATGGAAAGTACGTATTACATATTACTGTTAGTATTACGAAATATATTATGTAACTTATGACCTATTATCTCTTATTATCTTCTTATTATCTCAGAAATTTTATATTTTTCTCGTAGAGTATGTATTGACGCTTGTAGTATAAGCATGTTACTCAGCGTCATCAAAAAATTCCAATCCGCTGATAGTTGCTGATAGTTGCTGATACTTGATAAGGCAGATATCAAAGGTTGACATAATGTAGTTACAAGTATCTGAAACTGCCTATATTGACGTTCGAGTTTTCATTGAATAATTAGAAACGTCAGTGGCAGATCTGTGCCCTCTTACGTTCTCAAGCAGGGGCGGGGTTCCTCTTGAAATTTGCATAGCTACTTCAGCGATGGGAGTTTCGTTGAAATATGGGGTTTTATTATTTTTCAGCTACTTCAGCTTGTTATACGAGCGAGAAGGGCAGAGGCTGAGTAATAAGCAGAAGCACAATGGATATTATCAATATATAATTTCTTTAAACAATCATTTGATATTATTTGTGCGAACGGGACAAATTTGCCCTGTTGTAATTGTTTGCCATATGAATTATGAGAAATATTAATAAGTGTAGAAACTGAAAAATAGATTTAGGAACAGATACTTTCTTTTGGCCTCTGAGTACATATTTTATTAATGTAGAACAAACTTTATTTGAATCAAAAAATAAATTTCTGAGACCTCTGCGGCCCTAAGAAATATAATTGTATACGGTTCAGTGACATTATTGTTATAAATCATTGCATATACATAACCTGAGTACTGTACAATGTTCAGTATTCTATCCTGGAGTGTTGTCTCAATAGGATTTAATGGCACTATTCCATAACATAAAATTTTATATTCAATAAGGAAAAGTTATCAGAATAATGTTTACTTTAATGATGAATTTTGCAAAATTAACAAATGCAAATCAAATTTGACTTACAACATGCCAATGTTTGTAAAATAATGTAAGTAAACAAATAATTTCATTAACAGTTAGTATCAACGCATGCTTAATTTAAAGATTAATATCATTTTTTAATGTTTTGTTATATATGTTACATTAAATTTGCAACATTTCCGACGTTCGAATGGATTGAAACTTATTATAAAAGTCCTTTACCATTTGAATCACGTTGATGATTAAATACAGAATTTATAAACACAGTCAAGGATAATTGTTAGTCAGCGAATCTTGATTGAGACTTAATCTACAAAATAAAGTATGTGATTTCCTAATAATGCTTTTTATAATCGAAGATTTCGATACTGATCTAGATTTTTCACGTGCGTGCAGCAGGGAAAACCCGACACGTCCGTCACTGCCAATACGCCAGATATTGGCTGACCAGTGCAGAAGATACTACTGGCGATGCACCGCTGGTGCAGACGTATAAAGTAGAGACCTGATAAAGCGGGACATCGGCAACGGTGCCGCTATTCACATGTGTTCCATGTGTCTGCATTGCATTTTCAAAGAAACTTTACATTCTGAATGAATTTGTAGCAGTATGGAAAATCGACGTTTTATGAATAAAAATGATCCTTGTTTTATGAATCCTGAATATGAGAAGAACGTTTTCTGTTAATTAATTTCGCTCCAAACTTATCGTCGGCAGGTGGGACCCACGCGTAACGCCTCACGATCCTGTCAGTCGAAACTCGAGACACATTATCTGTTACGTCACATTCTTATGAACGTGTACACTCACACAATAATAATAAACTAGCCTCGTGGGCTGCGCCACGTGCTGGACCGTGCATCTCTGTTAAAATCCATTCTCGAGCTTGTCACATGAATCACGAAGCCCTCAATAACGAATCAATAACGAAGTTTCGTCGTCGTGTACGTGGGCGATGAATGGCGATGAACTTGGCAAATGATGGAACTTGACAGGCGAATTCTGAAGAAAAACGTGTCGCCTTGTTGGCCGATAAATGTTTAGTAAATTTTGTCATATTGCATGATTGCTTGGCAAACAATTGATACGTCTGCTGTAGTTTCATTTAAAGGACTCCTTCTCGATAGCCAGAGATTCCCCTTTCATTATTTATTATACATATACAGTCGAACCTTTTCAACTCGAAAACGTATATGATAAAAGCGAAGAGCATGCCAATATACATTTTATAAATTTAATTTATTATATTTGAATTTTATACATTGCACTCTTGTGAAAATTCATGAAAAATTATAAAGAAGTGGAGGGCAAGGAATCATCAATTCTACTTTTCTTCGTGAACTGCCCGCTCGTTGTAAGCGTTTTGATTTACTGAAGAAAACTGTTTGCTATTGCATTCGTTCCTTGTAAGTTTGTTCGTTATTGGATACCCCACTGTACTCACTTCTAGGAAGACCATTGTAATGGCAAGACTATTGCCGACTATGCACACGTGTCGAGATACGTAGATATGCACATATATGTACATGCACGTGGCAAGATGCACATGCATCGGTACAATCTAAATGTATGTTTTGTGAATATTACTTTAAATCTAAGTTACATCATCTCGCATCTCTGTCATGCTTCGACAATAACTTTACCTGACGTTGGCGTGAGTAATCATACAGGAACAAGAGCCTGCACATGATCACACGTGAAACAGATGAGTATAAATTCGACTGCATTGGGTATTCAACGATAGAAACGGACGTGAAGTGAACAGAAGCCTAACGAAGAGATTACTGGAAGTAAAACAACCATGTTCCGATACGTTTTTGTATTTGTACTATTGGTTTCCATGGCCAGCGTTTGTAAGTATATCACATATTATCCCAAACCATCTCTATTCAGATCTATGCTCCACGGGCACAAATTGAAAATTTGCTTCGTAAAAAAAAACAGATACGCAGGATCTGTCGCTTTGCGGGGCAAATAAGACATCTATTCCTTGCTTCACGGTACCGGAAATCCACATCTGCCCCGGTGTAGTGAATATCGCTCTGCTTGTAAGTATTTGAAATTAATTGCAAAACGGAATGCTTTTGATACATCTAACACGTTGATTGATTTTATTACAGCCGTGCAACGGACCTGAAAATGTATGCGTTTGCAGTAAGGATTACGTCATGAATTCCACTAAGGCTTGTGTCTTGAGTCAGGATTGTTAATTTTTGGTGAAAATCAGGATTCCCATATGTGACCATCTATGTAATACTAGTCCAAATGTAATAGCACAAAAATGTAGAGAATAAATAACTAATATCCATTCAACACAGCAGAGATTTACGCATACTTTAAGAAATTTCCTTCCTCAAACTCACTTATACGTTTTTCAAGTGCTGTTTTTTTCACATTGGTTACCTAGCTATTTGTACTATTCACTTTCGTATGCATTGAATAAGCTATTTCGCTGTGCTTGCCAACAACGAAGCTGTTCGAGAAATTTTGTCAATTAGTAAGATTTTGGCTGATCAGTGCAAATGATACTACTGTCGATGTACCGCTGGTGTGGGCGTATTGGATAGGTACCTGATAAAGTGGCACAACTTACACGTTGAAATTAAACTCTGCATTCTGAACAGTAATAGTATGAAGAATCGATGTTCTACAAAGAAAAGTGGTCCTTATTTTATGATTTCTAAATATGGTAAGAACGTTTTCTGTCAATCAATTTGTCTCTAAACTAATTTTATAAATAGATCGGTGATGTTTCCTATACAACTAAGGGTTATTTATCAGATTTTTCAATTGACACCTAATAGCTGGGTATGAACTACAAAATCAGAGTTTCCATAGAGTAACTACTATGTTCCGTGACAGTCCTGTGATAGTTCATCGACCAAAAGACAAATCTGGCGAAAGTTCTATATCACCGTCAAACACTCAGTCACCCTAAGAAAGTTCGGCGCCATTTCATACCCTATCTACCCCCAAGCTCGCTAAGGGCACAAACGAAATGTGTTGGAATGCATATTAAACAAGCTCTCTGGTCATTAGAAATTCTTACCAACAAGCAATCAGCGCACACATTTCACTTTCCTTATCCGGAAACACTTCGATCATATTCACAATCAGTTATGCCCCAACTCTCTTACAAACACGAATCCTATGAGATACACGCACACCGTGTTCTTATTTTCCATCAAGAAAATTAAATCAAATTTCCCAAACTTACAATCGGGTGGTCCTTCGAGAAAATTACCTTCGTCGTCACAACACGTGCAAACCAACGAAGGGCCTGAACCACGGCATTAACATATCCAAATAACAAAAGCGTCTAATGCAACCTAACGCACACATACACACACGAGCAACTCACTCGAAGGATCAGCCGCACGGCGAAATTTCTTCGGGCCCTGAGTTCTGAATATTAAGGACGTCTCAACGAGCGCTAACTCAACGGTATTTACTCGATTTTCAAGGCCAGTTTGCGAATTACTCTCGCGTCTTGCCCTTCTCGGTCACTTGGCAAATTTCACCGTCGTCTCCGCTAATCATCACCGTGCACTCCAACAAAGTTTCAAAGAGAAATGAACTATTCATTGCGGTCTATCCTTACGGCGTTCACCGTTCTCCACCTCTTCCCTCATTTACTTCCTTCCTCTCATGCACAAGCTCGTTCAACCATTGTCGCTTTCCCTCCTTACCCCACGCTTGTTAATTCCGTCGTTTCACCTTTCCCTCCCAAAGCAACCCCTTTCGACCCTCGTCCCTCTCCATATCCTCAAGAGTATCAATGGAGAGGGGAGAAACGTAACCAAGTTGTACGGTATCGTGACTGTTGCTCCTATAACCGCAACCTTTCATAACACTAAATAATTCCATTTAATTACTCGCCCCGTGCCCCCGTGTGCCAACCGTTGAATGGGCAGAGGATATTATTTATCACGCTTCCCAAGTTGTTCCAAAGAGGAAACTCTAATACGTCCCGCGAGGGCATCGATGTCTAACCTTACTCCGTTGCTGTCGCTCTTCAACACGGTTCGAAACCCTTTCACTCTCTGCCTCTTTACCTCTCTTCAGTAGAGTATGCAGAAAGTTTAACGGGTCAAAACCTCTTGAGAAAGTCACGTCCAGTGACACTTGTGAGATGTTTCGCTGCAACTAATGTGGAAACGTGTGAAATATACCTGCGATAATTCACCGCGCGAAATTGATTCGGTGAATGGTGAATGCGCGTAGGCACTTTTGGCGTTTTCTTTGTCACTGGTTTGTGTGGGGTGATCAGTAGATGTAGCTGTGGGTTGTCAATAGAAATTACGTACTGCGAGGTGACTTTAAAATATTTTGGAATGAAGGATCTACGGTGATTTTGTATGCAATGTTCTGCAACTTTAATATACCATACTTTGTTCAGGAATTTTTTGAGTATATACTTTTTTAGATTTATCGAGGTTTTCCCGTAAAATCTGTGCTTTTGTTCGATATATATTATTTTGGTCTCTGCAGTTTTTCATTAACTGGTGGACCTAGCGTTCTTCATTAAACAATTTATTTATTTTGCACATGATTTGGTCTGCATTTGATAGTATTATTCCCTGCAGATATCATTAATCTATTTGTCATCAATATCACTACAGAATACATAATACGTATATGTATATGTACAAAATAATATACAGTCTCGGACTTTGAATTGGAAATAATACATGAACATAGTATTTTCTCAGATTGACGTTAATGAAAGCTGGAATTATGTATAAATGTATAAAATAATACTCCAAATGGCACATATAATAGAGAAAATAAGTTTTAATAACATGCTTTCATTTATTCAATAAAATCAGAAGTCCCATATGCATTTAATCAGAAAATTTATATTTATTCTTCTGTTTATACGAAAACAAACTTTAAACCACTATTATAGAAATAAATGAGGAAATGTTTGCAAGCTGAATAAAACTGAAAAGCATTTTATTGAAACTCTCACTAACAAGTCGCCCATACACATTTCAGCATCTGGTGCTTTCAAACATATAAATATTAGAAAAACTATATAAAGGAAGATGTTATCACTCAAGCACCTTATCACAGCATAAAAGTTCAATCAGGGCATAGTACTTTCTCAATTTGATATCACAAAAAATTCTTTTATTTAAAAACCCCCAGCACTACTGTGTACGTAACAGAAAATGTATTACTCTTTGACAAAAAACTTTGTGATATTTATATTATTGAAAAGGGTGCACGCTCTCGTCCGGAACTTAGAATTCCAACGTAGTTACCTTGAAAATTGAATGTACCATTTAACGTTCTGCCGAACGCAGTACCGAGCTGCACATAGGTCGTAGGATTTGTCAGACATTTCATACATCAAACGGAAACGTGTATGTCGCCTTGTAAAGCGCTGTGCAGCACTTCATGTCATGCAACAGTTAGCAGCAGCACAGCTATGACGTTCTTTGATCGTTACATCAGGCATGGAACAAGGTCGCTCTATACAAAGTTGCATAGTTAACGAGTTTGACAGGTGAATCCCCGTTGCTCGCGATCGGAACAGACTTTGTCCAGGGGAATTTCAATTTATCTCCTGCAAAAATATGCACGATCTTAACGAGTTATATCCGCCATGCCCGTCTCAGTAATAATTCGGATAACTGTTTTATATGTGTGATATTTTTGATGAATAAAACTACCGAATACGTAGTTGTACTATATAAAACATTTAGTATTAGATTAAATTCGTTTATCTATTAGTGCGCTTTTATGTCATCGTGGTGCCGTTGGGATCTTGTACGCTTTAAATAAATATGCAATTATTTCAGTAATTTCCTTCGCAAATGCCCTAAATGTAATACGTTTTACTAGGATAAGAATTGTTAAGTAAATATCAAACTACTTAAGGTACTCGTCAAATAAACAATGAATTTATTTAACTACTCTCAAATGTACAATATAAATCATTTGGTATTAATATTGTTGAATTTGATAATCACTTGCCCTACTTTGATGTTTTTAGAAGGGAGATGCTCGTCAGTCCTCAACTTATAAATATTAACTGATCTGAAAATTTCTATGCCCCTAGAAATACCTAGCAATTCCACACATTTGTCTGAAAATACTTATTAAGGAAATAAACGATGTAACGTGATTAATATTATTAACTTTCAACCCATATTTCAATAGATCTATTCTCGCAGGTTACTCATATATCACAGTTTATAATTTATTTTGTTATTTGCCACTATGCCCCAGCAACATTAGTTTGACCCCTCCAATGCTATCACTCACTCACTCAAATTTCATTCTAAAATTCAATAAATATTTCAAGTACTGTTGCAAATTTATTTCCACATGTAGGTATGTACATATACGCATCCACTAACTAAACCAATATTTCAATTTCTCAATGTTGCAACACAACTATATACTCGAACAAATATCAAATATCCCATAGTATCCGCGTGAAAATACTTCGAAACCCGTTTGCTATCACGACGAAAGCATTTAAATTCCAACGTGGAATCAAATCCAAAGAAGAAACGTACACCGACCCCATCAACACGCCGTTAGCTACCACTTTACTCGTACACAGCACACGGAAACACCATTTGGTAAACTTTTCAACAAAGCCCCCTCACAGAATCGTTAAAAATGTCGCAGGTAATGGCCTTCATGATCCAGGGTGGGGATACTGCAATAGGAATTTACTCGAGTCAGTGGGACGGGGCTAAGAAAGCATTAAGAACAGGTCGTTTCCGATCCCTCGAAGCATGTTCCACCGATACAACGTGTAACTCGAACTCTTTCAAGGGCGTCTACATGCGATGCACGATCTCTGGTAATGGCGGGGTTAGGTTGGTGAACGCTGACGGAAACGTAGACAAGAAGTACAGTCAGGTACGCTGGCATCTTGCACAGGATGCTGGCAAGGATCCTCGATGAGAAAGGAGCAAGTTTCCCCCAGAAGCTGCAGCGTAGGTCGCTTAGTCGAGCTTAGACCAGTCGACCCGTCTCCAATTTACATTAATTCCCAATAATCGGACAACAGCATCCGTTCTTAGTCGGGTGCGCCTTACGAAACGATCTTCCGAAATCACCGACCGCCCTTCACGCGATACCTGCGTCTTGAAACTGTATACAGCCACGACTCACCTACGACCTGCTTCTGCACACCTGAGAGGAGCTCGTCGAGTTTCTTCATTTGCATCGTGAATGACCTATTTCCATAATCTTGCCACGGCAGCGACGCGAGTGTTCCTAAGCCGGTTATAGCGCGAGCCAGGCTATCGTGGACCGATGTTTCAGTGTATTTTCGAAATTACCCTCGTACGTTCTACATATTAGGCAGAGATTACGTTGGAGTCTTTCCATCGTTGGCGTTCTAGACGTCGTTCCTTTTTATTGGCCCCGCCGTGTCCTACGACCGATGGTCTGTAAAGCATGTTCAGGGGTAAGGAGATCGTTCGCGATTGCAGGGTGCAGTTGCAGTGGAAACGGAATTCGACGTCGTTTCACCAACAAACACAAGCAATTTAGAACATCGTTCTGGTGCAACCTGTTTTTTTTTCGCATGACGGAACTGGCAAATGTTGCGAGTAAAAATAAGAAAAGTGTGTCGTACAAACGCGGGGTTAAAAAGTTTCGTTGATAAATTAGAACGATACACGATTCGATATAAGAAAGAATCAATTCCTCGGCTTTAAAGATTAACAGATGACGAGCCACCGGATTTTTACTGACGAGGAATATTAAAGGAGCGTGTGTAGCAGAGAATTCGTCGAAATTCATGGAAATCAATCAAAGATTCGCAGTGTAATAAACTCAACTGTTTATTCAGCGATGTATGTAGGTTGCGTAGTTTTCGTAATGGATGCATTGACTTTATTATACGTTCCGGTTATTTTAGACAAATAGGAATAGGGAAAGATAAACTCAGGTTGCATTAATATTGACATAATGAGGAAGTCGATGCCTCATGAATTTATAATTCCACCATATACATACGCAGTATAGCAATGAAATACAGTCAATGTTTCGAGCTATTGCTGTATTAGAAACAAAAATTGAAATTTTAAATTAAATACAAGTATTTTATATAATTAATAATAAAGGCTAGGAAAAAGTAGGCATAACATTTTCTTAGGAGATACTACGAAGTTCAAAACACATGTTCTAGTATGCTAGAAAACAATGGTTTAGAAAACCAAATTATTCATTACAAACATAACCACTGTCCTTTGGAAAGTTCAATTTAATTTAAGGTTCCATAGCACATGCTCCTTGATCTACGTACACATACCCTTTAACCCTTATATTGTATTTTTGTATTTAAATCTCAGAAATTTTTAATTTCTAGATCTTGAAAAGGTTTTCAGAGAATGTTGTTCTGTCCGCTTTTATTGATACTTTTCAATAAAAAAGTTATGCCAATCGTATGACAACAGAAGCAATATGATGGTTAAAACAGTCCATCTAAATTCGTCACTAAAAACTGCAGGCGAAAGAAACATGAGACCTCAATTTTTATTCGAACAAAAACATACATAATATCCTGTCGTCTCGCATATACGCCTCGCGACCGTGCACAGACTTATTATCGCGGGTGTTGAGCAGGCAATCACTCGACCTGGCCGTGAACGAATTGAAAGGACCACCAACGAACAACGATCTGCGCCCGTTTACTCCTTTGATCCTGTATCCATTCAAACGCGTGCCCGGGGTTATTTCCCTTTCCATCGTTACTACGTTTAACGCAGCCCGATCGGTGACACATTCTTTGGACGTCCACCAGGCAAGTTAGCAAACCGTCGACGACTATTTTCCGGCCAGGCCGCGACGGGGAACAATGAAATGAGCAAATAACTAGATTCTCACGCGCAACGGAACAATAATAGCACGGGGGGGAATTTTTCACGGGCCCGTGGGCAAAATAATTTGGCAACAGATGCGTCGCGTCGCGTTTTCCGAGCCACCCGACCAAGAATAACCGGGCAGGAGTGGCACGGAAAAGGGCGGCAGCCTGTTTGCTACAGCGGAGCCGGCACAATGCGGTGTCGCGAACCTCGTGTTTCAAAAGTTATTCCTTGCCGTTGATTTTCTCCGAGGATCGCACCTCCGGGGGGATTCTGGTAACGGTGTTGTGCACGCTACAATTTTTCGATAAACGGCGCGGTGGCTCGTTAGAAATGTGAATTATGCAAGGGAGACAAGTTTTTGGTGGTTAGAATATATTCGGTGAGATCGGCTGAAGCTGAGGCGTATCGATTGTTGTTTTTTAAGTAGTATGAACAAGAACTACAGAAATATTTTACGTAGCTGTGTCTATTAAGGGAAGTCACAATTAAGAAAATGAAATAAAAGTTATTTCTCGTTATTGCTGTCAATTCTGAAAATATAAGTTCTTCCGAATAATTTCGTGTAGTACGTAGTTTTTTCAGTCGAGGCATTAGAAGCGTATGGATTGTTTATTTTGCAAACTAAGTTACGTTTTCGTTATTCAAATATCGATTTCGAACTGTATTCTCAAAATCTGAAGAATTGAATCGAATCTTTTGTGGTAATTCGTAAAAGGCTATTGAATGTATTGAACACCTGTATTGGGAAAGGAGTTCTTAAAAAACGTTATTATTCATTAACTGCACAACAATTTGTAATGCGCTGTATTGTGCAATATAATAGAATATACTGAATATAAAAAATTGACACTATTACTTGTTAAATTGACTTCGTTAACATCTTATTAAAATTGCTTCTGTAGTTTGACGGAGAATGTGAACCAAAGTTCTGAACTTTCTCCTAAGGGTGAGTCTTGGTTTTGGGGTCCCTTTAATATAATTCAGAATTGAATAATGATTATTCATCACAGTGCAATTACAGTAGCAGTTATAACCACAAAGTTCCGTAATATAAATGTAAACACCATTATTGGCCCTCACTATTATCTATTATTATCTTCAATATGCCACATTAATAACATTCCAATCGGATGTACGTAAACTGAATAATTGCATAGCCTCGTGTATTTTATGTTCTACATATGTATAGGTTCCCATAACTAATCTAAAGACTACAAGCCCTCAAGTAAATAAATATTATTCTTCGTTCGTAACTCTTGGATGGATGCTGATGTCTATAATGCCTGGCAATCGTTTGTCTATCGACGAGACATCAATTCATTGAAATAGGGAGAGTCGAAGGGGGGAAAAGGGAGAAGGAAATTGTTTCGTGTGCCGTAGCGAAGCGCGTACGACGAGGAGGGGATCGTTTTCCCTACGACACGTTTAAGACGATAAAAATCAGAAGCAGTTTGTCACTCACCATTGCGTGAAATATGGTAATCGGTCTTTAAAGATGTCCCATTCTAAAAAGCATTTAAACTCGCGTGTTCAAGACACGATGAAAAGGTTACTTAATAAAACATGGTTATTGGAAATTACTAAATAAAATGTAAAAATGAATAAATCAAATCATTACAATATTCCTGTAATTGTTGCATTAGTTAACTCGTTTTATTTATACAGTACGAATATATCTATCCGATTCTATGACACATATAATTATAATTACATATAATTTCAATTAGCAAGTATATTGTAGTCGCGAATAATTTTCAGCCACTTATAACCGAAACTATATTCATACTCAACTCAATAAAACCTCACACCATACGCGTGCCAGTGTGTACCGAAAACAGGAACAAAATAATAAATCTGCTAATCGATTCTTCTGCGATGAAATACTGATAACATGAAATGAACAAATAAAAAAAGAAAGTAAAACAGCGTCAGGGTAGAAACAAGATACACCTCGAATAAGCCTTCGGTTTCCAATAACCACGACGTGTTCTCGGCGAAGACAACGAAGCCCGGAACGTCCCCGGAACGTCCGGCAAAAATAATTCAGCAGGCCGCCTCGAGTGCGCAGGAAAAACTCACCGGGACGAAAAATCACCCTCGTCGGTACGCCATCGAATGAATACCTGATGCCTATTGCCCCTGGCCACTGTACTGTATTCTTAGAAGTCGTTCGATCCTTTAGAGGATCGAAGGGGTCAGGTCGCGTTGGAGGGTGAGATGGAACACAGGCGAACGATCTTCGACGGAAGGAGAAACGGATGGCAGAGGAGGGTTGCAACTTAGAAATAACAAGGCCGAATGACAAGAAAACAGCGGAAGAAGGGAAAGATCGCCGACTCGTTTCGTCGGTAGAAGGGACGACTTCGTCGATGACGGGGGTGGGGAAGAGTTGCTGTGGGAATGGAGACGGGGCAGAGTAAAGATAAGGGCGTTACGTGAGCGACTCATTAAGGGATGCAAATTAACCAGCGGCAGCGATGCTGGTGCCTAGCTCCCTCGAAACTTCGACCGTGAGCACCCTAGGCCGTCACCGCTACCTCCTAGTCGTAGTTCCCCAGAAGTACAACGTGTTTCGAACCGCTGTTCGAGTATGTAGCGTGTACTATCGTACACGTGATCCACGCCTAGTGCCACCTTCACGAGCAGACAAAGAATACCGTGGCTGCTGCACCACCCGTGCAGGCTCAAAGCAGCGGATTTACATAACCGCCGCGAAGAAGGACCACGCTGGATGCTTGTTTACCCGATATCCGCCTTTGAGCGTACCGGAGGAGAAATCTTGCCGAGCTTTGATCAGACTGATGACTGATCACGAGGAGGAGATCGAGGAGGAGATCGAGGAGCACTATGCTAGGCTTGATCGGTTGAACGGATGGATATGATTGGATGTTGCGTTAACGAAGCTGGCTCGGCGTGGTTGGTTAATATTTGAGCGTGCTGAAGTCCCGCATGGTTTTGAAGCTGTGTCTATTAGCGTCGATGTTACTGCTTTGTGGCGATAGTGGATAATGTGAGTTGTTGCGATGTTAGTAGGTGGGAAATTATTTCATTCGTGGGATGCGCGTTTTGGGAGGTCGGTGTTCTTTGGTGGCCAGGTAATTAAGAGTGGTTAGAAGACTAGATGATTAATAGGAAATGTATTGTGAATTGTGCGATGTTAAGATAAGATTGTATGTTTTAATTTTGTTCGTTTTCTTGGGTGATGAAGGTTTTTTATTTATGTAATTAGATAATTGTGAATATCATCTATTTGTTTGAGAGCTGATTATTTTTCTCGACTTGAGCTATTCATTATCTTTACATTTTTGGACAAGGTAGTTTCGTTCCGTTTTTCTATTTGAACCATTTATCGAAGCACGGTTGAGGTACCTGTAAATACATTTGTCTGATAAACAATTAAAAAATTTGCTACGATTTAAACTTTACACGTATATACTACATTCAATTAATCGCTATTGTATTATGTTATGTTATAGATACAGAATTACTTACTAGGTAGCAATAAAACAAAAATTATCATGCGCAATTTAGTGTAAGGTCACTGATTTATTAAATGTTAGATAATTATGAAATAACTTTTTGTTTTCTGTACCCAGTCCAAGACAATTCGGAAACTTCTTGTGCCTGCTTTGTAAACGACTGTCCAGTTACCCTATGATTTATCATAGCTTTTAGTTGGCGTTCCAGCAGAAAACTACCCTTAGGGAGAGACACGATTCTGGTCAGAGGCAAACTTTCTAAGGACAAGTTGACGCATCGTGAGGAATTATACTAAATTAAGAAATTTTTATGACAAATCCTGAAACATGCTTTCTAATTTAAAATTATGATACACAAATGACTTGATTTTATTGGCTATCACATAGGTATAAGTATTAACACATTCTTTCGTCAAATTAAATTAAATGCAGAATATTAAATAGGAAATCAAATTCAAAATCAGGCAGTTTAATGAAAAATTTTGCCATAGTAATCATTAAATTAATATTACTAAATCAAGGATGGTAGAGAAACAATTTTATGGCTATCTTTGCAAACCACTTTTACACATTCTTTTAAGTTCCTCTCTTTCTTTTACCTACAGTGATTGCCCTTTTAGTAACGATAATAATACTATCATTTATTAACATTTTCATTAAAAATTTTTATATAGTATTATTGCACGGTTCTCCACTTTCTGCCCCCCCCCCCCCAAACAAAAACCAATTACTGACAATCATATTATTTAAAAAATGGAAAATTCTGCGTAAATTCATAGCGAATGAAGTAAAAATTTCTAATACTGTACACACACATTGTCAACTCGTCTGCTGTAACAAATAGTATTCTACTAAACCACTCAGATTTATAATTAAAAAAAGGACGAAGTAATTAAAATGCTAGCATAATCGTACAACTTTTGCATGGTACACGATTACAGTTATTCCGCTTTACGAGATGGCACGGGGCCTAAATAACTGATATTAAATAGAGGTTCTTAGATCACAGTCAATTGATACTGGTACGCCCGGCCAATGGAATCGGGCGGATCTCTAAATGCGAGCAAATCGGCCCCTGGAAGGGATCCTAATCAAGAAGGAATGCATTCAGTGTTGGTAGGCAGTACGAACTGATGGGGAACAACGTTCCACAGCTTCCACTAGACGTTCTTAGGGAGTATTAGTGACCACTCTGGAGATCACCCAGAGGCTTACCCTACGAATTTCCGCCCTGAACTACCCAGTTCATTCGCCCTATTCCCACCTCTCGTCGTTAATTCATCCTTGGTAGATTGACTGAGGATACAGGGAATTCGACAACTTAAGCCCTTGTACGACTGCATAAAGGAAGGTTAACGCGTTACTCTGTGTACTTGTCGCTACCATTGTGCGAGACTCTGTGTGTCGCTGCTAATGGAGCTGTTGTGTTTGAACGATATAAAACTGTGGAAGGAAAATCATGCGTGTTACGTTCGTATGCAGATGATATAGTCACTTGCATTTACTTTAGACTTTGCTTAGAGTAATATTAACGATATCGTACTACAGTATCTGAGGTATAATAAATAATAGTAAAATTATGTGCAAAGAAAAATATGAATCTGCAATGGAAAGGTAATTAATGTTTATTCAAGTATTATTATATTGTGGTCTTCATTTATTCACTTTCGATTGGTCTGTATCGTATACTGTAAAGTTGAGACACTGAAGAAGAAAATGAATGGTAACAAAACTTTCTGTCGCTGGAGTATTCTTTGGACAGACGTTCGACTTTTACAGTTCACGGGCAAATTTTCAACATAGGTATACTACGTAACAGAAAAACAATCGTCGGATGAAATAAAGCGAGTACTGTCAGCTAACATAGAATAATAGCACATAATAGCAATAATGAAACAACAATAAAGTAATAATCACCAAGCAACACAGAGCAACGAATTCACGAATAATTTACAACAGACTCAATTTCTCTGCCCGTGTCGTGGAAACTGTTGAACAAAAATCAGCATACCATAATATACCCCCTTTCCAAAAACGTATCTCATATACGATGAAATATACATTTAACTTTAAAAGTTGAACTATTTGTCTTCTTCACTATTTATCTTGCTCGCCGGCAACTTGTGACTGCCGAGTATAAAGAGTAAAACGTCGCTTGGCGCGTAAAAGCGTAAGGTAAATGTAATGGAAAGTAGAGTCAGGTCCTGTCTGACTTATCGCTTCGCCGACTTAAACGTTTCCATCCCCGCACGATACACGCGTGCACTTACCGCCTCGTCTCTGAACTATTCATTCGTTGAAATACATCTATCCTAGACCGGCGCGATTAATCATTTCCTAACGAGGAAGTCATTCGATCGTTTAAAGTTCGCAGGCACGCGCGGTTAGATCGGCAACAGGGAACGAAAGGGCCCCTAAGGAGGTAGCGAGCTGCTAAAGAAGGCTGATGGAAAATGACGTTATCTTTTGGCGTAAGTCGGCCGAGTCACGAGGGAGGCGATTCGTAATTGCTTTAGTTAAGGAATGTGCGTCGCGCTCGGAGCTTGGACGTAGGATAAAAGCCGGAAAGACGAGCGTGGAAGGGCAAAGGGAAGGGGAGAGAGGGTGGAAAAGGGAAAACTGAAAAGAGAAAAAAGATGGTGGCAAAAGGTGGCGGAGGAAAGAGAGAGAGAGACATGAGGTGAAGTCAGCGAGGAAACGAAAACCTAAAAGGGGGTTGGTAGAAGAACAAGAGAGAGAGAGAGAGAAGGGGAGACAGAGAGAGAGTCAGCCAGGGGTAAGTTCAGCGCCATGGGGCGGCTATGAATTTAAATTTCTCTAATTAGGACGCGCGGGAGATGCGGTGACGCTGTTGGTAGGTACGACCCCTTCAGGCCCCTTTCTTTCACCCCTGTCACCCTGCTCTTCCCGCATCAACTCCCTCATTCTCTCGCATAATACTTTCTTTCTCGTCTACCTCACTCTCCCTACCCGGTTTCTCTTCCCCTTTTCTATATGTACATACGTACATATATGCGCACGTACCTATAGGCATACATATTTGTATGTACACCTCTGTGCATGGGTGTCTATGGGTGCACACGCGCCGTGTGCCCCCGCCATAATAACCGTACCAGCCACAAAAGCCTGGCGGTGAAGTAACTCAAGTAAGAGGTGGCTCGCATTCGCCGTAGTTGACACCACCTGACTCAGATTTGTTGCTTCTCACGTTCTAACCGAAATTTATTTGATGCCGGCTCGCACGGGTTAATTAACGCTCCTCGGTAAAGAGAGACACGAATAGCGGCGGGCAGCGAAAGGAGGGAAACAGCGCGCAGGAGACAAGAAAAGAAGAAAAGGGTTTGGGGTTGGTGAATCGGGGAATGGGAGTGAAACGAGAGGGAAATAGCACCTTAGAGATTGGATCGACGCGTAGGAGAGAGAAACTCTGTTTTGAAAGAGAGCGGAGCAATCAAAACGATGGCGCCCTCTGTGGAGCGATTAATGGCGCGGCCAGTAGTATGACTCCGTGTGTGATCAGACCTCGCCACGACGGGCCAACGGGCGGCGCGTCAAAGCGATGTGAAATGTTCATCCGTGCGGTAAACGCGGAATACTTCGGCACATTTATTTTATTAAAATACGCGGGTAGTGTGAAATGGTATTTACGAAAGCTAATTTGTATGATTTTGGGAGCAGCGATTGTTTGTCCTATGCTGTTATGTAGGTCTGAGTGGAAATGTATTTTGTCTTTCACTCAACAGCGCACTATTTGCTGAAATTAGTACTCGGATATCACTCGACTATGTTTATTAGCTTCTTTATGGAATTTGTGTAACTGTATTCGAAATAACTTCCACTATTTTGTCTGTGTGATAGAAAACATTATAATTTGTAAATGACAGTAATTTGTCGTTTAAAAATTGGAATGCGAACATTAATAATAAATTGCTACACATTGTAACAGGAAATTATTTTAAAGATACTTTACGTAGAATTGTTCTAGTAACCAGAAATGTTTTAATCGCCAGACACGATAAGAATAGAAATTTTCAAAGAAATTGGCAATATCAAATTCGATATTGAAAATTGAAAAATCACTGTCAGTTCTTGCAATATTACTTTTGAAGAAGTTATATATCATCGAAATATTCAATATTTACGGGACTGATAAAAAGTGATCCAAAACCATTTGGCCGTATTGTCCACAAAAGCTTAGCCATCCTCACTTTAATTTCGTCACAATTTAAAAACCAATTCAAATAAAATTCACTCCACAACAACGTATTTATGTAAAATGTGCACTACAATGAAAGCACTTGTGTCCACATATTTTCCAGAAGCTATTCGCAAAACATGCTTCAGTAGTGCACGACTGTTTCGTTCGACTAGTATGCATAGAAGCCCTTTTAATTAAAATCCACTGGCTGTGACGCCGGTCCAAAGCATCGGTCGTTGCATTTCGATTGTTTGTATCATGGAACGTATCGCCCATAGAAAAAACAAATTAGATGAAAACGGCTGACAAAAGTTTCTAGAAAACATCTCCGAAACTATTCCAATAAATTCAAGCAGTATGCTTTCGTCGTTATCTACCCGGATAAGTGATCCGAGGGGCAGTAAGAAATTTTCAGGGAGTTTCGGCTACCATTAACGAAGACGGTGGCTAAGCCGACGATTTAAAAAAAAAAGAAGTTTCCGTGGTGCATACATTAAGCGGCCACGCTGGTGTTTCACGAATCTTAATTCTTTCTATGTTATCTCCTTCCACTAATTCACGACAATCGCGCACGGAAGAGGGAGTCGTTGAACGGGGCAAAAAAGGGTGAGAAAGAAGTCGAAGAAAGAAGTCGAAGTCGTGGCTGCGACCAACGTTCTTCGTCTTCTTTGTCCCGAGTGATTAAAAGCTTAAAGTGTTCACAGGTTCACACTCATTCTACATATATCACATTGTATCTGTTTTAGGCAGCACTCAACTGTTTTGCGATCAATGTTTCGAAAGATTTATTCTCGATTTTATAGCTCGATGGAAAGTAGATCTTTGTAAATTTTTAAGTCCCATATTAAGGTTATTATATTAAGGCACCATATTTTTAGCATAAATATAGTATTATTATAGTAGACAATAGTTATACATACTAGCATTTACTTTAGATATACAGTTAAGTTTTACTATAAGAATTTTAAAAAAATCGTCATACAGAATGTGTCATAGTGTACAGAAAGTCTTTATCATTGTTAGTTGCCATGGTTGATAACGTTTTAAAATACGAAATGTTGGACCATGAGAACGTAAAATATATCTCAGTATTGGCTAATTTATGTGACCCTGTCTATCCCATATATGGACATAAGAAATACTTGTTAATTTTTTAAGATTTATGATTTACAAAATTTAAATTTACAAAATTTACAAATTTTTCTTAAATACATCAATCAATAAAAATTAAATTAAACTAGCTGAAGTATTATATACTATTTCTTACTACTAACAAACGTAACAAATATATAAAGAATTGTAGAATATAATACACTACAGTGCAAAGAAGAATAAATCTTTTAACAGCAGAATTATAAGATATACACAAAATTCCTTATAACCACGAACATGTCTCCACATTGACCTACTTATCGGAAAATAATAGTTATCTTCTATGCTATACGCAAATGTGTCACAGCGATATTATCGGCACACTTAAAAAAACCAATCGTTCCGGGCTGCTGACATTTTCAGTGGGTAAAAACTTAGCAATAAATCAAGAGGCGGAAGCACAAAGGCAATAAAACGGCATCGCAGAAGCATTCACGAATATCGTTCGATAAATTAGTTCTGGGTGTATTAATTAGAGGCGCGAAAATTGGTCTGGATATGGGCGACGCTATCATCGATTTCATATCCAATTAAAACTGAACTACAGCTGAATTCATAAAAATGTGGTAATTAAAAATATTGATTATCGAAGGGTGACCGATGCGAGTAAGCCCGCTACGATAAGGGACGGAGGCAGCTTGCTTCGTACACCTGTTCATTAGGTAATGAACTTATTAAATCAGAGAAGCGCGACGGGGCAAAAAGTTCTACCCATCTTCGCGACCTTCGATCGGTTCGCTAACCTTCCACCTCCTCCATTCGTTCAATTACCTCGTGGAAAGGATTAAATGTTATTGGGAACGGTAGAAAGCTTAGCTAAATCATCCAAGCGATCGAGGTTAAACGTTAAACAAAATGTATGGAGATCAAAATGCTCGAAATATTCATTACGTTTTCAATTTAGTAACCTAAGTTCTTTGAAAATATAGAATATCGTGACTATTATTTAAATTCCTTCTTTTATCAAGTTACAATTCGTTCTACTTGCTAGGTTTACCTCGTATAAACAATCTACATATATACCTTCTTTCATTTAAATATTATATAATACACTATTTAAATAGAATAGCAATAATTCAAGTGCAATACACAAATAAGTAGACAAAAATAAATCTTCGCTGTCCTGACAGCAACTCATAATTCTTCAAGGGCTCAATAAATCAGTAAAATGCTATGCTTTCACTTGATTCAAAAGAATGCATTGAAATCTTCCATTTCCCCTTAACATTTAATACATTTAGCTCCACCGAATCAGGGCTAACTTAGTTGAACAAAATAAAAATCTACTGTAATATCTCAAACATTTTTTAATCCTTAATAATAAAAAAGAACAACGTAGAGTCACATGAGACACTTTAAGCAACGAACACGAACAGCTACCGAAAAACATTAACAAGTACAACTACTATAGCACGAAAACATTCTAACAACGACGCACGTAAAGCCAGAATTAAAATCGTTTGATTTCATTCACAGCGAAAAACTAAATCACTTAATACCTTCATCCGAATTACGACTCGCTCGGTCCAGCGTATTAGCAGCCTGTCTCCCTTAACCGGTATCTCTGAAGAGGACAGTACGGAACAACTTTTCAGAAGAGCTGGCTGAAACGCTCGAAACGTATCACGGAGGAAAGGACGGCAGCACCTCCAACCCCCTAACCCGCATAACCGAATTAACACCGGCGGAAACCTAGGTACAGGTTTACCTCGGTACAGTTTAATCCCGCGTTCCGTGTCGCGTCCACGGGGAGGTGATGCTGGTCGCCGCGAATCACGCTGAAGCGTGGATGGGAAAGTGACGTTAAATTTAAGAACCGCCCGCATTAAAATCACTGCCTCCGCCAGTATTTCAACCCCCGCCCCACCTCACCCTTTCCGTTTCCGCCGCCATGTTACATTCTCCACGGTTCACGGAGGAGAGGAGGCCAGCGAGTATATAAAGGGTTCGCAAAGTGACTCGAATTGCCGCACAGTCGACTTTACGAGACTAGCTATTGCTAATATCAGGACATAAGGGGTTCCCCTTGCTTCTCTTGCTCCCTTTGTCGCACCTATGCCCGTTCCGTGTCCCGCTCTGTTCCTCTTTAACAAGCCGCGGTGAAGGGTGAACCCCCGGCTACCATTTCATCCCCACCTACGTGGAAAGTCACTCGAAACCGTCATCCCCCGGCGAAACTCCTTAACCATTCGACCCTCTGAGACATTTTTAGTGGCCATCAAAAACCAAGGTCGGCTTAATTATGGGGGCAGAAGCAGAAATCGTTGTATTTTCCTGCTGGCAGGCGGGTTCCGCGTGACGATACTAGTTTGCCAATTTTGTAATGGCAGAGATTCGTTGCCTGTCGTTTTACCCTTCTCTCGTTGCATAGTAGAAAGAAAACTTCTGCAGCGTTGACACGGACAATAGTGTTAGCATTTGTTGAAGAGTGACATGAGACACTTCTGTCCTCGTGTGCCAAAAGTAGGTAAATCGCGATTGTTCAAATAAAGTGGCAGCATAAAACCTTGCAGTGATATGTGAGTAATTAATTAGCATGACGTTGTCCTTTTTCCCAATTTGTACTACTTTATATTATTTTTTTAATTTCGGCTTTGCGGATACAAGCCAGAGGCAGATAAAAATTTGTATAAGAAGGTACTCATTAAAATAATCTATTACGTGATGCTTGAAGATATCACTCTCTTTTAACGTCTTTTGCATTTACTTGCTTCTGAAAGAAGAATACAGAATTTATAAAGAATGTTGTTACTTTGGACCAAAGTGTACTTTCAGCTCGACAGTATACTTTTTACTTTTGTACATATGAAACCAGTTTTTAAAATATCTTGTCGCCATTCTTATTTATTTTCATCAAAAGTTGTCATTATTCGATACGTTAGTTATAATTATGTAATAGTAATTCTTAACACATTGGCGACGGGGGATTTCGAATACAGTTCAAAAATGACGCGTATACGCGTCATCCGTCGCCAATGTGTTAATCTGGCTGTTTTTTTATGTTTTTTTTATGTTATGTTTTTAAATGTTGCCAATTTTTCCCAGCAGGGTAATGTGTTGTATTCTTATTTTACAATATTTTTTAAAAGAAATTGGTGAACAAGTGATAGGCAATTAGGTGTTACTAAATTCTGATCGTTCGGAAAGAATATCCTTTCTGATTTACGATATATGTTGTAAACCTACAGGATTTTAAGCACAGAAGGTATTAAATGACACTAGGTAATCTGGGAAATATAACCCACTTTCTTCTGGAAATGCAAACATCGTAAAGTGACATAGTAAAAAATATCGACGTAGAGTTCATTGCTGATAGCTTACTATCATAAAACTTTGTTGGTCGTTGAGGTCACAAGAAAAAGAGACAACACAATTCGTGTAAAGGAAAAGGATAAAGTGTAACAAATTATTCTTCGCGCTTCTACTAATTGTATATAAAGGATATATAAATCGAAACAATATTTTATAAATTTGACTGACTGACATTTTCTACTATTAAAAACATTTTTCTGCCATACAAATCTGTTAAAATAAAGAACTATGTAATAAATGGGCATACTATTAATATTTCAATGAAACGCAGGTTGAAAATTTCAATGTAATTAAATTGATAATACATATAAAATAAAGAATATTTTATCTCTCACCGTGTTACAACTTTATTTCATTCGAATTTCCATTGTATATTTTATTTCTTGTAGGGAATTTAAAATCACATACTGTTGTTTAAAACCTGTCAACATTTTTGCATATAGATGCGTGTTCGTGTGTATGTACATTGTCTGTACAAAATCTAATTTGCACATGCAGCATTTCAATTCACATCTATGTTTTACGTTGATGAAACGAACTTGTTACAAACCCTTGGCCGTTGTGTGTTTTACTGTACACTATTGATTCGACCGATAAACATCGGTGATAGCAACTCGAGTAAAGTTCTGCCTAAGCACTTGCCACACAGTGGCAATGCAAACGCGTTCAAAGTTTGTCTCGTATATTTGTCTAGGAGTTGTCTACGTAAGCACTGTACAACAGGTTGGACGCAAGTTGGGTTTCCCCTACACAAGTATCTTACAAATGAAACGCTTCTTCCACAATTTAGCGTTTCAAACGTATGTAAATTCTACTCGTGATGAAGTGTATTTGCGAGTTACGAGGGTACAGTTAAATTTCAAAGAATCACGCGTATTACGTAGAAATGTGGTACAACATTTTAGTACAGATTTTTGTAGATTAGTAATAGTAAAACAGATGATAATTGTTGAGTTATTAATAATAGTGAAATAATAACACTATTTCAATGTCAAACTCTGAGGTAAAAAGTGAAGATGTTTGAACTGAACTGAATTACGAAATTCGAGCTTTAGTGGACATATTAACTTTATAATTATTGTGGGATCAATTTACTCTAGTATAATTAAATCAGTTTGGCTATAATGTCGTATATCTTATATCTTATTATATCTTACTATTAGAATAAATACTTTTCACTGCATATTTTTACATTATTTAAAATAACCAAAAGGACAACATAAATACTGAATCTGTAAAAGTATTATAGCTTAAGGTACGCTTGACTTCTTTAACATAGTACAATGCAATCAAAACGTCAAGTACATATCAAATAAGTTACATCCATCACTACTCAATAAAACACAAATCATATCCTTTGATACAATTAAATACAATCATATTCGTTTTAAGAGTAGCATTCCCTTCACAGTTCTGTATAACATATTATAGGAACGAACAAAATCATCGATTCGTCGTTTCAGCCTGACCTTTCATAAACTCGCGTTTGCAAACAATAGTTCACGCCAAAAAAAACTTGATCCCCCATGCTGTCTCGGTGTAACGCGCGAAAACTTCGTCTTTATTGGCGATAAGAAACATGCAGGTGGTGTGGATGCATAACGGGTGAAAAACATTGACGAAACGCTTGCGCACGGGGTTGCACATGCATATTGCGGAGAAAATAGCTTAGTTTCGCCGTGGGACCGAAATTAGATTTCGTTCGAGAAGACGTTCCAAATGCTCGCCCTCCGACCTTCTTTCCTTTATCTGTCGTGCCTCGCCGCCCCTCGAAATCCCCCACTTTCTGCCACGTTTCTGTTGCTCACAGCGCGTCTTCTTCCTTCACCGTTCACTAGCACCGCCACTTCACTCCCCCATGTCTCCCAGTTACTCCTTGCACCCGTTCTTTTTCTTCTGCTTGCAATTCCTTCTCTTCTTCGTGCTGGGATTCCCGCCTCCCCGGGGACGCTCGACGACGTCGCGACGCTCCTCCACGTTCCGCGGTGCTATGCATATTTCACCGATTTTTATGGAATTCCTTCTAGACTCGTTCCTTTCTCCTCTTTCCGTCGCCCCATGCGATCCTCCCCTTTCACTCGCACCATTTCGTTTCGAATCGTCGAGCCTTTCGCTTCTTCCGTCGCCTCGTTCTCTGCCCCGTTGCTGTTTCTCGCACTCTGTCGCGCTATCGGCATTCTCCGTCTGTCATTTTTCCCTCTCGTTGTTGCGCAGCGTGTACTTCAGCCGTCCCGTAGCCGTCGCTCGCCCCCCTTGGGGACGGATTTTGTACGGAGATTTTCCGATTAACCCCGTTGAACTGTCGATCGATCAAGCGGAACAATATCCCCGCCGACGTCTATGAATTCTCGCTATCTTCCCGAGAAATCGTTGTATACGTTCACGGCAAAGGGTCGCTAAACGAACGGAAATAGAACGAAAGATTCCGCGAGAAATTGAGGGGCGTTGAAGGAACGCGTCTCGCGAGCAGCTCGTATTATTCCCATTGGAAATTAGTTACCGCTACATGGATACGCTTTGTGTATGCATTTCTTAATTGGAACTATGGAGCCGCGTGATTTTGGAAGGGTGATTGTTCTCTTGTTCCGTTTGGAAAGTTGTTGCCCTTCGTTGTGGTAGAACGTATAACTGTGAGATACTTTAGATCGGTGTATTTCTCTGCTTGAGGTATTTATTTTACATTTTTGATAATTAACACATACATACTTTTAATAAAAATAAATATTCGTTTCCAAATGCTTACATGATCTGAATTTGCTTATACTCTGTGCCTTGTATGCCCCGTGTTACATGTAATTGATATTGTCGCGCGGGATTTAAGTTTGATCGAGATCGAAGTCGCAATGCCCCCACTTTTATTTCTCAGAGTGTTTATATTTAATTAAACGGTGCTGAAAAGAATAAAATAACAGACATACATATTTTTCAGTCACAGAATACCGGGCAATGACTGCTCGAGAAAATTGAATGAAAAACCATATTTTAAATAGGGTCACGCAAAAGTCAATAAGACCATCCAAAACTTTAATTAATCTTACTCACGGAATATAAAAATATTTCTCATTCTATATACGTGTGTGGGAAAATCCTTCAACAGCTGCTTTTAAAATAGATGGCCAACAATTTTGATGGGTCGCTTTTGCAAGCAAAGCAGCAATACATTATCATCCCCGGCTGTCATTGGTGACGGCTCATCCGGCGATAAATTAATTATGCAAATGAAATACTGTATCGCTAATCTGACCAACTTAATGAGAAATTGTGTGCGTGTCCATTTAAAGTTGTCACGTCCTTCTATTCCCAATATTTCTCAATTATGCAGCTAATTATAATATCATCCAGCAAGTGATATTTACTGCTTCTACAGTGGTATAACTCGAACAGAGATACAGATATCTGGAGCAATTATGTGAATAAGAGACTGAATTGTGTGCTGCGTGTAATAAGAATTTAGAAAGCTAGTTCAATGAATTTTTATTCTATTACCTATTGTAATTAATTCCATAGATCTGTTACTCGATAATAATACATTCTTTCATTTGAAGAAGATGCATTTATAATGCAATTAGATGTATACATCTGTTTCACTTAGCAGCAATAGTTTATAACTCCTTTCACAATTTAAGGATAGGTATTAGTTTTTATTTCCCAACTTGTTACTTCAAAAAGGTAGAGACACTATTGAATCCACTATTGATAATGCTTAATATCTCGCCGTTTCGATATGCAGAATTAGAACATTATTTAGTTCTCCTTTCGTTTGACAATTTTTCTTGGAAAGGGTAGATATATTCTGCGAGGTCATTGAAATCTTCTCAGTAAACGTCTACCATTGCCTTTCTCCTCTTACTGTGCAAGGAGCAATGTTCTCTGAAAGCGATTTAATAATACGTTCAGTTTTCATCCCAATTCACCAGTCCCCCTTCGGGGTTCTATATTTTCTTCAAAAGTCGCGGATAAATCTGATATTTCATTATCATTATCTAATAAAACGGGCAATATTTTTATAACTCGGATGCAAATAAATTAGGTTAGCAAATATTTGAATGCATTATGAATCAGTTATTCAAAGCTTTTACACTATTTGGGATCTTGATACAGCAAATATATTTTCCTGCCTGGATAACATCCCCTTTTTCCTTTCCACATGCGCCTATAGACAATGTCATTTCAAAATATGGAAAATCTCAGCAAGCCAATATAATCCAGAATTATCAGCCGTACAATTCCAGAAATGGATTACTCATTGATATCTATTAAAAATATGCAAAATTAATGTCGCATTAAATATTTACATATCATTTTATAATGGGCTTGAAAAAGAGAATAATAGTAAAAATATCTTCTCAAGGCTTAGAAAATGTTTTTCTTCGTCGCATAAGAAAATAGAGGATTCAAAACAGCAAAGTATACTATACTTCCATGTAATAAAAAATACATATGAATAAAAGTAGAAGAAGAAAGAGCATCAATATCTGCGGTAATGCTATTAAAATTGATTAGGCGAAAGTCACGAATATTCAAAGCAGTGATTAACGATTACAGTGGATGACATATAGGTACGTAAATGAACGAAATTTGAACAAAAATGAATAACTAATTTGCAAAATACATAACAGCGTGTATTATTTCATACTATACAAATACTATTGAAACAAATCTAACTTAATAATAATTTCTTAACATTTCACAAATATACATTTATCGATTCGATCTTCCAATCATTCAAAAATTATGGTAGCTTACAAACGAGGCGAAACGTTCAAAGTGTCTTAAAATTTATGCACTCCACGCGTGTTCCTGGTCCCATTGGGAAAACACTTCATGTTCCAATCTGAAATATTCAAAGCGATTCCATTCCACCGACTGATCACCGAGCCCCTCGATGAGTGGAAAAAAAAAACGACGTCGAACCGATCGCTAACAGTGCGCACGAAATACCACGAACCCAAAATTATTCCTCTTTTAACGGGACACTTATCGTCCCCAAAGCCCGTGCTCGCTTTGCTCGAAGCATCGGAAGCTGCACGGTGCCGCACCGAAAAGAATCCAGCAGAGGGATAACGTTGAAACAGTTTCAGCAGAGCCAAGGCAACCCGCGGGGCTGTTTTATTTTCTTAGATTTTACTTTTAGCGACTATTCGCCGTTCCGAAAGAAAGACAATTTTGCCTTCGGCCAACCAACCAGCGCCAAGCGCACCAACCAACGATACACCCGGGACTCTTCCTCTGTCTCTCTCTGTGTCAAGTCGCCTTATATTTCGTATATACCACCCAGGAGGCAACGACGTGCCTCTCGAGATCAGTATGACTGTCGGTGTGTACGGATACCGGCGCACTATGGAAATAAAGCACTTCCGAGCTCCGCGGGAAATGCATACGTTCCCCCTGGCTACCCGTGAAAACCCCCCTTCGACGTCTCTGGCTTCCCCCGCGCTCCCTTGCGCCCCTGCTACTCGTCACCAGCCCTCTTCGAACAGGCGGCATCGCGCCTGATACGGCCCTCGATTAAAGCTACACGAGAAGGAAGTCGTTACGGTTCCATCGAGCATGTCTGAAGCGTTAACGAAATTCGTTGCGACGTCGCGTCGCATCGTCGACGACGTTGATACCGTTGCCACATGGCTATCGTGTCGCGGAATGTTGCCTGTCTGTCGTTAATTTCGTTTTAACGGAACACTTTGCACCGGCCGCACTGCGCGGATACCACCCGCCAGACAAACCAAGAGATCTCTTGTCTCGTTCACGACGGTTCCGTGGAAGACACGTCCGTTCCGGCCCCGTGTCCTTCGCGACGGGATGCTTCTGTCTTCGGGCGAGGAATTCGCGACACACGAATTCCAAGGGATGCATCCCCTGCACGCGGATACGTCCTGTTGCGTAACGAACGGGCAGGAAGCGAACCGGGGGAATGTTTCGGCAGGAACGAGGAACGAAAGGAGCATAGAAGCGGCCAGGTTAAGGCGAGCAATCATATCATTATTCGCGGAATGAGCCGGGATTTACCTTGCAAACGACGCGGAATGATGCACGACTTTTGGGGGATTCTGGAATATCTGTGAACCTTCCCGGTTTGGCGTTTGGATTCCGTAACGAGCGAAGGAGAAGCGAGTCTTTTGTACGCCAACAAGAATCAGAACGAATGGATGGAGCAGGTGATTCGCTTGTGCGACGAGTTCGACCGACTAGTTTCTGTGGGAAGTAATGGCAACTTTGTGCCGTGGAATTAGGGTAGTTGTTTATATATAGCTGGCATTTTAATGGTAAGTTTCTGGTTTCAGTTTCGAGGGTTGGAATTTTGGTGAGATCTTGCCACTTTTTTGTAGTCACTGTGCTGTTTCTCTATGTGTACGTAGCCTCGGACATGTATGAAATATAATGAACTAAATTGTAAATAGCGTTGATATCATAATGCAGATAATGGAAATGTAAGTCGCATGTTCACAAGAATGTTCTCATAATTATTACTTGATTATTAATTCGACATTAATTGTTATGTGAATTCTTATTGGTAATTTTGCAACAGATTTCTCTACACAGGACCATAACATTCCCTATGTAATATAGTTATTGATAAAAATATAAATTATAATTAATTAATTAAATATATCGATATAAATAGTTGATAGCTGTGTTTGTACTTGGGAAAATTTCAAAACCCTGTCACAATTGTACCGCGTACAATTTTTATCAACCTCCGCCTTAAATTCTCTTCAATTAAAAATACTTTACGATTGTCAGACTCCAAAATTTACTTCTCACCTGTGCAATGTCTAGCAATTAATCAGCAACTTTTAATCTACACTAACAATAAGAAGGACCGGAATGAAAGGGAGGACAGAAATAAACGAATCCTTATATTTACAAATAGATCGTATATTTACATACTTAACGCGACTTCGCAAATACATAAATGTACTTATAATTAAAACAGTACAATCGTATGCGCGGCTATGTTCAACGAATAATAACATCAATCGTTTGTCCCATACGAACGGTGCATCGTATGAACGAGATGTTACGGACGCGAAATAATAAATTAATCCGTACAAACGAAGAAAAAAGAAAAAAAAAAGGAAGGAATATGAACATAGAGAGGTGGATACGAGTTAGGAGCGAGTTGACGTGTTATATGGCTTGGCAGCATCGTTACTGCGCATTTCTTAACAATGAGCATCTCCCTTAAGCTTCTACGCTCTACTTATTTTACGTATCTGCAATACACCAAGTTATGCATAACCATTTGCCAGCCGGCACTATAAAAGTACAAGAAGTTTAAGATTACTCGGAATACGAAATTCGTGCGCCGCGTTACGCGGCCCGGTTTAAGCTCGGGCCGATGAACGTAAATGCGAGCGCGTTAACACTTTTATTACCTATATTTCTGGCCGGTTATATTTCATCTCGTGTGATCGCGTCGGTTATCAACGCGTCGAACGACAGGGTTTTACTGCTTCTCTACATGGGGGGTTGACTCGTGTATCTTTGGGTACTTGTACTTCTAAACGATTCCACTCATCGAGACACACCAGCGTTTCTATTAAACGAAACAACGTTGCTACGTGAAATCATGCGCATATTATAAATACTATCTGCAGTAGGATGGAGGATACAGAGTCTGTGGCAGACCTCTATCCAGTTTTCAATTTGAAACGATTATCGGATACTCGTGACCGTTCGAATTTGTGGGCTGAACAAAACGTCGCACACGGTGTGCCTATGTTGAAAATTGTTTCCCGCTAACACGCACTTAGTGTCACCAATAGCGCCTCGTCGAGAATTCAAAAACATGATATACACGCACGCGGTACACAAAATCGTTCCTACTTCAAATATTGTTAGCACGCTTCGCGCAAACTGAGGCGCCCAAAAACTCGTTCTCCCTGTCGCGTTATAACTGGTATAGCGCACCCCATCGAGGAACAACGGACTAGATGTATGCATATCCACCTGTTATTGTCACAAAGGTATGCAAAGCCGTGTGTATCGCCTTTGAACGCCCGCAGAGTCGAGCAGTGCGTTTCACCCGAAACGAGATTCCCGCGAAAGGTAGGTGTCATTACCACGAAGCTGTTCAACGAGGTTCCGAACTTTCACCTCGGTGAAAGGTTAAAGACGTGGAAGCGAGCGAGGCACCGGACGATCGTTCATCCGCCTGCTGGAACAAGAGCGATGAAAGTTGCTCGATACGCGCGCATCTCGCCCCTATTCCACGAATGGCAGCAATTTGTAATCAAACGACCTAGATCGAAGAAGAAAAAACGAAGTGTTGCGAAACGTTGCCACGGATTCTACGACCGGGACAAAATCAGCGACACTAAGGTTCGTTGTCTTGACGGGAACGACCGTGACCCGATTGTTCGTCGACCCCAAAAAGGATCGCCCCGGCCCGTTTACTCGCTTCCGTTCAAACGCGGGACCTCTCGATCGCGGGAAGAGCTTTCAAGCGAAGAGGACTGCTCCATTCTTCGAGCAGAAGAGAAAATCGGGGGCTTTGGATCGTTGTCTCGGTGTCGCAATTAAGGTCCAACGGGATGCACATCCAAAGGAGAGTTACGCGTTACGTGATCGTCGCTTCGACGGCGAACGTGAATTCCTTCGGTAAACGGTCGCTCTGCTTTGTAACCAGTCATCAATGTATTAGCCAAGAAAAGATTATCACTTTCGCTTCCTAGCAACGGAGGAGGGAAAGAAGTTGCGCAAAGCACGACTTCCGCCCTTTAATCTCGGCAGAGGCTGATAGGGAACGCTATACCAAGACGCTTCAAGGCAGGCTAATTGTCGCGAAGGTGTATAATTATTGTACCGCGAAGACTCATTAATTCAACAATCAGACGCCAAAAGGATTCCAATTCATTTCTCTACAACTATCGTTAGTGCGACGCTATAAATATTTCTTAATTAAACATGCGTCATAATTTAATAAAATTACACAACAAGCATCGTTGCGAGATAGTTTTAGATGCCGAATAAATAGACCATTACTGTGACAATTGGTCGTCCCGTAATATTCCAACGGTAACATTCAACCGCGACTCTAAAACGAATACGAAAACGAAAGTCCGCCCGGCTCATAAATTACCATACAGTTCCTAGAATAGTGAGATAATTTAGGAGGATTTCGTTTCCTTAACCTTCTTCGCATCCTCCGAAGAAGCGCCAGCGACCTTCTCGCTCTTCGCAACAGACCTCGTCTCTTTCCTCCCGTCCTCGTATTCGTTATTGAAAAAGAGCGCAACACCCTCCTCTTTCGCAGGGCTCGCCTTATTGAATTGAACCTCGCTCCTGTCGCTGGAGTATCCAAGCAAGTCGTCAGGATTCTTCCCCTGAACGTTCTCGCCTACGGTAATGAAATGTCCACTGGGAACGTTGGCGTTCGAGATTTGCGACAAATCACTGTACACGTGTTGCAGAGGCTGTGCCTCGGGATGACCCTGGAGCTGCAGGTGTCCCCTGTTCGGTTGCTCGATAGCTGCGAGGATGTCCTGCAGCAGTCCATTCGAGAGCACCTGTTCGTGTCTGATACTGCCGTCCGAGTTCTCCGTTCCCAGTCCTCCATCAGCAGCCTGAATTTGCAGCGTGTAGGTCCCTTTGGAGCCTTGAACCTCGAAACCGTCTCCTCCGCCAGAGGTCAGCCCTTTCGCTAGAGACAGAGCCTCGTTGCCCACGTGGGTATTCAGGAATTGACTGACGTCAATCGCGTTCGAGCCCAGGTTCTTTGCCTGGCCGTAACCTTGCTCGGTTAAACTCGCAGTCAACGCTTCCGCTCTGATGCCGTTATGGTCCTGCTGATACTGGCCGGCCGACGGGAACGACTCGAGCGATTGCGTGGCAGGAGGCGCCGAAAGAACATTTGCGACGTCGACCGATTGGCTGTGATCGCTGGACAGGACGTTGTCCGCGTGTTGGGGAGTGCCGAAGGTAATCCCAATCGGAGCACCATAGCTGTTCTTCAGATCGGTTTTCGGTTGATCGTAGTTCTGCAGGCCCAACTGACTCACCGACTGCGCGATATCAAATCCGGCCAGAGGGCTCGGTAGCGTTTCAACTTTGAACAACGGACCGTGATCCAGTCCGGCGGGAAGGGAGGAGCCGAAACTTGGTACGCGAGGTTCGACGTTTAACGCGTGGCTTCCGGCATCTTGGAAGTTGTAGTGCGGACCAGCGGCCGTCTGCTGGAAACCGCAATCGTGACCGCCACCTGTCGACAGTGGCAAATTCACCAACGGTGTACCGTACGTGGTGGTTACAGCGTTGCTCACGCCGTCGTACAGATTATTTCCAATGCCGGTGGACGTCGAGACGAAAGAAGAAGCGGGTCCAAAGTTAGGCGCCCCGTACGTCAACACCGGCGCCGGTGTGTTAAAGTCGCCGAACGACAACGGCGTTCCGTATTGCGCATTCGGCGCTGCCATTGGCGAGTTTAAGCTGGCGCTGGGCAATTTGTTGAAAGCGACTGGAGCGTTAAGGGTGGGTAACTTCTGCTTAAGCGATAAAGGCGGTATGTAAGTCTTTGGCGATTTGGTTAACTCGACGTGTCTGAACGGAGGCAGGTAACGATTAAGATTAGTCAAGAGTCCGCTTGGGATGGATTCTTTGAACTTAATTGGCTCGCGATTCCTGGGCGGGATTAAGGAAGCCGGAGGGGCCAGCGGTGTTCTGAACGATCCATGGGGGCGATGGTGGTGCACATTTTGTTTAAAAAGCGGGCTGCCGTGCAGGCCGAAGGAGGAAAAGGACGATGCTCGGCCGGCATCGGCGGCTGGATATGGGCCGGTAGGCGAGTAGGACGAAAGAGGAGGGAAACTGTACGTGTCGAGGACAGGTGGCGGAGCCAGAGGTAGTCCTGGTGCGATGGAATTCAGCTTTCCGAAGGAAACGTTGGGCAATGGTGGGCCGTAATTGTTAGACAGAGCGCTCGTTGAAACTTGCGACAACGATAAGTCGTTTCCTAAATTTTGAAACCCGTGGGAGTCCCCGCTCCCAAGATTTATGTTACCACTATCAAGCACTGGCAGGTTCAATGTGGACAGCAATCCTGCATTGATATCGGACGTTAATGGCGCACTAGTAGGCAGTAACTCATATCCAACTGTTTTTACGATAGAAAGCGGCTCTACTTTCGGCACTTCGTACTGCAATTCAATCTGACCTTGTGCGAGCTTCACGGGCTCGTCCTTGTGCGGCGGCCGTTCGATGTGGAAAGGTTCGTATTCCGGCAGTGGTGGTGGTGGAAGTCCTGTGTGTTCATTAGAACCAGCGCTCACGGAACTCTTCAGATCCTGAGCTTCTGGATTATTAATTGGCACTCCGTAAGAATCGTTTGGTACATTGGGATTCGTAGCGCCGATGTTGGTCTGCGCAGCGTGCAGACCCAGAGAAGAGCTATCTAAAAATGCGTGCTCGTTTGGTGGTGGCCCGTAAGTATTGGAGGGCTGTTCGTGTTGGTTAGATAATCCAGCGATGGGTTGCCAGCCGTCGTACTTGATGTCAGGTGGCGTAGGTGGTGCAGGCACACCTGGCGGAGGAACTGGCGAATGTGGCCTGTACAGATTGCTGGTAGGAGGTCCGTATTGCGGTTCAGGCAGCGGCGGTGGACCATAGTTGCCGTTCGGAGAGGTGAACTGAACGGTGAGTTTTTGTGGAGGTGGACCGTACGTTTCGACGGACACAGGAATGGTAGGGCCATGTATTGGTTTGGAGGGTCCGTGACTGGAGGGTCCTACGGCTATGTATTGATTAGGCAGAGCTGACGTGAATTTCAGCGGTGGTCCATATTGAGGTTTCGGCGGCCTGAACGAAGTGAATGAGTGAGGTGGTCCATAGTGTTGCTTCGGTGGTCCGTAGTGAAGTTTCAACGGGCCGAAGCTTAGTTTGGGTGGGAAAGGGGACAGAGGAAAGCCGAAACTTTGTTTCGCCGGGACATGGAGTGGTTTAATATTTCGTGGCGGTCCATATGAAGACAATGGTGGTCCGTAGACAGGTGGAGGCGGCACGTCTGGTGGTGGTGGTGGATATACAGACGTAGGGCCATGGTCGCCTACCAATTCAGGTGGACCATAAACCGGCACTGGTCCATTAATGTTTGCCCCAATTGGAGGTCCATAATCGCTGGCTGGTGGACCGTACAAGTTGCTTATCCTGTCGTCTGCCTTAACTTCGCTTGGTTTCCCTTCGTCTTTGTTAACTGCTACTTGCGACTGCGCTTTGTTAACCACCGCCTGGGCCTGGTGTCCGATCAGCAAGGCGCAGAGCAGCGTAATTGTCATCTGGAATCAAAACGAAATTTCCTTTCAACTTTCATTCGAGCGCGGTTAAATAATGTTGGGGATTACTGGTATTTATTATTTATCACGGCGTATCGAAAGCGGCAGATAAGTAAGTGCTCATTAAACCGTAATGATTGCAATTATCGTTTGGAGAGCAACAGAGCTTAACTGGAGCGTAAATGTAAGTAACTTATTTAATCATCCGTGTAGAAGAAATGAAAAGTTTAATCGCTGGTGTAATTGTCGGTGTATGTACGAACATTTGAGCAGTGTATTCGTATGTGCATCTGGAATATATTTGATATTCCTTTTTATAATACAAAAATTGTGGATACGTGAAAAATGAAGGGCAATACTACCAAGAAAGCCTTTGTCATTCTTAATTTTTGCATTCTTTCAGTATAAGAAAGTAACTCATATGTTTCAAGCAGCAGATTGAGCTAATAAATAATATATTATTGCTTTATTAACTTGAGTAACTTTTCCCATTATGTTAGGCAAGACTAAATTATTTAAGAATTTCAAGAGTTAGCTAAAATAGTCTACCATTATCTTATATTCTAATCAGTTCGCTGGAAACATAAGTGTAGCTTAGTATCGTCTGCACATTTTCCTCATGCCACGCATTGTCTACGGTTCGGAATTGAAGGCCGTGGGAGACTTTAAGCTAGTTTACAGCCTCAGTTGGCGCAAGACAAGGTACAGTAATCGCGATGTATGCTAAAATTATGTGAACCTGCATTTACTCTGTACATATATTAAATGCATGTGTCCATCAGTAATTGTGTTAACTGCAAAGCTCGTGTACGTAGTATATAGCACTAAAAGAAATTACATCTTCACTTTAGTTTCCGACCGTTTCGAACTCGACTCGCCATTCAATTTAATAATACCACACGGGTATCTACTGGAGTAAAATATGTAATACTGAACGTATCGAAACGCGAAATTTCATTGTCAAAAGCATTCATCCAATCTCGTTCGAGGAAATATGTCGACAGTGACGAACTACATATTATAATAAAATTGTTAATTGACACAGTTCCTGTAGTCGAGTAAATGTATAAAGAAAGCGAATCAATAGATTCGTTGGATAGGGCAAGAAAATATTAGCACCCTCTCCTAGGTAATGTTAGAAAGACTTCACGCATGTTACTTAAGTTGAGGACAGAAATGAGTGAAAGAAGTTTACGCCCCTTTTACGATGGGAAGTATTCACTCCACCCTTGTTCACCGTAACAACCAGTTTACTTTCCATAAAACACGATGGATAAGGGACAAGAAGCAACGTACAAGTTTGTAGTAGTAAATGTCATCAAGAAGCCATCCTTGGAAGTCTTAAGTGGCACAATGACCGAGATGCAAGGTTAGCATAATATGCCGCACTTTCTCCAAAGTGCATCCACGAGCAGTGCAACAGAAGAATACAGTATAACGAACGAACAAGCGTAAACGTGTAAACCTTATCTGGGATTTCGTTATTCTGGTTTTACAATTCTCATTCAATCACATTTCTGCACGTTTACAATGCTTTCCATGCAAATACGTGTTACTAAATATTTGTTTCCTCGTCGTTTGTTATTAATTGTTACTTTAGAGTAAAGCAGAAAATATGCTATAAATTGATTGTCGTATAGCGTATACAGCTTTCTCCCTTTATTGATTTAGTTTTTAATTATTTATTTATCTATTTGCAGTACTGTTTAATATCTCGAACTAGCATTTTCCAAATTGTGTAACTATTTTCTTCAATTTGTTACGTTGAAAATTAACTTTTCTATAAGTATGTGAATACCGTGTTCAATGTATTTACGTTTTTGCTTTTTGTGCGAACAGTAGTAGGTACCTAGTTAGTATCTAGTATTAACTGTAGCATGTATCTTCATAGAAAAAGAATTACGTTCACTTATATCTAACCATGTGACAGGTAATAAGTTTCGCTGTTGCGATAGATAACGTGAATTCGAAGCATTTGTCACGAAAATAGTATTGATGGATGAGCTCTGCCAGCAGCTTTAAATCTTTGTATTTTCCATTTATCAGAACGTTAAATATTCGTCCTTTTTGTCCATGCATTCTGTTCTATACATCAATATTGATATGAATTTTAATACATAGCATATCTACGATATACACATAAATTTCAATACCACTTTTAGTTACACGGTGGCACCAATATAAAATCCAATAAATTACTTTAATATTATTTTTGCAATATCTCATACCCTTGACAAATTACAAATAATCTCGCCATTATTATAGATTTACTTAATACTTTCCACTATAATATAATTCTTCAAACATATGAACATAAAATAAAATTGGAGCTCTATTTGAATATATTAAAATAACAACGTTAATGTGTTAGCTAACAAAAATGGAATTTCTATTATAATAACTAAAGTGACACTCATTAATGAAGCTATAATTCACATTAAAATTTGACAAATATAATTAGCTCGACGAATTGTACCTACTAAATGCTTTTAAACCACCTAATATTATTTTCAACGTTGCAAAAACAAAGGTGTTAAGTATTTTCCATTGCACATCAAACCAAAATATTTCTCAACATTGGCAGTATTAAAAATTAGCGGAAGTAACTTTAAATCTGTCCACCACAAATCCTCGTCAAATGTATAGCATAATTATTCTCGCATAAATTATCTATATCATTGCACACCTGCGTTAGCGTGTATCAGGAAAAAGTCGTTAACGTTTAGCAGCAAAATGGCTCTAACCCGACAGCCGACTTGATGAGAACAGTCAGGATAGTTCGGGACGAGATTAGTGGGTTGCGTGTCTCACACTTGTACAGGGTGTACCTCAATAAGTGGGCTTTATATCACAGAAGAATTTAGCACGTATGAATAATAAAAGAAGGTCAAGCGAATGTTTGAACCGAACTTTCTTTTCGTCGTATAGCTATATCTGCATTGCATGGCAACTCCTCCAACTTGCACGTCGACAGAATTCTATAAACATTAACTCTTTATTACCAAACTATAATATTTTCAAGCACCAAGTAAAAATATATGCTTTACTGCTAGAAAGTTTAACAAATATTTATTCGAAACAATATTCGTCAAGTTCAAAGGTGAACTACGCTTTCATTTATCTAAGGTAGATGGTAAATATGGTTAACCAGCGAGTAATCTTTTAAATACGTTTAATGGTAAAAGATTTAACGTAGAAAGCATTAGACGCAAGTGGGAACAAGATAATCGCTATGAACGTTTACCACGAACGGAAAACATAATTCGCGCAGCGCAAAAACGGTTAGAGTTAGAAAACAGGGTCAAGTTGAGCAAACGAGTTTAATTTACAGGTAGTAGCAACGCGGAAACACAAAACACACAAAGCATATAACGAAATTAAAAGCGGGAGACTGTTATGCCCATCGAAATTTTCAAAACTGTGTGGTTAATCATTGCTACGCCGAAGTTCCATCTTCTTGAATATTCATAATATTAAAAAGTATTTGAATGATCTATTGCAAATTTTACGACTCGATCTCAAATTTAAGCAAGTCTTAAAAATGTGCAATAAGTAGAACTAGGGTACTAAGTCTTCAAAATTGGGCTCGCTGTCACAAATGACATAATTGTTTTATATTATAGTGTCCTGGCTGTGTAAAATCAGAAGTTATTTCGCAACGAGACATCAATGTACAAGACTACGCAGTACATAATTAAAAGAAATCACTGGCAACTAAAGTTTCCGAAACCTAATCGATATTCCATCACCTTATAAATAAAAGTATTAAAAAAGAAATGAAGTAAATGAATATAACAATTCACCAAGGCATTACATCTTACAAAGACTATAATTTAAAGATTCACACATTTACTGTACGAGTAGTTATGCTTATTACGTGTCAGGTGGTTGGACCTACTTAATTGCACGTAATTCTTTTTACTGTGTCGACTAACCAGTAATAAAAAACCTTTGAGTCCACTATATACTACTGTTAATACGAAAACTACTGTTAAACACCACTGTTAATACGATGTTCATATACTTAAAGAAAAAGTAATTAGAATTAGATAAAATATTTGTACGAAACATTAAATGTGCCAATTGTAATATAATTCCTCTCTTCCCACAAAGACTGTCCACATGAAAGTTAATCTGCCCAAAAACATGATGCCAGCAGGCCCATATTCGGCCCATTCTACATTATTCAATATCCACGCGTAACCCGTTTCTAAAGATGCGCCCACCTATTGAGGCGCGACCTGTATGTACAATTGCGTGAGCAACAGTTTACACGCAGCTTGTAACCAGAACGGACAGAGTTGCGAGTGTAGGCAGATTGCGACTAGGTCAAACACCTCCTTCATGCATAGTCCTATATTCCAACCACGTAGGACGGGCGCACGTAACGCGGTGGAAGCCGTCACTTCTTATCGAACGATACGATTCACCGGAAAATCCGATATTTATTTCCCTACCTTCCGCGTGCGCGAGCACAGACTTTTCCCAGTACATACACACCTGAGCGCGTGACCGTGCTCGCCGCTTCCTGCATACTTCACTGATGCACGTGCACTCTCGATTTTCGTGGCAAATCGATAACTTTCAAGAAGGGTGAAAAAAGGAGGCGACTAAATCGAGAACGTCGAAAGGTGGCCGAGGATCGTGGATGTCACGTGAAAGTTCTTTAGCTGCTACGTTTGGATTACTGTTTCGTGAAACACTGGGCTATCCTCCTTCTTCTTTTTTCTCTTTCTGGTTTTTCTTTTATTTCTGTTTAATCGTAGCTGTGGCGAACCAGACGGTTGCAAACGAGTGGGTGTATGCTAAACGGCCCAACTTCGATGGAAACGATCGTCTAGTGTTTACCGATTCCATAAAAGTTTCGCCGAGAGAAGTCGAATTATCGGGAAAGGTTTTTGTGCTTCGATGTAACAATGACGAAATGTTTATTGTTATTTGCTGTGCAAATATTGGGAACAAGGTCCTGCTTGAAATGCTAATCGAACGTGCTGACAGAGAACTAGGATACTTTAGTGCATGCACAGGATTGTACTTTCTATTACCTAGTTCCTACGTTTGTACAAGTTGTTTGTTTTGTGGAACTCTTTCTGCCGTATTTTTTGTCTGACTTGGATCATTTTTTGGAACCGCTCTTGTGTTCGTAATTGTTAATTTTGTCCATATTTCTGAAAGGGAACTATCGATAGATCGATCCATGCCTTCTTATATCTCAAGAATGTATAATTTATAATTTTTTAAAAATATTCCCATTTTAAATATTTTTCGTACGTTATACTTATTATATACTAGTTCTTAAAGTTTTATTTTATTTCCATCTAATTGTAACAGAATCCAAACGATTTTTTTTTTAAGTCAACAGTATTATTTTTCTATGCATATTTACAGGTAATAAGTTATTTTAAGCATTGTTCAAATAACTCCCCCCATTGTCAGTAATAAGTATTTTATTCCGTTTCTGCAACGAAGAACATACAAATTCGATACTTATTATCGTTTCTTTAATTATTTACAAGGCTATCGAATTTCTCTAATTGAGGTTTAAGGCTTCGTACCATTGTTATGCCCGCAATTATCTGGCGATTATTGCAACTTCAAACTACAATCGCTGCTTTCTATACTTTCAGCCTTAATTGAACATCAAAGTTTAGTTATTCTCATAACTTTGATGCAGCAACGTGCCAGGCAATTGTAACGTCGTCTACGATTAATCCAACGACTAAAAAACGTTTTTACTTTCATGTTGGAAAAAGAACACCATTTATCTGTACTTGCCGTCGTTCTAGTTCAATCATACCAAAGCAACAGCTCAATATTTCTTCTTATTTCCCTTTAGACACGCAAGTAAAAAATTAGTAGGTGGTGTTTTGTGTCTAGTGTAATTATACATATAATGATACACGTACTTGGTGGCAGATATTTATGCGATGGCAGGTGCCTGTCGAAAGGGAGAGTAATGCCTGAAGATTAATGGCACCGGAATAGCCAATTAAGAATAAGGAACGCTGGATGAACGGTTATCAGGGGCCGATAAGAAACCTGCAATTATTTAATCTGAACCCCAAAATCGTCGCTGTGCAATTACCGATAATGAATATGCTTCTGCCACCTAGGCACTTTTTTGTAATTTGTGCGTCCCCTTATTCACGCGAAATTTAAATTCGGCGATGAATACGATAACGTTTCATCCCTTGGGACGCTTTATCACCGTAGGCAAACGGTTTGTTGAGGGATCAAATTAATTTGCACCAGAATTTTAAAACGCCAGAACACGTCCAAGAAACAAAACTTACATTATTTTCTTCAAGCATTGAGGTCGCGTCAACTGTGTGTTTATTAGCAACACCGTGAGAGGGAGTGGAATATAGTTTACATTATATTGTTTTGCCAATTACTTTGGTTTCTTTGATGAACTTTTTAAGTTGTAACTAGTAAGTTGTGATTATTTTATCTCGCAAATGACTTTGCAAATTATTCCATAGGATTTTTGCATTCCTATCGTTTTGTTTATTTCCAAGTACCTACTTGGTAAAAATCACTTAAGCATTGCAGATTTTTGTATTCCACACACACTTGTCAACAGTTCTTTAGTTTATATTTAATCGTATATCGAAGTTACTTTAACTTAAATTGTTGCTTACACGTTGCTGACTTTTCATTCCAAATTGTGAACCGTAATATATACAGTTTATCATATATTTTTTGTTAACATTTTTTAAGAATTATTTATATGAAAAGATTTGGACGTGGAATTCTATTGCATGTGTTTTCCACGATTGAATAGTAAATATACATTGAATACTTCTGCTGGATTATCAACTTTTGTAACCTTGAGTCACCAAGAATCTAGCACCTGGCTTTAATATCTCCAGCCAAGTAAAAGATTTCTTACTCTCAACCGCATTCACTCTCCATTTCACAGAAAACTTGATACATAGCCGATCCTAAAGTATGTACATTCTCTGTCCAAAAGCTACGATCATTCCCACTAAATATACAAATACCCATACCTTGAGCAAAATTTAAGTATGTATTAACGTTTATATTCCAGGACGATATCATATTGGTGTGACAGAAGATGTTACTGACAAACAATAGGTTTTGTTTACGCTTCCGGTTTTGTTAAAAGCATTTATATTTAAAGGTGTATCATTTACCTATACAACAGGTAATGCTGGTAGTTATTTACTAATTTATCGCCGAACGATAGAATAAACCCTAGTCGCATATAATATTAATACAGCTTTTGAAAAGGGAAATTGTAATGATCATACCTTCTGTCGTTAGATTTTTAAGTTCTCTTTTGGCAATATCATTCTCGTAGAAAACGCAATATCTGATCTTATAAAATTCAGTAGCTCACTATTTTACAATAACGGACTCATTAACAACAAAAAATCGTATTTCGTTTGCAAGGATGCCTCGATTCAACTAGCGTATACATTTCTTTTCTGAACGAGGATAATGTTACAATCAATTCTCCCAAAGAATATTTAGTAACTATGATGTCGTGTTAGCAACTATGATAGTGTACATTGATTAACAAAATGATATTAACTAAATGAACAAGTGTAATCGTTTAAAAAAAACAAACGATCGTAACATAAATTTGCCATTCGAGTTCCAACAGAACACTCGATCCATTATCTAACAATAAAAAACGTCGACCCTCGTCGAATCAGAACCATTATCGAGCACCAACTTTCCCAGGTATCGACCGGAGAGAAAATTACATCTACCATCGAACTACTATTTCCATGCCGAGTTCTTCCGGTCAATTGCAACATTGCCTCGGATCCGTGCCGCAATCACAGATACTCGAGCACCTTAATCACCTCGAACCGGCGTGCGAAATATCCCATCCTTGAAACCTTACGACCAAACTGAACATTACAATTTCCCCGTCGCGGCACTAAACACACGTGCCCATCGTTGAAAAGGACAATCATGAACGGACACGTACATGTACATATGCGCAAAGAGATCGATGATACGCGAAGCACGAGTTCAACGGTCCACCTACCTTGCTGCGAAGCATAGTTGCACGCGCGCACATCGCCAGCCGCACTGTACACAAATTAAACGAAACTCCAGGTGTTCCGTCGTCGCGGTGGACACGGCCTCCTAGTTTTTAATTTTCGTCCTCTCCTCTAAATACGACGCACGAGAATGAAAAGTGCGACTTTGCGCTCCTCTGAGCTGTCTTTTCCCTCGGTTTACAAATCGAACACGGATCTATCTCGTGTCACGTACGCGCACACCATCCCGACACTCTTGAACCGGCGACCAGCCTCTTTGACGGCGGAGACCCACGTACTCCGTCACTACTAACACAAAAAATACTTGGTACCGTATGAACACTCGGCTTATATAGACTCTGAGAGGGGTACCAGTCGGTGGAATTCTCGACTGAGCTTGTCGGGTTAAATCGAGGAAACGGCGATCCGAGAGGAGAGAGCGAGAACGGGAGAAGTGACGAAGAAAGACGTGAAAATTTACGGTGGGAAAAGAGAGAGAGAGAATGAGAGTGAGAGAGGAGAAAGGTGGGAAGGGTGGGATGGAGTTGCGACGGACGTTCAGGATGAGAGGACAGGGAGAGGGAAGCCTCACACATCGGTTAAAAATTCTCTTTGTAGAGAAAGTAGGCTAGCCCTGTCTCTGACGCGGCGAAGAAAGATGCGCTCGGAAATATTGGTCCTGTGAAGCTTATCGAACCCACGTGAACGCGTGAAATTATATCGATAAACTTTCTCGTACCCCGCGTTAGCCCCGTCCATGTACACTACCGGGCCGCTGCTTAAGGACGGATCGTTAAGATTGTAAGAGCTGGACGATGATTGATGACGGGGCTTCGTGGTTAAACGATTTCGTGCCCGTTTTCAGTAGGCGGCGGTAAAACTTGAATGGGTGAAAATTTTCATCACTGGAGAGCGTTTGTCTTGGGCTTACTACGATTTCGAATTTTGTTCGAGAAGGAGGGGATGATTGCGAGGGGGTGATTATTGAATTGGAGCAATCTTTGCAGTTTGTAATGTTATAATATTACGTCATTTCAAGTCATATTATGTTATTCTGTTTGGTGTAAAGTGTATTTTCAAATTGCTTTATGGTGCAGTTCTTAATTGTAATTTATTATAATATTCGGTTGTAGGGGAATCGTAATTTTCAATGACAGAAGAAATGTAATTACGATAATCAGTTTGGTTAAAAATTCAGAAAAATAGGTGAGGCTTCCTTCTGTTATACTCTTAAACAATTGTTTAAGAATAAATATACTTTTCGATTGGATATTCGACCTGTTCAATGTTCTTCAAAGTTCTGCTTAATGGTACAATTACATGAATATATAATTCACGATTTCTCAATGAATATACAACACCGTTTTGTATGTCTAACGAGACTGAAACGTTGTTTTCATTGAAAGTCAGATATGAGGATTACTATTCGGAACAAGTGATTTGCATAATACAAATTAATATTACGTATGGCATAAATTACGTCTGTCCGACCGCCTAATTAACAGATTTTATACACGATTTTATTTCTCACCGTCAAGTGAACGTGCAACCGTTAATCAAGGGGCAATGATGCACGGATGAATGGGTTCCGTGATTTTACAAAGAAATAGTTTTACGTAATGAAACAGAATTTTACACGCACTATGAAACAACTAGATCTGGCAATCGATGATGCATCTACTTTAATACCTTTAAATAGTCATCTTACATTTCAAAATCGTTATATTAAAATATTAACACTTTGTCCATTTAATCCAGCGGGTAATTATAGATCGTAAATGAAATTGAAGAATCGGTATGTCCTTCGGCGCCACTTTATTTTAATTTTCGTAGAATATGCCACAGATACACGCGAAAACTTCCAAGGCATCTGAATAAATTTAGCATAAACAGCAAATCTGTTTATAACGAAGAGCAATTTAGAACCTCGTCTAAGAACCTGTTTTGATAAGGTATTTGTAGGAATACTACGATGAAAACAATTTTACGATTGACGAAGTAAAGAAAAAAAGCAGAAGTACACTGCCGGCTAAAAGTTTGCAATAATTAGATATTTCCAGCAGTACAGAGATTTTCTGCGTAGTTAAAAAATTTTAGCTGAAAGTTTAAGAATTTCTCCAAGATAAAGTACGAAGCAAACTTAACTACTAGAATACGGATGCTGCATGTACTTGTAATATATTGAAATATATAGTATAAACTTAGAAAGTCACGTGTGTTTATTATTCATTGATTATAATTTAAGTTCATGTAAGAATATTCGAGGTACAGGAACGGCCGAGGCGGGCCATGTGCATTTTGAAGATGCACGCTGTCTTTGTCTAGCATAGTTTTCATTGGGGGTGAACCCTAAAATGGTTAAAAAGGGCCATGGTGACGTAGGCGTCCTCACGACGGACGCTTTTGCCCATGGAAGGCATTCTTGTATAGACTACGGTCGAGAGAGCACAGTTTTAATAAACAGAACACCTTTTAACATATATACACGCCTACAGAATCATTGTAATTAGTAATACCTAATCGCGATAGAGAGGAGACTACGAATACCCCCTCGAGCGATTATCTTACATAATCAGAAGTGGGATATACCAATTGTTTAGTGCACATTGTGACGATATACGTATATACTCGCGTACTACGTGCAGAAACAATTATTGAGTGCCGTGTACAGACAAAGTGAGTAATCGTTATCGAACTACAAACTGTGCAGTTGGTGTCGAGTTTAGTTTGTTGAAACTGTGTGAATAATTAGTAATAGTGAGTTACTAATCGTCTGAACTGACATTTTGTGCAATATTTTGTACTATTCTGAACAATATGAGTCGTGATTTGATCAGTCGTGAGGTTCAGCCGATAGAAGGTACGAGCCGCGATACAACGGAGTCGCGACTGGGGAATTTGGAGTCGATGATAGAACGATTTTTCGTCGATCGCGATCTCGCGCGATGATTGAGCTCGCATTCGTGTACTCCGCATTGTAAATCAGGTACGGGAAAAGTGCGCGACGATTTGCCGCAGGAGCGTACAGTGCAAGGAGCGGGAAGCGTGAATACGCGTAGCAGCTTCGTGACACGAGCGATGGGAAGCGTATCACGCGAGGAGGAAAACAAGATGGACGAACGAATATCCATAGTAGCCAAAACAGCAATGGGAAGCAGGTTATCACCAACTTGTTTAATTGCGCGAAGATGGGTCGCAAAGCGAGGAACTACAACGAACTGAGCATTCAATTCGGCTTTTGCGAACAGGTGGGACACAGGTGACAAAATTGTCCGCAGGAAGAGGTAAATATGAAGATACCATATTTAAAGGATTTGCCGAATGATCAATAATGATGAACCAAATGGAGCCGATTATGGTAAAAGTCTGTAATGTAACTGCAAACATTAATTCTTTTACTATACGGAATGGATGACTTGACGAACGCGCCAGTTGTTTTTCTACCGATGAATGTAAAAGATTCTTCGACCCTTGAAAGAGACGAAAACCCCTGCCTTAGACGACATAGTATTACCATTGAAATCTGTGGGAGAGGGCATAGGAAAACTACGGACCGTTTTGGAGGCTCTTCGAACACATGGGCTGACACTTAGACTCGAGAAGTGTTCTTTATTTGGGAAAAAGAATATTGAATACTTCGGTCATGAAAGAAGTGAGCATGGGGTAAAGCCAGGTCAACGAAAATCGACGCGGTTCCAGACATACAGACACCCGAAAATGTAAAGCAAGCAGGTCAATTTTTGGGACTGGGGCGCGCATGTCAAAAAGTGCCAAGTGCCATAAACACTGCGCACAATGGAAGTATCATCGCAACGCTAATTAACGCATTGACCGGTTGCAATGTAAACAACCATACGAGAAGAAGTAGATCGACTGGATCTAGCAGCATCGGGAGGAGATATCAACGAGCATATCTCTGAAGAGCAGAAAAAGCGGAAGGAACCACGGATGAGTTGGTGCTGATCCAGGTAACCAGCCAAGCTGCGGGAAGTAGCCGGAAGCTGCTACCGAAATTTAAAGGACCATTTCGGATTCGAGCGGTGCTGCCGAACGACCGCTATGATGTAGATGAATTGAGAGAAGGCTCGAAACGATTGAGAACAGTCGTTGCAGACGACAGGATCCGACCATGGATCACGATCCAGGGAGATGCCCAGGATGCATAGCATCGTTTCGATATCCTTTTTCTTAATGTATATTTTGGTTTAGGGTCCAGAAATTAAATGTTGCACATTATTTCACCTCTATGTTCTGTCCACAGAAAGGAAACTTTAGACAGAAGCCGAACGCTTTAGGCCAAGGCGAAGGATTGAGAGAGGGGGAATAAGCGGTGCAAAGGGATGTTGCCCGACGACCAGGCAAATTCCACCAAAGAGAGGCGAAGGCTTCTAGACGGCAGCGGCCAATGACGACAACAGATGTCCATCCACTGGGGTGCCAAGGGGTACTACCGCAGAGAGGGGAGGACGCAACGAGCGTTACGACACGGTGGCTGTCATTGGTGCTGAGCATAGGTACATTGGTACCTTAGGCATAGCCCAGGATAGGTACAACGGTACCTTAGGCAACGGTGCTGAGTATTGGGTACGACGGTGCTCATAGGCATAGCCTGGCATAGGTACGACGGTATCTTAGGCACTGGCCACTGATAATTACAACGACATGCTATCGATAGTTGGCCCCGAACCAGAAGGACACAACGGTGTCTCAGGCAGGGCAGTGGCAACTGATAGATGTCATTCTTTATCAGGGGGTTGTCACACACCAGAAGGACACAACGGTGTCTCAGGGAGGGCTTGGCAACCCGAGAAATGCAAAGGCATTACCTCAGGTCAACACCAAACCAGACGGACACGCAAGTGTCTCAGGCAGGGAGGTGGGGGATACGACGGTATCTAGGGTGTTCGTGAACGATACGACGGTGTCGTGTTGCGGCCCCAAGTACTAATTTGGTTTTAGAATTTCAGGAAAATAAATGTGAAGTCTGAGGACAGACCTGACGTCAGTATGGCCGAATGTAAGAATATTCGAGGTACAGGAACGGCCGAGGCGGGCCATGTGCATTTTGAAGATGCACGCTGTCTTTGTCTAGCATAGTTTTCATTGGGGGTGAACCCTAAAATGGTTAAAAAGGGCCATGGTGACGTAGGCGTCCTCACGACGGACGCTTTTGCCCATGGAAGGCATTCTTGTATAGACTACGGTCGAGAGAGCACAGTTTTAATAAACAGAACACCTTTTAACATATATACACGCCTACAGAATCATTGTAATTAGTAATACCTAATCGCGATAGAGAGGAGACTACGAATACCCCCTCGAGCGATTATCTTACATTCAATTGCAGTATCAGTTCCCCCGATTACCAAGCCGGTAAATCCAAGTAATTTATTCCTCAAACGCATGGAAAGTTGTGTATGTAAGAAGTATGCAACCATCAAGGAAAATGGAAAAAGTAGACTGGTGGAATTAATTCTGGACACTTTGAATAAAAATATTCTTTATTTCATATTTATGGAGAAAATGTATATTCTGCTATGCCAAATTAATACCGTAATATTTTTATTGTAATCTATAATGCTTATAATTAATATTTTCACATGATTTGGTTTGCGAATGTTTTAAAATTTTAGTTTAAAAAAATCTAAACTGTGTTGCTAAGTGTGTGTACCACGTAATTACACCTGAAGATCTGCAACGCCCGGTGCACTCGATGCCTCAACGAATCCAAGCTGTTCTAAAAAAACAAAGGATATCCAACGAAATATTAATTTTTGTACCTCTTTCGATGTGTTATAATTGTAATTTTGACTGTCCATTAAATGTATGGCTGTGAATGGTCTTTTTGCTGATTTTTTTGTACAAGCGACGCCCTAAAATTACATGAAATGATAAATGATTATATATTGAATAATTTGAACAAACGCGATATTTAAGTAAAACTTTAAAATTGTCCAGAATTAATTCCACTAGTGCATATGCGTCTTATAACATGAAATAACAATCGATTGCAAGTGCCGCACTGACAGCGACCTGTCGACCGAGGAACACCAGCAGCCAATTATTGTACAATAGTAATGTAATTCTCAGTGAAGAGTACACAGCGCAACGAAATAGAGACGTGACCTGTTTCACAGCCTTGTTCGAACCGAATCCGAACAAGTAGGGACTGACATTTCGTGTGTTAAAATCGAAACTGAACACGCTGTAGTCCCTTGCGTCGAATAGTTTACGATGTCGTAATCGAATGCTTGTAGTTCGTAGCCGACCTTCGATCCTGGGTACCAGTGAAATTCAAACGGTGTAAGAGGTGCACTCGGTTACGCGTACAGACAGACTTCCGGTTCGGTCTTATGTACACACATAGCTTTCCCTGTAACGACGGCTTCCCACCTCTTTCCCCTGCACTTGTGCAAGCTACAAATTGCATATAAGGTATACGTCCCTCCCTTTAATTAACAAAACGCGCGTATGCTGCATATAAACGTTCCAAGAAGGTACTGTAAATGTATGTTCTGCCAACTATACCATCCCTAGATCCTCTTTGAAAATACTCGGGCGAAATTAACAACGCTTGTTGAATTTGTTGAAGCCTATTTAGTCAGAACAATTGAAGACTTTGGGGCGAAACTCTGCTTTGCTTACATTTTTCGTGAAATTGTACTTTTTAAAGTTTTATATAAAAAAAATTTATTCGTATTGTCGACTGGTTCTTTCCCAATCTTTCAAAATTTAACTCAGCACGATTTTGGCAGCAAGGTCTTCGATTGGAATTCTTTGTAATCTAGGGTGGCGAATTTTAAGTGCGCGCGTTTGGAATTTTTGTATGTAAATAAAGGAATTCATTGAATGGAGAATATAATAAGTAGTGGGAAATGCAGGTATTAGTAGGTGTTAAACGTTCGACATAATGTTGTTGCAAAACACCAGCATGTGGATGTAACTATTAGTAATGAGTATTATGCAAAGTGCATTGTAGTATGTAATAATGCTCCAATGAAATTCATGGTGCGGGTGTTAATACGATATTATTCTTGTATTACAGGCAATTGGAAATCTTCAAAGCGCAATTAATTATATTCTACGAAGTTTTCATTACCGCTTTTGTCGCGAATATTCAATTATTATTATATCCAGTATTGTCACATCGTTTAAAAGGCGCTACTCGTTGTATTTTTAGCTGCTGATATTCCTTAAGTTAGCAAGGAAGAACAAGGTATTAAAATAAATAGAAATAAATCCCTCAGCTGTAATCTATGATAGGACATTGTACACTGTACAATAATATTTCTTACTCGGGTCAGTTATAAGGCAGAAATAAATCTAACTACCTGTTACGATTATTTCAGCTTCACGCTATTGCAATTAATTATTAGAATAGTTAATAGAACTAACAGATATCCTTCTACATTTGTTACTACTGTGCAAGGTAGGAATATTTGACCGTGCAGTGTGTCTCAAGTTGTTCCCAACGAATTGCGGTGGCTGATTCTCTAGATAAAAATAGATAAAAAGATTATATCGACTAGGTTTCTCTTGTCTGCATATTAAAATAGTGTTTATTATCTGTCAACGAATTCGTGCCATTGACAGTTAATATTATTAAAAAAGATTTCGGTTCCGGTGTTACCTATTTCTATTCTTAAATACAATAATTAATCAAGTTTGCTTATAACTTCTTAACAGAACGATGCCTGCAGAACTTTGTATAACATTTTCCATTATTTCTACCTAAAAACTAAATTGCCATACTTTATCGCGAAAAACGTGGGACACCATCTGCACAGTAACACTAAAACTACAACTGTACACATTCTCGATATATGAACACTCTCGTCTACAGTCCTCGAAAAATATCTACAAGTCAACTTAACTCAAGCTTCAATCCAAGTTAAATCCATCAATCGTACGTTTCGTCGCGAATCCAAACTTAAGTATACCAATAATGTTCCACCGCGTTCCTGCGGGACTATATCAAGCCCATCCCCAGATTCCTGATCGTCAGACAGAGATCCGGGACATCAAGGGACGAAGTTGAATTAATCCAGCCCCGGTGTGCCCTGCATACATTCTAAAGACGTCGTGTACGACTGTAGAAAAAGGGGAGAGGCGTAGTTTCCGGGCTCGTGCATGCGAGATGAACTTTCGTGTATATCTGCGCAGCCCCATTGAGGTCCATTACGTTGACATCAATAATTCAGTGCAAAAATGCCGCCCCTCGTGGGTTTCACTTTGCTTAGCCGCCGACGGTACAGCCAGCGGGACAGAGAGAAGGGGTGAGAGAGTAAAGGGGAGAAAGAAAATGGGGAGAGAGAAAGAGAGAAAAAGAGAGAGCCCGGCCGTGTCCACGCGAAAGCCCGAAGTAACGAAAGAGCCGCAAACAAAATTGTTTCGGCCGAAGGTCTGGACCGAAATGGTGCACACTATGCAAAAGCGGTGAAGATGGTTAGTCGTGACATGTGCTGCAATTAATTGTCCAACGACACACGCTCGGCCACGATTTTTCCTCGCTCTATTTTTATTTACCAAACAGACCGCTCCTCTTTTGTTTCCGCTTTTATTTGGATAGCGCCAACCCGCCGCTTCGAAATGAAATGAAGATTCCACCGGAAATTGATATGTAATCGCCGACGGGTTGTTTGTAAATAGTGGCGAGCATTATAAATATTGATCATAATTCATTCTTCGCCGACGCAAGTTGCGAAAATCTGCCACGCGTAATGTGGAACATGATTGTTGTTCATGGGAAAATTGGAGGAAGTCGCTAATATCTTCAATGAGGATTATGAACATGCAATTTGTGCTAAGAAGATAGAAACTAGTGCTTAATTAATGTTATTAGGGGGCCACTTTAATTCGTGTGTGTAACTAACGATAACGTGGAAAACAAATTTTCATATAATATCTAATTTATTAATGCATACAACGTTAAAGTACTTCAAATAATTCTGTGAGAGTATTAAGGGGGTTTTAAAATATTGATCCTTGGCAGACTGGTACATTTCGGGGTTAAATTTTCGTGAGCATATATCGTACATATTTTAAACAAGTTGTTGTTGTTTACACGAATTAAGTAAAAGTATTTCAGAATGTGGAGAAAAATAGAGTACAGTGTCCTTCATTTAATAAATTTGTACCTACTTCTCAGAGGGAAGGAATGTTGATCGCAAAGTATGTAGCTTATATTCATATAGTATATCGTTTCGTCTATTTTATTTCGAGAGGTCGTTGACTGAGAAACAAGTAATAGTTTCAATTCCTTCAAGATCCGTTGCGCATGTTTTGTAGTATCAAACCAAATATCAATAACGCCAGTGTGATAATTTGTATGCGAATTCATTAGTCCTTCAAATCTTGTAACACGTGCCAACCGAAAACTATGAAAAGCTATGCTTTTAAAAATTCGTGTCAATGAAAGTATAAGAAAGTCACGTAGCAAATTCCAGAAATCGAATAAGGAATTTGTACTTATGAAAGTTGTTACTAATTTATAGCCAACTTTGAACAATAATATTCTATAGAAGAAAGACGATTAACAGTCAGAACAACGATAACAAGAGCAATAATAATAATTACGGCAATAATGGGGTCTAGATTACTTTAACTTAGCACGATATTGTCCTAATTTCATTGTCTCTTGCAATAATAATCACTGAAAACATATTGAACGTTCCACTTTAGTGTTTAAAATACAACGTAACATAATCCCGAACGCAATAAAAAATATTTATCAAGTCACATGTAAAAAGGCTTTCCAACTTCTAAAACTAACACGAAAACACTGTCACCAATATCTTCTACGCTTTAAATACCGAAACAATCTAATCACCCTACCATACATTCCAATTATACCAAATGGATGACTACAACATTACGCGCATGAACGCCGATAACCCACGATGAATCACAGGGCGCAAGTATTAAACTTTCACGGTCTCCTGTACAAGCAAGCATCGTCCCGTGCGTGTCACTTACAACAAAATCCATCGGACAATTCCGTTGGAAACCTCTGCAAAAATGTTCGACTGAGAAAAAAGGATCGGTCCAACTAAAAACAAGTCGGCTGTTACGCGCCGTCTCCGAAGAAGGTGAAGATCCAGCACCTAAACACTTTCTCGGAAAGTCACGCGTAGTATGTGTAAATTTGTCGTCTGGGCGAGAAATTTTCGCTGAATATTCAAGATTTCATTATCAACAGCGTCGTTCCCTTTCACGTTCAAGGCTTGTGAGCGTGAGCCGTACAATCGTCCGTTTGCTCGTTTCGCATAGAGAACCGGCCAAGGTGAAGGTATTAGTCTCGACGGTTGATCCACGGTCAAGTTTGAACACACGGCGGACGGTAAAATTTTCGGGTCACGTCGAATGGAATGCGCGCAGGTGCGGCAGCATCTCGCAGACACAGCTGAAACTTTCTTCTTTCATCTGTTCGAGGTCGTCTATGTGACACGCGTTAGGTAGGAGAAATCACGGAACGAAACGCCCGTTTTAGATGGAAAAAGCGATGGAACATTCCTGGGTACGTTTTCCTCTTGCTGGGTGTACCGGTTACGTCACGATGTGAAACGGGGGAATTGTTTTATAGGCTCACGTGGAAGTAATGTTTGATCATGCTGAAGTACCATAATGGAACTCTCTGGTAAAAAGTTCGTAACATTTATAGTAGATGAAAGTTTTCCATTAATTAAACAGTTCCATTAATTGAACGATATTGTAGAGTTATGCGGGGATAACGTTCGTGTGCTCGATTTAGAAATATGTTTAATGGGATTCAGTTATCAGTGATAAAAATTGTATGGTGGGTAGATTTTCTGGCAGGTTCATCGGGGCTTCCTTCTTTATTATTTAATCGTGGTACAGAATTATAGCTGTATGTATTTATACAGGGACTATATTATATACCTTTATTTTACAATATTTGCTTGTGTGATACGAATTTACTACTGTTGGGATGAGGCTGGGTGAAATGAAATGTACACGCACTAATGAATACTAAACTTTACATTTATTATAACGCTAGTAGCTTAAGAATTATATCAATCAGAACACGTGCGGCAACGCATGGCGCAGATCGGCAACGACTAGCGATCGTCGTAGCTGCGCACATTGGTCTGCGCACCACAATCACACACATACCACGCTGTGCACATCGATGCTTCTAACAACTACAAATTAAATAGCAATTATACGTATAATATCTGTTCTTCAAGTGCCAGTGTTTATTATTAATATTTTTAAATTCTTTCCTTTTAAAAAGAAAGGAACGTACTGCGATATTTATAGGTTTTTATGTTATATCGTGGCGGGTATTTTTTAGTTATATTCATAAACAAATATTTTAACGAAGTGCAAAGTAGTGCACGTAATGTGAACATATATAATAAATGTATGTGTAAATACTATACAATTAATCTGGTGTAATAGGTTATTAAACGCTATTGTAGTGTGAAATTTGTGCAACACAAAATTCTATAAGTAGAAAATTGTTGCTAAAACCAGACATTGATTGATTTTTCAAATATAATTATCGATCATGACATTGAACTTCTATGAAACAGCTGAGTCAATCAACTTTCTAATAAGCCAGAGTAAATAGCAATGCCGGTTGCAAACTTTCGGATCGTAAATATTCAGTATTTAAAGCATAAATAGACGGAGAAAAGGTGGCACTTGGAGGAGCGCAGAAAACATGCGCACTTGATTTTATGTTGACAGCTTCAAATGTGTATTCTGTAATGCATTAAAAATTTTAAGAATATTACGAGAGCAATGGCTATAACAAAAAAAAATACCAATCACACTGTAAAAGTTATAAACTGAAAGAGAAATATCCTTTAAGAATAATAAATAATTAGCTATTACATTCTAAATATTCTTCCCTCTCGCTGAATTTCAATCTCTCAAACATTCGTAAATTTGGCATTCTATAGAGTTTCATAAAACTCGATACTAATAAATCTTTTACTCTATTAATGTTACTATTGTTTTCTATTCTCTGAGGTTTCATATGACTTTCTAATTTATTTATCGAATGCAAGCAAAATGACTTCCATCGCAGTGTACGCATAATTTTACAATAGCATTCCATTAATTAAACAATATCCTAGAATTATGAGAGGAGAGCGCTGGTACGATTATGAAAGCTCATTTATTGTGTCTGGTAATTTAGCAAATCAATACACCAATTCTAGTGCAGGCAAATTAATTAGGCGGAAATTATTCTGATATAGGAAAATCTGGTAAGTACCAATGTGAGTCATTTATCAGAAACTGTTGGCTTATCGCACCTGATCTCGCTGGTAAATGAGCCAAATGTCTGGGCTACTAGTGTGCAAGCGCAGCTGGTGCAATTTACAGGTACCTAACCAGGAGTGGCTCTGTCGAATTAAGATTTGTTTTATGTCGCTAAAAATAGACCTGCCAGTAATGATGCTTTACAAGTGGCTTCCATTAAATGTACCGTAAGCTGATTATACTTTTAAAGCCCGATAAATAACGCCGAGTGCCATTGTCACGTTGGAAAATTCGTTCGATATACAGTTCGTAAATCTGCTGCGTCGAAATTTTTTAATCGAGCACCCTTGACAGTCGCGGCGTTAAAATCTTGTCGAACCGTGTTACTAGTGTTTTCACCACTTGTTCTTTTTTTACTAAATTGTTGTTTGCTTTATGCTGCGTTTGTATTGCACTATATAACTTCAAATTGTAGAAATTCATGGATACCATTTATTGCTATGTTATGCCATTTGTAGATGGACATTATGAATGATGGTTGTTATGGAATATAATATTATTCAAAGGTCTGCTGCATTTATGCGTAACTAAAATTTCAGAATTCTGTTGATTGATATAAATACTAATTTGCAAATAATAATATTCAGAGGTCATTGAAATTTCTTATAAAAAAAAACCCTTAAACAGGTGCACTTATCATAATCAAATAGCCTCATTTCCAACAATCATAACATTACGAAATGTGCCTGACCAAATGTATTAAACCAAGCAACTTCTAAGAACGCGCGTATCAAAACTTCAGTCATGAAGCAAATTTGTTTCATGCACCAAAACACAATGAATATGTAACAGCGAAATGGAATACGAATTGACGTATGCAGCAAGATGCACGCACACGTTGTTTTATTGTCGGGCAACGTGCTTGAAGCAGAACACGAAAGGCACCTCCTGTGACGTTGGCAAAAGGAAATACGTCGCTAGAAGTATTTCCCCCCCATAAATTCGTCCTCGTAAAAAGGAACGAGCGGAGTTTTCGTAACACGCCTGCCTCCATAATCGGGCTATGTAACGAGACACTCGAGAGCATCACAATGCAACAATGAGAATTCGGTGCAGCAAGTGCTCGCTGGAGACCCGTAGTTCACTTCCGTTTACGCCCATGTCATAAATGAAACAAATATGGAGGAGTCATACATGCGCGCATATGGCCATTCTGTTTAACAATTTGCAGGAAAGATACGTCTCCAAGAGTTGGGACGAAGGCAAGATAAGAATGTTCGAAGGAGGGCGGGAGAGAACGGTGAAAAACGCAATGTCAACTTTAGATGGTTTAAAGCACTTCTTTGCCTTTTTGCTTTTCTCAGATTTCTTTGCAGAATAAAAGTATAAGTCAATTTTAGTAATGCACAGTGTGCATTAGTTTCACTTGCGACTTCATTATTTTGGTGTCACCAAAATGTTGGTGTTAAGGCAATTATTCCGAAAACAAAATACATCGACATGAAGCACATTTATTACACTTTAAAATAATGTATAGTTTTTTTAGGCATAACTGTGCTTAGAACCATAAATCTGGTGACACCAAAATAATGGAGGTGGCAGTGATACTAATGCACTGTGTGAATACATTTTTCGCACACTGTAGGTCATGAATTGTAATTTTCTCATTTGTGAACAGCAGTGAAATAATTGCGGTATACATTGTACTGTAGTATACCATTTGAAATAATTATGAGACTTCATATAGATCAAGTAATTACAAATTATGATAGAAATGGTAAAACATGACTGTCCTTGCTGCGCTTCTCCATGTTACATGGATATTGTACATGGATATGAAAGAACCAAAGAAGATTAAATAAATATAAATAACATCGAAATTATTTCATTTACATCCGCGATCAAAAATTAACAGTACATGAAATGGAAACAATTTTTAAACGTGCCTGAACTCTATAGTAAATTATTCATCAAAGTCGTCGCACGTATTTTTAATATTTGCCGAAAGAAACATTTTCATTCAACGAACGAAGTATTTGAACGAAAACATTCTTCTTCGACAAACAAACACGTGAAAATTTGTAACGGATATTTAAAAGAAAACGCTCTAAAACGAAACTTACCATAACAATGAAACAACTGTCAATGACTGAAGCATTGAAAATTGATTTAGATCCCCTTTCTCGAAAAGACAACATCGCTAGAAGTGCATAACAGGTGCATCCTTTTTACATGCAAAACTGTGAATCGACGGCTGAAAACTTAACTGTGCATCGTGGCACAAACCTCTTTCTTTCTCCTACGTCATCAACAATACATCGGGTAATGACGCGGGCGCGAAATTGGTTTGATGCCGGCCATTATCGGAGAAAGTTTACAGCGTTCGTGTTTTACCGGAGTTTATCATCTGGCCACCTTCCCCTCCCCTGCCCACTGCCTATCATCTACTTCGCTCTACTCGAACAGTCGCCAGTTAGGATACTTTTATTCCCAGAAACCTTCCCAAACCGCTCGAATTTGGCTCGCGAGCGAATGACTGTTCCATAAAATGTGCAGCCGGGTCGCGTACATTCATCATTTCTTGAAACAGGAAGTTCGTGCTGCTGTGATTGGAGTGTTGAATTATCTAGTGGGAGCATTTAATTTACGTCGAGGCGCAAAGTTTACCAATTATGGTTATTGGTATGATGTCAGAGAATTTGTTTTTTAAGTCGGCCGGAATCATTCATCGAAAATTAGCATTCGACGTTCGCGACCTTTGTTCTTGAATGACTCGGAGCGATCCGCGATGACCTCGAATCTTTTAGATGTATTCAAGCATTCGAGGTTCGATGTTAAATTCTTTCTACCCCACGTGTTTCGTTTAGGAATTTATATTGATGCAATCTATTCGTGTTACAAAGGCCTGATAAATTAAATACGTGGTATACGTGGGTATACGTGGATGGGACAATTATTATCAGAGATAAGTTATCGAGCGTAAGTGGTATCAGACTCAACACATATGACGTTGGTAATTAGATAATTAATTTTAATTATTGGCTAGAGAATTCAATTTAAATAATTCATTGTAGCTATCGAGGTTTTTAGTAAATTTATTAGCAATTGTAGATAATTGATTAAAAACTCGCGTACGATTATGATTCACTTGCAGTTAACTAATACTATCAACGTTGTTCCTTCATTTCTTCGATTTTCTCTGAACATGTATCAATTGATCACACTCGTCGAATTAGTTTAGATTCATAGCTGGAAGTGAGATTTGGTACCTCTTCTATAGGTTACTCGCATAAATTACAAGTAAATATCTGAGTAATGAGTAACATTCGAGTAAAGTTTCTAGACACATGTCTCATCCGATTTTAATTTACCTGGAGAAAGTTTTTCGAGAATACAAATACATACATAATGTATAAAGGTACATGGGTTTCCAAATTCCAAATAAAGCAATGGAATTCCATTGCCTCGGCTTCACCTTTATCACAAATTTTAATTACCTGCGGTATTATTTAAACGATAATGGTATTGAAATGTTTAATAAAAACTACAAACAAAATACGTGTTACATCGATATATATGTATATACATACATATATAATGCATAGCCTTACGTCTTATTTAAAGGAGGTAGTAGTGTTTCAGCTCATAAATAATTTCAAGATTGCAATATTTGCATGTGTACTTTGTAATAAACGTGGTACTCGATATTGATTCGGCTATGACATCATCCATTCCTGTCACTAAAACCTCAACGCCATGAACGCAAATTATGCACATATATTGCATAAGATATACATATATCCCAGCGTTAGCGTTTATCACATTTTTACCAATACAATTTTACATTATGTATGTATGTATGTATGCCAAAAGTTATTTATCATTTATCGAATATATGCAATTTTAGTGACAGGTGATTTTTCATACTCGAATGCCACTGCCATGCCTTGCCATTTCCTAAAACACATCATCGCTTGTTGGATACACTAACAAATGATTCACCAATTCCACTTTCTCCCATACAAAAGAATTCTTCGACTAATACTTTGATCATGATAATTTATTCAAATATTTCTGTTCGTTAGATTCAATCAATTGACGTACAGTGATTCAAATATTCTTTCTAACAGTTAACACTTATTCGTTCACAAAATATTATTTCGTTTACTGCATAACCAGGCACGACAGGCTTTCATTAAGTACAAAAAAGACATCTTAAGTTGTCAAAGAATAAGGGTAGACCGATTATTTTTAAAACTTGAAAACATGTGAACGAATCGGGATGCCATTCGATAATAAATTTCTTTTCGTTTATTCAATACCGCATCTACATCTATTAAAATGATTTTCTGTTCTTAAAAGAAATCATCAATCATATAAGACAAAAATACAGCATGCTTTTATATTTGTTTAACAGTGTCAATCGAAAAGTGCACAGTACTAAATAAAACGAACTCATTAAGCATCAACAAGTATAAACATTTTCAAAACGGGAAACAATAAATATTTTTATTAACTCAGTACCTAACACTCCAAATATACCTCCTCCTAGTAAATCCATACCAATTCAGCCAGCACTTGCATACACTCATCCGCGGCTACAGCTTAACCCTTTAAACCCATCCATATTATTACTGCTACGTTTTATCAATTTGATTATAGCTACTATAAAAGCGATCAAATAAAACATATTCCAACTGTAAATATTTTTTACAAACACTCGATCATAAATTCGTACAAACCACAGTCAACGAAATAATACGCACGCGTAAGTTCTATCCGAGTTCTGAACTTATGCCACAATAAGCCTTACCACAAAGTACCGTCAGGCAATGAAGTGTTAAAGAAACTCGATTTCCACAATTTCTCTACAACCTTACCCCCTAAACAAAACCCGTTTGTCCCAAATGTAAATGCTGCGTCCCGAGGGAAACCTAAAATGCGTGTCGAATCGTGTCGAATACCACCGTTTAACTCGCGTCAGTGATCGCGGGATGCTGTAGCCGTCACAGATCACAGTACGTATCTCTCGGCATGCAACCAGCCTTGCGATCGCACAGGCGTAATACGCGTAATATCCGGTTGCTGGCAATGGAAACGTAACGTCGTAATTTGTTGCACCATTTATGTACGTGGTCCGAGTCCATGCGAAACTTTCATTACCGTGCCGCATCGTAGCCTGTACGTATAACGTGTACGGCTTTGCATGCGACGCTCTTACGTAGGTGTACTATGTACCTGCAACGCTGAACGAAAGCGGACTGCGTCAGCCAGACAGGAAGTGACCACAGCGTGGAGTTCTTGCGCAGTTTTTCGGCTGAATCCTCGATCGGGCGCGCGTGCACCGGGGAACGGATCGAAATTTACAATTTAAACGCGGAACCTCGGCGTTTTCACCGGGCCGATAACAGACGGATGAGTCACTCGGTGAAATCCTTAGTGTCGCCGGATGTGCGAAAAGGATGTTGGGACGAGTGACGGGACGCGAGTCATGTTCCTAAGTTGGAGAGAATAAGGACGGATTTAAATTAGTGACTGGAATGTAATCGGGAATGGATGTCGTATCTCTGTGTTCGCAAGTTGTTCGTTCCTGCTGATTCTTGTTTGGATGCTCCAAGTACCTACATACGCGAGTTCCGTTTTGCCTGTGGATTGTTTTTTGTCGGGAGAAGCATGAGGGGATTAGACTCGGATGATTGTAGGTGAATGTAGCGCTGCAGGTATTAGACGGATTGAGTTGTGCAGATGTTCTGATCCGGGCTCCTTCGTTCGATAAATGGAAAGTTACTTGACCCTTTCGTCTCTGGTATCGAGGTAAATGAAAGCGCTCGCGATGCACGAAATAGCACTGATTTTTATTAATGCTCGAGAGCTATACATACGTCTAATGGTTAATTATCCAAAGTATAATTTATATAAATAATAGTAATAGTGATATGTTGCTGCAGTGAATTTTTATATAAATTTTTTAGGACACAGTTGCTGAATGCCTGATGACGTACATGTATATTCAATACACCAACGCTTTCCGTAGCGAAAGGGTTAAGAATTCTGGAGTCCGTTTGGTTTTAAGTATAATGCTTTTATAATTGATTTCTAGTTTTCTGGAATTATAGGGCTCTAATAAATATGATATTAGTAGATTATTTAAGTTGAAATAGAGTCTCTTATTTTATTATTTAAATCTAATTTCATTATACTTTTATTTTACTAATTAAAATTAAAATGTTATTCTTCTTACTGTTTTTATACTCGATATTTTTAATATTTTTTTTACTTTCGGGAGTAATGAAATTTAATTATAAAACAGACTCGCAGGCAAGTTCCGAGTGCAGATATGAAAAAGCATAATACTTATGAAAAATTAAATTGGAAATATGTAACAGCAAAGAACTTCGATAGGAATTTCTACTTTGGATTACCACTTGTTCTATTTTATTTCATTTAAAATATATTTCATTAGCGGGTAATACAACATTTTCCATTATTCAATGTTCAAAGGATCAGTTCATACCTTTTTATTTTATTACCTAAGATGCAGGCTGAGATTGACATTATGGGAGTAAACGACCTTCCATTTAAATTATAGAAATGACGGAAGTTCTTGTGGTAATACTGACTTGGGCGTGTAGAACTGTTATACGTTCGATTCTTGGAATGCACACGGATCTTATTCTAAAAGATAAGTCATGACTCGAGTACGTATAGCGTTTAAACAAGGAGCAACGCAAAAAATGTTAGTGTTAAAAATTATTGCGAGAAATAGTATATCAAGCGGGAAGAAAATGATTGCCGTTACTGTTCTTATATTAATTAATCAAAACAAATCAGGTTCGAAATTTATCGTTCGAAAAATATTAATTCAAGGACTTCGATTTTCCACTAAAAAACAGAAATTTAAAATTGCAGACACTATCGTCTACGTAATAAGTGAGAATTCACATAACTGTATAATGAAATGCATTTATTTCTCGCGCGTACTCCATGCGAATTATCTCCTTTTAAGGTGCGCCGCGTACTTGGGGACAACCACCACAGACATTCACTTTTTCGTATGGAAATATTTATTTTTATCCCAAACGAGGAAGTTTCCATAAGCGAAAGTGATGTTCTAAGAAGAAACTATGTACTCCCTCGACCGTGTCGAGCCTTAGCTTTGTTTTATCGTTTAAACATGCAGAACGTAATCGTTCTTTTCCAGGAACACAAAGAGGCTCCGCTGTATCGCGCAGTCTTCGACAACCATTAACGACCGCTGTAACAATCACATTTTAAACAGTAGAAATCCTCGTCGTGAAAACAAAAGGAAAACGACTTCGTTCTGAAACCTTCTGATAGAAGAACACCGTTTTGAACTTTCCTCGACCGTGAACGATATAAGATATGGAAATGCTTATCCGTGAATTTTACGAACGCGTTCAAATCACTTGCAGAGTACGAAGGGAAGAAAGTACGTGCACGCATACGGTCTTCTTTCCTCCGTTGCCTCTGCGTCTTTTGACGAGCGTTCACAGTGAACATTAATATGTACACATTCCTACGAACGAGCTTCTGCCTCAGGGTCGTTCGATCGGACAGTACTTTCTCCAGAGACTGAATTCCGAGCGTGGGATTCACCGACCACTTTAAGCATCCTGTACATGTGTACCGGGCCTTCACACCTGAGCAGACATTGCCGTGTGAATACAAGGCACGTGGCTGAACGTACACTTCTCCTCCAGCGTATGACGTGCTCGTGTGCAACGTGAAACTGAACACGAACTCTCTTATTATCTCGAGTACTTATACGGCCAGTTGGAAATATATTACGTACATTCTCGAATTAAGGTGAACTTCGTGGATCGATACTTGTGAAACGTTAATTGGGAGAAAACGCTTTGCACAGATGGATGTTCGCGAACCTTAAATGAAATGATTGACACGTAAGAAAATCGTTTGAGGGAAATGGGATTGTAAACGAGATGCGACATTTTGACATTTTCAAGTTCTATACTGACAATGAGTGTTATTAATGTCTGGCAACATTCACTCACCTCGAATTCCAATAATATGTTTATTCATATAAATGATACCAGGAAGTCTATTTTCGTCTTGGAAAGGATACAAAAAGGTGTTATGTTCGTAGTAAAGGTAATAATTTGATTCCAGATTATTAATAGTTTCTCAATAAGGAAATGAATGTAGGATAAAATAATTCGATTAACAATATCGTCTAAACTGTTGGCATTTCGTGTAATACATTTGGAAATATCACATTACCATTCCTAATTATTACATAATATGCATACAGAAAAAAACAAATAAGTCCAAAATATAGGTGTCGGTGTTGATATTTTAGTAGCTGTTATTCACTTTAGTATTTTAATATTTTATTCTGAACAGCTCTTGTATCGAAATTTTATTGATGAATGCATCTTCTGTTAATTGCGAGCCGGTGTGGTTGTATATTAAGATAGTTTGAATTAATAGTCTAGTTTCAACCGAAGCAATTAAAAAGAGCATTAAACTCTTCTAGAAGTTCCGAATGTCTATTAAATAGCCGCCAAAGGCTTGTGAAAGCGTCCTTGTCGTATGAACTTGCCCCGCACCTGTTATGCTTTATAACCGGCTATTGTAAACCAGCTGACGCCGTCCATTTATAATTAAGATCGTGGACGAAGAAAGACAGTTTTTTAAGGCTTGTCATATAAAAAGCGTTGCCCCCGATATTTTTATTTACTCGAGCTGTAATTAAACGCAAAGGTAAATTTTCTGCTGTTATCTATTTTACAAAATTTCCTTTAATTGATCAATTATCGTTGCAAGCAATATGGTAATAAATTTCCTTCATATTATTGTGCAAATACAAATGCAAATTTTTTGATGGAAAATAGGCAATGAAATGAACTCCAAACTATTCCTTCCATCGCAGAGTGTTATACAAATTTATATTGCATAATGTGTACCAAAACACAAGATTATTGCAGGGATGCAATAATCTGTCACATTTTGCATGTGACAGTAGTTCTCAATATGTTAATTCCTTTTATCTGACGAGAGACATCAATCTGTCGGGGACGAAATTGTAAAATTGCTTACAATTTTTTATGCTTTAACCCAGAGTGGATGAGATAATAGAATGATTAATATGTTGCATCGTATTTTTCTTTATTTGTTGTATTGTATATTTGATTTATTACACTAATATGAGTATCCTCCATCCATTAATAAACATTATTTACCTGTTACGATTTATTCGGTTAAATTATAACGCAACAATATTCGATAACCAGTATTATACTATCTAAAGAGAGGTTAATCATGCACTTCAATATTTGTTACTCATGTTTATTAAATATAATTAAAGTCCCATTCTCTACGTCCTTGCCCATATAACGTTAAAAATTATCCCCTTTTCTGCAGCACCATTAAAACTGAAAATACCCTCTCTACACAGACAGTATAGTATCGATCATCATGAAAAACATAGACTTTTACCTAAACACGTATAATTTACATAAATTAATACGACAATAGCGTACATAGAACGTTTACATACGTTTGCACAAACAATTAATGAATTTCTTAGAACCCAATTTACATTACCCACGGCAAAAATTTGTTAAACTAAACCCAAAATTTTCTCATAACAGTGGTTTTTCCAATTTCCTCCCACATTTCTTTAAACCATAATCCCCAGTAACAATCGTGTAAGAACAATCGCTACGGTTTATGCAATACAGTAGAAATCGCGTTCCTGCAGACCGCCCCTTGCAATAACAATAAAATCAATCTCGCCGCGGCAAAAGGTCCGCCGGAAGGATCATAAAAGCCTGGCGAAAAAAATGGCACGCGAAACGACAATAGTAACCCAACGTCAGAACCCAATGAACCCCAGCACCCGACGGTTTCATCAGGCCTGGAGCTGGTCTGATCTCGCAAACAGAACTTTCATTCTACCATCGATCAACGGAATCGCGGAACCGTTCACGATTGCGCCCCGTCACTGCCTATTCGTCGGTGTGTCATATCGACGCAGTATCACGCGATCGTCGCGCAAAGAAACAAATCAGGTGGGGAGGTATAGCCCCAAGGACAGTGAAAGATAGGAAGAGGAAAATATTTAACCCTTCTGGTACGGAGGAGCGCAATTAAGGATACATTAGTGACGAAGATTTCAGGTTGAGCATATGTATCAGGAAGTCAAAATGAAATACTTTTCTGAACGTGTATGTATATGTATGTATGTGGCAAGAGAACAGGGAGAGTTAAAATATTCTAAATAATATTTGGAATTCTATTTAAAATTTGGAGTACTGTTGATAATACTTCAATCCCAGTTCGCGAGTAATTCAGATACTTTAAATATAATCAGTAATATTTTAATTCATTTCCTGTCATTATAATATTATTCATTATCTTGTCGAATTCTCAATTTTGTAAACTGTCGACCGTGTTGACTTCCAATTAGGAATTCAACTTAGATAATATAAAGGTGCTTTTCAATTAATTTTCTCAACTGACAAATAAGGAAAACATTTCATAAATTATTTTAATATTTTAGTAGTTAGTATTTAGATACTTCCCTATTGGCTTCGATATGACTTTGTACGTATTATATAATTATATTTTTATTGGCGATGAGTAACCAGATCGTTTAGATATTTTTTACACAACCTTCTTCGCAGAGCTATTTTATACACATGGTTAGCTAGATTTTTCGAATGGTTGTCCAATCTAATATTTTATATTCATCAGCGAAACGTTTTATTCCTGCTTTCACCGTTTCAATGCTCAAGTCGTTTCGAAAATTTTTATTGCTAATATAACACAGACGCTTGACGATCGTATGGAGTATTATCGACTAAATTGTTTCCATTTGTTCATCCTGGATATTAACTGGTGTTCGAGGCCATATGGTCAAACTGATTGGCTTAATAATAGTTTTGTAGATTGAAGGCTTGTTTTCAGTACTATCAGTTACTAATAAATCAAACTAATAAATTAACTGGATATCAAAAGTATTCGTATAGCGTGGTAACAAAATATACACAGTACATATATTGCAAGAGAAATTGTGATTTGTCAGACGTATGTATAAAATTTCACAACGTGTACAAAAAATACAAACATATATTGCAACAATATATACATATGCATATGCGTATAAAATGTCACAAAGGTAGTTAAACGCAAACCGTTACGCTAATAATACTACGTGAAGATATTATATTTCGTTCGCCCTTCCTTAGCAATAATAATATCTTGCACTGAATCTTCCATGCTGAATACCAACAACAAAATAAATAACGAAAGATCCGAATCGGAATGAGGAATTATTAATTATTTGCAATCATTACCGGGCAATCGTTACTACTTACTCCGCGAAACTCCTTATAACTTTCTAGCAAACTGTTGACGGCAGAACTTTATACATTACAATATTTCGATCCCGTATTTATCAGAAGAATCAAGCATCAGTATTCCCTGGAAAAACCTGCGACATCCTGTGCATCACCAAACAATTCCAATATTACTCCTCGAATCATAATCCGCGGCATTAAAATTTCTAAATAAATCGAAGTGCTACGCATAAATGTTTGCCGATATTCATACAATTTCTTCGATAAACAGCAACACCTCATCTCCCATTTATAACATAAAAATGTAAGAAACATAAACATAAACAAAAACAAATTTCTTCTCCCGAACGCGTCGTTCTTCTCCCGAAGTTAAATAAACCAGCGTGGTTGAACCGCATTGAAAACCAAGCAAGACCGAAAAGAAGCAAGAGATCGGAAGATCGAACGCGTGATCGAGCAGCCGTCCGCTCCCCGCGAAACGTCGAATCCCTAATCGGTGAATCGTGAAACGATGACGCGACGGGGAAGTCCGTGCCCGGGTCGTCGACTGGCTGCGTGCGCGAGACGATTCGTTCCGGTTCGTGGACGGAGCCGCCGACAGTGGTACATGGAGTTCCTTTCTCCGGAAAATCCGGTCGCCTGGCAATTGCGGGCGTTCGTCGTGGGCGCGGAAAGGAAGAGGGCGAAGAAGGAGACGGTGGACGGACAACGTGGCCACGACAAACGAGGATCCAGGGTAGCAGGGACGGGCAGAAAGGGTGAAAGAGAGGGGCCGATAGCTCTCCGTTGCCCTGGCATGAGAAACCTTCACCTCCGTCCTCGCCGTTCCGGACGTGGCCAAATGAATTCGTTCCGAATGCAATTCGCAATTTGTCGCTGGCGCTCGCGAGCTGCGAGACAAATGCTCTTACTGTTGCTTTGTAAATGCTCATCGTGGTGTAATTAAGTTCGAGCCTCGTGCACGGACCGCGTGTTCGTTGAATAAGAATGCTGTGTACCCGATTCGGCTGAATAAACTGTCACGTGCAGGCTGTCGTCGATCGATCGTCGGCGTTGCGTTTCGACCACCGTTGTTTAGGATTAATTGAAACGATTTCGTTGCGCGCGATGCCCACCTCCGTCGGCTGCTTGAATCTGGGCGCGAATGTGCCGTCTATTTTTCTTCTTGTTTTTTCCTGCTTTGTCTTGGACGCCGGAAACGTGTCACGTTTTTTAATTTAGGGTTGAGGTATTGCGGGGTTGCTTTGCTGATTAATTAGTGTTGAAGGTAGATATTAATTGAATTTGATTTGGAATTTGATTTAATGTAGTGGTTGGGTAAGAGCGTGTCTATTGTCATTGATTGAGCCTCAGCGGATTCTGTCTGGTATAGCCATGTTTAATCGAATTAATCGTGTTATCTTCGTGGTACGTACAAACTGAAGTACAGTAACATAATTCCCGTGGGTAGATCGTCGAGTAATCTAAGGTACCATTCAATATTCAATAACTTACCTCGTCAATAGGGGGGGCCGGAGGGTATCGAGTGAATTCAAGGAAATGTCAAAGAGATGGATAATTGAGATGTGTTGCACACGGTTTAGAATGTGTACATAAATGACGAGCAATGAATTCGTAATAAGCCAAGAGTATTTGAATACCTGTAGGGTGGTAAATTGAGTAACTAGTTGTATTCATTAAAATGGATTGCTACTAATGGAGTTTTTTAAACGCCGGTTGTTCTTTGGTATGTTAACACAAAGTAAAAATATTCGTGCGAAAACTATTTGTGAGCAGAGCAAATAACGAGAAGAGGCAGTATTAACTAAATTGTTAACTATTCATTGTTCTTCTATAAATCTATGTAACGACTTGGAAACAATAATTAAAGTTTAATTATTTAAAAAAGACCTTATCCATATTGTTTAGCAGTATCGCTTATAAACCCTTCAAAAGTTGATACACTGAAACATTTAAAGAATTCAGCCTGTTTCCATCGTTAAATATTAAATCCACCATTCTAACGTGTTGTAGTGTGTATAATTTTCTGTCAAAGTGACGCTAAGATATAAATTTAATAGGCAATTGTTAAGCTTCACGTAAATCGCTATTAGATACTTGTTAAACTTGATATTAATCTCCGGTATAGCTTTATAACTCTCTATCGAGAGTTCCATTTGAAGCTTAATTAAAAAGAAAAGGTGTACTGCATGACTGCTATTTTCTTGTCAACAATATGGCATACTGCATTGACTTTCAATACTTTACTTAACATCAAGTGACCAGAAATTGTAACACTTGGATGTCAGTCACGTTTTGTAAAAATAATTACTTGATTATTTATTATGGCAATTAGTAAACGAAGATAACTACGAATCATACCTTGCAAAGCAATCAAGATAACAAATTGGTCTGTGGTTGATGTTAAATAAAATTTACCCGTTGCAGAGAAACAGAAAATTGTAAAAGGATGAAGCGAAAATAGACGAACGAAAAAAGAATGGAGAGAAAACGGAGAGCAGTTATCTCGGCACGAGGAACCTTTACCTCCATTCACGCTATTGCGGATGTGTCCAAATGAATTCGTTCCGTATACAATTTACAATTTGTCGCGAGGCGTACACGAAATGAAGTAAATGGTATTTTATATCTTAACTTTGTCCGAGACAATTCAATTTTAATCCCATTGGCTAAGTGAGCAATTCATTCTTTTTTTTTTTAAGACAACTGCGTGGCATTCATTCTCACTGATAATGTATAAATTGGAAAGAAAATGTACGAAAACGTTGCTATTATCTTATTATTTATTCTTATTTTGCTAACATCAATCGTCTTGTTGAAAGTTTTCAATTGACCGTATTTGTACGTCACATCAATAATTGATACGTTGTCAATTAATAATAGGTATACAAAGTGCAACCGTGTTAGCAATATTTGTACAATATGGTTACATCGAAGATGAATATTCGTTTAAGTCATCTAACGATAAGTTCTGATAACGAGTTAGTAATAGTAGTGATATTTCCTAGATTTCGAAACGGTTTTTTACACTGGCGTAATTAAAGTTTAAATTGCATTAAAAACGCAACCGTCGGAGTAACGAATTTTTACAGTTTGTCAACGAACAAGCAAGCAAAAAATAAATTTTAACAATTTGTTACAAAATCAATTTTCATGACAAAAAGTTCCATTTCGATTTCCATCAGTGTGGTAAGTAAATAGTTGATTGAAAATAAAATTGCGTCGTTTCACGAAGTCCCCAATCATTTGTATGTATACTGTTATTCGTGCGAATAGAGTTCTGCGAACGTCATAATTGCCAGCAGCATGAAAATACACAAGCTGCAAGTTTATTTGAATGATTACTTCAGCAGTATGTTCGAAACCGCATTAATATCATTAAATGATTTCAAGTAAATGTATTTAAATTTTAAGACAAGATGTTGCCATTCGTTCAAGCCGAAATGTTTTTCGGTTGAATCATTATTACACAGAATATACAACGATAATTACATAAGGTTGGCAGGATTCTGTAAGATATCCTACACTTTATGTAAGACTTTTAACTGTCGCATAAAAAGGGCTCAGTACAAACACTAGTTCTATTATTTTACTGTAGAACGCTGTAACAATACGTTTATTGGTCATTCTACCATCTCGAAGATACAAAAACTAAGGCATGTTACACAAGCATTTGAAATTGCTGTTTGTGAGATATCCTTTTTATTTGTTATATAAATAGGAAGGTCTAGCTGTGTGCGCTTACGATAGTTACAGTTTAGTGTTGAAACAGAAATTTTCACAATGAATATAACTTTTCAAAAAAAGAAATGCTGTTCAACTATACCTACAATGTGCGCTAAATTGTCGATCTATACATCATTCATTTAAATGTAAAATTTCAATAACAGTTTCACTTATATTAAATTTAAGAGAAAATATTCTAAAATTCAATTGGATAAAATTCTTTAGCGACATTTCATTTAAGACACAATTAATTATGCACCAATTAACATATGCCAAAAACTTTTTATACGCTCCAAAAGCTTTCCATGGTACTTCTTAGATACTTGCAAACTTTGGAAGAATATAAATTTCTTACTTAGATGGAAAATGAACTGATGAACCTAAACCCTTTCCCGAATAATACGTTATATCAAATATTATATATAATTATGTTTTATTTAAGTAGTAATGTGCCATCGATAAAAACGGAGCAAATTTTTAACATCTGATGCACGTGGTGCTCGTTCGTGCACATTAGGACCCAGTGTCGCGTACCTAGATCGGAAAGTGCATTCGTGGAATCACGTATCAAGAGAAATTTCCTCGCTGTGCAACGCACAGGGCCACATGGGACTTTCGTTTCAGTTATTCTCTTTTCGAATGAGCAATAACTTCCGGAATTTTCTGATGCATGGTGTCATACTTCGAGTGTTAGCGTCCGTGAATGTAAGCTGTATAAATATCTGTGTCCACCTCGTTATTTTTGGTGTATACAAAGTATTTGATTACTGATATAACTATTTAATGCAACGTTACAATTATGTTCATAATATATTATTCTGATAATTTAATATGTTGTCTCTCGATTTTGTATTATTGCAATAAAATAATCATTTTTTTTAAACAGAGTAGTAGAGAGGACTACTACTTGTAAGGTACGACACCAACTAAAGTTATTAATTCGAGTTTCATTTATATTCAAATGACAAGTAGGTATATCCAGTGATATCTCACAATCAGTGACAGTATCTAAAATTTAATGGAACATAATGTATAATAGAAATTCCAGCCACTCTTATACATTTTTGTATAAAGAGGTCACTCCGTTGAGCTTTAGTGTTCATACTATAGAAATCTTCTCCATCATCCAACTTTCACTCCAAATATTTGATGTAACCACGTGTGCAGCAAGCATTTGATAATGTAAAGAAACAACTATGGTTACGTCTTCGAAATATGATTTACCACGTTGAATCTTACGTTTCCTACTTTTAGCACACTTTCATGCGCAAGCATGCCACAACAAGTTAAATAAATTGGTGATAACTAGCCAAATTTGTATGGTTCCGAATAAAGCAAGTAACAAGAAAGATCTATACATTTACATTTTTTACGAATTCCACACTGTAATTGCAAGAAATCCTAAACTTTGTATCTTTCAATTATCATACAGTACACTTAAGGTGTTGTATAAAAATGCACTAAATTACTTTGAAAACAAACCTTTAAAATAGTCACAAAGATCTATAAGTTACCTATTATAAATAATATAATTATAGTTAGATCCTTTTGTTAATTTCAAATCATTAGACAATTCTTCTTCATTTTAGTAACATTAATATAACTAATTTAAATAACAGCAATAAAATTATGTAATCATATTTAATTACGTTACACTGAAACGTTTCGAACACTATACTCTCCACTATTGTAGTAGTGTTTCAATGAACGTATGAATGAGAATCTCGAGAGTTCCATCGATGCGTTACGTGATAAATGGTATTCTTCTTTAACCGCTTTCGCGTTATGACATGTCGCCAAACGAGCCGAGATAATTGACCAAGTAAATATTAGCGAATGGTTTATGTAACGTAGAAAAATATAGCATTGCTCGTCTTTCGCCAGATAGCAAACCCCATATTGCCATTAGCGCTGTTAACATTTATTGCAGACATGTCGCATCGTGACGGAGCACGCGTGTCAGCGTGCTTAAAATAATGTAAAGAGTTTACTTTACAAACGTTCGCGTAAGAATTTTCCAAAATCGAGCTGTTACCACAGAAATCTCGTATCGGGACCACTTTCTTATTGGAAAGGACGCCATTCACTTACGAAACGAGAATTCTGACACACTCCCTGGGGCTCGTTCATGGCCCACATACGAATATCTTTTGAATATGATTTCCGGGCATTTTTGCAAGATTGTATATATTCGCAGACAGGGGTCACCTACTTTTCATAATTTTTACGCTGATTCTCCAGCTCGCTGTGTCACCGCTGTGCGGAACGTTATTTTACGGAATAACTTTCCTGGGTGTATGTACATATATGAAAGTTGGAAAAAATCCATTGTGAACCGATATTGAACATTTCTACGATTTGTGTAAATTGGGTGAAGTATAGATATTTTCCAGCGATTTTTGATTTTTCACGTATGGGTACTGCTGTGCCACTTGCATTACCGTTGCACGTGGTGGAACAATAATAATGAGAAATTGGAATATCTCAGGAATGATGCAAGGTAACAGAAAAATATTTCAAAGGAAAATTGTGTAATATAAAGCGGTCCATCTGTGATCATTATCTTTTTATGCAGTGAAAGTTTCGAGGTAGCCTATGGTGATCTAGTCTCTAGCATGAGTCAATCGGAAGAACTGAAAGCCTTTCCCTCATGGTGTTATCCGAAATTAACATAACTGATTAGTACTGACATATTTCCTACTCCAATTTCCAGCGTTGCGCAAGAATAAGGTAACAAACGGATGTCCTGTGTGAACATCGGTATTTTACGGAACAATGAAAGCTTGTATATTTTAATGAATATAGACTCGCATAAGAGAATTAAAGGGCACTTATATTCAACGTTTGTGTGCCTTATTCCATAGATGGAAGAGTACTTTCATTCGTTCCTTCGTATTCGTTTCCTTCTTCTTTAAAAGTGCAGGTAATGGTTATCAAAATCAGGTATTACAAAAGCTCATAGTACTTTTCGATATAAATAGTTTTATTAATTTCTAATTAGTCAATAAAAGCGTGCATTCGTTTTATATCTTTGAATTACTAGCTTTTTCTTTGTCGTTTATCAGTTTATAACACTACACTTTCCAAATGTATTAATCCCCGTATGGAATCTGTAAATCCATCGCGAATAAGAAATTTTTAGTAAAAAGAAGCCCATCTAATACATTCACAGAAATCGTGCACGAAATAAAACAGATATTTCATTTAAAAGCTTGTTCAATGATCCATTATACATTTTGTTCAACTATCGACGCGACAGTTTTAATTTTTTTTATCCAGTAGGTACATTAGGAACGATGACGCCGTGTGTTCCTATCAACGTTTTGCATCCGATTGCCCCGAATTTCTCCACGAGAATTAATCGATTTCATACATAATAGTGACAGTGACAATTAGAAGTGTTTGTAGAATCGTACTAACATTGTCATTTTTTTGCAAGTTATCTGTAAAAACCTTATTTATCTCGGTTTGAATGCTAATGGACTTCCACTGATTGCCTTCTGACCCCTCCATATATAGTCAATACTCTAATAATTTACAGCAAATTCAGGCGACCACTCGATCCTGTAGGTCGGACTGCTGTCTGAAACGAACAAGTTCTCGTCGAAGTTCCGCAATTCAATTCGAATGCTATCTGCCAGTGGCACAGCTATATGTATAGCGTAACGTAAGGGCAGAGGGCCAAGGTGTCGAGCTGTCACACGTGGTCGAAGGCCTAAGTGATCGTAACCGTAACCAGACTGTCCAGATTCCTGCACCCTTCTGTTAGTAGGCGATACGGAGCGTGAAATCAGGTTCGCGTTTCTGTAAAGACAAGATCAATACGCGGCTACTTACACGGCTCAACGAACCGCAATAACGTAACAATATTTCTTTTATGATTATTTGACGTTCATCCTTCGTATATGATAACAGTGATCGAGAACGCGTTTGATAGGATAAGTGTAATAGATATTGAAAGTGGGGCGAGCGTTTGTTACGTATCGGGAACGCTTATTAAATTGTTGCAGTATGGTGTGCATTCCTGTTTCAATGGTACTGTCTGTTGTAGTAAAAGATATTTGAAATTTGCTGGGAAATAATGATCGAACTGTATGTTGTAAGTATTACATGATAAATGTACGTGCGGGATTTTTGTAAATATTATATTATGTATTAGAAACTACTAGCTGAATGATTCAAAAATGTGATTGCATATTTTATTTCATAACTTGTCTGCGTAATTTTTATGTGAAAATTTAATATGAAACCATGCTGAATTTATTGTTTAAGAATTGTTTCTCCTTGATTTTTATAGATACTTCTTCAGTTTGGAATATGGTATTCATGTTTTATTATAATGTGCATTGTTATGACATTGAATAATTAATTAAATTTGTATTATATTGTCTGTAATTCTATGTAAGTACGCATTTCGGAATTTAATACAAATATTATTATACTGTACTTTATTGCCCCGATTAATGTATCTGTGCAGCTTAGGTTTTATATTATGGATTGCAATCAAATTTAAGAGTAAAACAAAACAGAAATGATAAAAAGAACATACAATAAACAACCTATCGTGAATAATTAATAATTATTCACGATAGTATTCATTATTTACCTCCGTACATTGAAATAAAATAGTACAAAATGAAATATAGGAAACATATTTTATATAATAATACTGGATATCTTGGATATAGTAAAAAGATAAAGCGTATAATTTGTTGAGGCAATAAAATAGTACTTCTATTACAATCTGTCTTCCTGTAAATCAGTTATACACAAATCCTGTTCTAATTTGCGTTTAGAACTTTTAATATTACCGTCATGAAACTACAGTGGTAGTAAAACGATAGTAATTCTGCATAACGAAGGGATGAATATTGCAAAAGAAATCACAATAAAAATTGCACAGTTATTTGCAAAAGTTTTAAAGGCGCTGCTCAAAATGTCTGTCTTTAAACCTTTGCACACTATAAATTTCATAAAAACTTCAAATCCATACATATTGCATTCCTTTGCTTCAATTCGCACTGATATACCATTTTATAATTCTGCAAATTAAATTATGTAAATTATAGTTCCGAATTATTGAAATGTTATGAAAAAAAGGGCACACTCTCAGAAGCATCGATCGAGGCATTTCCTTATTCAATTATCTGACAGCTACACTAATCCATTAAGAGCTATTAAGAAGAATGAAGTTATAACATAAAATCTCTAAAATATTGACGGCGGAGAAGGATCGAAGAAAGAAGACAGCCTACTCAACAACACTTCTAAACCACAAAGTTGATTGCTTTATATCGATCGTCGTCTAGAGAAGTCGAAGACATTTCACAGGGACGAAGAATCGACAGTCGGAGAAAGTGTTGTCTTCCACAGTGGCCGATTTCTCGTATTCTCCGTTACATCCAGGCCATTTATCCGTTTTGATTTTCTCATTTTGGACGAATGGATTTCATCACGTAATACCTGTGTGTCACGAAAACTCGACCGATAGAGTAACGGGGTACTCAACTATCCGTGCATGGATATCGTTCAAGAAACGAGCATCGCGTCACGCATTGAAAATTGCAGCCGCAGGTAGTTTCGCTGTTTGAGGTACACGTTACGTAGAAGGGCAACTTTTCAACATTCGTTCGGTGGAAGACTGACAATAAGTGAGAGATTTTGTACGGTGAAACATTTCTAAAATTCATGAGAGAACGAAGAGTGACATTGTGTTTCCACAATAACGAACGTATAAACGATAGAAAGAGTTTTCCATTGTTTTTCCAGATAACTATTTCACGAAAGTTGTCAATCGTATGAGAATAAACAGTTCCCAATAAATATTACCAATGTTGTGAAGTATTATTATTGTTTCTATAAATTATGCAGCAGTTTTTCGCGATAGAAACTTACTAAGTGGATGTTTCAAATTTTACATTAAAATTAACGATTGTCATTCTCAGCTTATTTCAAAAGCATTGAAATATCCAGTGAAAAACAGGAACGCCTAAAATTCAAAGACAAAGTCCAACAAAAATTTACCCAACTTCATCCTCGAACTTATACCCACAAATACAGTATTCACACTTGCACACGTTCAAATTCGACATACATTTAAAAATCTCCATAAGAACATACCCGCCTGATATATGCCTTAGAAAACAAGAAATTAATCGGCCTCAAAACGTCGTTAAAATAAAGTTATAAAACAAATGATATTGCTCAACAATTATTTCCAGCGTGATTTACGCATTAGAATTGCAGAAATTTAAAGTACCGTTGAAGAACCCGATAATTGCATTTGCGTTGCTATTCGATCAAGATTTCTTTTTTCCTTTGGCGTGTATGGGGGTCAAGCGTGACTTTGTTTCAAGATCGAAGATATGCAAATATCTTTCGAGTTTGGGGTATAGTCAGACAATCAGGCTCATCGACTTCCTGGAGAAAATGAGCGACGAGTTCATTTTTCTATTACGTGCATTCCTACGTGGCGTAATTGACGTGATATCATTGTTAATTGCCAGCTGGATAGTAACGTTATATTAACAACATGTTAGTTGCCGCACCGTCGATCTTTCTAATAATCGAGATAGTGAACCCTATTTCCGGTTACATAACGTAATTAATCTGAAATAAGATGTAGCAATTACTGTAGAACGCGTTGGTTTCTTTTTACTTTACTTTTTTCGTTTAGCTAGGTGTTGTCTGTGATTTCTCCATTTCCGATTTGAATATTTTGTCTATATATCGTACAAGAAAAGAAAGAAGAATGAAATGAATGGAAACCGTCACCTTTTTATGAAAATCGGATTAAAAAGTTTAATAGAGCATAGTCATAGAAAAAGAAGGAATGTTAAATCAATTTGACTCTACAGGCAGAGAACTGAAATTACTTTACCAACGCAACCTAATATTATAGTAGAACAGTGTCAAAAAAGTTACTTATTTTATATCTCTGGTAGAAGTCATAACCCCTTCCAATTGAGAGCTCATCCTGGATAATTGAACCCCTCAGTTGACAAGTGAATTAAGTCCTTTTCCTTAGCATTGTGAAAATTGACCCTTATTGAAGATTAATATAAAAAAAAATGTACGCAAATTAAATCGGTACATAAAACAGGTATTCTTAGTACTTAATATTTCCATAATAAATTAATTTTTCGTAATTTCGGCCTCACGCCACACATTTAAACAAAGAATACTGTTACGGTAATACGACAATGTAGCAGTACAGATCCAATTAATTACAATTTCTTAATTTATAATTTAGTAGTCTGCTACGGAAAATCACTTTTCCCTGAAAACCCTAAAGACAACAGCCATTCCATCTTAAGTATTAACCCGGGTTTAAAAACCTGCGGAGTACCCTTCCTTCATACCGAGGACAATTTTTCGACTACTCAAGTTTCAAATGAAATGCCCAAATTATGGATCGTTTCGCACGTTTTATCGCCAAGATATAAAACTTAACCCTTCCACTTCACATAAAATTTTCTGGCAAAGGGGTGCAATTTCAAGGCGCATAGTTCATTATACATTAATTTCACAGTGGCGCGAGACACGCCGAGAACCTTCAAAGGGAGGGGAAAAAAAGGGAAGAAATACTACAGCAGCTACTCAGTCAGTGAAGCTACAAGTGAGAAAGTTCTAAAGCTGGTGTCGCGTAAAGAGTTGAAAGACGAAGCCCAAGAACGTATTAGGTCAGCAAGTTCGAAGAGAACACGCGCTTCCATCGTGACACCTTTCTTTTTCCCGATGAATATTTCAGCAGAAAGCGCTGTAAACTGTGTCGTCTTGCAATACCGACTTTTAAAGTTACTCGAGGAAACAAAACGAGCCCCCAGTCGCAGTAGTTTGCTCGTTACCGGGTAAGATTCATTAATTTACATTGCGCCGCGTGAAAAATGCGCGGTATATGATTTTTCTTCTCTTTTTTTGTGTAACTCTTCGACAATTCCATTACGATGAAATGACTTCCGTTTGAATTGCCTTTTGTATATTAAATTTTATTCCCAGGCCACTGAAATCATATACGGCAGTAACGAATGCATCAAATGAAAAAATTACGCGATAAATTAATAAAATGGGGGGAAAGCTGTTTACAAAAGGTACTTTAGCATTTTGCATTTTGATTAATTGTATTAATATGGACTTTCAAATTGTTTTATCGGCGATAAATGGGTCGATGGGATCTCGATTAACTGGACCATAATTAAACAGTTGGAAACATGTTTATCTTTATTAACTGTAAAATAAGTTATTTGTATAATAAGCAGTATTTCTTAACTGTAAGATCTTTTTTCTATCATTTCGCCTAAGGTTTCCATTTATTCGGACAATCTCGCGGCCAAGTCGTTTGATCAAAGTTCTTCTGTTCGGTTTTATTTATTTATAAAATAGTGATTCACGTGATTACTATTAATTCTTTTTTATCTCATTTACTTTTATCCAAAATTCGTTAGTTATAGGGTGATTTAAATGTGACATTTGTACATTTAGCTGTCCGCTATTTAGCTGTCCTCGTATTCGGTTTATAGCGTATTACTTAACGCTTTGTGATAAAATGCCAACCTTAAGTTCAACTTATAAAATAACAACATTCACCGTAACCTTTCAATTTATCCGAATTTCAGTGAATTTGATATTTCAGTGACCTATATTACGCATACGAAATTCCAGCAAAGTGCAAGGGCAGAATAATTAACATTTTTTTCTAATCCTTCGTAATTGATATGTGGCAATATCGTCTACAGTGACATTAAAAACTTTGAAATATATAAAACGAAATAATTCCCCGCGCGATATGTTATGAGGGTTCGAAATTGTTTATTTTCGAAAACGTTAAAAGTAATGAAAAATGTAGATCAATGCAAACTAAAACATACATTTCTGCATTGTTGTTGGTAGTATGTTGCAAGATACAATAACATTGTAATTGGCGAAAGTGACGTCATCTAAAATGTAAAAATTAAAATATGTTTTACCGGATAGAATAAAATATCGCGAATACGCTGAATAAAATACGATCGCCTATCAACATATCTTTTTAACATTTTCATTTCTTCATTTTTTTAGGAACAGGTAAAACTAAAAACTGGTAGGAGAATGTAGCAGGAGAGCCTTGTAATAAAATACGATTTTGGAATTTCATAAATGTCGAAACGAATGAAATTACTTTAACGAAATTTAATATTATAATATAATATCTATCTCTTATTGTAAAATCCGGAGAAATAGTTGTTCCTATTTTTCTGAAAATTGTTTATTTATGCTATTCACTTATTCATATTAGAAATCTCTAAAAAAATTCAAATTGAAAATTAAAAATTAATTTCACCGAATTAAATCGGTGAAATACAAATTTTGCAAATCATAAAACAATCAGGTGGTCTCTGACTAAATGGTAGTAATGAATTTGAAAACTCTCTTAAACCTAAATTTCATCTCTTCATTTGTTCTTTTTTCATTAATAGAATGAATATTATCGAGATACATGTTCTATGACAGTGACCCATTACTCCGACTACCCAACAGAATTAATAGATCGAATACCAAACCTTACAAGACATTAAACAAAGTAATTTTCGTTCATACACACTGCCACTTCGCCGTGAATATTGCTAGGCAATTGTTTTGTAAATTAAGAAACGGAGAAATCTAACCCAAAGACAAAACAGACTGTCTGTAACACTAAGAATCTATTCGCCAACAATCTCTCCGTCTCTCGCGTATCATTTCGTCCTCGAAAATAGACTACTGTCTGGTCCTTTCGAATGGAGCCAAATACACGTTCCCAGTGAAGCGAATTCCAATTCATTACTTCAAAACAGCGGTTCTTAACCGGTGCTCCGCAAACTTCTTACAAGTGTTCCGCGAAGTTATGAAACCGTGGCGAATCAGCTAGGAAGTTAGCTAAGAATATCATTTTTTTTTTAAATTAATGTTTTCTTTTCTACTGTTATATAAGCTGTACTCTATAATTTTTCGTTAATGGTAGGTTTCATATTTCTGGTGTAAAGAAAATTTCTATTGGATGAATCCCTTCCTTTTTAGAAAGGGAATGGGTATAAAAGTTTCTTCGTTTCTTCCACAGGATTGGAATCTACGGGGAAGCATATGGGTTTCTATTTGCAAAAAGAAAGTTGGCCTTCAAATGACCTTGGGAACGCCCAACAAATAAAAAATGAATAGGATAGGTGCATCCAGTGAAACTTTTGCATTTCACATTCTTTCTATATTATTGAACATATCTGAATTCAAAATTTTCAGATGAGCACCACGTATATAAATACATACGTACATTCAATTTTTATTATTTAAACAAATTTGTATAAATACGTGTACCTCCTGTGCGTTTCTTGCAAATCAATTTATTGCAATTTCATTGCGATTTATTGTAATAAGTAATAACAAAGCAAAATTCCAAACGACACTAACCAAATGTAATCCTAGCCACCTGACTTAACCGCTGTTGGGTCCAAAATGACCCCGCATTCTTCGTGCGAGAGTTAAACAGGGGAAAAGAAGGAAAAGGAACCAATTTTCCTTAAATCGAGCATTGATACCCATTCCCTCTGGTTGCATCCCTAACGCCATATCCCGAAGAATTAATCCAAATCCACCTGGCACGTGCAACCGGCGCGGCGGTGAAAAGTATCGCCCCCCATTATAAAACGTCTGATTATCCGATTTTCGACAATCTAGGTCGTTCGTTTAATTTCCGTGTCAGACAAGGCCGAGGAGAGGCCCGGGTCTCGTGGAACGCACCGAAGAGGGAATCACGACGGGCCAGGTATGGACACGTCGAAAAGGAGAAAGGCAGTGAGCAAAGCCGAGGAGTAGAATAGCGCACAAACACGAGAACAGGAGACAGAAAGATAGACGGAGAAAGGAAGAAGACGGAAGAAGAGGAAAGCAGTAACCGAACAGAAGAATTCCCGTGCTGTTCCCAGCTTTGTGTCTCTCGTTTTCTCGACGTAAAATGAAACTATTGCTGCTACCAATCGTTGCCCCCCTTCCCTTCCTTCCTTTTTCTTCCTTCTAGCCCCTGGCAGTGGCGGCAAGGAACGTCCAGGCTCGTTTCGTTCGTTTGTTACCCGTTTTCTTTCCACTTTCCCGTCCGTCCACCAGGACACCGGCTGACCTTCTCGCGTCGTTGGTGCACGGTTGCGCGTCTTCCACGAAGTTCACGAGGCTGCCAGCTACAACGCCGACGGCGGGAAGTGAAGCTGTACACCGGAGGGTTGTGCACACCCGCTGGCTGATGGGATACCAAAGATTCCTTTAGAGATTGCGGACGGAATTTCGCTCTAGTGACGGACGAACCCTCCTCTTCCCTCTGTGTCTTGTCTTATCTTAGCGAAGCCGGTATTACAGGCCAGCCCTCTCGTGCCCCTGAAGCACGGTGAACGGTATCCCTCGGCAGACAGATAAAATTCCAGGAAAAGCGAAAAGGCCCTTCGAAGACTACTCCCGTTTCCTCTGGAAATCTGAACCAGAGTTGCGCGCCCCGGTATCTTATATCCGATCGAAAACTCTGCATCCCTTTTGCTCACCTTTGCCTGCAAGACTCTGCTTCGAGCGATCGTTGTTTGGATGAAATGATTGTTGTGTCTTGTATGCGCAGAGTGTTCAGTCGATCGATCGATGTTAACCATAGGAACGTTCTTTGAACATTCCTGGAATATTCTGTGAAAGCATTTAGAAATAAAAGGACAGACATTGGGGATACATATTTGGATTCTTGGATTGTTCTAAGAACGAAGCAGTGTGTTCGTCAGTTTTTCAGGGATATTTAAATTCAGATAAAGGGAGGGAAAAAAAGTACAAGCGTTGCTGAATGCATCACAAAACGCAGAATCTAGATCACAGTTGCAGTCAGGTTTTATTAAGAACTTTAGTAAATGATTTTGAACTTGCTTACACCGCCGATCAAAAGTTTAGGACCACTTCCTTAATTCGATAATTATTGAATGGTTCGTTAACGCTTGATACATTAGAAATTAATACTGTATAGTAATTAAATTTTTTATAATTCGTTCCCCAATTTCCAATTTATAATTGGTGATCAGTTGGAAAATTTTTGTGTAGCTTGTAATTTGTGGTGGTCCCAAACTTTTGACGGGCAGTGTATACCTATATTATGCTGTGGAGTATCGTGTGGAATGGAATTAATTGGATACTTTTTTATAAACGTTTTAGTGTAGTAATTTATATGGATTATGGTACCTTAATGAATTGGGATTTCAACCGGACAGAAGTCAAACGGTTTAATTTCACTTCGTGTAGTTTTCCGAATATTAGCACCAAGGCATGTAATTGGAAAGCTTAATACGTAAATAAAATAGGTTACCTTGAGAAACTTAGTAATCTACAATGTCTTAGATTGATACTGAACAATTAGTAATCAATTCAAAATCTATTGCGATGGATTTCACTTCAAAATAATTTGTTTATTTCTGTTAAATGGGACAGTTTTATATAATGAAGAATACATTTCACAATATTTATATTCTTTAATATATTAATTTAATCCACTTGTTTCATACAATTAAAGTTTAGTTTTTTGGATGGATCTCTTGACAATTTAATTAATCTAACTAGAAATCCTTGGTAATTGATACACGGCATTTTTTATTATCATATTTTTACATTATATTGGTTATATTGATGTCGAACATTTGTCACTATTTTGTGATTCATCTAAAAATGCTCGATTTCGTTCGAACACTAACAAAATCGCTTTGTTTGTAGATAATTATAAAAACCACAGCTGATTGCTCGGTGAAATGTACAACTTAAATGTTTTTCCTCGCACGTACTTCATTTCTTCTTGCCTTTTTTCTAACGCTTTATTTAATTTTCAATAATACAAGTGCTTATTCAGTGTAACGTGTTTAATGAAAATGGAAATCCGTATAAACAAAGACCCACGTATGAGCATGCACGTGAATTAATTTTATATCCATTGTCTTCGGGGAAATGTTGCAGTTTAACAACGCACCATGGATAATGTAATTTCGCGGATCCGATCAAGAAATTCATTCAACGGTAATGCTCGAATGCTGCTACAAATGTATGCCTTTTGCGATAAAATAGAACACATTTAGTAACATATCACGTATTAGGTTTAATAAGAATTGAATGTTTAATAAATATTTCTCAAACCAAAATAACTTTCGAGTCACATCTTTGTAAATTATTATTCAATTATAAACTTAATTTTTATTATTGTATTCCATCCTAATATTAAATGTCTATATATGTATAATTTAAAATAGTTTATATTTCATATAATGGACAACTTTTTGTGCATTTCCGAAGCCTGTAACAAATGTATAATCAGATTCTTATATCAGAAAATAATTGCAGAGTTTACAAATGGACAATATTTTTAAAGTACTTTTACTTATTTTATTGTAATAATTTATTTGTTGTATTGGTCGAGAGTGGAAAGAGAAAACACCCAGTATACATACGTAAATCCAAAAGCACGAATTTAATTTGTCACGAAGATCAAAACGTTCTATGCAAAATAGATAACCCCTTTTTAAACTCTACATGGGCCTGTTAGATTGGTAAAAGTACATATTTAAAATAGTAGTTTAAAATTGTCGCTGTGAATCGCGTGAGAATTAGATTTTTGGGACACTGTGGATCTTATTTCAGGCATAATTAAACGCAAGTAATTTTACTTTTCGGCTAATTATGTCAGTGAAAGGGCAAGGTTTTCGGGAGAAAGTCATTCGCCAGACAAATTCGCCAAAAGCCAGAGATTACCAAGTCAAGCGTTAACGTGAAGTGAAAGTTCAACAAGTGGATCGAATTTCGACAACAGTTATAATTAAAAGTTTACACGAAAGAGACAAGTACTCAGGCTAATTAAATCCCTGAAAATTCGTTAATTACTTTATTAGCAGCTCGTTATATTGTAAATAGCTGTTGCATGAATGAACTTTAATTGCTAGGTAATTGTACGACAGTAAAATTGCAGTTTTTGTATACCAGAAGCTGCAAATATGAGATATAATAAATACATAAAAACGACAAATTAAATTTCACAAATCCTTTATTGGATTGAATGTAAAAATGATAGAATGAAGTTGAAATATTTTTTCGACTAATTCAAATGCTAACTATGCAATTTTTAGATGGTTTGATCGAAAGAGTTTTAATTATATTGTAAAACGGGAATCCCTAATTTTACGGGGAGTATATACATTTTCAAAAATACAATTATCATCTAAAATTTTATTTAAATGTGCATTTTGAACGTGCGTACTACCTTGGCTAACAACACATTGTAAAATAATAAGTAGTTTAGTACCTTCCTTTTATTTAAATTTAGTACAAGTAGAGAAAAATAAAATGAAGGAAAACTATTGAATGAAAATTTAATAGGAAACCCATAGTAGGTGCGCAAAATTGATGCTATTATTATTTGAAAATTCAGTCATACCATATTTATCGATATAGCTGAAATATGATGAATACATAATTGTACAATCTTATTATTTCCCTAAAGGAGGAGAAAACAATTAATATTTTTTTCCAAATTAAATGCAGACTTGTACTACAACAGTAACATTTCTCACATTATTTGACTAATTAAACATTTTTCTTCTTCCTATTGCTCCTTTTCGTACATAATTACAGTTTCTCTATTTTATTCTTAAAATACGTGAAATATATCACAATATGTTTAATTACTCATAAGTCGTATAAGTTTCGCTGTTTAATTTACTAGTAAATTAGAAGTAGGTGTAGAATTCGTTATGTTTTAAAATTGTAACAATCATATTATAACGTCGATTCCTCGAAAATGAAATGTACCTCCACGTCAGAACCTGTTTGATGAAGAAGAAAGTCGCTGTCCCAAACTTAACTCTCGAACGTTGGCCTTACAACTTTCCTGTTGGCCTCCTTTTTTCGTGTTTCATTCAGTTTCTTCCTTCTTTCTCGCCATTTCGATGTTATTTGGTGCAGTCCGTTGTATGGCGATGCCTGCTTCTTATCACATTTTGCGCTAGATATAGGACAATAAATTTATAATAATCATTCATTATTCATTAATAAGAAGATAAATTGAGAAGAATTAAGTTTGAGAAAGGCCAAATACATACATATATTAATGGAATCGTTTTGTTCTGTAGACTGATGAATATTCTGATGATTAGAAATTGAAGTTCGGTAATTAGTTGAAATACTTTACTTCACATGCTGCGTGTAACGTTATTGAAGTAACTATTATAATAAAATGAAAATTTAAATATAAACAGTTCTGCAGCTTTTGAAAGTTAATCTTTACAAAAAGGCCACACAATATTTATTCCATAAATAATTAATTCGACAAATTAATAAAAAGTTACGCATGAAATGTATGCAGCTTTAACGCAAAATTAAATAATATAAAATATATTTTATGCTTCATCATAATGCAGTTATACACCCCGTGCAGTTATACAATATTTTGCTTTTTATTCATGAATATACAATCACCTCTTTATTTAATCTGTAAATATGTAATTTCGTCCCGTTTTTAATGCGCAAGTAAGGTAACTTTTAATCCATTCTCTGGGTAAATTAACGATACCAAACTAATAGTAACATAAGTTGTCAATTATTACTCTAATAATTAACATTTCCAATAGTGTAATACAAATCCTGGTACTTCTAGAATATAATAATTCTTGCCATGCACAGGCTACAGTTATTAATTGCAAGTTTTTTAATGTTTCCTTTATAACACAAACTAAACATGAATTCTATTCTAATTTCAACGTAATTCCGTGACATAAATTATTAAAAATCAACGATGGGCAAGTAATTAATTCTAATCGCGTCAGAATGCGCAGCTTGCAAGCGACAACGACAAGCCAAGTTATTGCATCGAGATACGTGCTCGTGGTATCTGACGATAAAATTTGCATTAATCGTCCTCCACGATCGGGAGACTGCGAGGAAGGAAAACTCAATGGCCAAAGACGCGAGTAGATTTAATGGGATGTACAAAATCAATTGTAAACCGTGTGAACAAAATTTGTTTAAACAAACAAGAGGTCAAAAACTTGTAACGGATCATTTACTCAGCAATCGCAAGATTAACGAAATTATATTACCAGATTTCATTTTTAAATAAGAATACCATTTTGACGAAAGTTCTTCTTTCCAGGAAACGAATCACGATAAGTGACATGTATACGTATATTTATATTCGAGACCACTCCCGAAAACGATTCTTATTATTTCTGGACGTTCATGTTTTATGAAAGCGTAACCAGTTGAACCAAAAACATTTAAAAAAATGAGATTATGAGAGTTACAGTATAAACAAGAAATTCGAAATCACTTGAGAATTAGAAACTAATGCTTCTTCTACGTGCATATATCTTTATTTCAAGTTGCGACGTATATTCTTATTTATTTCACGATGCTATTTCTTTTGCAATAAATTTGTGCTGCGAGAAAAGTTACATTTCTACGTAGAAACGCGCGATATTGCCAATATATATATTTTATTCGATTCTTCCACAAACAATTCTTCGATTTTTTATATTTCCAATTACTTTCCATTATCTTTTTGCTCGGCAATACTTTTCACCCATTAACCGCAGGTAAAGTACTGAAATAAAGCAGCACGAGACTGTAAACGAGACTGTCAAGGAACGATGCCTGCTATCGCAAATGACAAAGCGAGTGTCACAAAAGTACACAGTACACATTCTACTGTGAACCGAGCATTTATTAATACACTAACAAAATATTAATACGCAAAGGCAGCTGGACGTAACAAAAAAGCCAGATTTTTCAAGCATTGCGCGCGACGGCATTTCTGTTCGTTCATCAATTAATAATATTTCGGGAGGGGAATCGCTCCGAAAAGGTTGACAGTTAATAAACTTCTGTAATTAGCGCGCAGACGGAGAAATAACGCTAACGGCGGAACAACCGAAACAAAATAATTCCTCGGGGAAATAAAATTTAAATAGGGCCGTCAGGCGCTCCTGTTTCCGACGGTATCGTAGAAATAACATTTTTCCAGTTAATTAATGAAACCTGGAAGTTACACGTGGTAACAGAGAGTCCAACTAATTGACACGTTTCTGCCATTGTACGCTTGATTAACCCTCTCAAATGGAATATAACTCCGTGTTATACTTCCCAAACTATACATCGAACGATACTATTTGGCGATCACTCTAATTAATCCGCTAATTACTAACGTGGACCGGACAGAACCGAAAATTGTGTTCGGTGGTTGCAATGGAACGGAACATCATTATCAACGTTATTGTTACATTAATAGGTGGTTTGAATGGAAAGTATGAAGCAATCTTTGTAATTAACCTGCGACCCGTTTGACCATAAAAACCCTCGATTTCAACAATCGCGTGGCTTGCATTCATGTGACTACTACATTATTCAATTTTATTACCGGAGATTCGCGGCACGCATCCGATAGCATTTCAAATGAACCCCTTGTATAAGGAGATTTTCACGCCTGGAAAGAAAGGGATGTAATTTTTAATTAATTCGAGGGATCAATATATCACAGAGAAAGTACAATCGTGAATTATTTTTTCTATAATAAATACGGGCGTATGAATCATTTCGTTTTTTGTAATCCGAGCATCGAGAGCTCGATAAACGTCGGGCAATAAAGGTGAGTAACAATGCGATAGCTTTAATTTATTGAACGTTCTTCATATTTCAGCGTGTTATTTCACTTTTAATTTCTTTGAGCGATACGGCCGTCGATTGAAATAATCTGAGTACGCACATACTCGTGATAACATATTCGAAGCATTGTTAAAATCGCTCATCCTATGAGATATCAGACTATTATTATTAAAATATTGATGATTAAATATATGATGGTACGTTGATTACAGAATTGGTGTTATCGGGTCACTCGTGACTAATTAAACGTTCCGCGGGGCTGGTAATTCATATTTTTCTCGTAAATGTGATTACGAATTTTATGGAAATATACAAGGCAATTAATGGAACTATTCTCTTTCTTGATAGCATATAAATTTGTATAAAATTCACTAAATATCCAATTTTCTAGTGAATATTAAATACTAAATTTTGTCGCTAAATATATCCCTTAGCCAGATACTGAAACCAGAAAGAGATAATGTAAATAGCTGCATATCGCCTATGAATCAATTATTCCACTTAAAGGGCTAAATGGTTAACCAGCAATAAGTATAAGTGCCGCATGCATTTCAAATCCTTAAAATGCGTCCACTCTTCCCAAGCATGTTACCCCTATTCGTAACAAAGGATGCGTCCATATTGGCGAACAACAGACAACAGGCGGCAAACGAAGACAGGCCACGTGAAGGTGGAAACGATCAAACACGAAATATCCAGCTTCAGATTCACTTTGAAGTCCGACTTCCCTCTATCGGATACGCGAGGAGCTCTCTTATTTATGAACTATCCGTGCCACGTGATTTACGAGGCAGAATGTGGCGTACTGTGCGCCCAGAGATCCAGGTGACGACTGGTACCAGCAGAGAGGGGTTGTTGAAACAGCAGGAAGAAAGAGGCGCGAACGGCGCCAACGGATAAAGGGGGAGCACAGAACCGGGGTTGGGCCGTTGGAAACAAAAAGGAATACAGAAGGAAAAGAAACAGGCGAAAGTAGCGGGCGGAACGACATTACGTAGGTGCAAGAGGAGCAAAGGAAATGGAAGAAAGTGACGGAGGCAGCAGAGAGGGAGCCGCAAAGGCCGCAGAATCACACGATGACTGCCGGCCCCCCTGGCCCGTCTCCAAATCTACTCTACAAGCTTTTTCTATCTTAGCCCCTTATTTTTCCGTTCTTCTGATTTATCGTTTTATTGTTCAGCATCCGCTCTGACAACCGCTAAACCTCACTCAACCCCCTCGCCACTTTTCTTCGTCTAACAGCTCTCCGTTCCCCTTTGTATCCAGTCCTCGCCGTTTGCACGCGTTCTCACCTCTGATCGACTCGTAACGATGCTCGCCTCGAAGCCAGCCACCGTCTACGACAGATCCACAAGTTCTTGGCACGGAAATATCGATACGAGCTTGCAGCGATGCTTCTGGACGTCAGCCATGCCGCTTTGAAGCGTTAACGAGCATTCAGTGCGCCGGGGAATTTTGTTGTTTTTGTTAGATTAATGTTGAGGGCGCCTGTTTCCGGACGGCGTGGGGTTCTCTTTGTTGGAAGTTTGGATCATTCGAGACAGTGCTTAGAAAGTGGTGGACAAAATTGTGGTCAAACTTGGTGTGCGATATTTTATTTACATACGCGGATTATTTATAAGAAGTACAATATATGGTCAATATATTATGTATGCATTCTTTAATGGGAGCTTATTTTATTAAGCGGAATGAATGTGATATGTCCAATTTTCGTTAGAGTTAAGATATGCTATCGGTTACGACGATCAATAAAAAAAATGCGTTTTAAAAATAAATGAACGAAGTTAAGGAGTTTAAAATTGCTGCACTGTAAAATTAAGAAAACTGGAGAGAGTGTCATCCCATTATAGAATCAAAGAATGAATATATGTATATGAAAGCACTATCTACGAATTAGAAGTCCGTTATCTTGTTATATGATAACGTCGAGTGTTATTATCACACATTAAAATACCAAGTTCTACCTCGCTATTTTTGTTAACCAGAAGTTTGCATAATATGTGGAAAACAAGTACTCGGCGCATGGCAATGCTAAATGAAACGTGATATTAGAGAAAATTTGTCCACAATTACATAGGTACACATAACTATTTAATATGTACCCATAAATTTCTATTTATTCACTAAATATCCAATTATTATAACATTCATTGCCTCCGTTTATTGTTATTTTCTTTAACCGATAAATCTGTTACTGTTGGGATATTTTCTGAATGTTATTTTGAATATTCATCGAATCGCGAAGCGTGTTCTGTGTGGTCAGAATACTATTATAGTTACCGTGTAACGTATGATAATGGCCTATGATAAAAAAGACAGGCGAGTTGAAGAATAATAATAATTATCCTGTCACATCGCATCGTTAATTCCCTTAATAAAGGAGGAGGTAATTTTGTGGTATGAAGAAAGTGAACGTTATTGCGTCCCTAATTACTATGAATCGGATACGTGATACAAATCAAGGCTGTAGAAATGGAACTGTGCCGTTCTTCAATTACGCTACCGTTTTGCAGAATAATTGTTCCTTTTTTGCGCAACTTTAAAAGCGGTTAAACACTCGTTACCTCCGTTTATTGTTATTTTCTTTAACCGAGAAATCTGTTGAACGGGACAATTATTCACAATACCGTTTTCATTTCAGTGACCTTATTTGCTCGCGGCGGAAGTTTTCAGATGACTTTATTGAAACGTGGCTCGCTGGCGCAGCGGGAAAGAATCTTTTTCAGACGTTTGTCATACAAATAATTCACTTCCTTTGACAATGCAGAATTGCTAACAATAAATGATATGCCTGCATAAAAGGAATTAAGCACATTCTATACGTAATTGTTCGTTGCAGCTTTGCAGTTGTATTCATCGAAAGAAGGTAAAATAAATTGCTGGAAGTAACAACTTTTCAAATAAAAAGGCATGTTAAGAGTACAGAATGTTCTTCAAAGAAGGTTTGTCAGTTATTGCAACAAATACTGCGAGAAACCTCTTACATAAGTCTATTTCATGCAAAATTCTGTAAACCGCACGGCGCATTTGATAACGTCTTGGCAAGACAAATTTTGTTAAGTTCAGTGCGTTGATTTTAGTTTTAATTTAATTTCAACCAAAAATATTCGGAGCACGCTCAAGAAAAAATGTGATATTGCAAATTAATTTTCAGCCGTTATAAATATACTAATCACCAACTAAAGTAAGCTTTAATACCTAGAAACTAAAATATACGAACAAATATTAAATATAATTTCAGCGAAAATACCTCTCCAAAATTCACACTAAAATATTGCAAACATTTCTTGCAAAAACATCCAGTCTACCATTTCAACGCCATAATGAAGAAACGAAAGCATGGGAACTGAACCTAATCGAAATTAATTTACCTCACTGGTCACAAGTCAATCAGGATTCAGTGCCGGCGAGCAAGCTGAGGTCGTCGATCACGTTCGACGAAGTTCAAAGTCCCTGGCGGCCGCAGAAGGAAAGAAACTTTTGCGGTAGAAGTAGTACATACTTCACGACGCTTTCGATTTGCTTCTTTTGCGCTGTCAAATCATGGTAGATCCAGGTTCTCGTTGTCGTCACTTGGCGAACAAGGAAGAGATGCGTCCCATCTTTCTGGCGGTTCGCCAAAATCACGACGCCGATTCTCAACCGACCCAATCTGAATCCTCTGTCTGTTTCGCAGCCCAGATAGGCGGACTGTTCCGTGAATTTTCGTACAATCGTAGAGAAGGTCAGGTAACTGTGATCATTGAGAACCATCGTGAGAACGTCGATCACAGGAGAGTACTCCTGTACCTCGTTTGGCAGATATTCGCAGGAACATCGGATGTATTCTCTTAAATCAGATCTAACAATAATGTAGACAGCTTTCTCCTACTTTGTATTCTGCGGTTTCGTTTCCCCCTGACTTTTATTGTCTCCTTCTATTTGATACTTGAGTATGGACGTTGTAGATCGTTTGCCTTCGACTGTTCGCAGGTTGGTGAAACAGAACGTACTCGCAGCTGACAGAGAGTATTATTGCAATCCACTTTTCTTGTGGTTTGAAATTTCGAGGGGAAATACGCAAAAGGGCGATTGCTGATCTCGGGGACGTTTTTTTTTGGAGTTATGGTTAATGGATTTCTTTTTTCGAGTTTTTTTTTCATAGTTATCTGGATAAATGAATTGTTGGGAAACAAAATGTTGGCAATCCGAATGACGAGTTAACCTGTTTTTCACAGTTCACTGGTCAAAATTGATGGGAGAAGGGAATGGAGGAAGTACGAACGCAGAGATGGAAAATTGAGAATTCTGTTTGATCCAATAATAGTAATAGCTTTTTTGATTTTATTTGCCTTGTGTAATGTGAAAAGCGAGACTCCATTGCAATAGTTCACTGTTAGTTTTATAAGATGGATTAAGTGTTATATATGAGTGTAGGCCTGCTAGCTTTCTTCTTATTTTCTTAACTTCGAAAGAATTGTTTGGTGAATGCAAAATTCTAGCAGTGGAAAGCAATAACCACTGTGCAGAAATTAATTGACAGTAAGTTGAAGCAGGATATATCATCTCTTCCTTATTTGTTTTATTAAATAAAAAATAAAGATAGTATTCAAAAATAAAAAATATTAACAGAACAATAAAACAATATCAAAATATATATTATATTATTGATCAACTACTGCGAAAGAAACTGTAAGCTTGGCACATCAACTGCGGTTTGGTGGTTTCAATTCAATTTTTGCACCGCAATTTACATGTTATCGGACCGACGAAATTTCATACGCCATTCGGGGCAGACTGTGTGCCACGGTGACTATGGTGTGACAGCCCATTCACGCGAATGTCCTATGTTTTTCCGGTTACAGAGGTGCGCTTCTAACTTTAAGTCAACTGGCGTTTCTATTAATTCGAATTACGGCCGGACCTTCCGCCGCGATGCGGATACGTGCGACGTCTGTTAACGACGATTCAACGTCGTTTGTATTCTACGCGTTCTATCGCGAGCAACGTGCTACCATCGCGAAATAAATAAATACGATTATACGGGGAGAATTCCGGATAAACGAAATTTCAAATAATGGCTAATATTTCGGCCAATTTTTTACTTACCGTTGACACGGATTACTAGAGGAATGGTTAAAGGACGGTACATTTTTGTAAAAGGTTCCCTCTCACAGATTCTTCGTGAAATTTTCCCCGTATGTGATCCGAGATTTTGCAATGCTACAGTTTCGTTTTCTGGATACGGAGAAATATGAAAGTGAAACTGAGATACAGAAACCGCGAAAGCTAGAAGAAATTGAAAGAGTAGAATGCATGAAGTGTGCAATTAAGGAAATATCGAGATACAGAAATTAAAACAATGAAATGCAGAAAGGAAGAGAGCCGAAGGATAAGAGTGAAAGAAACAAGAATGAGCGGATGGGAAAAATGTACGAAAGCGGAAACCCTGAAAGGAAATACAATACATATAGGAATGTTCAAGTAATGGAATTGTATGAGAATTTGCTGGAAGAAATAAAAATATAAACGCGATATTTTCACAATCTTCAGGAAAATAAATTTCCTTCCACGTCATTTTTTCTAAATTCAACCCTTTAACATTAAATTGCAATCACCGATATTACACTACCCGCATTATATTCATTCTGACATGCAAAATATTTCTAATTCGTTAAACCCTGTTATGTAAAATTTTGGGTTTCAAATTATTCGCAAATTGTATGCCCCAATGATACCTCAAATATGAATATAATTGGGATTTCTATATGATAAGTTAAAGTCCATACAACTCTGAGTAAGTTACAATTATTTTTCACTCCGTAATATTTCGGATCTGCAATTGTTCCAGGAATTCTATATACGATAGTGTCGACTGAAGAAATAAGAGTTATGTTTTAGTGTTCTTCCAAAGTGGGTCACAGTACCATTCGTACTATCAACACCCCGCTTTGCGATGGCATAAGCTAATGAACGGCCAAAAACAGGGATGACTCAAAAAATTTCGTTCTGCGGAGAAGAATTGGAAGAATAAGCAGCCGTGGAAAAGTGACTACCCGAACTTTGTGTCACCCAAATACCAGATTTTCTTCGGGAGAGGATTTCTTTTGTTGGAATTTCGTTTGGCAAAGGGCCATACAATCAGATGGCACACATCTTGGCGAGGAAAAAAAACTAAAAATTACAAACAAAAAGCCAAGTATTTCCATGACATTCTTAAAAATACAAGGTTTAATATTTACATGACCTAATAAACGAGCGCAGTCGGGCCGAGCACGAAATTATCGTTGTTTAAAGCGAAGAATTTCTGATGATTTTTCGATTAATGATAAAATCGATATGTCAAATTGGCTGCATAGTTTTAAACGTGACAAAGGGTATTGTGCTTTCAAAGTAGCGCCCTTTCGAGCGCGACATTCTATCAATTTGAATCACGAGCGAACTTTGTGCTACGATGCGACATCTGTTTAATTGAAATCCCGCGTGTTTTGCGTGTCGCTGATGCCATCCTTGAGTTTAACATGTAATACAATGCGGCGAAATGCCCGCGGGCATGGGAATATTCGAAAATTTAATTGCATATTTTAACTGCGACAAGCGCAACGTAACGCAGCGAAAAGCTTTTGTTGAATTTCCGCCATGTCTTCCATGTGGGGGCAAACGCAATTCGAACACTTATAGCGTGCTTTCATGGATTTTGATCTGCTATTAAACGGAGGTTGTTAAATAAATATGAACGAAAAATAGCAGGAGGAGATGAAAAATTGAAGATGAACAGTATTATGCTGAAATAATGTACATGTACAGTTGAAATCAAACTTCTGTATTTCATTCTCCATTTGGTAGATTTTAATGAATTCTCGTTAATTTGAAATTAATTTTGCAGAATCCTCATTTATCCCATAGTTATTAAATCCTTTGAATATTTCTGTCCTCCTTCCAGTGTGTCTAGTGATTTGACCCTTAGTATTATGTATAATATACATTACATTATATACATTACATACATTAATATATTGTACTTAGTATGTGTATAATATACAGTGTATACTAAAGCATATACTGTGAATGCAGATATGTTATATTAATGTATTTTTAATTTCATCGGAATTCTTACTGACAGATATATGTTATACCTTGCTTGTTTGTTTGCGTATAAAAACATCATTTATATTAGATTAGCAGTCATTTCCAAGAACTTACTTTTATTTAGTCTAAATTTGAATTTTGCTAATATTAAAATTGCAGAATTTGCACTACACGTTTCAGCGTACAAAACTCTGTTATAGGAATTAAATTATCATGCATTCCCTCTAGTTGACTCCATGGTTTAAATCTTTCAAATGCTAAAAAATCTTCTTTTTCAAGGCTTCGAAATTGACGACTCATATAATTTATGTGCAATTTATTTAAGTGAAATTATAAATTGTTTTTCTAGAACGCAAATAAAAAGGGACCTCGGACAGAATTTTTTTTATCACTAGAGGATTGTGGTAATATATTTTTAATTTGATATAACCACACATACATAGTACTTTACATACTTCCTAGACGCATAACTATTAATCAATTTAATCGATCAATTACTTCAATTTACAGAGAACAGCATATAAAAGGATATACATAGGTAATATTATTAAAACCACATATGACATATTTCTTACATACATACACCCTCTGTCCCAAAAATAACCGGAGAATAACCGGTTAACTTTCCTTACCAATCTGTAAAAATTGCATCAGATTTCGTTCAGTAAAAGCCAAGATACGACGCATTAAGTGACACTAATTTGTATACATCGGTCGAAAAATGAATAAAGGACAAAGAATCAACATTATCTGTGTTAAAAACGGTAAAACTGCTACAGAAACGTTCCAAATGCTTAAAATCGCTTATGGAGATAATTGTTTATCACAAACACAAGTTTTTGAGTGGCTTCGACGATTCAGAGAAGGCAGGGAGGATGTGGATGATGATAAACGATCAGGCCGATCAATTGAAACGATGACCGAAGAAAATGTCGAGCGTGATTTCGTGAAAATTACGAAAAAATCTTCAATGTATGGAAGATGTATGGAAACTAACAAAACAATTAGCACTTTTCTGTAGCACTTTTACCGTTTTTAACACAGATAATGTTGATTCTTTGCTCTTTATTCATTTTTCGACCGATGTATACAAACTAGTGTCACTGAATGCGTCGTATCTTGGCTTTACTGAACGAAATCTGATGCAATTTTTACAGATTGGTAAGGAAAGTTAACACTTCACAAATCTATTGCATAACAATAGATAGCACCACTAATTTCGTTAAACTAGAGCCATTCCGGTTATTTTTGGGACAGAGGGTGTATATAACACATTCCATTTTCTCCTTTATGATATATTTTGCATACTTCAACATAATCCACACACCTGCCCAACCATCCACACAACCATCCAATAATAATTACGCAATATCTATAAATATGTCACAGCCTGTTGTATCGTTATATACGAACAGCATTTGCACCACTGTCGAGATAAAATGTGAATGGTGCAGAAAAGCGACGCGTCCCGCAGTAGGCGGAAGGGCCGCTCTATTGTTGCGAGCTGAAAAACTCTTTATACAGTTCAATGAAAATTCATTGGATTCACTTACAGGAATAACGATTTATCTTGGCTATATTTCTTTATGACTAACATACCTGATCGATTCGTTCATTTTCGGATTGCACATCGCCCGTACTGCATTGCGCTTTCCCGAAAGTGACAGCAGAATTCTTTACTCCTCTGAACATGCATCACGGCAGTTTTCTATTCAGAGCAACTTTTCCCCGAATTGTTTGCAATTGTTAGATTTTCGTGCACACGCCAGTAAAATGTCACACGCCTCACATTGTTATTGAGCACAGTTGATTGAAAAGTAACGTGTTACATCTGCAATACGTTCGATGAATCTTATTGCACAATGATGGTGAAAATGTTACTGCAGAATTTCTGAACATTTTGATTTCAAATGGCACAGTGAAGTAAACGATTATTATTTTTATTCTAGTTGCTTTTGTTGGCTTCTTACTAGAAATCATATTGGAATTGTTGAGGGATATATATTAATCGCAGACTTGTTAACTAAACAGAAAAATGTAATTACGAAGGGAAATTGAAACTGCCACGATTTGCGTCGCGTTTTCTGAAATAGACAGTGTGTCCCAGATTTTTCCTGTCAAACTATGGCAGCATGAGCTACGAGTAAAGGTAAGAAAAATTGTTGGACGATCGTAGGTTCGTAAATTCTTTATTAAGGGGTCATAGCAAAAATATAAAACAAGCTATAAAAAAATTGAACTGCATTGTAAAATAGTGTTAATTTAATTTAAGGCGCCGCTAAAAAGTGGCAGTTGTGACGGCCAGTTATTCAAGGAATTATGGTAAAATTAATTTCCCTTCTAAAAAAATGAAATCTTCAATAACGTATAAATTAATAGTTGTAATACTTCGCTTCTCATTCACTCATTCAAAGCATTTACTCCACCAAACAAAAAGCTGGACAAAATTGATGATTTCATATAAATACATTTTCAAACATACATTGTAGTGCTTGACTACGGATGCAGCTTTTATGTTATGAATTGAATTTTCTAGTTAATAACTTTGATTGCTGAAATAAATTATTTATTAATCAACTTCCGTACAAACTTCCATTCACAATTTCCAAGAAAATTTCTTTTAAATATAAAAAGAAACATCCATCAAGTGCTTCGATTGTAAAATTACGGAAAGCTTTTCACGTAGAGGTAGTCACTTTGGCCCGCGAACGATTCATAATTCATGACACATGTCGTTCATAACGAAATACGTATTGCAAGTATCAAGATACAATTGGATGTACAATTTTCATCCCTTTGCGGTTTCTATATTACGAACCAATACTATAAATTTAGTCGATGTCTTCTAAAGTTCTCATCGATGTTTCCCTCAATTAATGAAACTATTCTGCGCCAACCTTTATCGTATCACCTACCTCAGATGCACAGCAAGGCTTAGCCAAAAATCCATATAACCGTTCCGTACAACAATGCAACCGCTATTCCAATTAATGTCATTCTATGGAATTAAACAACATATCTAAGCACCCGTACGTACAATTGTTCGATATCAATAAAATATGTACTCTCTTATGAAACCAGGGCATTTTCATTTTGTAGAACAGCGTTTGCGTTTGTATGTGTGTCGAGCCGGGATGACTGTGTGCGTGATGTGTGAGTGACGCCAAGTGGGGGGCGATTAACTTTTGTTTTATGGACAGTCTCCATGATGGGCTTCAAGCGAACAAAGCATATTAGATCTGAATAAAATAATTAGAACACGTTTTCTCTATATCCGCAGTCTTTACGTTCTTATCCTGACCAACATTATATACTACAATTTTAAATTACTATCGGATAGAAAGGGTTAATGATATCTATCTTGAAAAACCCCCGTTCTATTTAACCCTTCCGTGGTAACCATAAAATGTTTACATTTGGCCCCGCTCAATCACATACGAATCAAAGCAACTCTGCTACCATTCTCGGCGATTGTCCATAAGATCACCAGGGCCGTAATGTACGAAATCCGGCACCAACTAGGGGCGCATTTGCGTCGCAAGAAGGTGACGCATAAACCCTGCAGGACGAGATCCACCTGTGGGGGGTTTATAGCTAATAAACGCAAATACCTGCCGCGCTGCTTATGCGGAATACATAAAATATTGATACACATTAACTGGCAAAGCGATAGCAACACCGACGACAATGGCGGGAAGGATGAAACGGTGTCGCAAGTACCTTACTGAATAACGATTTTAATACCCACCCCGCTTGCACAGGAGTTTGTAAACGACGACGGTAACGCGTGATCTTGTGAAACGTCGCGGCAAGGGTTGAATTTAACGACCGACCAGATTCCTTCGCCTCGTTCTATTCACTCCAATTGCGGTGCCGGTTGCTACGATCGCTTCATCGGTAGAACTAAAAACGAACTGAAGGGAACTGGCTGCGTTCTGTTTGCCATTTTTACTTCAAGGAAGTTCATAGATTATGCGTTTAGTGGTCCCGTGATTAAAACGGTTGCCACTGGAGCGACGCGAACGTCGACAATTGTGGGAGGAAAAATTGTGAGGAGGTTCTTCGTTTTTCTTTTCGCTCGAGAAAATTCAGAAATTATGCGCCGGTTGTCCTTGTTATAACGAACGAGGTGTGATGCGTAGGTACCTGGTATTCGACGAAAGACGTCCTTCAAGTAACAGGTTTGTTAAAAGCTGCCGATGGATTTTTTGTTGTTTGTAATTGTAAATCAACAAGACGGTATTTTGTATGGTAAGTAGTAAAATTGTTTTAATTATTTATAAATCGTGTCAAAGTTAAATTATTACAGGCGAAGATTCTAGGCCATGTGTGTCGGCATATTTGGGATGAATTTAGTAAAATTATTATAATTTATTCCAATTATATCGTGACGGCGTTTAACCTTGCACATTCTGAAATATTCTAGGCAAGTCATGTATGTTTTTGGAAGGAATTTCAGAATGCCTGAAATATATGCTTTAATCAAAAACCAGTTATTCATCTAACAGTGTTTTCGCTATTTGAAAATAACTGCGAACTAAGTTGAGTTTTTATAAATCCACAAGACGATCCAAATTAAGGGGTGTATCTTGGGAGACACATAACGATCGTTTCTATTTTTTTCAGTAATGTTGTAGGGCTGATAAGTAAGGGCTGATTTCACCCCTTGAAACCATATTATGGCACGAACGAAAAATAGGGTTGCATTACGGATGACATACTTCACTTGTACGTGAAGTTTCATACGTTTCCGAATCTTCGGGTTGCCTAATCTTCCATGTCAGTCCTAGAATAATCATCCCAAAAATACCTGATCTATCAAGGCCGCTACAATCTACAATCTCCTGAAAAGTGCAACCTCCGCGAGGACAAGCTGAACGACTCGCCAATTTCATAAAAAGAATCCAAGCTATTCAACGAACAAATAAACTGCCACGAACCAAATCATCGCTTCTAAGATCTTGCTTGCTTACGCGGCGGTCGTCGCTAATAACCGCGCCAGTTAATGCGACATTAAATCGCCGCTTGAAAAATAATCCTCGTAATTGCAACGGGTCGTACAATTAATTTCTCTATTTTCTCTGTGGAAACCAGGCCTCTCACCACAGAACACCCGAGCAAACTCTCGAGACCGTAACAATAAACAGCCGATCTGCCTCCCTCCCCTTCCCCCAGAAGAAGATCCCTCGGCGAATTGTTATTCTCCTTTCCACCATTAAGGAGAAAATTATCCACCGTTCCGTCCAATATTTTTCATTTCTTCGCGAGATCCTCCAGGAAACGAAGAAACGTCAGATGGGCAGAGCATCAACAGCCAGGCCGAGGGGAAAGAAGATTTGGCGCTTATTGCACACGAAGGTGGATGATATACAAGTGTTGAGTCGCGCACGAGAAGCGTGCACGTGAGGCGGGCGTGTAACCCGCGGGGTGCATGCAATCCACCGGCATGGAAGGGAAATAATATAATATATAACGAGGCGGCGAGAGGCGTAGGCGGAAACGGAAGAAGGGAGGAAAAATACAAGCGAAATCTGTCGAGAATCAGGGTGAAACGTGTGCAAACCTCGATGGTTCTCGGGAAAACCGGAGTACAGTCTGGCGTGCACGATCTTTTTTCACAGTTACACGCATCGGGACGCGTGTCTGTGTCACTGATAACGTTGGCTCAGTCTTGAGGAAATCGCGGCTCCCGCGGGTTTTCGCGGTTTCGCGAAATCGGCACGCGAAGATCTGTGCGGAACGAAACGATTCGTTTCGCCTCGGCTGGCCGCCTCGTGCTTCTCCGAGAACCGTCAATATGGTGCCCGTCGTAATCGACGATATGTTAAAAACGTGGGAATTGGAATCGGGGGCCTATTGTTCGGTGTGATGGCGCCCGTGGAGAAAATTCTTCGGATTGTGGCGTGCGGCTGGCTTGTCAAGCGTTCTGGGATTTCTATTTGCGCTGATGGATTCGTCGCAATTGGGGATTTACCTATCGTTGGATGCAATTTACTGCGCCAGCTTGGCGGGATCGTGATGCGAAGTTTCTTTGAGGAGGATTCACCCGTCGGGTTGCAGGCTCCAACGATGATAAATAAGTTTCTATATAATTTCGTAATACAATGCAGCAATACCACAGTCCGGGTATAGGACAGTCCGGCTTCGATTGGTCCGGTTTAAAAATTGCCCCAATAAATTTTCGCTTGGAAAGAACAAAAAAATACATACACTAATATTACCCTTGTTTTATATCTCGAAAATCTCGTTTTATATCTCTATGTAGTTAGTTAATCGATTAGTCCGAGTAATTGATGGCACCGATTTAATTGGCATATTAATACATATGTTAACAGCCAACATTGTACTCTGTATATATTGTACATATATAAATTACAGTGTCGTGGGAGCTTCCAATGAGTCGCCACAGTGGGCTACATTGTTTCAATAAGAATAGCATTTTGGACATGTTAATTATTATAATTTATTAACTTTGTGTATCAACTTTTTCTGCCAAATGATTGGAAGCGATTCGAAAGTTGTACGTAATGTTACGCTATGCCACCCTGTGAATATTATATAATTGAATCTATTCATGAAATAGAAAGTTCAGAACTGCGTGAATAAAATATAGAGTTATGGAAAAAGTGGAGGATAAATTATTGCTGAGTTCATTCAATGAATTAAGAGAATGGATCTGCAAAGGTATTTTTGAAGCTAGACTTTAAAAACTCTATGTACAATTGAGATATAATTTCAACATCGTTCAAGTTAATAGAATTCATTTTTAAGAGGAATACCTGTAGTGGCTTCAGTAATTTTAGGTGCACTTAGTTTAATTGTATTTCGAATTACTTATTAATATAGTAATGTGAGAGTTATTTTTGTGCATTTAAATTAACATCGCGTTTACTGTTGTCAGAATAGTTTCTTAACTTAATCGATAAATTACTTGAAAAATTAAAAATTAAATTACTATATATTACTTGAAAAATGCATTATCGCGATTCAAGAATAAATTAACGTAAACAGAATGTATCCTTTTTTTCTACAAGAAATGGAACGAATTTGTCCTAACGATATTCTACACATTAGTTATGCCGTGTTAAGTTTCTTGAATACAGTAAACTAAGGAGATGGACGAATATAATGGGAGGATATTCCGTGCAAAACGAAAGATTATTGTGGTAAACTATTATTATGTTACTTCGTAACGCGTTATGTTATCCGGTTACGAAAAGTAACCGAAATTATTGTTCCTATCTTGAACAATAACTTGATACATTTTAAACAGTCAAAGAAAGAAGATATTTATATAATATATTACGTACGCATGCTTGAAAAGCAATTAGAAACAAATATCCTGATGCAATCGAATTGAATATTTAAATTCGATTTGCAATGAGGAAAAACCAAATTCCACGTTTCGATTGAAACGTAATCAGAAGCATGGACAAAAAATTCACTTCTTGCAGTCAGCCAGATTGGTAATCAAATATCACTTAAATAATAATTACTGCGTCGCGTGTACGTCTCTTTTCGAGAGACTAAAATTAACGGGGATATTTCATATACGAGTAGAGGAGAAATAAAATGACGGAAAAACGGAAATGTTGACATCAGCATGCAATATCATACCCTTACCCCTCTGATCATCTTGCAACATCTGATGACACCAATATACGAGAATAGGGTGCACAACGAATTCGCTGTAGCACTTTGATCTAAACCAACGTACCTGTATGGGCTATTGGAAAAACGGAAGGGCTGGAAATTTTTGAAATACATTATGCAATCAGTCACAGATGTATCCCATTAAATCCCGAATATTTCAACAAATACCAAACTTTATGAACAAACATGAACAAACTTCACCACTAGTCAAAATGTTTGTAATTATGGCCAATAAATCATTTATTATTCCCTTTATCAATTTTAAAATTTACCTACAATATTTTACATTTAGGCACCAAACGTATATGTATAACTTTTGGAACTGGCCGTATGTATGCATGTTCAAGATGAAATATCACAATTTTATTGATGGCGTTACATGATCCATATATTGCGATGTTACATTCTGATTACATTAACGTGATGCGTGTAATATTTTAAACGTTAACGAATCACCGAACAGCTGCGGGGAATCAAAATATCGCTCGCTAAAGTTTTTAGTAACCTTTTAACAGTACATAAATGTTTTGTGTAAGTATTTTAATAGTAGGTATATAAAATGGTTTTAAGTAACAATTTTAATAGCATATAAATGTTTTAAGATGACATATATTTTATAACACTATTCTGAGAAGAAATTCTGTATATAAATAGATACGCCTATAATTAAAAAAACGTAGGGAGAATTAAAGGAGCTCCGAAAGCTCTGAAAACATTGAAATATTGATTTCATTATTTGCTGCTTGTATATTCCATTATTAGTAAAGTTTGAATTCCCGTTTCCCTTTGTGCGTAACAATGCAATGCGTACAATTCGTGTAGAATCAATACACGTGTGTACATAAATCGGTAAATGCGATACAAGTACATATGCTTGCATTCAACGAACACATGTATGAGTCATAGTACAATATAATTTGAATCATGTGACAGCAACTTGTTTTATTGTTATTCAATGAAATTTTCAAAAGTCACTCCGGCATCGTATCTATACGTATTAAATGAACAACCTTCGTAAATGAACGAGATAAAGAGACATAAACGTTACCAAAAAACAAGAATGCAGGAAAATACGTCGGGGAATACATGCCCACGAACAATTTCGCCGGCCTGTTATCAGTGTCAGCACGTTATTTTCGCAAATGCTGTTCCACGTTAAGGCTGCCATAAATGCGTGCGGTCGCCAAAAAGCAGAAGATTAATTCAAAACTCGAATTTGATCGCCAAATGTTGATAAAGAAAAGTGAGGAGCGGCTTGCAATTCCAGAAAATAGCGGCAAATGGATGCTTGCCAGACAGCCACGTCTTTGACCTGACTAGTTGAAACGAAAATAGGCAAAAATCCAAATTTTCGAAATACATCAGACATTACCGGGACCAATGCGCAAAGATCCAATAAGTTTTCATGAAGTGTTCGCCGTATTTTTAGAGGAACGAATGTTCGTTTCGAAGAACAGCGAACTGGCATGAATTATTCTATGATAGCCATGCCGTCTATGATGATGATGTCACTAGAATGAGTGGTGCCAGAATAGAGTATTTAAGCATGTCATTATTGTTAAAGTTGTTCTGAATATTTCTCGATCGTCGAAGATTTCAAAATTTATTATCCTGTGCCTGAAGAATTGAATAAAAATCATTGCGGCAATACATTTTATACGAGGTTCAGTACCTGTTGTAGAGCAGAAATGTATTTGTTTGAAGTTAATTATTTAGTAGTATTACTAATATTACTTTGCTAATATTCAAAAGACTTATAAAAACACCTCTTAGTGCAATCGTTTGAATTTATCAAGCAATAAAAATAAAAATAAAAGTTATTTAATGTATCTCGCTGTGATTTTAGGTGCGCAGGATAGTAAAATAGTAATAAAAGTACATCAGGCGACAAAATTTAATAGTGTTAAGTAGAGCCTATGCAATAAATTAACACTCCGTTTTAAATATTACAAAAATGATGAATAATGTTTACTGTCACTTGATTGCATTGAATATAAAATAAAAATAAAATAAAATGAAATGGATTTTATCTCAGGCTCTGCCGAACGTTTATAACTAAAAGTATAGCACACCAAATTCTTAATAAACAAATTGTTTATATTACATTCAACAGTTAACGCCGAATGTTCTATTTCGACGACACTTCAATTTTAATATTTCAGCATGAAACTATTTTCCATTATACATATAGATGAATGAAGACAAATTTAAAATGTGCTACGGCAGATTCTATGTTTTTTCTTTATGGTTAAAAATTCTGCAACGAAGGGAGGGAAAATGTATTGTTCGCGAGGTTCACCTCAACATAAGGGACTATCATAAATAATTCGCGAGTAGATATCGTAAACGTCATGAAGTTTTTCCAAGATATAAATCACCCTTGCCGAGCCTCGTTGTAAAATCTTATCCCTACTTCACTTTGTGCTACAACAGCTGGGCATAAACGTCTGTCCCCTGTTGCGGTTGCTTCTGCATACCGAAGAGAAAAAGTTATACTTGGCGGTCTATTAAAATTTTATGACGTAACACCTTGGAAAAGTATGCACCAACAGGAGATCAATTTTCATTTGATTATTCCGATGTAATCGATTATTTCGACTGCATTTGCGAAATTACTTTGCGCATATCGTTGTATTATTATTTTCCTGGATAATGTAGCGAGTCAGGCTACAGATTCGTGCACAATATTTTACAAAATGTGGAGCAGGGAAACTTGATACGATGCTGATTGAAAATTAAGCAAATAAAGTGCATAAAATAGTCTGACGGAGAAACATAATTGAGAACATAGATTTAAATCATACTCTAATCCTAATCTATTACATATTTTTGCAATTCAGTTGTCCAGCTTGAATTCCAATAAAAAAATCTGGATACGACTCTCTATCGATCACACTACACGAGTTGAGAACAAAATTCTAATTGATTCAGCAAAATAACGAATAAATAAAAGATAGAATAATGGACTGTATACTGTTCATACCGGAAGGGGTAGGTATATTCGAACAGTAATCACAGCAACGTGTGGAAACACAAAGTGATAACATGTATGCGTGTAATACATAGATACTCGCTAAAAGTTAATAATACAGTTGGCTCAGAGCTTCCAATTGAACTGGAAACATGAAAAATATTGAAAATCTTGAATACGATTAACGCGGCATCACCTAATTGTAACAAAATGCATCAGCGCAATAACATTTCGCGACAATCTAGACCAGTGGCCTGTCCCGGAACACTAATGATCGGCGAACTTGTTACAAGTGTTCCGCGAAATTCCAAACGCTGCCTAAAAATATTATATCTTCTCCCAATTACTGTTTTCCCTTAATCGATAGCAATCTATAATTTTATAATTTTTAATAAACGGCTACATGCACGAACATTTTTGTCATTACTTTTACGACCTCAGTGATTTCAATCAGACCTCGGCAATCAAAAGTGATTTCGTGATTTCGAAGAGATTAAAAACCACTGATCCAGACGAGGTAAAAAATTCCGACAACCCCAGTGAGCGTTTCGCGTGAATGCCAACCGAGAGGTTCGGTTGGACGAGATTCCAGTGGCGGGAAGAGGGAACATATTTCAGCTATCAGCCAGGTCGGATGTAAGGGACATAAAACACAAGTCGATCAACGATGTCGAGTCGCACGGGGGTGTACCACGGTACACCTGGTGTGTAGTTGCATGTGCAAAGGCATTGCCCCGCGCCTTTCAGAACCTACGCGAAGCCACGAAGTATCGCGAAAAACTTAGTTTTGCCGGGACGATAAATCATCTTGAAATTCGCCCGGGCTGACAGGCATGTAGTTTTACGAGGGCCTGCACGCAAAATGCAAAGCAGCCCCCGCAGAGCCTGTGAGCTTGCACCGCAATTAATTAGCGTTTCGTGATACCCTTGCATGTGCCAAACCATTCCTTTTTTTCTTTGCGTCAGCTAACTAAAAACTGCGCCGACGATAAGCTAACGTCATTCGATGATCCCGTTGAATATGTAGGGCTGCTCTTGAACGGTGCGAGAGATCTGGCGACCGGACGATTAGCTACGCAGTGATTTCATTCTAACGAAAAACGAGAATGAAGAATAGATCGGAGATCAGTTATTTTTTTTTTATTACAAAAACGTAAATACACGTTACGTTTTTGTTTGTTTTACCGCGTGTAGTTTTTTCGATTCGAGATGTCGTACGATACTGTGCTTTCTCTAGTATAAATTACTATATTATAGTTGAGACGGTTTAACAGGTGGTGAGGTGATAATTCCCCGATGGAGCAATGGTGGATTTATTTATAACTTTAATGGTTAGTTAGTTCGAGACTGAACTGAAATCTGAATTGTAAGTTGAATGACGATTGTGAGTGGTATTGGTCTGACATGTATGTATCATAATGCGGTAGGAATATTAGGAATCATTTCTTCAATCTTGTATATTATATTAATTTTTTAAATAATCCTCCATTAATTTAACCTTTATAATATTCCAGGGCTGTAAGTGATTCACTGTATCGTTTAATTTAACTAATTACTGATATCTTCGAAAATTGCTGTCTCCCTTGCGATACCAGTACATAATTGCAAACTTATGATCCGCATGGCATACTTATGGTTGGTATATTAGATGGAAATATGTCCTTCGTCATGAATTCCTTAGAATGGGGTGAAGATTATTGGAAGAACGTTGGTTCAGTAATGAATTATTAGATCTTTGAGCGATCAATAAGTTCGTACAAAAAGGCGTAATTTGTGGCAATCTTTGCGCAAGGATAGAAAAATTATTTCATGTTGGTATTCGGCACGATATTTGTTGCATGACACACGTCAGATGGGGAAAATGAATTTTTTCACGATTGTCTAATTGTAAGAAGGTTGAAGTTAAGGTATGTATTTGTAGAAAAGCATTCGAGGTCTGCATTGAAATATAGAATGCTGTCAGTTACAAGAGTTGATTCTTTACTTGTTAAAGAAGATATGGTTGAGTAGGAAAGATACAACAGAGTTATATGTATAGATGATTGAATGGAAAATTGCTCATTGTTGAAGGGTCACACTTAAATTTGAATCTTATAATTTAGTTAATCTAGATACTAGATTAGTATATTGTTATTTGTAGTCTAGATTTTCAACGCGTAAGTGCACTGGATTAATTATAATATTTTTATATATCGACGAACAGAAAGGAAAACCCTCTTCGAAATAAAATATGTGTATTATTTGCCTTGTTTGCTTTTGAAACGTATATTACGCCGGCGATTCGAAGTATAAACAAATATCCTATTTATACGTAATCGTAGAATGTAGAACACAATATTGTTACAAATTAAAAATGAAATTACATAAAGGGATGAGGTACGAGTCGATAAAAATTCTACCAAGTAAAAGAATACGGTATTTTATTAAAATGCTTGCACAAATGAGAACGCACAGTTCGATTCTCATGACTGCAAGTACACTTTGAAAAAATGTATATATCCTATATTTACTTCATATCCATTTATAAATCATATATTTACAATAAACAATATGATTAATCTGCATAACTTTCTTATTACATAGCCCCACCTTCGTTCGGTTGCCCGTTCGTCGCATATATTAATATCCCTTAGACTTGCATATAAATATAAATATTACGACATTTCTAGCTTGCCGAAAGAGTGGCTACCTGTTATCAATTCAGCGGATGAAGTGAACAGTTCAACCTTAGAAATATAGCTCTTACGTTGCATCTAATAATTAAATCGTTACAGTGCATTTAACCTCGGACCACATTATTTATCTCCTTTTCTTTTTTTGCAGACGGCACTTTTTAGTAGTCGTTTGCTGCCCGAACATTGTCGCCTGGGCCCGACTAATCAAAAACAAATAGGGGAACAATCGACAACAGTTTGGAACGCTACAGCAGATTCGTTAACGTCCCAGAGTGACTCTGGTAGGAAGTAGGATAATAATTTGATTCACAATATTCGTAAAATTTGCAACTAGGGTCAACTTCAGGTACAATGCCCGCATCAACCTGTTTGTGAGCGATTAGACATTTCTTAACACCACCTTGACCTTGAAGTTCGTGAAAATTTTCAAAGTAGCTTGAACGGTTCTTCTTCGATCATGATTTTCTAACAAATCCACTCTTGGGCGGTGGACCGACAAGCTTTTCTGTAATTGGTGCAGTAGGATCGATTCCTGCAACAGGCACCACAGGTGATCCTTTATCACATTTGGTCGACAATGAAATCGAAGATGGCGAAGGGGACACCCGTTCTATCGACATTATTTGCTGCGGGAGTTGGGCGTCTGTTTGGATACCAGCGGAGCCGTATATTTCTTTTAAAATCATGAGCATGGTATCCTCCGATTCCCTATACAAAGGAAACAAGATATAAGTAATTGTCAATTTTATTAGAATTTGAAATAATTATTATTCCGTTAAGTACTTAAATACTATTGTGAATGTACTATTGTGAAGAGATAGGAAATATTTGTATTCACTAACAAGTCAACATTTTTTTTCAATTTCTTGTGGTATATAGAAATATAAAGGGTTGTTTACTTGAACGTGCAGGTTTTGTATGAATTTACTAAAAATAAGAGCGATGGTCCTTTTACCGAACGTGCGATTATCCGTCGCGATTTATCTCATTTTTACGAATTTGCTAGATAGTAATGAATTTAGCCGCCCACTAACAATAAGTACTTATTTATTCAACAATTATTATTGTGAATACAGTCACTTTCGCTAGAAATATTTCACCTCATAATTAAGTCATTTAACTGATATGCTGCCTGTTAGCTATAAAAATATTTTGACTCCCACAATTTTCGTATCCAATTACTTTAACATCGCGATGTATGCATCAATTGAAAAATATTTTCGCACAAATATAATAATAACGAGCAAGAATATTTACTATCCCAAAATAAATCTTATATACAATTTATGTAAAGTATGGACGAATTTGTTTATGCCGACAGGTTAAAATTAATCGCATAAATAAATCATCCATATTATAAATAAATACATCACTTTCATAACTGCTGGCGCATATTCATGTCAAAGTAAACGTAAAAAACCATTCAAAGAGATACAAAAAAAGTAATAAAAAGTCTGTTGCAGAATATTCGTAAACTTTACTAACCAATAACAAACGTGGCTTGTCAGAGCGAAAATGTACTCGTTAATGTACTCGAACGGCGCTTCCTGAAGTACATAATCTATTCTTCGTCCTCCATTCAATTTGCCCACTGTAAACTCGGCGCCTCCATCGTCGTTGGCTTGTTGATCGGTGACAGTAGGTGCTTGATGTAACTGCTCTTCCACAACCTTGTCAATTTCACGCTCGAGCGTTGTATTATCCGGTTTGTGAAACACAGCCAACTGATAAACAGAGTTCCAAGTGTTCCTCACCGAATCGAGCAGCTTCTGCTTCAAATCCGCGCCGACTCGCGCCATCGTTTCCTTCAATTCTGCAATGGAGTTCGAATATTGCAAATGTACAAATTTAGAATACGTTGCAAACCTTATAAATATTTAGTCCGGCTATAATAATTGTCAATACTAATTTCGCTGGTAACGTAAAACTGTCGGAACGAAGTGTCCGAAATAATCTAGATACACTTTGTGCACAACACTTTATCGAAGAATTAAATTCGGATTTAAAATTAGCTGAACGGCTGGACGTAAATAATTCCTATGCCCGACAGAATTACGAGATTTCGGAAAAAGCTGAACAACACGATGAACACTTACCCAAATGCATTCTTTTACGTCCCTTGTGATGAGGGATCAACATTGGCCGATATTTAGGGGCGTCCGAATTAATGAGTGCCTCGACTCTATAGGCGACAGGGTCGAACGGGTGGAATATATTAAAGAATGCCGGGCACGTTGGTAATTCAAAATCTTCCCCAAGCATATCGATGCCACGAACTGTCACGAACATTCCGATCGGGCTACCGAATGCGAAAAAGGCACGTGGGTGAAATTGCAACTGCGGATAATGTATATAAGGCTGGCCCGTTCCGGCGGCACCTATTACATAGCTTATTCTTTTACTATGACGTCTCTTTAAGACACGAGCGGGTACGTCTCCGGATGAATTGCTGTCGTCGTCCTTCTGCAAGAAACGGAAATAAACTGGCGTTAGAAATGAAGTATCACAAATTAGTTATATTAGATGATTGGTAAAGTCTTTTTTCAGTGAACGGTATCGTTGAACCTGGTCTGATGGAATCGATGGAATGGTCTGATTCTCGACAAACTCAGTGCAACTGGGAACACCATTAGCTCAACTATTACTAACTATTAACTATTAACACTAAACTCACGAAACATATTTTGTCAATTGATAATTCGACGACATCGTCACATCATTATTCTATTCTTATTTCTATTTTCATTCCTAATTATAATTTGAAAGCGTCTGTTGCTTTGAAAGCTTGAAAAATGAGGTATTTTCGATTACTATGGTAAGGACAGTTGCTTTTAGAATAATTTAATAAATAGAAACATTGTTAGAACAAAAATATAATGGTTTTTCGTATGCCCTATAAAACGGTAATTATAAAACGGTACAGTGAAATTGTTAAAAATTTATAGTCTAAATAAAAGATATATCTGTGCGGCACAATGTTCTTTGAAACAATCTTTCTGCATTCACTATTGTTTTCAAGATACACAAGAAAATGGGGAAGCATGTATTAATCTTCAACGGATGTATTCATCCCGGAAGAACCAACAAATAATAAAAGAAAGTTGCCTGACGTTTCTATTGAGATTTTCTACAGAGCTCGAAAATTAAAAAGAAAAACTGAATGTTCAGGTTACCAGAGTTCCCCTGTAATAAACAAATTTACTTACTTGTTCTTCCTTAGTTTCATCATCGTTTTCATTGTCAGTCGACTTATCCAATGGTGGTTTTTGATGGCACAGAAGATCAAACAAAATCAAGCTTCCCAAGGAATGGCCGCCTAAGTAAATCCCTCCATCGAAGTTTGAATTTCTTTCTTTAAACAGCGCGTATAGCCTGTTTATTTCGCTTCCAACTGTTTTCATAATGGTTTGGCAATACACCGGGCTGGTATAAAAAAGTATGTCGAGCAACGTGTCGTTGGTGAAGTGTCGTAATTTCGGTATGCTATCCAACGTGATAGCTTGTAACTTTTTGTCGATTCCGGTGTCTTCGGAATGGAGGGTCGTATGCCATGAGATTGGTAAAACTTCTATCCTATTCACAATTCTTTGCTCGCTAGCGGCTCGATAATGTGACTGAACTAGTTGCAGGGATATACTTCGAAATTCGTCAACTGAAAGCGTACAGTTAAAAGATTTATTATTGCATCGTATTTGTTAGTAATGTAATTGAATTGTTAATGTGGTCATTGCATTATCCTTTTATTTTGTTATTATCCTTAAAGTAGTAAGTTTGGTTTACACAGTACAGTATTTGTTCCTAATTAATTTTATACAATAACATAATCGAAATAAGATGGGAAACAATACTTTGCACAAAGCACTACAATAGCATAATAATATTTAAAGTACTAAACTACTCTGTATCATGAACCGGTTAAAAGTTAAATGAAAACTTTAAGCCTCTCAGACTGCATTTAGCATAACTTGAATGTAATACTGCTCAATTTTCTTTTAGAATAATCTATTTTTGCTTACCATAAAATGATTTTACTTAATACAAATTTAGAAAGACTCTCATTACATTGTGTACAGAAAAAACTTTTATACTTAAAAAAAAAGATTTACATACCGACTTCTTCCACGCTACGGAACTTCAAGTCGCAAACGCTTCCAATGCCGTGAACGAGGAACAAAAGGTGGTCTACTTTTTCAGGCTCCCCGTCCTCGATGTGAAATTCATCCATACCCCTTTTTATTATTCTAGGCCTACTACCAGCACCCTGCAAATATGCACTGTCCTCTGAGCCCTGTACAAATTGTGATTGAGCATTTCCAACAGAGCCATTCGTGCATTGTAAACAAATGAAACATAAAGGATGCGGACCATAGCTACCCAGCATCCCTGTAATAGCAACTTAGATTAGGTGCAGTAAATGAACAATGAAATATTGTCTTATTAACTGCCTGTGAAGTGCGCTTGCAAAAATATTATTATTATTATACGGAAAAAGAAACCAACGTTGGCGAAGTTAGTATTAATTAAAACAGATTTGGTTTGCAAAGTTACGAATATTAAACGTGCGCTTAAAATCACTAATTAAACGCAATGATTGTAAGCTTATTTTGCTATAACAGCACACAGTGAAATTTTGTTCGTTCATAAATTTGAGAAATGATATGTTCAAAATAAACAGTGCATATTATGCAATGCAAAATGCGGTGTTGCTACATGAATATAGTGAACGAGTAAATGGGCGAAGCAGCACTTGACACGCTAATTAAGCTGTTTAAGAAAATTATTGGCAAATACTATAATATGCAAATCATTTAACAAAATTATATGTTTATAATTCATTAATGCAGGAAGTAGTATACAGTACCATCAATTGTACTTGGCTTCTCAATAATCGATCGAAAAATGATTTCTAAAAACCTTTAATCATAACTAGTGTAATTCAAAAAATATGCAAGTCTTAACCTTTTAGGGTTAATTGTTAAAACTTATGTGCTGGTGCTTGTTCACTTTATTAGTTCACAGATGAGATCATCTTAACTTCGCGTAACAGGAATCTATAAAGATCTTCGCATATTTACCTCACGCTTACGCAACAATAATTTACTTTACTTTAAATGGTGAGGCATATACACGTGTATTATAATACCAGTCAATTATGTATACTGCTACTATATGTATACTGTGAATCTTAGGCGAGCTATAAACCTTTTATGAACTTTCAAGTTTTATAGAAAGTTTCTTTCACGAACAGCACAATAGAACTCCATTATATCGGATCGAAATAATTAGCGCCCAATTATTACCCGAACTCGTACTGAACTCCTATTATCTGAACTACTACCGAGCGCAATTCCGGTTATATGAACACATACCAGCAGGTAGAATACCATTCTAAATAGATTTCTTTGCAATTATTAACAAAAAAGTCCATTTACCTTCATCTCGAAATAAATCAGCATATAATTCACCGATTGTTATTACGAAACTACTGTTCCCAAAATACGTCTATTAACAAGAACTTATCTGAATATGAATTCCTTTTACGCGAACAACAAAAGTCCTTCTGTATGAACTACTTGTTTAAGTTCTACTGGAACAAACTCTAAATGCGGACACCGGCATTCAAAATCATTTACTTACCTGACGCAGCGTTATCATTGAAATATAATATATCTCCGATAGAGGAAAAATATGCAACTTACCCCGCTATTGCCCCACGATGCAGCTAATTCTGCCGAGGCAGCCGTGAGATAATGACCCTGTACAGTGGCACTATGAAAAATAATATATTCTCCGTTGTTCAAGTCGATCCTGCGGTTCCAATTGTTTGTTGAACATGCTTCCTTATATTCCTCCTCCAGTTTAACTGCGGTGCTTTCATCGTAAGGGATGTATCTCGATTCGGTTGGTCCCTTGAAGAACCAAGAGCATCGTCTGACTTCCGTCGACGCTCCATTCCAATAAACGGGGGATCTTTGACGTCGTAAAATGTCGACATCGTAACGACCACCGTCCGTGGCGACTGTCGTTTCAGGGGTAATCTCACTGGAGTTATGGACTTCCTCTAAGCGCAAGCTGTCTTGCATGGAGAACGGAAGCCATAGTACTTTGTTCTCCACTTCTTTGCGATAAAACCAGTGATGGTATACCCCTCGGTACTGCATTCGTTTTTCTGATGTGCCAGCAGCCTGAAATTTCCCGGACAACTTGGTTCATTTTAAATTATTCACTGTTCTTATTGATCTTGCTGGAGACCCGTTTGCTCTCTAAAGGGACGCACCACTCGGTGAGTTGAATATCTGGAGTGAAAATCGATTTGCGGACCATTCAAAGTTTTCAACAATTTTTAAGCTTTTGTTTGGGGTAATTGAAAGTCCTGAATAAACTTTCGGTCCAAAGCTTATCAAGGTTTATGGTCTCACACATAAATGTTAATACTTTTTGACATTGTTAATTGTTAATATTTCCAGTATGCTCTGTACAGACTGGGTTATCATATCTAGTATGTCTATTATGTTTCTAAATGCCTATGATTTTGGTTTTGAAAACGGTTAACACGCTCACTGCCACGGTGGTCATATGTATATGACCGCAGATTGTTTCTCCTGTGACGCTACGGTGGTCATTGATGACCGGAGTGCTTGAACTGTATACAATTGTAAGGGTTGAATGAAAATTGACAGTTAATACATAGAAGAAGAAAAAATAAATAAATAAAAAGTATTTTCGTGGCGTCCTGAGCAAAACATGTAATTTCGGCCTGACAGCAACGGGTTAATTTAGTGAAGACGAGAAAGACGTGAGACGAGTGATTTGAATGGGCTCTAGACATTTTCAATTGGATTCGAGGCGGATAAATTCCTTAACGACGGAAGTAAACTTTCACAGTAGTAATAAATCAATTGCTACGTACACATGGTCCTATTCGTATTCGGGCAGCTAAGGACAGTTTACCATTTATGCCAATTATAATTAAAAAAGTGAAGTTTTTGTATGAAGTACTACAATATTTTTGAGGGTTTATTTGATTGGTTCTTTAAAAGACAATGTATTGAATGTTATATGTATCGGTGATTACTAGTGACCTGCGTCACATATTTTTCGTTCTAGGATATTCAAAGTTTTAAGAATAAACGTGAATTGAATTCTGTTTAACAGCGCAACTAACACCAAACTTAATTGAACAGTTCAATTTCCGTTCACTTCGTAAAAATAGCTCCACATTTTTGCAATGTAAATCGGTGATACGCGAAATACATAGTAAATCAATTCTTTTGTAACTTTTGATTTGGACTACTCTTAACAATCACCGGCGCATAAAGAACGCGAATAAAATCGAAGCCTCGCCATTATCCCACAAATTGTCAAACAAGTTCCAACAGCATAAACAAACACCAACAACTTACCAAATTCTGGAAACTAGGAGGAACGTTATACGCGTTTGCCCGCCCGCTCAGCGGGTTGATTGACATTTGAATTGGATTCAAGGTAGCTGATCCTGTCGGTTCGGTGACAGCAGCCGCCACAGAAGTGGGAAGAAATGCACCGCCAGCGCCTTCTGTTAAATCGTACGTTTGCGTCGATCCAGTGAAATTGTCGAAGTAATAATGCGCTTGATTCGTCGTTGGACTCGCGATGGAGGAGGCTTGCGGATGGCTCGCGACAGACTGACCGTGCAATTCAGTTTGGTACTGACCAGGGTTGTAGAACAAAGGTGTCGCCGAAGGCTGAATAGACGTGGCACATGGTACACCCACAGTCTCGGAACACTGACTGGCGTCCCAGAAAGGTCGATGATCAGGTACCGAAGGATTAGCAAAAGCAGAAGCGATGGAACTGTCCAACGCTACTTGCTGAAAGTCGTGCCCTGTCGGAGCTACATCAACGAACGCGTCCTCGTTCCTCCCTTTCGGCTCGAACGGTAGAAAAGCACTGGCACTACCTGGGGTGTTGAAAAACGAGCTTGCGGATTGTGTGAACGTATCGGCGGGACTAGTAAAGCCGCCAGGAGCTTCAGTAGCAGGGACGTAGTTCAAGCTTGATCTCTGCTCTGCTGGCTGTTCCACGAAGAAATCGGAACCCGAGGTGAAAGGTGGCGGCTGATAATACTGCTGCGTTGGTTGGACGTTCGCTGAGGCACCATATCTCTCCGGTGCATCGAATTTCTCGTGCTCTGCGGCGGGCAATCCTTGAGAACTAACGCTGACTCGCGTCCACTCAGGAGTTCCTTGTTTCTTGGGGTCAGCGACGGATCCGTCAAGCTGTGATAGATCGATGTTACCTGGTGTGCTGACCAAATTCACATCGTGAGAACTTTCGATAACTAAACACTCTGCTGCACTAGCTTCAGTTTTCGCGGATGCTCCAGTGGACAGATTCGACGAATTCTCCTGTTCAGCGAGCAGGTGTTCTAGTTTCTCGGAAACTTGAAGAGCAGACACCGGGGCGAAAGTGACGGTGGGTTTTGGTTCTGAACTGCCTCTGATAGTAGTGTCCTTTAAAATTGGTAACAGCGGATCTGTGTGACTGGGGCTGCTCTTTGATGCAATCGTCTCTCTGTCTGCGTTGAAGGCCCTTGAGTGGAACTCTCGTTGGCCGGCATAGGCGTCGAACCCGAAGACGGAAGGGTTGGCCGGAGTGTTCTGCGGAGTGGCCGGCTCCAGAAATTGCGATGGAATTAATCTGGAAGCGGACAGAGGAACGTTTGGCCTCTCTGGAATCGGGACACTGTCGTAACTCGAGTTTTGATTCTGAGGCGTTGCACTTCCCGATGTTCCGGCAGAACTATACGGAATTCCTGTTGCCACCGGGCTGGATCTGAAAGACCCTTGCAGGGAGTTTGTCTGGGATAAGTACTCCGGTGTGGAGCGTTGTATCGACGGCGAGTTCGTAGAAATTGGCGTTTCAAAGACTTGATAACTTGGAGCCGGTGCGGTAGATTCGTTCGGATTGAATATAGTTGGAGTGGCAGTATTTGGTGGCGTCAGTAGCGGTTGAACTGCAGGAGCAGAGTACGGTTTAGACGTATTCGACGTTAAATCGGGCGGTGGCGCATACTTTAGACGTCTTTGATTGCCGAGACGATAGGAAATGGGACCTGAAATAGAGGAAAATATTTTATTGTTTGTGTTCGGCCGCGAACTATTATACCTGTGGGTAATTTCAAGGATTCTGTAACCGTTACGGTTTATGGCGGCGAGCATTAAAATTAAGTTCGAAGGCTGTCATAAAACCGCAATAGCTGTTAAAGATTGTACTGTTATTGAACGGTTACAAATGGTGGCACACTAACAAGTAGTTAACGGCAATAATGTTGTACAGATTTTGTACTTTTGCTTTGTAACTTTTACCGTCACTTTATTTTACATTCTGAATTTCGCAGTTGCCTCAAATACTCATAGGAAATAGCAAAGTAGTGTGACACAACGTTATTCAATTATTTCAATTTTTATATGATGAATAGGATTGAAGAAAATAAATTTGTAGTTCTTAAAGAACAAAGTAGAACAAATTAAAGTTTCGAAAATTAATATGAGTAGTAAAATTTGTTTACCACATGTAAATCCTTAACTGACATAATGCAATTTTATAAGATTAAATTTGCTCCATATATAAATCACCATTAAATAAAATTATTTAATTTCTTCAACGTCAATCATCAATCACGCGTTTCATCTTGATTCAAGTACAAGTATTTTTGATCTTGCGTTTACTGTTCGTTCATTAATAACTGGTACAAACAAAAAAAGGGGTCACATAATATGTAAAACAAAGTCAAGGTAATCCCCGGGGGTCAATAACAAAAATAGACCTTGTCCCTAAAATAAATCGACCGATAAAAATATACGCAACATTTAAAAAAATCTACATCATAAACTTTTCTACGAAGCGAAATATAACTGAAATTAAAAATGAATAACTGTCCCCAATTATAGCTTTACACGTCGTTCATAAACGCGATAAAATGTTAAAGTAAATCAGTACTGAATCTCTAAACAAGTATTGATGTGAAACTTGAAAATATTAATCATGAAATTTTCATCCACGATATATTTATAACTACGCCAAAAGCGTAGACAAACTTGCCATTATTCGGCGCAGGAAGCGTGGGTGGTAATGTCGGTTGTGGCGGCAAACTTCCGGTACACCCAGGATTAACCTCGGTCGACGGCGCGTAATTCGAGCGTCGAGGATCGTGGAAATTGGGGACCACAGGCGGCGAAATATCCCTCAACGGGTCACGAATATCGTGCGAAGGCAGAAAAGGATTCGTGTTTTGTACATTTGTCGCGCTTTCAAAGCCCTGGTTCACGTTAGGGCCCGACGTGTCGCCGGTGATCGACGACAGAGACAAATTTGGCAAAGAGGACAGAATAGTGGTGAGATAGCCCGGCTTTGGCGGTTGACTCGATGGGCCCTTGGTTTCCTCAGGATGCAAGGGTATAGGCGTGAATTCGCTGTCCGCATCAGCCGTAGTCACTGTTGCGGCTGAATTATGCGAATTGGCTGCTTCCTGTCCTATGAAGTTGTCCAATTCAGCATCTGAAAAACAGGGGAAAATTTCGTTGATTTATTTTGATTAAACACTATGTACGCCAATATGAAGTGTGTTTTTGTTGTTGTTAAATGTATAGTAGGTACGTATAGTCATTTAACACTGGGATAAACGAAATGCAATGGTAATTTCTTCCAGGCACTTTCGTTCTTCGTCGGAATAATTTTAATATTACTCGCCTAAAACGTTCTCGGACAATAAGAACTTTAATGAGATGCAAAAATAGATAGATGATTTATTACTATTTTTTTAATGAAAAAAAGGCTATATGAAATTGAATGCATGATAAATGAAGCTTATAAATTTGAATGTTCTAGCGTAAATGTCATTTGACATCACAATTACAATGAATGCTATAGCAATTACGTTCACGAACGTGTTAACTTGTATACGATAAATATATATGAAAATACGTTGGAAACTCTCGATAATTTTCACACCCCCATCATTTAACCCTTCTATACTGCTAGTTTCCTACTTTCTTTTATTTATATCTCGTTTAAATACCCTGACCATTATTATTTGTATTTTTGTACAAAAATCTGTATCGTATATATGCAATTGATAGATGCAATTCAGAGGGTCGTTACTTTGTAAGTAGATATTTGTCTTTTCAGTACATATACTTAAAGTTAATCTCATCTGTGAAACAGTATTGTGGCTGAATCTCAATTTGATTTACCTTTTTATTATTAATCGTTGTTTTATTAAGATTTGCGCTACTTATATTTTATTAAAAATGCATTGACGACAAATGTCAGAAAACTAGATAAATTAATTTCACACTCTGTTTTGAATATCATTAATGCGATATTACGAAACAACACATATCAAAATTCTGCCATAAATTTATGTATTTATTTCAATAAACTCTGACCGCGTCATTTGCTCCGCGTCGAAAGGTGATAAATTAAAGAAGTAGTTCTACTTCTTAGTGCAAAAAATTATTAATTGCTGCAGCTTTGCGTAAGTTTAATATTCAGAGGTTGATGTTGCTGCATATGTGGAAAAGAACTGCACGCAAGAGCAAGAAAATGATTTACATACGATTCCGCCAAACATACCATCTATGAACTGATGAATTGTGGAATTAATAATACACGAGACTTTTTTTCTCTTCAAGTATTAATTAACAAATAGCAATGAACACGAAGTAAGATGATTTGCACTTTATTTATTATATAACTCTATTTGTATGCTAAATAATAGCACCATAATAATTAATATCTAATTATGAAATGAAAATCAAAGCACGTCTTATTGCTTAAACTTAAAAAGTACATATTTTACCGAAATCTATTTCCATTTATTTATATCTCGTTGACATACTACTAAGCCGAGAAATGCCCTAATAAATTAATTCACTTTAACCCTTCAACCGTACATTACGAGAACGACCCGAACATCGTCATACCTACACATTCAACCCATTTTCCCATTAAACTTATCGTCACGTTATTACATACATTCAATAAAATCGTACATCCTATAATTTCTACGGAACAAAACACGATACGTCTCACTTCTTAATCCTTCGTCCAACATTATAAACCACCAGAAGGTTTCGAAAATTCCGTTATCTAGAATGTAAAAAGACGAAACACCATGAGGAGGATCCGATGTCGGGCGATTACGGCACAGTTGAAAATCCCCAAATTGTTCATGCTCTTATTTCCCGTTGTGACATATTAACAAGAAAAGCACCATATTAACAACGAAACGCTGGGTATTCTAGAATCTCGGCTGGATTATTCACAGTTGGTCAATATTGAACAGGATACAATGAACGTATGTAAGTCCCGATGACAAAGATAATGTCTCGTATCTTTTCGTCAACGGACGATCGCGTTAGCATCCTGTCGAATCTCAGATTACCGATTTCTATACGCGATCAGACATCCTGTACGCGCGTGCACATGAAACACCTGCGATTGTGCAACGGGCCGCGTTTACACCTAGATTTACTTTGCCGCCGGCGTTATCGTCACGCGTAATTGACGGACATCTTACCCTTTTGTAAACGACGACGCCCGGAACCTTATAAGTAACTGTCTGATTTTTAACGCTAGTCTTCCGACAGGAGTGTCCGTAAACGACAAAACGGCACGATGAAGGAGCTAACGCGTTATTGGTTCTCGTTGATTTGTTACACGGTGTGCATTAAGTGCGCGACAATTTACGTTGCGACGTCGTCAGTGAATCCTGTTGGAAATGTTGATGGAGATTCGAAAAGAAATTGGAAGCTTTTTAGACGGGAATCGAATTTGGAAGTGCACGAGGATCCCGATTGGATTGACCCAGTTCAGAATAGAGCGAGCGGAATAAATTTGGAAAAATTGAACGAGTTCGGTGATGGAAGGAGTATACTTTTCTCTACGGATAAGTGTTCTAGGTGAGTCTTTTACGAGTGCTTGAGGATCTTTACTATTTCGGTGAAATTTCGTTGATTGAAACGTAATTTATCAACTGTTTGATTTTGATTGAAATGCTTCGCTTGGAATAATATTTGTGACGATAAATGATTTATAATGTTTGGGTGGTCGAGGTATTAGTAAAAAAATTTGTGCATTGGAACGATGAGTTAACTAATCTGAGTGTTGAGCAAAAGTGTTGCTCAACTTATTTTACTTTTATGCTGGAATTTTTACATTCATTCGCGATAGAAATGAAAATATTATTTGATTTGATTAAACGTGGTAGAAGGAAGATAGATATTTATTATTGTTATCTAAACGCTTGCAAGAGTTCTAACGAAATTGCTGACGGCATAGGCGAAATTTTCATCTGTAAGTTTTATCAAGGAATTCGTTATTGTGAAACGATAAATAAGTTAGAAAATGAATTTTCCATTTTATGACTCTGTCTTTCTTAATTATTTTTACATATAAATATATTATTATATATAAAATTAAAACCAATTCTTTAATATTTTGCACATTGACTCACAATTATTTTTTATACAAACAATACATTTTTCAAATAGATGTTATTATTTAGATTTCTATTAGGCATATATTTATTAAATATTTCAACATTTGATAAGCCTTAATTGAATTGCTTTGTGAAAATAAAAAGCATGATAATTAAAGCCAGTTTTATCATGTAATGAACTATGCAATAGGTAGTACATAACAAAAATTTAAATATCCTTCGGTTGAATATTAAAGTAATATAAGTCTTGTCAATTTTTATTTCATCCGCTTCATAATACATTTCCGCCTTGAAATATTTATTCTGAAGTGAAACGTTTGAGGCAATTCTATTAATAATTATTTTAAGCAAAGAAGGATATCTTCGAATAGTAAAATAAACTTGAAATTTCATGCTGGATTATTTCTGTATTAATTGATAAAGGTACTGCATTAGAAGGGATGTCAACAAACATGATTACAATTTCCAATATATAAATCTGTTTTGGACAGCGCATGATATTGACGTAACGGGTAAGGCATATTAAAGTATTATAACAAATAGCAATTTTCAGTTTATTTTTACTTCCGTATCAACTATCCACAAGAAATAAAACTTAACCCTAAATAAATAAGCGTTTGCACCCTATGTAACTTAAATATTCCAATACTTAATTAATAATTACTGTCGTACTTTAATATTCTAAATATGTTACCGATTGCATTATTTTAGTCACTAACAATTTTATAAATCCATCATCTTTTATATACACATATTCTCAGCAGTATCTATAAAGGACTGCGATCATAATTAACAAACGAAAAGAGATAGAATACTGAGGTCAACATAAACATTAGTTGTAAACGTTTCAGATCAAAATCTATCAAAGGATCATCTACAATTACTACCAAAATCGCACTGGACAGAAGCAGAAGGGTCAAACATCCGCAAGAATTGTCAGGTATAGTTCGAAACAATATCCACTATCGGCCCAATAGTATTCGTGATCTCCTACATATATTTAGATCTACCTTGACCTGGATTGTAACGTGGTCGAAGGAGGAACAACCTCGAATTATACGAGCAGAGAATTTCACCTGGCTGTTGAAAATAGCAAGACAGATGAAAACGACATTAATAAATTTGCTAAACGTCGCATCAAGATTCCCGTAAGTTCCCATAAAAGCTTCATCCGTAATTATACACGCACAAATCAATAAAGCAGACTAACTTCAAAAACTTGTCCACAAACTTTTGTCTTGCAGATCAAAATACTAGAAAGGTATAATTTGCGTGGGCAGATCCAAACGAAATTTCTAGTAGATAGTACGATTCCTCGAATTATCATCAACATCGATGGAAATGTTTCGAATGCACTGCTACAAATACCAACAAGTAAGTTTTCCTTTTGGAATTTTATTCAATTTTTTTTCATAACGTTCCAACGTAAATTGAAATACACGCAACAATATCAAATTGATCATTTCGCGAAACGTAGATCCACTTATAAAGAGGCGAAGATTGCACCTAGAGGCACGTGTTTTAATAGTCGATATAGGTTCAACTTGCTAATGTATTGTGATCTAAAAATAATTTTAGATGTTCAGTACGTAGGTTGACGCGTGAATTAATAGCCGCAGACAATTTTCGTGTCAGTGTTCATTGTCCCACGGCATGCGCACATTTACTTTACATAAAACGAATTTTTCGTGAGAGTGGTCTTGCGTAAATATAAGAAGATGCCCTATACGGTATCGGCGTGGACAATTTTTTTAAAAGTTGACAATAAATTGACAGCAAGACACTCCTTTCCGAACACACCTGCATCTATGCTCGAAGATTATTAATTATGAAAGCGTTCGTTCGATTTAGTCATTTCTATCTGACAAATAATAGAATTTTATGACTATTATTTCATTATCACGCATTATTAATGTTTCGATCTTTTTATATTTAAGACGTTATTTATGTTTAGCAAATAAGTGATAAGTTTTGTACATCCCCGATTGGAAATACGTAAGGGTGGATTGCTAAATTTCTATCAAATTCTAAGGAATTTATAATTTATTATACCTATAGAAAATGTGTTAGCTACTATTTTATATTATTTGTGTTCTTAAATTGCATTTATTTTATTGTTTGTGAAGAATACGAAAGATCACATGAATAATCAGACGTTTTCAATGAGTTTCGTTCCGAGTAATTAATTCTACGCTGATGCTTTTCTTCTATTATTTAATTGGATGACGTGAATGAACAAGTTCAATTCGTGTCGTAAATAATTACTCATTGTGTCGCAATACTATTCTGCTCTCTGTTAAATTTAACATAGAGTGTTTCCTTTTTAGTTGTTATCAAATGTGACTCGTCGATTTTTGTAGATTATAAAGAATTTCCGCAGAAAGACGTCAAACGACATGAACTTGAGATTACTTCCTATTATTACATTCCAATATACTCATCGCATGCGTGCACAAGTAATCGAACAGAATAAGGAGACAATTTTTGCCTTTCAAAACAAAGTTCTTCGCGATACTTACGTATTTAAGATATTGAATTCTGTGTAACAGCTGCAACCACGTTATAATTAAGCTCAAGCACAATCGTTCCACTTACAAATCACCAAATACTATACACGAAACGATTCACTGTCACAAAAATACGATCCAAAACTCCCTTTCTTCACTTCAATTATATAAATAATATTTTTCAGCAACGACAAAACTTGCCCAACGTTCAACCAACATCCTCATTAAAAATTACTTTCCTACCCATCTAGGCTCACCCTGCAACCCCTACCCACATTCGATACAAACTATCACAGACCCACAAGAAGAAGGGAAAAGCTATCATTTCACCGAACTGTTAATTGAAAGAATATTATCCAACATACAATCCTTAACACTTTCCCTTAATTTCCCGCGGCTCGCCAACAATTTCCTACAACCTACCATTCATAATATCGACCGCATCACCGTGGTCTCGGAGAATTCCGTCTGCATTCGTTGCATTGCACCAAATCGCTGTTTCCGTTTCAACAAAATGAACAGGCGTGACACTTTGCACAAATGTGTTCACCAATTATTACTCGCGTGGCCGTCGTCGAATATTCTCACGCGAGTGAAACGCTGTTCGTTGGAACCACATCGAAAGATTTATTATGGGAAGCATTATGGAAATCGGAAATGTTGGCGAAAATAGATGAAAGCAATGCATATACTTTGATGGATTTTAATTAACAGACGCGACAGTGTCGAAACATGGAACGACAATTTCTTGGTCACGCAAGAACAGTATGAACGGGGTGAGGATCGACACGCAGAACGCGCCGCCTGGCGAGTGGTGGTTGAAGCTCGTAGGGGAGGATAATACGAAATACCACTTCACAGTTGAGGGATTCGTCGAGGAAAAGAGCAGTGGTGGCAATTTGTTTCTACCGGGTCAATGGATGAACGGTAAGTGAGGAAGTTTTATGACAATCGATTGTAATAAAATGTAAACGTTTTCTTCGCTTGTACTGTTGTTCGTGTAACAATAGTAAGCTTAATCATTACGAATAGGAAGTGAACGTAATGTAGCGTGGAAATTATTTTTAATCGTATAATCTGATTATGTTGATTTCAGTCGAATTTATTATTCGGATATTATTGAAGCAATGCATATATATGTATTTATTTTCGATATTAATTGCTTTGAATAATTTTTACCGACTTTCGTTGCGTACACAGTGAAATACTATTCATAGTAATTGCTTCCTTGTACCTGTTACTCTTTAATTGCTGCTACATAGTGCTTGCTCATTCCGAATAGCTGTGAACTTTAATATGCATAGTTGTGAATATGCAATATAATTAGTTACTACGGAATTTTTAATTTGAAATGAATATCGTTCAACTCGAACCATATACTGCATTGAAACATTGCATGTAAATGTCAAAAGTATACGAGGAAATTAACCATTGCAATTTTTGTGTTTATTTTTCTGGTTATACTATAGAGATGGTGCAAGGTAAAAGAATATTTTAAATGACAAAAGATCTTGCTGTGCTCCCTTGTCTTGTAGAAAACAATTAGACTTCACAACAGTGAAAGAACAGAACAGAAAATAATTTGTAATTCAAATTAGGTTTCTCAGATATAGTATGTTATTGTTTTGTATTATTATTGCTTCCTTGATAGATGAAGTTTAAAACGCAGTTGGCTTGAAAATCATTTAGGGGCTTAAAGAAATAACTAAATAAATAAAGAAAAAGAAATAGAATAGTATCCAGGATAAATACGGTATGAAAGCGGAACCCACGTCATATTTAGGATTGCAGCTTTACGTAATCGCGCAGTAAACCAAAGTGAGTCAGCAGTGTTTAAAACATAAAAGTAAACGAGTTTCAAGAATGATAAATATAAGAGTACTTGCAATTTTGAATTAATGATCGGTTACATCAACATCGTACGCCAAACAAGAGTTCGTAATAATACTATTTTTTAACAGTGTAGGACGTCACTTTTTATAATATATTTTTTAATAATATACTGCCAGTTCTAGATAACTGCGAATTTTGAGTACTTGCAATTACAAAAGAAAGACGCACGTTACATATATTTTACTTGCGAACAAAAAAGACGCCCAATTACGACAAGCGAACCTTTATTTTCCAACATACTTAAGCAACTATTTAATTGTCTGGAACAAAATATGTGCTACGAACGATGAAATCGCGTTATTCCGAATTAAGGAATACAAACGTGAAACTACGTATTCACAAATTTATACGTATATTTATAGAATTATAGCACATTTATGTAAGCGGTCCCTTAGTATCGACCCTTGCTAATCACAAGTCGCTCCCAAATATAATATATATCATATTTAAATCGCCCTACATCCAGCCAAATATACAATCCCCACCGTAAACGGAAAATTTTCACCAAAAATGAACCGAAAGTTTCCTCAACGATCAGAACCATCTGATGAATAAAAACGTGTATTCCACGGAAACATTAAACTAGAAATCCGAAACGTTAATTGCATAATATTTGCCACGAATAAGATCAGCGACGTTCACAGTGCAAACCAGTTCAACTGCTACTAAACGTTTCTCCAACAACTGATACGAAACCAAATTTCCAAATCCATTCAACACCAACACGTTACCGTGTCTCTGTAAACAATCACAATCGACACAAACTAAATAACACCTGCCATATCACTGTACCAATCTACCAATTACAATCGCACGCGCGTACCAACACGTGTAAAGCAAATTCGAAAGCCAAGATATGAAAATACAAAAGTGCACACCTATCGCTATTTAAGTACCATCGAAGGTGTAGGCCACGATGGTATTTAAATCTTATCTGTCACCGCGACACGATCTGTCTTTAACGACAACTAGCAAGAAGTAACGTGGCACAATATCCAGAGCTTACCTATGCAACACAATGGGAGATGCGATCAATCGATAACGACCGTACACCGTGATGCAAGGTCGTGTGACTACGGTAGGCCAGGTAGCCGTACAGGGTGCACTTGGCCAGCTAGACTTAGCACAGAATTCGCGAGTCGCCGGCGAACAACGCCGTGTACGCTCACGTTTTCACGTCGTGTCGCGTTCTAGACTTGTTCGCGGTGCGTTGTTCATCTAACAACTGCCATCCGACTCGTTCCTTTCTGGCTCCGAGATACAGGCTGTTGTGCAACACATGACGACGAGCTGCCCTTTGGTCGCCAGCCCGCTCCGTTGGCTGACGCACGCGGTGTTTAGGAAGATGAGATCGAGATTCGCGACGTGATTCCCCTCCCGCCATCTGATCTTTCAGCAGACCGAAAAATCTTGACGTGATAGACTTGCAAACGTGTATGCAGAGAGCGTCGTACGGGATAGGAAGCTGGCCATGCTAGGCTGCCCCTGTTCACGCACGTAGTACTCTATTATTATCACGATTGTATCTTGACCGTGCACTTTGCTTCCGTTTTTCGTGCGCTAATCCGATGTGTCAGAACCGTGTCAGCACGATGATGCTTGGCAGCCAGCTGTTTTATTCACGCTCGTTGGTAATTAGTTTACGTTGCGGGATTTCATAATATTGCGAAACATCGTCTTCTATTTCCTATTTTTATTCCGTTCTGTTCTATCTCCTTTTCTTTTTTTCTTCGTAGTCAAAGCATGGACCGTGACGAATTTTGGTACCCGATTGAAGGTACCGCTGATCGTTGTATTTGAAGTTGGAATTATTTCGTTTGAATAAGAAAATAACTGGGAAATGATGCACTGTTATGTCACTGTACTCAAGTTGGATGCTCAAAGATTGCTATTGAGATTGTATAAAAAGAATGGAATGTTTTTGTTGACCCCTGTGCTCACGCGTGTTCGAGAGTGAGAAGTTCCAGGGTTAATGTCGCAGAAAAACGATAAAGTAAATAATAGTCCAGTGCAGCTGGTCAAAAAAAAAATTGAGATACAATATATGTTACTTATCATAAACTGGTATAATTGGGACAAAAAGATTTTCTCCTCATTTCGTTGTGTATGCAAATTAGGACGTGACTTCTGAATGAAGCTTAACAAGTGCGAAAAACAGGAGTTAGAAACGTTTAATGAAATAATTAAATCACCGTACAATTACAGTATTTCCCATTAAAATTACTTTTTTCTTTTACGGTTCATTTAGACCTTATACTTGTATGTATATATTAATGCGACACGTATTATCCAATAAACGGAACAGGAGATTTTTCTGCATGCAAACAGCAATGTTCCCATCAAGCTTCTGTTTCTAACGTTTCGGGAAAAAAAGAAAAGATCTGACAAAACGACCACAATTATTTTTACGAATATCAATCAATTGATTTGCAATGTGTTGATAATAAGACATGAAAGCGATATAAATTAAATTAAATTTATGTGCAATGTTACACAATCATATAGTTTCACTCTGAAATTATATCTCTCTTTATTCAGATTTCGCATTATTTCTCATACTCTACGATGAAATACATGTGCTATCTTTCGGATAATTCTGGCCGATAAATATTACGATAATGCATAAATGTGGTTGTTTAAGGCTCTCAATGACGATAGCAGTCAATAAAAGCAAGCAAAACAAAATATTTATATCTTCTGAACACTTTGCGTCCTTAACTATGATACAGATGTAACCAAGATACGAAAGATGTAATAAAAATCTATGTCATTTTTTTATTTTTTGCAATCTAGCGTGGTTATAATTCACAATATTGGTTGCCTTCGTTCTTAGCCCTTTTATAATCTGTTATTTCTACAGGATAAATTAATTTTCCCACAAAGAATATTACATAAAATATACAAAACTCATTTTGCATAGGTATATTATTGAGCAAATATTACACGCAATTGAACTGCACAGTACTATATTCCTGATCTGTATACTTACCTCAATCACGGATTTAATGGAGATTGAATATGTTTGGAAAAGATCCGGTACCAGCAAATAATCGAGAATTATAATCGAAAATATGTATATGATATTATTAATTCGCATGGTTTAGAATTTTAGAAGATGAATTAAAAAATTCACGTCACTCCTTCGACTGGGGTATCTCTATGATTAAGTTAAACGAATCATTTAACTACATCAAATCAAAAACTTTTTGCCACAGGAAATTTCAGTGGAATGAAAACTGGACACTATCCTTCCACTACTAAAACAACCGATAGCATATCACTGAATGACAAAAAGAGATTTATCGAAAACGAAAAGGTAATCAAGATGAAACACGCAGTCTTCGTTCTTCTAATATATGTATTTAAAGTATTATAGAAAAGAAAAATGTACGGCGATACATATTTAACATGCTAAATCTGTTTAGATGATAAATTCTCAATCAAATGTGGCTGAAGAACAAAACTCAATTTCACCTATCAGTCCCAAAGTCGTGGAAAATGGAAAAATAATTCAGGAAAGATCATTGAATCGTTGGTGGGACGAATGGCAAATTGATCAAAGCACAGAAGCAATTTCTAAAGATAGTGAATCGTCAATGATTTCTTCTAGCACTGAAAATGAGATCATTCAGTTCGTCGAGTACGTTACTTTCATGGCTAACGATACTGTGTCTGCTTCTCCGAATATCTTCAATGAGAACTCTTCTGAAAGAGTGACTTCAATAGAGGTAAAGCAAAGAAAATATTCAAGGAAATTAATTCAACGACATGATAATGATGCAATCGAATCGGCGATCCGATCGGCGTGTTGAATTAATTTATAATCGCTTTGTTAAAAAATTAACTTACGTACTCGCTCGTTAAGTACAGAAAAGTGACATTTGCAATTAAAGGAAACATCATTGGTTTTCTATAAAACAAATAGGCCAAAAGGAAATGCGAGTTTGTTTAAGTTGAATCTTCCAGTGCCAAACTTTTATTTATTTATGATTAAAAAAATATGAAACGAATACAAAATTTCTCGGATCGCTACTGATAATACAAGCAATATAAATTTTATGTGTGTTACTTATTTAAACAACTTAGATACCAATCATACACTTTAAATTTATATTTTTCTTAAAACCTTCTATCTTTGCAACGTAATGGACTCTCATTTTGCAAGATACAATGTTACACTAACGTGACAAAAATTTGCACGTTGTTTACACTTATATGTACGTAGTTTTAACCCGATTATGTTTCAATGACAAAATAAATATAACAGAATCTATCATGAACAGTATAAAAAAATAAAATTCTTATCACACATTTTCATTAGATTTCTCTTGAGCAGTTCAGGGTGTATATGAGAAATATTTGAAATATACATAAATATACCTACACAAATTAAACTAATTTATGTACATACATTTTGAATATTATGCACTCTGCAACATGTTTGCATCTTCCACCGTATTATTATGCAACACTAAATAATACATGTAAATGCTTTACCAACAGGAACAACTCCGTTCAAGATCCTCGATTGGAATGATGGGAAATCATGATGTCAATGTCAGAACACCACCGGAGAATCTCGTTAATATATCGATGAGAATGATAGAGACACTAGACAATCGAGAGGTATCTGAAGAGTTGATGAGCTATTCCAATGAAAATACTATCGAGGAAAAAAGAATGCTAATAGAATTGAACAGAAATAGTAATTTACTTGTAACGCCTGGGACAATACATAGAATAGTATTCGATGTAAAGAACACTTGCATTTTACCAGTGAGATATGCATTTCGCGTAAAGAGCACTCCTTTTCGAGTGTACAACATTCAACCAGTGTAGTAAGTTATTAGATATTGTAATATAAATTAGTTGTGACTCGAACTTGTATTAGTACGATTTGATAAGGAATTGACACAGAATTAATGTTCATTTTCATTCAGTCAAACAATGAGCAAATGCAAACTTTTCGCTTACTAGTTTGTCAATGTTCTTAAAATAATGTGCATTTTAAAATGAACCACAGTCATAAAAAGATGATTTTACTTAGTCTTAGTTTAGATTTACTTTTCATTGTTACGATAAATGCGACACAGTAAAGTTTAGACTTTTTCTTTCGCGGGATTTTGTATAAAAAAAAATTAGAATAAAAATTCGATTGCTTGATAAATCTTTAAAACTACATCACGTAATTTACAACGAAAAGCGAATGAACTATTTGAAATATTAAACGTTAATTCGAGTCTATTAAGGCTACAATTTTAAATATTTCAACGAATCTTTGAATGTTGGGGAATTCCTCCTTATCATATATTTCTATAGTAATAGGGTATTTGAATGGACTGCTCTCCATTCCGTACGTTGTGATAGCGTAGAACGAATGATTTGTGCTCAATGTATATAAAGATATGATTTGTTTTAACCTATTCAAGTTTTAAATGAAATCATAACAGACTAGTTGTATTATATAAATTTATATTGCACCAGATAACGTTCTGGTCATGATTTAATTTTTATCTGTGTTTCAGTGCATGGATTTATCCAGGACAGATGAGTAACATAGCTGTAGATTTACTTGTACCCGATAATGCTACTCCGGATACAGTTAATACAGTCACGTTAATTATCCTGGGCACAGAAATTAAAGAAAAGTCCGTCTATCTGTACGTGAAAGGTTCGCTTTCGAAGGTAATTATGACAAAAATTTTTATAAAAGAGCGATTCATTGAAATAATATAAAAATTAAAAAAAAGGGAAAGAATTAAAATATTTTCGATCGTTTTGTGAAACTTAAAGCACTATTTATATTATAATAAAACTAGGAAGCGCGTATGATATTGTAAAATACTTTATAATTTTGGTGCACACTAAAAGAATCACAAATTAATATTTGAAATTATTACTCGAATGTATTAATATTTGGATGAATTCTTTCCTAATGATCTAATAATTAACATAAATTGCCCCAGTTCGTTTCGATGTATATTTTTAATATGCGTCATCTTATGTTACAATGACTAGTTAACAGATGATGTGAAACCTACAATCGAGTACTCCTTCAATAACAACTGTGCTGGAAAATTGGAAAAAGATCAATGCTACAAATCGCGTTGGAGTGCGGACATCACAATTCAGGACTACGATTCAGGTATGTATCTTTAATGTTTTATTTCGTGCATTCCTTTATATTATACGACCGCACGTTTGTTTTCTTACAAATACAAAAATACAAAGCGCTCGAACTTTTAAGGTCTGCCAAGATTATTACGTAGTGAATATCGTGTTTCTCAATAAAACAAAATATTGTATTAGCAATGATAATAATAGTGATATGAATGATAAGAAATCATATTGCAAGTAACAAACTTTGGATATAATTTAAACTTATATAACAGTGAAATAAATATGTCTAAACAATATGGTTGACATATTTTGAACGATATGACGTTCTATCAAATTGTCATCTTTAGTTAGCGCATTGCAAATCGATTTACATATAAAAATTGCATTTAAAAAATTCGTTTATATTCGATCATATTTTTCAAACGATTTTTAACTCTTTGATACAGGCTTGAAGCGTGTGATTGCATCGCCCAACGATATTTTCCCACGAACAGAATTTGTTAGTGGCACAAGAAGCCCTACAATATTTTATTATTCCTCTACATGTTGCGATAAAGCAGCGAAAGTTACAGCAATTGATTTACTAGATAACTACAATACTTATACAATAGATGTCACAGGTAACAATTATATTACAGTTTCTCTATTTATAATAACAATGCTTTAATCGTTTAATAATTCAATGTCAGTTCCAAGTTCTAAGTAAATTTGTTATTAATAAAAGGAATTTTTAGTTACAAAAAACAAATAGCTTAACTTCGAATTCTCATTACTTTCAATAGAATAATCTGCATGTTCTATATCTATATAAACAATTATCAAAAAATCATTGCAACAATTGCAGGAGAACGACTACGAGAAACTGATTACAGATTCATTCTTTCAGCGTGGAATAACTTATCGCAAGCAGAAATTGCAGCTATTACAGTTGGTGCATTTTTAGCTTTGTTGCTAATCATTTTAATTATTATATTAATTGTATATTGCATACGAAGGAGGAAAAGTCACGATTTACCTTACACGCAACGATACGGATCTAGACCACCTGCAAACTCGGAAAGGACGAATCTATAATATTTTATTATTTGTAATGTAGTGTTTATATATTAAGCACACAATTTTTGCTGTTAAATAAATATTAAACTTCAGTTACTGCTGTATTGATAGTGTCTACAGTTACAAATATGCACAAATTACCCGTAATAAATTACAATATTATCTTATTCATACACAATAACAACAATTATATTCGATACCCAGGAAATAATCAAATGTAATTCACAGTTACATGGAAGGAAATATATCATCATAAATTAAACCAAATTCTGCCTAATTAATCCTGCAAAACTGAATAATCAAACCTTTTTGACATGAACAATTAACTTTTAATCCTCTAGATTCGTAGCATTTCGAGTTGACGCAGAAGTTTTGTTCCACTTTCAAGTAGGAAAGAGTACACGAATGAATCAAAAGTTTGTAGTCGACTGGACACCGGGCATTGACTATTGACAGCAGTCACAAGCAGAAGTTTAATGTCATAATCATGGTATTATCAAAATATAAGTCAAAATTTTAACTCCGAGTGTTGCAGCGGTGCAACACTAATTTTAAAAATACGTCAATTTCTGTTGCCAGTTAATATGCCAGGATTCATACTTTCACTTATGGTAAATAAAATAGCAAATCAAAATAACGTAATATACAACATATCCATCAGTCTCATAATTGTGAAATAATAATTTAAGGGTATAACAAGGACTTACAGATGGCTGATTAAAGCTTATTTAAAAATTATATGTTCCAGTTTATAACATCGAGTACAACATAGATTGTTATTTGGTAAAAATCGTTAAACTTTAACATACTGTCTTTAGTTCGTAACAAACCGTATGCAGTGAAATATTAACATATAAACCAGAAGTACAATTCCAACGTTAATCATAGATAAAGCTGAACACATAACAATAATATGCATGCACAGATGTTTGGCTAGTTACATATGATAATTGCAAACACAGAGAAACAGGTGATCGAACTGTATAGGAAAAAGCAGACGATGTAAAATTAATTTCGTAGTAAATGTCATTTGCACATTTCCATACGTGTCAACAAGATTATGGAAACATGAGTCTGTGATCGCCCCACCCAGGTGTTTCATTAGCAGACTCACCATCGAGGTGTACCGCAGGTGTAGCAGGCGTGACAGGCAGTAAAAACGTATTCTCGGCATAATTTTCCAATGCAAAGCCTTCACCAGCTGCTGATAATAAGGGGTTTTTCACTTTACGTGATGCACCGCTCATGTTTATAATGACGTTGACACCACGCGGTTCACAAACACTGCCATCAAGATATTACTAAACTACAAATTGCAAAACACTGTCAATTCACCATAGAATATAAAGACGACCTGTACCGCCGCGCCGCCACGTCCACGTAAGCATATGAATGTAATAGATGTCGCGTACGTCTAGAGAAAATTTTACGAGAAAGGCGTATACACGCAAGTTTCATTTCACTATGACGTCACACCATTGAACTTTGAAACGCATGCGCAGCATCTGTCCGTCATAGTTATCGTCAGAGTAACACCGTCGATAATAAGGTTCTTCTATTTTAAAAAATCTTACGAATAGTAGAAACTTGAACGTGTTTTTTACTGAACAGAATAAATAAAACGCACTCTCCTTTGTGTTTCGGTAAAGTTGATATTATGTACTTCAATTTTTAAAAAGTTTTTACTGAAACAAATAAATTCGTCGGTTTATTTCTGTGAGCCAATTTACCGGACGCAATATACTTACAATTAATAATCAAATGTTTATTAACTTTTATACGTATCTCACAATAATTTACTAAACGCATCTGTCGTACTACTAAATACGTGTTTATTAAAATTTGAGTCTGGCAATTAGTTGTTCGAATACTCGCGAATTTTCAACAAATAACATATTACACTGGTGTTCACATTATATTCACTCTTCTCCCTTGATGTTTTATAGCAACACATAATACAGAAAGCAATGTTAGCAACGTTACAATTGCAATTGCTAAGATACCATTAATCCAAATAGATAATTGGATCAAAGGGCAATATATAAAAATACAAAAAAATGCAGATCCATTAAAGTTCAATTATATTAAATATATTTATTTTTGCATGTTGTGTGTATAATATATGTTTTATCCATTCAGAGTTTAAATCATGCTAGTATACAGCCTAAGATTGACGGTCCTTTTCTGTGGTCATTGTTGGTAGTCGTAGTGGTCTAGGACGTAGCATCGGTGGACGTGCTGGAAATATGGGAATTGATGGTCTTGGACGTGGTCGCCAAATGGGAATTGATGGTCTAGGAGGGCGTGGTCGCCAAATGGGAATTGATGGTTTAAGTCGTGGTCGCCAAATAGGAACTAATCGTAGCTCCAATTCAGATGTTTCAGGTGATTCCATAGAATCTGATTCGCTAGATTGTGGGGGTTCGCTAGGACGTGGCGATTCCGTTGGACGTGGTGGTTTTGAAGGAGGCACTTTTGTAGGACGATTCAAGTCCTCATCTGCTGGCTGGGTAGGGGTTGGGCCTGAGGTTGGGTCTGGCGTTGGGCCTAAGGTTGGGCTTGGTGTTGGACTTGGCGTTGTGCTTGGCGTTGGGCCTGGGGTTGGGTCTGGCGTTGGGCGCGGCGTTGTGCTTGGCGTTGGGCCTGGGGTTGGACTTGGCGTTGGACTTGGCGTTGGGCTTGGGGTTTCAGATGGAAGTGCCGATGTGGTCGTACGGGGAGGCTTTGTTGGACGGGGTGATCTCGTGGTAGAACTTGGTGGTACTGTAGAACTTTTCGACTTCAACTCATCTGGGGATGGTGCGTCATTGATCGAACGTGGCCATAGCCATGGCGATCGCATTGTCGATGATGATGATGGCCATAGCGTTGACGTAGGGCGAACTACCACACAATGCGCATCTTCCGGATAATCGCAAACTTTTTTCTCAGGATTGAATTCCAGTCCGCTGTAGCATTTCATCAAGATTGGTGCGCCTCTGTTACAAGAATAGTAGGTTGTGCAGTCCAGCGGGTTTGGAAGTAACGTGACATATTCTCCATCCACCACTGGGCATTCAATACGCGGATTGGCGGAAGTGAAGGCCACCAAAATGGTGGCAAGTGTTGCCACAAGTATTGCTGTAAAATGATTAAGTTTGTTAGACAGAATAGCGACAGATTGGATGCAGAATCTGTTAAACCCGGCTCTGGCAGTAGATTGGCGGTTGAAGGAGAAAAAGAGTCGGCGATAGCAGAAATGCAGCAGGTACATATAAAATTTTAATGGCTGAAGTTGCCAGATCTGCTTCCAATTTGGCAAGCAAGTTCGGTTTACAGAATCTGTTTTCGAAGAGGACGCCAAAGGCGAACAAATATGGAAACCGATTGAGCGCCATTGTGACAGGCTCTGACGCCAATCTGTAATCCATTTATCGACAGATGGCTAGCTGGGTTATAACTAATTTTCTGCGTCCTATACAACGTAATTAATACACCAATTGGGTAGTTATACCAGTTGATTCTATGCATTTTTTAGTACAATAAAGTCTGATAACACCATGTAACAAGAAAGTTACATTCGAGTCAGCATTTCTTTCAAAAAGTTTGATTAACATTTCGAAACGTTAAATTACGTGTCGAAAATATGAAAAATAATATACAGGTAAAGAAATTATAAAATCGTTTGCCAAAAATACAGGCATACAATAGAACAACAAATTTTTAACTACACTTTACTCTAAAAATTAACATACCTTTCATCTCTCCCTGCCAGAGGTCTACTGCAATTGCTATCTCTTCTTGCCTCGTTACCGATCTTACTGCAATTGTGCAGTTGTATCTATCCCGGTCTTTATATATTCGTAAGAACTTTTTCTTTTAGCATATCAATGCACGATATAATTGCTTATCGTTCTTGACATCATGTGATAAGTCTAACATCTTCTAATTTGATATTGTCTAATCAATTGGACTATATAGATACCAATTGCCCATGATTTCTTTTCTCTTTATTCAAATTCATCATTGATGTTCGACGCCTCATGATTCTCATGTAGTTATAACGCAAACATCATAATTAATATTAGTTTTAAATAACGAACAATTCTATAGAATTTATATGCCAAGTTAATTGTAAATAATAACGGAAAAAGGGTAACAAAAGCTTGCGAGCAATAATATATTTAAATATTAAGAACCTATGTTAAAATTAATTAGAAAGATGGAACGATAAAAGATAGACGTTTTAACACTGTCACGGCGGAGAACATATGTATATGTATACCCTTCTACAAATACTCAGCAATCGGTTGCTCAACATTTATACAAACTTTCTTTACAGCAGTAATTGTTGAGAATATACAAGTTACTTTTGAGGATGTGCCATTGTAAATTTAATAAAAAAGTGTAACTAAATGCCCCACTTTCGAAAATGGCAAAAAATGCTACTTAGATTAGAACTTTTAAAAATGAATAGGACAAACAAAATTTATAATAATTCAATATTTACAAGGAGAAAAAATTGAATTGTATATTCACAGAAATAATTATTTTTAGTTAACGAAAATAATTGTAGTACTGTACGAAACTAAAAATCATGTATTTATCTCTTCTTATCAACGGTAAATCAAACCGCTTCTGTTCACAAAAGAAACTTCCAGCACGCAGTTCAATAGATTATTGCTTTTATCCGATTTTTAGAATGCTGGAAATATTTATTGTTGATTAGCACTTGTTCTACAAACGATGTAAAATGATGTGATTTGAAAGATTAGTTGTTGGACGCCTGGGAAGAAGAAATAGTAATAGGAGAATATTTTTCAATGGAAAAATCAGTAATAAAATATATAATATTTTCCCTTGCTACAGATACGATATTGCTTTTGAAGACATCAAATTTACACTTACATTTCATTCATAAACATTTTCAAATTAATACTTTCGTATGCTATTCTATGCATGTACATACAGTATACAGTGTGTTTGATTTAAGTCAGAACAGTTAAATTACATGGAAATTATAAAAGATACGAAAAAATTATACAAACAAAAGTTGCAGCATATCAGGGGGGCACATATCATGCCCCTATTTTAATGACCTTATGACACCTACAAGGATATGCAATAAAAAAAGACCAAGTCCGATTTAAAAACTTGAAATGGATGTTTATAGGGCATTCCAGTCATTTGAAGGTCGCTCAAATACCCCCATGATATGGGCCTCCTGATGTGCTACCACCTTTGTCTGAATCAATTCTCGTTTAAACCAGACACACTGCATGTATTAAATCTATTATTAATGGACGGATTTACTAGTATAGTAAATGTGCATAATATTTCATTCATAGAATTTTCATTCATTGTTAATTTATACCAGCTGAGAGGAAATTTTCTCTTCGACACTCGTAAGATGTACGCGGTATGGGGATTTACGTTTTTTTACATTGGCACTACTCAACCCTTTCCACAGCGCTCGTTATGGAGAACTGTTTACAAACATTCATTCGAACTGTCAAAAAATGGGAGTGAAAGATCTTTGGAATATTTTGTCGCCTTTGTGCGAAAGGAAGCCATTATTCGAGCTTCAAGGCAAGACAATAGCTATAGATCTGAGTTGTTGGGTAGTAGATAGTCAAACGGTCGTAGATCATTCAGTTCAGCCAAAAATGTATCTCAGGTTTGAATACTCTTCTCAACTATTCTATCTTTACTTTTCAATTTCCTGACGAATAAAATTCAACAATTACCACAGAAATTTATACTTTCGAACTGTATTTCTTCTTACGCACGGAATATCACCGGTGTTTGTACTGGAAGGAAAGGCGCCCAAGTTAAAACATAATACAATGGCAAAGAGGAACGATGTTCGAAATGGCTTTAGAGATAGGAAAACAAATCGTACCGGAGGTAGATCGCAGCTTAATCAAATTCTCAAGGAATGTAAAGAACTGCTCGAGTACATGGGTTTGGCTTGTATACAGGGTCACGGGGAAGCAGAAGCCATGTGCGCTTATTTGAATGAAGATGGGGTAACGTCGGATTATTATATACATAATAGATTAAGAATTTTACTGAAGATGTTTAGTAAATAGAACACAAGATTTAAAACGCAGTCTCTGATGGACTATCTTTTCCCCAGAGCTGCTTCGGTACTAATGTACTAATTTTTGCTTGAAACATTCTTGTTATAGCTTGTTGATGGATGCATAAGTCAAGATAGCGACTGTTTTTTGTACGGAGCAAAAGTAGTGTATAGAAATTTTACTACAAGTGCGCAAGGAAACCGTGGCGGTACAGGTGGTGCCGTAGATGAATATAACTTGGAGAAAATAGAGAAAGTATTAGAATTGGGGAGAAACAAAATGATAGCGTTAGCGTTAATATGCGGGTGTGATTATGATGAGGGAATAAATGGAGTTGGCAAAGAAGCTGCAATGAAACTTTTTAAAATTGTTAAGGAGGAAGATATTCTTGAACGGTATACACATATATAAAGTACGAATTGCGCTATAAATTATTTGATATTTTCGTAACAGTATTGTTTCTTGCAGTTTGAAAAGTTGGAAAACTGACGATACATTGGATCGGAAAGAAAAAGATTTATTACGCTCAAATTTGTGTTCGTCTTGTGGCCACAGCGGAAAAGTACAAAAACACACAAAATCAGGTTGTCTAGATTGCGGTACTGTTGTCAAGTGCAATACCTCTTACAAGTATGTATATTTATATATATATTTATAATATTATTTAATTTCTCATACTATCAAGTGGATACGAGTATATCGTATTTATACCTTTCCAGAGAAGAGAGAACATTAATCTTGAATGAAATTGCTTTACGCAAGAAGGCGCTTCTCATTGAAACTTTTCCAAGTGAGGAATTGTTAAGTGAATTTCTTATTCGGAAGGATCCAAATCCTACAAAAATAGATATTCAGTGGAAGTTACCACAAATGAGTAAATTCATAGTAAGTTACCTTATAAAATTTCGTAGTCACTTTTTTATTTATTATAAATATATATTATGAGCTTATAAACTCGTTCAAATTAGGATTTCATGGAACGGAAATTATGCTGGGAGCCGCAATATGCATTCGAAAAAATATTTCCTCTTGTAACGCGTTGGCAACTCATACATATTCCAAATATTTCTGTCGAAAGCCGTTTAACGATGCCCGATTTGTTTGTACCGGAAGCAATAAAGAAAGTACGAAATATTCGGTCCGTTGCGAGTTATGAAATTGTATGGAAAACGGATCACCCTATAATTGAAAGGGTGAAAGAATATATGGCAGTAGATAAAGAAAATGATGATGACAGCGCGGATGTTCTATCTGAATTAACAAGTATCGAACCACAAGATGCTGTACGGAAATGTTACCCAGGGTTAATTGAGACATTTGAAGAGGCAAAAAATGCAAAGACGAAAAAGCGGCGGGCAAAAAATAAAGCACAAAACGGCGAAGCTACCGTAAAACGTCAGGCAGAAAAGAGACGACAAAAGAAAGTTGATAAAGTTCCTTTAAATATAGAAGGGAATAGAAAGATTGATGAGTTACTTACGAACAATCCTCCTATCACGTTGGAAGAATCTTTCGAAAGGATGAGTATTACGCCGAAAAGGTCTAAGAAGTCGGAAAGCCAGAAAGGAAATCAAGGAAAAAATGGTAAATTGAAACGCGGTCCTCAGATTGATAAAGTGTTAGAAATAGAAAACATGCAGTCGAAGTTCAATAGTACGTTGGATAGAATGTTTAATGAGCTTTCACCGGATGACTTTATTAGCGATAATGATGATCAAGATATGAATATGTCCGATATAATTGACAATATATGCAGCAGAAGGGCTTTTCAGTTTAATAATATAGGAGATGCATGCACACCGGAAAATATAAATAATAAATACGATAATCTTGTTGAAGATGCGAAATTCATTGATAATGTGGATAATGTTTCGATGGAACTTACCGAGTGCCAACAGAATAATGCAGTTTACAATCAAACTGTTGATGAATTTGATGATATAAATGAATCTTATGTCCCGCTTAATCAAAGAATATTAACTTACAAAGAGAAATTGGAAGTTCAGAAACAGGCTACAGAAACAAATGATAGCTTTAGTCTTGGATTTGATGATCTCATGAATGATACAGATCCGGACACTCAATTTGTCACGTAGCACGTAATATAAAATCAAATTTTGTATACAGCATATGTCCGTGTTTGTATTGAAGTTCTGTAAATAGCTTTTATAATCGTCAGTATATTTTCTTTTTGTAAATAAATTAATATACATTACTTTATTAGATATATCTCAGATAATGAGTAAAATGTATAAAATAATAATATGCAAAATGCTATATTATATTTTCATAATAGAAACTTACCTCTTCGATCTGTATAAATGTAATTGTATAGAGTACAACGAATACTTGATGAATGTATTACGCATGTAGCAACTAATTAGTTTCATGAGCCACTGCGAAAAAGTATCTAAGGCGTGACTTGATCTTTTTACACAATAATTGCTTTCCTTTTACCCTTTAAGATATATTTTTTATTACATTAAGTTTACATTTATTCAATCCGCAATACCGAACAAATAAACTGTAAATATATTGAGAATCTCTCAAGGTAATACTTGCTGTAGTTCTTTCAATAAAATAATTCTTTTAACAAAACGTTCTTTTATATAATATAACATAACATACCTGAAACACATCACAGCTCCCAAATTTTCTAACAGAGTTAATAGAACACTGTGTATAACATCGAATTAATAGTCTTAAAATCTTGTAAAACTCGCTTCTGTTTTTAACAATCACTCCTGTTTATAGTTCAGTTCATAAATGAAATATAAAAAATATAAATAAACGAATTTTGAAATGAGAAATGTAGCAGTTTGCGTTTAAATCATGCACGTTGCTGATCAGCGCAAATATAATTATTATCGAGTCGGGCGCGTTTTTCACAGTGGACAGCAAGCAATTGTATATTACGATAAACCCACTCTTCGATACGATGGAATTAATTTATTATATTTTGCGTCACGCAATGTATTTTCAATGTATTTGGCCAACGAATCAACACGCAAAACTGTTATTGCGTTTTCTTCCAGTTCATTATTTATTATACATATTTAGTTACGTATGATTTACGAAGTTTGCTTCTGCAAATACAGTGTACATGTATGAACAATGGATGAAAAAAAGGTACACTGTAAAAGCATCCAACGATTGTGTACACAAAATAGGTATTAAAGCTTTGCCGAAACTTTTCAAATATTGCAAGATCTCACTACCAAAATCCAAATAGAAAAATAGAATGTTTGTCTTGCATCATATATCAGTATGTAAGTGGGTACTTGTTTTTTGAAAACACGAGTAACATTGTTTCCGAAAAATTATTGTTTGGTTTGTTACTTCGAAAGTGTGGAATTTATTGTTCCCTTTGTTTAATCGTGCGAGGCCTTATAATTTATTAATTAATTCGATGCTATAAAGCTAGTCAATGAGATGCAAGTTTTTAGTTAAATTTTAAAACAAGTGTTTCGGAGGCTATTTGTATTTCTGTAAGTTAATAAACCGTTTGGTGAAGGAAATGCCATTAAATATTTATAAACATATTTATGTTAGAATTTTCTATAGCCTTCCAACTTTTTGTCATCCCACTTTTTAATAATTTATTAAAATAATAGAATTTCACGTTGAAAGACTCTTTATTTGAAATATGGAGAAATATTATAAGTTACAATCGAAACTTAAATAAATAACGCCATAATGTATATCTGTTTTATTTTCTCGAATAAAGTATTTTAATATAAAAGATTCAATATTAAAACGAACAATAATGGTTAAATCAATCTAACGTTGATATAAACACATAAATATGTTGATTCAATTATTCATTATGAACTTTGCAGCGACAAACGAATGAAATTGTAAAATTTCTACAGAGATCAATATAGTTTAATAAAATGGGTAGTTCCAATAGAAAGGAAAAAGGAAAACGAGTTAGAGGCAAATGAAGTTCGTGAATGAAGAGGGGGAGATGAAAACGAAATGAAACGAAACGAAATCATGTTTGGTAGGAAAGTAAGTCTTTGATTTTTTGTTGGAATAAGCAGGTTTCAGGTTGCGAGAAATCCACGTAGGAAAGTTGAAAGAGATTTGTGGGCAAAATCAGTTGTAGATAGGCATCTCCACTTCAACGACCGAGTTCGAGTTTTGCTTCTCTGAAAGAGCTTGAGTGTAAACTATGTGTCGCCGAATCAGCTTCTTTGCCAGAGTAAACGAGTCTTGTAACTGTGCTACTGTTCATATGAATTTGAAAAATATAACATAAATATTACCATCTTCAAAAATGAAAGTTTGGATTTATTATATTACACTCGTTTTACATTATATTATTTTACAGTTATTAATCCAAATACTTGTTCTATTAAAATTTAATCTAAAGGAACTTTGTATACCTTTGGTAATATGAAATGTTTGAGGTAAAAATTGTATGTTGCTCTTTTTGGAGAAACACGTACTTCTTTGAAGAAATAAGTAAAAGAGCTGGATTAGCTTTGAAGTTGAATGTTCGAAGTTTCCTTTTTCAAGGAGAGATGAAGTTTAGTTACCGATAGAACCTAAAAGCGTTTCTTTTTCTAGAAGAGTAACTTGAACGTCATTTTAAAATGTATGAGTATACTGAAACTGGAAATACATAAGAAATTGTAATTTGATGAAATTAATGTTTTGTAATTAAATTAAATATTTTGTAATTAATGTTATGTTAATAGTAATCATGTGTCAAGATGTGTAAGTGTACACGAAAGAATGAAGCTGCAGGAAAATGTATTCAAAAGAAAGCTTGTTTTATTTTTAATTTAAGAAAATTGTAAGTTTGCTCAATTAGCACTTACTGCACCGTGGCTGTGCTGAAATATTTGGTAAACTTGTCTACAGAAAATTTCACACTATATTTATCAAGAGGAAAATCGCCGCATCTAATTAATAAATTAAAACGTTTCCGTTTTGTATCTTTGAAGGTGAAGTAACACACACTCGTCCCTCGACTTACGCGCAGCGTCCGCTTCTAGATTTTTTTTTACGTGGTTGAGGATCGCGTAAATGGAGTATGCCAGTAGAAAAAACCAAAGAAGAAAATAGGTTGGGAAAAAAATCAAACACGTTAGAGAAATATTTGAAACGATAATAATAAAAACGCAAATTGCACTATAAATCAACGAACAAAAGTTAGAGTGATGTAGTAAGTGGAATCAGGTGAAAATTGTTGGCCTGAAATATTTTTCGAAAACATACAAGATTTTATAATGTATCATGAAAAAAAGATTTTTCAGGAACTGATCAATTTTTGTTCCATGTATTTTTAGAAACGTCGTAGCTACGTGAAATATTTTTCATAAATATTATACACATCGTGTTTATACAGTGGACAAATGCAAAGTATGCGTATGGTAAAACCGTATAATTAATGCAAGGTGTAATTAAATTTGAATTATATTGCTTAATATAACATATATGCATTTTCCTCGTCATTGAATATGAAAGTAAAAAGTTTGTTTTCAAGCTGTTTAATGTTAATAAAAAGAGAATAGAATGCTGTGCAATGTAACACAAATCTTGTTTACCTGAAAATTGACTGGCTTTTTCATTCCTCTTCTCCCTTCCATATCAGTATCGCGTTAACATGGAAAACTTGGAAACCTTGCAGTTGTATAAAGGCAATGAGCTTTTCTCGAGAAAAAAGTTAAATCTACCTAAGCCACTCTTCAAAAAATACTTTAAGAAATCTTCTGAGTACATTGCACTTCTAAATTTACATACTGCGACGTTGTTCAAAAATATCTAGTACATATCGCCTATGTATAAATATAAATATGTACATTTAAATATAAATATGTACGGGAACGTGTAAAAGTGTGCATAAAAACTGAGGAGGGCCCTCGACACTTTGAGCAATGAATGTAAAGCACCCGGTGCGTTTTCATTTTATGTATTTCTTCAAGATGAGTGAACTATTTAACGTGTTAATTTTTTTTTAGTATGAAAACTAGGGGGACAGCTAGAGTGCAAAAGAAGACGCTTAAAGTTTTTAATATTTTTGTAAAAATATTAAATCGACATTGCTTGTTCGTAATATTCACAATTTCGTGCGCATTCATATCTGCATTTAATATAAACTCAGTTTTTTATAACTCGTGTACACACTTATCATTCATTGATGGCTTTCTATATTAATGATTATTTCAAATTTATTCATCAATTAAGTGGTACAAAATATATTTATTATAGATTGGGGTCAAATCAATTCCAACACTCTTTTTGAAGCTAACAATTATGTTAACTTACAATTAGTCAAAATCTTAGATTTCAAATTGAACACAATTTATTTTCATGTTCATATTCAGCAGTTATTCCCGTTATTTGTTTCGACATATACATATAGACGCTTCTCTACGCAACGCAAGAGAGGAAAGAACAACAAAAATGTTTTTTGTTATTTTCCAGCGATGGTTCAAATTAAAAAGTTACTCGCAGTGCATGGCTTCGATTGTTAACGCCAGTATTCATTGTGGCAGACAATTTCATTCAACGCGATACCTTTGTCATTCTTTCAAAATGGGTGCCGTGAGTTCTAAACAACGCAACTGACATCAAACGTCTCTGTTTTTGCAAAAGCGCACACGGGTGACATGAAAATTGAATTAAAATCTGATCGGAAATGTTTCGTGATTTTAATCGACTGCTGGCCATTCAACTCTATTAAAATTTTAATTAAGTCCAATCCTTATAATTGAACCGCGCCTGATATTGCAATTACACTTTCATTTGCTTTTATTTCATAAGTTCGATATTACTGGTCTGTTCTGTTCTGTTACTTCTCAAACATCATCCTACAGAAGCATCTTCGTGAACCACGTTATTTAAAAATCGTGGAATATATTCTGTGGAAAAATTTAATTCGACGCTGGCGCAACGAGCAACGAGAGTCTGTGCATGACTGTACGATTTTCATTATGAATACGTATCCCGTGGAGTTTAAAGCGTTTTCCATTTTCCTCGGGAATATTGAAACACGAGTTTAACAGCGCGCATACATTGCGATACGGTCCCGATAAAAACTTATTACGGATAATAAGATTAAATAAATGAAACGATGAGTTTCATAACAAAATTATTACACTAAATGTCACTGATAGTTTTCAATCTCTGTGTACTCTTGTTTCGTCTATCTGTGTGATTTAAAATTTTATTTCTATAAACTGTATTTTGGATTGCAACTAGAATATTTCTCCACTATACTAAAAGGCGCTTTAGTTCTCATTCAAAATACGTTTTCAGCCTCGTACAATACATAATAACTATACAAGCTGTTGTATAAAGCCCTTTATTCAGTGCCAAGAAGTTCCTTTACTTCATTTTAAAACAACACTTCCAAACTGTACCAGAGTATAGCAATTAAAACCGGTGCTTCAATTTCAAACAAGAACTGGCTTATTTCAATGTACATAAGTTTGAGTATCATCTATTAAAAAGAATGTTATTCAATTGAACAACTTTAATAAAAAAGATGCCATTGATAAATCAATGTGATACGTGTACCTCAGATATCTCGAGACTTGTAACTTCCATTCTATAAAATGCCACGTTATGACGCAAGTAAGTTTCCAGAAAAATTATTAATTGTTCTTATCACGTTACGCGTATTCATATCAGATAAGTGCGACGAAGGAATATAATAGAAGTATGAAGAGAGGAAAATATCATACGTGCCCGTAAATTTAGCTTTCCCTATAGCGTTTGTGTTAGTATTGCATTATTGGCTCATACCATATGTAGGAACTCAGGGAAGCAAGTGAGAAATTATTGATAAACGTCGATAACGCCTCCAATTGTTCCTAGAATATCCAGTTGGTCACCGCTGCGCTTGTGCTATCTTGTTCACATCGATAACTGTTCCCAGTGTGCATTAATACGTCGGTAAAAAATGTATTTATATAGAGTATATAAGGAGCACGATAGATATGATCGCGTAATTGTAATAATCTGCGCGGGGATCGACGCTTGCGACAACAAAATCTTTGAAAATGAAAGGTGAGCCGTGATCTGATTTGTTATTAAATCGCAATTGAATATTTCATGTTGCTCGATGAATTATATTACAGTGGTAGAGAACCTTTAAAAGAGTTTCAATTTTGCACCAGAACGTCTTTATATTTCTATAAACGATCTTGCGGTGGTACTGTGCTTTTATTTAAAATTATTATGCAAATTAACTTTAACAATTATCTAGAACAGAATGTAAAAACTATTTACCCGCGAAAAGAATTAACGACCTAGCTAAACTCCTAGAAAAATTTAGCGAAATTCACGCAGTTTCCAAAAGTTTCTAAATCTGTACCAAAGATTGTAAAATACCAAATTTTTAGTTAATGATTTGGATATAGCTATAAACATTCGATGTTGAAGCAATGTTAAAAGGTAAAATAAAAATAGATTATCTAGTATGTGAGTTGCGTGGGCAATACCAATTAATTTATATTTATAATGTATCAAATTCAATATTGACATTTTTATTTGTGAGGATGCACAAATATGGATTACTTTTTTTTGCAAAAATCGGCAGTAATCTACTTATACTACCTACTAACATTCACTTAAATATACTGAATCTTTTCTTTAGTACGTATATTTTGCCAACAATAAAACTGTTCAAACATCAGCAACCAATAAAGGTAAAAGAAAATGTAATCCTTAAAAATGGTACGGCATTATGTACAATACATACGTATATACAATTTTGTATGTGTAAATAATTTAATACAGCGTTAATATAATAAAAATCATTATGTATATAATCTATAAATATATTTAATTATTAAATGTATATTAATCTAGATCGTTTAAATAATATTTCAGCAATCATTGCGGTAGCACTTGCCACCTTGATGGCGGTTGTAGTTTTTGCCGATGAACCTGTTACTTGCCCAGATGTGGACGGGGATGATGTCGTGTTACTTTCAAACCCGGACAACTGTACAACCTACTACTCCTGCGACAATGGCATCGCGTATTTGATGCCGTGCAGCGAGGGACTTCATTTCAATCCTGTGGAACGTGTTTGCGATTGGCCAAATCAGGCAGGATGTGAAACATCTTCAAATTCGACAGACGATATCTACGAAGACCCAATCACCGAAGAATTATACAATTGAAAGTATCTAGAACTGAATGGTGTGAAATAAATTGTACAGATGCATTATTTATAAAGAATATCTGAAACGGTCGATTCCAAATTGATACGGGATATTTACCAGATTAAAAAGTTGAAAAGAATTTATATGAACGTATGTCAGAAAATTAGTTGTTACGGAATTGTAGGAAATGAAGGCTTCGTTGGAGGTCCAGCAGAAAGGTATTTAAAAATCTCGAAACAAGGGTTTTGCGAATATAAAGAAAGATTTTATTTAGAAAAATGTAAAACGCGATTTTTTACAGAGAGTAAAATATAGATTTTGTTACAATCCCTTGATAAATGATTGTTCGGCATGGCCTCATACAAGCTTCTTTCGTCTATTTAAACTTATAAATATCACGTATGAATTTGGCACATGTATTTTAGATACTTTATACATATATTATAACTCATGTCCATTCATGTAATTTATGTAATAAATTATTTAATTTATTCGAACTTTTTAAAATGATTAAATGTATGACAAGCTCAATTTTCTTGAAATAATTTTCTTATTAAATGCAATTATATTTTGAAGATAATACTACAGGTTGAAGTAATGTAATTCTACCTTTCAACGTAATTTAATGAAAGAAGTAATTTCGTTGCTCTCGTAAATTATTTTGCAACGCTGTGATGGCATAGGTGCTGTTTTCATTATCAAACTAATCGTTTGTCATTTAAAGTTACACCAGTATTGTTACTCCTTTTATCCTACAGGTAATATAGTATATTTACATTGTTGATACATGAATCACAATGATAAATCAGATAACTTTTCTTCGAGTTCCACAGAACTGATAATGAATCATACTTTTGTCTTTCAGCTCATAGATAATACGTTTCATATGTGCCAATTACTCCTAATTGTACACGTTTAATTAAGTGCAACTCGAACTCACGCAGACACTTCAATTTTGTACTACATAATTACATGGCAATAGGCCACTCTATTTCATTGTGTGTTCATGAAAGACGATTAAATTGTGAAATTCAATCGCTAAGTAGTGAAAATCTGGAAAAGGGGCACTCATACTCAACCGACTTCAAAACAATGCATAATTAACCATTTTAACTACACAGGATAATTGCAATGATCAATTCCATCGAGTTTTAGTAGCTTAACCCTATCGTTACGACAAATCTAAACGAAAAGTTATACTGCTTCAACTTTGCAATAGACATGCATTATGCATAATATTAGAATATTCTTTTCCACAATTTTTAGCAAGAAAAGGGTCACAAGTCATTGCAGTCTAGCATCATTAAAATGTTCAATAGACCTTAAAACCGGATATAAAAAAGAATAGAATAAGTGATGTCCTATCGGGACGAGGTTACTGTAGTGCAGTGGTTCTTAACCTTTTTAGTGATCGGGACCCCCATGAATTTAAAAATAAGTTCTTGCACCCCCTTGAAAACTGGGTTTTCATTTATTTATTTCGAAAATTACATCTATTGCAAGATAATTATATTTATTGAAAATAAACACATACATTTACACATACATATAAAACAATCTCTCATTTTTTAATGACTACATTGTTGTTGTTTATTTATAATAATACTTTCGAAAATTTAGAAACGTCTCTCGCACTCCAGATTAAGAACCACTGCTGTACGTAAAGCATGTATAGTAACTAAAGGGTTAACCAAGTGAGACCCCGACAGCCTTTCATTAATACTTTTTAATTTCAGAAAAGTTTCAAAATCCTGGGAAATTTAATGCCACGTTGAATTTCTCATATTTAAAAGCACGTCAACGTGGTACGTATTACTGTCCTGTGTAATCTTAATCTTTACAACAGTTTGTATGACCTATTATATCTAGCGTAGAATATTTGGTCGATAAATAGGAACGGCTACGAAACAGTGGAACATACAAGCGAAATATTCGATAACATTACGCAGTTAATAATTTTCATGGGCCCCCTATGCTTCCTGCAAGACCAGGCTTGAAATTACTTGTTGCGCACTGGCTCGTAGGGAAGGTCACTATCGTTTCAATATGAATAGCGTGCGGGTGTCACGTGTGTTTAGTGTTCCATTCATATTATATTAATCTGTATATTCTATCCAACACGATATAAAGTACTGTAGGATCGAATAGTTCGATTACTGCGTTCATAAATAATATTTTCAGGGCACGATAAATGTGCGTGAATCGGATGAAATTCTAATGGCTCTTTACTTAATTTGGGGAGAATTAATATAGGAATTTGTTGGCATCTAAGTTAGTTAAGCTGATAGAACTCCAATAATCAATGAAGAATACCATACACAAAATCGGTGAGTGCAGTTATTCTATGCTTTTTTAAGTAAAAGGGGGCGAAATTATGTTATTACACTTAATAGCTGCTGCGTTTAAAATAGTCTTATGTATAAAATTAACGTGGCTTTTTATATCGAATAGTGTCGACCTTTGAATACAATTGTTATTTAAAATTCTTGGTTGAACAGCATTAAGTTTAAAACCTCGTGTTTTTGTACGTACGTACTACTCTAGTGCGTTCACCAAAATAAAATATGATATGTTTGTGATACGTTTGTTCCATAAGTGTATTCTTAACATCTGCGATAGAATTTGGGGGGAAAAAGCAATCATACAAGACTTTATGTTCAGGTAATATATGTATACACTTTCTTGGGTTATTACCATAAATGTTTATTATTTTATCTTCGTTGGAACCTGTCAAGGAACCTATAGTATTCTTTATGAATTTCCATACGAAATAATTTGCAAACTATTTCCGCAACAAATTAATAACAAAGGTGCTAATTTTCAGTTAATCATTTCAGTGTTTAGGTAGAATTTGTCTATTAATCGACTCTTAATTATTAGAGTCTCAATTCTCTAATTGAGTCAATTAATAAAGTACCCTACTGTATTTCATATAAAACAGATGAAATGCTCTTACTTCGTCATAAAGTTGCTCGAGAATAAATTGTATATTTTCAAATTTCTATCATATTGCCCAAAGTCTGGAAAGATAAGCACGGCAGAGAAAAAGGCGGAGCATTAAAACGAACGATACTTTCCCCATTAATTTCAATCAAACGGAACTCCGTCGATTTCCATCGAGGTTTATCGACGTTGCGAGAATAAGTTCGATCGGAAGCTTAATCATTGGTAAAGTAAGGAGAAAAGGATCCACGGAATGTTTTCTGGATCCATTAATGCGTCCAGAAAGTTCGGCTTACATTTAGCCGGATGCAAGACGTTTGAAACTTTTGCAAGGAATCGAAAACATTCTCGAGACTTTAGCTCGTTTTCCGCCAGTTCTCAGGCCTTGCGAAATTTCAGAAAGGTTCGTCCTCTCGAATTTCACGACTCCAGTTTCATATAATATTAAATAAACGTACTGCAACTGTAACGTGGATTAATTCTCTATGCCTAGTTCATTTCTTATTGCATGTCGAATCGAAGATTGTTATAAGTGGTGAATAAGACCGATCTTGTTCGACGAAGCAAAAACCGCACGAACGCCAATGCGAAATTTTACAGGTGTAATTATGCACGCGCACGTGCAGCGGTAGTCAATATTTGTGGCATAGTGGATCACATTTTCGAGATTAAGGGATTCGATCATTTGAATCCAGCTGAAGCTCCGGATTTGCTCTAGCATTCCATAATATTCTAGTTTCGTACTAAATGCCGGTATAAGCATGGCTTGAAAAATGGACGTATAATTTTTTATTTGAGTAAAATTTCATTACAAAATGTTCCTTAATTATTTTATCAATATCACGATACTTTAACAAATTAGAATTGGTGTTATGTGTTACTTATCCGATACTTTTACATTTTAACACGCTGGTTCTGTGAATATATGTTGCTGTATTTTTGAATTGAACGGACAAAACGAATATTCAATGAATGCTTCATTTAAAACGAACAGGCAGTAAGTACAATGATGGTTAAAGTAAACTTTGACAGGAATGCAAATTTCAAACAAGATTGGAGACTTAAACGCAGTCGCAGGAAAGGTGAACGTAGGATTTTGAAAAATTCTTTGCAATCAGAAATGTTCGATGAAATCGGCGTATGCAAACGAAAGCAATGTTGGAAACAATGGAATCTTCGAGCGGTATATTTCGTAGTATGGTAAGATCTTTTAAAATTGCTAGCGATCGCTGGAAAACGACTTACGTTTGTCGACTGACTTGCAGAATAGAATTCGTTTCCAAAATTGAACTCCATTCTATGTATGTACTTTTTGATTTCTTAGTAGGTATCTGTAGTGGGATTTGGAAGTAAAGTTTTATGCAATGAATGTCGTGAATTTAGCATAAATTAAAAAATTGCGCAATCAAACTAATTGTCTAATATTAAGAAAATAGCATGGGTAAATATAGTCACAGAATTAAGATTATTGATCAGTGAAATAAGAACAGTTCTGTACAAGTGTTACAAAATATCTTAAAATGATCCATGCATTCAAATTTGTTAATCTAAGCATCATCCAATCAGTTTTATAAATAATATTGTATAATGTTCGATTTCCTCAAATTATACGAAATTTTCAAAGAGTGTATCCGCACAATCCCATCGTGATTCAAGTTTTTGAAACGGCATTCACAGAATAAGAATAAACTGGTTATCATTCCACAATTAAATTCTATACCATCCTCGACCATCCGATATTCACATATCTCTGCCCCCTTCGCCCACGGTACCGTTGTCAAAAATTTAATACAAACCAGTCAGAAGGAGAGCGAAACAAGAATCCCTCGTATCTATATAAACTAAGAACATATTTCTCCCTTCCAACATTTCAAACACAACATTCTCCCTCTTCGCTATTATGTTTTCCCTAAAAATAAAGGGCAAAAAGGCTTGCGACATAAAAGCAGGTATTCAAACTGTCACGAAGAGAGGAAGAAAAACAAACGAACACCATAGACACCACCCGAAAACGCCGAGGTTCACATTTCGAAACAGCGAAAGCAAAGGCCCGTGTTTCTATCGCGGGGTCGCCACCGGATCGAGACGACAGTTCGTTCAATCTATCTGCACTGGAACATCTCAATAACAATTGCTTTCCGCCACGTCAGCGCGATTTAATTTACGGAAGCATGCATACGATCCGCCAACCCCCCGCTCCAAACAGAGTAACCGCGAACCAACGAAACTGTTGCAGCTACCCCTGAACATTTTTTCCTCCACGTTTCCCCGCTTTAAACCCGCCGAGGTTGAGATCCATCGATTCGCCTGAGAAACACGCGTCGAGGCCGCTATCACTCACGACACGACGAGAGTTGCCGCCTGATAAGACGACAATTTCGCGACACTTTCAGTCGTATGTAGCGTAAATGTGCTCCGGATGCACATTCTACGCTTGTAACTTACACAGCCGCGCGATCGCGGGGTTACACACGTCCACCCACCGGTGTCTGTGTCGGAACGGCGGTGGTTCGGGGGCGGAGAGGGTCGATGGGGGTGGTTACTGGGATTTCCAGTACGCGCACGATCGCCGTGCCGAAAACACGGCATCTCGCGTGTCCTCCCGCGACTCCAGTCGGGGATGATAACTCCGCTCGACGATCTCGCGGTGATAAATATCGACAGGATTGCGCCCTAGAAAAATGACGCCGGGCCTTTGTATATAATGCCGAGGATTAATAAACGATTTGTGAAGTGCAGCGATCGTAATATTTCGCGCCGCTGAATTCGGCGAAGGATAAGATAATGGTCTCGACAATGGGGGACGGAGGGCGGGAAGGGTTGATAGCGTGAAGATTTTAAGTTCGACGCATGAATCGATTGTGCAAACGTACAATTGAATTAACTAGATGTTGACTTAATTGAACCGTCGGGGAACTATTAATCAGGACCAGTGCGACCGCATCGACGGCGACAGAGTAACGAACTTCCGCGCTCCGTAGCGAATATTCCGACGCTGATAACAGATTTGGAAGATTAGCCGTTCCTTTGGTGAACGACGTGTCTGGGATGCTTTCTTGGTGCACGCGGAAAGAATCACAGAGCCGTCGAGAGAGTCTGGCGGACGCGGCGGACCGAAGGGGCGCAAATTAGGTACGTACGTGCAGCAGGGTGGTTTGGGGGAGGGGAGAAATTCGTGAATAAGATCAAAGGAAGGGTGGGCACCTTCTTTCCGTGCACGCCGCAGGTGGACGTGCTCCACTTCGGGGGAAATGAATTTTCAAGAACGTCGTACGAGTGGATTCAGTGCACGGTGACGTGCGCCGTTTCTTCCTCCTTTTTTCTGCTCTTTGTCTCGCCAACCCGGCCGGCCACTTCAGGGGGAAATTCGGTCCACGATGGGGCATTATGCCCGCCGCCGTTGTTGGAAGTCTCTGTGGTACACGACTCGGCGACAAGTAGAACGAGTCCAGTGTGGTAAATCCGCGATCGATACGCTCTAATCTCGGCACTCGATGGTGCGATATATGTACCTTTCGACTATTCGATTCGCTCGGATAGTTGGCAGACGTTCGTTTCGCGTCGCTTTCGAGGGTTGAAGCGACTGTTATTCAAGGGTCGTTTTTACTTAACCGGAGGAATTTTTTGTTCGGCCCGCGATTTTTCTTTGTTGTATGATATTTCGCTGTTTTCATTGACCTTTTTTTGGCGTTCGATTTTGATACGCGACGGTATCGGCGGATTATCGAGGTTTATCTTGCTTTAGATGAATTTAATGATACGTTTAAATCTTTGGAATGGTATGCAATGCGAGTGTGTAAATATTGAATCGGATTGAACGGTAAGCGTAGATTTCGATTGCAGTAGACATTTTGTTTGTACAATAGCGTTTTCGGGGGATGTTTAATTTGAAACCCCAATTTCGTGTCGATGTAAAAATTGTTGATGGATCTCCATCTGTAATTTGTTTTTAAAATTCATTTTTAAAAATATGGGGTGCCTGTGGAATCTGTGATACTGGTAATCGGTGGAAGTATTTAATATGATTTTGTATAATATTAATATCTAGTGCGGAGTTTGTATTCGCCACGCGTTTGCCCAAGTCCTTTCTCTGAAGTATTGTATTTACGATACGTCGATAAAATTTATAAAATGTCGAGATGAAAGCTTGATTTGTCACCAATGAAGTTATTTAATTTTATTGGTAGTCGTCACACGTATTCATATAGGTTATCGATTAAAATCTTTATCACCGATTGTATTATTGGAGATTGACAGGGAACGTTTAAGTTTGGATATATTGTTTCTGCATCTTTCGATACATATTTTGCGATAATAACAGGTGTAACAATATAATTGTACGTAACAATAATAACATGATTACTATTATTTCGGCCATTCACCTTAAAATGAATGAATAAAGTAACAATATCATACAATATTGATTCACGTTTTGATAGCCACTTACCATCATAAATTTGTGAGCTAAGTCGAAGACGAGTTACATCGAACATAAATAGTTTTAAGGAAAATATGTGTACATATTTTGTAAACTTAGATAACTATCGTGCAATTATGCGATTTAGCATTTGAGTGTGGAAATAATTATTATATAATAGTACGGTCCCCTATCGGTTATAAGGATGAGGATACAACAAACAGTTTTTCAATAATGGGGCATGAAATAATAGGATTTATTTGCTTTATATGGTAGTTATGTACTTTATGTGCCGTATTTTCAATGACACCCTTTGAATGTTAAATATATAGCTTGTTTCAAAGCAATTTTTTTATGGATATGTACATATAATCATTACCGTTCACCATTTTCATTTGAAGTAACAAATAAATAGTAAGTATACAGAACGATTTGCATATTCGTACAAACGCTCCGGATTTGAATAACAAAGATTTATGTAATTTCTAAAATTGCAGAGACGTTCACTAAAAAATATACATGTATACTAGAAAGTATACGTACTAAAACATTCAATGTATAATATACATTTTATATTTCTATTCTAATAAAAGATTATTGATTTGCAAGAATATTAAAAAAAAGTGTTTCCGATGATAAAAATGATATCCATTGACTTGTCTCTGTTTTCAGTGACAGTGTGTTTCTGTTTAATTTACAAGAAGGAATAATTTAGATTCCCCTGTAGAGATTAAAGTCAGTGTTTCTGGATTCAAGAATTATTACAATATTCTTACTTTATTACTATGATAAGAAATTGAAATCTCTTCGACACAGCGCAATGGAATATTCTGTATTTTCATTCTATAACTTACTCAAGCCAAAATCTGCAAGTTGTTCTTTCCCCTTCGCTTAAACATCTTCCAATTATTAAATGTACTTCCCCCTTGAAAAGTCTACGGTAAATAATAAACTGCTCTGCCATATCTATCTTTTTCCTGAATAGAAAAAATATTACTTCCCCTGATTTAATCATTCCTGCAACCCAACGCTTCCACAATCTTACGCCACTGAATTAACCCTCGAACTCGTGAAAACTCGCCGAAATTCGATAGCGACTTTCGCAGACTACCGTTGCACAGATTCTCTGCTTCAAGTTACAGTCCTTTACGAGAACAAATTGCGGCTTCACGGAAAATCACCAATTCGCGCGTGCCGTTAACAACGACAACGATCTCGCTACTACTTTTTTGGAGAAAGAAAAATATTGCGGCAGAGCAACGAAAGAAGCGTAGTTAACCAGAAACTGAAACAGATTTCTCATACTCCAGACACGATTTTTCCAAGGCAAAGCGTTGCCCGTTCAATGATATTACTTCACCTTGATAATAACAGGATTTCATATTATCTGCGTGATTTCGTGCTGCCGTCGTTGTCTTTTCACTGGAAAACGACAGTCTGAATTGCCTCGTTAACTTCGCACGAATAGTTATTGCCGCGAGTGATTACGGAGGCGATTCGCGAACGGTGAAGAAAGATTGCTCGTGATTGCATCGTTTCCTCTCGTTTCGCCGTTTCGGATCTCGTTTTTCCAAGTCGCCGCGCGACGCGGGGCGTAAAAGTTTGCCGTGAGAAAAGATTACGGAAAACGCGGTGTAACGCGGTACTTTCACCGGGTAATATTAAGCACACTTTAAAAGGGTACATAATAATTACCTTCGGTCGGAACACTTGGCGTGGCGGAAACTCACGCGCTACCGGAGAAGTTTTTGTGTTTTCTTGAAAGTTTCCGGAACAGTCGTAACTCCTCGTCGAGGTAATGAGGAAGTGGCATCCACGTTGGAGGGGGAGCATGCTGTTTAACTAACAATTATTCGAGTGGAATTCCTTTTTTTCCCCCGTTGATGTTCACCCTTGTCTTGTTTTTATATTAAACACTTTACTTCTGTGTTCTTTATCGAAACGAGTTAGCAGTTGTTCGACATCGTTTGTTTTCACCTTGCTCCATTTTCATTGCGAATTTATGAAGTTGATGAAATAGCGTGTTTTTGTTGGGAAACATTTCAATGTCGTTAGCATGTTTCGTGGCTGATGTTAATAACTTGAGAATATATTTTTATTGTAAGCTGAAGATAGCTGTTGCATTGGGATAAGCGTCCAATTAAAAATATTTTATTCTATGTCTATCGACTTTGTGGAAATCTATGTGATTCTTTAAATTTTTTTCGCAACAGGCTGTTGATTAAAGGTAATTATATTAATATAATAATCTAATAGAAAGGCGAAGTATGTTATTAAATAGATGAAATATTAATAGTGCAAACTAATTATCCATAGCATAAATCTGAATACAGTATTGCTAATTCATTCTAAATTTTGTATTCAATTTGCCTAGCATTCTAGAGCTGATTGAATAACAAATGCATATATTATACGTATTCTATAAATTTAAAAGCTATTAAAATAGAAATTTGGTACTAAAAAGTTTCCATTTTATTCATTTTTAATATTAGTTAACAGTGACAATAGAATGACTACTATATAACTCGCAGAATCCATTTAATCTAGCAGTGATGTATTACTTTTAGTGTATCCAAATGAAATCGATTTTGTGCCCGGGAATCTTTAATACGTATACCAATAGTAGAGAAATGGAAGTTACGCAATTCCTATTCAGCGCTGACTTAGAATTCAGAAAAAGTAATGTACCTATCGTACGTTGCACAATTTCACGTTGATCTGATTTAATACTACTAATTTTATCTAATCTTAAGGGAACGTTATTTATAACGAAAAAGAGTAAACATTATGGACAAGTAATGTCAGAGTTACAAACGTATTCATACATACCTTATTAATTAAGTATTTAAATTATTCCTTTCGTATTATTTTTCCTTGAATCGAAGATAAAATTACAAAACTAGATCCAGGTATCGGAATTCTTTCGAGTGAATTAAGTTTTTGTAGGGGTTAAAACAACATTCATCGTTACTTAGTTACAATTAGGTTCTTCACAATTTATTAAATTTCAATTTGTTGGACGTAGTTTGCTAATGAATCGCTGATAATGAAAAGATAAGACTCTGCAGTAATTCTGTCTGTACCAATGGGAATAATGCAACAGTACAGAATCTGTATCAATAAGCCAAGGAGGAGTTTCCTTTATTTCAGGCAAACAGCAATTATGAATAAACATCTGCAAAGGCAAGGATTACAAGCTGTTGTTGACAGAACATAAATTTTCTTGCACGGAGTAATAGGAAGATTCTTCAGATAACCTTTGTATGGTTTCACTATAATGCAATACTGCACTATTAAATTGTTTTATATAATTTTCCATCTACGATAACATTCATCTAAGCTCAAATTAAATTTTCTAATTTTTCGAGGCGAAAAATCAAGATACAAACTGAGAATAATAATATAAAATTACAGTTAATAATAATATAAACAAAAATTGACAGTAGTGAGAAATTATAATTTAGAAAATTTGTTTATGCAAGTATTATTAAAAAATGATTATACCTCTAGGTATATAAAAAACTATACCTTAACGTGTAATGTTTATACAATATAACAATTTCTACCAAATCAGTCAATTTTCGAACGAGGTGTGCAGATAATATTCTCACAGAATATTAAATAGTTTTTCACAGTACATACTTTGCAACGAATGCAAATCATTTTAATCAAAAACACATTCACACGTGTATAGCCAGTAAAAGCGTCCAAATCAAGTACGTTAATTGGGTATATGCACGTGATGGTAGTCCTGTATTCTTTCAAAAAAATTCGCGGAATGTAGTACCGATTAATCTCATCTAAATGCAGACGCGAATTTCACGTGCCTGAATTCCGAGAATGTACAATTTATCACTTCGAATCCTACGTGTGAGAATTATATTACGCAACTACCTGTTTTCAATTCGTAGAGGCACTTTTTTTGGTCGACAGATTTGAATTGTTTTCGCGCAATAGTGCACGCGTTTTCATTAGATTGGACATTTTAATTTTAATTACTATCCAATGCTTAAAAGCGAGATAAATCAAATTATTCAGCAGTGTTTATCACGCTACAAATAACACGAATAGAACAAATATTTATAACTATTTATTATCAAATGTTCTACATAAAGCCAAACAGAATTTCAATTAAATGCACTTGCTGTTGCATTCGAAGATTAATTTTTAATCGATTCAATTCACGCGTGAGTAAAATATGTCTATTAATAAGGAAAGAGGATACTTTAACATTTTAATATTACCGATCTTGTAATTAATTTGTTCGAAATTCATTTTGCACGAAAATAGATATTCGACCTGTAAAAATACCACTTGACTTTAATCTAAAATTTAGAATAAAACATTTGGAAAGATTAAATGAATACGTAATATATCCTGCATTGATTGACATACATTTAGTCACATTAAAACGTATAGCAATCCTATTTAATTCTTGTAGATACATATTTTCGTAATTTCTTGTCAAATGTATATTTCTAAGTTTTGTATTATGACGGAACAAAGTTTCTTCATGGATTTTCTCCCTTTACAACAATCGGCATAGCCTTCTCAATTAACTTAAATGAAATTCTTTCGAAATAGCAATAACCGTGTATGGTGTTTTTTTCAACAGACGGAATGAAGTAGAACCATAGGTATAGAATGTAATTCGTTCGCGACAGTGGCGTGTTCACCTACTATTCGAAGAATTAATGAAAATTTATTACGTTCGCTGGAGCTGGAACTAGGGAAACTCAACCGGCGCATTTTCAGTAACCTCGTGAATACACTAACACCTCGTCCTATCCCACCTACGCCATCGTTTTCTCCACCCTGCTTTGTTTCTTCGCAATTTAATCCCATCGTCGTTACTCACCGCGTGCGACCTTTATTTCCAGAAGTTCAGCTCGGACCTTGCTGGAAAAGCTTCCTCTCGAGAAACTGTTCCGCCAATGATTACGAGGCTTTCTTTTTCGACCGTAGGGCCAAATAGTATCGATGGTCTGTTAAGATTTGATGATTGTAGAGTTCGTTGTCGGAATTGAATTTGCTTTTCAGCGTGTATCGTAACATTTTTAGTGGCGAAAATTACTTTCCCGTTTAAATTGTTTCGCTCTTTTTGCTTTGTTGTTTGATTGGCTTTGTTCACTTTGGGACACTGAATTTTATAGATGATCGACTAAAAGCTTGATTGTAAAGGTGATTTTTGTATACGATACGAATCTGATAAGAACAATTTGGAAAATTACGATAAAAACTGTGGGCGAAAAGGAGAATTCTGCATGTAAGTTCCATTTCAAAGAATGCAATTACACACGTGACGCTCCATAATCCGTATATGAAAAGATCTTATTCTTTGGTATCATTGGAAACCGTATGCAACTACAGCAACACAATTATCGTATAATAATTGCTTAAAAGGTTGTAGTAATTCACTGATAATAACAGTGGTTGTTTTTCTTATTTAAGCTGAAATTAAACTTTCGTTGGCGAGTTATAAAGCTGTACAGGAGGGTTAAAAAAAGTTTCACGGTTATCTGTTTCCGGGGAATCAATTTTCCAAAGTGAAATACTATATACAACTTTGTATTTCAGGGACGCATTGAAAACAAATTTTATGTAAGCGAACACGATCCAATATTCGGTTTATGAGGCAAGGATCCAATATTTACTGGTGGAGACAGGCTGTGCTTCTTTAATCTTTTCATTTGGTCAACTCTTTGAGAGTTTGGCGAAGGACATTGCCAAACTATACGATTAAGATCTTGTGTTTCAAAGTTGATATTGAATCTAGCGTCAATTTCAATAATAATATTAGCTGTGCTACAAAAGTGAAACATGTGTTTACATTACATGCATGTCTCACCGTGGGACAGAAATACAAAAGAAGGCTCATATAAAACATCTGTTAAGTTTATTTGCCTGTTCAATAATAATATACATATATTTAGTTAAGTATAATATACACGAAACACTCATCGAAACTCTACGAACAATGAGACTATCTACGCTTTCTTTGCCTTCTCCTTTCCATGATCGATGAGCCTCACCGTGATCACCTCGGTCATTGGCGGCCCATTAATATACATGGTGATCTGCAATTGCTCGCAAACCATTTGAAATATACAAAAATTGTTAGGAGGGAAGATGCAATAATCATTTTCTTGTTGTTTTTATTATTTATCAAGATGTGCTGGCCACCTTGACGGCTTTAAGCGCAACGCACTATTTTTAACCCTTTATTCTGAAAGAGCCTCGAACACTGAATAAATAAATATTTGTAAGGTGCTAAGGTATTAAAAACCAACGAGCCCCGAGATTTTTCCGAAAGTATTTTTAATGCAATACACATACGAATACAAATACATCAATTACCAATTGGGGTAAGTGTATAGTTAAGCAAATGCCCTCACATACATTTACAATGGCAATGCCCGTGGACAAATAAACAAAAATGGTCCACCGCTCGTCAACCCAGTGAAATTAAGGAAATTTTATACAATAAGGTAACAAATTTAGAACCGAAGTGCACGTCGCGGAGCAAAGTTGACAGAACGCTTTGAATGAATTACTGGGTCGCATTGTTAAGCGTGAACGAATTATAATAAGTCAATTCGCCAGGCGTTAGCAGTTGCTTTAAGTTTCCGAATACAAAGGAAACCGTACCGTCTTATCACTTACCCGGAAATGTGGCATCAATCGATTTATTTCCCTTTGTCTTTTGTCCCGCCTTTGCGGCGATTGTGTGGATTCGGATAATATACTTTTAGATTGCTCGAGAATTATCTCCGGGTCCGAAGTGAACTGAACCTGGAACCGTAGCGGAGATTGGTGAAAATTAACTGGACAATCAAGAATTGAGTGGTTCGAACTTAATATTTAACTAAAGAATTATTTACCTGTGAAGCAATTTAGTGTCCATTAAGTCCGCAAAACGGGATGAAATTTGATTTGAAATTTGCGTTGATATTATCAATTAAACGCAGGTTTCTCTAAATATTCAGCGGACGGTATTCGTGTTAAAATTGAGGAAATATACGAGTTGCCTAGCACCGATTAAAGAAACGAAAAATATTTCGTCTGGCACATTTATTTATTAATATTTTAGTACTTGTGGATTTGCTGGAATTCTCACGTTTTACGGGGAGTTCTATATATTCATTGCACTCAGGTCAAGAGCCAAATTACACTGTAAATGAAATGATAATTAATTAAAATTTCACGTATTACTCTCAATATACGAACGGAAATTTGCAATTGAACAAATTAAATGATGGGTCAATACATTATACATGCTGGAGCGATTCTGAATATTTATGATTCGTGATTACATTTTCAACAAGTTAAATTACGATGTTTATTAGTATGCATTGTATTATACGAATTTGCCACCGAACCATTCTTCCTCCACGCAATTCAATTCTTCTAGAATTGAAACCGTTTGACACAAAACAGATAGACCGTTCACAATCTCTTTTAACACGTTTAATTCTGTTTTCTCGTTCTCGTATTATCATTTCAAAATACTCGGCACATTGATATTCCTCGATATTTTAGTCACGTGTGAAGCACAGTTCCTCGGACCCCGAATCCGGGGAAAATTCGAAACGACGCGGATGAACAGCAGAATTAACATAATTTGAAAAATACACACATTCGACGCGACGGGGAAGCATGAAATATTAAATTCAAATATTTACCGCGTCACTTTTCTCCCCGTGTGTCGATTTCGTTTTTCAACCGGCGTCTATTTTCCGCGTTTCTCGCGGCTCCGATTTCGGACTCGGAAGCAGCATGTCGTTTTCGCGTGCGTGAACGAATGAAAGATGGAGGGGCCTCTTTTTCTTTCTTTTCCTGTTTTTGTTGAGTAGCGAGTACACGACGACCTCGTTCCAAGCGTTATATTTTCATTTGACAGAGTGCAAAAATGAAAGAATCCCGGAAGTCCTTTGCTTTGAATTCGGTTCTACTTTGATCAGACATCGAATCACTCAGACATGACAGGTTGTTCTTTCTTCTGAAAAGACGTCCATGCAAGTATGTCTCCGTTGAAAGGCTATTCAGTAAAATAAGTCTTGATGTGAACGACCGGCGCCTATCATTTCCACTGTGGTAGCGATTCATAAAGAATCACTGTTGAAGATCGTTCTGTTAGAGATTAGCATTTTTGTACATTTGCACCTGCCGTCTTGGGAACGCATCACATTCAATTAGAAATGGGGTGTCACGTCTGTAAATATGACTATTGTTATCCGGAAGGAAAAATGTTTTAGGTGAAAGTTGTACGGTTTCGAGAACGTTACATTTTGATGATATTAACTTATTTTAATAAATTGTCGCGTAAAAGACGAGTGAAAGTCAACTTGGGGTTTTAAATAGAATTATGAACCTTTTAAACAATAAAAGTATTAACCCATGTACATCGATAAATTATTAGTTCGAGAGATATTGTACTGTTATTTAAATTCTGTGCATAATGTGAACTACTGACAATTGTAAACCCTTATCAACGTGTGCCGCTTTACTGCAATTGTTATCAGAGTAATTTAAATTTACGAAATATTTTTCTACGTTGAAACGAGTAATTTAAATTAGAGGCCCCTGAATAACATTTTTGTACTGGAAATATGCAATGGTAACAATAAGTTGTTCTTAAATCGGTATTTGTGACGAACATATTTGATGAGTGCATATGCAGACAAGGAAGTATTTCTGAATACGAATGTAGGATTAGATCAATTTTCTAATAATAAGAAAAGTATAAAATCTAGTACCGCTAAATTTCTGGATGCTGTGATAAATTTATTCGAAAATTGAATCGCACAATATACAGGTTGAAGCAAAATCCTGAATCACCTGAAACATCTCCTTTATTTTTAGAGATGCATCAAAATTCTATTTACTAAAGTTGTATTATATCTAAGAGGGAGTGTTGTGGTAATAAATAATACAAAAATAATTAAGGAAGTAATCATATGTGAAATTATAATGACAGTTCCTGTGCCTACGCGTATATAGCGTTGTCTCCCAAGTTCACTGGATGTTATTCTCAATATCCTGCAACTAATCGGTTGAAACCAGATGTTTGGTGTCCTATGCACGTGTGTATCGAGCAATTAACTCTGTCTCATTTGCTTTAGTTATTTCTCCATCTGGCTTATAAAATTATATATTGCTGAAGCGAGTTAGATAGTAAGGGTAATAACGGCCACGATTATTTGCGAGGCAATACTATATCTATCAGTTTCATCAAAGAACAAAGAACAAACATAATCCTTGCCAATAATAGCTTCCAGCGAACCATTTATCAATTAAAAGATTACGCGTAATCAGAAGGCCAAAACTTTTAGCTTCCTTATTTGATGATCCGAGGCAATATTAACCCTTTCATATCCGATGCCAAAAATAGCGGGGATCCATGAGACGTTCTGTGAATGCTAACACGAGCTACAGACTTCCTGTACAATACAGTAATAAGAAATAATAAACTATAATCACCTTCTGATCACACGTTTGATAGCACGTGAAAGACAATGATTACATTCGTTCAGGTAACAAGTTATATTTAGCGCAATGAATTAAGATTGTGGATTAATTAACAGAGTGTAAGAAATCGTGAACCCATTGATTGAAGCTGTTATGGTTGCATTTCTATACTGCACAATCTCCACTGTCTTGACGGAAGGGTTAATATAAAAGTAGCTCAACTGGAACCGAATGAAATTTTCAATCTAATACCAGGTGCTCTAGCCAGTGGCCTCGAAAACATGAAACTTTCAGAACAATATCACCCAAACCGCCACCGTGCGAACTGTCCGATGAAATGGTCCCGTAAGAAGCAGTTAATAATAAACATTCGACTGTAACACGCGTGTACTAATAACCAAATCATAAGGCGCGGAATTATATCTAAAATCTTAAACCAGTGCTCCGTCGAGTGGTCCTGAAAACATGAAATTTTAAGGACAATACCACTCTAACTGCCACCGTGTGTACTGTCTCATGAAATGGTCTCGTAAGAAATAGTTAAACGGGTAGAACACCCTTGGGGCAGAGACGAATCCCTCCTGTCAAGTCGTTGAAATATTACTATGCGACTCCGTTCTCCCGGCTTGTACTTTTATTTGACGAAGTGTGCGATATTCGCGGCTTCTTAGCGTGATTTCAGTTCTGAGCTTATGTCAAATGTCCCGAGCAATGCGGGATACAAGACGCTCATGGCGATCCGCGGATGTTTATCAGATATATTGTTCCTCGAATATTCCCCTGTCCTGAAATTCGTCAAATTTTCCGCGTGAATTTTCCTATTGATTTATGCCCCTGCCCTGGTTCGGGTAAATGCATATGCTTACTTCATTATTATTGTTATTATTAACCGTGTATACACTGGTTTTAAGGGGTGAAATCAGCACTTGGAAGAATTCAGAATGTACTTTTACATGAAATATGTCAAGAATGCTGAGAGATATTTAGAAAAATTAAAAGAGATCGTGGATTTTTCATGAAAAATCTTTTACGCAGTTTTGTAAACGCAATAAAGTGAAGCAAGTTTTATTCATACTTTTTTTTAAATATCTCTCAGCGTTCTTGAGATATTTCACGAAAAAGAACATTCTGAATTTTTCTCAAGGGCTGATTTCACCCCTTAAAACCGAATTATGGCACTAACAGAAAATAGGGTTGTATTACGAATGACATACTTTACCTGTGTGCGAAGTTTCAACATTTCCTGAATCTCCGTGTTGCCTAACCTTCTTTGTCGGAGGTCTGAATGTAATTAATGTACGCTATACTTATAGAAAATAAAAACGTTTTGCGTTCTTCATAGATCTAAATGGGTAGATATGCAGGATTTAAAAAAATAGAGTAAATAGCGTCTCCATGTTCTTTGATTCGGAAATGTCAAGGTAGATAAAATTATTTATACTTGTGAAAGGTTGCTACATTTGTGTTCACAAATGAACATTTATTTGGAAATAATATGATAATCACCTGACACTAAAATTTGGTCACGTGGATACAATTTGATTTTACAGTGTCTTCCATTTCAAGATTTTCGAGTTGATAAAATCTATTCAGTTTGTCCGAAAAAGTTGTTTTCAACCCTTGCAACCTTTTCGAAGATAAGGGTTAGATTACTGTTAATTTTCACATTCTTTTCAAAACTCTGTATTACTAGTACAGAGATATTTATAAGTGAAAACTGTGACTTTTTGGTTTCGTTTGTAAGATTTATTACGTGTGAAATCTTTTATGTATTTTGAAACGTATAAAGTAATGATGATGATAATAATATTAATAATTGTAGTGATACATTTATATGTTAATCAAGTTATAATCGACTAAAAAAATAGTTCTATGGAGAGGATGATACATATTACCATTTAATGCAAATTTGTAACAATAACGTCCTTTATACATAAAATTATAACATTTCTTAACAGAATCATGTAGTGCAATGATATTCTTGTATTTTCTTAAATATTAAATTCAAATATTACGTATACCTACGTCATTACTGCTGGTGCATTTTCAAATTTTCGAAACTGATTAAATGCTATTTCCGTTCTACTGCGTTTTGTTTCAAATTCAGTAGGGAACTTCGGTGTATAATTAGTTCAAAACAATTTTGCTCAGAAATAAATTCATGTGGTCTACCATCTATGCATATAAACGAACATAAAGAACATTAACGATGCCAAACTCGTGTGATATTAAAATCGTATACGTAAGTATACACATATACACCGACGTGTATAGACACCGACTACATCTTCAGCTCATAATTTCTAAAACAAATTAGGAACTTTCATAAGAACCTTACGCAGCAGACAATGCAAATGCACTTTTACGCTCCCTGCTTACATTTAAACTTTAAATTGCGTTCGACAACTTTTCTAGCTGAATTTGATTAGCTTCCGACCGAATAAGTGCTTCTACTTTAGTTTAATAATGTATTCAAGTGGATTGATTCGGTGATGATCTCGTTGTGTATTATTGAATGAAAATTCGGCATTACTTATAATCGTATGAGGTCTTTTTATTCAAATTAATTATTTTATAGATAATTTCCAACGATATTTTAGGTCTGTTACGAGTCACCTGCGCAATATTAGATTCAGGAATGGTTTAGAAATGTTCACAATCAATACCTTATAGGCAATAATTGTTTGAAGCGTCTCATTTCAATTATGCTTCTCTATTAATAACTTTGTAACGTGTATAATGTTACGAGGAAAACAATGCTGGAACATAAACGACCGAACTTTGATAATGTGTTTAACGAGTTGAAACAACAGAAGTGCGAAACAATACGTACTGTACAACTTCTGTTGTACAGTTGCTGAGATGAGACTGTTCCGACAATGAGCAATTGGGAAGATGCATTCTGTTCCATTATTATCCAATTATAATATTCCAAATTCGAGTTTGGTCTGTCAAAAGGGGCATCATTTCAAGTATATTTCTTTAAATGCAGAGAAAGGTGTATTACTTAACCATTTCCAACTCAATTATTTGCCTGATATAATACACACATGAATGTTTTTTCAGCCTTCGAAAATTGTAAGCCTCAAAATCTATTACTTCTTGATAATTAAAGGAAAATTCATTACAAGAAATATATAGTGCTTTCATCTCAAGTAGATTTCCTGAACCGTTTATTTATTATAATACTACCATTAATACTAATTAGTTACGATTCGAAATCGTTAGTAAGGACTTCTCTACATGAATATGTCTTTATCATAAATCTGACAACATTGAAAGCATTTAACCGTTCTTCACAGTAAATCAAGAGTTTTGCATATACACTATTTTTTTTCTTTCTTTCTTCTTTAATATTTGTAGAATTCAATGTTCTTGAAATCGTATGAAAGTTAAACTTGGGCTGTATTAATAAAGAACGTAAGGTGAATCATTGGTGATATCAGAGGAGAAATATTTTAACTATTCAAGAGAATTTAAGAAAAGTATGGGCGAAGGAACATCTTGTCCATTCTATTCCAAGACTCTCTCCCGAACTATCGGCAAAACATTAATATTTCTCGTCGAGGAGCTCGGTCTGCCGGTGGAACATTATGATTTCTAGGACTCGTGGAAGTCCGCCAAGTTTAATTTGGCGATATTCCAACTATAATATTCCCTGAGAAAGTGATGATATTATCTTGTGAGATCTATGCTGATAAATTCATACCACGGTAAAAATAGAAGTGTCGGGCGGTGAAAATGATGCCCGTTTAGTCCTGTAACGAACGTAACACATTTGCCCCGGTCTTTAAGCACATTTTCCGAGCAATTAAAATCATTGTGCTCGAACAATTTTCAGTTTATACGTTTCAAGTGGAAATAGTACGGCCGCAGGATCGTTTTATATTTTATTTGCTGTTCTATCTGTGAAGTTTGGTATGCTGACAAACCCCTTGAGTATCACTAATTTCCTATGAAGTGTCCTTGCAAAATGTAAACGTCGTTTTCAATGAAATAATTAAAACATTAAAATGTAACTGAAAATGATTGACAAAGTTGTAGCAGTGAATAACGTTTATTATGACACGATAATTATTATATACGCAATGTGTATAAACTCAGTTTATACATATACACTCAGTTGGTTAGTTTCTAATAGAATTAGTTGGTTTGTTGTTTGTTGTACTTCACTCAATTAAATCGTTCCAGTAAATGAAGACACTTTATAATAAATACACAATATATTCTAATTTCGTCTCAAATAAATAACATTCACTTCATATAACAGACTTTAATTTATATTTAATATACCACGTTATGAATTTTGTACGATAATTTAATTCTTTAATGCGTGCAAGAATTATACCGGCATTAAAAAACAGAGATTAATACGTTTTTCCATTTTTCTACTCAAAAGTGAAGTCCCTTTAGTGAACTACACAATAACACGGGTTACGTCGGTCAGAGTGACGAAAGCTTGTGGTCTGTGTTGTATAAAATTGCAACATGCCTGTGCAAAGGGATGAACGTTTCGAAGTGTCAATTCGTAAACGATTTTGACCAGCACGTTCCAAATTTGATTCGGCTTTGTCTTCTGGCATTGGAACAAGCGTGTTCTAAAATGCTCGGCTATTGTCTGCCACGGCTATTCTTTTGCGAACTTCATATGTTTATTTTAGTATTATTCAGTGTTATTTTAAATATGAATTAGATACTTGGAAACGAAATTTCTAAATTGAACAAGTTCAAGAATTCCAAAGAGACGGTAAATACAATATTTTTGCAATAAAAACTTTGAATTCATACCGGAAAGCTTACGTTCATAAATTTATTTAAATCGATGCAAATTTATCAATTTGGCATAACTCTTAAGAGATTGTGCAGAATAAATAATTACGAAATTTATCGTTTTGTTCGAAGCACTTGCGTTAAATAATATTTCATATTCCATGCAAAACACTAACAATTTTTTCACCCACAATCAACGAGTGATAATGTTCAATCGATGTCTAAAGTTAAATACGAAAGGTGTACACGCAAAGTTGTGTTAAACAATTAAGTAAACTCGAAGCAATTAATCAAATACTATAATACTAATATTGAATTCAGACTTGTGTGTTTAAAACTGCTCAAGTTGATCAAGAATGATACTGTAATACTTTGCCACGGGAGTGTGATATGTTACACGAAGAAGTTACACGAAATATATCAAACTTCCGGATGTTTGCAGGAAAAGTGGTAGATTTTGATACAAAATTTTCGCTTTATTTGCCATTTGTGGAGTCGAGGTCAAGGAGAATTCAAAAGCCTTCCATGGATCGATAGGATGATAACGAAGAAGCAGCAGAAATACTTCTATTGGTGCAATTCTTAATGTTTCTTTCTCAAGTTGCCAGATTTTCTGTAAAAAAATCCAAACGTAGGCCATCCAATGAAATTGTAATTTACACATTAAACGAGATGGTGAAAAAGTTACGAAGAGGAAGACATATTTTAAAGTTTCTGTAAAGTAACAAAATTTTTAAAGAAATAATGAATATTCATAATCCTTTCGCAACTTTTGCACCACCCTGTATATTAAACTCACTGCACATATATTTAAAATTTGTATAATAAGTACAACAATCTGTATTACGTAATAGTATAATATTAGTAACAATAATATTATCGATTAATTTTCTATTATCGACATGAGAATCGAACAAGTTCTAAGCCATGCATACACAGTAATAATCAATTTAATTAGACTTATTGTTCGTGCGAAACCTAAATTAATACACTGTACCATATTTTTGATTATAAACACATTAAGGTTTAGTATATTATGTCACAATAATTTCAAGTAATTAAAAGCTTTGTAGGTAATATTTGTTCAAGTGACATGCTCAATTATTTACGCTTTCTGTCAACTGCAGCCGCGTGAACACTAATCGCTTTTGGGAAATGGGAAAATAGCATCTAGAACGAAGTTTTTTTTCGCTGCCGTAAAAGTTAACGCGTCCTTTGAATATCCGGAATAGATCGAAAAAGGACCTGTGCAATCCCATAGGATTGCGAGGTGCGATTGTGGCACAAGTCTGTTTGATTGACGTGCAAATCCAACAGTACTTTTTTTTATGGTTTACAAGAAAACTGCGAGCTCGGTTTTTCGATATTGCCGGCACGTGTTTTCTGTAATACTTTCTTAAGAGCATAAAGCTTTTGCGGGAAAATAATTTCACGTTGTGTTTTGTATAAATGTATAATACATACGTACTTGTCTAGTATATTGTTAGGAAAGTTAGTGTATTTAATTCGGGAACCAGTTACCACGTGAATAGTAAGACATTTAATCATTTAATATTTTTTAAATGTTACTATTCGTGTTTGTTAATCATTTTAAACCTTACTTATGCTTTCCACTATTTATATCTATCTATTTTTGAATTTCCTGCAGCTCTGATCTTTAGATCTTTGGTATCCCATTTTCCCATTTTCCCGACTTTCTGCCCTTTATTTTTTCACTTTCTTAGCTTTCCAATATGATCGTATTACTGGTTTCCAATACTGTGCTATTCTATCTTTCTGGTAGCCTAATTTTCGGAGACTCTGATTCCTTAGTTCCCCCATTGTCTGGCGTGCCATTTTTTTCTCAGTACCTTTTGACCTCACGAAATTTCCTGATAACATTAAAAATTAATGAAACGAAACATACATATGTCGTCTTACATTGGTATTTGAATATTTATCTGGCTCTGGGTATTCTGATTCAGTTCAATTTCATTACTTGATCAAATAACCGGTTTCAAGGAGATGCCCAATGCAAATAAAAAGAGAGTTCACTCATATGTACATATATTTCCATGGAAACCAATATTTTTTTTACAAATTACACATTTGTCAACTTGTGGCCAAATTTTATAGAATTTGATAAAATTCTGTGATCATTTAAATGTAGATCGATCAAAGTTATTGAGGGGAAAAGGCTGTTGGGTGCGTCAGGCGATTACACTATTTCAATTAACAATTAAACAATTCGATGGATCACAATATATATGTTCTTTATTACTTTCTACACTACGACTTCCCACAACGCACGCTTCTCTACGACTCTGTGTGTAATCCACGTGTCTCGACGACGCTTCCCGATACTTCGACGCGATCGTCTTCTTTTCGAAAACGACGCACGGCTCTTGAGATGGTCTACGTTAATTGGCGCCCGATTCGAACCGTCTCGATCGGTGCGACAATCTCAGGCCCTAACGTAGACCACCATGGCCGAACAAATGCAGACTGCCTACGTAAAATCCCCTACATTACACTGCTGTTTTGGATCAGTTTACAAAACATCAGCTCTTTTTATGTTTTTTTGGGTGCACGCGATACTTCATTCCGTTATTTGTTTCAATCACACTTTAAACTGCACCCGCATCGTCATGGTACAGCGAAAGTGTTTACGATCTTGGGTTTGCAATAAATCTTTGAAGCGCGATTAAACTAATCTCTAAGTTGGACAGGATGGATGACGATAAACTCTTGAAGCATGGCTTTCTTTTGATTTACTGCGCATGTGTAACAGACTTTTCTACAGCTACTGTCTGATTCTATCTATGTAAGAGAATCTGAAACATCCATCTATGACTGTAAAGAGTAAACAAACTGTTTATGATATTTTATACGGAACAGAAAAATAAGTTATTTGTGTTAAACTGAAAAAGACATACAATTTCTCAACAGTCCAGTTTGTTAAATTTCAATTTGATTCTTAAAGTAGGTACTCAATGAAAGAATAATTTTTATTCGCTTTCGTCATGTGCTCTTTATTTTTTATCGTAATAAAAGTGCATACAAAATAGAGTACTTCGGTAAAGCAATCGTGTATGCTTAATTATAATTATAATAGTGATTATTTATTAATTGTCATTCAGTACACAAATATTAGAATGTTTATTACTGAACGTTATAGTATCGAAGACGAATGTTGAAGCATCGATTACGATGCACAGAGGTTTGCATATTTGATTGGAGGGCAATATAGAAGATATAGAGTATACGTGAGTTTGATGCAAAAAGTTTGCTTGTGGGAGCAGTCAACGATACCAAACCTGTATCAGTGAGTTTAGATAACCTTGCCGGATATTTGCACCAAAATCGCTCAATATGTACATACGTGTGTGTATTTTTATTGGTTGGCGAGGATCAATCGTTTATGTACATATAAATATTGCAAGCTCCATAACATAAATGTGGTGCCTAGAGCATATTCGACTTCGAATGCATTTCGTATTCACAGGGATCGTTTTATATTTTTCAAGTGCTTTTCTGTTCCCAGTTTTTTCGGGAACAGCTTAGATCTCTCCGTTTCGAAAAACCAGAACACCTCGAAATATTTATCGACACTGTGGGGTGACATGCTTAGTTGTTTTATTACAATTTTAGTTCTAAACAACGATTTCTACCGTAGTCGCGCACCAGACAAGTTTTCAATGAAATTCTTCTCCGCTCATTTGTGCACTATGTTATGTTAATTGTTTAAAAAACGTCTTTGAATTTAATGTTATTACTTGTTCTCTGTTATCTTTCATTGTCGCTTGCGTAGAATTGCTATAAAATTTCCACGGCAAAGAGTGTTACATGAAAATGCAGAATAACTGCAACGGATTTGTATGAATATGATTGATTTAACAAGCGGTAATTAACAATGATGTAAATCGTAAATTTGAGTTGATTATGTCTATAACAAAGATTCGCTGAGTTTAAATGAAATCGAAATAATTGTGCTCGGTACACGTATTTATATACGTGAAGAATAAATCTGTGAAAATAAATTAATATGAAACAATGTTGCGAAATGTATAAATACACAATCACGAGAAGTATCGGTTAATTGGAGTGTAAAACTCATAGAATGTTGTAATCAATATTAGGGTTAATACTACTTAAACTTCATATACGCGCGGTGTGTCTTATTATGCGCTTGCCTATACTACTTGCAGCTGTTAACAGACTACGTTGCGCCAGTTTAAAGTTTGTTTTCTAAGAAAGTATTTGTACTGTACAATTTGGGAAGAGAAAAATTAAATAATGTAAGATTGTATAATATGCTGTTCATTAGACGAAATATATTTATTTGTATTTATTATTATATGAGTATTTATATTAAAATGCAATTCTCTAGATAATCAGAAATCAGCCAAATCAATATTGACAGAAAAATGTTACATTGGTTCTTTGCTAATCAACTTTTCATTATATGAGCTAGCTGGAAAGAAGAAATGTTGGGAAACATGGGAAGCAAAATTTGTATATTTGGGAATCAAAGCTTGAACATGCCTATTTTTATTTCGTGCCATCCTTTTCGTGCTGTACTGATTACTTTCCTCGTAAATTTCCACACGGTCGTAAATTTTACGTATTATCAGCAACAGCGAATATGTTTGCAGCAGTCAATAAATAACAAGCGTCAAAAATAAATGACACCATTGTATTAAAGGGTGCTCAGTTTAATAACGGAGAAGTATTGATTTATAGGATATTTTCATACACAGAGTATTTATCGGCAAGGAACTCCAATTTTTATTTAAATAAGTAATAATCTTTTAAGAAATGATTTCCCGTTTTCACTTGAAGAATTGCACTCTTTATAGTGATTTGCTCTAGAACTTAGTTTTTTTAATCTGATATGTGGATCATCTGCGTTAGATTAAAATATATAGATATTTCATTAATATTATACTAATAATATGACTACATACATAGTTCTGTTTTATTATGTTGTGTTGTCTTGTGTAAATGTATTGTGCAAGGAGACGATGGTCGTATACAGTAATACGAGATCGTCGGTCAAGTGCCTTGGTATGATACGGGAGTTATTTATGCGTGCGACGATCTGAGCAGATCTTCTTGCGAGGGATCGACATCCCGTCGCCAGCGAGGGTCACAAGGGCCCAGTCTCAGTATTAGACACACCTTGGCACAGCCAACAAGTGTCATATATACATATATGAAGGAATGTTAGGTTTAAGCGTAGAGTAAGACGTATGCGATGACCGAACGGCGGGGAGAGAACAAAAGGGTAGCGACGGCCGTGGCTGATCGACGTCGACGGTCGCAGTTAGTTAGTTGATCGAAAAACCTCTTAAGAGAAGCCTGTCGAAAGTGAAATTCAATATATATGTTCAGTTTGTCAGATTTTGTATTATTATTATTATTCTTATTATTACTACTTTATTAAATATACACATTGAATACAGAAGCATGTTCATCAATTTAAATTCCTACATATGTATATATTGAATAAAAGAACATATATTCTTACTGGTCATTCCACCTCTAGCATACACCTAATGAACAACAAAATGCACTATATCATATCACAATTACTATACACTGCATCATAGATAAAGAAGTATACTAATCGTTATAATATCACAAACATTAAGTACACAAGCAATTATAATATAACGGTAATATAAATTTTTTTTATCCACTGTCTCTGTCAGAAGATTATTATCAAAGGATCTTCTAAATTGGTTATATTTTCCCCTGCAATAAAACTTTGCTAGAAATAAAAAGTACTGAAGCTTTGATGCTTATAGCACGAACAGTTTGACTTATCAGTATTTAACTATTTCACCACTGACGCCATTAATTTAATTTTTTTCCATTAATTTCATTCATTTGATTAATTACATTTAAGACAGGCTTGCAGTTAACATTTTCCCCTTGTTTCGTAGAATGTCAAACATTCTAGATTCTAGACTTATATACATCGACCCAGCTTCAACTTGTAAGACACAAAGAAAAGTGCTAAGTTAAGAGTCGGTCTGATGTCTGATGTGGAGAAGCTGCTTTGGCATATTGGAAGAAACTTTCCACGAAGGCCGAACGTGTAGGGGGTGATTTAAAAGAAACATGAACGCAATTTGATTAAATTTTGAATTCTCCCCAAAAATTATGCAATACTGTATATTATTTTCTAATATAATTCTAAAGTATTAAAAATGAAGGTTTGTTATTTATATTCCACTTGTAAAAATCGAATATCATAAATTATTATATTAAAATCAGTGCCACTTACAAATTAATGGCCATTATTTGATATCACATATTTGATGTCAAATACATTCCTAATTATTGTTGTTATACCACACTAAACACACCTTGCCATTATTATTCATTTTAATTTTTCAGATATTATTCACATTTTGAACCTATTGATTTGATTGATATTGATTGATTTGAATTGAAGCATCGATTTTCTAAAATGATGGAAATGATTTGCAGCATGTCTTTCGCTTTAAAATTACTTCAATTTTTTAGTAATCATTTTTTATATAGCCCAGATAATTATGGACAATATATCTTTAATCCTTACATTATCCTTATCTTATCGTCATTAACGTACGCAACGTGGTCATAATAATTGGAAATAAGGAGCCTTTACTATGAAAGAAAATATTCTAACAATTTTGATTTGCAATACAGCGTTCACATCAGTTATTGCAAACCTCTTAAGATACTTCGTATAACGCGCGTTATGAAATTTAAATTATACACTCACTTGTACAAAGTGCATAATAATGGATTCTCGGAAACTCTGTTGCTCGCGCTTATTCTTACTACCGCAACATTAACTCCGCAATGCTCACGTAACCAGGCAGAATTCATTTATTGAATTTTCCTCCTACCTAAGCATACTCGAAAAAAGCTCGCAGTTCGTTCAATGCATAATCATCATCCAACTGTTCACGCTTATATTTGCAGTAGGTAATCTAAATATAAAACGCGAATTACACCTAAGTTAGCCCGCGGTGGGTTCATACATCTGCGTACTGGGGGAAGCGTTATTGAAATTGAGTTCTGTTGTTCAATAGATTAAATGCAGAAGTGGAAGGTCCAGTAAAATAGAGAAAGACTCGTGTAGAATAGCAGATACTTTATTAAATGAATATAGACACTGTTCGCTAGTATGGTTTGTATAAGACTGGGCCCTTGTGACCCTCGCTGGCGACGGGATGTCGATCCCTCGCAGGACCATGTGCCCTAATCGCCGCACGCATAAACAAGTCCCGTATCGCGCTAAAGCACTTGAGGACGATCTCGTCTTACTGTACGTCTCGATCGTCTCAATGCACAATACTTCCCCTCGAGACGGGACGCTTCACGCTTTCCTTACACGTCGGAAAGTCGAGACCAAGTCTCTGGGACAATAATTTATGCTTAGGACCTGGCAGGCCTTTTGTAAACACGTCGGCCACCATATCGCCAGTTGAGATATATTCTAATTTTATCTCCTCGTCCTTTAACGCATCGCGTACAAAATGATGCCTTACATCAATATGCTTTGTACGATTATGAAATACAGGGTTCTCCGCGAGTTTGATCGCACCCTGGTTATCGCAAAACAATACAATCTTTGATTTGCATTCAAACCCTAATTCGGAGAAAAAACGCCGCAAATATATGGCTTCCTTCGTTGCCTCGCTCATACTCATATACTCCGCTTCGACGGAAGAGAGAGCAACCGTTTTCTGTTTCTTCGATGCCCAAGAAACCGCGGCACCTCCGAGATTAAAACAATATCCCGTAAATGATTTTCGGTCTTCTGTACAATTCGCCCAGTCGGCATCCGCGTATCCTTCTAATGACGCACCGCTAGCTGTATATGACAGACCTACGTTAGAAGTACCCCTCAAATAACGTAAAATACGTTTCGCTTCGACCCAATGACTCCGGTCAAAACAATTGTTAAATTGGCTCAGTGCACCAACCGCATGAGCTATGTCTGGCCTGGTAGCGACCGCTAAATACATCAGTGACCCTATGAGTTCTCGAAACGGTAGACTCTTATCGTCTTTACCCGAATCCTCAGGCTCTTTTCGCAACTTTTTGCTTAAATCTAACGGAGTCGATACCGGTTTACAATCCGACATTCCAAAACGTTCTAATATGTCTTCTATGTAACCTCGCTGATGCAATCGTATCGCCTGTTTAGAACGATGAAATTCTATTCCTAGGCAGCATTTGACGTCGTTTAAGTCCCTGATCTCAAAAATGTTCCCAATGTAACTCTTGAAACTGTTTATCTTTCTAAGGTCGCGCGAGGCTATTAAGATATCGTCCACATAAACGAGAATCAAGAGAATATCTTCCCCTCGCCCTTGATAGTAAACACATGGATCAGCCCTACTCGGAAGTAACCCGAATTCTTTTAATTCTTTATCTAAACGACAATGCCAGCTACGACCAGCTTGCTTTAAACCGTATAAAGCTTTTCGCATCAAACAAACTTTGTCTCCGCTACTTAGATTACGCCGCATTTCGATAGCTTTTGTTCTTATATTACTATCACCGCTTTCGGTTTCGGCTAAAATATCTAATGCTTTTTCAACGTGACGGGGGATTTCCATAAAAATTTCTTCGTCGAGTTTACCGTTCAAGTAAGCTGACGTCACGTCTATTTGGTGAATTTTCATACCGTACTCGGCCGCAAGAGCAGCCATAATTCTGACCGATTGCAAACGTGCAACCGGGGCGAAGGTTTCATTGAAATCGATTCCGTAACGCTGAGAAAAACCACGCGCTACAATCCTCGCCTTCCTACGTTCGATTTCACCGCTCGGCTTATATTTATTACGCAGAACAATTCGGCTTCCGATCACTTTTGCGTTCTGTCGACGCTCGACGATTTTCCAGGTATTATTATTTAAAATCGACCCTAATTCGATGGCAATGGCCTCGTGCCATTCGTCCGCATCTGGGCCCGCGATAGCTCGTTGTAGAGGGATTTCGGCCATAAATGCCTCTTCGACCGCGGTACTTCCTACCTGCACCGTACTGTACATTTTTCGAGGTCTTCCCCTCATACCTGTAAGTATTTTCTTCGGCCTACCTCTACCTCTCCGCGACTGCACGTCTCCGCGACTATCACCGTCCGCGTTTGATTCGCTCGCCCTATCGCTCGGTTCACCTGAATCGCCCCCATTCTCGATACTATCGGTACGGTAGTTTCGAGAAAAAACTATGTCCGTCGCTCGCTTCGATTTTCCCGGAAAAGGTTTTCTCGTCATCTTGTTCTCGATACAGACCTCGCAATGCAATGTTCGTTTAAAGTCTTCGATGTTGCCACTCGGTATGATGCCTGTGCGTTTCGCTTCCATTAAATCCCGTTGATTTAGATGTCCAAGCCGCCTATGCCATAGTTCGAGTACATCGTTGCGTTGAAACTTCGTTGCGTCTTCGTCCGTAGCCATGGCATCGTGTGCAAAACCCTTTTGCGCCATGTAATATAACCCGTTCTTACGAATGGCGATCAGCTTATCGTTACCTTGTTTGTCGATAATTCTTGCTCGATCCTTCGTAAAAACCACTTTGTAACCACGATCCGTAATTTTTCCGACCGATAACAAATTTGTTCGTAGGTCTGGAACGTGCAAAGCGTTCTCTATTGTAATGTTCTTTTCCGAATCGTCTTGCTCGATGACCACGCGCACATTTCCACTCGCGCATATGTCGGTCGACGCGTTGCTCGCAAGATTCAGTTTTCCGCGTCGCCGTTCGTCAATTGTCTCAAAACACTTCAAATTTTTGCACAGATGAGACGTACTACCACTGTCTAAACACCATTGTTCGTCGTTCGCCTCGGTTTTCGCTTGCGTCCTTTCACAATTTTGCCCGATTTCCGACGTTGTATACAGTGAAAAATTGCTGCTAGCACCCTTCGCTGAATATTTCGAGTTTCCACCACCTTCGCGGCACTCGGATGCTATGTGACCGAATTTCCCACATCGAAAACACTTCGTTTTCGAGCGATCGTCACTTTTCTGATTCGCAGCCTTATTAAAGTTTCTTTTCCCGTGATTTGACCTCACGTGTCTCCCGGCGATCATAGCGTTCGGCACTACACCGCGTACTTCGCTCTTACGCGCATCGTTTTCCTCGATTATTTTAATCCGTAGAGCATCGGGAGGCGGTAGCTCGTCACGCGATTCAATCGCACAGCGGAAATTCTCGGAACTCTGTGGCAAGCTGTATAACAGCAAGATTGCCAGCAAATCTGCGTTCACATCGACATCCATCTCGTGTAGCTTGTCGACCGCATCGAAAAATTTCCTGAGGTGTACGCGAACATCTTCGCCCTCGTCCATACGCTGTAGGGTCAATTTCTTCAGTAGCGTAGCTTTACGCGCAGGACCCCGTGACTGATATATTGCCTCGAGTCTTTTCCATACTGCACTTGATGTTTCGCAGTTTTTGATCTGCTTCAATTCCGACGGGTCGATCGACAATATTATGTCGGACTTCGCCCTTTCGTCGTTCCGTGTCCACGTGCGGTACGCTGCTTCTGATGTTGCATCGTTGGCCGTCACTATCGGTGCTTTCATTTCACCACTGACGTAGCACCACGCATCGTTCTTTACCAATAACGCACGCATTTGTATCTTCCACGTATCATAGTTTTCCTTGTTGAGACCTTCGATTTTCACGATATTCGCCATTGTTCACTTAATGTTCGTAGGCACTCGCACCGAATTCAAACAGGAATGTATACGTCGCACGAAAACTTTTCCTTCCGTTATTCGCGACCTATGTACGCGTCGCACGAAAACTATTCTTTCCGTTATTCGCGACTTTCCGCAATTCACAATTTCTGAGCTTCACGATTTTCTGGACTTCACAATTCCTGGGCTTCACGATTCCTGGGCTTCACGATTCCTGGGCCCATAACCTGTTGTTCAATAGATTAAATGCAGAAGTGGAAGGTCCAGTAAAATAGAGAAAGACTCGTGTAGAATAGCAGATACTTTATTAAATGAATATAGACACTGTTCGCTAGTATGGTTTGTATAAGACTGGGCCCTTGTGACCCTCGCTGGCGACGGGATGTCGATCCCTCGCAGGACCATGTGCCCTAATCGCCGCACGCATAAACAAGTCCCGTATCGCGCTAAAGCACTTGAGGACGATCTCGTCTTACTGTACGTCTCGATCGTCTCAATGCACAATAAGTTCCAACTAGCATTCTGTCAGCCACGTTATCTGCCGTTCGTACAGAATACGTGACTTGCGAGGATTTGGTGAACGATAATGTCTGTTACGTGCTCTCGCGAAGCAGACTTTGCATCCAGTCACTTCAGAACTGCGATCAGTATATGAGAAACCGGCCTCCTGCGTTTCTATTTAAGGGCCCCGACTCCGTCTGCCATGACCTGTGTGCGTGCACTCACACAAACAAAGAAAAGCATGCACGTATACGAAATGCGCGAGAGAGACACTCGATTTCTTATTTAAGGTGGCGTTTCTCGATAATTGCATAAATGAAATTTTTGCCGGTACAGTACCCACGGGTAGACTTCACCGCAGGGTTGGTGTAAGCGTTTGAACGTCAATAAGCACTATTCGTTGAGAAAATGGAATGTTTGCAACTGTATGCTTGAGACAGAGAGAGATGTAGAAAGCAAGATGGCTGCCGACTGACGTTGCATGTCACATATAGCCAAATATTGAACGATTTAATGGTTTATTCACCGATATTGCGTACACCACCCTTTCCTTGGACTAACACAATATCACAGAAATTCGATTTTTCACAATTTATCACTTCTGGAAGGCGTTTGACCTTAAATACGATCTGCACGCTCGGACGTAAGAATATATGTAAGAATAGTTCACCGATTTTTCGTCAGGGGCGTTTATGGTTTGTTGTAGTGAATTTGACCAAGTTACCATCAGGGTCGATAAAAAGACAAATCAGTCGGTAAATGTAAGTTATAATCTCACACCACGAACGGCGATTCATACGTGAATACGTGATGCGTGAACACAGACACCAGTAAGGCGTAGTTGCCGGCTTGGATCAAGATCTCTGTTACGCTGTGGTCACATCTGTTACAATTATAACCATCACCAAAATGCATCGGCTCGAGCCGAGATGTTGATTCGAGTCGCTGTAAACTTTTTTGTAGGTCGAGTCCCCTTGGGGTATATTTTTTTACATTAATTTTTTCTTCATTACTATGTATATAACAATGATCAATATTTGTTTTCAAATGTTTTTTCTTCATTACTAAGTATATAACAATGATCAATATTTGTTTATAAATGATTTAAAAATATTTGATAAATACTTTAATTTAATATACGTAAATACGAAGTTGAAGCGCTGTTTTCTTCCTCTATATCTTGCCAATTATGGAACTGTTTGATATTTCTAACATGTGGACGCGTATACACGTCAATCCAAAGCTCAAAATGTGTAACTCAAAATTTCATTCATTTGATGGTATCTTTCATTTATATTACCAATAAAACTGCAATGTTAATATATATGAAATATATTAACTATATTATACAACAATATGTAAGATAATCGAATGAGAGGGTAGTCTTCTCCCTGTCTCGATTAGGTATTACTTATTACAATGATTCTGTAGGCGTGTATATGTTAAAAAGTGTTCTGATTATTAAAACTGTGCTCTCTCGACCGTAGTCTAGTATACAGTGTATAGTATACTAGTATATAGTGTATGTACAAGAATGCATTTCCTTGGCTAAAGCGTCTGTCGCCTACGTCACCATGGCCCTTTTTAACCATTTTAGGGTTCGCCCCAAATGAAAGCTACGCTAGACAAAGATAGTGTGTATCGGCGAAATGCACATGGCCCATCTCAGCCGTTCACCCTCTGTAATACAATATGAGGCGCGTGGCCCGCAGACCGCTAGTTGCCTATACCTGACCTATGTCAAGTAGCAATAAGAACCTGCTCTCACAAGTTCAACAAATTATGTTACAAGAAATTAATAAAATTATATATGTATATACATGAAATACATCCTAAATATGAATAAAACATTCTATTGTGTGGTCTAAAAGAAAGGCGAAATAGTAATAAAACAGCACACTGTTAGAAACGGTAGCATCGAAAGCGCTCTAACTTCATATTTACGTATATTAAACTAAAATATTTAACAAATGTTTTTAAAATATTGGTAATTGATCATTGGCATATAGTTAGGAATTAAAAAAATGAATGTAAAAAAAAATATACCCGAGGGGGATCGAACCTACAAAAAGGTTTTCAGGGGTTGAGCAGCTATGTATGGCTAAGTCCGGCAGGAATGAAAATCTCGGCTCGAGCCGATTCATTTTGCTGATGGCCATGATTGTAACAGATGTGGCAACAGTGCGACAGAACCCCCCCATTATTTGACTTGGCTACTATGGCCTCCCACTCTCCATTTATAATTCTGCCTAATGACGTTAGATGTCACATCGTGAGTTTATAATTCTGTATAATGACTTTAGATGTCACCCCGTCAAATGTCGAAGCAGGCGATTTTTCTGTTTTGACTAACGCCCGTTCTGTCGAATGGCGCTTAGATCGATTCGGAGTTGGCCCCAAAAGAGTCGGGGCCCTTAACTGGATAGTTGTTCAGGTGAACTGTGTTCGCAGAACTGTGTTTGATCGTGCGGCCAAGGCCTAGCCGGCGTTAGTTTCTAATCTAACGTACCACAGTTCCTTCTTCGCATTGGGGAATCGAACGTAAATGATTAAAATAAACGATGAAGATCGAATACTACCTTGAAAGTGGTCGAGAAGTTTCTGGGGCAAAATTATGAACAAGCAAAGTATTGCGATGGACTTCCTGATGGGAAAGCAATGTTCTGTTTTTTGAGTATTTATTTATTTCTAGATAAATTATACAGCTAATGGCCATGGAATTAGGACAGCGCGTGAAACATTTTGCTTTTTTTTTAACTGTAACGCTATGATACAAATGGTAAGTTCCATTTAATTGTGCAAATTATTGTTAAACACGTAGACGACAGGTATCGCCAGTAAATAAATAGTGCAGCCTTGTTCAATATTGCAGTGAAATGAACATTTTCTATAACCAAATCCTCCGATTAACAACATTTATTTTACACTTTTGATTTACATTTGTATAAACTAGGGCTCGGAATTAAGTGAACTTTCGGGCCAATTTTCAGAGGCAACGCCCCCTTTCTCCCACCGCGCGTCTTGGCCACGCGATCGCCAATCGGCTCGAAGATCTTCAGGCGCGTAGCATATGAACCGCGCGGGTCGCATTAGGGGGACACTCGTATCAATAGGATTCTACATGGTCCCATATCCCATATCCTGCGGTTCATATGCTACGGGCCTGAAGAGCTTCTTGCCGCTTGGCGATCGCGGGGGCCAAGACTTGCGGCGGGAGATAGGGCGCGTTGCCTCTGAAAATCGGTCCAAAAGTTCACTTAATTCCGAGCCCTGGTATAAACGATCATCCCTTGCTCGGTTCGGAATAATAAATAGTAGTTGTACGTGTAATTATCAAATAGAAATATAGTTAAACTATGTGAGCACGTTTCACATACAGTAGAAACTGGAAATTTTTTAGGAACAAGCTGCGAGCTTTACTTAAAGATGTGTATGTGGTTCGATTAGAAATACTGTCTTCTGGATTTTACTGGACGATATATTTTTTGGAATTCTGGTACCGTATTATAGCATCGGCACAATGATAATTTGCATTTTAATGAATCTGTTAACAAACTAGGCAAATTGTAAACATCTGCAATCACTGAATCTGTACAGCATGAGATGAGTATTAAATTGTGGATAATACTAATTCTTTGGAATACAAAATGACTTTACAAAATTTGTTTGCAGAATTAGAGGAAACAGCTGATAAGCTTGTTACTGGTAGAATAATGGGAGATTGTTTGTAAAATGCTAGGAAAATGTTTACAAAGTACACGGTGGCCATTAGCTTTGAAAATATTTCTTGTTCAACTACTAGCACGTAGCTTTTGCGACAAATATACACTATGCGACGTCGAAATATGTTTAACCTCCGATTTCATGAACATATATTTCTACGTTTCTACACTCGCATTGCAGCGCTGTTGGAAATAAATAAGAGGAAAGGATTAAAGCATTTGTTTTAATCTTTAAAAATATTGACCAAAATAAACATGTCAATGTAATTTAATGTAACGGGGGATAAATATGAGTTGTTTGTGCCATTGCAAACATGTTATTAACAAAGTCTGACCTACATACAAAAGATTAAAATTAAAGCAACACCAAAATAGTAATGCGGAGATTAAAATATAAATTTATTTATTACATTTACTCCAAACGAACATGACATCAAATATTCCAATTTAATTTCTCGAATTATTATTATTGTTCTAAAAACATAATTCCAAAATAATTAATCTCTTTCTTTCCGTTTGTCAAACAGTTCAAATGGTAGATTATTAAATGAAAAAAGTGTAATCTTGCTGAAGTTTTATCCCAGATTGATGAAATTTCCTTACAGAAACTAAATTTAAAACCAACGCGATGCGGATACAATTCCATATCTTTCATTTTTATCAGAATAAACAAGTTTCCTTGATTCCGCGCAACATGGCGTTTCAGGCGGCGCAAGGGGAGTTTGACTTTCAGGCGTTTAATCGAAAAGTAGGTGGTGCAGCAATATCGCGTCTCCTCGAACTTCACGCTGCAGGTGGTCGTAAAGTTGAATTGCCCACCCACGGAATCGTTGATAGAACCGGAAGGTGCGTTCGCGTCACGGTAACAGACACCTGCGCCACTGTAGTCGCTGTTTTCGGTCCACGAAATACGATAAACTTAACACCTGTAATGCAGGGCTACTTTATGCGAGGCCAAATAATATTGTGGACAAAAAGGTTCACAGCGAAGAGATGTCTGATAATCGTAAGAACGTCAGAGAAAGATAAATTAAAGGTGCGCGGGAGGAGATTAAAATGTGATTGAACGATGCAATAATCGAATTGAAAATGGATGCAACTGAATTTTAAATGATTATAAAAATATTTGTGTGTGAAATGTTGATGTTCGTTGATCCATGGATTAAAATACATTGCAAAAATATTTTTTGAAAGGTTCATGTAGAGCCTGCATTGATCCTTTCTGAATAACGTCGATATATTATATCGTTTTTTAAATTTCCATTTAAATAGGGTCTGAAAGCTTAGGAAATATTCCAATCGTTATATTTTAATACTGCAACTGGTTTGTCAGATTAAATGCTTGAATAATATTACTAATAAACTTTATGTAATATTTTTGCACAAAGGATGCTCAAAAGATGGTATCTTTAATGCTCAGGTATTCACTGTGCTAATAATTATAATTAGGAAGGACATAGTCACAGGATATGTCGGTATGTATATTATATAAACATAAAAGTGTACAAAAAATACACAGAAACTGTGAGAATCTGATGGTGCATCTTCGTCTTCGTACCTAACAAGCAAACGTTGAGTGGATGACCCAAATCCTGAAACAGCTTGCTTGTAATTAGCAATAAAAATGAAGGAAAAAAGTAGAGTGACTGCTAGGGGACAGGGAGTAGGAGAGAGGGAAACGAAACGAGAATGAGATTCTCTTGCACAACGTGCTAGACCAGAAATGATTAGGTGAGTTGCTTGGTAGAAGAATAGCGTATGCTGAATCAGGAAACAAGAATATTATAATTAATTCTTCAAATAATTACTAACGTATACAATATTGAAATCTATTTTCATAAAGTTCATTCTTCTATCTCGTTCCTGTTTATCAGCATCTGCCTAGCTAATATAGATACGTGGCACAGCATTGATATTGCTTAAAGAACCGAGCAATAATTTACGATGGCGACAAGCATTGGCCATATTGCAACTATAATTTTGCACCTGAAGCTATACTTCTAGTAATTTACATGATCGTTAATTATGTAGCCGCCGATAATTGTATTTCTGTGCCAACACTTTAACCCTGACGACTACAAAAGCTTTATTTTCTTCGAAAATACGAGTGCATATGAATGGAGTCAATTTACTTGCCTTCCGCTGGGAAATTAGAACATTAAATCTCCTGAAACGCAAGGATCATAAAGTTCTATTGTGAGCCTCGCCTCGACCATGTGTTCGCTTCCCTTTCATTTGGAACTTTGTCAGTGGGAATTATCCCTTAGGCAATTTCTTCGGGAATAATATAATGGTAGGAAATTATTTCTAAAGAACGGAAGTGTTTGGAAGACGATGCAGTAAAAAATCTTGCGATTAAAGATCGTCAGACATTGTTTATTCGCATTTGAACAAAAATGTATCAATACCTACTTATGTACGTAGATATGTGTACAATTGCATAGTGCATATTGTTTGATAACGATATAAGTCAATACTAGAATATTCGAATGAAAATTAAATCCACATGTAATGTGTAATGGTGTTCCTATCTATACATTGATATCTTAGAATGTTATTCTTCATGAGGATGGTATATATTATTTATTTGTACTAATGAGTCAACAAAGAAATTATTAATTAACAATGTAATACATATCTATACTTTATAATATAAATCGTACGTAATATTGTACATAACTATTTAGCAACAGGAATATGATAAATCATATAACAGATTGCACGTCTAGGATATATATTTTTCATAAAATATGCAAAATTTGACTTAAAATGGGAACGTTTAAGATGCTACTAAATGTTATTCAACTAAATTACAATTTGGTAGTACATTGTAATTAAAATATTTGATTACTTTATACAGATATGATATTCGTGATATTCGTAAAAATAAAATTCGAATTCAAATCCTCTTTTCAAACGTTCACGCGTCGTTTCATTAAATTATTAACCATTCAGGTCTAAAAGCCCATTGATTAAATAATAATCGATCGGCACTGCACAATTTTCTATGCCACTCAATGCTGCCTACCGTCATTTATTTTCTTAACGATACTAGCGGTATCAATCCCATAAAGACACCCTGTATACCAACCAAGGGATGTTTAACTATTCAGTACGTAACTATAATCGTGCATTTATGATAGTGCACGCATAAGGTCAGGTGGATACTACATAGTTCTCATTACCAGTGATAAAGGCCACGTCGAATTATTTTGTAAATCTCTCGTGTCGCGTGAGCCCATCGGTTTTTACGGCTATTACGCGTGGTCACGGGAAGTTATTGCTCGTTGCGGGTAGTTTACTAGCACTAATGCTCCCGCAGAAACCGTATATTTCTACGTGGCGACGATGTCGGTAATGTCTCATTCAGGCCACATAGGAGCCGGGTCGTCAGTGTTTGGGAGGAGGAAATATTTTTAACCGGCGCGACGGGGGAAAAAGCTGTAACATATCGGTCGCTTTAAACCATCCGCCTGTGGCAGGTTATTGGGTTATTGTGGAAATTGCACGTAATTCCCTTGAAAGAATTGGCAAGCTTTTAATTGCACTTGCAATTTGTTCGAAAGGCCACGTCAAACAATTTCGATGACGTATAATCGCTATACACGTAACGTTATTTGTCGTTTATAGATATTAGTTTTGGAAGAAAATTGCTGCCTGCGTACGAGTTTCAATTTACGGATATAATAGGGGCCTTACTAAAAGTGATATTTTGTGTTTAGTCCGTTACAAATGTTCACTATGTGTCCATCGAGTTTAGTTTTTGCAATATTTACATAATACCGAATCGGGTAATTTTATTCAACGTTTTATACGACGCAGTACCTTCGCATTTCTCAAGGGCATTTTTATTAATGTACGTATGGACAACTTTTCCTGAACATGAGTTTCGTAGTTGAAAAACCTCTTTAGTGTTAAAACTTTCAGTGGATAAATCAATTAAGTCACTATTTTGATACGTAAGCAATAGACGACGGTACTAACATTGTCATTTTTTTCCAAGTAATTTATAAAAATCTTATTTATCGCGGATTGAATACGAATGGGTTCACGCTGATTGGCTTCTGAACCTATTACTATGTGGCAGAAATACTGGAGTGTAATTTTGTAAAATCAATAAATGATTGAATTTGATGAAACGCCACATACGATACGCAAATATTGTAACACCATGTAAAGCATCCACGTACTGTGCATAATTTTCAATAGCGAAAGTAGTTTGCAATAATTTATACAAAACATTAACGTACGTTCATAGCACGGAACTAACAGTTTCTACAGTTTCGCAGAACGTAGATCATACATTCTTGTTACCTCATACAAGAACGGTGTCAGGTGGGGAAGATTGGAATATTTACTACGACGCTATATTATACTCTATTCATATTACGTGCACCAACTCTTGTACACCATAGGAATTCAGAATTCGAGTGAGCAAAGGTGGTATTCGGCATCTGAGAAGGCAACAGTTGACCCAGCCAATTAAAGTGACGTGCGACTTCGTCGCATAATTTGATATCCGCCTGCAACATGGATTACGAAATATCCATTTGAGATGTTATATGGGAGTAAATAATGAAAATGACGGGTGGTTGAAAAAATATTACATATTCGAAAACTACGAAGAAATAACAAAATGCTTTCATAATGTTAGTAAGTTATCCTTGTGTTAAAACATTTTTGTTTAACACCAAATGATATTTATAATGGTATCAAAATAACATGTATTGGCTGTAGCATTGTAACATATTGTATACCGTGATGAGATGTCTGTATTATTTTTATTTTCAAAGTATACTGGCAATTGAAGAAATTCGATACTGGTTACTTTATGACGAATAACAATTTTACTACGCCTATGAAGATGTCTGAAGGGTCTGAGATACGACTGTTCAAGATATAAAGTTTGATTGAAGTTCCAGAGCATAATTATTACATGGGAAAAGATTTTTATAGCTTTTACGGAGAATGCCGTTGAGAAGAAAAGGTAATAGAATAAGAAAAGTTTATGAAAAAAGAATTTCAGAACATTTGGCCTGACGTATTAATAAATTAATGGCCATTTATTGCTTTCGTTTAAACGAAATTGTCTAAAACGAAACATTTTACCATATTTGCATATCAGTTCATTGACATTAAAGACAATTTGAAACCATTATCGAATACAAAGGCTGTACATATCTAAAGAAAGTGGAGTGAGTATTTTTCATTTTCATTTGAGTTCAACTTGCTGTAACTATAATAAAAATTCACAGTGGCTCGTAATATTTATAAAGATTCTATTGCCGAAGTAAATCATTTACGTTATTTCGCACTAAAAAGATGACTCTCAAATATTGAATATATCAATTGAACTAAAATCGTAAAACAAAACAAACGAGTAAAACATCTTAAAGTTTAGTTCTCATATCTTTCTCCGAAGTTAAAAACAACGATAATAATCACGTTATCTCACATCTAAAATAGTTCTATAATCTAAAGACACACACCCGATTACCAGAGACAAATCTACAGGGCATGTAATCCTACTATCTCACAACATAAGAACAGCGATTCGAACAAAGCACATGACAACGATAATTTAATTTAACAACCATAACCATTCTGCCACTAATTCAATTCCAATCTATCTGACAGTAGTTGCGATCGGACATGTTAGAAGCAGCTCCAATTGTAAGTGATGCTGCTTGACTTCAGGTGCTCGTGGCGCCTTTTGAAACGAACTTCCCTTATCCGGAATGCATTGTGTCGATGTATATTGTACTTCGGTAATGATACGGATCCATTAGCCGCGTTATCTCCGGCACAAAAGGTGACGGGGAAATAGTCTATCGATATTGCCGGCGAAGGGGTTGCGTCGGGCCTTTCGTAAAACGTTCGCGAGAATAGGACGCGCGCTGACCACTTTCTGCATCGTTGATTTCTCCCAATTCTCCGACTGAAGAAGAGAAGCGAAATAGCCAAGTGTGCGGACCTCTTTGAAATCCCAACCGTTTACTGCTTCTATCCTTTGACCGTCTAATGCTTTCGATATTCCACGAATGAAGATTGTATCGGCAGCTGACCACCAATTCACTCAGACAAGTGCAATTCGCTTCTTTATTCCGTATGTTTGTCGGGGAATAGGAATTCGCCGTTCCTTGCGGATGGTAATTCACAGTCCGCCTCATTGTACGTGTGCCAGATAGTTGCGTAATTAAGTGCCTTTTATATCGTGGGTATTACGAGTTGCCTTTGCGAACGTTGGGGAAAAATTGGTGAAGTGCTACTCAATTTGGCGAACGTTTATTCGCGACATCTGTGCTGATATCATATCACAGCAACAATTTAACCGAATAGATATACGTTATATGGAAATGGAAAATTCGAAACCTTTGTGACAATCGAATGAAGGTAGTTTCGTGGATAGTCAATTGTTCTGTAGGATATTTCAATATCGGAAGATATCAAACATCTGCTGTGTTTTATTGATTTTTCTTCTCTTTTTTTTATATTATATTTCTTCGTATCCGGTTGTATCCTCCCGTTCGATAATTGCTGACTTGAAATTGTAAATGCGAGGCCTTTTGTTGTAAAACATTGAAACGTTGATTTCCATCGCACTGAAAGACCTTGCACCCTTTTATATCCCTCCGTTCGTACATAAAGTCTTATTTAATCTCTGTACTTTTGTAATTAATAAACGCAGTTGATACGATTTTTCAACTGGAATACGAAAGGAAATATAGTACATGTGCAATGGACGTTTGTTTGTATGCAACATGACAAGTAGAGAATACTAAGTTAATAGAAACTAATAGAAAACATGTGTCTGTGAGATGTATAATACAAAATGCAATGTGGGGTAGCGAAAGTTTCATTAACCGCACGAGAGTGAATTTTTCTTGCCACTATTTAATAGCAAAATTGTTGCACTCTGTCCAACTTTGGTAGTACAGGGTGATACGTGATAATTACAAGTCTTTACGTTGGCTTCCACGTTCATTCTAATTTGGAAGCCTTCCATTTATTACACAGGACGTGTACGGCGCAAGAGCTTTTTGTTGCGTTAAATTAGTGAATCGCATCAGCTTTAGTCAGACAAACCACGTTCCATCGTACCATCGAAGAACAAAAAAAATGATAAAACACCCACGTTTGCACATTGTTATAGCATTAACATACCATATATTAGCAAATTGATTTATTTTTCTTGGACCTACCCTATATAATACTTCCTAACAATTATCAGAATTTAACTACACATTTATTGGGTCGCGGAATATTTCTATTAAACGTACCTGCAATTATTATACATATATATATTAATAATTATTAAACATACTGTATCGCACGCTTACACTACATTCATATAAACAAAAATAATATTGATTTACAGAACTCAGTGTGCTTTTAATTTTAACCGTGGCCTGCCAAGGGTGCAAATATTTTGCATCGCGGAGTATCCACAAAATCCCCATTACCTTTCCCAAACAAAACGACACAGTCAACCTATTCTTCGACACCCTTCGTACGAGATATGCCTTCCAAACGTCGAGCACATCGTGCAATATCAACCCTAAAATCCACTGGCTGAGTTTATCCACGAATCGTTATAATACAGTGCAATACCCTATCGCCTCGTCATCCTACTGTCAACATACCGCGACGAGATATGTACCTAGAAAAAGCATTTCTAGATACCCAGTTTATTTAGATTTTCAGAACCAGTTTTCAATGCAACGTTTGTGTGCGCCCGTTTGCGCCTCGTTCTATGGGGAATTGCGACGATGCATAAGGTAGCTAATATGCATTGGCAAATAAATCGTTAATATCATTCAACTCGACATGTCGCGACAGCGCGTTTATTCATTTTCCCACAGTGGACTTAGCTCGTCCGTGGCGACATTAGGTCTGCATAAATAGCAGACAATCAAATAGACTGTGGACTAATTTCTCGTAATTAACGGCGATTTCTCTAGCGGCTTGTCGAAATTCGTGGCACGAGTACTATTGAAGCTTCAAACGCGACGCGACTTTCTAACTGATTGCATGGCCGATAGGGATCTTGGCTGATAGGAATTATTACGCGGAATGATTTATTGCCCGCCTTTTGTAATTTATTTTCACGCTCGTGTAATGTATTCTGTACGAGTAGTATCGTAGTATGCGATGCTCGATAGTATTTTATGGTGATTGATGATACTGGACTTAAAATACGGATACATGTTATTGCTGATACTTATCGTTGCTTCTACAGCTGTGTGGTCTTTTTTTAATGAATAATAAGTTGGAAACATGCAGAAGTATGAGACATATTTATTAGTAATTATTACAAATATTAAAGATGATTATTATAAGAATATTATATATCTTATATATTACATTCATCTGTACATATATTAAATAGTACACAATATTTTTCACGCTAATATTGTCATAGATCTTTGAATTTATCTTTTTGTCAACTGCAACATATCGGTAATAAAAATATGCATTGCCATTTAAAAAACTTACGGATGCATTGATATTGCAATAAAGAAAAAATATACAGAGATAAAACTGCATGCATTTAGTTAACCTCCTCGCATACATTTTGTTTGAAACATGTTTTGATAACGTCAGTAACAACCCAGTTATTTTAGATAGGAGTTCCTATTCGCTCACCCCGCATATGCAGTGTTCCGTAGCAATCATGAAACAATTGGAAAGAAGCTGATTCCTTATAATAAAAGAAGTAATCTGCAATTGCAGATATACTTCTCGGTTTCGAAAATAAGTGAAGAAGCTGTACAAAATAATTGCTTCGCCAACATTTATGAAACTTGTCCAATCAAATACAAAAGGAAGAAACGCGATAGCCCCGCAATGATAGTAAGCCATACGAATATTCAGATTCACAAATTCAAGCTCGAATAGAAGTACCGAAAGTAGTACGAGATTACTTTGTTCGTAGCTTACAATAAGACAAATTTGTTCCAATACATTGTGAAAGTACCCGTTATCATTTATATAGAAAATAAAAGTTCGCCTGTACGTACTCTACTCTGCGACGTTTACTTACTTTTCCCACATTTTCGTGACACTCTGTGTACATGATGGTTTATAAATAACGATTTTGAACCTCATACGACACCACTTCTCCCCGTACAACTTTCATTTTCAGAACATATAATACAAATCTTCTCGTCCTCGCATAACTGGCAAAGTCTCACAGCTTGCAATACCTTGTGCTTCAAATTAGAACATATATACATACATACTGTGCGCCACGCGTTATCGATCTGAAACGTCAAAAATTTTCAAACGAAGATATCACGTCGTATCTTTGCGACCATGGACTGCAAACATAACGATGATAACGTTAGTAATAAATTTTGCTTGTTAGTCACGACACGAGGTAGCATTAAAATGATGACACACGCGAAGTAACATAAGCGAGACCGTTGTCGTCCTTAGAAACACGATTTATACTGGAGCAAGTGCATACATAATGTGGCCGTCAAACCAATTATCGGAATTGAAACAGCGACAACGACAATCAAGAAAATCAATTTGTCAAGGGTTAATCGTGAATGAAATTAACGTTTCTTTTCAAGAGTATATTTTATCGTGTTATAAAATTACTAAAATATTCGTCTGCGCCATTTAAACAGAAACAACGATGTTCTCTGTGAAATCGTTCCTATAGTTTGCCTCTATAAATTTTCGTTCCAAATTGTTTTACAAATTACTCTGAAGAAGAAATATTCGTGTCTGAAAGCCTTTAGAAAGTACGATTGCTTCCCAACAGTTTCTTCGCAGTTAGAGCTTAATCGCTTAACCCAAAAGCGTATGAATACTTGATCACGCAGCAAAGACGTCAGAACGAAACATAGCCACTTTAGCGGTACAAATAGAATCGTCCTATTGGATGTTACTTTGCTTAAATAGCAGGGGCAGAAGGAGTTGCATATTTCAGCTCGATAAGGCTGTAACTAATTTTAACCACCTGATTTCACGTTGCAAAATGGTTCAACGATGAAAATAAGTTAATATTGGTGAGTTGAAAGTATCAACTTCGGGATAACAATATTTGATAACGATTCATGTATTACATGTACGTATGTACGTACGAATATATAAGATGTGTAAGAATATGTTAGTCACACAAGTATTCCTATCCTCGCAGTCAGTCAAAAAAATTGGTTGAAAATGGGAGATGGGTTGGAGATTTTCCAATGGTTTTCTTTACCATAAATGAACAAATATATGTATAAAGTTTATTGAAACGAAATTTCAACACAATTCAATAACTAGTAAGAAAAATATATGAATTCTAACGCTGAATTTTAACAAATTTCTTGTAGTACCAGTGAGGGTACGAATATTTATTTGGGAGTGACTGTATATTTGATTCAGCTGCTTAATCGATGCGTTAAATATCTGTAAATTAATTTGTGTACCGGGTTTAAGGAAATTAAAATGATTGAGAAAGCTTCTAAAGTCAATTTATTCATAATTGTTTTGTTTCGTAACAAAGTTAATACAATTTGTACTAAAGATTAAAAGTTACGTTTAATGAATTCAATATACAAAGAAACAACCTCCCTGTGTTTGGTACTTTCACTACTTTAATGAAGAAGATTTTCCTTAATTAGTCGATTGCTTTGTGAGTTGAGTGATACTGTGTTACCAAAGTTTGATCGATAACATGTCAAACGCTTTAAGTAGCGGATGCTGGCTTTATTGAAACCTTTGAACCATAACGGGAAAACAGCAAAATTTTAGTAATATTCTTTCTATTGTCCGATTACACTTTTCAACGTTATTTATTTGTTTTATGTAGATTGTCGCCGCATTCTCCACAATTTTCAGAACATATAATAAATAAATGAAAAATCGTGAAAAGATAAGAATTAGCGTTCTTTTACTATATGTATGTAAAAGATAGTACTTTTTAAATTCGCAGGTAATACAGGAAAGAAGCTGGTATGGATAAACGAAAAAATATTTGATGGATCCTACACATGCGCTGAGAAATTGATGTACCTAACTGTGCGTTTCCTATGTCAAATATTTGTTTCAATCGTTATTAAAAAATACCTTCATGCTTATGTGCTTGCATGAATTTTTAAAAAATTAAAATCTGGCTCAAAGGAACGAAGATATTAAACGGAACATGTTGCTTCCAATATGCGGCCATTTTGAACCTTACATTTCGCAGTAAAATTTATCATCGGAAAACTACATCCGTTTTAACAATGCAAAACGAATTAATTATTTGCTCGATTTTCAAAATTGAATAGATACAAATAGACTAATAAAATAAATGTATAAATATTATTTAATAATTCCAAGCATTATTAAACTTATTTATTTTACTGATCAATCAAATTTTAACGTTCCGTCTATCATTCTTTAATGAGAAAACTTGGCTTCAAATGCACGATAACCGATTGCGAGTAAGTCTGACACTCGGAGAACTATTCTACTGCGGCTGATCTGACGTAAGATTTCCTCGGGCTGTGGTGCACTGCTCTTACATGTTTCATTGCAGGCATACTGAAAATTGATACACATGATCGAAAGATATTGTTCACCTCTGGGACAACAATATTATTTCCAAATATTAATTCTTTTATGATAAAACTTAACTAGATCATTTATAAGAAATCTGGCCTCTGTGAATTATAAAGGAACGTTGTACACTTGTTATTATAACTAAATATATATATTAATATGCTTAACACGAAGCTAATCATTACTATTGTAATATATATTCTAGTGAGGTATCGTATTATTTATATTATTTGTACATTATGTAATTAATTCTGCAAAATTTTATATACCTTATAATATACATACCTTATATGAAGGACGAAGAATTATTAATACTTTTTTCATGAATACTATTAATATAATACTATTTTGCGTACATGACAACATTGAACATTATGCAATTTTGAACTTAATATATTCCTGTTTTATAAGAGGATATTACTACACGGAAAGGGCATTTAGTAATGTAATTGAAAAGTTATCATGGTAAATTTATTTTATAAAAATTATAACAAATAAACTGTATTCAATCTTCATATACCTTTTCATAACAATAATTATATAATTTCAATTATTTAATGATTATACCTACGATACGTACATACATTAAATTATGCGGACCTACAAGATATAAAACCTTATTAATAAAAGTTTATCACACCAATTTTTTCAATTTACATTCTAGAATAACTTCTTCTTGTTACGGTTCCCTTTTATCTAGTAATTTTATGGCGCGAAGAGAACAGAATATAAGCTTGTTTCAAACGAGGTGAAATTACCGGTCATGGCATGATTGACTGGAGTGTTCGTCCTGAAAGTGACAGGGAGTGCATCGCGAAATGACAAGATAGTCCATTGTATACCTAAATCTATTGCACGTAGAATTAACTGAAACTGTTAGAGCAAAGATACAAATATAGTGTGCCAGGGGAAATTATTTTATTTATTACATATATAATAACATACATTATTCCTATTTAATATAATTATTAATCTTAGCATTGTACAAGTATAATTAAATTTTGCCATATTCAGAACGAAATTTTGTGGTTCACGCTTTAATTTTCGAAATATCTTTTAACAATTTTTATTCATCATTGCCTTCACTTCTTAGGTACGTCTGAGGGCTTGAAGGTGTAATCTCCGAAATCTTTTTTAAAAAATTACCAAGAAGTAATATTTTTGAGATGACGGGAAAGGCAAACATGTAAATTATACAACATAGATGGTGGAATTGTGAAGTCTTTTAGGAAATTGAACTGAATAAGTTAAGCGTTACTAATTTACAAGTTCTTTCTGAATTGATACAATGAAGTTACTTTTTGGCAATTGAAAAAGTTATTGGATCCTGTGGGGTCAACTTTGTGACACATTAAGCATTAATTTCTTTCACGAAAAATTCAAATTGTGACAATTATTCGATGCAAGAAAGTAATTACTTCCGTTTGAACACAACTGATATAACATATTTGTACTGTACTGTACGTGGCGGTGTGTCAACGTAAATATCAAGGTGATTGCAAATGCTTTTCACTTCGACACTCCTTTGAAATGACTCCAGTGCGACGCATAAACTCACGAAATGCCTTTGTTTGCCTGAAGGCCTTCGTCCTGAACTATTAGACTTCTGATACTTCTATTTCAAATGATGGGATTCGTGAGCGATCGCCGACAAGCTAACCGCGTTTCCTGAATGCAACTCGATCCCTCTTTCATTGCACCTTGAGCTTCCCTTTCTTAGAAACGAGATGAAAGCCACTTTGCTTAATGTTCAGCAGCAGAGAACTTTGGCAATAATATGGAATTTCTAGTCTGAAACCGAATTAAATTTTTTTTAGATGCCCTTGTGACTTATTCTTATATTATTTTGTTGAAAAATCTTTTATACATTGTTCAATTATTATTTACTAAATTTCTAATAAATGCAGCAATGAAAAATTGTTGAAACTATAATGGATCGCAATAATAGCCTGTGTGCGATTTTTCTGAGTTCTTTCGATTATCTCTTTATGTTATTTATTTTATTTGTAGAATAGGCGTTATGTACCATGTACATATATTCATTTAATAATACGTTTAATCTCGAATGACGGTGGATACTATATAAAAAATATTAATTACATTACTTGTTTCTCGAAATACTCGTAGTTTTATGTAGGGAAACCGTTTACGTTTGCTTAAAAACAAAATGTAAATGTGTTTTTGATACATTATTTCTTAAACGATAATAACGGTTGGACATTTCTTAAAAATTATACTTCGTTGAAAATCGTATATGGTTAATTTCGTTTCAGGTGAAGGGGAATCTTCCATTCAATTTTAGATATATGTCAATCTTTAATTCTTGCTTCGTACGTATGAAGAAAATTAATCATTAATAGCCTGAGACACTACCACAGGTGGTACTAATGGCGTATTATTCGTCCATTTCCTATCAATGCAGATAGATCAGTACCAACTGTTCAAATATGACTCTTTCAATCACGGCATGTAGCTTGTCTCATTATGCGGCTGATTACTCATTCACGATCTCATTGATTATACAAATACCAAAATACGAACTGCTTGCTAATCGAAAGCCTCGAAAACAGAGTCAATTTTCTGTCTGCTATTATTTGTGAGGCTGTGGAATTTCTTGTTCCGACAAGTTTATTGCAAGGTAATGTTCTTTGATATTTAATTGCACTTTATCTTTTTACGTAAGAAACGATGACATAAATGTATAACCTATTATCTATTATATTGTGATTACCGATTACAAAATACATATTATCATTAATCATTATAAAAGAATCGTTGTCCTTCGTATTAAAAATAATTGTTATTCTTTATCATTGATGTAGTACATTAAGGGATAACTATTTTTCTTTAAATAACTATTGTTATTTTTCTATTAGAACTCGAATAATCCGAACGATAACGAATTTTATAACCAACTTGTAATATTAATACATTCCAAAAGTTGTTAGTACTGTTAATGCTCACATAATCGTGCCACAGATATAATTTATGCGTTATATAAAGTGTTGGGTCGATCGATATCGAGGATTAATGGAACTGCAATATCCCTTTGACGTTGTAGTTGATAGTTACAGGTATTATAGAGATCAGTTTGTGATAAATTAACAAGGTAACGAATTTCATCCCATAAATACTAAAAAGTATTTGCTCTTTAACCGCATTTAAATTTTCTAGCAAAGGGACGATGCACGTAAGTATTAGATTGGCTCAAAAATCTAGTTTTGATTTTGAATAAATTAAGAATGTTTCTACGTTAGGAAAAGCTATAAATAATAAATGAAAATGATACAGATACATTCTTTGAATATTAACCAAATTTTATTACCATTTATAATATCACAGCTCTGTTACATAATATTCTGCCAGCTATAATAATAATATTAATAATAGCAACAGCTCTGTAGGAAATACAGAATTACAATACAATACGTATTCGCCAATTGCTAGATAATCCTTCGAAGAGGCTAATTTATCCTACTAAACATAAATAAAAATCAGAACATTATTGAATAAATCAATCACCAAAATCGCAAATGAACGAATGAAAAAGGAACCATTCATAATCAAAAATATTCCAGACTACTATCAAAGAAAAAGAATTAGTTCATACTAATCAACAGCTCTCAAAAGTCGACACCTCATCGAAACTAAATATCACATCCAAAACGCAAATTCTCCCTACACTCGAAAAAAAAGAAGCGAAACACCGTTAAACGTTGAGCCACGATGTCACAAATATTCGAGGATAAATCGAACGTTCAATATGCTTGCCTGTCTCAATCGTGCAGCCTTTCAAATCACACACTCGAAGTTACAGATTCCCACTTGAATACGATCCCATGGCCGGCTTTCACTAGCCACGAAACTGCAAAGCTTTTGACTTTGAGGCTTGAAAATACTTGAAAGGGTAGCTTTTACCTGGCTAAACGCGCTATGTATACACTATACGTACCTTGTATTCTCTCCCCCTTTCTGCCTATACGTATATACAATGTACATACATATATACACGCAAGAAATCTCCAGACTGTTACGAATCCCTTGTTCGATGCGAGTAGTGGGTGTCCTTCGCATTGCAGTTTCAGCGTTTTCGTGCTGAAAGACGCAAAACCGTTTCCATGTAGCCCGACGGCGGCGAAAGGGCTGTACTGCAGCCACGGCGATTCTCTTTTATCCAAACGATTGACTCTGTTTAGTCTGATACGGTCGGTTTAATGACGTGTAATTCCCACGTTCGTCTGTGCGACCAAGTTCGCCTCACAGAAGGTTTTCCACGCGTGCTCGTGTAAGCCGGTTGCTTCGAGCATTGTGTTTCGAATCAATTCAACGGGATTTTGGGCATACCGTGTCTGCACAAGTTGTTCGTTAAATTGTATTACAATTTGTATTATAACTTACATTACAGGGGCGTTTACTTGGACAAATTCTGATTGGAAATGTTGGGACAGTAGTGCTGTAATATTTGAAAGTCCACGAATATTTATACTTCGTTGTTTATGCGTTTGTTTCACAGAAAAGGCAGGGTACAAACCACTGAATGCATAATTGTGAAATATAATTGAATTTGTCAAAGCAAATTGGTAAGAAAAATGTAACGAGTTGAAAACATGTCATTGTTTAGGAGGGTGAAAAGAAAATTTGTATTTAGGATATTACTTGAGTGCAGTATTATGAATCATACGCCAGCTAAATTTGATGTATTGAATTTTAACTCGCAGCACTCTCCAGGATGGTAGTTCTTGTATATGTATACTAGAACTGGAAGATGTCGATCCCAATAAAGCGAGAATTGACAAGTTTTTACTTGTGACAATCTTCTTGCAAGAGTGCTACAGGTCAAGTGAGTAAGAAAAGTATTCGAAAGCCAGATCTGCCATGTCTGGTTCGGGTCGCATAAAAAAAGGCACAAATGTGGCAAATAATGATCGTATAATGATAATATAGAGAACAAGACGAACGATACTAAAAGTAGCTGTATTGCTTTCCGAGAACATTAAATTCGTTGAAATTACAACTCCGGCACGACAAAGGAAAAATAACATTTTCTTTTTAAGGTCTTTTTGTAGAAAAGGATGGGAATTCAATCGAGGTGGATTAGATATTAAATGTACCAGGTCATTCAATCCACCTTTCTCTATTTCGTCTTGCTTTCTCGGTTCGTTTATCGTAACGCACACGTTCAGCAAAATACCACCGATCCGTTTCCAATGTGTCATATATATATATATATATGTATCGATCGGTTCATGGGTGTATTGATGCTGGATTTTCTATCGACAGTTCTTTTCTGCCTGTGACGTTGGTATATAAATTGACATTCTGTCAATACGCGTGTTTTGCAGGAACAGTTTGAAACTTCCACGCGCAGATTCTCGGTATTAAAAATATTTCATTATTTTGCTAGTGGATCGTTTATAGTCGTTTTAAAATGTATCGTGAGCAATGTAATTATTATTATCAATGTTGGGACAAGAATTCACGGTCGTTATTATAATTTTCTATACGATTCGCGTGTACAGGTGGATCATCCTGAAGAGAAGCTTTCAGACGGGGGTTTACTTTTTTCTTCGGATTCGAGGTAATGCATGCAAAACAGAAGCTACCTTACGAAAGGAGGGCGATAATCGAGAATGGTAAGTCGCAGTTTTATAGCATGCAGTAAAATGAGGATACAAAGGGTGGGATAATGACCTCGTACTAGGGGGAGGACTTTTTTTTTAGTAATTTTCTTTTCCTTGGGTTGGGTGTGAATCTTATTACAAGTATAGATTTGTAAATTGCGTTGAATTATAATATGGAAATTTGAAGCCATTAATATCGCAGATTAAACCTGTAATAAATGTTGGGGAAAAATACATACTTATATGAATACGTAACGGAGAATTTAATTATGGTTGAAAGGTGGTGGTCTTATTATTATAATTATGAATAAGTATTCTATACTTACTCATTAATCCATGGACTGAAATCTGTGTGTCGTCTGATATGTACTTCTTTAGAAAGATTGAAAATCTAAAAGTGTAGAATTACTTGTGGTTTCAAAAAGGTAATACAAATATTTTCGTGCAGTTGTTATTTATCAAATGCAAAAATATCATGATCTTATACAAGTTTGTAATATGACATTGCATTTATTTGTCTTGTGACAGATTTATTATAATCTGATTTATTAATTAACAAGTTTAGATATAAATTTCGCTAGACCGCAGAATGCAAATTACTGCGGCCATTAACACCTGAAAATTGCTGGCAAAAAGTAATACCAGTGTCATTAGCTCGAGTTTCTCAACTTGTGGCATGACACATGATAATGAACATCCTCTGAAATGTTCATTTCTCAGTAAATTTATATATGAATAAGGTAACCTTCTATATTCTATATTTCATTACACTGCATCTAATGCGATATATAATATATTATAGATATAATATAAAAACTTCGCTCTCTACTTTATCGCCTTAAACTAGAAATAAATCGACCATACATAATCTATTTAACAATAAATTAGAAAGAATGTTTCTAACATTCCAAATAGCATCCTGCCAAACGATGAATTAAAAATTAAGACAACGCGTAACATGAAACACGTGTAATATATAAAATATTCTAAAAATATCAAGAAGTCCACGAAACGCATCAAACTCGCCATGACAACCGTGATTTGCAGGAAATTATGGATACGATTCTAACTAGATTGCTAACAAACTTAGAAATATATTCCATTTGGATGCAAAAATATTTAACAGCTCTGCGGCAACATTTTATGCGAAAGCAACCTCGTCGTTGATTTGCATAACTGTTTTAGAAAGGGAAAAAAAACCGGAAACGAAACAGAATACTCATTCAGAGGAGTCATGCGCGTATAAAATCCGATTTTCAGTTTGATCGATTCCGCCGAGCAATTTTCGCGGGACAGCCCAGAATATTGAAGGTACGTGCTCGTTACACCGGCGTTGATTTTTTTCGCGAAACAAAAATCTTGCAGGCCCGGAGAACCTCGTGCAACCACGCGTCTATAAAAAGTTTATCACGTGCAAGTTATGGAAATTTGATGCATATTAAGGTCCTTGACAGAGACTGAGATCCGGATAAGAACGTGACTCTTATTCTGTTCTCAAGATTCATGGCCAACGCGTCCTAACGTCTTGGCTGTTCCAAATTTTTATTCATTTATGCGAAGAAGAATTTATAAAGTTTAATTACGATGGAAAGAAAAAAGCATTGCAGTTTAAAGAAGCTTCAGTCGGATTATTGATTGGAACTGACGCGTCATGACGGTGCCTAAGAAGTCGTCAGAACACGGGTTTTAAGAGTGGGATGTACTGGATTCTAACACACTTACGTAGATCGCGAATGCGGAGTGTATAGGAGATTCAGGTGATCGCCGAAAAAGAAATCTGCGTTGATAATATCTATTGCTGCACTATAGATCTTTATAGTTTCTGTATATTATTTCTTTAGGGCCATCAAAAGATATTTCACGGAGTCAAATCGTAATGAAAATGAAATCTCCTGATTTGTTTACAGAACGTTCTTCAGAGACCTTAAACTTTGGATGAACGTAAATTTGATGGTAAAGTGGAAATAAATTGTAATATTATAGATGGGAATTCTTCTTAAGCAAATAGTATTGTTAAAAAATATTGTTTTATCTTTAATATTGTTCATTAGCATTTGAATTTGTTTTATGCTCCTTTGTAATATAGAAAACAACTGATATGGTTCTATTTAAAACGTAATGGTGACTTGAAGAAGGTAAATACTGGATTACCAGTATCACTTTGCAATATTGAAAGTAAAATATCTCCCAAACTAATGGTTTCTTGACATAAATAGTTTAATACTTTTTTTCTAGATAATGACGAGCTGCAACTATATGGCAAATTAAAAATGTCTAGTTCGATTTGAAACAGTAAAGTAGATCTTCTTATCTCAAATATTAAACTATTGTTACCATAAAATGACCTTCAAAAAACTGCAGAATTTTATGCAGGAAACAATTTTTTGAACGTTTAATGAAAGCAGAAGTATTTCGGGTGATAGAATTAGGCGAAACACCCTGTATAATATTAATTTTATCAGAATTTTGTATGCAGAAAGTGTTAATTAATAAATAGCCACCTTAAAATTTTACGCTTCTGTTAATTCAGTAATACATTTCATTTGTTTGTTATTGTCAGTATTTCAGTACTCCTCCGTTTGCCATAAGAACATTCGATGCAATGTAAGAATTATGTTTTCCGAATGACAATATAACTGTTGTGTGTCGGGCTAGATATCAACCCCTATTCATGTGTTTTAATTAATCTATCCACATAGTTAGAATTCGAGGCGGTAGAAATGCTTATCGTGTAACGAACTTGCCAGTACCTTCACTAGCTTTATAGCCTGTTCGTTGATGGAACAGTAGTGAGTAAAAAGTACGTGTTTGGATGTATTCACATGTGTTAACACGTAGTAAAGTCTTTACAAACGAGCTTTACAAATTGACACAATATCATAAATAGATAATTATTTTGTGACATAACTTATGTCTGTATATAAGAGATTCAATTACGAAGTTGTCAGAATTTGATTTTTGTACTCCAAATTAGAGTAAGCATATAAATTTGAATGTTATACAATGTTAATTCTTAATTAAATGAAATATTGAGAAATGGTAAAAAAAAATAAATCAATATGTTCTATTATATTATAATTAATTGGTTATTTCTGTGTGTAGCTTTAAACGCTTGAATTCTTTCATATTTTACTCATAACGATATTTTTTATTACCATTGTACCTTCCTGCACAGTGAATCGTTTTTACCTTTTATCATTTTTTGAAGAATATCGCACTTTTAATATTTCGTTATACATTCGTACATTTACACTTGACCAAATTAGTGAACAAATTCTCTATAAACTTACTGCACTGTAAAACGTATTAAAAATGGAAAAATAAAAATGTTGTAGGAATGAAGTAATGTTCATGGACTAAATTTTAATTACATTTTCAACCACTTTAAGTGAGGTTCAGAACTATAAGTACAATTAATTATTATATCAGAACATTCTATCATTTTTGCAATTTAAAGTACACACAACATAATATAAGAATAACAGAGTAAGGTTTAATATTTCTACAGACTGCGACTTGGTATTTACGGAACCGACGTCCTTCTGATCTTAAATGCATACTTGCAAGCTGAAATTAAACATTCAGAAGTGAAAGGATAAGGAAGGAGGAAGAAGAAAATAAAAAGGACACAGGAAGGCACAACGGTGCCTCACTGAGAGATCCCACACGGGTTTACGCGGATTCGAGGGTTAATTTTACGTAAACTAACCTCGGAATGAAATTAATTTACATCACAATGCGGCGTACCGACTTGGAATCTGTTCAAATACTTGCTGCTCGGGGACCACTTAAAAAAAAGCCTGCCCACTTCACTTCCCGAATGTGTTTACACATTTGAGAAAACTAATTAAGCTTTCAACAATTCGGCACCCTACGTTACCTTCAACATTACCAATCTCTTCACTGTTCGTTTCCTTGAATATATGCAAATTTTTCTTCCCCAGTCCATGCTTTTCTACAGTTTAAATTCATTCTACCCGCTAGGCATACTTTTCACGTTTATTTGTACGCAACCATTCGAACACGTTACTGTTAGAAAACAATTCTGAATTCAGCCAAAGCTTTCGGACAATTATGCCCACGTAACTCTCGAAAGCGTGTGTACATCTCGAAATCATGATTGCGTTATCTACATAACTGCCTTGAATGCAGGCATCAGCGTACAAGCACCGGGATGTCAGTTCACAATGCAATCGAGCTGAATGCGATTCCAACCCGGCCGAATACTACGCATATCCGCGACAGGTAAAGAGTTACGCGGATTAGCAAAATAACATCCTTGTTATCGAAACGACGAATGTGGTTCCGAAACGTTTCGCGCTGCATCATTCAATTTCCACCTGTGCATTCTTTGGAGTGTGAAATGCGGGCATTTACGGCGAATTTTATGCAAACGATGTCTCAAGTTTGTTCATCGATAAACTGCGATGGTTTATTCTTTAGATAAAAATGAGAAAAAGATTTTGGTACAAAGTTGTAAGTGAATGTACCGTGCGAACAATACGAAATGATTATATCGAATGATATTAAATATCAATGACTCGGGATAGTAAAAAAAGTAATGTGTGACTAAAATTTCTTATTCCTTTTTCCATGTGTACAACATTTATTTGCTTATAAGTCCGTAGGGTAATATTTCTCACAGGAATAAGCTATTGTGTGTAGTTTGTCGGGACAAATCTGGGACACCCTCTATAACCATAAAGATACAAAACAATTGCAAGACAAATTCAGGAATGTTTGGCTAGAATTTTGAACGTTTTAATTTAGAGAAGTCAAAACAAGTAATAAAGAGTCTCTTTTTATCGTAGTTACTTAGTATTGCGGGATTAAATGTGAGTGGAAATTGAAATAAAGTTGGCATCTTAGCTCCCGAAATTAAATATATGACTTTATTTAAGATACTACTATTTTAAAATGTTTCCACAGTATTGCAAAATTTTGATAGCCTGATAATTGGAGATAATGCAAAGTACTCGAAGTTTAAATTATACCTTAGTTTGCCTATATTAATCAATAGTGTATAGTATCTATAGTAAACCTGGAGTATCCTTGATTCTGTATGAAAATGGAAAATAAAAAAAAAGTTGTTTCGAGAATGAGGTTCCTCATCACATCAAGGGTGACTATCAAATGCTTTCTTTGAAGAATATTTGTTTATATTCATAATAAATTAACGTGAAAAATAAAGCACAGGTCAAACAAGGTAATATTTTTATTTAAAAAATATAGACGTGTACAGTTCAGAGAATAATTTTTGCCACGCTTTGATTCGAAAGATTCACTCTCATTTAGCTTCTTCTCCCCAAGCATACGCCATCCCTCGATTTTTAGAAACTAATTATTAATTAAAAATGTGTAGGAATTATTGTAGAAAATATCATGGGAATATTAGAAAATATTTTCTACCGAATTAAATTGAAAAGCATCCAATGAACTAACATCATTCTTTTATTTTCAAATTCTTTAAATATGCTAACGAATTCTTTGCATACTAACCAAGCTACTTCGTGTTTGCACTTTAATTTTACTTAAAACAAAAATCTTACAATTTTTCTCTATTCCAGTTAGAACACCTTTGCCCCTGAAATAATAGATGTATGCATGCAGAATGCAGTGAGCTGTTACAGTATAGTCGCACCCCTGACCCGATTTTCAACAATTTTGTATCGATTTATTCGACCCAACTATGTATGACAAGACAGAAATTGCAGTATTTTGGAAAATTTCAAGTTAATCTAGAAGAATATATAATAAAGGATGAAAACTTCCGTAGTATTTACAGTATTCATATCTAAATAGCAATATTCGCTCAACTTCCTCAATCTTAATCGTTTCAACCACCACAGAGCATAGATAGTAAACAATTTAAAATGGTATCTCACATGTTTCTAAAAGGAAGCAGTCGGTGTATATAATAATACAAAACTACCTTGACTAAAACATTTTCACTGGCAGTTTCCCACAAAATATAATTATTATTTAATCAACATTTCTATTGTATTGCGAACGCATTTGCTACACCCGTTGGGTACACCGAAATACACTGAAAATTTCACTGGCCACTGCTCTACAATGAAAATTTAAAGCCGCACCACAAAAGCGTAAATCGTGGGATTGAAAAATGACGATTACAGGTATTAAGGAAGGATGCATTCTACTTCCTGAATAAATAAAAAAAACCTAGCATTGACCCATATGTATGGTCCAGCAATTGTAAGAAAAAAATCACTATGCGGACGATACTTTAATTCACAATATGAAAACGATACGAAAGTTTCCATTTACAATATAAAAATAATGCGAAAATTTTTATTCGCGATATAAAAACAATACGTAAATTTCTACTTGAACAGAATAGTGAATTAAATTGCTGAGCAATTTTAATATGCGACGTGGAAAAGGATCGCATCGTTCTCCTTTTTTACCACCCTATACATATAGCAGCACAATTAATTGAGCGTTGCGGAAAATCGCTCGTATAATTTACTCTCCCAGCTTATAGCTGCACGTTCAGCAATTAGAAACACCTTCTCGTTCCCGGGGGGAAACTAATAATTCCTTCAATTAATTCGAACTGCACGGAAATGCTAAAATTGTGGCAAGAAATCATGCTGGCCGTTGTTTTCTTAGTTGCGACTACAGTCACAGGTGCCGAGTGGTTACGCATGATCCAACACAAATAACCTTTTAAAGGAAACTATGCAAACTGCATTGCAATCAACAAGCATGCACTTCGTCACACATCGATTGATAAAGGAGCGGTTTAGCCAGGTACTGTAGACAATTGGAAAAAATGAGACACAATTGCGACAGCAGGCAATTAGGGCCTAGTGCCAATAATGTCAACTAATGCTAGAATTTGCCACGAGAAAAATAGTACAATGTTGTCGGCAATATGGCAGAGTTGAAAGGGCGCACTGGGGTAAATTAAATTGTTTATCCGGTTAAGGTGGTATGATTTTTTTGCTTGAGGATTTTTGAAATGTAGAGTGCTGGTCCAATTATAAGACGTGCTCCGAATGTGGTTATATGTATCATTTAGTGTCAATAGTTTGTGAATTAAGAAGATTGGCAATGTGGAACCCAACGAAATCGTAAAATTAATGAAGAATGGAACAGGATATGGAACACGACGAAAAGAACAAAAATAGACGAGGTAGCAACAGACTTCTACCAACAAATGCCCACTCTCAACTTAAACAGAAAGGAAAAGTCGATCAAGACGAGACTCAGGATCGGACACCTTAAAAGACAGAACCTCCAACTTGCTTCACATGTAACCAGATTATATCCACCACACATCTGCTGTACGAATGCCGGAAATATGGATCTCAAAGACTCAAATACAAATTAAAACCTGACACCGTATTGACATCAGAGGACCACATTTGTGACACACTAAACTACCTCAAAGAAACTCAGCTCTATGACAAAATATAACCAAAGGATAATAATTTGAAATTTTCGCTAATGACCCTCTTTTATAGTCTTCACAGACAAAACGATATTAATCATACGAAACGATGAATAAAATAATTCGCATTGTATTATTTATCGCTAAGTGTCGTGATCAATCTCAATGGTACGGTTTCCGATAAAATATCCCACGAATAAATGATATGAGAACAGCGGAAATCACTTTAATCTGATTGGATTTTCCAACGATCGAGACAGGGAGCCAAGGTATCAGGGAAAGCAAATTGAGAGACAATGGTTGAGTGGAATATTTTTAAACAGCACGATTCGTGAATAAGGAATCACTGGCTGTGCTTTTTCAACTTGTACGAGTCGAAAGCGGCAGCGTTAAAACGGAGATTAAATATGCTGTGCTGCACTGTTGACAGTAGACGTTTCATGAATCACAATAACCAGTTGGTCTGGATCATGGAAACCCAGTGCTTACATTTTCAATTTGTTTTCACGTATCCGCCGTATTTCGAACACATATCTCTTCTGCTTTCTTGAAACGAGAATTCTTACGTGAGGCAATACATTTTTCAAACGCGAGTTTACAAGGCGAGAATTTAACAAGTTTTGATTTAATTCTTCTGCGTAACGCAACGTTTTCTTTCATGGAAACTTCGGAGAGTGTCTTATTGACAGCGTTGTACAAGTTGGTGCAAACAACCATAATGGTGTTTGACTAGCTTCACTTGGGGGTTTTATTATTTAATAAATTGAGCCAAGAACATAATATAGAAAAGATCTAATGGTTCAGTTATCATTACGAATCAGCTGGATGAATATTATCTTATTTACTAAAAAAAGGTTTACTTAAGAATATCAGGAGGATATCAAAAATATCAGTAGAAGCGGGTGTTATCTTCATTGTCATGATTATGTTTCTCAAAATAATAATTTGTTAATAGTAAACTTCGTATATTATTAGACACTAATTTTGATTAAAGTTGAAAGATGCAACATTTACAATGATTCACATCTCTTGGAATTCTCTATATTATAATATCTTCCAATAATGAAATAATTAGTTTAACAAACCATATTTCATTTTCATAAATTTTGAGTTACGAAAATATCTATATAATCAATTTATACAAAAGTATGTAAATATTCAGGGTGCCCCACGTAAATGTCGCCACGAAATTTCAGGGTATTTTTCAAACTTTGCAACAAATTGTGTTACGTAAAAGTTACACTGCATTCAAGTTAGCAAACTTCTACCAATCAGAATTTTCTAATCAGACTTTTGTTCAGAAATATGAACGTTCACCTTGGTTCTTTAAATACAACTGTAATATTTTTCAACTATTTTTTACCAGTACGAATTCGTCCTAATACAACGACCACACTTACATTGGAAAAAGAAAGTACAATTAACGTACAAGTTTCACGGTATCCTAGTGAACCTAACATCGTAAAATCTTCAACAAATATACCATACACGTATTCGCCCCGATAAATGGACGACAAGTATTGTCACTTAATCCATGAACCTCAAGAGCACCTCAACCTTCATGCCTCCTATATACCTCTAATCAGTGGCAACCCCCGTCTCTAAAACTTAAAACGAAGGCACCATGCATGGATAGATTGCACCCTCAGCTTTTACCATAATCACTATGCCAGAGTAACGAAAGAGCCTTTTCGACCCCCACTGGCAATCAGACATCTTACTTTGGGGCATTTCAATACATTTATGGATGACCCTGCGTATAACTAGGGTTCCGCGGTTGACAAATAGACGACCGTATAAAAGGCTTAGAAATCCACCTGGTATCGCGAGCAACTCGCATATCGACTGAAGCCTGCACGATCATCGACTGTCATATTCCCCGCTTCCAGAGGAGGTCTCGACAAACGCGGAAAGAGAGGGAATGCCTGGAAATCCATTGTTTATCGAACAGGTAACATATTGTGGCGACGGTGCAGGCTGTCGAGCGCTCGGTTTCGAGAACAGCTAGATGGAAACATCGGCGTAGTTATCCGTGAGCCAAGGCCGTGAACAACTGGTCCAGCGACATGCTGAAATGCCAGATTTAGCAGATAGGTATGGCCCCACTAGCTGGCGGATTTCTCTGGGCGTATTCTTGCAATTTTGTGTTCCTATATCAGGCGGTCATCGCGATGCCTATTGTCTGAAGCGTAGAACAAGTAAAATGCACCGTGCCCAATCGCGATTATTATTGTCAAGTAACTCTTATTCATTAGTGAGTACAATTAAATGTTTCTGACTTTTTTATTTAGTCCTCGATAGACGGAGATTGGTTCCTCGAATCTAGAAAATGGGGTCTATAGAAATGTGGATGGTGTACTTTTTGGTTAATTTGTCAGGGTGATTATACCCTTGACGTTTCTTTACGAAGGATAGGATGGATGGGGGAATTTGTTTGTAAGACGTAGTTTGTGTATTGTTTGCCGTAATAGAACGGTTCACATGTTGGTCAAATCAAGGGAATAATTGTATTGATTTGTCATTTTTTCAAAGTGTCATTTTTCATTTAAAATCTTGGAAAAAATCTGCGGAAAATTGTTAAAAGGACAAATAAATTTAGAAATTTAAAGCACAGTATTCAATTATAATAATATTTATCTTCTAAGAGCATAGGAATTTTTATATTAAACGTTGTTATTTAGGTTTCGTTTCGCAGTAATTTCACTAATGAAATGTTGTATCTGCAGGTATTAAGTATCAGAACAAATTAGGTTCAACGATTGTTATCTCCACTTAGGTTAAGTGATATAAATGTCCGTCAATATATCGATTTAATATGAAAAATAACTTCGGCACCCGAAATCCGTATATTTCCCTTAAGCCTGCAAGTGACGTGGAGAAGTACGTCATACGTCCTTAATTTAGAAAACCGACCTCGAATTCTAAATTCTCGAATAATTCTGGTTGTTCTGGAAGTTTTATGATACATCGATTTGAATTAAGACGTAGGAAGTGTACCATAAATTTTAGGTAGAATTGGAAGTTCTCTCGCCTATAAATAAGTGGGCTGAAAATTGCTCAAGCGATGGCCCAGAAGTTCTTAATCTGGAAAATAAGGAGTCACGTTTACGTCATAAACTTCCATTGTGTAAAATATTGCGATAGGAGGGATTTTTTTATATCAAGAAATATCCAGGTACTGTTTTTAGAAAAGTAACGCGAGACAAATGGTGGTTAGAACCTGTATAATTGAACGCTAATTGTACGTTTAATGAACTAAATGATCTTTCGTTTCCTCATCGACATATGCTAATGGCAGAATTGTATTTTCGTATGCAGCTGTAAGCTCGTTATTTAAAATAATAATATGTTGATAATTCTGCTGAGAGGAAGCCTGTTTTCGCTTGTATGCATGTGTATGTATATTACAGGGGTGAGTGCAATTTGGAAATTCAATATTATCGTCTGATCACTACGTAGAATGTATAAATACGTTGAATTTCGAAGCGGCTTCATATTAAAGCTACAGCATTTGCATAGCCAATCTAAGGACTTACAAGGTAAGGGGATTCAGTACCATAAAAGGACACAACTGCAGCGAAAATTTGGTATTATTTGAGATACTGCTTGCAAGTACGAGTGTTTAGGTTTAATTCTCATTTCATGATAGTGGAATTGTACTTATGAAGTGAGGCTGATGTGAAGCTGATGCATATTAATGAAATAATAATTATTCAATAGTAATGAATTATTAATTTTAATAACGGTATGATTTTAATGTAAACTGTTAACCGAATTGTTTTCTGTAGAAATCAGCTAGCTATTCTACCTATAATATACTAATCTGCTAGGATTATACAAAATTCTAGGGGGCATGTTCCTTATTTAATTACAGTATAACGTTATGTTACTTCGATAATTCGATTGAGTATTAAATTAACGTCTTTAGCATGGAATAACTGGCAATAAAAATGTGCTTAATTACTTTAAGATATAATAATTGGATAGTATATTAACCGAATTTCTACCAATTAATTATTTAATAACTTAGTTATTAAAAAAAGACGTACATTTAAAATACAAATATGTGAATGTAGAATACTTTAGTGTTTAAGCTTACAAATATTCAGCCTTCCTAACTTTGCTTAAAAACTTTGTACAGAATGAATCCCCGTTCGATTACAAAAGTGTAAAGGAAATGGATGAGAGGTTGTACGAGTACAAATCAATCGATGTAATTTTATCTTTGAGCTTTCGCATCCTAAATGCAATATATGTATAAAAATGAAGCAGTTAATATGTAATTCTTCGTTACTGCAAGGTTTATATAGATTTTGAATTTCAATCAACATTTTCGGCGTACCATCGCCATCATGCGACTCGCACGTACAATTACAAGGTGGAGTAATCTACGTTATCAATTTAATTCTATATTCAATTCAGTGACGATACGTTACACACAATCGGGATAAAACCGTGAACAGTAATGCCACGAAGAGGATTTGCATTTTAACCTAATTCCTCCCGACACACCTACGGTAATCGTATTATGACCAATATCGAAGATCAACTTTTCTCGTTGATTAACGTGACACAGGGAGCTAATCAATAGTGATTAGCGATTAGTAATGCGATCATTTGATTCTGTTGGATACGAATCATTTATTATACTGTGTTATATTCTTCTCATAACATATGATTGTCTACATTATTAAATATGAAATATGAGTCAATGCAAACCAAAGTGAACATATACATATTATTTATAAAAAATAAGTATACCATATATACGTATTATTTAACAATAATATGTATATAAATTACATTTGTCTCTTCTCCTCTCACTGAATGAATAAGATTTGTATTAACTATTACACATCTTTTATTTTATATTTGCGATTAATACAGTGGTATAAATTATATTGATGGAAATTTGAAGGAATATGCTAATAGAATGATATATACATATTTGAATATTTAAAAGAAAGAGGTTAATATGTTCTAATAAAGTAACTTTTTAACATATTGTAATTTATCTCCGTTATACGTTCATAGGATTTAATTTTATTTTCCTTTTAAACAGTAAAAACAATTAATCGGGAACATAAACCAGTCAGGAAAGAATTTAGTGAAATGACGGGAGAATAGAATTTTATCACCATATATTTCGCGAAGAGCAAGTGAAAATTGTTGGTAGCTTTATTGTCAGTTAGATAACAATTTTACAGCCGTCCATAACTTGTGTTTTAATATAACATACTGCAAGCTTCCCTAGCCCCGCTATCACGTGCAGCTTCAAATTGATTTATTGTTTCGCAGCTTGTTGCACATATTGATGCGCGGCACACCGATGAATTCACAGTAATACATTAACAATATGTGACCGGATGCATTGGCATTAGCGAGAAATGTTTGCTCTGCTTTATTAAACGGATGGCTCTGTTCAAACAATTGAATGATTGATTAAGCAGAATATAATGTGTATAATTTAAACGATACCTTGTTGCTCCGCGCGAGATAAATATTGATATTAGGTTTTTATTATGCAATCGTAACATTAACGTTAAGTAAGAGAAGATTCGGTACTCGTCATAAGCGTATCGTCTTATTGCAATTGGTATTCATACATTGAACTTTCGAACTATCATTATTCAGATATTATTAAAGCAGAAAGATAAGTAGGCATATTGCTGTATATTTTTAAAGCCAATACAAGTTTCGAAACAGTATGCTAATTAAATTATAAGCAAGCAAATAAATTACAAATAAACTTCATCAACCAAAGAGAATTAAAATTATTTTATGTAGTAATTAAAGTGTTAATAATTTATATGCAGCGAAGTTCGGTGCATCTAATTAATTCTACGTAGACGGTGCGTAAAGTGTGCGTAATAGTTTCATGCAGGACGTGATCGTTATTAGCACAGAGATTCTATAATGGTATTTCGCCACCAGGACGACAATTCAGGTTGTCGGAGGTTTCGCTGTAAGTACTGATAGGAGCTAACAAAGGTCACATGTATCTAATACTATGCGACGGGACTACTGTTGCGCTGCAGAGTACCAGTTATGTGCAACTGGGAATCAAATATTTCGTGTATTATTCGTACAACAAATATACCTGCACGAATACGAAATGAATTGAAGAACTGATTCGAAGGAAATAAAATCAGATTTAATCGGGAACTAATTATATCGATATCGCATTAATAATAGAATCAGATCTTTAAATGAGCTCGACGTAATACACATTTCTTACCGACCTGATTCCGTTGACGCAAAAGAAAGTAATACTTGATTAGTAACTGTTCTTAATAATTTATTATTTAAATATAACGCAAGAAAGGTAGGAACATTTATTTAAGAAAAGATTCAGCATATAAAGAAGTCAATTTTAGCGTCGAATTGTAACGATTTAGTTGAAAGTGTGTGTTTACTCTGTTGCCAAATTCTTAGGCTTACGGTTTGGCTAAACGGTATCACGCTGCTAACATTCACTTATCGTTAAACGGATTAAGTGGCCGCAGCTGTATAAGTGTAAGTTACTCCCTTCTTGCGGCTTACTCTTCAACGCCCTATTCAAAATGAGCTAAAAGTTATCTAATTAGAATAAACCACTCAAACTTGTAAGTACGTCTCCGCTCACGCGGAGTTTATTTTCTAACAAGATTTCCAACAAACTGTCATCACTTTTCCCCGGGAAAATTACTCCAAGTCCACCCCAATTTGTTTCATCGTTTGAAAAATACAATCGTGTTACATTTGCAGGTGTTAATAAAGAGTGAAACCAATATTCCATAATTCTAGAGGATAAATATATTCTATATAAAAATGATTTTTAATCAAATAGTTTTGGCCACGATCAGCAAGGTGCACATTTTTGCAATATCTGTCTGTTTCAATTGTTTATAAACAAATGGGTTGTTATATTTTTCGGGAAAAGGTATTAACGTTCGATGAATTATTGTCAGTATAGCATCATACTTCACCACAAAGGACACCTTTCAGGTGTTGTATTATTGAATATTAAATTCGAACGAGTTACAGTTTTTATTTAAGAGCGAAATGAATACAATGAAGTACCTTTGCAATCAATAGAGGATAATTTCAATATTCTCTACTTCATTCAAAGTAATCGTTCACTTCACTAAAAGATAAAACATTTATGCAATTTTGTCATGACATTAAACAATAATAGTTTCTGAATTCCTGGTAAAACGCAAGCAACATTATCCTGCTAGCTCTAATAATAGAAGATTTATAAATGATAAAGCGTTTTACATTTGAGTGATACAGTAAATATTTTCCCATACATATGTAGGGTGTGAGAAAAAAGTATGTACTTGTGTGTGAATACATATGTGGTTCTATGATTGAATGTACCCGTGTGAATGAAATCATAAGAGGCAAAGAGAATGAACGGTCTTCAGTGAGCAGCACATTTCGTTATTGTTTATTAAGTTACCCGGTAACAAGATTGCAAATTGAAATGCGATCGCCATTAAATGTTCATTCTAATAGTAATCGTTGTAACAGAAACAACTATACAATCAGAATAAACTTACAATTCTTAACAAAAGCAATACCACTGACTAATATTCCCACACTCATAGATATTTTAATGAATGTGTATGGAAAAATAAGCTAGAAAATAATTGATCGTTAATGACTTGGGCACCTTAATTGCATAGGGTCTGTGGAGTGAGAAATTTGAGATATAATCAAGGTTCATTGGGTGACGAGGTTGCCCCTTCGTGCTGTACAATATTCCTAGGCTCCTGTTCTGTCTGGCTAATATAACCCATTTCAAGATTGTTGGGTCCCTCGAGGTGCAATAACTAACTGTACTGCCTGCTTTAACAATATTCTAATGAATTACAGCGTTCCAGATTTTAGACGGAACAATTCTGAAGTTCACGTTGAGAAACTTTATCGTCTCTGACATACTTGACGGACTTAAGTTTCCTATGTAGCCGATATTTTCGCGGTAATATTTCAATCATTCGGAATTTATGGCATTCCGGATTTGTGAACGGTGGTCACGAAAGGGTTCAAGCTTCGTTGACAATCTTGTTATCGCCTCTCGAGAGAACGCTATCACGTTCTCAAGTATATACCTATATGTATATGTTTGAACATACATGTATTCTTATCGAAAATACGGACCTGCTGAAATGTGATAACATTTGTCTTCTTATATTCAAATACATATATGTATGTGGTGTCATGCTGTAAGTATCATAAATCGATGAAGAAGTTGTATTTATTTTTCATAAAGAATTTTATTGTGGAAACGGACTATTGCACATCACATGTAACAAATATCTTAAGTTATTGCTTTCGAGTTAACTTCAAGTTATTTAACATTGAATATACGATGCCATTTAAAAAAGTCAGGGTAACCTTGGATTTTTGTATACAAATAAAATATTTTTTAGAGATTTCAAACATCAAAACGTGATCCTGCACACCATGTATGTATGCATTATTTAGAAAAAGAACGACGCGTCGTTAGTACGAGTACGTATGATTGATGCATTACCGTGGTATTCAATACTGAACAAGTTTCACTGTCACCCAGAAGATCTGTGCACAGATTCCCCAAAGGGAGCACGATCCGGCTTAAAAGATTGCACGGATTATTTTACATAAATCCCTCGTGGGTACAAGATACGGATTATCCTGACAAAACTGGTTCTCTTTATCCTAGGCAAACCTAGACAAACCCCGAGTAAACCGTCCCAAAAATCAAGGAGGTTTTCCCCGTGAAATCTAGGATTTACCTATATGTTTTACATTGTAATGGACACAGAGAAAATTTAACTCCCAACTTCGGTTTTTAACAAGAGATTTTATTAACACTTGGACTTAGAGTATCGGTTGACTATTTTGTAAGATATGAGCTGAAGGGTCAGGGAACCTAGAGGTTTTAAAGGATGTTGGAAAGGACGTAGTGGGGATGGTGAGGGCGAATTCCAAAGGACTGCGGATGGGTAGGGATTGTAGGCAGTATGACTAGGTGTTTTGGAAGCGGTGACGCGATAAGGATGTATGACGATTGTTTGTGACGAACGAACTTAAAAATATTTGTATACATGAGTCCTTAGGTATCTAGTAGATAATAAGAGTAATATAGAAATGTATATCGTAAGACTAATACCAAATATAGATATTTGGGGGTGAATACATTACACCTCCCCCCTTAGTTAAAGATAAATGAGAGTTTTAAAATTTATCTTTAATTTTACTGCATGAGCGGTGGTGAGTGACGGAGATATTTGTGTTGGTGCTGTCTTCGCTGTCGCTATTGTTTATGTTGCTTAAAATTACTTGATGGTTTCGATTTTGTCGTGACAGTGATGTCGGATATTCTTCGGTTCGTAAATTACTGTTAGGGTAACTTATAAATCTAGCACTGCCGGTATTTGTATTCTTATTTTTACGTATACAATATCTAATTATTTTATATAGTATATACAGCGTTAGCATAGTTGCTGTTATGTATCCAACATATGTAAAAATAGAAAGTTTCCTTTTGATTTTTTGTTGTTTCGATAATTCATCGAGTACATGAGAGACTATAAGTAACTTATGACTAGCTATATCTAGGTATTCTAAATTTATATTCGTATTTCTTTTAATTGAGGAATTTGATTTGGAGAGACCAGGAGTTCTATTTCGTAAATCGGATTTATGTGTGTAGTGTAAGTATGTAGGTTTTATCATTTTAGATGTTCTTTTGCAAGAAGTTAGGTCATTTAAGGTGGCGTATGTAGTTTTGTGCTTGATAATGTTAGGTACTCGTTTCATGATATATAAAAGGGTACGTATCCTTCTCTTGTGGAACGGGTAAAGGAACTAGGCGATAAAGATGGAAGATGTTAGTCGAAATGAGAGCATTAGTTTGCCTTTTTGACTCTGTCGGTGTGAACTACTGTTTCCTTTTTCTTGATTAGAAGCGTGATGTTTACCGGTGAATTTATTTTTAGGACTTTATACGGTCCACTATAATTAGGGCTAAGTTTCTTAGAACCGTAAATTTTTTTTCTTTCTAAATATACTAAATCTCCTGGTTTATAGATTGTTCGATTGGTTCTTTTGTCATAGTATATTTTATTCCGTTCTTTTGATTGGAGTAGATGGTTTTTTGCGATCTCTCGAGATTTTTGCATTTTTATTTTAATGTTGCTGATTAGATCGTCGTAAGTATATATAAATTCTGGTTTCTTTGATAAGGCGGTGGGGATTTCTGGTTTTTCTCCAAAAACTAATTCGTAAGGCGTAAATTTCGTTGACGTATGTACGGTTGTATTATAAGAATACATTGCACTAGGGAGCCATTCGTCCCAATCGGTTTGGTCGGATTCTATATAATGTTTTAGATAGTCTGCTAGAGTGGCATGACTTCTTTCGAGGGCGCCATTTGTTTGTGGGTGGTATGCGGTGGTTTGAATTTGCTTGATTTTAAATAATTTTGCGACGTCCTTAAGTAATTTCGAAGTGAAATCTCTACCTTGGTCGGTTAGAATAGAGTCCGGTATCCTATATTTACAAATGAATTTATGGTGGAAAACTTTGGCTATTGTACTAGCTTCGTGATTTCGTATCGCGTAAGCTTGAGAAAATTTGGTTAAATCGTCTTGAACCGTCAAAACATATTTGTTTCCGTTTTCAGATAGTGGTAAAGGGCCTACGATATCTAAAAATACTTTTTCGAAAGCTTTTGAGGCGGTAGTCGTTATTTGCATTGGAGCATGATTCTTTTTCCTAACTAGTTTATTCTCCTGGCACGATTTACAACATTTAATGTGTTTCGCGATGTCCTTTTTCATGGAAGGCCACTTGTATTTTTCCCTAATTCTTTTGTACGTACGATGGAACCCTGAGTGACCTGCAGAAGGCGCGTCGTGATTTTCTTTTAAGATGTCCTTGATTTCCTCAGTAGTTGGTGTTTGTATGTTATCGAAGTATATTTTGATTTGTATATTGGTTTCTTTGAATATGTATCTTAACATGGATCTAACTTTTTCCCATTTGAATTTTTCAAATTGCGACCCTGGTGGTGATAAGCTTATAGATTTTAGATTTAATTTTACTAATAGGTTCCGTAGTGTGCATAGTATTTTATACAGGTCTTCATAGGATGCTTGGTCCCAATAATTTTCCTTGATTATAAGATAGAATATGTGATTGTCCTTTTCTGTTACTGTGACTATTTCTTGGGTTGCTATGTTTTGATTTTTGAGTGTGTTTAAATGGTGTGGATATTGTTTCACTAGTTCTTGGAATTTAGTGTCGTTGGTTTGTAAATCCTTTGAGATACAAATTGCATAGTTGTCGGATGAGGGTAACAATGTATCGTTGCTTTCCTCGATTTTATCATACTTAATTATCGTTGTTCTTAAGCTATTTAGAAAATCTGAATAATTTTTTGCGGGGGTAGTTTTAATTACGTTAAGCGCCATTGTATTTTCTGATGGATTTGGAATTCTACTCAAAGCATCTGCGTTAGAGTTAATTTTCCCTGCTTTATAAATTATTTCATACTCGTACTCTTCTAATAGTAATCGCCAACGAATTAACCGAGAACCCGGATCTTTGACGTTAAACAACCACGTTAATGGTTTGTGGTCAGTGACTATTTTAAATTTCCTTCCGAAAATATACGAACGAAAGTGTTTCACTGCCCATACTATTGCTAATAATTCGCGTTCTATCGTGGAGTAGTTCGACTCTGCTCTGTTTAATGTACGGCTAGCGTACGCTATTGGTAAATCTTGGGCACCATAGACTTGTGATAGTACGGCACCTATGGCAAAATTACTTGCGTCTGTCGTAAGAATAAATTCTTTTGAGAAGTCTGGATACTTCAATATAGGCTCCGAAATTAATTTGCTTTTTAAAGTTTCAAAAGAATTTTGTTGGTTGCTAGTCCATAGATATGCTGTGTCTTTCTTTAGTAGAGAAGTTAGGGGCTTAGAAATTTTACTGAAATCTGGAATAAATCTTCGATAGTAACTAGCAAGACCTAGGAACGATTTTATATCTTTAGGCGACTTTGGAGTTGGAAAATCTCTTACTGCTTCTACTTTTGAAGGATTTGGTTTTACTCCTGATTCCGATAATACGTGGCCGAGGTACATTACTTCTCGGCGTAAGAATTCGCATTTATTTAATTGAAGCTTTAGGTTATGCTGTGAAAGTCTTTGAAATACTTCGCGGAGTTTCCTTGTATGTGTTTCTAAAGAATCAGCATAAACGATAATGTCATCAAGATAGACAAGACATCGGATTCCTTGTATACCCGCTAAAACTGTGTTCATTAATCGTTGAAATGTAGCAGGTGCGTTCCGCAACCCGAATGGCATACGATTAAACTCATAATGACCAGTAGGAGTAGAAAAGGCTGTCTTGGCAGAATCTTCTTGATCAAGTTTTATTTGGTGGAAACCTGACGCGAGGTCTAAAGTCGTGAAATACTTTGAATTTCCTAGTTGGTCTAAGATTTCCGTTATATTAGGAAGTGGGAATGAATCTCCTACTGTAACTTCGTTTAACTTCCTATAATCAATGACTATTCGCCATTTGGTTTTGCCCGACGCATCTGTCTTTTTTGGAACTATCCAAAGGGGTGCGTTCCATGGAGAATTGGATTCACTAATGATGCCGTCCTTTAGCATTTTGCTGATTTGGGTATTAACTTCCTCCTTGTGACTTTCTGGATAGCGATACGTTTTGGCGGAAATAGGAGTTTGTGCGTTTGTCGCTATTTTGTGCGTTATAGCATCGGTGCAGGATAAGACATCTCCTTCTAAATACGCGATATGGTTGAATTCGGTACAAAGTTCAATGATGCTACATTTCTCTTCGGCATTAAGGTGGTCTAAACGAAGATGTTCAATAAGAGTTTTAAGACGTTCAGATCGAGAATCAAAATTTGTTTTTTGTTCAGGCAATTTCTCTGAATTTAAATTCAAAATATGGGCAACGGCTTGGTCTAATGGCTCTAATGTTACTAACGGCTTATTAATTTTTACATCTTCATTGGTAATGTTTAAAATGGAAGTCATGGCTTCAGATTTTCCGTTATTTTTTACAAGGCTTTCACAAAGGAAAATGCCCGGACGGATGGTTTGTCGCGAAATTATTCCTTCGTTTACGTTTGGGTTTAATAATTTTACCGTAACTAACTTTTCTGAACGGGCGGGAATCGTGATAGCGTTTGAACATTCTATTGGTTCTTTTTTTGGTTGGGTCGATTTAGTATTTTCGGGAGAAGGCGAATCTGTTACCTTCAAATGCATTAACGGTTTTTCTTCGTTAATTAGTGGTAAGTACTGATTTCCTGGAAAGTGCAGTAGATTATTAGCTTGATCAATGTGTAATTTTAGTCTGTTAACAGCGTCATTTCCAAATATTCCAGGGTAGGAAATTGGGAAACTATCCTTCACTACATGAAAAATTGTAGTATAAATGGTGTTGTGGACATTAATATTTAAATAGCAATAGCCTAACGATTCAAACTGATCGTCGGTCAGGCCTCGAATTTTCAATTTGATATCTTCATGACACAGTGTGTCTGGCTTTAATTGCGAGATTTTAATTACCGAGATATCTGCACCCGTATCTAGAAGCATTTTTAAACAGGGTACCTTTGTTTCCTGTAGATGTATATTTACGAAGGTCGTAACACCTTGAATATATTCTAATTCTCTGCCTCTGTGATGTGAATAGCCCTCGGTGCGGCAGTCACCGGGGCTCGGTTCGAGTTTAAAGGACTCCTTCTTATGTGCGGAATATAATTTTGGGTGTTAGAATTATTTTGTGAAAAGTTGGAATTTGGCGGTGGATAAGTGAAACGGGACGATGTAGGAGAGGCCCTATCATCTTGTCGTGCAAGTGAGTTGTTGTACTCGCGCGTCCTACATTCGTTTATCAAATGACCAATCTTTTTACAATAATTGCATACCTTTTGACTGTATGAAGTGTTCTGTCTTCCTATATATGTATTTGTTTCGAGTTGCCTAATGACTGGTTTCCTACGAAAATGTGTATCGTGTGATATTGTATTTGGATCTCGAGAATAGCAATTGAATGTTGTGTGACCGGTACGATTACAATTTGTGCAATGCCTGGTCTCTCTCAAGTTTAATCCTTGAAATCTTGCTATTTCGATCTGTGATTTTATTTCCGTTTCCTCCGCTATTGCAATTTGAATCGCGCCCTCTAAGGTACTAGGCCTTTGTGATTTAACAATTATAGCGATATCCCTTTTCAAACCCATAACAAATACATCTAACGCCTGCTTTTGTAAGAGCTTTACGCATGCTCGACGTTCGACGAGAGTTTGATTATCTTCTAAACTATTAGTTAATTTAATTAAGCAATTTTCGATTTTTTGTGAGTAAGAGAGCACGTTTTCGTTGTAGCCCTGTTTACATGAAGCTAATTCGAGTTGCCACTGTCCTTGTGACCGTTTGTCTGAATATGCGTCTAACAAATAGCTTTTCAGAGCTTTCCAGTCCGGAAAGGTGCGGTTTCTGATTAGTGATCTAGCATTACCCGTGATTTTCGTCTCTATAATAGCGAAGAGAATAATTTTGGTTTCTTCATTTACGAAACTTAGAGCCTTGTCGCAATTGTCGCAAAATTCGAATAACATTGATTTGGCACCATCGAAAGTGATTAGCATTTTTTCGGCCATTTCGATTGTGATACCCGGATTCGTCATTTTGATTTGTAATTTATAAATTTCACGAGTTTCACAAGTTAGAGGATATACATATATGCGAATAGTATTTTAACTTACACTAACAGAACTTGGCGATGTAACATGCTTCTTTGGTGGTTGTTTGTTGATAAGCTGCGACCAGTAGAAAATGCTGAGTTGAATGATGGTTGTTTTGGATCTTCTGACGAAGACGTTTAGGTTGTCCAGTGATGATCAATTGTTTCTTCCGAATTTCTTGGTAGTTCTTCTCGAGGTAGGCAATGAAATTCACTTAATAACTGTGAGTTTTGCACTGTTGCTCGGTAGGTGATGTTACTATTAGGCTTGACTACGGCCCAGAGAATAGCGTATTCACCGATGGATTCTTTTCAAATTTAAAGACTTGGAAGTCACCGTAGGAAGTAATAAATTCTTTACGAATTCTTCCTCCGTTCCTTGGAAAAGTTATCCCACTTCTGACACCAAAATTTTCTTGTGTAATGGACACAGAGAAAATTTAACTCCCAACTTCGGTTTTTAACAAGAGATTTTATTAACACTTGGACTTAGAGTATCGGTTGACTATTTTGTAAGATATGAGCTGAAGGGTCAGGGAACCTAGAGGTTTTAAAGGATGTTGGAAAGGACGTAGTGGGGATGGTGAGGGCGAATTCCAAAGGACTGCGGATGGGTAGGGATTGTAGGCAGTATGACTAGGTGTTTTGGAAGCGGTGACGCGATAAGGATGTATGACGATTGTTTGTGACGAACGAACTTAAAAATATTTGTATACATGAGTCCTTAGGTATCTAGTAGATAATAAGAGTAATATAGAAATGTATATCGTAAGACTAATACCAAATATAGATATTTGGGGGTGAATACATTACAACATAGCTACATCGAAAATCAATACTTCGCCCGAAATATTTCGAAGCCTACCCAAAATCTGACACACACCTCGCATTCACACGCGTGAAAATTTCATTCTTCAGATGCTATTTAAACAGCAGTTACTCGCTTAATTCTACGTGTTCATATTTATCGTTTATCTTGGTGGGAAGCCCGAGAATATGTACCAGACGCGGATAAAGTTTTAGAATCTGGGATTTGCGATTTCGAACGCCCGTCGAGATCATGCACACGTTTAGGTATCCGCAAGGGAACCTTCCCATTTGCATTCTCTTTGCAGTTCCCATCGAATTTTACACATTTTTCGCTGATCTCTTTGTTTCTAAGAGCACCGTACAATCGCGTGACCGAGAAAACGAAATCTACGTCGTCACGTAACCAGACGTCGTTTCTGTTTTTTCATAGAGATAAACAGATGCTTTTGGAAGCGACAAATCCTGGTTTTTGAAGAATATGCGGTTGGAGATGAAATACCTCGAAATGTTTAATTATTTATCGATCACTGGATTGTTCCATCGGATAGTTTGGTTTCAGTTGGCCACGTTTTTATCGATATTGTGTTTCGTTGAATGGACTGAATCGTGCAACAACGGAAGAATTATTCTGGTATTAATCCATGGCTTGAAAATATAGGTATTTCCAGCGGTTCGAAGATTTTTAGAAACAGTAGTTGATTGTGCAATATTATTTTTGATGTTCACGTAAATACAAATTCTGTTAATTTCCCATTTATTTACAAGAATATTAGTCAGTTCAATTTATATGATTAATTTGGATCATTTTTTTGTATCTGTGATTACAGTTGATATTGGCGTTACATAAAGAAGGAACGAAGTTTTTGTCAAGATATTATTTCAGCGTAAGCACTGTAATAGTTTGAAACATTTGAACCTTTGGAGAATTACCTTATTGTTTTAATTTCGGGTCACGTATCTTCTTTCACACACAAGTACATGGCATAATTACATTAAAATTGCAACAAAATGTCGGGTTTTTAGGACACGATATCATAATTTAAAGTTGACGACACGTTTTCCAAATGGGATCATCAGAAAAAATATACCTATGGGGAACATTTACAAAAATCTGTTATTACGAAAACTTGAAAGGAATTAAATCAAAATTGAATAAGAAATTGAATTATCATCACAAAATAAAAATTTGTTCAGTTACTTACTTGTGTTATCGTAGGGACTGGTAATAAAAGTTATTTAGTGTTTCTGTATATTATATAATAAGCAGTTTATTACTATACAATCTAGGTCATTAAAATATTATAAAATTAGACAATTCCACGAGAATGGGGACATTGCATTGTAGTAACTCCAAGTATGTATTATTAGACGATGGTTGACAATTAACTGACTGTTCGTGGCATTTCTGGAAAAGCCAAATTCTCGAACAATTACATACTCAGGTTTGACTGTCTATTAGAATTCGCCTACTGCTCAAAATTATCCAAAATGTAACCGGATTGAACCCATACTGTTAATATTTTTCTAATGCGTATTGATTTGCGTAATGTACATAAGTACTTTGATAGCAAATGATTATTCTGCAAAAATTTACACAACACTTAATAGCTAAATAAAATTGCACACCCTAAAATTCGGCAATTTTTCTTCCATAAATGTTTTTGTAAACCTTATTGGTTACCACTGTGTGATGACTGTAAATCACTGAAATTGTAACGATTAATGGTTTCGATATTGTTTATGCGCATCTCTGAATCTTCCTTATTTGTGATTTACCGGCGAAAATGCCAACGAAAATTATGTGAACTATGAACTGTGAAGCTGCACTGTGTATAAAATAGTTTCCACAAACTGTAAAGCAGAAAATAGCGCTGTTTAGTCTCCGAACTATTCCAATTATGCTCTTCAATACCAATGGAAGTAGTCATTTTCAAGGAACTTTTCATCCTGAAACAAGCGTTTCACTTTCTTCATTTACGTAAAACTGGAAGCAGACCATTTATTCTACTTCGTAATAATACTTAGGTTTTAATACCATTTCTTCAGCGATTCTTTCACACAATTCGGACACTTAAGAATTAATGCGGGGTTCTTCTTAAAGAAATTCTATAAAATCTATAAACCTTTATTTTGTCGACTTTCCCTCTTTGTTCTCCTCTTTTTTCATTCTTCTCACTCCTTTCTTGAGGCCACTACTACTTTTCTTCATGTATTTTGTAGTGAAGTGCTCCTATTACCCGTAAAAATTGTTCAGTGAAAATAAATAAAAGTGAATAAATAAATGAAATATGGCAATGAAAGTATTTTTCATATTTATTAATCTAAGTAACTCGTGGAATGCACGTACATATAATATACATACATTTTTACCCTGTTATATTTTCTGTACGTTCCATTTTCAGGGCAATTGTTTTCTTGGTGGATAATAGTCTTGTTGCGCTCTAAGGACCACGTTATTTACAGCGTAGAACACCTACTTCGTATACAATTAGCTGGTTACTCCTTCTGACTTATTATCTGAACAAACTAAAGCATCAGTGTCTCCGTATAGTGGTCTAAAAGAAGGAGAATCAAATATGTGACAGTATTTTTCACTCCCGACATTTCTATATTTTATTTTCTCTAGTATTTATTTTTCTATAGTTATAATTCAATTTACAGAATTATGTACAATATAGTTCCTGACAGAATATCTTAAAATATTCGCTTTTAATGTTACACATCTCGTAATTCGCATATTTAGAACATAATAAAAAGAACCTAATTAATTTTAAAAACTTAATAACGTAAGTTTACGGATCCCATAGTATTTGTTACGAGTTAATTCAACACACAATAACTGTAAATATGAATAAAAAATAATCCCTATTGCTAGATAAATAATTATGTTTTAAGGAAATGGTAAAATCATTTCAATTTAATTTCTCTAATTAACTTTTATACATTTTTGTACGTATATTCGAGTACAACTTTTAATAAATATCTCCCACGTATTTCTCCTTGCGGAACTATGTATCTTCTTTTCACTTGTCACCACGATTTCGAAAACACCCTATGTTTCCTTTTTGGTTTCACGATGCATCCAATATGTATTATACATCGTTTCCCGATTACGATGAAATATGAAAGTGCAAGGATGAACAGCGAAGAACGGCGACCTACAAAGTTTGTTATAAAAGAGAAGCGATTCATTCTGTAAAAAAGGAAAAACGAAAGTAAAAACGAATCACCAGTCCTCTAGCAAATACAGTCGCTTCCTGCCATGGCACATGTTTGCGTTTTCGGTTTATCCTACTCAGCGATTTTGTTTATGGCACAAATATGGGAATTTACGGGTTGCGCAATCGACTTCGATTATCGATAACAGACCGAGCTGATCATACGCGATAATAAAGGTGAATAGTGAAAGATAATAATAAAGAGATAATAAATTCCTCCCTTCGTAACATTGGTGAAATTAAATTTAAAAAAATGCATAAACAAAAATGTGTTTTTATATCCAAGTAAAATACAATCAATTTACAAGGACCTTCGATAGTGCACGAAAATAACCATATTACTTTGCAACTTAATTTTCATATTTCTACGATCCACCAGCACTATTATTTTTCAACCAGACGTATGATTTTTATAAACTCATACAAATTTTCCTTACTTCCCCGTTTCAAAAATTTCTCTAGTATCCATCTGCCTTGCAATTAATCATTGACGAGCAATTCTAAAACGCAGAAACCAGGGGCCACTTGCGCGTTGAAATTAACACTCGGCGTTCGCGACCATTTCGAAATTCCGTACAGGGAAGCGAAATTAATAGAAACTCGGCGCAACATTCCCGCCGAGTGACCATGGATGACCGACGAAACCTTTGCACAATCACTCATTAGATTTATTACGCGAACAATGGTATTTACAGTAATCGGTTCGGTTATTTTGTAACATTCCGCGATACGTACGAATGCATATTTTCCAAATCCACCGACGGGGTTCATTCGTGTCACTCGTCTATGATTTACACCGCTCTATCTGTTTGATTCGAAAACCGGCCACGTGTTTTAATCCATCACACAGCGCCGCGTCACGTTTCCACGGGGGTGTAATTTAATTAGAAGAAGGGCGAAAGAAAACGGGGGCGGGCGGGACGTAAAGGTGGAAATTTCAGTTGGAAAGCAATCGAATCCCTGGAATAAGAACAGGTTATCATTATCGACAAGCACGATTGCCTTGGATTCCTCCATGGGCAAGAATATTCGCTGGTGTTGGAATACCAATAATCACTAGATGCTGGATTTATTAACCTGATGGGTATTTTCTGATCAGATCTTCCTTCAACGATCGAGTCGTTCGAAAACTAATAACCGGTCCAGGTGATATCCGGTTCGGGGGAATAGGTGTCGAGTGGGCCGAGCCGTTTAACGAGGAATGGAAAATTCATTTGGAATTAATCTGCCACGCGTTAAACCTTCGTCGAGATGGTCGACTTGTTGGAAAAATTGCCGGCTTTGCAGGAAATTGTAGCCTATAAATGTCGCGCGGAAAGGTAAATTCCTCTCGATCCTTCGGGGAATCAGCCGTGAGAAACGCTCTCCACTGTCCATTTGCATTTCCATATCGTTCGTTCTAATAAATGCAGAGAAAGGATGCGATCCTCTAACTATTTCCTTTATCGCGGGGCGGTATTAAAACTCGCAGCTTATTAAAACGTTGAATGAAAATCAAATTTCATTCGAGTGTAAAGCGGTTGGAATAAGATAAGTATTAGTAATAAATTTAGCACCTCGTATTTCAAATGGAGGAAAAGTGCAATGAAAGAACTTGTAGAAAAGAACATTTGTAGGTGGGTAACAAGAATGGCGTTCGGTAAAAAATTAACGATTTATTAGGAGGTAATATTATTGCGTAACATTCAACAGATATTATTCCACGATTTCTCTTATCCGCCCTTCACATTATACTGCGCCATTTGTTTCGTTATCATGTTACATCTGAACCACGTTGTATTTGCATCATTCAAATCAACACGTTCATTCGTTCAAATATGATTTCATACTTTGATAATTATCTAATGTTTAAGTTAACGCTTTAAAAAGGCTTCATGTAATGCTAGAAAAATATGCCACACGAAAACTCCATTTGTGCGTGGTACTTTCAATAAAATAAATATATGTGTCAAAATTGGTAAGAATCAAAGAGAATCGAGATGAAACATTTCTTGTCACGGCTATTTGGAACTGTTTTATACTTTGCACTTAGATCAGATGTGTGTGCGGAGGTGAAATAAAGTACTGACTCGTGTTTCGAATAGATCGACTGGAGAAACGCTGAATAAAAGCGCAATGATAATGTAAAAGTGAAGAACGTGATCGAAGGATTCCTTTGTGTTTGTCGGACAAGTTAGAAAATATTTATATTGTGTAGATTTTTGGAACATCGATATACAGTAAAAGTCAGCAGGTGGAGGAAGGTAATTAAAGTAAGGCCTATTTGTTACACGCCCGAGGTACATATTGAAAGTAAAAAAGGACAATTATTAGCGATGATTATTATTGGCACTTCGTAACTTAAACGCAAAATGACAATTATTTAGCAAATAATATGATGGACCTTGTTGGATCATATGTACAATTTTTTATTATAATAAATCTACCCGCACTCTGCTTTCTAAAACTTACTACTAAATATTCAAATATTTAGTAAATATTAGAAACCCTCCTTTGTACTATTTAAAATTTAGCCACCAGCAATGCATTTTAAATAAAGGTTAATACTTCGTGCCGATTAATAACAACCTAATTTCCAGATTGAAAATTGTAAAATAGATTAATTATGCACACAGAAATTCTCTACGTAGAAATATGAAAAATGTAGCACTGGAAATAATATGTAGCCTGTTTTTCTACGAATAGAAATAAATGATTCTTGTTTTAAGCTTTATGATCAACAATCGGTTAAATCGAAAAGCATATCGGACCATGTTATGGATATGTAATCCCAAGGTACACGATAAAAGTAGAAAATCGGATTAAATTTACAAGGGCTAAGACCCAGATAATGTTTTAAGTTGAGATTTAACTCTGGCTTTCGAGTGATTCCAGGACATAGTAACGTATTATAGATACTCCATGTGCTCATTTCTTTTCGATTATGCACCGGTGAGGGTATTGCAACCTAAATAATAGAAACGACTTGCAATTGATGTTTGCCTTCCAGCTTTAATATTTTGCTATACACTGACTGCATCGTTATATTGTTGCAAGATGATATTGTCGAATTTTACATAAATTATCATCGCCAATAATTCTGTGAAAAATAATATTTATTAAACTAATCAAAGTACAATAAATTTTTAATTCATCGTACAGAACAAAATTATTTGTACATTCATATTAAGAAATCTGGATTTCTAAGTGCAAGGAAATCTATGAAAGCACCTTTACCTGCGTTTTTATTACTAATATTTAAAGTTAACCATTTATATATTTACTTCTTCAAAGTAGTGGTAGTAGGTTGTACATTTAGATTTTGAGGAACCATCTAAATATTATGTTATATTAGCCTAACTTTCGACTTTGAGTTCACGTATAAAAAGTCGTCTCTTCAATTCAATTTCTTTGGAATCACATAAATTATTAAAAAATTTATAAGCGACTTGTCCTACCTCTATTAATTCTGTACTATATTTCTGTAGAGTTTCTTTTAGACTTACACTTAGACTTTTACTTAGACTTGTTAGACAATTTAAGAACTGGGAAACTAGACTGGAATGTTTTAAATTACACTTACTAATTAATAATTGTCGAATTATTTTTTGATCATGTTATAAATGCATGGCACAACGTGCATGCTACTTCCCACTACACTTGATTATTAAATTCCAAAAAATGTTAAGTGCTTGAAGAACCAACTATTTCATTATTATATTAGATATTAATAAAATTGAAATTATTCTGTTTATTTGAATATAAAGGTTCCTCCAGTGGCTAAGAGAATAAAATCTATAGAATAAGCCATTTTACATTTAGTTTTACGGTACATTCTGCCGTCGCGAGTGGAGTGCAACATTAAAACTGGCGCGACGACACTGTGCCGTCGGCGAAGCGTTGAGTGTTAAGCTTCTAAGCTACTTAAAGACTTTAGAACTAAAATTGTAGATACATCTGATTTTATTCCGCATTCTTTACTTTTTATGATTCCCTTTCTTCAACTTATGGGTCACCTGATCCATATAGCTAGAAATACTGATAAAAAATCTATTCCCAATGCCTTTTCTGTAATAACTATTTATATTAAGTATTATAGCATACAATATATTTAATACAAAACAAATTGTATAGTCAATATGTTAATTAATTATTGGATGCCAAATTATTTGTAGCATTAAAATGTGAAGGATCATGCCGCTTATACAAGTCGTGATAATTGTAACACTCGTATATAAAATTTCTATTATTAATCATTATTTTTCTTTGAAACTAATAGTATTTACACTGGACGTAGATTACTTGTAAAAACGAAAGGTTTTCATTGCGTATTAAACGGATATAGGTGTAGAAATTTATAATCATATTTGCAATATTGTATTAAGTCTAATATTTTTAACAAGTACATTAGTAAACTAAAGTTTTTTATTCAAGTTAATCCATAACTTGGATAGCTATCGTTGTATACAATTTAAGCACGTAAATAATACGGGAATTACAATGTCATTGAATTGTAAATGTTCGGCTATTTAAGTCCCCGGTGCATCTGCATCTTTCCGGCACTTTAGCTGGAAATCTCATTTTTATACGAGTGTCCAAGGAAGCCGTGGATTATTTTCCCAAGAAAGGCGAAACGTAACCATGAAAGGAAAATGTAGTGCCATAATGCTGTATACTGTCGCAACTCAAGTTTCTGTATCTTTCCATTCCTTTATTAAAGTTTTCTGCTTCAGCATCTGTGAAACCAACACAGTTCTGTGCAAGGAACTTTTGAAGAAAATCGAACATCCATGACCATTATTACGCGTTCGAACATTTATAGAATTCTTTCAAGAACAAAAACTTCGAAGACGAAAAAGTTTGCATGTAATTGGAAAAATATATTCATTTTAAGCACTACTTCCTGATTTCATGTACGTAATAATATTTAATATTTAATACTGTTATAACATATCTATGGAACATATTCATATAAAATATTCTCAAACAGCCAAACAGTTACAGATAACGTCCCGATATCGATAAAACTTTTTTAAACCGAAGCAATCTCGGCTTTCGCCGCAGAATGCAACTGAAAGAATCGCAATATTCCAAAAGTAGTTTCGCTTGGGAGTTAAGGTAAAGGGTATATGTACTTGAAACATATTTTGTTCAAAGTCGATACCCCGACTAGTTCCTTAGGTACGACGTTTCAAACATCACATTTGGAACGCACGACATAGTGCAAGTCTAGCAAAATACGCAGAAACATTGTGGCCTATATTTCACCGCAAAATATATTAGCACCGCATTTTTTAAAATTTTATTTGGCGTAATTTGTACTTGTAGGTAGAAATGCAGGTGACAGTAAGTGTTGTGTAAATAAATGAGAAAGAATAGCATAGAGTGCCATATACTACATATGAAGAATTATCGAGAAGCCAAGAGACAACTTTATTAGCAGTTAAATTATATATCACACTTAGCTATTGATAAATATATAAATAAAAATGTAAGCCTAGTTAATTCCTTGGCCGTGCGGCTGGAATTAGCGATAACAATAATAATAACAATCATATAATAAAAATATGTGCTTATGCCTTTGGCGAAAAATGCAAAATCTACTGTCCGACAAAAATCGAAAGCAAAGTTTACTATTGTGCTTTAATCGTATCTATTCTTTTTTATTATGCGGTTGCAGTTTGCATCGTAAAAACTGAATGTAAAATATTAAACAAAGTTCAAATGCTCCTAATTTTGTTCAGTATCATTACACATCTTTTAGAAAGTGAATAAACGTTTTCTTACGTACTTGGATTTCATATTAAGTGATTAATGCACGGCTGCTGTATATGCAAGTTGGAGATCAGGATTGCAACTTGAGAATTCAAATTGGGACAAATGAAATTTTCTTGACGGACATAGCAACGGAGCTGCGAGGGCTGCGAGGTAAGGTACAATGAAGTGACGTATGCAAATGTGAAAGCAGACGAACTTGGTTAAAAGTAGTTTATAATTTGACAGAAATGAATATAAATGGATCTTTCATAGAAAAAGGAAATAAGTTAGCGTGATTCTTTGTTGAATTATTCCACGTTTATTTATATGTATGTGCAGCGATTAATTAAAGCCAAGCATTTTAAACCAATTCTATTTGAATTTCCATTAAAAGACAAATACTGTAACTGCACGATGCATTCATTTCATTCAGAATCGCGTAAATGGAGTGTACCAGTCCAAACACCCTCGTTTAAAAAAACAGAAAATAATGCACAAACGCAAGGACAGTGTATGTTATAAAGTATCCACTTCACGTTAATTTGTTTATTACATACATGAAAATAACAATAATAAAAGTTCGAAAGGACGAATCTATATCTTATTCTATAAATCAACCAAACCGATCAGAATGATTTGGTAAGTGTAATTAAAGAAGAACTGTTATTTCCATGGTAAATGATAATTCTAGCAAATACAGCGGAAAAATAAATTATCTGCCACACAAAGTGAAATTGCGTAAAACTGAAACCGGTGTAAATAAAACCGCGTCTATATGAAAGTAACGATTTATTGTTCAGAGGATGAGTGCAATGAACTTGCGTTAATTTAAAGTTTAAACGAACCCTTTTGTTAGTTATATAGAATTCGTGTCTGGAATTTTTTTATTGGCAAATTATTTAAAATGGAGAGCCTGTAATTACCATTATTCTTCGTTATTCTGCTAAAGCGTATTATCGGGCGACATTCGATTATGCTTTACTTGCATTGTTATTATTCACGTGTGATGCATCTAAATCACATGAGTGGATATGTTCCTAGTTTAAGCCACATCTGGTAAGAGGTCTATGTGGAAGTTAGCAAGTATGCAGGGCTCATTCTGTTCAGAAATGAGAACACTACGACAAACTGAACCCTAAAATCGTTATAGGTGGTTTAATACATTTTGCCAGAAGTTTATAAAACTATTAATTCTTGAAATAAACGTCAGCCTTCTTTGAAATACACTGAAACCATCAATTTCTTGTATATTGCAATAATGATTTCCAATTATTGTTTTTGTAAATTATTATTCAACTGTATCGAAACGTATTTACACGTCAAACAGAGATACTATATTATGCCATACTTGTAGCCGTACAGTACCTTAGAAAATCACATTTATTACAATATTAATTTTCTGTGCTCAGAAAACAAGCTTTGTGCTTAATAAACAAATAAACAAAAGAAATATAAAACACATAATTCGGATATCTTGTTCAGTATGTAGATTTACTTGGGTTTATTTCCGCGTTCGTTCACGGAACATTTCTTGTAGGAGGAGATAACATGCAAACCAAGAGAGGATCCTAGCAGGATTTGCCTGAGTCAGACTAAATTTACTGAAAATCGAAATCTCGTATGTACATACGTACACGCGACGACTCGAAAGTGGCTGACCCCTGGTACAGCTACAGCAAAATTGTTTCCGGCAGAGATTATTGCATCCTTGGTCTAATTAAGGCCTGTAACATCGACGGAAGTTTAAAATGTTCCGCTCTCGTGGCTGAACCCCATAAGAATAAATCAACTAAACGCAATCGTTATGAAGATCCGTGCCTATCATATGCTATCATTAAGCTGCCTGTGTTCAATGCATCAAATTAGATATACCATAAATATTAAACAATCCTGCTGCGCGAAAACTGATTGAACAATATTGAATCCGGCAATTTATATTGGAAACAATTTACAATATGTGTTATTAAAATTGGAATACTTTATTGCAGCATAAAATTGTAACGAAACCTCCAAACATTACAGGATATTTCCATAAATTAAAGTAATTTTATAATTCCAATTGTATATAATTCACAATAATTAATTCTCAATTTTGTATCATTTAGTCACACTCTAATATATCGACCGTGCACGTGTTATCGAATAATTGCAAATGTGTATTGACAGCTTCACAGTTCTGATCTTTCTAAAGGAAAGCATTTCTCGATACCACAGAAATGAATAGAAAATTCGAACAGCTCACTGTCAGTGAAAAATGTCAAAGAAATAAAAAACGCCTTCGGTATTTCAATCCTGTATTCATAATAAATATTGAACGTTTAAGATTCGACATTTTCCTAAAATCGTACACTTCCAACCAGACGAATGTCGTAGAAATTCACAGGCGAAAACGTTTCCTTAAATACCAGCAACCGATGCACCTTCGTGGACTGCTAGAAACGAGAAAATCTTGCTCTCCACCATGCGGTGGCAAACATAACGGGGAACATACTTGCGAAATTCGAGCTTGCTCGAACGAAGCAACTCTCCAGCACGTAACGCCCCTGGCGAATTTAACGCTGGAAAGACTGTCAACTCGTTAACAATCTCTCGTTTTCGAATGGCTCGCGTCTTGCGGCGAGTCAGCGGGAACGTCACGGAATGAAATATTCGATACGAATTTCCCAATTTTCCCCACATACCAAGAAACGGGTTCGTTGATGGTAGCAGACAATGACACGTCTCCCCGTGAAAATATGCAGGCTGAACTTCGCCAAGTCTACTTCCCTGTTCACCCTTCACGTTCAGATAAATACGGCCACGTATCGTGAATGCAAGCCACCGAACGGAAGAAGAAACGAACGTTGTTATCTAACAATAAGTGCATCAATTCACGACCGATCTAAAGTCTCGTACTGTCGATAAATACGCATGGAAGGGAAATGTATCGCGGTAGAAAACGTGAAATATCGTTTTACGGCGGCAAAGCAAACCGTTACAGTTAATTTCTGCAGTTAAAACTTGTTATAAAAATGGTTTAACTTTCTTGTTGGATTGCTTCGATGTACTGAACTGAAATAGACGGAGCATACCTTGATGAAAGGTTTAGGAAATTGTTTATGATGGAACTTGGAAGTAAAGATTGAGAAGTTTAAGTTATATGTTATATTATTCATCTTCTTGTCATTATTATTATTATTATTATAATATCGTATGTTATTGATATATATGTATTATTTATAATAAGTTGAGAAATTATTGTTGTGGGTATTACCATTCCAAAATGTACAATACAATATGAAGCTAGAATTCGGTTTCCTTTCATATTATGTATGCAAATAAATAATACAATATCTTGGCATACGTATAATTTCTGTATCCTGGAAAGGAATTAATATTTTTATCGAACTGAAAAAGTTCTAACGCTTTGATTCTTTTAGGATGAGCTCGAAATTCATGATGGTGGTGATAAAATAGATTTGGCTTTCTCATTTGCAACCGAATAATTTATGCATAAGATAGCTAAGAAGTGGGACTAAAAATGAAAGCAAAAGTATTGCATGAATACACATATAGGCGATGGTACTTGTCACAGTGAGCAAGCTGTAATTATTGCGGATACTAGTTAGTTACTTTCTTAGACTCTTTTCTGTATTCAATTGCCCAGAACTTTCGAGGAAAATTTTTTAACATGTGTCAGTAGATGAAAGCAGAGCTTACATATGATACAAGAAAATGCTCAAGGCGAAGTCAAGTTACTTTTCAAAATACAAGATGAGTCATGGAGCTTGTATTCAGGTCGAGATCTCAGTTAGCAGTGAGAATGCCAGAAATTCTTGACAGTAGGTTAAAAGATACATCACATAAAACGCATGGCTTCTCCCTTAAAAAAGGTCTCCTCCTTTGTCATTCTTAAAACTTGTATAGTCTTCCAAAAAAAATTATAAGCAAATTTAATGGCTGCATTTCAATTAAATCAATCCAAATAGTTGTATACAGTATTACCCGAACAAAATATTATACTCTTCACTTCTAATATTTTCCATTTGTATCGCCCAAAATCAATTAATAAGGTAAAGATAAATTTTCAAATGTCGCTAAGCGAAATCCTGGTACGTACTAATCTAAATATAACAGCCATTACTCTTTTATATTCTTAATAGTTTTACAAGAAAGATTAAAGAATTGTAGCTTCAAATATTTGTTAAATGATTAAAATTGAAATTGAAAGATATATTTTATTAATTAATTAGCTAATTAGATAAATATCCTCCACTGTTATTATATAGCCTAGAACTTTTGTCATTTGTTCACCTTTATTGAAACACTCAGTTGCCAACAATTTAATTACATAACTCACAATCAGTCTTCACAAAAAGCAGTGTTCAGAATACAATATAAAGAAGCCCCTCTCGCGCATAGCTGCGTTTTGTACTTTTTAGACTGCGTTCGCCGTATTTTCGTTCGTGGCGAAGACCAATTCTTACGTAGAACGTACGTTTCATCGAAGAATTCATTTCATTCTTTCCATAAAGCGAATACGAAGTTTAACGGAATTGTCACGTTGGGCGCAATATTTGTTGGCAGATCGTTTAACTGAAAGCGTTTTGGTAATATCCTTCGATTTTTCCGGTTTCAATACGCGTTACGCATTCCATTTCGCTCTGAATTCACGATACCAGCTATACCAACTCGTAGTTTAAAAAAAAAGCAACTTAAGACTTATTAATTCTACCCCTTGCGTTTGTCGTTTACGTAACAAAGTGTGCCAAAGGCTTATGCAATCATTTCAAGTTACGTGCTCTGAAATCGCAAGTACAGCGGTACGAAACACCGCGAAACTTCAATGGTTCGACAAATAATTTTATGACAAGTAGAAATCTGATATAAAATGGAAAGAAATCTGTATATTTGCGCATTAAAATACATAGAAAAACGTACGCTATGTAGACACACATTCTGTTGAAAAATGTATAATAGTTATTGAGCGATTATATTCAATAATAAGATTTAAAAGGATCGACATATTTTCCTATATATAATAAAACGTTACTCACTGAATCGTGATTGAAAGGATTTACAGTTTGGTTGAAAGTTGTTTTATTTATAATTTGTTAATCTGTCTAAATAAAACGGGTAATCCGAAATGATAGAAGAAATGAAAGGAAAAATCAATATTTCATGGGGTAGGAGAGATTGTGAGGATTAAATGTTAAATGCTCGAAAAGAGGGAATATGTTTGTTACATGAAGTGGACACAGCAAAGCTCTTCTAAAGTTTCGATGCAAAATTGTCCGCATGCTGCGAAAATGAGGAAACATAATGCCCAGTGCGTGTCATAAAATAATCGTAAATTAATTATGTAATGAGCATAAAAAGAGTTGTACAAGCGTCACATTATTTACAGTGCCAAATTATAAATCATATTATAACTTAATTACAAATACAAACTTGCTTCAACTTGTCATCTGAATCGATTTGCAAATAGAGGCAGAAAAATATTTACACAAAACAATTAACATACATGGATGCGAAACACATCTATTACATCTTTAAAATATGTATACTGTTTTAGGAATAATTGTCTTAATACCAACATTTTGGTGACACCAAAATAACAAAGTTGCAAGTGAAACTAATGCATTGTATGAATTACTTTTAGGCCCACTGTTCGTATGCATGTAGATCACATAAATTCTATTCATACCCCCACTAAAAACACCAATACCTTTTGGTAATTGTACTTAAGCACAATTTCATAACGAAAGTAGTGAAACATTTCCACAAACATATCATTCGCAAACGATATACACAATTGTACAAATACATAACTACAAAGGTGTTCTTCCAACAGCATAAAGTTCCCAAATATTATATATCCCCCTCAATAAAACAACAATAACCACAGACACTATCACAAATCTTCAAAGGTTAATCGTTTATATATGTCCGCGATTTATTCGATTATGCAACACGAATTTCCTTTCCCATACTTTCGCGTTTATACATCCAAAGCCTTAGAGGCCACCCACCAAAAAGTTTCCTGGCTCGTTCGTCTTATCCTGTTCAACCGTTCATTCACTACAGTTCTATGAGTCGTGTTTTATACATCGTAAACCATTCTCTGGTACCGCGTCAGGCTGGCGATTATTTATGGCTGGCCAGGAATTTCTCGCTACCCAGCTGGGAATATCTCTATCACCATTTGATCGATCGAACGAAATACTCCTAAATTACGAGATCGGTTCAAGGCTGGCTCGAGCAGCCCAGCACTCCCTGTTATTCTTCTTCTTCGAGGGTAGCCACGAAAGTTTCGTTCGAAACTGAAAATCGCCGATATATGTAAATCGTTGAATTTGAATGCATTTTCGGGCATGTATCGAACATCGATTTCGTGCCCCTCGAGTTTCGTTATTTTCTGCACGATGTATCGATAGATCAGCCGCCGTTAAACGCGTGGTCGTTGCCTTTAATGAGCAAAATGTGACAGGTGTTTTGAAGAAGGAGTAGACTATGCTGAGGAAGAAATGTTACTTATTGCTTCTTGCGGGAAATTTAGAACATTCTTCCTCTCAGCATATTAAGATTTTGATGGCTTATTTTTACGTACTCATTTATTATTCAGCGTTAATTTGGCATGTATGTAGGAATTTAAATTGATGACCACGCTTCTTTATTCAATGTGTATATTTAGTAAAGTAGTAATAATAAGAATGATAATAATAATACAAAATCACTCATAATATAATTTCACTTTTGACAGGCTCTTAAGGGGGGAGGGTCAAGTAAACTGAAATTTTTTCACCTTTTTTTTTTCTTGCTTAGAATATTATTTTACTATCTGGAGAATGTCCTCCGAAAATTTCAAATAGAAATTCGAAGTCTAAGTGTACCTGCAACGTCGTTAAAGTGACGCGCTCCGAACGGTCCGGAGCGCAGCTATACGACCGCGCGCATGAATGGTGCCCTTCGATCCCTTGGCATAATTTTTCGACCACGTAACGTCTCCAAGCAAATAGGAGAGTGGTTGGGTACGTTCAGTACATCGCTACATTACATACCAAGCAGTTGTTTCATGTTATTTTCTTGCGGTTTGTGCAAAAATGAGTGAAAGTGAACTGAAATTGCTGCATATTTGGCTGCCGGCATGTTTAATGAAGGATACACCTTCATTTTACAAATAATGAATGATTTACAACTGGAAATCGGGCTCCAGTGTAAGCATTTTGGTGATACTTATGATAGACACCGCAGCGTCGAGAGCACAAAAGAGGCAAGAACATCAAGAAAAGAAGAGCAGGCGGCTTTGCTGAGCGAATTTGAGGAAGAGGAAGGCCTAATATACGGTCCTGGCATCGCTGATTAACTTCAAATAAGCTATAAGTTTCATGAACGACGATTTTTCCTTCCGAAAACTTTAAACGCGTTTTTCTCGAAATGCAAAATTTAACGCGCTGTGCAATGTAGCTTAGCCATTTCTCAACCGATTGTTATGAAATTTTGCACAAACATTCCTTGATATATCCTCCTTTGCATGAACCTACAGTCTTACAAAAAATTGAAACATAAACAATGTTTATGACCATTTGTTTGTAGAAAAAAACCTGGATTTCTCTTCAAAGTGGCGCACAATTTGTAATTTTTGAATTTTTCTTTCAAATTTAGGTTCATGCAAAGCGTATTATTATATTTTAACGAAAAAGTTTTGGTTTTTTGATTTCGGATAATTACAACGACCTGTGCGTTGCACGGCGCATTTTCGAAGGGCCAACTTCAAGCAGCTGTTATACAGTCAATTATGAATATTTTTATAATCTAAAAAAAGAAATAGATTGTCTAAATGCTACACAATAACATACAAATATTGTTCAATAAAGAAATACTATAGTCTTTTCATACCAGCTTCGAAAAGAAACGTCAATTTATTTCAGTTTACTTGACCCTCCCCCCTTAAGATCTCTTAAGAGATGTTTCGATCAACTAACTAAACTGCGACCGTCGACGTCGATCAGCCACGACCGTCGCTACCCTTTTGTTCTCTCCCCACCGTTCGGTCACCGCATACGTCGTATTCTACGCTTAAAACTAACATTCCTTCATGTATTAAAACAATCAAACGGACATGTGTGGATAGAATAATTATTTTATCTTTAACATCTATCGCTTATTTATGGATAAGAATTTGCTATTTATATCTATATTCATTTCCGTAGTTTCCATACATATGTGGGATTGGAAGTTTTAATAAAGTCAAGCCGGTGTAAGTGTAATGTAATGGACGCGGAACGGTTATATTTATTCAAAGACTTCTACACTATCTTATACTACGCTATACTACACTGTTGGAACTACTCTGTTGCCGATCTACACTGCTACGCTGTTCCAACCACACTATCCTCATTCATACATTCATGCATCCATTCGTCCTTCGTCTTACTCGTCTCTCTCTCTCTCTCATTCCTGTCCTTAAAATATAAGAAGCAGAGGACACGGTTCTGCAGGCCATCACTGCTCGCCTGCAGACCAGCTGTGTCCCAGGTAGCGAGTCATAAACGCCCTGTACCTGGGCGTTGGGCGCTTCGCAATCCTACACATATAACGTACGCAGATGTTAATGTTGGGTCCTACAATCCCATGGAGGTCCATAGTAAACCTCATTCAATTATAGAAGAGTATTAGGCTCAACAAGGTTATTCCATTTGCCTGGTACGCGATTACATAGTTACAATTATAAAACAATCTGGAAAATGTTTGATATTTGGACACGTTTATAATTCACGGAACTCAGATTTCAATATGACGAGAGATTGCTTGCTTTGGTCTCGAAAAGTTCGGAGCCCGATATGGTACATAGCTGAAAACATTGCATTAATACATGTCCACGTTAATACATGTACATAGGAATATTTACAATTTAGAGCAAAGCTGTAACATAGCTTACATAGTTCTATTAATTCACGTTTCTTTACGTCCTTGTAAATTACGTCTCTTTACGTTAAAACCTCTACATCCATTAATTCAAGAAAGATCGCACTGTCAAAGGAATATAATTCTAAACAACAAATGCTATATTATCAAAAAATTATTTTGCCTTACTCGAAAATCATACCTTCCAATTTTTCAAACATACTTCAATGATATTCCAAATAAATTTTAATCGCCGTAGTCATAATATTATAAAATTTGTATACAATCTTAATCAGTACAAATTATTGATTAGTACGTTTTAAATGCGCCCATGTGTAACAATATAATAGTAGAAAAAATGGAAGATATCACAGAACCTTCTTAAGAAAAATGTATAATAAAACCGCATAAATAGAAAGCAGATCTGCTCAGAAAAAATTATATTCCCCACTACCTTACTAAACAACAAACTCTTTAATTGGCAACAAAGCCGATTTCTTCTCGTCCCATCAGTAATTTCAACACCGCTAATACCTGAAAGCCTGACCAACTGATCGCTTCGCCCAAATCGAGCGCATTCATCTTCCACTCGTTTCTTTCGCATTTCCAAAAAAACGTACATAGGGACAAAGCAAAAGGTGAAACGAAACTTCGACACCGCAGCACCGAAACTTCTTACAACCACTTGACATGAAACCATAAAGTCAAAGAGAGACTCGACCCTGTCGCGCATTCTTCCACGACAGTTTCCGTTTTAACCGTAGCATACGATGAAAATAGATTTCAGCTGTTAGTTTCACAACGAGGCCAATTTTTCAACCAGCCAAAGACTTCAACTTCCGCCCCGGCTATGAATTGTTCGGGAGGGCTAAACCGCTGCCAGAGTTTCCAGCTGGGGGATACTTTTTCCTCGATTTTTCTCCGACGTCGAATATGCGAGGAACGCGATATTGCATACGCTGAGCTACGTGAAATCTCTGCTCGTAATGTGGTCGTGGAAAATTAAGTGGCGTCGCCGAAAACGTTTTACTTTAAGAAGCAGCCGTTCTATTCTACGTAAATTCCAACGAGCGTGATATCTGCCCCTTACAACTCGTCTGGCGTACTACAACGCGTTGGTTACGTGAAGTTGTACTTTGTGCCTTTAATCGCATCGCCGTCTCGATCGTTCGGTTTGTGATTTTCCCCTTAGATTGATGTCGAGGCCGGGGAAAAGTTGGGTAGAGTGGCAAGTGACAAGCTGAAGGCACTTGCGACGACGTAGAGGGCAAGCACGAGTGTGTCAATCAATTTAATATACACAGGGCAGCTTGATTACGTTGGAAGAAAAATGTGTGTAAAGGAAGATGTTTATTTTTATTCATTTTTCCTTTATCGTAAGGGTGTGCGTACTTTTTTTTTAATTTAAAGCTGTAGATTTTTCACAGATTTCTTTTATATTTGGTTTTTAAGCTTTACGACCATTTAGTATTTTTTGGATTTTGGATAATTGGTGCCTTTCAGAGATTTATATTGCGAAGTTATTTTATTAAACTTTTAATTAATCCCTTTTGAATGCAGAATTATTTTGAAAAGCTTGGGAATATTGATAAGGGAATGCAAGGATTCAATTACGCGAAATGAAATAATAAGGAAATTTATTGATGTAAATCTATTTTTTTTGAAAATTAGGTTCAACTTAATTCAACAAGCGGGTAATAAATATTTGATAATTCAAAAAGTATGCGCGCACCGAATTCATGGTTAATTATTAAATTACTTCGTAGTAGAACTTCACCATATTTTTCATTAACCACATAACAAGTACTTCACATTGCATTAGATTAGATGATTGGTAAAGTACACGTTAGGTGTTAATCATGTTGCAACATTACGTGAAACAATTCGTTACACTTATGTATTGTATTGTACACTGATAATATAATTAATTAATAGTAAGCTAATTGAAAATCACAAATTAATGTCACAATAGTATTGTTGTTTTCATTAATAGTGTCATAACAAACGAGAAACATAATGTCCATTCGAACTTTCACCCGAAACAAACAGTTACATGAAAGAATTGTAAATTAAATAGAACATTTGACGTATATTCCATATTACTTGTAATATTGACTAGCATTCATATAGTATACCGACAAAGGCGAATGCAAATTTTCTAGAAGCTCAAGAACATATGAATGTATATTAAAATGCAAAGGTAATTTATTTCGGACATTCATTGATCTCCTACAATAAACTACAATCATTGTGTCACTTTCAACTAGAGTCTGCTTAAGCCATGAATATTCCTTTTAGCACTTTTAACTTCTCTTATAACAATTTCTTCTGGTATTTATGCGTCCACCATTTCTTTGTTTCATTCTCTTCTGCGTTCCCCAATAGCCACCGTGAGGTCAATCGACATTCTTCCCGCATTTTTATGTTTCCGTGGGAAATTAATTGAACCATTTTGTCAAAGCACTGTTTTCCAGACCTTTCAGTTGTTAGACCATGAGTGGTTGAATTCAAATCACGACTTCGCATCGCAAATCTGGGTTATTTACATTAAACCGAGTGGCGTTTTGTACACGTGAACGGGGGCGAATATCTGTGCGACCCTCAAAAACGAAGGGAAAGTCTGAACTGCTTGTTAAATAAATGGGAAGACAATTGTTTTCGTTCAAGGAGCAGGAAATAAAATGAGAAACGATTTCACAGTACACTGTTTTCAAAATAATGATTCCTAAAACCATCGTTTAACATTCGAATTAATGTTGAGCAACTTATCAGTTAAATAACGTCGCTTAAAGTTGTTTAGTAATGCAGAGTATCATGTGTAACTCGGAACACATAACATGGGTAAGCTATGTCGTAATAAAAAAAAGGTTTAATAGAAAAAATTAGTTTGTTTTATGTAATAATATTTGCATCAGGACAATACGAATAAAATGAAGATGGATGGAAGTTGGTTTCGTACTGGGCCACAAATTATTCTGTGCAGATGTCTCTAGCTTTATTACAAGCAGAAATTTATGCCCTCGCAGGCTTAAAATCCTACCCGCAGCAGCTGAATTTCTCTTATAGTTATTTCTCAGATATTATACGTTGACGTCGCATATCCTTTAATTTCTGTACATTTTGCGGGACATTAAAATGCTACGGTGCAGCGAATTTTTAATTAAGCCAGGGCTATGATGCATATAAGAAAACTTCCATTGTGCCCGAATTATACATCTTGAGCAAAGAAATTAATTTGTACCATTTATTGAGAAGAAGGAGGAAAATGAAAATGTCGATACAGATTTGGTAAACAAATATGAAAATCTTCGATCCATGAACACGATAACCGTCGTAAAATTATAATCTGTATCACTTTACGTTATTAATATTAAATAACAAAGAAACAAATAAATACACAAGTTTATCAACTTTCCAAAATATTTACCCCTGTATTTAATTTTGTATACACAGCCTTGAACACCTTACAATATTAATGATCATACGTTACTGATATTATTATAAAGAAAAGTGGTGAATGAGTTAAATTTTGAATATGCATTAGGCAACAAAAGTTTAATGAACATTCCAGTGAATTGTGATCCACACTTTGACTAGAATCTTCTAACAAACTGAACCATTGAGTTAGATTTATACTGTTTACGTCCTAGTTAAGGTACTGACAAATAGTTCAAGGAAAGTAAAGATAGAAGAATGTAAATACCATTTGTCTTTCCCCCCTACGATTTTTAGTGCTAAGCAGTACGACGAACGAGCTGAGCGTCTCTTAAACTTTTTTAATTCCACCTTGCACATAACATCTAATAGTTTAAATTTTTAATTGTCGCTTTGAAGGAAAGCTCCATGTAACACTAAAGAAACCCTTTCTACAGTAAATACATAGAAAAGTGTAGAACAGCGTTTCCGTTTTACTGTACTCCGCGCAAGCTCGCTTATGACGAAAAATCTGAAATTGTAGTATATAAAGTTGGTCAGGATAAGAACGTAAAGACTGCGGATATAGAGATAACGTGTTCTAATTATTTTATTCAGATCTAATATGCTTCGTTCGCTTGAAGCCCATCATGGAGACTCTAAAAACAAAAGTTAATCGCCCCCCACCTGGCGTCACTCGCACATCACACACACAGTCATCCCGGCTCGCCACACATACAAACGGAAACGCTGTTCTACAAAAGCAGATCTTTTTTGGTGTTGACACATGAATGCTTCGAAATTACATACATAAATATTTCGCTTAAATGATATTATCTTATAGAGTAATAAATTTATATTCGAATATCATTATGGTCTAGAAAACGTATTCGATTAAATTTTTGTCGTTCCTTTATCTCGAAAATATTATATCAGAATATTCAAGTGTGTTCGAAAATGGCAGTAAAAAAGGTATGTAGTACAAAAGTACTGTGGCAGAAGGGTAAATTTTACGATTGCCAATATTAGATTCCTGATTTTAAGAACCATTGATTTATACACTTACTTACTTACGTACTTTCGTGCTTTACATATCAGAAATATGTCAAGTATACAAAGTCATTAATAACAAACATGGTAATTTAACCACAGATGAGAGCGATGGCGCTATAAAAGTTACATGTATGATACTCACAATCAGTGTGGCTTCGAGAGTATCAGTCAGAAAACTTGAGTCGTCTCCCAATTTCAGAAAACAGGTTAATTACTTCACGAGAATACAACGCTACAGAGGTGTATTTATTGACACCTTTCAATTGTCAATTGAGTATCTAGACTTTTTTCGGGTATACTGTAATTGGATTTCAATTGAGAACAGTGTTCAATAATTACACGAACGAAAAGAAAACTATCGTACTTTTTGTATTGAAGTGTTTAATTTTTCAAATGTTAAACTACTAATATGTACATGTATATGTATAATACCTCTGCATTGTAACATAATTTACTAGATACATACGTAAATTAATTAGAATTTTAAGTTAATAACAGTTGCCCGAAATCATATTTCCACTTTACACTTAACAACAGATAATAATGGTGCATTCTTTCAATGATGGTTCTCGAAATCATTTTCCATGAATCGTGCAGACAATTTGTCGATTTCCTCTATCGTCGAGAAGTAGTTTCCTTGAAAGTGCACGTGTAAATGTAGGTCGTGGATAATGTGCAAGCACTTCTGCATGCGATAACGTTTTCACGCCGTAAAAAACAACGCGTTACTACGACTGCATTATCGTTCAGGGGTAGAAAATATTTTCCAGTAAATTGTTATGGGCATAAAAAGTCATATAAGACATACCGCTCCATGTTCACACGTATACATGTGATTAATATCAACGTGTTTTCTTTTTTGCGAAAGAATATTATAGACTTTTAACAATACATTTCATGTTCAACGAGTTGTTAAAGGAAAAGCAAGTTTACCAGTAGAATATAGTACAATAATTAACCACTAATAAAATTATATTTCAATTTCGGTTTCTTATCATATGTATCTCGAAATAATTTTATGAAAAATACATTGTTTAGTGAAACCGAGTAAATTATTATGACTAGTATTTCTGATTATGTGCGCAATGTTTGAATTTATACATTTATACCTTCAGAACGTTGAGCAATTATGTATATGCAATGCTTGTAACTATGCTTTTTCATATGATACAAAAATGAGTCAATCGATTTCCATTTAAATAACAATTAACATTCATAATGACAGATACTCAAATAGATGTTGCTCGTAATGAAAATCAACCAAACAATGGTTCTTGAGATTACATTATTTAAAAAGCTTCTCCTACACTATGCGTTCTATTGTATACAATATAGAAGATACAGCGAACTACCTGATATTATCATTTCATGAACCAGTTTTCGAAAGTAAATATCATTCGCATATACATAATTACTCACGATAATTTAAAATCACTCCATAAAATCAATCAACAATTCCATTGATTTCCCCCAAAATACGAGCAAGTAAAAAGGACAATATCATCCCTTTCGTCCTCCGTGACGTTCTTAGACAACGGCTTCAAGTAATGAACATTCAAATTCTAGCGAGCAATGTCATTATAATGCAGGCTACATATTTTACCGACATTTTGCTTGCCAGGCAGGGAAGGCAATTTTAATTACAAGACACGATCAAATACTGTTCTCCATTCGGTCTATGTAATCCACTTAGACTTCCTGAATTTTATCGTGCGATAGAATGGAAAGTACACGGACGACCGTCTCGGTTGGGCCAGGTGCCGCGATCCACGCGATTAGTCTCTATAATTTACTGGCGTTGCAACTGAGAACCGAACGAAAACTTGGTGAAAATTTTCGAATTTCCCACAACGATCGTTAATTCGTATCGACGTTATTAATTGCAAGTAACCTTGGATGCCGTTCCATTCCAGCGTCTTGGGTGGACGCTTCCACGCTTAATTATCGAAGCCACGTGTCCTTTAACACGTTAATTGCTGCTTAGTCTTGACGACAAGGGTTGCCTCGCCTTCGAAGAATTTAGAGCACCTGTTCCGCGAATTCAGGAAGGTATTTCAAAGCTGGCAATTCTCTTCTATAACTCAGCTGTACGTGCAGAAAATGGAATTGATTATAGTCGATTTGTTTGGGTAACGATATCATTATTTCGTTGGCTTTAACTGATTGGCGACGTTCCATGCATTAATTTCGAATAGGGTTAATGCAAGGGCGAATGTGATATTGTTAATAATAAAGTGCAATATCATGCAACGATATTAAAAGAAAACTTTGAATTTAAATAAACGCGTTTATTCTTTCCGTATTAATTCTTCTTATAATATTGATGTTACATTTTTTGGTTGCACTATAAGAACATTGAGCAAATCGTTTTGTATTGCACGTTGTACTGATGTTTCGATTTCATTTGTTTAGTAAAGTGCAAGGATTTATTATGCAACTAAATTATAACACTTCATTCATTATATTTATATAGATTTGTTGTTTAAATTATTCAATCACAATTATTTTCCGAAATTTACTTCATAAATTGTTTGGTACAGTTATAAAGTAAATATTATATAAATTTTCCTAGGGTACACGCAGACGATCAGGAACATTGATAATACTTTCAAATATTGACAGTAATAGCGATCGTGCGTAGTCAGCGTTGATGGATGGACGTGGAATATTGACACGGGTTTGAATTATTTTTTTTTATTTTTGAATATCAATATCATCGAATCACAGGAATACCAAAAATAATAACATAAAGATACGTACGAAAGCAGTAAATTAAAATATTGCACATGATAATAAAGTTTACCAATCAGTAATACGTGTTATACTTCCCCCACAAAGCTGATCAAAAATTAAGTAACTGCACATTTAATTATTAACGCAATCAAAATGAATAAATTGAATAAACAGTTTGGAAAATCCAGGACGCATTGTTCTGCACAACTGATGGATGAAAATCAATGCATCAACAAAGAAAAGACAAGTTTGCATAAGCCCTGTAGAATAATTGTCATTAATAGTCGTCGCGCTTGTTGCTAACAATTGGAGTAACACAAATTTGATATCCCTTTCAGAAATAACGCTGGAAATTGTACAGATTTACCATGTCATTGATATTCCTTGCATATTTTCCATAGTTTTTCTCAAATGCGAATTGGGGTAGAATACAATTAGTATCGCAGCGTTCATCGTAGCAATTCAATGCGAGTGTACGAGTACAATTCACTCATCAAAATCTACGTGTACAGCATTTTCTCAAGTAAGAGTTACAAGATTGTCGTATTTATCACGGACAAACCATTTATTAGAAGCAATTTGTTTCTTTCTCAAACTTAATACACTTTTGTGTTTAATTTCTGAGGAAATTCATTAAATCAATCTTCGTATCATTATCATTTTACACTTAATACCATTTAGTTCGTAAAATAAACGGTTACTATATAAAGTTATATGCAAAGAGTTTTTACTAAAATAATTAATTTCCAAATTATTTAACAATAAATGTACAAAAAATCTTAAAACTTACTTACTTAATACATACGACATTCAAATGTCCCCCGTAAAGTATGCAATCAAACTTCGTATCAATTAATTCGAACAGTGGAGTGCAGTTAAAGATTAATGCCACGATTCCTATCACGTACAACATCGATCAATTCTATGTAAGTGAAGTTGAAACGTGCAACACGAACTCGGCATGATTCCCTGAAACGGAATACTTGAAACGTTATCAGAGCTTTATCTGAAAGAGACGTTTAACTTGTCTACAGCAATCCACTCTCTTATCTTTTGTGAATTGCTTTATTTTCCTATACGACCTCGTTCCTCCTTTCGCAATCTGTCAAATCCTTTCTGACATCGCGTGCAGGCTATTTCCGTGTGTTAATTCACCGGAAGTGTGTATGTACAATGTAAAAACGATAGCGAATTATACTAGGTCTGCAATTAGTTATTCTATAACGAATAAATAAGAAATGATTGGTGCAGGATTACTGAGTATTGTCTAGCAGATTACATCGGCTTTCTGTAAACTAACATGTGTTGGAATAAATATTTATAGTACATTCTTTCTGTCTTGTTAGATAAACATAAATGAATGCAAAGCCGAGTGCACTAATTGGACTAGATTAATTATTAATATAAATATATAAAAATGATGAAGGGCAGTGCTATGGAATTTAAGAAAAGAACATTATACGGACTTGTTCAGAGAATTGAAATAAATATTGATCATTATTCAAGTATATTATATATAGCACGAACAATGAAATCCACTTGTTGAATGCCTTTGTGATGAAATCGTTAATGGGCAGCGTTTGAATCGTTTCATATTCTGGGTACATAAAAGCCTCGTTCATATTGGCGCTGATATCACCCCATTGTTAAATTTTCACATAGTCAATGCGACACCTATTGATTTAACTTAATTGACGTTATTTTTATATTTAATTATTGACACAGTTTAATTGGTTTAATTCCCATACGTGTGTATTGTGTGTCACAGAGTTTTTGGTTCAACGTTGCAACATTGTACAATATTTGATTAGTAATAATTAATTTCAGATAAAACGCAAAGGAAGAGTGTTAGAAATATTAAATAAAATGAAAATGTCTGTTCTCAGTGAAATTAGTTGAAATTGAATTAATTTGTAGTATTGCATGCTATTTATTATTTTTACATATAAATGAATTTTATATAAATATTACACGTTCTTGCTTTTTCGTATTGGTCTCCGAATAGGATGAATAAATAACTATTAAATAAAGAGCACAAAATTGTTCTTAGAGAAGAAATTTCCAAAATTATTATCACTTTATCGAAAATTTGGTGCAAGTAACATTTTATTAACTTTTAAGTCTTTAAACAACATCTCGCATTCTTTATTACACTCTTCCATGGCACAAAAGCATAATCAACATTGCAATTGGCAATTTATAACAAAGCAAGATCGTTGCTACTGCTTTGCAAAATATTTACAAAACATGTCAGTACACACATTACATTACGTGAAAGGTTCATTTGAACACTATCCATTTTAACCGGAAAAAAAAAATATTTTGTATATCACAATCTATTCTAAATAATATTGTAAAATTCTACTTCCGCTGCTTGTCGAAGATCACATGAGAGGAACGAAGGCTTCCACGTTCCTCCAATCAAAAGGAAATATTTCTGCGCATAAAATCTTTCGCGGAATTGCCCTCACGACCACCAAAACCGAGAATAAAGTTTAACTACACCCCTTCAGATGGTTCCTACAAAACCAATCGTCCTATCTTTCGCGTCGTCGCATTTCACGTCACAGACGAAGGGCGAGTCGTTGTGACAGTAAAATCCGGAAACGTTCATTGCGATCACGGAGAAAGGGGTAATAGCAGGAGGAGAGTTCCTCCCCAGACTGGTTCACGCTGTCACAAAGGCTCGATCGCCTTCGAAATCATTTATCTTTTATCAGTGTGAAAATATTGCCTTGCAGGGAGCCGTATGATGCACGGTAATGCGCAGATCACCGAGAAAAAGTCATCGTCAATGGATCGGGGGTAAAACGCCATGGCGAATCAAACGTCCGAGTACTATGGGGACGTTAATCAATGGAATTATACGGTGTCGACGGTCAGTCGAGATACGGAGACTGAATACTACCAAACGAATTGGACGGATCTCGTTTTGGCGGGCCTGTTTACCATGTTGATCATCGTCACGATAGTAAGCAACAATTAGACACATGAGCTATGTATTTGAAAGATGATTTGTCTGTGGTTAGGTAGCGTTGTGGTGTTTCAATGTTTCGCGCGAATGGACAATACTGCAAGAAAAGAGGAGATAGTGATGAAACTTTAAAATTCCATACCTTTTACTTTGTTTATTTTGTTGAATTTTCTATAAAGTATTTAATGCTTGCAAAATAACGTTGAAAACTATTTTGGGGAATGTGGGTAGGAAGTTATTGTTATAAAATGTAGCCTGAGAATTTTTCGAAAGCTTTGCTGATTTATTTGAAAGTATTAAGTAATATTACTGTCTTTTTTATTTTCTTGTATACTTATATTGTAATACTGCTGACAACGATACACCAGGGTATTACAAGTTTATAGAAATTTTCACCTGCGATCGCGAGTCTAACAGTATTAATTACACCCTCTTCATTGCTTTAAAAGTTGAAGATTTTAAACTTACGGGTTTCTCAACAATCGAACAAGTACCTCACAATCGAACATTGCTGAGTGGCTCACGCAATAATATTTGTTTTCTACCACCTCGTAGGTGGGCAACACTCTAGTAATTGCCGCTGTGATAACAACTAGGCGCCTACGGTCCGTGACTAACTGTTTTGTATCGAGTTTGGCCGCTGCTGATCTGCTGGTTGGCTTGGCTGTGATGCCTCCAGCAGTATTGCTACAGGTATGTACACGTATTTAAAAATTAAAAATAAGGGAGTAAACATTTTTCGTACGACAATGAAAGACTGGAAGTATTACAAACAAGTGTACAGTCAAGTCTTATCCTCACGAATATGAATGGGCGAATATTGTAAAGAAATATTAGAAACATTAATGTGGACACTTTTCAACAATAATTTATAAGATATAACGCAATATATTTTATATAGAATAAATAATTTTTCTTCCGTGAATTCATGCGCGTCGTGAGCGCAAGTAGTATAAGTCAAGGACGGTGGCCTCTGTCTGAAGTAGTATAGGTCAGCGACGGAGGCTTCGAGCCTGCTTGTGAAGTTTTATAACAGATTTCACAAACCTGTGACAGTGAAAATGATATATAAGAATTATACATCTCGTCATAAATGCGGTGAAATTCGTTATTATAACTCACTACCAAATTAATAATTTTTTCGTTACGCAATTTTTAAGGATTGTACGATACAAGTTTCTTTGTCTGCTCTGTTTTAATGAAACGTAATGCACAATTATTTTCACATACATCCCATATTTTTGGTGAGATATATAAAGTATGCACTTTATTAATAGAATTTGAAGGTAAAACGATTTGAGTAACCAGCAAGTCAAAAAGAAGTTATGGATTGAAACAAGTATAAGCTATGCAGAGTATTAACAGTGTTAATTATTTACCTATAACTTACTAAACCTCGCAGTTTGTGCTAGCATTAAAAAGTCATTGTATTTCTGGTATTGCACAAGTAGGAGTATTACGAGTGATGAATTTTATAATTCAGTAGTAGCTATGTCAACCAGTTTGGAATTTAACCCTATCAGATTAACAATTAACTGGTCACAACATTTAATGAACGCATGATAAATTTTTATATTACTTCCTGAGTGCAATTAGCATTCCGGTCCTAAAGTCGAACGTGGCAATTACAACCACTGATTCTTCGTTCTTCTTGAACAGCGAAGAGCAATTTTGCATATAGATTGAAGCTCAGTCGATTTGTAATGAACGCTCTTCGATACGATTCAATCCAATCAACCGAAGACGATTCTTAATGCCGACGATTCTCCATAAGGACGATTACATTTTCGTACTTAGAGTTAGATTATCGAGTTTTTAATTAATTTTATTCCAATGATAGAATATCTTCATTTACCTTTATTATAATACGTAAATTTGCATTGGTGCTTCTAAGGAACTTTAATAGAATTTGGAATTCGAGTAACTATTTCTTATAGCTTCTATTAGACATTCCGAAATAACAATATAAGAAATTACAAATAATTATTTTATAGCTTCAAGTTCTTGAGGATCAGAGACCCATCTAGCATTGCTTAGCAAACAGCATTGAGTGCTTCATGTAAAAAGTTTTGCCAAGTCGTGAAATACTTATTACATCATAGGGTACACTAAATTGTTATATTTGTTACGACCATAATTCTGCCACCAAACAAATAAACACACAATACATAGCTCACAGCGAAGTACATACAGCAGAACTCCGTTTATAAGTTTAAAGGACCTGAAGTTCGAAACCTGGAATGGTGCAGGTTTATGCGTGTGTCTGTATTACGTTCAACTATTCCTTTCCCCCCACATTTTTTGTTGCACATAGATGATACGAGTTCGAAGAATTTTCAAGGTAACACTATTTGACTTCTTAAATGTCTCATTGAAAAGTAATTTAGCTACTAACGTAATCGTCGTATGCTTCAATTTCATAAAACGAAATGCCTGCTTTTTAGTACAGCGAATTCGTCTCGATACCTGTTTCCTGATAAGCAAAAAATGATAGGGCTATGAAACAAATAGAAAAGTGGAAGGTTACCTTAACAACTTCCTTTACAAAGGAACCTAGAGTGAAGTACATATTCTTAACATAAACAACTGTTTGCATTCATTACAAAAATATGCGGTTCATATAACTAAATGCATTGGACGATTGTAGGCCCGATAATTATAGAGCTCGGCATGAGTTCGTACATTGGGAATTGTGTATTAATTGTGTGTGTAAACGGACTTCTTCTGTACCACGCCGCTACGAAAAACCGAATAAATTTACATGAAATTAAATATGTTCCACGCATCCACGTTCCTGCATATGTAAAGCTGACCAACGTCGTTTTATTTTCATCACATACCCAAATGAGGATTAAAATGAGTGAGAGCAAAAATTCTGCAAAAAAAAAGTCCCGTGGCAAAAAAGTCCCGTGGCGAATTTATTTCAAAGGAGAAGTGAAATAATGTAGTTTTCACTGTCAATTTAATCCGCACTCGTGACGGTTACTTTCAAAGCACGACCAACAAAGTAACACGATGACTCCTCAAGACCTGCATTGCTTGGTTAAAAGTTGTTGGTCGAATACGATGGCTGCGACTATCGTGCCGGAGAATACCAATGAGAGTAACGAACGTTGCAGAAGGTTGTGAAAGAACCCCTCTGGCCTGAGATTATTTTATTTGTAGCCCTTTTTATGAATGAATTAAAATCCAATTAACCGGACCTCAATTAGAGAGAAATCTCTATAGTACTCAATATATCCAGTTGAAGCGATTAATCGTTAATTCGATTTAAATAATAATGGAGAATGGTTATTCCTTTTATCGATAATGTGACTGCTAAATTTTAAGATATTGTTTTATCCTGGTATTGTCAGGCTAACATTTTATTTGCTGAGAGTGAATTGAAAGAAAATGGTCGATAGATAATTTCTTCGTTAATTTATTTCGATATTTTATTTAATTCCGCATGAATGATGCGTAGCAGAAGTTAATGACTTTTAAAAAAGTGTGTATGCTAAACGGCACTATAAATTGATAAAGGCAAATAATTCTTCCTGTCTGATCAATTGTAATCAATTTTGTAAAATGTAATTAGGGTGTAAGGGAGTATTTCAATTTTTAAACAGTAACTTTATTCTCTGATCGCGATCTAGTGAAATAATATAATACGGTGTTCATTAATATCCTTTTTATTCTTGCCGCACAAAACTTAATTACATGTCCAAAATAAGAACAAAATAAAGTTTGTTTCTCCTCATGTAATATGTAATAAAGATTCTCATTTCCATCGCAATTTTATACATTCACGAGCGCCGTTAAATAACATGTATTAATATACATTTCCAAATTAAGAATACACCACAACTAGATATTATATGACACCCATATGTGTGTACACTTACAGTTCGTAACAAGAATCAACAATGTTAATATCTTTCACAAACGAATCCAAATGGACTGATAAGAGAATCATCGAAGAAACGATATAACACCCTCGTATCAACATTTTCTAAAATTCGTCCAGTAAAAGTTTGCATTAAATTGTTCATTTCCTTGGGTGAATCCGAAGTCCATCGTCTCAAAGTATCATAAAGCCTGCTGCATAATGGCAAAAAGCATTATAAGGCACACAATGGCTCGAACACATCCAAGAGGGAGTTACATAGAATTCACCCACACATATTTTGGCGACAGAAAGGAAATACACTGGCGATGATGTTCCATATTTCCCCTCGTGTCTGTTTGTTGCGTTACACATTACAAAAGATAGGTAAGATGAAAAGTACTACGATCTGAATAAGGGTGCGAGGCATGAAACATTAATCTCGGAATGTTTCAGAGGTAAAGTGTGCGATACAAACCTCTTAATGAAGTGAACATGAACAAATAATGTGATTTTATTATTCTATAATAATATCAAAGATATTGTGAGACGCTATTTAGTTCAGAAAAGGATTTGATTTAAAACGTATTATTGTATATTTTTATGATCAAAACATTATTGATACGAATAATACATGACTTTAACTTTAGATATCTTTAATAGAGCTGTAATTTTATATCGAAACGTCATTTCGCTCTAATTCACTCTAATTGAGTTACGGTTAATTTTATTTAATACTTTAATAAAAAGGCTACAAATACATATTATTATTCTATACCGTGTCGTGTTCAAAAAGTTTGCTTGCACGATGTATTCTGTAAAATTAACATTGAAAGAAGTAGATGTTCGTTAAAAGGAAAGATAATTTTCAAAGTAAAATCTTGAAATATCAAAGCGCGTGTTAATAAAGATATAATAAAATACTAAAAGAAGCGTATATATATTCGTAATGGACTTTTAAAGGACTGTATATTAAAAGCGAAACAAATTCCATCCGATGCCAAGTATTTAATAGCTTATCATTAATCTCTGTCGGCACCATTGATATTCCCGTTCACTTCCACGTATGTATTCCAAATTTCCTGAACTCTTCGACAGTGAAATATAAAATCGTGTTCGCGTGATAAAAAGATGTGGATATTTCGTTTACTTTCCACCACAACCCCTAGATCATACTTGCTCTTTAAGTTCCGTATACTCGAGTTACGGAGCAACTACTCCCACTCCATCATTAATTACTGTCGCTTAATAAGCAAATTCGACGGCAATGTAAACTTAAGATTAATATCAATATGACACAATATTCATTGAAACAATTTATCATTAATATCACGTCAATGCTTTGTTTATTGTCTTGTTCACACGACACAAGAAACAAATTAGCAAAAGTTTACATTTTCGTAAAGTTAATTAAGACCTCCCACTAATTTCAGTTCATTATTTCATTGATGAAATGTATGTGGAACATAAAACAACGATGCTGAAAGTACGTACGCTCTGTTTCATATTAAAGTGGATACACCGTTCCGCGAGGGACGATCATAATTTGTGGATATAGATAAATGTAGGAATTTAAATGGAACACAGTATAGTATATATCAAAGTAAACTAAGTGCAATGTGTAATTTTCGTTATAATATACGTAAACAATGAAGTGCAAATTATATTCTCCACTTTACATTATACAATATTTCCATACTTTATTTTTAAATACATTGAAAGTAAATGACTGTGACGCGTTAGAAAACAAAATTAACAAATTAGGAGTAATTAAAACAATTAAACCGTTTAATTGAATCTCCAACATTAAGATGTTCGTCATTTTCCTACATAACTTTCTGCAATTTCTGCACAATTGACCGATTTGTAAGTGAATTTCTGAACTACTCGTTGCAAGAAAGTTCTTGAACTCCATTTCCGCTGTTGCAGAACATTCTACGCGTCTTTGCTTCGATGAACATGGCTTTGTCCCAGAATCTTTCAACAATTTGCCACGTCATTGAAACTTCAATTGTGCATTCTACAAAAATTCTGCAGCTATGCCACTCTCTGTGTACTTCAAAAGCAAGACAGCTCCTTTAGTTCTATTTCGAAGCAATTAGATAATGGAGCATTGACCTTCGACAAAATAGTGATACTAAATACTTATCAAGGTTTCAGAGACTAAACTTTAATTAATATTTAACACAGTCTGGTTAAATAACAGTTCCATTCTATCGTTACAGAAACTATAATGTTCGTTTTTATTTTCCCTTCCATCGAAATAATAAAATCCGTTGATTATCCTCAATTAACGTTGAGATCCGGAAAATAGGAACAATTTCAAAAGCACCGGAGTCTTCGTTGTCAACCCGTTGAGATCAATTGTATTGGATGCAACGTATTATGTCCCTACATCCATTTACAGATTAAAATGGAGCTCTGTGCACAAGCGACGAGTGCAAACGAGCAAAAAGGGACTGCAATATCCATGCATTATCAGATACACCGTGAATAGTCATTTGCAATGCTAACGAAACGTAACTTTTGCGTGCACGCGAGAAAACATCTTCACGCACGAATTTCACCCGCACTTAACCCTTTTAGGACCGATGTTGCGTACACGCAACTTCGTACTTTGACTCACGAAAACTATCCGATAAAATGTACTTACTTGTTTTCAATGAAACTTTTTTAGTATTGAAGTATTTAACACTGATGTCTTCTTGGCAGGACCATACAATACAGTGCGTCTCATTCTGTTTAGTGAAAAATACATTTAAATGTGGATATATCGAATTTAACTTTTCAGGGACTGTTTTTTGAAACATAATGTTAAACTGACTATTAAATGACTATTCAAATATTTTTTAAAAAGAACGGACCTATTTAGTAGACAAATAGCAAAATTTCTATTGATGTAGTTTTCATGAAAAAAGAGATAATGCAGTTTGGCTTACATTGTTTTAAAAAATTCAATGCATACATTGAATTATATTATTATATTCTTTGTTGCATATACGCAACAGCAGTCATCGAATAGTTCTGCATACAAGTTATGTCTCAAGGTAATAGCATACCTTATTTAGGGTAATTTGTATAATTGTGTAATTTGATCAGCATTGTTCGAATGTTTGTAACATTTAATCTATTTACTATATGTATGTAAAATTTAACGGAATGATCGAAAACAAATACCTACAAAATTCTGCCATGTTAAGGACATTTTCTTATTTATATTTCTCTTACACTATTCGGAAGGACGAGTACTATAATATTTTAGGACCGAATTTGCGAAACTCATGATCTAGTCTTATCAAAAACATGAACCTTATTTAGGCTTTTATCATCAGTAATTGATTGGAACAAAAATTTGCCCGCAATCAAACAAAAAACATATGGACCTTAAAAAGGTTAAATTAATCATCAACAGAAATTTAAAACGCAATGTCTAATAAATCCAATTTGACGAAGCTCACAGGTGGTACCTGGGAGTTGGGCGAGGTGCTCTGCGACTCTTGGGTCTCCTTGGACGTTCTTCTATGTACTGCCAGCATTCTCTCGTTATGCGCCATATCCATAGACAGGTGAGTGGTGTTACCGCATTCTTCAATCGTGGCACGTAAATGGAGCAAGATTACCGTGGAAGATTCTCTCGTCCGCGAACAGAGTGGCCAACGTCGTTGGCGGGGTCTAGACGCCGAATTCCGAGAGTTTTTCGTTTAGCAGAGTAGATCCCTGTACTCCTGATAAAGGCGGAAGCGCTTAAAGTTTGTAGGAGATTTTCCGGGCGAAGGAAAACACGTTTTGCGAAAAATTAACTGGCCGTTCACGTCTCGACTTCTTCTCACTCGAGAGTTTTTATCGATCGTGCGCTTAACCCTGTGAGACGCTGCACTGTCGAAATTAGTTCTTACAATTAGGCGAATCGGTGGGGAGATCGTTGAGATCTGCAACAACGCTTGCACGAAAATTGCATGGCAATTTGTGATACTTTCCAAGCACGGTTTTGTAATCAGTATAAATCATACTTGAAGGGAAATAGCTTGTACTCTTAAACGAAGAAGTATTGAATGAATTAATAGTTCGGCGAACAATTGAGAATCAGTTGTATGGTAAGATTTTGCTTTTTAGTTATTTAAGTTTTAAATATCGTTAAGTGTGATAGTAGTTTCCATGAATTTGGGACGTTCAATGAACTGTTATAATTTTGTGTTTCAACTTGCAATATTTCAAGATTCAATGCGCATACACGAAAAGGTGCATACACGCATGTATAGATTGGAAAATAATTGGACCGAGCCGAATGTAATGTTCGGCAGTATTCAATTTACCAATTTAAACATAAACGAAGGTGAAACGTTAAATTTTGTATTATGTATGTGCACTAGAGTAATTTGAATAATTTGGCCAAAATTTGTTCACTAAATCTAACGAGCACTAGGCCTTTTATTCTGCCTATCACATACTCCAAAATTCAGCTCCACGTAGAGAGAATGCTGGTGGCGAAAACGTAATATATTCATAGATGAAGTCCCAAATTTCTAGCTGCTGTGTATTATTTGTTAAAATTGATTGTAGCAACTGACAAGTAACAACTAGTCTATGCATTTTACAGTATTGTTAGTTCGATTTCCGTTGCACACGTAGTTAGAAGATAAGTTCTACATACAGGTACTTAGTTCACTTATAATAATGCCAGTGAAAAAAATCTGATCGAATATTTAGAAATTCAGTTTGTGTTACTACAGGTATTAAAAAATATAACGTTTTCGCCCGAAAATGTTAATTCAACTCTCTACATTCCGATCCCCATTCACACTTGAGAAGATTCTAAATAGTTTATTGCAAGAAAAAAATGGCTCAGAGCTTACAATGGGCGATGGGACGCTATAAACAAACGCATTAGTTACAATATAATGGTACAACTGAAAAATACTACGACAAATTGTACGGGGCAAAGTGAAATGTGATTGAAAAATTATGCATTTCGAATAGGTATGTGAATTCAAAGTGACATAGATTCATAAAGGGTTGTCGTATGAAACATCCAATGATAACGCTGTCTGCTTTCGCTCACAAATTTATTCCAGACTTGTTTCTTTATTCTTCTCGAGGAAATTGCTAAATAATTTAAATTTTTATCTCAGATACCTAGCAGTGACTCAACCGCTGATATACAGCCGACGACGACGAAGCAAAAGGTTGGCCGGCCTGATGATTGTCGCGGTGTGGGTGTTAGCTGGTGCTATCACCAGTCCTCCGCTGCTGGGATGCTTTCCACGTGCAACGAATCGTGATAGTAAAAAATGCTCGTACAATATGGACTCCTCATACGTAATATTCTCCGCGATGGGTTCCTTTTTCCTGCCCATGCTGGTAATGCTTTACGTTTACGGTAGAATATCCTGCGTGATTGCCAGCCGGCATAGAAACCTCGAAGCCACCGAGACCGAAAACGTTCGACCACGTCGAAACATTTTCGTAAGCACGCTTTAAATAATTATTCCGCCCATTCCGTTCACTGGCGTATTATAATTGAAAAACAGGGTTTTTAGGATAGAACAAATTTAATCAATTTATTTTTTGTTATTGTATTTATTTCGCAATTATTCCGTTTTTGTGTATTTTATTATTCTATTATTCTATACACTTGTGTGTACATTGTTTAGTAACGTATATATGAGTTTGGCGTGTCAATTCAATGTAATGGAAATTATCTGCGAAAGGTTATTGTATTTGTTCAAAATATACTTTGTGTTTTAAGATTTATGTTTTATTGTCACATTTATTTGTTTGTCAATTACTCTGTTTATGTGTGGGATAATACAATGGGATAATTACTTATACGTATCTATTTAAGCTATTTTGGAACGAAAAATATATATGAAACGGTATCGTATTCATTTAAAAATATATTCCATGTTTTAAGATTGTGTGGCCCTCAAAATTAAAAAAAAATGTTTCATAACAGTCGCAAAAATTTTGCTCGATTAAAATTCATCATTCATGTTCACAAATTCATTTTGCATCCTTGCCCTTGTTTTTCTAATTTATTGAATTCTTAGTGCATTCAACGAAGAATGTATTCGATTGTCGTCAGAATCGTCCGTGCGTGAAGGCTGCTTCTACTTGCAGTCCCGGTTTCTGGCACGTGGTTGTGAATTTAAGGTTTCGTTTTTTTTTTCAGAATCCGTTTCCAAGTTACATTATCTCTGTGTCCATGGAGTCACACATTTTATTAAAGGTTTCGCGACATATTCACTGGGGCACATGAAATATGAAATTATAGAAAAATATAAATCATTGCAATACGAATGTACCTCGACCTCAAATTTCGTTCTGCTTCTCACTTTTTACTCTTTTCATTGCAATTGTGAAATACTGGCGTACATATCACTTTTCCGCAAATTCACCTAAGGATAAGAAATTAATAACAGTTCCTGAGTAAGTATTTTATACAAGAATTGAAAGTGGAAAAACATACTCTTCCACGTGAAGATATCGGATTTGGAAAACTTTCGAAAGCAATAAATTGGGTAACTCTACAAATGAATCAGTCACAGATTTCAGTTTACTCGGAAAAGTCGAGATAGGCGTATAAATGAGTTATCGATTCGCAATTTGAATCTATTGATACTAATGCTTACAAACTTATTACGGCGACGACGTTCGAGAAATGTCTAGTACGGAATGCAAAATATGCGAATAAAGAGGTACAGCGAGTTGCCCTATATTTCCATCGGTATTGATAGAAAAGTCTTTTATACCACTTGCGTCAGAAACGGACAAAAATGCCCGTTTAGAGAATTTTTGCTTTCGAGGTAGTCGAAATTGAATATTATCGGGCAATAGTGCAACAATTTATTTCTGCCACTTTTTTCGAGAATAAGTTCGTTTTAAACGAGAACAGAATACTAGGGGATTGAGCATCTGCGTATTTTTATTAAGTACAGTCAACCCTCCTATAACGCGGTGAGTGCGTACCGCGTTATATGGAAACCGCGCTATAAGAAACTCGGATTTAACCGTACAAATCAGGCTAATTCGTAGCGCGTTCTATGGAGACCAATAAGGACAAGATAAATTATAAATTATTTTTATTGAATTGAAGAGTTTATATAAATCTTTATATAAATCTTTATATAAATCTTTATATAAATCTTTATATAAACATATCTAGTTACTATGTCGCGATCCGACTGCCTGAACCTACATGAAACTGGCGCCATCTGTTCCCTTATAATTCAAATAGGCCCTAACGAACTAAACATAGGCTAATCATTCTTAGGCTACGCGGAAGAAACTTATGGGATGCTGTTGACGGAAACCGCGCTGTAAGAGTACCGCGTTATAGGAGGGCTGTCGCATTTTCAGCTCCGCGTTATATGGAAACTGCGTTCTGAGAGTACCGCGTTATAGGAGGGCTGTCGCATTTTCAGCTCCGCGTTATATGGAAACCGCGTTCTGAGAGTACCGCGTTATAGGAGGGTTGACTGTATTTACTTTAAAGAGAACAGAAGAAACTTGAAATTGAATAAGGCTTCGAGGCATGAGAACACATCTTCATCGTCACTATCATTGCAGTGTTCACCTTGTTCAGTATGGGAATTTAAAATAGTGTTAACGATATCTTTGGAAATTAAACCTGCATCGTTTTGGCAGACCACGTCGTTGATTGTAGAGATCACACGCGGGAAGATATATTTTTCACATAATAGAACGTTTGGATAGTGGGACTACAAACATACACAACGACAGAAACTAAAAATCACAGAATTCTCGAAATATGTATATAAGGAAAAATCATGATTGCTTCTGGAAAAAGTATTAGTTGATTCATTCTGTTTTCGGACAATCGAAAACACGAATTGCAGCGTGACACAATTTCGTGCAGATTGAACGAGCAAAGAGCATCAGGGTACGAAGAACAGAATGCGTGACCAGCACTGTGAGCTGTGACAGGGCCTCCGACGACGCGGAACCTCCAAGTACGAGTAAAAAGTCTGGGATTGTCCGAAGTCATCAGCAGAGTTGCATTAACAGGGTGGCGAGGGAGACAAAAACAGCTGGCACATTGGCGGTGGTCGTAGGTGGATTCGTTGCGTGTTGGTTACCGTTCTTCATTCTCTATTTGGCCACCCCTTTCGTACCTATGGACCCCCCAGATATCTTGATGCCTGCACTGACTTGGCTAGGTAACTATCATGTTGCTCTATTCATTCAAATTACTTTTTACTTGGACTCGTGATCGGTCTCTGCAGGTAGAAAACATTTTATTTGGCTGTACCCTTCCCTACGTATCCCTAAAAACGTATAACTTTGGAAGAATTTATAAGTGTGAGAAAATTAAAATGCATTTTATACTTAACCGTTAGTGCTCTTAATTTATCGAATCGCAAGTTCTGAGTATGTATTAGCACAAAGAGGTCGATGTTATCTAGTTAATGAACAAGTTTATTCATTATATAAATATTTGCAATGGTGCTATTGCTACGGTAATATGATTTTTCTGTTGAAATGTTGAAACTATTAAAATAGTGGAGTGACGAGAACTTATGTCGCAAATGAACTTAACATTTTTACAATTGCTGATGGATGAGAATTTGAATTGTTCAATGTAATTCAGATTTCCTGGAGCATCGTTTATTGAATTCACTCAAGGAATAGAAAGAATATTAAAATGGTTAATTAAACAGAGAATATACGTATTTGCACACCTTTTACAATAAATGTGCGGCAAACGAACTCAATACGTTGGATTCTCTTCACTGTTTTGAGTTCGTATTAGGTCCATTGTCTTTACGTTTCCTATACCTTTATTGTTAGGTATTAATGTCAGTTCCATTTGTGACATGAACTACGAACGAAAAACAGAAGTCCACGCGACTTTCGCACGTGATATTACATTTCTGTTGCCTCGTCAACAACATAATAAAAATTTAGCACAGAAATTCAGGTCACCAGTGTCATAAGCAGATCAAATTATGAGGAAACGGTCGCACAATGAACAGAATTAAATGTCGACACACTGTGCACATATGTTTGATTCTTCGCGACTCGCAATTTCCAAAATTACAATACTATTCATTAACATTCCCTTCTATTTATTGTTACACGAGCAACTAAACCAATTTCAATAAACATTACAAAGCATACATGTGCAGACAAATTAAAGTATCTTTCAATTTAATGAAACGAAATGTTAATAGATAATCATTTCTCTCTGTATTCATTCCAGGGTGGATTAATTCAGCTATAAATCCATTCATCTATGCCTTCTATTCGGCAGACTTCAGACTAGCATTCTGGCGATTAACGTGTCGAAAATGCTTCAAAAGTAGAACCAATTTGGATCGCAGCAATCGTAAATTACCAGCCCCAACTAATTGGAAGAAAGATGCATCGAGGACGTGAAATTCGTAGATGGTAGATTAAAACCATCATACTTCGTCGTTGTGATCGCGATAGTAGATCACTGTGATTAATCTGATAGCGCTGTCTGCGTCGATCTCGACAAATTAATTTATTCGAAACAATCAGTCACACGAATATCACCAAATTTTGTACAATTTAAAGGCAGATACGTAAGCAGTGACGATACTTACGAAAATGCGAATGCTTCTATTATTCGGAGGATATTGTATACCTTATTAATGTATATTATAGATACAGTTCTCTATAATTGTTGTTAATGCTGCAGGAATTCGTATGGAATATGTGCTAAAGAAAAATCTAATTTAAAATAGACTAAGATAGTCTATTATAAATATGTTACTTGTTTACGCATGTTCTAAAGCAACTCGTAACTTGTGTTCAGTTTTTGACTGCAATAGTTATTATAAAAGAAGGTGAAAATCTTTTGGCCGTTTCACGACCCATTGACGACCCAAATCGTTCGAATAATACATTTATTCGCGCTTTCATGATGATCACACGTCGAAGAACTATCTTATAATATTGTGCATTCCATTCGTATTAATAACTGTGAATAAAAAAAAAGGAAGGAGACGTTTATATATTCAAATAACGGAGATACTATAAGCGAACACACGTAAATAAATAAAATTCGCATCGACTTTGTAGAACCCACCAACAAATAAATTATAATCGATCGTAGGAAATAGTTTTCCTTTTATGATTGCAGTATCTTGTCTATACTATACCGACGCCTAGATATCTGTACATATAGAGAATATACAAGTATACGGATTTTATAACGTCCCGCTGGTCTACTTCATTTAAATCGCCTGGCCCTTCCCGACGCTTCTTTGTGCTCAGGTGCTAATTAACCGATATTGTTCCCTTACGGCGGTGGAGCCGTAAATCAGCACAATGAGGCATTCGTTAGCTATGTTGCTACAGAAGCTAATTACTCTCAGCCTGGCAGCTGGGTACTTCCGCTGCGATCCCAACAAAGGTAAACATTTCACAGGTGTAAAAATTTTAACGCGCAATATCAACAGATGACAACAGATTGTACAAGCAAGTGAAAAGTCGTCAGTCGAAACAGTAAGATAATTAGGTTACATGATATTTCGTTCAATGTTTTCCTGTAAGGGATATCTCTACATTCTTCCAACAAAACGATGCCAGCATATTCCACGAGGACAAATGCGAGAAGAATATTCTGTACAGGCTCAAGAATTCTTTAATAAAAACTTATAATAAAAATACAAAATAATTTATTTGTGGGGAATATTCGCCAGACAAAACATATGCGTTGATATCCAATTTAAAGAATTTATAATGAATTCGTTGAAACCAAATGAAATCAACCAAAAATCTAAATAAAAAGTTAAATATCTTGAAAAATATAAAAGATACGAATACATGACTCAGACAAAAGTTATAGCATATGGGGGGGGGGGGGGCACGTTAATGCACATTTGCTGCTACTTAATTAAGCAGCTTCAAATTATTTGCTTTTCCTCTCCTTTAATTTTGTAATCTAAAGGCAATTTGCAGTTGAATGGTTTAATTTGAATAAACATGGAATGGAATAAAAACGTAAAAATATAATTTCAATTCATGTTTTTACAGATCTTCGGACGCAATACAAAGTTTTCAATGTTAATCAATATAGTCAATTTTATCTCAGCTATATTCATATGACAAATTCAAATACTATCCGGAAAGGAAACTTTCGTAATGTGCGTATTAATAAAACAAAGATTACTCTGGAGAATAATCCCCGCTGAGGGTTATCCTGGCGAGGAACAGTTGCCTCGAAGCGAGTCCATAAAATTTTACGATAATCGAGGAAAGATACGTACATTAAAAATGGATATTTTCCGAGCCTAAATATTTTATTCCGATATCCAAAAATTTCATTCATTTCAGATAGGCCGATAATCTCTTCAGTAATTTAGGAATTAATTTTAATATACGTTTAATTCGTCCGAGAGTGGATTTCCATTTTATCATTTCCCCTAATGCAATAAACGAGTTTTAATTTAATACAATTGAGAACGAGTTAGAATATTACAATATTCATTTCAAATTTGAATATCCTCATTCTCATGATATGGTACGAAGTTTCTGCAGTATCAACTAACCGTAACTATTACAGATTAAACATTTTTACTTATTAAAATACTGTGGAGCCTATTCTAGGTTATATGTATAATATCACAGACGAAGTACATAGTGGATCAATTATTTAATGTCTTATTGTATCAAACCGAAAGGGGTTTTACGAGTTCCTTTACCATCTTCACGTAACTTTCAACACAGACGTGGTATATTAGTAGCACAATAAAAATATATTGGATGATAAGTTTATTTTATATCGCGTTTGTAGGCCTGCGCTTTAAACGTTACAAGACCAGTAAATGATAAGACTGCAACACCACTATTAGTAGTAATAGCAGGAATTGATATTCTGGTACTATTCCTGATATGTTAATTCATATCCAGCTAAAAATAACGCCAGTGGAAGAACTACATTTGAGACGTTCAAAGACAAATTATGGGATAAATTTAACATCAAATTTGATTTCTTTTTCTACGTGCAAAGGGGGTTCGATAAAATTGCCTCGTTGAATCCCTCGTAAAGCATTCACATATATTCACCCAACCGCATCCCTTTTGTCTACCAATCCTACTTCAGTAAATAATAGTTACTCAATTCCCAATTATTCATGAACAAAGGACGCCAAATCAGACTTAATTTTCCAAATCGACGTGACAGTCGAACTCATTTAAAATAAAAAAGTCTGTGAGTGATAGGTCTATTCTACTTGTATATCTCTTTCACTGGCATTACCCGATTTGCACATTGTGCTTATAACTTTAAACGTAATAAACCTGTCCGCTAAATTAGCAAAAATTTCGTGACTTACATATGACTACACTCTATATTTTAGATGTATTATAGAAATTGAAACTAAGTTATAGCAATATTTACGGCTTCTTATTTTCTTCGAGAAATTATAAGGAAAGTGTGATAAATAATGTAAAATCGTTAGAAATTAGTTCATAGTCTGATTGAAATGATTGGTTCAAATCTGTGTTATAAATCTTTGTCTGGTCGGTATTACCCACTGATCGTTATTCCCCCGTTCACCACAATCATATAATATATGTATATGTATGCATATGGAAGTATGTAATATGGAGAACCAGAAGATCCGAACTGTAATCGAAACAGAACTGAAATATAACAATAAATACAAGTACAAATAATTTTAAACATTTCTCACGTGGAGCAATTTGTTAGAAGGCACCGTGGACTCCTGGTGGGGTGCACGGGGTAGTGCCGGATCTTTACCGGCTAAAATCTACACGGTGGCCCAGCTGGTGATGTAGACCTTAGCAGTCCTGCCCCTAATCAGGCAGAGAAACGATTTATTGAGGTATTGTACTTAAAATGTCAAAAATGTACTTGAATATGCTGGGATAACAGTGAGATTTCTTGCCAAACGCAGATTCTGTTCCAACATAGCGTCGTACGTTTCCATGACAACGTAGCAGTGATCGGGAGAATCTGAAACGACTCCGCGAGCCTACCTTGAACAGCACTGCGTTAGCACAGAGAAAAACATACATATGTACCTATAAGAGGAACGTGAATTATACTATCTATTATTTATTTAATTCAAAGGATATAATTATGGCGGATGCTGCAGCAAGACAACTACAATATGAATATAAAGCCGTTAGTGTATTTAACAATAATTTTACAAAATTCACTCGTCGTTGCATGTTTTACGCCACTGTGTGATAATGTTGCTTTTTTTTCATTCAATACATTTGTTGTTAGAGTGTGATAAATAGGTTAGGTTCATCTTTCCATCTTATTTATTCCTGACACAGTACACTTCAATATATATGGTTGTCCTTTCAGAATTCGAATCTGGTATTGCAAGCTGACGTTCGATTAATAGAAAGGCGCAGCAGAGATGAAGCTACTGGTGAAGTTATGTCGCTTGTTGGAAAGCTAGACGGAACTCGAATGGGCGACAGAGCACAGCGTACTAAGCCTGGCAAAGCAGAGGAACGAAAAGCCAAGTATGCAAATGATTGGCCTGTTTACTACAGACAATGGGTATACTTCTGAATGGGGCCAGTGGCTGGTCACGACAACATTTGATGGATATCAATGGGATAAGATACTATACTCCATTCAACGAGTCGAGTCATCAGCTGTAAACAAAGCATTCATGCGATGAAGCAGATGAGAGAGGCTGCGACCAAAGCTATTGGCTGAAGCTAATTGTTAAACACTAGTCAATTCTTATTGATGTCAGGAATGAAGGACTTACGTAGCCCCAACGAAACCTCAGCATCATTTGTACGCAGTTCAAGAATTTTTGCATGGAAAGTATTGTAATATCTAAGAACTATGAATACACTTGTATAGCACCTAAACCTTTTGTTTACAGCTGATGGCTCGATTCGTTGAACGGATTACAGATCTGAAATACAAAATCTTAGCACGTCTAAATCGTGCATTCAGAGGATACAGATGCCTATACACACTGTGTCATGTAACTCTACGTGAAAAAAATAGTCGAAAATATAGAATACCATTTTTTCATTTGAGACTTCGTTTTTGAGAAAATCGGCTATATAATTCTGCTCGGTACACTTACATCATCATATCATTTTTTCTATTACTCTTGCTTTATTTGCTCGTCCAAATGAGCTCTTAGTTTCTATCAGACTACCTCAGATGGAAAATATTTTATTCTATATTTTTGCCTTATTTTTTCGCGTAGAATCAGTCCGTATCCGGTCGTAACACCAGTTACACGACACCCTGTGCAATAGATCTTCGTGTATACTATTTGATCCATGCAGATCACGGTGTGTAGACGTTTCAATAAATTTTGATCAGATTAATTTATTTTCTTGATCAATTTTTATTACAGCAATTTTATTATTATTATCTTTACCAGTTTTAGCAGGCAGTACTAGTATAGATGGATGAATTTTCATATACCCCAAACCAATACCAATGCATTAGCCACTAATACAAATACTACAGTACAGCCCGAATATCTGTTATATGTATATATATAGAGCCTTGTATCTTTTAAATGCATGGTTTCCACAAGCGAGATTTTATGTTTGAGATCAAGTTATCTCTCCCCATGATACCCACCAAATTTCGTCTCGATCGTAGACCAGTGCCTTTCGGAAGTATAGCAAAAGCAATCACCATAATCGATTATGCACTTTATGATAATAGACGGCAGAAGCGGGACGAGGCGCAATACGACTTCGCACGAATGAAAGGGGCAACGTTACTCTCGGAAGGGGTGGACGAAATGGTTGGTATTGTTTATCGTCCAAAAACACAAGAAACGCGACAAACTTACGAAGTATTGCTGAGTTTCATTCAAGAAGCGTTAGGTGACCAACCTAGGGATATTCTTTGCGGTGCAGCCGATGAAGTATTAGCAGTTTTGAAGAATGATCGTCTCAAGGAAAAAGAGAAGAAGAAGGAAACGGAACTGTTATTAGGTCCACTGGCTGATGAAAGATTCGCATTGCTAGTGAATCTTGGGAAAAAGATTACAGATTTTGGTAGCGATGAGAAGAGCATTACAAGCGAAGAAAATATTGATGAAGCATATGGTATTAATGTTCAGTTTGAAGAAAGTAGCGAAGAAGATGACGAAGATGTTTACGGAGAAGTTAGAGAGAACGATGATGAAGGTGATGAAGGTGAAGAAGCAAATGATGATCGAGCTATCCACGCTGAAAATGTATATATTCCCCATATTTCTTTTTTTAAAACACACATACATAACAATAAAAAAGTAGTATTATATTCCATAAATGATTTTTTAAAGATAGTAATTTATCTATTTAATTGAGAAACAATATATTTTTAATCCTTTCTGTCGTTTGCGTACACCAAATCATATATCACAAAATAATTTTTTTTACGTAAGATAAATTAATAATTATAATGCGCCGCGGTATGTAAAATCGTAGACCGTATTATTATATGTACTGGGAATAATTTATGATTAGCGTTATAGAAAGATTACCCGTATTTGTTGTAAGTATAAGCCAAGGTAGTTCTTTTTACTACGCATTGGTAAATACTTGCGTTGACTTTCAGTTGGGTGGTGCGGAAGAAATGAAGAAGGAAAAGGCGTTACATCCTTTAGATATAGATGCATATTGGCTGCAAAGGAGATTAAGTAGAATATACGATGATGCGATGGTTTCGCAAGCAAGAGCTGCGGAGGTGTTAGCAGTTTTGAAAGATGCTGGTGATGATCGTGATTGTGAGAATCAACTAGTCCTCCTGTTGGGCTACGACTGTTTCGATTTCATCAAACAACTCAAGAAATATAGACATACAAGTAAGGAGCGCTTTTAGAAAAATGAGCTAGTGTAGTGAAAAAATATAACGTGCGATTAAATAATTGTGGTTTTTATTGCAGTTGCTTATTGCACCATGTTGGCATCTTCACAGTCCGAATCCGAACGCCAAAAGATTCGGAACAAAATGAACGATGATCCTATTTTGGCAAAAATTCTGCGACAGTTGGATACAGGTAAAGGCGAAGATGATGGTGATGAAACAATGGAGGCAAGAGCACAACGGAAACGAAGAGAGGAAAATGAGGATACCGGAGGTCCTGGTGGTCAAGTTCAGGGTACAAGAAATCTGATTGATTTAGAAGACCTGATGTTCGCACAAGGTAGCCATTTTATGGCGAACAAACGTTGTCAGTTACCTGATGGAAGCTTCAGAAAACAGCGAAAAGGGTATAATAGTTTTAGTATTTATGTGAATGTTTAAACAAGCAAATAAGTTCTCCTGTATTTTACGATTATTATTTTATAGATACGAAGAGGTTCACGTTCCTGCTTTGAAACCAAAACCATTCACAGACAGCGAAAAACTGTATCCAGTTGACCAGTTACCAAAGTATGTGCAACCAGCTTTTGAAGGTTTTAAAACGTTGAATAGAATTCAGAGTCGTTTGTATCCAGCTGCATTGGAGAGTGACGAAAATTTATTACTATGCGCACCGACGGGTGCTGGAAAAACTAACGTTGCTCTACTATGTATGATGCGTGAAATTGGGAAACATATAAACGCAGACGGTACGATTAACGCAGACGAGTTTAAAATAATTTATGTTGCTCCGATGCGTTCGTTGGTACAGGAAATGGTGGGGAATTTCAGTAAAAGATTGGCCACTTATAATTTAACGGTTTCGGAGTTAACCGGTGATCATCAGTTGACGAGGGAGCAAATAGCTGCAACTCAAGTTATCGTGTGCACCCCAGAAAAATGGGACATCATAACGCGAAAAGGAGGGGAGAAGACGTTTACTTCGTTGGTTAGATTAATTATCATTGACGAAATTCATTTGCTGCATGACGAGAGGGGTCCTGTTTTGGAGGCTTTAGTCGCTAGGACGATTCGAAATATCGAAACAACACAGGAAGACGTAAGATTGATTGGCCTTTCGGCCACTCTGCCAAATTATCAAGACGTTGCAGCATTTTTGCGCATAAAACAAGAAACAGGACTATTTTACTTCGACAACAGTTTTAGACCCGTTGCTCTGGAGCAACAGTACATAGGTGTAACAGAAAAGAAGGCACTGAAACGTTTTCAAGTAATGAATGAAATAGTATACGAGAAGACAATGGAGCACGCTGGTCGGAATCAAGTTCTTGTTTTTGTACATTCTCGAAAGGAAACAGGAAAAACAGCCCGAGCTATAAGAGACATGTGCTTGGAGAAAGATACATTAGGACAGTTTCTTAGAGAAGGATCTGCATCGATGGAAGTTCTAAGAGCGGAAGCGGAACAAGTTAAAAATCAAGAACTTAAAGACTTGTTACCTTACGGCTTTGCCATTCATCACGCTGGTATGACAAGGGTAGATAGGACATTGGTGGAAGATCTTTTCGCAGATAGACACATACAAGTTTTAGTTTCTACTGCAACTTTAGCTTGGGGTGTTAATTTACCAGCGCATACGGTTATCATAAAAGGAACGCAAGTGTACAATCCAGAAAAAGGCAGATGGGTCGAATTAGGTGCTTTGGATGTACTACAGATGTTGGGTAGAGCAGGTCGTCCACAGTACGATGCGAAAGGCGAAGGCATCCTAATAACTAACCACAGTGAATTGCAGTATTATTTATCTTTGCTGAATCAACAGTTACCTATAGAATCACAATTAATTAGTAAAATGTCAGATATGCTAAACGCGGAAATAGTTTTAGGAACGATACAAAATATTAGGGATGCAGTGACTTGGTTAGGATACACTTACCTGTACATTAGGATGCTTCGTTGTTCTAATCTGTACAGTATAAGCCATGACAAGCTGAAGGAAGATCCACTGCTTGAACTATACAGAGCAGACCTTATTCATTCTGCTGCTGTTTCGTTAGATCGCAGTGGTCTAATTAAGTACGATCGCAAATCTGGTAATTTCCAAGCTACCGAATTAGGTCGGATTGCATCGCATTATTATTGTACCCACGAAACGATGTCTACATATAATCAACTGTTAAAACGGACTTTGAGTGAGATCGAATTGTTCCGAGTATTTTCATTGTCGGGCGAATTTAAACACATAAACGTCAGAGAAGAAGAAAAGTTGGAGCTACAAAAGTTGATGGAAAGAGTACCAATTCCAGTAAAGGAAAGTATAGAGGAAGCGAGTGCGAAGGTCAATGTGCTTTTGCAAGCCTATATCTCTCAGTTGAAGCTCGAAGGATTTGCTCTTATGTCCGATATGGTATTTGTCACACAGTCTGCGTCGCGATTAATGAGAGCTATATTTGAAATTGTTCTGTTTCGTGGATGGGCACAATTAGCGGACAAATGTTTGTCTTTATGTAAAATGATAGACCGTAGAATGTGGCAGTCGATGTCTCCTCTTCGACAATTCAGGAAAATGCCAGAAGAAATCGTGAAGAAAATAGAGAAAAAGAACTTTCCTTGGGAAAGATTGTATGATTTGGGACCTAACGAAATTGGAGAACTGATTAGAGTACCTAAACTAGGTAAAACTATTCATAAATATATTCATCAATTTCCGAAGCTGGAATTATCAACGCATATTCAGCCAATTACTCGTTCTACTTTGAGAGTAGAATTAACTATCACCCCAGATTTTCAGTGGGATGAAAAAGTACACTGTGCATCGGAAGCCTTTTGGATTTTGGTCGAAGATGTGGATTCTGAAGTGATACTTCATCACGAATATTTCTTGTTGAAAGCAAAATATGCGACAGATGAACATTTGATCAAATTTTTTGTCCCTGTATTTGAACCACTGCCGCCACAATATTTCTTACGCGTCGTCTCGGATAGATGGATTGGAGCAGAGACTCAGTTGCCAGTTAGTTTCCGACACTTAATTTTACCAGAAAAAAATTTGCCACCAACTGAGTTGCTTGATTTACAACCACTTCCAATTACAGCGTTACGTAATTCAAAGTTCGAAAACATTTATGCCGAAAAGTTCCCGCAATTCAATCCAATTCAGACGCAAGTATTTAATGCTGTCTATAATTCAGATGATAACGTTTTCGTTGGTGCCCCAACTGGTTCGGGGAAAACAACCATTGCAGAGTTCGCCGTCTTACGTTTGCTTACTCAAAATCCAGATGGAAGGTGCGTGTATATGGTTAGTAAGGAGGCTTTAGCAGAATTAGTTTACGTCGATTGGTCAACAAAATTTAATCAACATCTGGGTAGAAAAGTTGTAATTCTGACTGGTGAAACAGGAACTGATCTTAAGTTACTGGCAAAAGGGCAGATCATAATTACAACTGCAGACAAGTGGGATGTGTTATCAAGGAGATGGAAGCAGAGGAAGAATGTGCAGAACATTCAACTCTTTATTGTCGATGAGCTTCAGTTAATTGGTGGCGAGGAAGGGCCAGTATTGGAAGTTGCATGCTCTAGAGCACGATATATTTCTTCCCAATTGGACAAACCGACCAGAATTATAGCAATGTCGGCATCACTTGCAGATGCAAAAGATGCTGCTCAGTGGCTAGGTGCACCAGCTGCGGCAATTTTCAACTTCCACCCATCCGTTAGACCCGTACCGTTGGAGTTGCACGTGCAAGGAGTGAATATTACTCATAACGCATCAAGATTGGCTGCAATGGCAAAACCAGTGTACAATGCTATACTTCGACACGCTTCGCATAAGCCAGTTATGGTTTTCGTACCCACTCGTCGCCAGGCTAGACTGACAGCCATAGATTTATTAACCTTCACCGCAGCTGAAGGACAGCCCTCAAGATTCTTCCACGCTGAGGAAGCTGACATTAAACCGTTCTTGGATAGAATGGTCGATAAAACGTTGAAAGAAACACTGTCGCAAGGTGTTGCTTATCTTCACGAAGGACTATCTGTCGATGATCGGCGACTTGTCGAACAACTCTTTGATAGCGGAGCTGTTCAAATAGCAGTTGCCACGAGAGATCTGTGCTGGGGTTTGTCTATTAACTCGCATCTTGTTGTTGTTATGGACACGCAATGTTACAATGGAAAGACACATGCCTACGAAGACTACCCAGTGACGGATGTTTTGCAAATGGTAGCTCGTGCGAACCGCCCGTTGGAAGATGATGATGCGAAATGCGTACTGCTATGTCAGAGCTCGAAGAAAGACTTTTTCAAGAAATTTTTGAACGAACCTCTGCCCGTCGAAAGTCATTTGGATCATAGATTGCACGACCATTTCAATGCTGAAATAGTGACTAAAACGATTGAAAATAAGCAAGATGCGGTTGACTATCTTACTTGGACTTTCTTGTACCGACGTCTCACGCAGAATCCAAATTATTATGGTCTACAAGGTGTCACCCATAGGCATCTATCGGATCATTTATCCGAATTGGTCGAGAGTACCTTGAGTGACTTGGAACAAGCGAAATGTGTTGCAGTGGAAGATGAAATGGACACTCTACCACTTAATCTTGGAATGATCGCAGCTTACTATTACATTAATTACGCAACCATCGAACTATTTAGCCTTTCTTTGAACAATAAAACCAAAATTAGAGGTCTACTTGAAATTATTTCAGCAGCTGCTGAATATGAAACTGTTCCAGTTCGACAGCGAGAAGAAAATTTGTTAAGGAGTTTGGCAGCACGACTACCACATGCGCCTCAAGCTGCAAGAATGGCTGATCCGCATGTAAAAGCGCAACTGTTGTTGCAGGCACATTTGTCACGAATACAACTCGGTCCAGAACTACAGAAGGATACGGAATTGGTGCTGAGCAAAGCTATAAGATTAATACAGGCTTGCGTTGATGTTCTCAGTTCATCTGGCTGGCTGGCGCCGGCTGTGGCTGCCATGGAATTGGCACAAATGGTTACTCAAGCGATGTGGTCTAAAGATTCTTATCTAAAACAATTACCCCATTTCACGGCGGAAACTATCAAACGTTGTACCGATAAAGGGGTAGAAACTGTGTTTGATGTAATGGAATTGGAAGACGACGATAGAAATCGTCTGCTACAATTATCAGAAGTGCATATGGCGGATGTTGCCAAATTTTGTAATCGGTATCCAAATATTGAAATGTCTTACGAAGTTCAAGACAGAGATAAGCTACGCAGCGGTGGTGCGGTTAACGTTGCTGTTCAGCTTGAAAGGGAAGACGAAGTTACTGGGCCAGTTGTTGCTCCGTTTTTCCCACAGAAACGTGAAGAAGGTTGGTGGGTTGTTATCGGAGATCCAAAGAGCAACTCGTTGTTGTCTATCAAAAGGTTGACGCTACAACAGAAAGCAAAGGTGAAACTGGACTTTGTAGCACCTGCACCTGGTCAACATTCTTACACTTTGTATTTTATGAGCGATGCTTACTTAGGTTGCGATCAGGAATACAAATTTACTATTAATGTAGAGGAATATGAATCGGATGTTAGTTCAGGATCAGAGTCAGATTAGAAAAGTGAAAGAATAATTGTTAAATATTGTACGTACTATTATCATTAAACAGTGTATCATTTACATACTTCGAAGATCGAAAAAAATTCAATTTTTTTAGAATGAAACATAGGCTTTACCAAAATTACGATAATATAATGGTCAGGTAGTTCACTTAAGTACGAGTAGTTGCTACATACGTATTGTACCAAATTAACTAAAATATATACTTCTTCATCCACGCATCTTCAATATGAAGTATTATAAAATATAAAAAGTTGATTAATCCATATATAGTATATATATAATGTAACACAAGTAGATTAAAGTTGAAACCAATTTTATACTCGAAATCTGATATTTTTCGTTAGTATAAATTGGCGACAGTACTATTATTAAGAAAATTATATTATATTGATATAATAAGTCGATTTAAAAAAGGGACAAATTTCTATCGTAACATATGTGAATAAGATATTTATTGTATATTTAGAATGTAAGTAGTAGGATTGCAATACCTCAATTGTTAGAAAATTCGTGACCAAAACGTCTGATACGAATGATATTATTTATGGAGTAATAAATATCCACGTTGTTTCATATATAATGAATTTTTATATCTTTTCCACAACTATGCAGCAGAGGAAGGTACGAAGGAGTGATTGACAACCTAATACATACACATATTAATAAATAAAGTAAATTATAAAGATTCAAGGTCGATCAAGTCTGTGAACAAAATATAGATGCACATACATAATGTTGAATAGCTTCGAAGAAAATTGTTAATTACTCAATTTACATTAATCAATTGTCATCGCTTAAAATGTTACTCGGGTTTGAATTTTGTGAATGAAGTTATAGTTTGGTAGCAAGGACAAACTTTTACGGATCGTATCAGGCAAATCCCGCGAGTTATATTACCTTACTTTACTTAAAACCTTCGTTGCCTTTGACCTTAACTATGGTCCTTGAATTTATTGAAATGTGTACTATGCATTCATGCATGTTCAAAACTATCTCTCCACATCTTCATGTACGAATTCGGAAATGAAGCGAGGGATAAGAATCTCGTAGCGCATCGACTTTATTTCGTAGCATTTTTGTGCATCGCTAATATATTGGAAAATATTTGCCTCTCTCGTTTTGTACATATCACATCGCGTTTCATGAACCGTTTAAAGAAGGAGGAAACAGAGAGCAGAAGAGTGTGAGAATAATGCCATAGGTCAGGCCTAGATTCTGAGCGCGTGCTTTCACCTTACCAGTCTTATTGGATGAAACATGCGAGCGTCAATAGCAGTAAATCAGTGATATTATCATTTCTGTGGAAGACAAATTTTTTAGTGTTGTTTTATCAATATGTCGAGATTACATTGGGTTCCAAGAATTATGCTCATTTTGCAAATTCAATCTGAAATATTTGTAAGTAACTAAAAACTTTGTTCGTTTCTAAAACTTTGTTCATTTCTAAAACTTTGTTAATTAATGAATTAAGAAATTATGTAAATATTATTTAAATTATATTAGCTCCGTAAAATCTATTAAGACTTCTAATAACATTCAAACATTTGTAAAAGTGTTTGAATAATAAAGGTTCATAAATCGAATACGATGATCCTTATAGTTCATGTCACGAACCTTTGAATTAAATATTATCATCTATATTGTTGCAATTTAATTATAATTTAAATATAAAGGTACATAAAAACATTCGAAGAGTGATTTTACTTACTCGGTGTAATATTTTTTTTTTATTTCGCATTAGATTGTTTCAGTCGAAAATAATTCTATTCCTATACTTTTCGAAACCAAATTTTATAATTAATAGATTTTGCTATTCGGTGGTAATAAGATAGTTCATTTTAAGACGATTTTAATAATAAATATAATATATTTTTGTAAGAAATTTAACAATGAAATTTCTTATGTGTATCGTTCTACAATCGAATCTGCTTTCATGCAAAGTGATAAGTTAATAGACAAGAAATAATTACTTCTTGTCTTTGTACTTTGTATCGATCAATTAAAAATGCTAATGTAGTACATAAATTATTAAGCACAAGAATATTAGGATAAATATGTATCTTACATTATGTTATTTATTGTTCTTCAGTTAAAAGATTAAGGTCTAAGCAGCAACTCTTAATGCCAAAGTATTCTATAGTGCTTTCAAATTTATTTTTGCTTAAACAGGAAAATTGAAATGTTATTTTTTTACTTTGGGAAACCCCAGAAAAATGCACTTTAGAAAATGTGACAGTACATTCAATACATTCATAGCACTTTATGATTCCATAGATATTCCAAAATGTTAAGATACACATATTATTTTGAAACACATTTCCACTATTTTTTGTTTGTTGGCGTCAATCACTTTTGCTTTTGAGTGACCCATTCTATATGTTTGGAAAATTTAGATACAGTACTCTCCTCTTGTATTGGTAAACAAGAAGAACTTATTCCTTAATACAATTTTTGATTTTTGTATGCTTTCCAGAATAGTGCAGTTTCAATTAGGACAGGTTTCTCATGTTTCAATAGAACTATTGGTTTCTATGCCGACATCAATTCTCACTGTAAAATATACCACACGTGTGATGAATATGGAAATAAATTTACCTATCGTTGTCCAGAAGAAACTGCTTTTCGTCAAGATGCTCTGATATGCGACCATGCTCATCTGGTTCGTTGTCAAGGGAATGCATCGAACAATGCAGAAGAGCACACTGAAGAAGACAAAAATTATAACTTTTCTTTTGTAACAAATTCAGCAAATAGAAACCATACCCTTCCTCAATCGCTCCATAGGTCACAATTGGAAATAAACAGTAAAATACAATATGGATTTGTTTTCAGGCCTCAGGAGCCTCGTAAAAATATTAGTAAGACAGGGACAGCTGAAAATAAAGTAACAAATTCATTTTATCCATTAAATCATACACATAACACAACACGTACTCTATTTAGTCATATTACAAACCCTAAAACACAGAATGTATCAACGATAAACTCAAATCACAAAAGTGGATTAAGAACAAGTGGAAATATTTCTACGCAAAGTGATGGCCCTTATTCTGGGGATAAACACAATGAAAAACAGGAAACAGATGAAAAAGAATATACGACTCGTAAAGTAAACGCTGCATTACATAATTTCCTAAAATTACCTTTGAATATGTACCCTGGAAATATTCAATATCCAGTTAAGAATATAGAAAATTCTCAATCTATAAAATCTTCTAGCGGTGGTGCAAAATTACCTTCTGTGAACTACAGGGATTACCCTTATTTGGAAACTTTAAAATCTATACAAAAAAATACACTAACGCCTTCTACCATGATTAGTACAACGCTAAGAAATGTTGCATTTACCACTACCGAAATACCTGTATATGCACTTACGTTATCTTTAAAGCCGTTAATACCAAGCGAACTAGAATATGATCCATATTATCCAAAGTTTCCAATGTCAACAGAATCATACTATACTTCCACTCATAATATTAAAGAGTCATCACAGATTGGTTCTACTATTCAGACAAAATGGTCAAATCTACAGTTTGAATTACCACCTGTTTTGCCAGATTTGAATTCCTTGGAAGACATAGTTGATCGTCGCAAGCTTCTTTACATTCCTCGTGTAAAATTTAATTAATTAAAATGTTTTCGCAGCAAATATAATGTAACACGTACTGTTAGAAATTATAATATAATATGTATAGAATTATGGAAATAACAGTGGAGGTTACACACAATGCTGAAGATATGAAAGTATTAATGACTGTAATTAAAGAAATTTAATAAAGTATATAAAATTCATGAATACATACTGCATCATTCATATATATTTTATATAAATACATTTCACTGTAGTATGTTATTATTGTAATTTTACGTATATTTATTGCCCGTCTTTTTCCTATCCAGTTTTATGCAGGGCGACGTGCTCGCTGATGGACAGAAAAGTAGAGGTGCCAAATAAATGATAGAACTTCGAGCAGGACTACAAAGTGTCGAACAAAGTTCTCATATGTGTGTCACGCGACCAAGTCGATCTGGTTCTTACAATTAGAATGAGTCTCATATTAGCTTACAAGTTTGTTAGTGTGCCATATTAGCTTGTTGGTGTGCCACGCGTTAGGCAACCTAAATAATTGATGCGGGATCTGCTAAATTCAGCTATTCTAGCAGATTATCGGCAGAAGCCGAGCATATCCTGCAACTTGAACCATTTAAACTTTGCCTGGAAGAGTGACTATAAGTGGTATTTAAAATGTCACTTTTCCGAGTGTTTAAGAATAAGAACTATATAAATGTGATAGGAATGCAGTATATAAATAAAAAAGAAAAGAAATATAAATGTAAGCAAGATTTAATTCATGTTATTAATATTATATTTATACTTATGATATTTTATGAATTATGAAGTAAAATTATTGATTAATTAATAATGCTTATTCTACTTTATTCAATACAAGAAATAAATGTTAGCGTTAAACATTTGTTTAAACAAGTTTCTTCAAATCCAGGTTCTCTTCCGATCCTCGTCAGGTCCTCCTCAGCTTCTCCGCAAATGCCCCTAAGGTCTTTTTTTTTCATGGTGGAAATCTCCGACAAGACGCCTCCTCTCCTGGGGGATGGGAAGGAGGCAGTGCCGGATTCTGCTGCACTTCTGCTGTCGCCGACTCTTTTTCCCCTTCTACCGCCAATCTACTGCCAGAGTCGGCTTTACCAGATTCTGCATCCAAACTGTCGCTATTCTGTTTAATCAACTTCCTAGCAGAATCTGCTCTGACAGGCTGACTGGGAACCTCGATGTTCCCCAGGTCTCCTCTGGCTCCTCTTCCGCTCCGGTTCATGGCTGGACCCCCGCCCGCTGCGAATTATAAATATTATGCATATATAAATATGTGCAAATAATTCAACCTTTTATTTAAATAAACTATTATTTGTAATCTATGTGACTAATTTCCACGCACAAAATCTTTATACATACATATTCACTGTTAGTGTAAAGATATTTTATTCTAGCAAAAGGCTACTGCTCGAGCTGCTGCGTGCCAGGGGGAAAGAAAAAAGATTTGGAGCAAAGGTATGAGAGCTGTTTACAGTTTCCAGCGAAGAGACGTTATGAGAAAGCGAAAGAGAATAGAAAGATTGAGAAAAATGTCCTAGGATTTCAATGATTTACCCAACAGGTTACGGCACGTACCCAAGCTTATGGCAGTAAATTAAAAGTAGCATGAAGTTATTTGTACATTTGTTTTAATGTTATAATTACATATGTAATACAAAACTAACCACTTCCTGTTTCAATCTGATTCTTCCGCGGCAGTCTAAGAGCTATCCACTCTTGGACCTGAAGGATTTCGGGGGCCTCTTCTTTTGCTTCGCACCCTCTCCTGAGCAGTGCGAAGCGCCACTTTCATACAGTCCGACATTTCCTTGCGGGTCGGGCTTAGGAAGCGCATATTGCTGTACACGCCGTCTGAAAAACAAATGTAAGCAAAACCTATAATAGTGTAACTGCCGAATACCATATAAAGTAATAGTATCACGATTGTACGGACAGTGATTCTTACCGTAAATAGCCCTAACAGCTCTCGTTTCACAAAGAGGCAAATTGTCCTTCCCGCGGCCCATCCAGGAATACGATGTTAATAAGCAGTCACTAAATGTTGCTGTGAAACAGAGAGTGATCGTTGCCTTCAGGTTGAGGCCGCCCATGTTGCGGAAATAGTTTACCTGAACAAAGTAAGTAATGATTGATACAAACATTGATTACGTGAAGATGAATAAAATCGTAATTCTGTTTCACTTACAGTTTTCGTGTAGCCGTCATCATCAATATTTTCGAAATCCGTCATTCCGGCCAGCGAAGAAATAGGTAAGAATGCTGGCTTGGACGGAATTCCACTGTACTGGAATCCCACGTGTCCAGCTGCAGAGGAAGATGAATTGTCGTCTGCATCTACCCTATTGGTGGCATCTGTACCACCTGTGTAACCTGCGGAGGTTGAAGGAGCAACCTGCAGATTGACAGTGGTGTTCCTTTGCTGATTAGAAGAAGGAGTAGGAGAAGAGGACAAAGGGACACCATGCTGTGCTATAACAGATCTCAACCGATTCATTCTGATGCGCCTCTGTCTGGCCGATTGCAATTTAAATATCGGTTTCCTCCCTACGGATTGCTTATGATTAAAAGAATCCATGATTAATTACGTTACTCTAATAACAAATTGACTAATTAATTTAAAAATGCTGGTTAATATGTGTATAGTGATTAACATGAGCAAAAAAAGTAAATGTATTTGCAAAATAATTTGTGATTGATACATATAAAACAATGAATGTAATTTAAAGAGGAAAATAATGGAAATATTTCTTATATGTAATATAAGAAAATATATCTATAATGTATATCAATATGTATCAGCGTAGGATAATTTAACGCCTGTTGCACTGCGCTCTCGTTATTCACTCTTTATTCAACTGACACTTCAAGAAATAGTGTTGATCTGCTCCAAAGATTAACGTTGATCTGATGAGAGTTTGAATTGATCTCTACAAGAGATCTGCCAAAGTTTATCTGCCCTGCGAGGCTCCTTCTTCTTTTCATTTCGGCTCTGGTTCATCTTCTTGAGTTCCTTGATCCTCCTTCTGAATTGTCCTAGTCCAATGGGGTTGGACCTCGTCAAGTTTCTATTCGCCCTTGGACGCGTGGAGGTGGCAAACCTTCACTTTTCTGTAAGGGCGACGCGGCGCGCGCGTATTATGGGAAAACGCGGGAAAACAGAGAAATCGTGCGAAAGTCATAGAAAGGGCGCGAAAGAGTCAAGAGACTCTTGAGGGTCCTTTTGTTCAGGGCTAGAACATGTGGCTGCCAGAACAGGATATCGTGGGGTCTGGCAACCTCTGGAGTCGTACACGATTCAATGGACTTAGCTAATTCTTTATGCTCCGTAACAAATAAGGTTTAAAATCTTCCAAGTGAAGTTTTCTAAGGTTCGAATGCTCTGACTTTCCTTTTGTTCGTCAACCTACGACTGGTAGTTAAACAATATACAGTTTCATGTATCGCGCACCTTCATCTGGTTTGGAATTTCCCCATCGATAGTTATAATTATATTGTCGGCAGTTGGGACAATCTCACTAGGGCCCACTAACGCGATAGCGTAACAATACAAAATGAATTAACGCTTTCTCTGGTATTATTTTTTCAATATATTTAAAAGCTAAGAGTTTATAGGTCGAGCCTCTATAGTCGAGCCTCTATAACATGAAAACCTCTATGGTAAAAGCAAAGAGCATGCAAATATATGCATTATAAATTTAATTTATAACGTTTCAATTTTATACATTGCACATATGTGTAAATTTGTAACAAAATTATAAAGAAGAGGAGGGTGAGCAGCTTTGGCGAACTGTCGGTCCGTTGTATCATATTCGTTCATTGCCAATGTATTGATTTAATCAGAAAAACTGTTCGTTATAAGATACTGCACTGTATCTTATGCCACGATACCCACCTTTCGTCCTGATCGGCCACCGGTGTCTTTCGGAAGTATGTACGTATGTACTTATATTACTTTTATATTACTAGCAAGCAATTATATTACATTTTTTAGGTGTGTTTCAAGTACGCCCTTATTAGAGTCTAGAGCACAGTTTATTGAAATTATTAAAATTCCTATTGATGGCACCTATTCGTAAGGAGCCGCTGACGTCAGAATATGCGACCTTGAACTGTGTTTATAAATGCGAGCGTTCAACCCCCGACGTCAGTGGACGCCTACTTGTAAGGGAAGAGGCATGAAAAATTCACCCAGAATTAGTCGAATAGTCGATTGAACATTGTCATATGCCCATAGTAGTCGCAGTACAAGATCAAACGAATGGTTATCTCGTTATTTTTTAAATATAACACGTTCTTTGTATTTCTGTGGTTTTTGTGTTGATGGGATTCAATTCGAACGACAAATAAAGAATTCGTTATCATATTCTGCTTTGCAAGAGGCGCACAAAATTCGGAAATACGAGGAAATACGACACTTATTCAAATATACTTAGTATTACTTATTGTTTCTTTATTTTTGGGAAAATTTCTGTAGATTCACTTCTGGAAGAAAACTGCATATTGTATCATACACTACATGTAATTTCAGGAAGCCCATAATTTGATACAAACAATTTCTTATTTCGGTGCTGTTCAGATCAAACAAACAAATGACCACCTTTGTCTTACCTGGAATGATATTTCTGTATTCTTTGTTAGAAAAGTGTTTTAGGGGTCGTCTATAGACTACGAGGTCGATACAGGGTGGGGGTATGGCGAAAGCCTACGCTAGGCCACATGGTTGAGAGGGAGTCTAAGCATAGGCGAGATACAATATGAATAGACAAATTACTCAATGTATTTTTTCGGCACGAATTCCTGAGTACCTGAGGTATTGACGAGATATTAGAATAGACAAATCTCCCAATGTATTTTTTCGACCCGCATTTGCGGGACCACAGGTCTCATTACCATTTGTATATCGCTCACAACGTTACTAACAGATTATAGGAAACGAATCGTAGAATTTGGAATTAAATATTTTTAAAGAAGTCTTCTGTTCTTTGCTGCAATGAATGTTTTTTATGAATGAATGTTAATTAAAAAAACACCTTGGAGCAACTTTTCTTAATTCAATTGTAGTATCATTGTAGTATCAATAAATGAAATGATATTGAAAGTTATACTTCACATTCTTTTTTTGGTAAATGAAATTTTAAATCGATCCTTCTGGTAAATTTTTTAACACATGAACAATAAAATTGCCACAATGCAAAAAAATAGCCACGATAATTACATACTATAATTGTAAATTGTATAATAACTATACAAATTCTTTAATCCTCTTTTTCATTGTGACAATTTTATTCTTAATGGAAGACGCAATATCTTATTTATATTCAACTAATAATAATAACGAAGTAGCCCATTACCTAATAAAAGAAAATTTCTGCGATAAAAGAGCACGATGAATAAGCTAGAAAGAAACATGAAAATGATGTAAAAATGTAAAGCAAGGGAAGAACAAATCCCAGAGGTTGTTCTATCTGTTTTCAGGGAAAGTTGAATGTATGTACATATGTATGTATGTATTGCTAAAAAGGACGAAGGGTTTCAATGGGTGACAGTGGCCAGATGCCTCTACGATTGGGTGTCCAACGTAACTAAAAGGATTACTGTTTCCAGATGTGTAATAGAAAGTTAAAGGCATCTAACGGAAAGTAGTATGCAAAAATTATTTTTCTGAAAGGAATTTCATAAATATAACAATTTGTTCTACATCCTTCCTTTACATTCATACTTCTATTTTTTTTTATTACACCATACACAATAGCTTTAGAGTAATCTTACAAAGTGAATTTACGAGCAGTTAGTACGAGAATCTACAATATGTACATATGTTTATATCACAACTATTTTTTTTATATCACTCACCACCGATTTCGGTATATTTTAGAAATCGTAAAAAATGAATTACCGTATAATATTCATTATTTTCTCTGTAACTAAAAACGTAATGTGTAATAAATAAACTTTCCCTTAGTGACAGACTGTATTTCTTATGCGTTTTGCAATATAATGAATTTTGCATTGTTATGATAATTCAAATGAAAAATAATAAGAAAAGGTTGAAGTTAATATTTCTTTACTTTTATTGCTTTTGTAGGCTACAATAAAGAAGAGTTTTCTTCCAAATATGTTAAAATAACGTTCACCAATAATTTCAAAACAATGCATTTTTTCAATTTGCCATTTAATAATGTAGAGAACTGATGGATCATTATTCAATTAAAATGGTATTCAAGTTGCCATTGTATTTTGCAATTAACTATTACAAAGACACAACTTGTTAGTAAGAATAGACTGAATAGTTGGTGAAGTGAGCTTGATATTGATAAGGAAAACAAAGGGGCTGAAATTGAGACATAATAGAGTTAACATAATAACAACATCTATGTATATACTTATGTATTGTATACTCTACGTACATATCAAACCTAATATGCATGTATTAGGTCGGTGTGTATGAAATATCGTTTATCGAAGATTGATATTAGCAGGCTTATAATAGAAAATAAATTTTATCCGATTAACAGTTATTATAAACCGCGAAAAGGAGGTATTGGCTACTTATAACACACATGTATCGAATATTAGCAAAATGTTCAACAAAATTACCAGAATGTTATTATCTAACATTACGAGATATTCGTTTAATATTATGCGCAAGTCTGTGCTTCCAAAATTCGCTGCAGATGTTGTAAAAAATATAATATATTATGTAAAGTTCAAAGATAACTTTCGTTCATTTGCATCATTCAAAGCTTCGAATTTTTAATTGAAAAATGAGTGTCGCGGGATGTTGTTGAATGGCGATAACAATAACGATTTAACACAGAAATACTTTATTACGAGGATAGAGATAATAATTAATGATTGATAATTTTGGCAAGTAACAATTACAGTTTTCTTCGACTATGTTAAAAACAAAAACAATCGACGTTTCCTGAATTAGAAAATTAAGTTTCACAATATTCATGTTTATCTGAATCTGGAACTCATTGATTACCTGTCAAATGCCTAAATTATTTTGTAATGAATAAGATATATCCGAATGAAGAGACTGTAAAAGTGGCGCATAAATACCTTCATTTTGTACCTTCAGGATTGATTATATTCATAAACTGGTAATACTAAAACTTTGTGAATTATAAAAATAAAACGAATATAGCCGCGTGGGAGTTACTTTCATTAAATAAGTTTCACATTTAAAGAAACAACATTGCAACATGTATCCACCTAATATATACATTTCGTAGTACCAAACCGTAATTCTAAATTAGAATGTTTAATACGAGTGTTCTGTTATTTGTAACATGACTTTGAATTCGTATTCAGAAATTCGAATACACATCATGTACAGCTTTAAGTTATTTGCCCTTCTGTAATCGGAAAACTCTGTACGGAAAACTCCTTCTAAGAACCAAATATGTATAAAGAAGTGTTTCGCGTCCTGTATCAACGGGCAGAGTTCCTAAACCCGAAGGGCGGCTTTTCTTGTTTCTATCGATCGACGCCTGTGCAGTAAGCGACCTCGACATGACCATCGACCATAGCCTAGGAGAAGCAATCATCGTTCGATTCTCCCTTGCTTCGAGTCAGTTTATATCATTGTGAAATTTGAATTTCCTTTCAATTATATCAGCATCGATCACAACTGTTTATCGTCATTTACTTCAGTGAACATAAGAACACCAAAAGCAAAGGGATGTTGTGAAAGTAACTACTAGTGAAAATGGGAAGAGCAGTGACTTAATGGAAATTTGTGAAAGGAGGAAAATACAAACGGTGGTGAGTAGAGAATTTTTCTCTGATTTAGAATAGTCCATGTATTTCTTTCATGAAGTGAATCGAGGGGGGATATCCGAAAGTTCAAGAACCCAGTATTTGTATTTACGTAATTTACGTAATTATTTATGCTAACGAATTGGCAGTGTAATAACATTGTGTTTTTGTATACATACCATACGTTGCTACTTAATCTACGAGTGCGAATTGAATATCTGTAATTATGCATTTGAATTTGTATTTATTCTCTTGATGTAGTGTAACTTTACTTTCATCGAATATTGTTTACATCGACTCTGAAACTTGGAATATGCTGTAATTATTGACGTATCAATTGTTTTATTATTTATTATTATTTCTAATGTATTATAATCTCTGTAACAGTACATTTATTTCAAAATATTTATTACAATATATTTATCATCCGTCATATTTTTCTGCAAGTATTACATTTTTTAAACGAATATGTTTACAATGTTTTGTTGGAAAAGGTTTAATTTTATTTCCTTATTATTATGTAAATGTTTACTTTCTTATAAAACGAGGTAAATATTCGGTACGTTTGTTCTGTAGCCAATATGTTTTCTAATTTGTCTTGCAATCATCTGTGAATTGGATGTTATTCTTGACACTTTGGTCTCCAGCTGTTAAATTATGGCGACACCCGGATCTTCTATTTATTTTCATAGTTCGCAAATTCATTCAATAAATGCATAAATACTTTTCTACTTCTACTAGAGAACTTTGTTATTTTTAAAATTATTTAATATTCTCCTTTCAATTGCCATACAGCAGGATTTATATTTTTTGCAATTAATCTTTTTTGGTGAAGCATTTTTCGTGAAATCCCACTACATCGTGTAGTACATTATTAATAAATGCACATCACTCATTGTGAGACCACTAATGTATAATTCACAAACTTCGTTCTACAGTAGATATTAGCTAATTGTTAACTAATATTAGATGTTTTAGTAGCTCACTTACTACCGAAAAAAAATTAATTAATTTAGAAAAGAACAATCGAGAAATGTGAATTATAAACAATATTCGATAAATTACGATTACTGCCGTGCCCAGAGATTTTGATACATTGAGATATAATTTACATTTATATTTTATCCAGTTTACATTACAAAATGTGATTAAACATAAGCTGTGCCATCTTTCTGTCTCTTATTATACGTAATAAAAATATTTTAAATTACATATATTTGATCAAAGTTGCCAACGATACAAAAAGACGCTATTGAAGTCTTCAAATGTTATAATACCGTTGAGAATTAGTAAGTACATACTACTCACAATCAGCCACAAAGTAGATAATTCTTTGTTCGATACCGTGTATATATTTGCAGCGAACTAAAATTCTGCCAGTAATATTGATCGCATAGTGCAATTACGCCGTAACCCCAAATCCCGTTTGGCAAAAATGAGTCCACGTAAACAATGGTGCACAGTATTATAATGGTATATAATAGTATTCTCAGAACTGTAGTCCCAATTTGGTAGTCTTACTCGATATAGGCTACCACTTATTAAAAAAGGTCTATAAAGATAATATTCTACTGGCATACTTGCGTATATGTACGTAGACCAATTTATAAGGAAAAGTACTCAAGTGACCGCCTTACATTTTAACGAAGCTGTATGTACGAAGCCCAGATTGTAAAGTTGATTATCACGTTCGCACCCCACTCGAACATTGGAGACCAGTTTTATATTATTTTAAACGAAAATAAAATAGTTCTCGCAAAGGGACAAGAACTACGTGGCCAATTACGGAATTGTGGAATACGGATAGGTTAGTACACGTGTATACTCGTGCATTTAAGTACATATGTATTTTAAAAGTTCATCAGGACAGTAGTACAAAACATAAGGCTAGAATAATTTTATTATCCCCATTTAATCATCAATTAACACAAAGAGAGAGAGAGAGAGAGAGTTATGTAACGATGAGTAGAGGAATGGAAGTGTATTACTCATCATTATGTAACAGAAAGTAATTAATAATGTATCTGATCGATTTCAAAATGTAATTAAGCAAATCTTTGACAAAATATTAATAAAATAATAATTTTATTTATATATGTACATGTTGAATAAATATGTATGTTTTATGTGTAAACATTATAACTCGTTGAGTGATCAAACAATTTAGTATATCGTTTGCTATATTAAAAATTAAGTTTTTTTTTATTTGACATTAATTTAATGATATTAACTAATATTAATGATTGTAGTTACAAAAATGTTTGCCATTTGTATATTCTACGGATTCTTTTACTATATTTATAAATATTTGTTCCCATCATACATTATTAATTTTACTTCAAATATACATATGTATACAGTGTGTCTGATTTAAGTGAAAACAGTTGAATATCTTGAAAAATATAAGAGACGAAAAAATAATTCAGACAATAGTTGTAGCATATCAGAGGGCACATATCGCGGTGATATTTACATGACTTTCAAATGACCCTGAAATGTCCTATGAACATCAAGGTGAAGTTTTTAAATAGGACTCTTTATATAGGATTTAAAATATTACATATTCTTATAGATGGCAGCGAAACATTTTCAAAACACTGCCTACACGTGTCTTTTACATAAGTCAGTCCCGAGATATAAAACGATAAAGAGCCGGTATTAACGTTAACAGATGCTGTACCTCCACGCGGTTACAATCAGCCACTGTAGGATTACAGGAATTGTTAGTAGTAAACAATGGTTAATTTCTTGTATTGAACATTTATTCAACATATTTTTTAAAAGTAATAATTACAAATTACATGAAGTACTTTGTACAATCTGTTGGTAACGTTGTGAGTGACAGGGAAATGGTACTGGGGCTCCAGAGCCCTGTGAGCAGGCAACAAAGTAATAGGTGGCGCCATCTCACGTTTGCCGCCCCTCGATTAGTTTCAAAACTAACTTTCTGAATTACATCGTTAATTTAAACAATTGCGTATTCCTCGGCTTCCAGTGGGTATTTCTTAACCGAACTGGTCTCAAATTAAAGCTAGGGCCCGAAACTTTATTTTCCACTAACTTTCAAAATTATGGCACTGGTGGTGTAAAAGTTATTAATAATTGAAGAATTGGCAAAGATGCTCTTCGTGTCACCGCAATTCTATCAGTTCCTGCTGGTCACTTTTTAATTTATGAGGTGTCAAATGAACTGTAATAATCTCGTTGCTGTATCTTTATCCAGTTGCCCGTAATAATTATTTATATTGTTTAACTGTTTGTAATAAATCAACCGGGCATGGAATATTGTAACAACCTATTGGAGATTCTAGCTTAGACTCCTAGCTTTAATTTAAGCTCTTTTAACATTGGTCTAGCTTACCGGAAAGTCAAAATAATGACATTTATTTATAATATCTTTAAACAAATTCAATTATCTCGCCTTCTGCTGGGTCGATGTTAATCATCGACCATTTAAATTGAAGCTCCTGATTCGTGGTACAACCTCGCTCCTGTTTAAATTGTTTATGAATTATGAATAGTATAAGAAATATAATATTGTCCAGGACAAATTCCTCAATGTTAATTTATAAATCTTAATTCTTTTTCAGGATGTTTGGGAAAAGGAACACAATATATAAGCTACAAGAATACACAACAAATGGAGCAATTTTCTAACTTCAACAAATAAAAAGTGCACGTGTACAGCAATTATACGTTAAGCGTACAATTCATTACCCTCATAACATCAAGTGTTCTGATGACAATAAACGCCAGTTTGCTGTTGAAGCTGAATTTATGATTGTATGCAAGCCGAAGTAAAAAAGGAAATTAATAGATATGAGTAACTGTAGGCGTAAATATACTACTAATGCCACGTTGCGACAAATAAATTTAATCGCATTAACGAATACGTTTACCTGTATTCATCAATCTGTTCTACAAACTGAAACAGATATTAATTGAAAAACGGCAATTATGTAAATTACTATATTGCTTCGATGCAGTAGCCCAACAGTAATATATTTTAACGCTTTACATACAGTACCATGGTTGATGCGGTAACTTTGCACTTTAGTTGAAGAAATAGATAAATAATATTCACGAAAGACAATTATTTCAAACCAAATGGACAAATATATGCAGTAATAAAAGTTGGGGCTTTTTAGTCCAATAGAAACGTTAATTAAAGTAAAACTTTTCGAGAATTGCAAAAAGAAACTTCACTTATAATGAGAGATTATCGTATTGAAGTGATGACAGACAGAAACAATGGATGCAACAAGGTAAGATTTCTCGTATTTTATGGGAAGAACAGTTGAAAACACTGAGAAATACGAAAATGTCTGAAAGCAAATCAAAACCGGCGTCAACAGTACCGCCGGCTGTTTCTTCGCAATGTTGTACCAGCTTGACAGATATAATAGACGGTCCAGCACTTCAGGTGACGTCTCGGATGTTGCGATCACCGAGCCATGAAAGTGTCACAACTGATCTGTCTCTATTTAGCGTTTCCTCGATAGCGAGTGATCTACGAGCAGTTAATAGGCTTGTCACTTTTAAATCGTACACCGATGTGAACCTCGCTGGCCGTGGTCCATCACCGAAGTCAGACTCACGTCCAATACAAAGTAACAGGTGTGTGTTATCTGATTGTTTACATTTTACAATATACAGTTGCTCGCAAAAGGGGTTGAATGGGGTTGATAACGTTATGATTAAACAGCGTTTTCCACGTGCATGGTACGTATACTGAATGTCCAACATCCCTCTCCATACTTTTGCTACGTATAATACTTACAACAAAAGTGTAACTGCTTTCAGTTGGTCCCATTGCTCCAATAACATTAGACGCACGTTAGCTTCTTAATATACATCAGTGTGAATGATAGTTTACAAATCCTCATGTATATTTCATAGAAATATCGTTCCTCATAAACATCCTAAATGGTCGATATTATCCGTAAAAGCAACAGTAGTGGCAACGCTAACAATAAATTAATAGCAAATTAAGTCCAAGAACAATTACACACTGCAGTGCAATCCAATGAAATCAAATTTTGTCCTGCTCACTTAGGCCAGCAGATATACCAGAGATCCTTTGGTTCGAAGAGGAAAATGAATTAATCCGTAGTTGTGGACTACTGTCGTCAGCACTTGGTCTTCGTAAAAGCTTCAGCACAAGTGATGTTTCTCAACTACCAAGCCCAGATGCACTGGGCTCCAGTGGACTTAGATCAGCTATATCCACGTTGGCTCTTAACACTACCGAAAGGAATACTTTAATTTTGGAACATGCACGACTCGATCACGCATCGAGGTCATGCAGTACGTGGGTCGCTGTTGGTGAACCAGTAGCCAATACGTCGCAGCTACCTAGTCCACACGGTGGAGCTGTGCAAGAGCAGCAACATCAGCACCCGGCATCCCTAACTCAGACAGCTCCGCAACCTCCGCCTACGGCACCCCCACCAGTACCTTTCACAGGTGCTGATTTTGTCAGATCTGTGAATAAAAAAGTTCGCCAAAATTACATTCGTCGAAGGTTAGTTTAACGAAAAATTACTCTACTGAATTTCTGTTGCCTATATGCACCTCCCTTTTTGTTATATTTATTATTGTATCGATGTAACCGAATTATAACAATTAATATTAAAAGACTTTATAGCTTCAAGACCATTAAGTTGTTACATTATGTATTATTACTGTGATGCTCATTTATGATTGGTTTGTTTTGCATATATTTGGATCTATTGTGCAATTCTGCTGCTACGAATATTTTTTAGTCTGTTTTCAACTCTTAGATTTCGAAAGTTCAAGATGATTCTCTAACTTGGGATAATATACAGGTTGGGCCACGAATCGTGATCAGCTCGGATTATTCTGTTCCTGGTGGGCCGATCAAAATTTTTTTTATTTGGCACACTATGTTTTAATTAGAGCTGTAAAATGATTATGATAAACTTTTTCTATAAAAAAAGCTCAGAGTAACTTCGAATGCTTCGAAAAAAGAGTCGATAATTTACTATAATCATTTACTAATTTCATCATTTATTAATTTACTATAATCATTTTGAAGCTTTTTTTTAAACCATGTTATGTCACATAAGTATGTATACGTCAGATAAGTTAAGTGAACCCAATAATTATAAAATAATCTAAATTTAAGCTGATCAGGTTACGTGGTCCACCCTGTATATCAAACTGCAATCATGGCAATCTTGAATAGAAGTATGAATAGAAATAGAGTGTAAAAGCAATACATAAATTCACTCAATTAGCGAATATTCAAAATCAATTTGACATGGCTCTGTTAAAAACACATGTACTTCTTATTTGCGCTTTATTTCCACATATAATGTTACACCGTGTCTGTTAGTATATGTTCTATTGCAGGTATTCTCTAAAGAATGTATGCATACCTATGTATATACTTATATCATATCACATACTAATAATATCGTTTAATCCCAATATTAAATAAAAGATATAACAGAATTAATCATAGCAGTCCCAAACACACTATAAAGTGTATCAACATTATCTCTATTATCCTCTGATAATAATAACAAATATTAGACCAAATTTCAATGCTCTAGTAATATTTGATTTGGAAAATGTAATATTTATAGGAACAAATTAAAAATTGTATGCCCATTATTCTTTTTTATTTTATATGCAATTTATAAGCATGAGCAAAACTAAAATAATGCATACGAATAGAAGACTGAATCCCATTAAAATTTGTTAATATTGAAGATGTTAACGTATAGCATATTAATATTTCAGGTTATTAACAACATATCGTGCATTGGAACGACTTTCACAAAGTGAATTTAATTTAGATCAACTGGAAGCTGTAGCGAGCGCAGCGCAAACAACTTCGGGGGCAACATTGTTGGTTCCCGGCGCAACAGGCGTTGCTGGATCTTCATTATTAGGACAGAAAGAACGGAATCACGCCTTAACCATTAAAGATGTTGAAAGGGAACGGGGAAACCAGTTGTCAAAATATGAAAGGAACATGATGATTTTCAACTGGCTTCATACACTCGATGATAACGCCATCGTTGACAGCGTAGAATAAATAACGTCAAATAATGCTCATAAGCGGTTATAATTAAATATTTCGCTACGCTTAACATTTTGTTATAGTATATGTCATACGACAAACTTTGTATCGCCATACACTAAACGCAATTTCCACACGATAAATAAAATTGAAAGGCTATTTACCGTTTTGAGATTTGAGCTTTTATTTTTGTAATATATAAACAATTAAATTTTTATGATGTATATTTAAAAATACACGATTTAAGTATTATATTGTGCGTACGGTGATACTACTACGCACTGACAATTGTTGAACAGAAATTCCACTTCATATACATATTATAATTAGTCAAAATGTGCAAAATCTGCGATTTTCGAATATATATGCTTATAAATTTTATTCAAGAATTTTCATTTTCTTATTTTTTTTACAGCAGGACATACGTTAATGAGATCGTAATTTGATATATATTGAGAAAGTAAAGTATCTCATTTAAGAGACATGCTACCTACTTATCGTCCCTAATTTGTATCGTATCAAAATGTTTCATGTGTGTTTGTTTTAACATAGTATAAAGGGCAGATCTGTGGCAGCAATAATTGCTGTTCTAGATTGCCTTTGAAACCGTTTTCTAAGTTTCCTTTGAATGTTTTTGGTGTTACTTTTGCAATCAAATGCATTTCATTCCTTGAATATACATTTATAGTAGCATGTTTGACGTTAAATGTAAATTTACAGTATTGGGCGAGTGTAGAAGTTTTCATCTGTTTTCTTATAAACCTATAGATTTTACTTAAAATACTTTATTTAGTAAAAAATGCAGTCGACATGTCAGCGTTCAACGTCGTAATTATTTCTACCGAAATTTGTGTATTTGCATTCATCGAATTGTGCACAGTATGTGTCGCTGATTATGAAATAGGTTTAATTGTAAGTCAAATATCTGAATGAACATATAACTTATCCCTTTTTTTATTACAACGATATGGATTTGTTCCTTTCAAATAATATTCTTTTTTTATCGCCATGAGTAACTCGGTATATACTATTAATTTTGAAATTGATAATGGATAAATAAATTTAGTTAACTATTTTTACAAATTGGCATCGATACAAACTTCACAAATCTTTTTTACTGGATTCTTAATTATTGTTCCTCTACGAAATTAGTAAATTGTTATTACACTCGAATGGTGACAGCTAATGTTCATTATCAATCCTGTTTTAATGCAAAATATATCTAAGTTTCGCAATTTTTACTTTAAGTAAGAACTGACTGCACTAAAATAGATAAAAGAATAACTCAATAAAATTGTTTATGATTTCTACGGAAAAGATATGTTTCGCAGCATTATTAAAGGTGTAGGAAAACTTTCATACTCGCCCAATCACGTGGCTTGAATGACAAGAAACATAAAAATGATACAAACTATACTATACATATAATAGAATTCACTAAATCTTTATTCTGTGTGTTACGACAGAGTATCCATGCATATGAAATGTTTATATCGTCACGAGTGAAAAGGGTGATTAGATGTGTTGTTTTAGAATGAATTTTCTCTATCCAATTGTTGACTCCTGCATAATTCGTAAAGCCGACTATATAGCAAGTAAAAGGACACTTTATTTACCAACGTATATACATATTTCAAATAAACAATAAGTGTTGTACACAGTTCACAACGTGGATCGCAATTTGAAATTTTGAATACAACGGGGTTCAATGTGAGGTTCACATAGTGTCTGGTGTGTAACATACGTTAATGAGATCGTAACGAATATACTGCCCTACTTAGTTAAAATGTGCTGTATAGCATTTTCTCATTTTTCGCGAAACGTTGACAAATTTCGAGTACCACACAGCTTTTAATTTATTTATCCTAACTGCTTTTCCAAGGGTTCGACTAGTTCACAATGTCCAATGTATCGCCTACTCAGTTTATTTCTGAAATGCCGATAGAACATTTTATTACAGCGGGGTAGTATAGTTCCGACCTACCATAGCTGCACAAACGGACAAGTTTGCGTTGCAATTATTTTCGAAAAAGTCACACGACTCGACAAACACCGCCCCGAATATTATTTCTAGTCTTTCGGTCTTCCAAATTGCGAATAGTTGGACACGAAACTCTTGTGGAACCATTAAACGTGCAACTGAAAATAACGGCAAAAGACGAACCTGAACCTGTCCATTTGTGTATTTGCAGTGGGGTGGACCGATAACTTTGTGTCTGTTGTACAAACGTGTAGCGTGTAGCGTGTCTATGTAGTCCTTGGCTTGTTTCAGTTCCTCGAACATAAATTGCTTCCATTAAGAGTAGGTACTTCTTGGTAGGTACTGTAGGTGGGAGGTATGCAATGTCCAATGATTAGAAATATCTGGATTTTTAGGTGTATACGATCGCACTGTCTGATCTGCACCGCGAGAGTTCGCCCACCTGTCGACGGTCAGGTAGACGGCGTGATAAACGTCAGGGGGATTTATCTACGTCCTAGTCCATTGACCATGTTGTATTGGGATCGACGTTAATTCCGTGTGCATGTTTGCAATGCGACAAATTGGCTGTTAAGAAGGAGGCGACCACCATTTGAATATTCATTAAGATTTCGTCATTTGTCAAAATCGCGATAGCGAGGAGCATGATTCGTTTATTAAAATATTCGATGTTAAAGAAAAGAAATAAAAGATTTGTCGTCCGTGGTATGAGTCTTGTACGCTGGAAGTGTACCGAACATGACTGCAAATGTCTTTCTATGGCGCACATGTTGTACAGAGTGAGTCAGGAAGAACAGAACACCTAGATACATAATATATCTGTTAGAGTTGAAGGTAGATACAATTTTATAAGGCAAACTTGCACTATTCGAAGAGGCAATTACGCTGTTAAAAAATGCATTCCTCCTTTCTGCGTTATATTCAAAGTCATTCGGTGGACATCGGTATTTTTGTTTAAATACCGTGCACTTTTTACTTCGTAACATCGTCGTTCGTGTTAAAGTGAATTTAACGATCGATGATACCTTATCCATCAAATGATTCTGACGAAAGAAATTTAAGATCGAACAATGGAAACTTTGAAGTGCAACATTACTTTGTTTGCAGTGTGTTAAATGTTCAATACGATATACTTGAGGGTGAGAATAAGCGTTTAAACATTCGATGGGACTTTGGGGTGCTTTTGCAATAAATAATATTGTAAGGAAAATTGCCCATCGTTTCTGATATTCCACAATTTATAGTCACAAAAATTCACCCAATTGCCAGCATCCTTCCTGTGGAACGATTATCAAATTTGGAAAATTAGAAAACTTATATAAGTTATCCAGAGTCCGTCTCAAATTTGGATTTCCCTAAGCACTTTCGGATCGCTGAAAACTGTGTATTGAGAGAGGAGGAATATGTGTAGAAAATTAAATTAATAAAATATGTTTATTTGTAAGATTTATATTTTTACTGAATTAACCCAGAAACTTTTCAGATAAACTGTGCGTACATACAAAAGAAATAGTGTCAGTCATGTATGCAAAGTGTACAAAGTGACGGTATCTATACTTTTTAAATCGCTTCAAATAATATGGCAATATGTAGTTACAAAAAATATGTAGCTACAATAAATAAAAATTAAGGCGATTAACTTCTGTTTTAAATAAGAAAGAATACTTTTAAAATATGTCTAATTTACAAATGTTGCAAACTTTTAAATTGTCAATAACTTTTGAACGGCAAACGCTAATTGTTTAAACTTTTAATAGGGTAAACCTCGAAGTCTCGGCTTTAATTTGAGCATTTGGCCATTCAAAAATAGCCTGCAATACCGGAGAAAATTTAAACAAATTAGCAGCGTAATCTGGAAAGTAAGTTTTGCAGTGCACGACGAACACCACCCCAGAGATGGCGCCACTTGTGCCTTTTAAAGTGGAAATTTGCAATTATCCCTGATTGTTATTTTTTTAATGCGCTAATACTCGAATTAGAATTAAACAACTAGGCTACAATTTATTCACATCGACAATTAATCTAGCACGACCGAAAATTGACATAATTGTAATGTCTCCAGTTTCGCGAATTCCCCTATTTCTTCTCTAGTTAATACCTTCTCAACGGCAAAACCATTTTGCATATTAAAAATGGAAGTCACAGCTTTAACATGAACTAAAGATTATCGAGAAATATCCATTAGAAGAGGAAAATAGAGCATTTCAAAATAATGAACTACGTAATCTAGAAATTGGTTTGTAACTGTGCGCGGCTGCAATCAATCGAGAGATGGCGACACAGCCTGCAATTTTTGTACTGGCATTATCTCGGCTAATGATGGTTATTTCTTAATGCTTGCGGGCTCAAATTAAAGAGGTCGTTTTCACATACTTTTCTCGTAGTTTCCTTGCATCACTCCCTTATTATCCGATACCCATTCCTACGTTCTCCCTGTTCTATTCCCATGCGATTCCCCTTTCTGTAACTTTCCTCTACCAATCCTGCAGGGCCAGGTTGTAGCCTATATTAAACATTATTTTAAGCGTTAATGATAATTTCAAGTATGGAAAGTAGTAGATGCAAAAATGATTGGTAGAACCGTCTGAGAAGTGATATAGAACCGTAAAAATAATGGTTTCAGAACCGACGTACGATCCCTAACTTCGGGTGCTTTATAATAGTCACCCAAATAAATTTATTTGGGAAACTTAAGTTTCGTACCAACTGGTTTAGAAACCGAAATCGGTGTCATAATTATTTTTAATTCCTGATAAGTGTATAAAACACAGAAATTGATTACCTTTGAGCGTCACGTTTACATGAATAAATTATAACCATCCGTTCAATTGCGTCCACGCCTCCCTCCTTTTATTACAAAATAAATATATGTCTGTCGTACGATGGATATTTATTATTTTGCGGAAATAAGAATAATGCAAGGATGATTATGGTGATCCCGCAGCATAGTTCGTTTTCGTTTTCGTTTCCCTATGCACAGTGTTTATCATGTGTAATAGCAACAAGAGTTTCCAAATCTCAAACATAAATATGAACACAACAATAAATAATTGGTTGCAAATTTTTTACAGAAAGAAAATAGTCTGGATTTAGAAAGTTATTCCACTTGTGGATTCCAGGGTTGGAGTTTTGTTACGTTACACATACTTTTGTAATTCACAAATTATTCTACCAAACTCCTAGCTAATTAATTATATATTTACAATCTACAGCTCGCAGTTATTGATTAATATACATATCCAATTTAAACAAGTGCTAATTAAATGACAGTGAAACCCTTAAGAATATAAACCCTTTTCACAAAGATTGTGACAGATATGCATATCGCGCACCGTATCATTAATTGCGTTATGAAAAAGGCTACAATTGAAGCTAAGAAATTATTAGCAGGTATCAAAGCGGCCGGTGGAAGGATGGAGAAATGCGTAGCGATTAGAAAAATTCAAGGTACTTTATATGCCGTCACAAGATGTTCATGCAGTGCGTTTTTAAGGAGAGCCCCAGGCAGCACCGAGGGGATTTTGTGACCCGACTCGACAGTGGAAGATATGGGTGTACCTATGGGATATTCTAGACATGCCTCGCGAAATGACTTACGGGTTCACTGTGCAATGTTAAAGTCTCGCTAGTTTCTGGGAAAACCTCCTAAGGCTATATCGGCGGACTATTCTGCTTACGACTTTAACAAGATAGGCGTGTGCAATATCCCTTATATTCCGTGTAATAGGATTTTCTTTTCTCAATATGATTCTCCGCTAATTTTTTATTATTTCGTCGAATTTGAAACGTAACGTCGTAAGCACGAAATTTTGAAACAGAAGGGAAAGTGCGTTGAAGAAGTGTCCGGAAGAAATGAAAGTAAATTAAATACTGATTATTGGAACAATTGATAGAAATGTGGGATGTTATATTTGTTACAGTATTTAATAACGTTTCAAAGAATAGTCAGGGAATGACAACTTTCAATTATAGATAAGTGAATATATCAATGTTTATGTCATCCGTTACCAATAATCAACCCATTGTTATTCGTTGATCTATGAATATGTAAACGAAAGGTTTTCAAGCTTTGAAACATCGTTTCAAATCTACTTGTGGCAGCACAATTTGGAGTTTGTTCAAAAGATATCCTTCAAAGTACCTCGTCGTATCGCCAGTGGTAAAGGTAAAGCTATTAGCGGACTAATTTACATAGGAAAGTAATACTAGTGTTTACTTTAGCCCTGAACCTAATGCTGTTAAGCTACTACTGCACTTCGATTATCAGAGCTTCATTAAAAAATTAAACTTTTGTTTCATTTATATTCTAGAGTTAATAAATGCATGAGAAATGTTATTTAATGCTATCTCTATAACAGATTCTATTTACTGAATAATGTTGTGTTTAGGTTAAATTCATTAATGCCGAAAGGGCTGTATCTTTTACCACAGCTTTGTACTTAAAGCATGTTTATAATTTTGTGTAATTTAATAAACGACGCAAATAAGTTTTCAGTAAAACTTGCCATCCATTTCAAAGACCCTTGAGTAAGGTTCGTGGAAAGTGAACAAATTTCAGCACAAAATATTCGTTCTACAACATTCTGCACTATAACGTAATTTTCTCGAGTAAATAACAAACCAAATACTCTTCAAGGTTCAATTTCCAACAAAATTACAGGATACACGGCCATAGTTTGACGCATTGTATCTTGAACATTTACTAAGGTAGTATTTAGTTAACAACTTTGTATATTCGTTTTAATGGTTCTCAAAGCCAATGGAAACATGTTACACATTCTGTTATAGGTGGTTTCCAATATGGTATTAATAATAAATTTCGTTTCCCTGGCGCAGCACTCGTTCGCCTTTTACAACGGAAAGCAAAAATCGAAGCTCGACGACGACAACACGTTTTTTGCGGAGAATTTCCCCCAAACAGAAAAACTATCGCCAACGTCAACTGTTTCCATACAAAATGCCCAATTCCTACGCTATACAAGAGAAAAGTTACCAACTGTAGAACGAATTCGAACCGCGTCAGTTTATAAAGCAGCTCGCCGCTGATCCTTACTTATAATACAGACGTGCGTTTTTATTTTCGCCGAAGCAACAAGCATCGCCCTAGAAAATCCCATTTCTTGCGTTGCTTTTCACGTTACCTTCACCCGGTTTCATTGCTGGAATTTTCCAGTCAATTGACCCCCGGAGATGCAACCTTTTGTCTCCTGTCCCGCGTCTGACCCGCGGCCGACGTTCCCTCGTCCGTTTCGTTCCAAACCACGAAAAGGGAAAGAACAAGAGCCGCGGAAGACAATTGCTAAATCACGATAGCGACCAAGATGAAAATACATGAAAGGGAAGAGGGGTTCGTCCGCTTCGGTCTATACATTTTCTCGTTATTCGAAACGGGAGACGAAGTATTTGGGCTGTACATACAGTGGCTGCCAAAAGTTTCCGGCCGAACAGTCATTTCGATAAACCTACTAAATACATATTGCTTTTGGGAAAGATTTAACAAATGGTACCTTGTAATCTAATATACAGGCTGTAGCAGCGCGACGAGTTGTTCTTTCGAAAAACCGTTAACATCAGCGGCGTACCAAATTGTATCTTGGCCAGATATTCTCAGCAACGACTGTACATACGAAATCGCAAGTCCAACTTGAACTTCGGCCACGGAAAAGTTTTCCTTCAAAGATAAAACGGGATCGATTGGTCAACGATGGCCCCGTATCGTTTGTCGGTCATATAACACATTTCCTCTTCGTAACTTCGTTCCCTTTAAAACTATTACTGCCCGTTCTCCCTGACAGAGAAGCACGGCTCTCCCCTTCCATATTCGCACGTCTTCCCGTCACGTATCAGCCCCCCTTTGTCACGCCCGCTTTGCTTCCTGTTCCGTAAAAATAGCCCGCGCTTCACGAACGTTTCTCTGCGTACTTCGTTCCGTCCCTCTCTCTTTCTCTTCGCCCCTTTCTCGCAGGCCTTATCGACACGTCGAAAGGGAAGAAAGTTTCGAGGCATCGCCGGGAATCGTGATCCCCGTCCGTGGAGGATAGGGATCACGTTTCAACCCCCGTGCGTTGCGGCCACGTGCGTTAAACGCGCGCGAATAAGCCGCGTCTCGAGGTTGCCATCCCCTGGGGCACTTCCGAGTGTGTTCTTGCTAGTGGTTGCCCGACAGTCTCTTCCCTACTCCTAGCCGGGTGAGAGAAGGACGAGCTTGCGCCTTGAGCTGCCGTCTCTTCGTGTTCGAGGGGTTGGCGAGGAGGACAGGAACAGAAAGGGGAGGAAGGAAAGGATGAAGGTGAACGAGGGAAAGACAGCGTGGCTCAGAGAGTTCGACTGACTGAGACTCTGCGGGTTGAAGTCACGGCGGACGGGGCGGCGAGAGAGCGAGGGCGCACAGGTCGAAGAGGGGTGGAAAGAGCGGGACGCAGGACGATCGTCGGTGGAAAAAAAGAGGGGCAGAGGATAAGGGAGGATGAGAAGGTGCGAAAGGTGGACGACGGAGTAGGCGAGCTTTTTCGGCAGGCGCGTTCGGTAGCGGGGGCTGACGAAACGGGGGTGTAAGGAGAGCGCCAGGGAGAAGGCAGGAGAGCCGGGAATGACGAGACGGGGTGCGGAGGGGCGGGTGGGTTTCGCTCGGTGGGAGAAACAGGAGACCCGGGCAGTGCAAGCCGGGCAGCCTGCCCGACGATATCGTCGTTCTGGATGTCACGGTGATTCTATACTCCTTGTTTGCCTATATTGCTCGTCGAGTTAGAAGACGTTCGTCGCGAGTTTTCATTTGCGCCAAATTTTTTTTTCCTTTCCAACGCGGGCAGCGTTCGTTTCTTTATTTCCAGTCGTTAACACCTGGTCCGAATATACGCGGCACGTACACGCACAGTTTAGGTACACGCACGGCAGGTACACGCATACACGTATGCGCCCGACATATGTGCCCGCGAGCACGCATGCCGCCAACACGGACAGACATCCAGCGTTCGAGTATCGGGCAGAGTAGCAGTGGAATTACACCGATCACGTCGGTCAGGGGTCACAGGTATCGCTACTTACGCGGCCACGTACGCCTATAGAATATACGAGCACGTGTATCCATCCGGAGGGGCAGCTGAACGTGAGAGCCCGCCTGAAAGAGCACACGCATCATCCCCGCTCGGAAGCTCCCGCAGCTCTCAAGTAACAGGTTGGTCATTCCGGCTCTTCTCTTAAAACTGCTTTTTCGCGCGCTTCTGTCGACCTCCCGACACTACGACAGATCTCTACGTGCCCACTGTGCGCCCACACGGGATTTTTCACACTGGTATTGTGCGCGTTCGATTGGTGAAAGCGAATCGAGCGATCAATTTCCATCTACGCCTGTCAGAATGTTTCGTATCTTTGTTCGCTGACGGATGATGGGAAAAGTTTGATTCGAGCACAGTGGCGAACGAGGGGGATGTTGAAAATTGATATTTGTGTGCCGCGGGTAACGAGAACTTTCGTTAGAAATATTTGATGTCATGCCGGTGGCGCTCGTTTATTTACGAGGCACCGCTCTGTAACGCATGGGTAATCTGTACATTCTGGTTGCAATGTTCTGCCGCTCTTCCGTATCGCTTCCCTTTTGCCCGCCACCGTGTGGCGAACTGGGGATCGCACGGCGAGATTGAAAACGTTTCCGTGCCGTGTAATTGGGAACGGTGTCTCTAATAATTGCTCGGCGACGATGCGTTTTCCACGGTGATCGGGCGTTGAACAGTCGAATCGATGCCGCTGGGTAATTAATCGACCGGGGAGTCCTCTCTTGTCTTTCGAACGATCGTGCTTTTATTCCGGTGGAATGCAGCCCTCCGTGGGAACCAAGCCACGCATGCAACGTAATTTCGAGATGGATTTGATCCCGTTTTAATCGACCGATTTCCGCCCCTATTCCCTTGATTCCCGGGAAACGTTCCATTCCGCTGACGATCTCCTCTCATCGTTTCGTAGCGATCAATTGCTCTTTGCCTCGCGAATAACGACGACGAACAATTGTTTAGGGGAAATGGGCCAACAATTTCGAAGTATTCTCGAACGATTCGTAGATTTCTGAGGGGAACGTCGATCGTTCTGCTCCTTGATCCGGTCCGTCTGCGTCGATAAGCGACCTATGGCAGGATGGACAGCGCGAAGGAGAGCGAAAGTGCACGTTTAGTTTTTACGTAAAGCAGATACGTTCGCGAGCGTCGCGACGCGCGTAACAGGTCGTGTTAGCGAGGTGGAATCGAATTAATTGATAACGAGGCTCACAGGCTTTCGCTCGTTTGTTTAACGTTTGCACCGGCGAGCCTGGGCATCGGTAAATCAAAAGCACTGTTCGCCATTCATAATTCACGTGGGTCGGTCACGAAGGACCGTAGCTATACCTGCGATACTTGTAACTACGGGGGAAAACGAATCTTTTATTTACTGAGAATTGCTCGAAAATGATGATGGATCGTCAAATGGTATCTTCAGCGGCGTGAGAATTTTTCCTGGATTTATATCGCATTAATGAGGTTTTTGTGACGCCGAGCAAATGCTTTTTGCAGTGTTCAGGTAAATATATGTACGTTGAGTACAGCGTGTTGGACAACTGGGCTTAGCGGGATCTCGGCATGCTCTTTGTCTTCGGGAATATAAATTTTGTGTTGCAAATTCACGGCTTTTTTCGTACAAAGTACGTCTACTTTCCATTTTAACAGGGGTCGCATATCTTGTAAGTATTAAATTATGCAAAAAGGGATAGCACGTTCTACAGGTAATTTTAATCGCAAAAATGAAGATTGTATACGAGATAGCCAGTTTTAGATTGCTTGTTTAAAACGTTATACAGGGTGAACCATAAAACGCGATCAGGTTAGATTATCTTGTTGTTAGGAGATCCATCGAAATTTGTTTTATTTGCTGTGGAATCTTGTAATTATAGCTGTCAGATGGTTATAATAAATGTTTTATATAAAAAAAGGTGAAGATGGGTTTGAGGATTTCGAAAAAAGAGTTGACAATTTACTGACATCATTTTGAAGCACGCATTAGGCCATGTTATATATCACATTAACAAATTTTGGATCAACCCAATAACAGCAGTATAATCTGATCGCGTTTCGTGATTCATCTTCTAGAAATATATAAATACAAATATAATAAATATAACATTAAAATAAAAAGGTAGTTCTTTTATAATACTAATTTTATAGCATCCAAATTTTAAGATTTCTATTACTTGAGGTGCACATAAATCATACTTGTCATATTATGAAAATAACACAAATATTTTTACATACATACGTTGCATAAAAAGAAACACAAATAAGAGTTTGCAAAAATTAATTAGACAGGAAATCCCGTAGTAACTTTCCACGCGGATTTTCTTCGATTTTATCGCTGCTGAAGTGGCGTGCTGAGTTCGCGGTGAGGGTGTGCTAAATTTCTTAATAAGAATTTTCCTACGTTTCCCACGTAGAAATGTTCCCGGTCGATTACGCGCCGACGATGCTTCCCATTCGAATATTTTGACATTTCGCCGTCGAACGATTCGTGCAGCAACCGATTTAAATTTTCGATACAGTGATTTTCAACGCATTTGAGGTGCAATCGTAATTCGACGGGTCGCGGTACGAAACCAGAGTTCTTTACGTGTCGATGGAGCGCAAGGATTTTAACGCGGTCTTTCCATTTCCAACTTTTGATATTAGAGTTTTCGTAAACATGTTGCAACTAGTAGCAACGATGTTTGCCACCACGAAAACTATATTTCCTGTGAATACTCTAACAGCTGTTCGCATTTTCCGTGGAAGCATTGCGTTACATTAGAGTTCGAGTTTATCAATGATTATTTAATTGAAGCCCTCTTTTTATTGATAGTAGGAGTTAGATGAGATATGCATCACGCTGTCTGTAAATAACTTTGAGATTAAAAGTGACAATGGGTTAGTAAAAATACCAAATTTCGATGAAAAGCTTATTACGATTGAATTATAATTATTATCGAATGCATATTGAATATATTATTATTACATTTTTTTTAATTTTATGAAGATATTGAACTATTGCACAACAATTTGTCGAATACTATTTGTATGAAATTTTATTGAAATAAGAAACTAATTTTTAATAAAGGACTCACAACTTAATAACAACATTTATTACGAATACGGAAATGCTTAAAAACTGTTCAATGCACCAGCTAAAAAATTTCGGGAATACTCAACGAAAAATTAATATGAAAATATCTACTAATACATCTCCCCCCACACAAAAGCTAAATTTACTCATGGAATATTTCATGCAGTAATTTAAGAGCAATCCAATATTTCCAACGCTATCTGCGTTTCTACAGAAGCAAGGATTCACATCGTTTCCCATTCTCGAAAGTGTGGATACTTTTAACGAGTCGTTGAAAGTCACCATGGAATGTATACTTGCCGCGAGTGGTATGATCCGTCATTTGTGCCACACCTGCTCGTTTTCTCCGCCCGTGGATACGTAACGGGGTTACAGGGGAACTTGGAATTTACAATCTCGAAAACCCAAAAGCTGTAGGCGGAGTAAACCATTCGTCGCACGATTCCTCATGCACTTGACGGAACTTGCTTACCTCCTACCTCTTTGTTCACGAGTGTACACGCTTCCGGGCTCGCGAGAAACCTCCGTGCAAACATTACAAGCTCTTACTCGCATTTTGTTGTCCCCTTTGAGGGTAGTTGCGTCGTTAACTATGACGGAATGTTTCTATTCTTTTTGGCCATCCTTCCAAGAGCGTCGAGCCTCGATAAAAAGAGGCAGAGACGCGTATTCGTCTCTTCTTGTACCTCTTATGGTACAAGAGTGGTACTTATGGGGGTATTCTAGCGTGGAACGAGTATTTTCAAGTTATCTTTGGGGTATTTTTGTGGAAAGGCTGTACGCCTTCTGCAGCCACAATTTTGTAATTATTTTTGTGGAGAAAAAATCGAAACGAATGACACTGTGTGGTCATTCAAAATCGAAGAAACAAAATGATTTGTAATTAGAATGAGTGTTTCTCTGACAGTAACAAGAATGAAATAGAAAAGTCGATAATTAAACAAATGACGGCATTTTGAAGTTTGAATAGCGATTTTGTCGTACTCTTTTTTATCTTTGGGGGGTTTAAAAGAATAGGAAAAATACAGATTTTGTATTGATTCTAGTTCGGGCTACATCTATTTGCGCTGAAGGTGCTCTTAAAATTTGAAAGCAATTGAACAAGTCGATGTGGAAATATCATGATATGTCCATCGTTTTGAAGAACGCGTATAAAGTTTTGCAGAGCTTATTCTGAGTAAATCTCGTGTAAATGAGACAGAGTACAGGGAAGGCAATAAGACTTTAGTTTCCCCCAAATATTGGCTACTTCATTAATAAAACGTCGACACACGACAGCTCCCTCTCAAAACTAAAATACAACGACTCTTTCTTAACTCTCAAACGATTCTCTCAATTCTGCCTCGCGCACGCACCATCCACCCTATATACAATTCACCCCTAGTTTCTCGCTCATTCTATTCCTCATTTGCTCTCACTCATTTAGGTATACACGCTGCAGAAATTCCTTGGCGACAGTCGGTCACGTTCACCCGAATCCTTGGATGTCCAAGCGCCCTACGTTCACGCGATCATCTCAAGTGCTCAGCTCCGAACACATCTCTTTCACACCTCGAAATCATTCTAAACAGTCAGGCAGTACTTCCAATCCCACAGTTTTATCTACGGGTAGCAATAACTGTTTCTTACGTTCCTCGTGCAGTAATAATTTCGTTGATTTCAGGCGTTCAGACATATGTGTATGATTTCGCACATATATTTGTTAAACTACATTTGAAGTGCTATTGCTATTGCTATTTCTATTTTTGTTAATAGTTAAATGAGATATGCTGTTTCAACAAAATGTAAAAAAAAATCGAGTAGAATATTCCTTTAATAACACGTTAGCCCGCCGATAGTGCGAGCGTTCTCTTTCATCTCGCCCCTTCGTTTCCACCTCTGGAATGAAAAAAGGGCAGCCTTGCCTCTAGAAAACTCGTAGCCCTTTCCACCAAGATCGCAATTCAACGCGGTGAACGTGATCCCGCGTGAGTTCCTTTGGAATTTTTCACGCCCCATGAAGCAGGATCCGGCGTGGGTGGACGGAACGGGATCTTTCTAGTATCTTTAGGACGCTGAATGGCCGACGAGAGTGACATTTCGCCGGGGGCTAGGATTTCCAGGAACTTTCTGCGTAACAGCCAAATACGCGAGTTTCTACCATTATCCGCGAGGCTTAATTAATGGTGCGTCCATTTTCGTGATAATCGCGTCATTAGTGTGCGCAGATTGTTCCGGAGAGGGCAAGTTTCGTTGGCCCGGAATATTGCACGATAGTGGCTTCGCGTGTACGTTGGAAATTCCTGGGCTTCGTGCCCACTTGCAACTTTGTCAATCGTGATGTCCTTTGCTAAGAATTAACGTGGCGGGTGGGAATCGATCGTACGATTTGTTCACCCTTTGTTCCCTTTGTCACGGTGAAAATCGTGGAAACGGAGAGTTCGCAGAAACTGCGGGGAGTTGAATGGTGTACAGATATCCGTTATTATTAACCCCTTCGCTACGAAGGGTGTATATATACACCCTTAGATATTAGAACAATAAAATCTATATATAATTTCTCTGGAACAGTGTATTATTATTTCTGTTATTTATATAAATTATACCTTGAGTAATTAGGCAGAGCATCCAAGTGGTTAAATCTATTGCTCTTCGAGGTCAATAAAAATTGTACTGTTTTCTGTGTCGAGGGCATTTTTTCAATGTCTTTCAATTTGGTTTAGTGTATTGCTGCGGCTTGTCACAAATGCTGTCTCGTGGGAATTTTATACAGAGACTTTTGCAAGTTCGTTTCTCACGCCTGCGAAATCGTTTTTATAAAATAAGAAGATTATGGTATATTTAAATTTTCACGTGAAATTATTAGTATTTGTCTCTTACTTTGTGTACTTTCATACGTCATCATATATCATTTACGACCTTACGGTAGGATACACGTGTTGTCTATCTGTACATGGGTGTACATCTATTTGTGTGCCGATCAGACCTTTGCTGTTGCGTTACGGAGTTGGTCGTGTCGCAGACCGTGACTGAACGTTTTTACGTTTGCGATAACCGTCTGAATGTTGAGCAAATATTTTTGTTCATCAATTGGTATGATGGATCGAAGATGAACGTGCATGTATGTACGTTACACGTTGGACGGGAATTCTGGCGAAAGAGGCGAATTTTTATTGTGCAGTTTCATTCAGAGCAAAGTGATATATACATATTAAAGTCTACTGTATTCCAGAGGCAACGCCGTGCAACGTGTGCATGTTCGTAGAACGCGATAGCGTGCTCAGTTTTGTTCAAACAAAATTTAATTCTACTTTTATACGCGCAAAAATTTGTACACTTTATGTAGGCAGTTTGGCGTTATTAATTTAAATGTTATCTTCAAAAGCCGAAAGCTAATTTTAGTTTCAAATGAATAGGGAAATTTAGAGCTTATATAAATATTATAATATACAGGTTGAGTCAATAGGAGGTTCTATCTAATATTACTTTGGACAAAGGCATTATAAATAGGCGGTAGGTACTCCGAATAAATTTCCGCCTAATTTTGAGGCTTGAGGTCAATTCAACCTCACCTTGTCCGGGTCGTTCAATTCGTCTTTTCATCAGCTACAACGTAGTAGCAATGGAAATATATACTGTCATTTAAAGACCTCATTTTGATATCCCGAAAAAGAACAAATATGCAACGAGCAACCTCGAACACAATATATATCATTCAAAACATATTTCAATGAAGTCAATAGTACCCGAGTTATTTTATGTGCTTGGTACTGCGTTTGGAATTTTCTATTTTCCATGCCTATGAATGTTGGAGAGGGGCATTAATTTTTATTCAAATAACGTTACTCGACGGAATAATAATCTTCTAATAAAAACTATCTATCGTTTCTCGTGAATTTCTTATGGACTGCAACACAATGGTCCCAATGAACTGAAAGGTGGGCATGCATCGTTCCACGTCATGCAATCACGCCAATCGAGTACACGCGGATTTTTAAACGGTTTGAAGGTAGAATTTCGACAGGTGTACACGATAATGTAATACTTTGACACGCTGACAGATTGACACTTTCTCATTTTCGCAAATTAGCGCAAGCTACAGAATTTCTCTCGAACGCTCGTTTTAGGGTATAAACTCAAACGCGCGTGACAACGTCGATGCCGTTGACATATTGACATCTTAACACACCGGTATCATGACGTTTTAGCGCAGGCTACCGGTATCACCTTTGCCGTCAAGTCTGTTCACCGATAGGGGGTGAAACCGCAGCATTGAGCGCTGAAACACCTGTGCAAAGCTAGAAAATCTCACTTTTGTGTACGCAATAATTGAAAAGTTTTCGTGAAAAGAGTACAATAATTTTCATTTTTATTGCAATGTCATCTTTAAAATCCACAATCGAAGACAAAGTCAATGTAGAAAAGACAACTTTTTGGTGTTTGTAAAAATAATCCTACGGGTTTCATATATTAAAAATGATGTAGGATTCGTACTAATGGCAGTAACAATACGATATTAATAGTTACATGGATATTAGTAGCAGTAATAAGCAATGATAAAATAACCAAATAAATACAGCACATTTTCCAATAATTTGTACGATTCGTAGTATGGCAATTAAAATGTAACAGATTATTGTAATGGAATTTTGATACATGTCCAGTACATAGATCGATGTATATGTGTACGTTCTTCTACTAAATACTCGGCTAGCATTCGTGTTAGATTAGTGTGACACATGACAGGATGCACTGCTGCTGGTAATTGGTACTTGGCATCTATGTAACATGGACATGCTTGTTACAACGTAAGCGAAATAATGGAATCGTTTTCCGAAAGGACTTGGAAGCAGTATTAATGGCCGATAAAGTGAATTGTGTTTCCGTTAGGGATTTGCTGATGCGAATCCAATCCTTTTGGAAAATGATTCCAACGTTCCATTAGTATGTGGTCTGTATCAATAGAGGCTGTTGAGAGTAACTGCGTTATTAGTAATATCTTTGTTACTAATATCAGTTCGTCCTATATAATGTGAAGTACGATTCGAACTGCGCAGTACATGGTTGATTTATTTAGTATGAAAGTTCTGTTCATATGATTGCTACCTCTTTAAAACATTTACCACTATTATACATACATATTATAGATCCTTGGATTCGTCTCGACAGTCACTTACTGCATTGACCAAAACCGACAAAATCACTTTCAAATTATATTGTTTGTTACTATACATACAAAGCGTAAGAAATAAAAAATGTTGCATGTGTGATATAAAGAAAATTGTATATAACAATGAGAAGAGAAACTCATGCATTCATCGTTATGTGAAAAATGCAGCAGATAAAATTTATTCAAGCCACTATATTGCATACAGAGAACTCTAAAAACTTTTTGCCCATTTATTCCTCTCACAAACTTATTACTCATAGTGTAGGAACAATTCTGAGAATAAATAGCGCGAACATTCTGTATTTCAGTGCAATCCAATAGTTCATATTAGAATTTTATATTAGAATCCACAGACGAGTGTTGAGAAAGCCACAACGACGATATATTGATCTATTTTTGAAGTACTCAGGTGACCCACGTTGTGCAATGTCGCCTGTAATTTATTACGAGTTTTTTTTTATCGAGCACTGTAATAAACAGGACTCTCGTATCGAGAAATAACTTGGCCTAATTTCATCATTCACTTGTCCAGCATATATAATAGAAAACTGAATGAGAAAGTGAAACATTCGAAACTGTCAGAGTGGGTGTTTCACGAGATCATTTGCGAAATTGCCGTTTCTTCCGAATAATCCATTTCGTGGAAAACTATGACACACTGCGCACTATGAATGCATTCATCATTCGTGTTCCAGTTCTCTTCAATAGCAAATCGTTATACGTACGCGAAATCTGCTCTTTTGAAAATCATACGGCGATTAACTTTGTTAAAACTATGACAAACATTGTGTCTGCAGTTGGTGAAAGTGCACCCATTGTTATGCAGACGAGTTTACAATTCACAGAAATCAGATGTATCATTGAATAATCGACAACTTGGTTAAACGAACGATAAATACTTATTTACAGAGAAAAAGAACTTTTCCAATTTTATCTCGCGATTAAGTTTTACACTGTTCAACTAAATTAATTGTTTCTGTTTCTAGTTAACGATTCTTGATGAATATTTGACGAGTTTTCTTGGGGGGTTGCCGGTGTAATTTTCCGTGGGGATGGGAGGATGTATTACCTTGGTTATTTATTGGAAGAAGGTCATCGGTTGGCCTACTTCCTTACTGCGGGCTACGCGAACTGCTCAACATCCTATCACCCACTTTCTCCCTTTGTATTCCCTTTCCTCCCCGATGACCATTTCTCTGCCTACTCCACGATTCGTGCGCAATTAATTCTTAAAATAACAGTAATAATCGAAACGAGTGCAAATATACGAGATTCCACGGCTTGCTAGCAGGAGGAATCTTATCAACCTTGAAATTTAGCAAGCTTTGATTTTCAAACGCTGATTCAACGCTGGTTTACGACTCTCGAATTTATGATATATCGCACGTTTATACGCGTTAAGCTTGGCACTGAATTATAGTCTGCACGCGTATCGAGCTTTGGAAGTTTGTTTGATTATATCGACATAGGGAATCGATGAAGAATTAATTTGGGGATAGCTTGGGGAGGGAAAAGAAAACGGCAGGCGTTGGAGAAACATGGAAGCTCGCCTAATTGTATATAAATCTTGTATAATATGAATTGTATTCATGAAATAGAAACAATTTCACTTTTGCTTCATTTTTATATGTTTTTCGTTATTGTGCGTTCGAATTTGTTTGAAAATAGTATACGCTATTTTTCTCTGAAAATATTCTCCGTGTGAAAGCAAAAAAAGAGATTTTCTATTATTTGACCGTGCTGTAGATCGAATCTTTTCTGCAATGATTATTTTGTGTTTCTGCAGAACATGGCTGCATTAATATTGATTTTTCAGCTGCTGGTATTCCTACGTTTTTTGTCAAGAATATTGGTGGACAAGTACAATAGGTCCGTTGTTTTCGTGCTTATTTATGATGTGAATGATGTTGGTATATTCTCGTACAATACGCGTTGACGAACCACATAATTAAAACTTAGGAGAGCAAATATTTACTAGGGAAATAATTTCAGTGATCGTATTCATAAAACACAGGTTTCATTAGAAACTATTTTTAATAATATTTCGTTGCTTTCATATGGTGTAATTAATTATTTATGAATTAGTTATTATTTCATACATACTTATATTTATGTTTCGGACGTTTATGTGCCCAATAGTTTTAATCACTTCTACTTATCATACAAGCTAGTTACTTCACAATTGTAAGTAATGATTTTTATGGTAATCGGAATTTTTATTGTAATCGGAAACTATAGTTTCCGATTACAATCTGGCGCATTATATTTAAAATGTCGTGTCCTGAAAACGTTAATTTACCTTCATTTATCATAGTTCGTATTCAATCCTCGTACGGTATTTATGAATGCACCGCAATTGCGTGATTGTAGAAGAAAATAGCCGCATATCTCTTAAAAGTAAAAGGACATAGTTTACTTGAGAATCGTCGCAAATAGGATTAAATCTTTCACGACATAATTCTGTGTTAATTCTTTCCCCTGCAAATATTAATCCGAATGGTACTGTAATAACTGCGAGAAAGAGTATTTTTGTCCCTATTTTGAACCCGACCGACACAATTTCAAATGCTTCATCTATTGCACCTTGCACCACTCACGAATCCCTTAACTCTTGCGGCACAATCAAAGTGTTGACGCTTATTCTACGATCTGGGAACCTCAACTGTACTCATCCGCATATATTGACCTGGACTACTTGATAAAATGCGCCTCGACATATATCGATCCGTCTTACTGAAAATATATCTGACTATATCTGAAAACGTTGTCCGACCGTATATCGACCTGCGCTACTTCATTTAGTACCTCCTTGCAGCCGATTCGTTAACTTAATTCCGGCTGTACATCGTTGACCTGTGCTACTTAAACAAGTATTCCCGAACTCATTATTTGCTCCTTCTACCTAAAAAAAACCTGTGTCTAACCGCCACGAAAAGACACGCGATAATAAATACGATATATCTATCCGCATGTCGACCTGCACTATTTAGCTCCATTCCTGTCTACAACCAAGTCAATTATTAATCCTCTCCGTCAGGTCTCCGTCAAAGCGAATGTACCGCGTATCGAACTATCAATCACTTTGCCGGTGGTATCAGCGCGCCTATCACATTCGGGTCACACTCGTGAAGGCAACGGAGACGCAATAACGTAACAGCCGTAGGAATATCGCGATGTAAATCAGCCCCGGCTGTTATCGCGATCGGTTGTCGACGACAGAACAACAATTTCGCCGAGTGATTGCTCGATCGGAAAAGCTGCTCGCGAGGATCCTCCCGCTTTCTCTCTCCCACAGACCTGCCCACCCCTTTCCTCCGCATGGAAGGATACGGCGACCGATAAAAGAACGCGCTTGCGTTTCCTATTTCCCCGTAATATGGACGTGAACATCATGATCGGCTGACCTAGTTTCCCTCGAGCTCCAGCACCAGCTTCGGACTCGTCTCCGAAATTAGGCTGCAAACAACAGGCAAGGGGTTAGCCCGCGGTAGCTAACGGCGCGGGCAAAACAAACAGCCGGGCGCTGGAATTCCGGATACACCGATTCAGCGCTCGTTTCCGGAAGAGGTTTCCGGAAGGGGTTGCCGGTGTGCACGCGGAACGATGCGTTTTAATTACAGGGGGAAACGGTATCGCTGGCGGCTAGCGTGCAGATTTTAGGAGGGTGTTGAAAGGGGAAAAAAGGGGAGAAGCTGGGTCGAGTATGGTTTCGGCGTCTTCGTTTTGTTGGAAGAGAGTTTCGTTTCTCTCTAACATAAGACACATTGAACTTCGCGGGGGCGACAAAAGTTTCGCGTTCGCGTCGCTTTCCAACTTTCGACCGATGGATTTCTCGTGTTCACGTTCGTTGCGCCGCTGTTTAGTGGGTTTGCGGGCTGGGTAAATTGTATTTTAATTACGCGGCTAAGATCGGGTCATGTTGTTTTGTTTGTTTTATTTTAGTCGACTTGGTTGTTGTAAAACGATTTACCTCGATGCGTTCTTTTGTTCGGGGATTGATATTCGGGAGCGATAAATTTTTGTCCGTTGATATATTTTAAATGTATGGTAAACGAAATTGAAGTCAATTCACGTACGGGCAGATTTAATCTATTTGCAGGAAATATTTCGAGCAATTTTATTTGCACAAACAAAACACAGATGCGAAACATTGCAACTCTTTATGACTGAAAATTAATATCGTTTATTAATTGTTTAAATATTAGCGCAATCAAATGTAATTCTATTTCACTCGTTTAAATACTTGCCAAAGTGATAGACGCATGTTACTCTAGTGTGAAGAAAATATGTGAATGCATTTGTACATGTTGGCAACTAAAAAGTCTTCAGGTTTCAGCGTTAGAACAGATAAACACGATTTTATTCTTAATGCAATTGCCCTAAGAATAAAATTTTACTTGGGCTTTTATGGATACCTGAGATACTTTTCCAATCCCATTAGTAACAGAAGGTACCACCATTTAAGCTGCGATATACTGCTTTTCTTCGAAGAAAGCTTTCTATTCCTTGATGAGTACTTGTAATGCGTACAGAAGAAGGGAAATGTAAAGTGTTTGTTTAAATTTTTAATTAAAAGTTGGAAAACTATAGAAGAGCTTATATAAACTCTTCACGTTTCTGAATGTTTAAAATGAAATTTAAATATATTCTGAATTCGCAACGATCAAAGGCAGTGCTTCATACTGATTATGAGTATTGCTTTGTACGTAACAAAGATCAGATAGGCAACACAGACCTTTCATTTATTCCGATTCCAGGGTAGTTCTTACAAATTTATATAATTACATTTATACTTTATTTCTCTCTATTACGACTGCCTTCATTACCATCTTCTCCACACGCACTCATCCGCGAAATGAAAATCAAATAGCAAGATTATCAGGCGATATTTTACAACTCCCAATATACATATCTCCGAGAGCCTATCTATTCCAACGATAAGCCCTCCACGATGCTATCGCAATTTTTGCATAAACGATATACCGTAATCTTCATATTTCACCGCGACCGGCGAAAAGGAGGCGAACGACGGTAAAGGCGTGAACGGAGAAAGAAAAACGATAACACGCTCTGCGAGAATGGAACTCGTTTGCATTGAGAAGACAAAAAAAACTCCGTGTACGCAATGCCGCGTTGCATTAGCATCGGGTAATAACCGTGGTCTACAGAAAATCACCGTCAAAAGCCTTTCAGACCGAGTAACAAGTGCCATTTTTATTACAACCCCAAGCGCACGCCGGTAAATCTCTTTTACTCCGACTGTTCGCCTCCTACGTAGCGTTTGTGGACGTTGTGGAAATACGTTCCTTCGCTGACTTGGAAGCTAATATTTATGCGTCTTTTTCCGATCATAAATCGTATCGGAGCGTGGGGTGACTAGCAGGGAGGGGTGAGTTAAGGGCGCGGTGGGTTGCTCGGCTAGATCGACGGAAAAGTAGAAAGCTCTTGACGGTATCGAAGAGGCCATTATGCGTTTTCACGTGTTCCCCGTGTTAAATATCGTTTCCTTCAACGCGCCTAAGGTGAAACTTCGATGACGTTGGTGTTCTGTAGCGTTGGCACACCGGGGTTCCAGCTATATATCGCTGTTTCCTATTTTATTGGAACAAGTTTCTTGTTAGTCTTGTCTGTGGGTGGTATCGCCGCTGGTGGTCGGTTTAGTACGCATTGATTGTTGCTGGTTGGTACAGAGTGATACTACCTGAGGGACACTCGCCGCGAGTATGTCATTTGATCCCAATGGCTGCGCTCGGAAACCGGAACAAACGTTAGCAAAATTTGTGGAATAGTTTTTGACGGCGGTGGTGGATCTGTGGTTGGTTTGTTGTTCGAAGCACTCGTGCGTACAATGGTTGTTTCCGAAATAGGTGTAATGGGTTATGTTACAGGAACAAATATGGCGAGGACCTTTACTGACGAGCGAGGTCCTATGCTAAGTAATTTAATCTATTTACAATGATTGGGTAATGTTGAGTAGAATAGTTTGATGAGAGAGTGTCTTTAAATATTGATGTCTTTATTACTTATGATTAGTTAAATTTATTGTTAATGAGCAATATTCATTTACATGTAGAGTCAGGGCCATACGGACCCTCACTGTCGATGAAAGAAATTTGTTGAAATAAAGTGTTTCAAGGGTAGGTTCAGATTCGTATATTTGTTAAAACTTCGTCTATATAAATTTAATACGCTTAATACATTTGTAGAATATATATATAAATACAATACATTCACATCAGTTTTGTGATAATATATTTGATAAAATTGCAACTCATGATGACATATTAAGTTTGAACATTGTAATTTACGTCATTTCATATATTAATTATTACAGCTGGATATTAATACATCTACTGTTATTACGTCGTTATTGCGTCGTTATTGCGACCATGTGTTTATTGTTGATAGCTATTCAGCATTGTTCAAATAACCAGCAATTCTACAAAATCAAAGCTTGCATCTGATGTAATATATTTGCATCTGAAAAAGCACCGTCGGTTTTCGTTATGAAAAGGTAGGACTTTTAATAAGAAAATTATCTTCGTATCTCATTTCCTGTACAAAACCCTTCTACTTTCAACAAAAGCTCTCTTTTACACCACTAATGGCACAGAGAGTAATTGCACGTCCTATTGTTGATGACACATTATTTATAGTCCAATCAATACTACTACCAGTAGGACGACAATTTAACAATTTCAGTCCTTTTAATCAACTAAACTTCCCGCAATTTCTACAAGAACTTCGTCGTTCCAATAAATATGGAAATACGTGGTTCGCTGTAGCAGTGGCCTTACGTTATGCTTCAAGATCGCAAAGTAGCAGATACTATTCAATTAAATTTCACGATTCATGTCCGCCGATACGAAGAATCGAGATCTGTTCCCTTTGATATAACAAAGCTAATAAGTGTACTTCAGAATTCTGTTAATATCACAGATTTACTTTTTCCGCGCTCCCTGCGAGACGCAACAAGTCACAAAGGAGTTTCGAGTCTCGCGTTTCCCCCAAGAAAATATTCAATCGAACCTTGACATTTGAACATAATTCGATTAACAGTGGCTGCTCCGTAGTTGTCAGATTCATGAACCTCGGTAGGCGTAACATTCGCTACGATAATAATTCAACGTTAACGCAATTCGTTGCATAATCGCGCCTTTCTCCCCGTTTGGTCCAATTTTATTATTATTACCAGCGACGGGTATTGGATAATTGTTAGGCAGAATCGAAGTCCACGTTATGCAACGCCAGATACCAAGCGAAGCGTTACTTCTTTTTCCTTTTTTTTCTCTTCCACCAACGTTGAAAGTCGTCAACAGGCTGATCAATAGCAACGCCTAGCTTCTCTGTGACGCACGGAGCAACGAGAGATAGTAAACCTCAGAGCGCGTCAATCTCTGCTGTCACTCTGTTTTTGCTATCACGTGTATACATCTGTTTTCATCACGGAGAAAATATTGTGCCGTGCACGGTGTCTCCGTCGTACGGTGTCTCCGTCGCGATACGTATATCACATTGATTGCAAAAGCGAAAAAGGGGAGCTTCGATTTCGAAACATTTTCGAGCGCCTTCTGTCGACGAAAAGGAATCTTGATGGGACTAAAAGTGCGATCCGCGGCACAGCGGAAATAAAAGGTGAAAAGCGCGGTGGAATATTTCCATCTTACGAAGCACGAGCTTACTGTTTCAGGTGGTATATTGACAGAACGTTTCGAATCTTATTTTTATTTCATTTATTTGTATATTATTAGCGTGTGAAACGTATGGAGAGTATTTAATAATACCTCGTATTGTCTGCTAGATATTGATTTCAAATCGTTGAGTATTATGTTCGGCGAGTTATTAGACATTTTTCGTGACTTTGTAATTGTATGAGGAAATGAAAGGGAATATTGTTTGTTAGAGTGGATATTATCATTATTTCTGTTTTCCCAATTATTATTCCATTAATTGAAAAGCTCGACTTTTCAATGAATGAAACTGTTTAAAGAAAGTTCATTTTATGTTAAAATAAATTTGATAACTATATTTGTTAATGCAGCGTTAAATATATAAATAAATAGATAATAGTAATAATGATCTTTGTATTAATAGAAATTATATACACATTACAGACAGGACAGAAAACTCTTTACAGATTATAAATAAGTACATAGTTTCCAAAATATTGCGACGCAAACGCTACCTAGCAAATTCATACAAAACACTTTCATCCTCGTTCGTGTAGAATCAAAACGTCACTACAGTTGTAAACTAATCCATATGGTGAGGTGGTATAATTTATATTGCACCCTGTTGGGAAAATAGCTGCGGATGATAAATTTTTAATGAATGAGTTGGCTTTCAGTGAGACAATTTCCATTTATCAGATTAATGAATCGGCACAATGTTAGAATCCGGGCCAGAGAGTTTATGCCCTTCAGCTGACAACAATAATGGAACTGACGAAGGTTCGAATCAGGGGGCTATTGTAAAATAAAAATTCAATATAATAGATTTAATGTAGTGCTTTATATTTTTTTCGATAGTAGGCTCAAAGTAGGTTTACGAATTATTGCAACTCGAATTAACGAACTAATCAATAACGCCTCTTAAATAAATCGGTAATATTGTTATTCTTCGTCATAAAATACTTTAGATTTTACATCACTTTATTGGTACTACGTTTTCCTACCAAATTTTGTGGCCAATTATGCACATATTGTCGATAGAACTAAAAAATACCATTAATAAAATTAGTATGCAAACAATATGCCGTTAATATGTGTTAATATTTCAAAAGCATTGACATAACATTTCACTTTTGATCGTCGGTGAAAATGTTATTGTGTCACATTTTCATTGCCTCTTATATGACATGAACAAAAAAATTCAATACCAAGAAAACACATTCTTGTTCAAGTTCCACCATACGTGTCGAATGCACGGAAACTTTTCCAACCCCTGACCAATTACCAGCGAATATTACCCAAAGCACACATATCTAAGCCAGTTTCGTAGTCGAACGGCCACTCAGGGAAATGGAGAGTTTTCCGGGACGATAAAGGCCATTTAGAGTTTCAGCAAAGTCAGTGTCGGACTTATAGGGGGTGGCAGAATAGTGAAGGACATATGAGAACTGGCAGTAATCACGTTAACAAAGTGGAAGGATTTTGCTACATCAAATATTGAACGATGAGCCAATGCGAGTTCTGCCAAGCACAGATCTCCACTCTGACGAAACTTCGAATGCAGTTGTCCTCGGAAATTCGTCACTGCAGTTGTTCTCGGAATCTATGCATCGTGTGTGGGCCATTATTTCGAATCAGTAGCGCGACAGACAAACCTGGAAGCCACGATATCGATTACGCCCTGCCCAATTGGGGGTTTCACGAACTGAGCTAGAAAAAATAGCCGAAACACAAGATCTCATGTCGAGTCTGATAACGAACTCGAATTGGAACGTATCAAATACGAAAATTCACTGCAAGGCACTATTTTCCATCTCTCGATTAAAACCTTCATTAAGCTCTCTTAACGCTAGGTTTACAAACATTGCTTTTATATCTATTTTTCGGACATCATAACTGTTACAATCAAAATTTAAAAAGATTTGGTATAACAGTTAAAATCTTAGTTGAAATGATTTTAGTTACGAATAATGATTATAAATGACTAAAATTGTATTGTTTATTTATAACGAAATTGTTTTCGGTGATAAATAATCATTACTGAAGACTAAAATTTTGTTTGGTTGCAAATAGCCATTAGCGAAGACTACAATTTTTGTCAGTTACGTTTTTACATTACAGATGACGGACAATTATTTTGGTTTGATAGAAAAGACAAAAAGAATTGTTCTATTTTGAAAAATGGCGGTTATTTTTGTGTTTTTACCACCATAATGACGGGTTTCTTTATCCTGACGTGAGCAAAAACGCGTGTTTCCTTGAACAAATTACTTCATTTAATTTAGAAATAAGAGTCCATCAAGTTAATTGTACTTCCATATCGCCAATACTAGCCGAACAAAAATGTAACCTGTACAAAATTAAGGGTTTATTCGGGCTATTTTCAGGATTAAGAGCAGGGCATCTACAAATTTTACCTTAATAGTCTATCAAACGTTGTAAAACAGCAGGGATATCTACGGCACAAAGCCGTCTATCTCTATCCCCGATCCATCTCCGGCGGCGTAAAATCGGCATGCCCCATCGGCTGGATCGCGCGAAACGATAAAGGCAGCAATGGAAAAATATAGCGAATACAGGTTTTACAGGATCGTTCGAGGCGGAGCGTGCGAGATATTCCAGCGACAAACGGAGAACGTACACACTTTCGAACACCTGTAGCTAGATCGATCGAAGAAGCCTTGCCCCAAAGCGCGACGCCTGTGTGTGTGTGTGTGTGCGTATGTACGTTATATGTGCGAGCTGGTTTGTTCGCCACAGGAACGCGATTCGACAACTGAGTAAGTTAAATTTCCTTGTCAAGTGTGCTAAGGTATCAATGGTTTCAGGAGTAGTGGACTGACCAATTAGGGAATATCGTCAGACGTTCTGTCCGAGTACTTTTTTTTCGCCGACGAATATACGAGTAGTACGAATAGGGTTTCGGACACCTGTAGCTATATCGATCGGCCGAGGTCGGTCGACAGTCCTCGACCTCGAAACCACCCCTTTGCTGGTGGCAGTCGAGTGAGGAGGGGAAGTTAAATTCAATCCTCTTTCCCTTCTGCTCGTCCTCATCGACAGCCAACGGCTAGGTCTTTGTATTCTTTTTTTTTCGCCTCGTGCACTTGAGATATTTAATGTTTCCCCCGATCAGCCCGGCCGGTTGCTGCATTAGCACCACGACATGGACAAATGTGCCCCAGGTTTCGACGTAAGTCGCAGGCTAGGAAGGATTTTCGTAAAGAATTGTCGGGGCGTAGTTGCGTTACACGTTGGCGCACTTCTCCAATGTCTCGTTGACCGTAGCTTTGAAACGGGATTGGACCAGATTAGGCTGGATATGTATGTATGTACTACATGTATGTGTGCACGTGTGCGTGGAAGTAATTAATTTTGTGCAAAGATTCGCACTCGAGAGTAATTTGAATGGGTAAATACACGTATGGTACGTGCATGGTGTTTCTTAGGTGGCTATTTGAATTAGGTTCTGAGTGAAATTTAATGTTGGATACTTTGAATGGTGCTGTATAATGCTGTAATAATATTAATTTAGACCATGGGGAGGGAATGATCGGAAGCTGTTTTTTTTTTTATTAAAATGTATAATACGGTTGATATTTTTGTGAGTATGTATTAGTGAAATATTGTATAAGACAGCCTAGCGGCAAATTATACGTTTTTTACTTTACTGCAGTGGGCAATCCAATGAAACCTTTAAACTGTTCTGGGTACACAGACTAGTACAGTTTTTATGAACATCGAACAGCTCCACTTGCAAACATTTAGATTCACTGTTTAATTTAGGTACAATCTCTATAAATTATTGCAATAATGATACATTATTGTGCAGAACGTTTATATACATCTTTAGCGAATAGAATTTAGCATGTTTTGCTGAATTGTCGAGAGCGAAAGGGTTCACATTGATTTTTTATATATCCGTTTCTTATAAGTGTTATTTATGCCATACTACTTTGCACAATTTTAATTTAAATTTATTAGTTTACAAAATATTTGTCTGAATAAAGAATAAAAACTATTACGCTTTAATATATTTTGAATTTATGGCGTGGGAGCAAATGAATTTATAATGACACTTTAGTTTAATATTAAGCGCTGACATTTATATGAACCGGCCATACTAGCGGGGATATAGTAAACCTCAATTTTAGAAATACTATGTTGGTATATGAGCATACTTAATTTAATTTAGTAGAAATACTAGTGGATTGTTAGCGGCTTTTAAAGCCAGACGCGAGAACAATAAAAATGTCTTCAATGTAAAGGGTGACATAAAAGGGGGTAGAGGAATCTGTGAGCGGGCATTCACAAAAAAAAACCGACAGAAAAACTGTGGGGTAGACGTGCTGCTAAAGAAAGCTTTACGAAAATGAGGTGACATAAAGGCGAGTGTTTATTTCAAGTTGTGCACTCATTTTGTCTTTTTGCAAAATACACTTTGCACCTACCATCCACCTGCTATATTGTATAAATTCAAGATTGTTTGTAGTGTGCGCATTGACATAAGATATCTAAACAAATCCTGATCTCTCTTAATTTATTTGATAAATCTCTTGTATATTTTGTTATTATCAATTTCATAATTTCATTAAATCTGTCTTGAAAATCGATATTAACTAAGTATAGTATTCCTGTTCCTTAAATATGGTTTCTCCAAATTTTGGAATTGTTTAGTATTGAATATTAGTTGCAGGGAATTATATAGAGTTGATAAATTTGATGAAGTAATTTCTATGTTGTCAAATTTATTATTAATGTTATTTAAATTGTATTATTATTGTTAACAACCGTATGCAAAAAGCAACATGAAAAATACCTTTATTAAATTTACTAATACATAGTAACTTTAAACCCTTTGTACTGACCAAATATTAAACTTTCATATGTTATTTATTTGTTCATGGGCGAGATAGTTCTCATACCATATGAGGAGTAACGAAGTTACAAAACATTTGTGCCCGGCCGATAACACAATTTTTGTTGAACTCGCAGATAATTGAGTGAATAAAGGCGCTGTAAATGTCGTTAATAACCGTTGCTTGCCGTAACTGAAGGGGAACAACATTTTCTGGAAACTGAAGTCGTGAAGTATTTCCAGTTTAAAATTCCATTACACGAATAACAAATCATGTCAATAATATCGCGCTAGTTGAATTAGAGTCTGTAACTGGTCTACATTCACATCGAATGTGTATAAATTACGCAAACACTAATTTATCACGCAATTAAAAATAGTATAGAATGTGCACTGCAGCGTAATTTAAGTGCTTGCTCCAATTCCTTTTATTTTGAATAAATTTATTCATATCAAACAGCGAGTTAAATTAATTTAATATAAACATCTTGTTTGCAAATAACAAACACGATGTACCTTTAGTTCAGCATTTCCTACTAACAGACTTTAATAAACATATCAAAAATATTTTATTAGTTATTACTTAAGAGTATTAATTAACTCTGATTTTAGTTCTCTCTCATTCAGCATTCGTTAAAACAATTCTAACTTATAATGAAATCATGCTTTAATAATTTGTATCACTGTATCACTTGTATCATAAAGACAGATAAACAGAAAATGTAACCTACATATAACATCAAGAAGATGAGATAACATATGTATATATTATTCCCAGTTCGAGATTCACTAAAGTGTTTTCTTGCTCTCAAATGCAGATAAAGATGAGTTAATTCTGAAAATTTTTGTCTACGAGCATATCTACTATATTAACGAACTCTCAACATGGCATAAAACGAAATTGAAAAATATATTGACTTCTATCCCTCTGCTATTCACATTCAAAATCTACAATATTATTTTCCCGAATTAATAAAAAAAAAACTCAATACCATTCACTTCTAAACCAAAATCAAACTACTTTAATAACATAAAATAAGACTACAACTTAATAAAACAATAAAATACATTTAATGAAATATTTAACAGAATATTTTAATAACACCATAACAATGTTATTCAAACAATCACTCATCCCCGCCTCGAGAAAGCAAAACTACATTTCCATCGATTGCGTCTACACGTCTATTATCACTCGCCGCACTAGCCGCACGAGCTGCACATATACCACTTCACCAATGCCCGATCGTAGCTAATAAAACCGAAAACAGTACGCGTCGGGCGCAGCAGCCCGTTCAATTTCGATGCCGAGATTCGTTGCAGCAAATTCTCCAGGCAATCTCCAGACGAGCGAACGTCCTCGTGATCACAATATTCGAACCGGCTTGGCACAACGAAACTGCAATAATGCGCCGGAAACGGAAACACGGGAACACGTAGCTGAGCACTGGCTTACAAATAATCGGGTACTGTAAGCGTGTCAAGAAGCGGAATAACTTTCCGCTCGGCACGGGGTCGCGATCGGCTAGGAAAACGCGGACTGATTATGCATGCAGGAAACCTCGAGCGGAGTTACCGTGATCGTGTACAGGCTCGAATACCTGATAACTTACTACAGATGCACTCAAATCGACGATATTCGGCCAGGTAAACCGTGCTGCCCGATGGGTCGCGTTTAAGAGGTACACCACTGTGTGGGCTTAAAAAAGTGGGGAAGCTTAACATTTGTTTCGTCAATGATTGAGTAAATTATTGGGATTTTTTTAGAGGTTTGTTAAGTAACGTTTTAACTTCGTATTTGTACCATTTTACTTATTGCCTGAAATGATAAGATGTCGGAGTTATACAACAGTGTCTATCGTCTTGTCCAGTGGAAGCTTATCGGCAGGTACACAGCGGTAAAAGCGACAGGAATAGAAAGAATGAAGGCGTTTCGTGTTAACCTAGAGGAAGGAATATTTGCTACGGTGTACCGGACGATTTTTAAGCGAAACTTCTACTTTTATTAGAAACAATCGGACCGGATAGTCAGTAAGAATTGAATTAATTGAAATATTAAACGAAACTTAATCCACGACATAAGGACAACTTTTAATGGTTTTTCACGAGATATGCAAAATATTAGGTCTATTGGAAAGTTCTGTCTGTTAATATCATCTCAAGTTTCACCGTTATATAACTGCCTCTTTTTACCATTGTATTTCTAAACATGCGCTCTACTCAATTACATTAGTAACTAATTAGGAATTATTTATTAATAGATGTATTGAATATGTATTATTTTCTTTGAATTCCAAAATGGACGGAGCTTATCGGTGAACGTATTTATATACAAAATTTTGATTATACGTGATTCATTAGTAGAAGGAAGACTTTCTCTTGAAATTCTGATTGTGACAATTTGATTCTTCTAAATAATAAGTCTATCGGAAAGTTCTGTCCATTCTTGGATTCAATGAAAATCATTTATTAATATTTGCTGAACAACATAATTTAAAAACAGGCAGCCATGTATGTTGAAACACGAGATGATATGATCGGACAGAACTTTCCCATAGACCTACAATGTAACAGTGTTTAAACAAGTGTTTAACAAGTGTTTAAAAAAATGGCATATGTTACAAATAAAATCTTGCTCGGCAATATCAAATTATTTAAAGAAAAGTTTCTGAGACTTCGCGTCGCTGTTTATGCGTACGAAACTAGGACGTCACCGATTCCAAGTTAAAAGCCGCATGATAGTCCACCCTCTTAAGACGTGTCGACTAATTCACCGTTCGTTCTTCGCCGTGCCTACATACGCAGGTGCCACTGTCGTGATAAATCAACGAAAATATTTGTAAAGCCACCGAATCACGGGTTCTCGGCGTTTCAGATGCTTATCCATGCCGCGTTTGAACATTTCCACGACGCACTGGTCACGCGAGATTGCTTCGTTACATTGCGATCGTAACTTTTCAATGAGTTAAGTAAAGGCGTCCAGGCTACACACGACCGGTTGCAAAGCACGTGAGTTCACTTTATCGGCCACGAATCGGACCTTCGACCCCCAATCGACCTTCCTCGATCGTTTGCAACATTTTTATGTGCGACCTTATCGCCAACGTAATCCCCTCCTTTCGCTTTCTTTTCCCGTGCTCGATTTTATCCGACTCGCCCGTGTCCCAGGCTACCCTTCGATTTCTGATACGTTTGTCGTCGATCTCCGTGGCCGCCTACCGGAACAACACTTTTTTCCCCCGATTGAGATCCCCACGGTAATAGGCCCGTATCGGTGACATTAACAGAGTTCTTATTTATTTAACACGCTCGCCGATCCGTCAGGGATTGCCCGTTACGCGATCGAGAATTTCCTAGAGAACTGGTGACGGTTCAGCGACGGAGATGATTTAGGGATTCAGATCGCACCTTGCTGCAATATCGCGGCGACACACGGCATGATTGCACGGTTGATGGGAAGGGTACTTTTCAGAAGTTGGGTTTTAATCAAGCGGAAAGTTTATTTTTTTTTGTAGTGTCATAAGATTTTTTTGGGGAGGTTAAGGTGTGTTGCGTGAAGGGTGAAGTTGAAGTTTAGAGGACGAGGAGTAGGAATTGGAGAATTTTCCGAGGGGAGTGGAAGTTTTATTAATTAATTGCAGAGAATTGTTGGAGTATTTGTGCTACGTGAAAGTTCGAGGGCGAGTACATTGTGGGGCTGATTTGTCTGATTCCGAGGAATTTTGTGGTAAGTATTTGTTATGTGAACACGTTCAACTAAAAGTTAATAGGTTCTTCGCTCTACGTTTCGTACAATATTCGTTATTCCATGCGTAATTAATTACAAAGCGTTATTCTCTTTTATTTTTGTGGATTTTTGGTAGATTTTTCCTAAAAATGAGGTCAGAACTGTATTCGGTATATTCAATTTAAGATTGGTAAGATGGGCCCAAATTAACCAAAGCAAGTAAACTTGCTAGAGAATATTTGAAATTAACTGTATGATTAGTAACGACCTAAATTCTTGTGCAATATTAGAGTGCTTTGTTGAAAAATAAATATTTCCCCGTAAGAACATTTTGTACATAACATAATAGTGCAAATCACATAAACTCCAGCTTCTAAACAAATTCTTTCGTAAGATTTACGTTTATCGCGAGCAATGAACGAATTGTGGTCACAAGTATTATTTTCATCGAAGAAATTGAGCACTGAAATGCCCGTTTTTAAGGAGGCACCTTTGAAAAACTACGTTAATTTCTCTGTGATTATTCGGTGAACGAACGGCAAAGCCTCAAAGCATTTTTTGAAAAATGTCCGCTGTCAATTTAAAAGGTTGAGATGCTGCAAATACGTGCACGCTATTACAAATATCACCCTCGCTTAATTTCTGCGAATTCAATTTATTTTTCCACCATGTTTGAATAGAGCAACTTCACGGGGGGAAGGGGACAGCTAAACCTCGTTGTAATTTTGCTCGCGAACGTCCCAGGGGTTTCGTTTCCCGAAAAGCTAAAAAAAACAAGCCACTTCGCTAGCGTAAGACTGTTCCTATATACGAGGAGGACGTCCACTGCGAACGAATAGGAGGGTGTTGTCAAACAAAAATCGCTCCAATGTACACAATTTCCTCCCTGTATATGTCTCTTTCCACGTCCATCAAAATGTCGCTGAATTTTAATCATTTCCCCTTTATATACGTTTCGTGTCTTTTTTACTTCATTGTAATACCGTTAGAATTTATGCCATTGCTATTGTTATTATATGTATACAGTATTAAGTTGTATAAAACTGTTCTTTATTTTATTTACTTTGAGCTACATATTAGGCTATTTATAGGAAAATCATTTTAGAATATATTTATATGATGGGTGGTTTAATAGTTTTAATGTAACGTGTTAATGAGATACAAAAGTATAATCAAGTAGTAGATCTATAGCTTGGTGTTCTAAAATATTTTTGTAGATCACATTAGGCACAATTATACTCTTTACCTAATTAAACTTTTCATCATAGTTTCAATTAGGACAAGAAAGTCTTTGTATAAATAAATGTCTATCTATAATCGATAAAAGTTTAGAATATTATGGACATATAGTTTCATGTAAAATATATTAGCCACAAGTAAGTTTTCTTGCAATATTTGTATCTTAATTAAATTTCGAAAAGTGTTTAAAGCAATTAATACATTATTCCGTAAATCTTCCATTTCAGTCAGTGAAATTAATCTAATGGTAATTCCAGGCTGCTAATAAAATAAGTTTCTCTGCCAGGCAATTATTTGTTGTAAGTCTTCATGTTTATTGTAGTAATTTAGCAGTTTTTTCATCGCAAATTACGTTTCACATTACTTTTTGTATTTCTTACAATTTATAATCATTAGTTAGCATATCATTTTCTGAGTATTATAGAATGTTTTAATTGCATTTTCAATTTGAGTCAATTTACAGATAACAGAGAGAATAGAACAGTTGTATAATTTCGTAATACAAATTGTTCTATAGGCGAATGAAATATATTTCACGCGAGAAAATATTTTTCATTATAACGGCGGTTGGTAGAAATCATTTCTCGTTTGATCAAAATTTGCGCCAAATGAAATCACTTGATTCGTAGCATGGGTTATTGAATTAGCAATTTAATACAGTGGAAATTGGTTACCCTTTTAGTACGATCCACAACAGGCACTTTAACGTGGTACAGTGCTGCGTTGAAACATTTGTCGCAACAATCTGGAAACGAGCTATTGTGCAATCCATTTAACTAACTTTATTTCCGACAATTTCATGAAAGGGTATGTAATTTCGAAAATCAAATAATGACTAACGTATAGTAAAGAAGAAACTTTTGTCTCCGAATTGTTTGTCTTTTCAGATAACCATGAGGAAAAGAAATTCTTTTTTTTCAACTATTCTTCCATTACCATCATTTTCGTACTAACGTGGCAGTACGATAAAAACGTTCTTGAATTACATGAATTTTTTAATTTGTGTTCGGTTTTAACTGAAGCTAAGATAAAAGTATAACAGATTTCTGAAGTTTTTGTCGTATAATTTGTTAAAACCCCGGCCACGGACAATAAAGCAGCTTCGTTCAGCTACTGAATAAATCACTTACTGCTTGAAATAATTGAAAATTGTTATCTATGGGTCAAGTATATATTGTACAGGGTGTTGTAAAAATAGGTGAAGCAACAGACACGGTGAATTCTATTTATTTCCAAAATTTAAAAAAAATTGTACATACGCCCGCAATTATTATTTTTCTGCGATAACAAATAATTGCAATCGACTTATGTGGTTGTAATATAACATTATAATTAACAATTCCGTTCAGAAGCAGACAAAAATAGTACTGTTCCATTTTTTATGTGATGTTAATTAGATTTGCAAATGTTTCATCCTGTTTTTATTCGACCACGTTTTTCCACCTTTGCCTTTGTTGCCATTGTGCGATCAAAAGGAAAGTTTCCAGTGTAACTTTCAATGGATTCTGCTCACAGTTCCACTGAATAGCGTTTGTATGCTACAGATGAAAGGCATGGTTCCACTGCTTTCGAGTTGAACCAAAAATCCTGATGATCTTTATTGACGTATGAATAATTCATTGATTCACCATCCAGCTAAACGGAATACTTTACGCACTTAAAAATTCATAGTGGATTTGGAATTTCTTTGCAGTAAAAGGACGGTAATATTGTAACATCCCAATTTTATAAACTTTTTCTTTTATTTATTTTATATATTTTCTATATCTCAGTGTATTTTCTAAAAAGTATTAAGGGTTTTCATGTTATTTCTCTTTCATTCTCATGCAACAGAAATAAAAAGGAAATTGCATCGGACATTACTTTGATATGCCACGGTTTGTTTCAATCGTCCTGTAGCTATAAGGGATATTTTCTGTCCAATTTATTTTAATCAAGATTGCTAAACACAATTCTTATACGTAAGAAGTTTTTCTTGTCAACATGTATATTTGCCATATCGTATAGTTTTCCTCGTTGCATCATGTCAAATTCGAGTTAACCCCTTTCGAAATTGTAATGTCAAGAAAGAAAAGTGAAACAATAGGTGCACAACGATACAACATTTTCTCAAAGTAATAATCTATCAATTCCGTAATGCAATCCATTACTTCTACATAATATTATATTAATTAATTCTGAAATTGTAATACGTCCTGACATTATAGAAATGAACTACTTATGCTCCCTTCTTTAAAACTACCTCTGCCTCAGTGAATTAAAAAACAATGAGCGACAGCAACGAGCGACCACGTTGAATTTTTCATTCCCCCGTCAACTTTTCCACAACACCAAAGAAATCGTGAAAAATATGTACATTAAACAACATAACCATTAATCCCAATATCCACATCAAACCATATTAGTATCGACACACCCTTTAATTTAACCACGCTGATTACAGCCGTGAACAAAACATCGTTGGAGTTTCTCCCTATTGCTCCCTTTATCTCCCTCTAACGTAATGCCTCGTTTTCATAAGAGCCGTCACTCACGGCTCGTCAGTGAAAGCTGTTGGGCCTTTTCAATTCGAAAGCGATGCGTCATTTCCGCTTCGGTTAAACGAGATCGCGAGCGCAGTTAGATAAAGGTTCACGGGTGTTTTTCCGCAGAATTTATGCTTCTCTCCTCGCCGTCAACGTCAACGCGGACGCGTTATCGTGAAAACAAATTTCCCCGTCGAGTTTTGCGCCAAAAACAATCCGCAGTATTTCCAGCCAGCAGAACAATACGTGTTTCGGTATTAGCATCCGGCGAAACAATATTAGGGTTGCAACGCACGCCCTGGCTAGTTAATTGAAAGCGGTATTGTTACCTGCGCACGCACAGACAAACAGGGCTAACGAAACTAATGGATTTTTTTTCTTCCACTCCCTTTCACTCTCTCTCTCTCTCCCTCTCTCCCTCTCTCTCTCTCTCTGGACGTCGCGTCGCGGCTTTTCGAAGCGGAAAATCAAGCGAAATGGTCGAATTCCGCGCGCGGTAATTCACGAGCGTGGGTAAAGGCGAGTCTTACAAACGGAATGAACATAAATTTTCGTCGACTAAAATCCAACGTTCGCACCCTCCGCGGAGAAAATGCCAGACTATTAAGCGAAATTGTAATCGTGTCCCTGTCAATTTTCGGAAAACACGGCAAACGAGCCTTTGTTTCCTGTTCCAGGTACATATTTCGCTCGTAGATTCGCGAACGGACGCTGGAACGCGCGGAAATTGAATACTGATATTTCCCCCGAACTCATCTCTATGAACTGCGCTTTTTGTTGGCATTCGAATACAATTTTGTTCCCTTCTTTTTGATACTGCGCGGTATTCCTACGTTCGAGTCAGGGATTTGCTGAATGTTTTTTACGGCGAAATTGTTTTGAAAATACAGATGGAACTATGCTACGTGTATACCTATATTAAAAACTGAATATATGATACTTATTCTAGATACGAAGAGAAGATATAAAGAGAAATCGGATGAAATCGGCGACGAAACCACTCCTCGGATATGCTTGAAATAATTTTACTGCTTCGTCGTTTCGGCGCAAGGTAGCACCTATCATTCTATAATGAATTAAAAATTTAATGAGACCCATAGGTGGCGAAATGCTGTTAGAGCTGTTACATGAATAACAAAAGAATGGAGTTATCCAATCGTGTTTGGCTGTAGGATAGTTTTGTGACGAGCAACTGCAAGTATTACGTCTGCTTCGAAGATTAATGATCACTTGGGGTTGTAGAGTAGCTCTGTCCAGCTTATCGTAATACGTGACAATTAGCAAACATCGCATTAGGGGTAAGCAACGCAATCATTTTAGACAGTGCTGAAATCTCTTATTATGAGAATGTATACATGTATTGATATTTTTTATATTTAATTACATCTCCAATTGTAATTGAATATGTAATTGAGTATTGGAGCCCGTAATAACCTACTTTTGCATTTACTAAATGTTAATACATTTTAAATAATACAAATAATGGTATTAAATAATGCAAACATTTTAGATCCAAGTTTGTCATCGTGACTTGGAATATGAAAAACCGGTTCGATGATACATAGCAGCTCGAGTTAGTAATTCAGTAAGACCGTTTTAAAATTCATTTTCCTGTTAACGAATTAAGAATTAATTCGTTCTGCCATTAGAAGACTAGCAAAGTGTATGTTTTTGACCTTTACATATCGCACAATTTGTATTTTAAATATTTTTCGCATGTTTCTTTACACGCATAACTTCAACTAATTCAACTAATAATCGATTTATACGCACAGACGGTGATATTAAAGGAACTATTCTAATACTCCACTTATATAACAATAAATGAAATAATAAGAAGCTATTTGCTCATGCTTCCCACATGTACCATATGAAACTTTACTCTTTCGTACAGTAGTCGCAAGTAAGGGACATGTATCTTTTTTAACTGTGGTAACGTAAGTCCAAGAGATGAAGCTACTCTCGAAACTTTAGTTCTTGCAACGCTACCTCTAAAGCTGTTGAAGATGCGACAAAGTTTTATAGTTTCTGACAGGGAGTAATGCAGTATATCTATCGATAAAAGTGTTTAATAGAAAGAATATCGAAATTTTTAATTACGTGGTAAGCTAAGTATAAAATAATGTAGCTGTAATTTATTTAATATTATAGGCCCGTTAATTTGTTGCGTTTGAATAATGATATTTGATTGACAACATACGTACGATGCGCGTGGAGCCATTTCAAATTCAATTTAGACGAATTGCGAACTGGGATTCCCTAGTTACAGTTGCAAATGGAAAGCAAATAGACATGGCGAAGGATAACAAATATTAATTGGACAAACACTAATATTTTACTATTATGTGGGTCTTGTTTACAAGAGAAACCAGTCCTATATTATTTGATCAGTATTAATAGTCGTTAAAGTCCTGAATGTTTTAGTTCTACATTAATATATGTAGAATATGTATGTATAAATTCTACAATATTATATGATAATTGTCATATAGAGTAAGATTTGCCGTGTTTAGAACTGTAAATATTAAAAGAACGGAAAATATTGAATTTCTACAGCACGTAGTTGAAAAGTTCCATCAAAAATGAAACAAAGCGTGAGATGGATCAATATTTTGACCCATACGGCACACAACACAAATTAACACAAACTGCAAAATTTCAGGTATATTTATTCGCAATTAACCACCGATGCCATTATTTTCACCCCGAAAATCTTGGCAACACATTCGAAGATCTAATAAGATCGTGGTAAACGATGTTCTGACGAAATCGAGCTAAGAACTGCTACCATCGTTCCCGCGTTAATCAATCATTTTTGTTGCAATTACACCACCCTCCGTTTCATTTCTGGCTGCATTGTGATCTTCAGCTGCAAACAGCCACGCGAACAATGTAGGGATGGCGGAAAGTAGCTGGATGGAAGCCAACCAGAGGAAACGAGCAAACGAAACGCGTGGAACCGCGAACAGGTGAATAACGAGAATTGTTACGAAACGGTACGCCAGAAAGGCGAATAAAATTTCGATGCGCGGTGCATCGTTGGTTTTTGTAGCCTGGTAACAAATCTAGCCGCTTCCACGAGTACTCCTGTCCCCCTCTGGCTTTAGATAAACTATCTGCTTCGAACGTGAACGAGACGGTGCATCATTGTCGCGTGCAGCTGCATCTCGAAAGTTATTGCATTGTTAGCGGTGCATTTGCTGGCGAATTCTCGCGAGTCTCGCTTAGCACATATCTTACATTGAACGGCACTTATTGTTGGCATGGAAAATCTAATTCTACTGCAGCTGGGATACAAAATTGATGAAGAACCTTCAATTCGTCTGACGAGGGAAGTTAGACAACCCGAAGATTCAGAAATGTATGAAACTTTGCATACAAGTAGAATATATCATCCGTCATACAACCATGTTTTCCGTTCGTGCCATAATTCGGTTTTAAGGGCTGAAATCAGGCCTTCAAGAAAATTCAGAATGATCCTTTTCGTGAAATATCTCAAGATCGATAACAGATATTTAAAATTTTTTTAAACAAAACTGGCGTCACTTTATTGTATTTACAAGACAGCTTAAACAAGTTTTTTGAAAAGTGCATGATTTTTTTCCGTGGATATTTCAAACAAAATTTTTACGCAGTTTTGTAGACACAATAAAGCGATGCAAGTTTTGTTTATACCTTTTTTTAATATCTCCCAGCGTTCTTGAGATATTTCACGAAAAGGAACTTTCTGCATTTTTTTCAAGGACTGATTTCACCCCTTAAAACCGAATTATGGCACGAACGGAAAATAGGGTTGTATTACGGATGATAAACTGTACTTGTATGCAAAGTTTCATAGGTTTCTCAATCTTCGGGTTGCCTAACCTTCCTTGTGAGACAAACGAAATTAATTGAAGCTTTTCACGTTGTGAAAATGTAAGAATGCAAACTGAACTTTGTTATTAAAGCTGGTACAGTAAGTCTGTATTTATTAACCGATGAAAAATAATCCAGCGTTATGAAATTTTAATGGCTTAGTATCATACTCTCAGATTGAATTCGTTACAGGTAAAGTTTCATTAAAATCGGAATTTTCGGGCTTACCGCACTTGTTAGTTTCTTCAGCGTAACATCGCCCACAGCTGCGACAACGGATACTATTGTCTGTTGCAAATGTGTTCCGTATCTATGCAGCGAAGCGTGTTCACGAAGCAGATATGAAAGTTAAATTTCGCAGGGGACTATTGTGCGAAATGTGAGACACGAAATGTAATGAAATTTAGATTGGTGGAATAATGTTTGTTTAATTGAAAGGAAGGCGAAGAGCTAAATTTGTGGCGGTGTAATATTCAATTGTTCCATACTTGGTCCAGTGATTTGGAGTTGACTATAGTTAACTGAGGTGCCTTTGATATATTTATTTCAGCTTCGTTTAATACAATATGTGAAAAGTACCAAATTTCTGTGTTCATTCATGGAATAATTGAATAATGCACAGACAAATTTTGGTGTGCTAAATGCATTAAAATATAATATAATATCTATAATGTGGATGATTTGATAATTTATAAATGAATTTATCGTTTATACGGTGTGCGAATTGCGAAAATTAATATAGGTGTAAAAAAGGTTTAGGATGTGTGGGATTGACTTAATTGTTATCAATTGTCATCATCATTGTATTTCTTAATTATTGTCATTGACACTCTTTAAAGTTCGTTCATGAAAACCGACACTTTCGTCCATTTTACAATACGTTTCTGTCATCAAACAAATATGTTTAAAGTTCGTTCGTTAGATAAGTTAATTGCGTGTCACACGCGTTTGAATTTCGTACGCAAATATAATGTCAAAACCAGCGAAAAATGTGGTTTAAGCTGTCAGACCATTTTTAAAACGAATAATATATTTTCATTTGCTCTGACGGCAATCCAGTTTGATACTCCATAAAAAAAATTTCGCGCCCATTTTTTTCTGTCAAGCATTGCGATTTGTTAAAATCCTATTTTTTCTGGTGAAAGAAACATTGAGCTTATTTACACAGGGATCAGTAAAATAGGAAACAGACTATGTTTAAGTTCGAAAGCTGTTTAAACAACAGATTGCTAAGTAGCTCTTGAGAGACAGATATTTATTTCCTGAAAATGGCAATAAAAATTATGTATAGTGGTCACATATATGCTGGCGTTGTGCAATATAGTGTTCTAAAAATAATTTCTTCTTTCTATATTTTACTTGAAGGCAGCAAACACCTACAAAAGCATTAATTAAAGGTACTATGCTGTTCTGAAAGCACTGAACACATGATAATGCAAGTTCCATGGTAATCTGTTCTTCCCATGCGTAACAAGTACTTCTTGCAAATAATAACAGTGCCTCTTAACCAATCATACTTCTTACAGTAACATTTTTCCTTGCAACAGTTGAAGTTCTGCCTGCATACACGATTTAAAATGTTTCCTACAGAAACGAGTACAAATTTTTCAGTTACCCCTTTCCGCTACCGAAAAACCCTTCATTTTAATAGTTTCGAAAAATTTCGCCGCAAAAGCACTGTTACAAATTACAAGTATAGAAAAAAGATAAAATGCAGTAGAATAATGATTATTGTTAGAGTCACGATAAATTGACAATTTTGTAGCAATTTTTGAGAAGTATGTAATACTGATTTGCCACATAGGCATTTCTCAAGGAGCGAAAACACCCCTGAGACCAAGTAGCTTTTTCCCCAGTAATAAATTGAGTTATCAACGGAGAATTTCTTCTTTTCATGGAAAGGGGACAAATAAATTGACTTCCCGAATCAGAGTCAAGGTTTCGTTAGCGACCTATCTGTCTTTCCATAAAAGTATCTCGAACTAAAATAGAATTAAGAAAATAAAAAAACTGGCCTCCTACATAAAATGCATATGCAGCATTTCACACCCACCGACTGGTTTTCCAATTGAAAATTATTTTCCACGTACGCAACTGTCTAAGTAAGCAATAACCCCTGTCGACCTCTCTCCACTGACAAATCAATCTCACGGGAAAAATTTCATTTTTCACCAGGCACGAGGTTAATAAATCAAAAGCAATTTATCAGAACCAACGTCTCCTGAGCGGGTCAGATTTTCCCCAACAAAAGTCCGTTTTTTTCTCGCGACAGACAGGTCGTACCTGTGTCGCGTCAAGATCAACGATTACATCTACGCATCCAGGCGATTTTTCCGCAGGCACAGATATCGCGTTCCCGCTAACAGATAGGTTGGTCGATAAATCGAGCAGCTGCGGCCACGTGGAAACTCGAGCGGCTCTGAATGCATTAATTAAAATGGAAATGTAATTACGGATCACACTGGGAATAGCGTGGAGCTTGTTCACGGTCGCGAGTGCGCCATGGGAGCTGTATCTATGTGCTTCGTATTCCCAGACAAAGATTCAACGATGTGTGCCTCGTGTCAGCGACGAAAGGTTTGCGACACTTGTTCGAGTCGCGGGTATAAGGCGTGCAAATTATTTCTAACTCGATCGTGAAAATCGATAAAAGACGAAGAAGAAGAAGAGGAGCTGCTAGCGCGCGAAGGAAAACGGGAACTGTACGGGCTTAGAGGCAAGAATATTGATACCAGGATACTGCGGTGAGGATATCGAGACAAGGACAGCCGGGCGCGTAACGGATGTAACCTTACAAGAGTTTTTCTAGTAAAGCTCGACAGGGCTGGGAAGAGGGAACACGACGGCTACGGGCAAGTTCGCAACACGCACTCGGCTTCGCCCTACCGATCAATAGCTACAGGTGGCAACCATTTCCCAGCCAACGGCTGCTTCCACCCTCTCTTCGACGCTCCGTGTTTCCCCTTAACTGTATCATTTACTCCTTGCCCGTTATTCTCGCGAGCATTTCCCTTTTATCTGCCACGACCTATCTTTTTATTCCCAGCCGCTGACCGCTGCATGCTAATGCATGCAGGACGCTGCCTGTGACAGACGTTTCCTTTATGGCATAAATTGAATGTCTTATTCCACTTTTATCCGGGGGATACTGGGAGATCAAGGTTCCGGAGATATTTCTTTTCCTCGTGGTGGACATGACAGGTTTACGGACGGAATAGTTTTGTGTAGTAATTGTTAATTTATATTTTTGGGTGCTTGGCGGGTGAAATTATTCGGCGTCACAGGTGTTTCAGATGTTGCGTAAATTAGATAGACAGTTCTCAAAGAATCGTTCGCATTTATGAAATGGCATATGACACAAGAGGGTATCGGGGGTGGTTTCGGATATATATTATACTTTATTGCGGTTTGCATATTTTTATTATTTGAAAAGGCTGTGACGTATTTAAAATTTTAGTCGGGTTGTTATTATTGCATTGGTGAGAGGCCTTCGTATAATTAATGTTTATTATGCAAATCATGAATATTGTAATATCGAAAAGTTCCTTTATCTTGCATACAATTAAAATAATTTAATCGAAGTATAGGAAACTATATTTTAATAATATTTTACATTTGATGTAACTCTGTTTAAAAATTAAATGGACCCGTTTCCTGTGTAATCGATACGACCGTTTCTAGTTTCAACTTTACTTCAATACTGATAATTAGACGAACATTATACATTCACACCGTGACACCAGACATACTTCTCTACCGAATGTAATCATTATTTTAGTAGAGTTTTCATTACAAAGTCTCATTAAAAGGATTCCCCCACGGGTCGACAATTTTTATCTTGGATGATCATTAAAGTTCGTAGTTATCCTGTGCCTGTAAGCTTGCAGCGTTAATACCAGATAAACAGGGATTTATCATACGTGATTTTGGATTATAAAGATAGATCGCGTGTACACGCCCGGATGTAACCGGGTTTGAGGGGCATATAATCTGGATGGCATTAATTAAAATAGACTGGGCGTAGGGCTTGAAATATTTACACGCTTTGGAGCTCACCTACCTTTACCTTTTACGTCGCACACGCGACACCATTATTTGTTTAAATAGCCCCAGGCAAATTTTTGACTGGAGTTACGAAAATAACGGATAAATTCTCTATCTCTATAAGTGAACACATTCATAAAGTTTTTTCTACCCTGTTGTGTCCCCTTTTTAAAGGGGGTCGATGTTGTTTCCTGTTTACACGAACGAACATATTTCGCACATGCTAATGGAACGCTTGAAATTTAAAATTCGGTTTTCCTTGTAAAGTAGAAATGCCGATTTTCCTGTAGCAGGTAATACTCCGATACTTTTTTTTATTTTAATGACGTGTAATCGTTATATTCTTGTGTTATCCGGTTGCGAATATTCGCGAAATACTTGAAAACGTGAAAAATCGTACTTTTCGTTCTTATTTCGCTGGAGAAAAATTTAAATTAGATACAGGAGAAAAAATTGAAGAAATCAAATGATAGAAAGGACTTTTACACATGATACTTTATAATTATCTTTGCACTTTATATCAAAGATTGTTTAATTTTTTTCAATTTTTACGTGGAAGTGTTGGTCCAAAAAAAGACTTCCTTCATTCGGTAAATTAATGCACATAAATGTATCCAAAAGGCTGGCCCCCATACAGCTATAGTTTGAGCACCAATTTGTTGTGTTTCATCGAACAAAAGGCCAATATTTGGTTCGTTGACCAGGCTTGTTAGAGAATAGAAATATATATACATAGTATAGAAAAAAAGGCATTTCCAACCAGAGCCAATACTTTGTCGATAGCGTCGAAGCCTTTGTGTGCAGGTGAGAACCTATATCCGTGCAATACGGAGTTTCCCTTTCCACACACACGCGCATATGTATATATCGGTGAGTTCTTCCACTAACGTTAGTAACTGAATATGTTGAAACGAACATGCGTGTAGTGAGCTATCGACAATATTGTTAACGTCACCGATAACCCTAAATTGTAGGTGGGTAGAATTGAAAATCCATTGAGAATCGATTTGGTAGTTTACCTAGGCAAATTATTGATGAAAATTTATTTCCCGCATCAAATTGGCTGATAAGATTCTTAAAGACCACTCTGTTCTGGGAAATTATTGTTTCTTTTAATATTGGAACGCAAACATTTGTTCTAATTTGATTATAACTTCAGTTTTTTTATATCCCCGTACTTCCAATTTATTTTTGCGAATTATAATATTTAACGAAAACGTCGGCTCTACTATTATATAAACAACTCACAGTGAAAATCGTTTTCTTTCTTTTCACGAATAAAGAATAATGTTAATTTTTTGTATGTATTAAGCTATAGATTGGTAGTTTATTTTCGAACAAAACAAACTTACGTACCTGACAATTATACCGAGTCGATACATCTTACGACCGTGTATTAAAACTTTGCTTCATGTATAAAGTAATTGAAACAAATAACATCTTTTCAGCTTCCTATGTTCAACATTATTCTTTGAAAATGTAGCACGCTCGAAACATATGTACGATTCTTAACGAGAATGCTCGGTGCGATAGTAATTTGTCGCAAAATTTCATTTAATTCCGAAGTTATGGGGCACTTAGGACGACGATAATTTATCATAAAATTTCATTTCATTCCGAGATTACAAGCCATTCCCTCTGCGAATGCAAGACACTTACCTTCATTTCTGCGTTCCCCTTATCTTTGCTGTATACATGTATAGACGTATACACATAGAGTGGGGGAGAGAGAGAGAGAAAGAGATTTCAATTGTCAATTCTTGGAATTGTTGAATAAATATTTGACCCATGCCGTGCTCGAGAATGTAACGCAAGAAGAGAATTATTTAAATAAATCAGCCATGCAACGAGCTGGCACGAGAAAGGCGTGCCTTGAATTAGATCGCGGACGAAATGGATTGAAAAACGGGTAGATCGTTATATGAAGATTAACGCGTTCGACGAAATTCCCTCAACATTAATCCTTTAGATTGCTCCAGTTTTTTTTTGTTCCCGTCGGCGAGTGAATGTATGCTGTCAACGAGTTAATTTCTTTCCTTTCTCGGTAACATTTACCTTTTTAATTAACTGATTGAAAAAATATTGAACATATTCTTTCTTTAATTTTATTAGGTTTTAAATCACCTGTACACCTGGTAACGATTCTATTTAGGATGTGAAAGTATCACGGGGTTCAAAGCAACGATGGAAGAGGAATTTTTAATAATTTCTACTAGGATATTACAGTATAATATCGCCAAACTCGAGTCAGGTGAAATGGTCCTGCGTTTCTCAAAATAGGTGATAATTCAGGTGGCTAATGTTATTAGCGCACGTTGCATATTACGGTGTTATAGCATTAATGTTATTTCATGACGGTCTAAATATAAATTTATTCTATCAGATTGCATTGTTGTAGAATATTAGCGTGTTAAACCGCGTGTCTTGTTTACAATCAACTATTTTAAATAACGCAAGTAGAATTCAGCTTATCGCGCTTTGTTTCGAGCTATTAAAGCTGTTGATTCTTGGGATCGCACTAAAAAATGTATGTTACAATAAAATTTAAGAAAAACAAACTTTAAGATGGCGATTATTAGTGAGTGCTGCTATACTGGAAAAATAATTATTTCATATTCTGAAATATTATTTTTTTATTTTTGTATATACTTTACTCTTTTTTATTCATTTCTTCACTATTTTGAAATATCTCTTATTCAATTCTTTGGGAATCATGACATCAATGAATATTATACTATACGGAAGATACTTCTTCAAGGTAAAATGAATTATGTATGAATAATGTATTAAAGAATAATCACTTTTAGTTCTTGAATAATTAAATGCAAGCTTAAATATTGTACTTGTGGAACTATTGCTTCAGCTAAACCCGTCCTCGTAATAACAAATGGGACTGCCATTTACAAATTATTGAGTATCATGGGCGTTTGCCATAAAGTATAGGATTTAAAACTCGAAACACTAAGAATATTAAAACTAAACGAATCATGGGGCGAGATGGAAAACCTACTACTAAAATTTTACGAATGTAAAAGGCTAAGCCGATTACTGAACTAGTATTCAGACTCTGCAACCGCAAAAAACTACGTTAGCGAGTTGCGATATCCAGGTCATCAAACAAATTCTTTCTCTTCAAACTTTATCCTTGGAAACGTTTCCCTGGCGTAGTTTGCACCGTGCATAAAATTCAATATCCTAAATAACAGAGAAGTAAAATATGAACTGGCGAAAACAGTTTTTCCAATTTTTAAAGCCGTGCCACGTAAAGGGATCGGTTAGCATCCTGAATATAATACGAATTCCGATTTTTCGCTAGCAACTATCTAACCCTTTTATTAGTAATCTTTATATTACATTTCGCGGTCTACATAATTCGATTCTGGTTTTACATTAGTATAAGTTTTTCATTTAAAACCGTTAAAATTTCTTTCTTTTGCACCTGGAAACAATTTAACAGAATTTATAGATTCCGTTTTAATAAAAGAAGCGACCCTAAAAACCCGGGACCGGGTAATAAGTATCCTAGCGCAATATATGATGGTTTAAAATATTAAAACATTAACACGGATTCAATGCCTGTCGCTTCACCAGTTCCAGTTTTCCTTCGAGTTGGAATTCTGATTCCACGAAGGCAGCACCATCCATTTAATAAATATCACTTGCGGAGGCCACTGCAGCTCGACGGCGAGAAAAACCATATTTCATTGTCTCCGTCAAGAAGACAAATTCTTGACGTTGTTCGAGCACGTTCAACGCCGTCTATACAGGGTGCCCAAAACGGTTGGGCCAAACTTATACCACGTGTTAATGAGAACGAGTACGTATAAACGAATTCTTATAAACTTATGACTGAAACTGCTTCATGGAATAATTATAAGCATTCAAAGATTTTTACCTATTGCTATGGCAGCCAATTGAATATTCCTACCGTACCAGGAATACTAGTAAATGCATTTTGAATGCATTCTCAAAACTAGTATTCTGTTTCCTTCATATTTTCATGAACCAACTGTCCTACGTGAATCACGCAGAATGGCAAATAATTTTGTCCGTAAATATTGGAACGCTTATAACTTTTCGATAAAGCATTTTCGGACGTAAGCTCGTATGCGCTCTTTTCATCTACTTGGCCTAATTTTCATGTGGAATAAGCGTGACCCCGACATTTTTGACACCAACTGCGATATCGTGATCGCTGTTTCAACTAATTGCCTGGCCAATTTCTCGCTTTTCAAGATCCACGCTCCGTTATACGTATCGTTAAATTTCGGACGAGTGTTGCCTTCGTGTTTATATCTGGTTTGATTACGACGTTCCGTCGCGCTCGAATCGAGCTGGAAGGTTTTAATCGAGTCGATCGATGGGTAGCGAGCTACAAAAGCCTCCCTGAATAGGATGCGGGGCAAGAAGAGCTTTAATGGTACGGCAATACGACTAGAATTTCGGCTATTACCACTAGGAGCATTTTCAATCTCCTCCAAGCATCTCTTGTCTGGTACTTGAACCTTGCGTGGAAATTTCGATTAATCTGATCGAAGCCGGGAACAGCAATATTCTTTTCCTATTTTTATATTGTTATGTTATATTAAGTGTTATTTAAGATACACAGGGTTCGTTAAGATACGCGTTTTCTTTAATAAGTAAATTTATTTAATTTGGGAATTGTTTCTCGAGACGGTACCGTGAAACCAAGTGTTGATGTACTACTCGAACTACTCTATATGAGGAAATAAATAAATTATTTTAGGAGTGTCGAAAAATTTGGGAAAGTTTTACGATATTTAACTGAATTTTTTAAATAAAGCATATGGGTTTCATGTTGTTTTCGTTTCTTTTCATGAATATATGAGATTGGATCGATTAGAGACAAAATTACTAATTTGCAAGACACTCATAAATTTTGTACAAGGGTTAAAGTCTTTCCTTTCCTTGATCATCCCTGGGAGAATTACTGAATCGAGCATTGGGAAAAGAGAATGGCCGCTCCTACGAGCTTTTATATTCGATTTCGCTGATTACCCATTCACGGCGACCGTATTACCATGATTATAACGAATCAATGGAGACACGATGTACATTATTCATTTCAATTACGGGAACTTCTTCACCCATTTAATATGAATATGATCTTTCGTTTTTTCGGGTCGCTACACACGTTTTATTTCCGACCTCAGTTCAATCATATCTGGGTCACATTTATCCTCATTATCGATGTTACTGTATGCAGATTTGCTTCTTGGATATTATGAGCGTGCTCTGTACGAGAATATTGAGTTAGAGTGGCGTGAATATTTCATGATTCTGTGATGTTTTGTTTCTTATGATGTGTAATTTTGTACTATTCTTAGACACGGTTGTTATTTATCAGGGTTCTGCATAAATTAATAAATATACCAAGTTTAACAATGCGCTGAAAAATCATGGCAGACGTTGTTTGTCTTGAGTTATTATTTAATTTGCATAACATATACAACCATAACTTATTTAATGGAAATTTTATGTTTAACAATATACATAGTAAAAGATATTTGATTGTATTAACTATATTTTTGCAATGAAGTTGCATTATCAAAACTTTCGAAGTAAGTATTTTTCTGTGTTTTACATTTTCTATTAACTTTTTCATTCCCTTATGCTGAACTGACTCAAACTTTTCGCAGAAAATTATAAATTCTTCTTGAAGTTAGATAATTCTCTAGGTCCTGAATATCAGTAATATCAGACCCATTAAAGTTATGAAAATTGAATCTAATGATTCAGGGTGTAATAGTTCAAGTGTCTTGGCATAATTTATAATAAACTGTTCATTAACAAGGAAAGTTTGCAAATGTGAATATTTCTGTTATTTTCAAACCATTCTAAATATAACAAAAGATTGTAATTTGTTTAAAACAGGAATTTTCATTTTGGGTGTATGCAATTCTACATCTCGAAATAAATAACTCGACCGAGTACGTTTTTCAGTTTAAGAGGGCGTGTAAATTATTTGTATTAGCGAAACATCACATTAGTTTAACTTGGACTTCCTGCTTTATCTCCGCAAATAATTCACCAACAGAAGTGAACCAGGACACTTTTTACCATCCACTGTTCTCCAACAACAACAAAAAGTTTACATTTCCGTAGATCCAAAATATTACGGAGAATATTGTGGTATTGGAAGTTTTAAAGAAATCAAGCCAGTGTAAGCGTAATAATGACAACAGGGATTATTATATATTTATTATAAAGTTACTACGCTAGTCCACACTGCATCCACACTATTCTATTCTACGCTGTACTACTTTGATCTACTCTACGCTGCTCCTCGATCTACACTCCTCCGTTGTCGAATATGCTCTATATACATTCCCATTCGTTTTTACAGTCATTCCCCCTGCTCTCTGTCATTCATATCCTTAAAGGTAACGGTATTCTCAAATCCTAGAAAACAGGGGACACGGTTCTGCAAACCATCGCTGCTCGCCTGCAGACCATCTGTGTCCCAGGTAGCCGGTCCTAAATGCCCCGTGTCTGGAAGTTGGCGCTTTGCACTCCCACAATACAATCGAGTGAACAAGGTAGAAATTCGGTTCAGAATAATTTCTTCATTTACCTGTTCGTTGTACAAATGGTAGCAGTCCCAAGCCGAGCATCGTCGCATCCGCTATTATTACAGTCATAAAGTTCGAAACACGAAAGACAATAAATATCGCTGCAAGCTCGTCTAACCGGGAAGTCATAATGCTGGATTTCATTGGCCAGCTTGTAGCCAGGAATTTTTACAGGACCGTAAACCGATCGTTTCCGCTTATGAGAAGCCATTTATGTCACTGGGTTAACTCACGTTCAAAGGAGAGATTAAATGACACGAGAGTAATCTTGACAAAAGCAATTTCCCGCACGCCGGCCAAGTGTTCTTCTTCGTGAACCCTTTTCCACGCCGTGCAAAGACTCCGACCAGTCGTCTCGCGACTCATAATCCCGACATATTGATTAAACCGTGTATATCGCAGATCCATTTTCCACCGTTTAACTAGAGCAACCTGCCGGGTCACTAGAACGAACCCTTTCCGCTGAATATTTCCGACGGGCCGATCTATGCACATGTACTGCATGCACGTACGTATGTATGTATGTATACGTGTGCAGACCCGTTGTTCGTTGAGTGAACACTCGGTCGAAAAGTCTGAATGCATTTTATTTCACTATTTTGAACTTTAGGATCGGCACGGCACAGGCGAAGAGGATCAAACGTAAATATTCATTCGACTATTCATATTCGGCACATCCTTGCACATCCTTCCGGCTTCGTCCAGGTGAATCTCAAATCGCGACGAACGAGGACGAATAATAGTACGTGTGTGGCATTTTGGATTTTTCTGTGCTGGGTTCTGGATTATTTTTTGTTGATATACGAATTGTTCGAGTGACAGGGATTTTTTTACCGGGATAACGGTATTACTATTATTTACTTGTTTTTGGCGCTTCTGAAGTAAAATTTCCAAAAGGATTGAGAATTTCTTTTGTATAATAAGATATTTGTTTTCTATTTTGAAATGCGAGATGAATAATGTAGGATAGTACAATCTTACGTATACATCAATTCGTATTAGTTTTATGTAGTATAATAATTGACCTACAGAGTTAGTAAAACTTTATTTTATATACTAATGACTGGTAACTTAATTGCCACTTAGCTCAGTGTTGCTTTTATTGCAATCGCTGCATTGTGAATGCAATAGCTCATGCATTAAAATGTACGGTATATTAACTGAGTTTAGAAGCTATTACTATAAGAAATAACCGAAATTGGTACTTCTGAAGTGGGAGCAGACATTTCGTCAAATGGTAATACTTAAGGTTTATGACGTGCTAACGTAGGGACATTAACAAGTTAATTCCCGTGGACGGATTTAGTGGCAATAAAGTAAAACCTAATGGGCTGACAGCACTTAAATATGCTATGCATGCGTAAAACAGGTAAAATGGTTATGTAATGTTCCTAGGAACATGGAATATACATACAATATACAGTGTCCGTGAAAATCTAATGTTATCTATGTAAGCAAATTTTTTTAAATAATTGAAGGCTTCAGAGGATAATTTGCACAAATGACAAAATCTCCACAATGGAAATCCTATCGGCCAAGTTAAAGTTTAACCCTTTGCACTACGAAGTCCCCTTTGGCGTGGTAATTCTATTTTCCCCTACAAATATAAGAATATACTTCGTATAATTAATAAGATAAATCAGCAGTAAAGGAAAATCAAAGTTCCTGTTAGCCAAGAATAAACTAAGTAAACAATTATAGTGCAAAGAGTTAATAAGGAAAACTGTATGCCTCAAAGACATTAAAACATATTGTATTCATTTATAAGGATTATCACTTATACCATTGTCCTTCAGACAAATAGTGCTCTTATGTATATCATTTTTAGCAATTATTTCATTCTTGACAAAAGTACAGTATTAAATGGAAGGAAATCGCACAGTGAAAATCACCTCGCCACTAATTGCTAATTCTGCAACATTCTGAAAATATACAGCTTCAATTTTCGCTACCATGAACTTTGCACAATCTCTTCCAGGAAGATTATTAACAGTCTCAACTAAATACGGTGGAAGATAAATTGATTCTTCCCAAGAAAGAGGCTTGAGGTAATATGATATTAAGCGCCGGTACGTGTATACCCTTCGAATATTGCTGTGATTAATTGGCGTCAGTTCAATATCTTCGTTAATGAAAATGCATCAACTGCCCTTCCGTCCAGGGGCTAAAGGAAACTATCACTTTTCTGAGCGAGGAAGATGATACGGGGACAGATAGATATCTTGGCAACTGGTACGTCCCATTTGTCTTGGGGAGGAGCACGATGACATCGATAAAAGAAAGGTTATCCTTGGTAGTAAAGCGTTGGGCAGCCGCAACAAGTAGTAACAGTTGGTGCTTGGGCAGCCGCCAAGTAGCTTCGAAGCATCAAGATGGGAGGGAAGTGTTGTTGGATGTCTGACAAGGGATGTTATCTAAGTGGTCGACATCGATTTTGTCCTCTTTCACAAATACGTTGCTAAGTACTAAAATCGCAAGGATTTCGGGTTTCCCTTTAAACTCCGTTTAAACTCCGGCTGAAGTGGTATCGTTAGGTAGGTCTCGTTAAAGTGGGAGAGAATGATGAGATTTTATTTTTCTTTTTCCCTGTGTTTCTGCAGCAGTGTAGTTTATCTGAAAATGTTTAACATTCTATTCTAGAATGACGATATTTAGTAGTAATTTGTTTCACCCTTTACGCTTTCGATGGAATGAAAGATAAAAGGAATTGGTTTGATATTTTGCAGAGTAACGTTACATATGCGCACTGAATAATATATATTTTAAGTTGGAATAAAAACTTGTTTCATGTGTATGCGATATTCTTCTAGAGACATAGACAATTTTTGTCACGTCCGTTCTATTGAATTTGTAGGTTCTGCAATAATTTCGAAAATATTTTCTTGGCGGAATACACATTCCTGTATAATAAACAGTCAGTGCATTCAGGTTCGTTTCAGTAGTTATTTTATTTGTTGATAGAAAATCACAAACTGTTTGCAATGCTGTTTGTAAATTAAATTTACACTTTAAGTGGGTATGTTAGTACGATTCAGTAGTTTCAATACAAGAATCTCAATATTGGAATATTCCTATCCTTAAGTTATATACTAAACAGATTCACAGTCTTGCAACAAAAACAGAGCATATTCGAGTACATAGAATCCAAAAGGACGATAATTGACGATAATTTTAGTGTCCATTCATTTTACATTTGAATAAGTTGTATAGTTGCTTCAAGATAATTTAATTATTTGATCAATAATTTGTGTGCACGAAGGCTGACATTTTTAGCGATATCTAAATTATGGAGTGTTAAACCTTGTTGCAGTTTGAACTATTCTAAATGTTGACGTTATTTATAAATACGAACGAAAATAGTGGCTTCCAGCGAGACTCGCCGAATAAAGTCATAGCTACTAAAATTAACGTGTACTCTACGAATGTTAAACATTTAATATTCTCTCAAACGTATAAAACCAAATTTTAATTGCATTTCAAAACTTTATTTTTACATGGGAAATCACGCCCCTTCCGCTTTGAATACGATTTAACTTACAGTATTATAATTTTTCAATCATTTATATTTTAAAAAAGCACTAATACATCTGCAAATACTGAAATAAATATATAATTATTCCAGCACTCCTTTACATACAAGTTTATAAATACTTTCGTTTCCAGAAGTTATTGATCCAATTTTATTTCTACATAGACTATATTTGAAATTCCCTTTGGCCAGCTATTTGCGCAGGATCGTGGTAATATAAGTAGTTGAAAACCAAGAGAATTATTAACAACATAATAATTTCGTACTATTCATGTTTTGCAAGCTATAAAATAATCACTAAAAGTAATACGCGTTCAAATTAAACTTTGTAATGATAATCTTGCACGCAAATCGTTTTTAAAATGAATAAGAATAATGTTTGTGCACATGTTAGTAAAAAGGAAAGTGATAGATTTGCAGTATTTTAAAAGTGTTGTGATCTGACTTGAATACCCTTTCATTCGTTTCTAACAGAGGAACTTGTAACGAGCAAATGAAAAAGATGTGTCATGTCTTTGTGAACATCGTAATCCCTGTGTACAAGCTCGGGTTGAATTCACGGTACATCGATCTTCCGACGGCAATTTATCACGATTGGCCTGAAGAAACATCAATTGAGAACCTTTATAAGCCTTCTTTTTCCACGTTAAAAGGATTGAAATACACGTTCGGCTATTTTGTACTTGTACATTTGATCTCTGACCTTTTTCCGTGTTCTTAGTTTATCGGTTTTAATAGAATTTCTCCTGAAGATACAAGTTTGATACAGGCTCTCTTTTCTCCTTTCAAACCACTGTACCGCAACGTATTTTATATTCCATACATTGTGTCTGTTATTATTTATATGAACTCATTTAAGTGGACGTTGACTAATTGCAAGTAATGGCATATTATGGTGTAAGAAGTTCGCAGGAATTTATTGTAGAAGTTTTTAATTTTTACACAGATTTATTTCTAACACGTTTTATGCAGAACGTGTTCAAAATTGAACTGTTTAAAAAATTGATATGACGCGCGACAGCATATAACTCATGATGCATAATATATATTCTGACGCAACATATTTTGCACAAAATTTTAATACCACTTACAGAGTAATGTTGCTGAAATATTGTGCTACTCTCTTCAGACTCGGCAAGTATTTTTTTAAAAAACGGTTAACTACAGAAAACGGTGGAAATATTTCTATCGTATCCACAATTTATTTTCGTGAATAATATTTAATAACCCAACTTTATGCTTCTAATTGAATTATCGAGTATCTTCCACGAAATTAGTTTCGAATTAAGTTTTCATCATTTCAATCGAATAGTTAAAGATTTCAGTTAAATAAAATTACTTTCGAATATGATTCAAACAATTATATTTCTCTATGCTTTAAATAACTATTGTATGCATAATAACATTATTGACCCTGGAAAACTTTGTTCCTCTGCGAAATTTCAGTATAGAACCTTTCATCATTAATAACGTTATCACTGATGATTTTCAGCTTCGGAGCTACAGCTACAATGCCCTATTTGTGCATCGTGATAACCATGTGATAAGTGGATTTAGCCTGGCTGTAGGAAGACATTGATCCACCGGTCGAGGAAATATCGCGTAGCATAGAGCAGGGCTCGGAATTAAGTGAACTTTCGGGCCGATTTTCAGAGGCAACACCCCCTTTCTCCGGCCGCACGTCTTGGCCCCCGCGATCGCCGAGCAGCTCGGGGGTCCTCAGGCTCGTAACCGCGCGGGTCACATTAGGGCGACACTCGTATCAATAGGATTCCACATGGTCCCATATTCCATATCCTGCGGTTCATATGCTACGCGCCTGAAGATCTTCGAGCCGATTGGTGATCGCGGGGCCAAGACGCGCGGTGGGAGAAAGGGGGTGTTGCCTCTGAAAATCGGCCCGAAAGTTCACTTAATTCCGAGCCCTGGCATAGAGGAAGGACATTTTTTTTTCAAAGCCAAGGCAGACGCTTTTTCATAGCATAAAGGACAAAGCATAAAACTTCACATCTCGTGAAATACGTTATTGCGAATAATCTAATCATAATCGTTCCTTTACATATGTGCCCTTGTTACTTCTTGTCCTTCTCAAAAAGTGCTTCGTAATGTACATATCTACTTCAATTATTCTCGACTTCATGAAATGTAATCGCCAGATAAGTTCCTAGAGGACATTTTCTAATAACATACAATAGTGAAAACTTAAATGTTTATTTAAATTTTTGTGTTTCCTTGTTTACCCTGTCTTTCCTACAAGGGATTACCAGCAATTAGAGAATTGAGAAGTACATATATCTAAACCTGCGGAGAACTGTAGTTCAGGCTTACCTGATAATATAGTTACTTTTTCTTTTGACCATAAAATAAGTGGAAGGGCGGAAACATCCCCTTAAAGAAATTGTAAATTATCATATTATCACGAATATCTTCGAAGCCATAAATGATACAGAAACAAGTTAAGTACAAAGTTTCATTCAGTGATAAAGAATTCTCATAATTTTAGGAACTTTTATTCTTTTCCTTGTACAGTATGCAAGGGGTTACGATTTTGTTATAGCAAGGAAATTCACTCAACTGGGGTCAAATGTCGCTTGAGAGCACACTGACTGTTATGACGCCATTACATACCCCGAATAGAGCGATCAAGATGGCAATAAACTATCAGCATAAAATAATTATTAATCGCTTTCAACAGAGATCAATCGTGGTTATTAATTGACGCTTCATCAACTAATTCTAAATTGGAAACATATGGCAATTTGCAACTACAACAGTTTCCTTAGATTACCAATTTCTCATAACTTTCATTAAAATTGTCAAGTTCAGGCAAATTTTTGGCACCCCGTGCCACACCCTACGGGTTAATAAAAATTCCAAACTCTCAATAATTATTAGTTACAAATAAAATGAAAGAAACGAAGCTCATTCATTTAAACGAGGCTGAACGTTTGAAACGACCACGAATGTAACTTGTGAGGTTGCTAATATAAGTCGAAACAAATATATTGGGTTTCGAAGGGTTAGTCACCGTTCGTATACCCTCTGGCAGTAGGGTTCCATTTCGTGAAAGTAATCGGCATATCGAATGCTTTCGTCGGGGCAATTTCAACTCGAGGGCGAAGAAACAGACCTTGATCGAGGTTTCTGCAGTTTCGATTATCTCGCCTTTTGTAATATCTGTACCGCAAATCGGGTATCCGCTGTAATTTATTCAGTTTGGTGTCTGGAAAGCCATGTATCCCGAGCACTCGTCGGAATATTCGACGGATCCTTCAACGAAAACTTTGGCCAAAAACGAGAGGTGGATCATGGAATTTCTTCCCTGGCGTGGTTGCTCGTTTCCCGACGAAACTTTCTGGCGTATCGATAAAAATTTCGATGGCAGACGAGGGACCTTAGATGGAGCGTTTCAAATCGATAGGAGGCGAAATAAAACTCCGCCGCCGTGAAATTTGCGTAAAAATTTAGGGGAACCTTAGGATCCTCTTCCATTTCGTTGGTTTCAAAAAACGACAGGCAGTGATCGTCTAGGCATACGTTTATTTCAAGTAAAAGTGGAAGCGATAGCAGTGATTTAAGTGAAGGTGTTATTGTTCTGTGCTAATATTCATTCGTTGGAAAAGCTTACGTTTCTATATTCGTATATTGTTACTTGAAAATAATTTCAGTAGCCCTGGAAATAATTATTTATTTAATTTCATCTCTATATTTATTCTTTTCTTTTAATTTTTAATATGCTGGGCGAAATCATGAATGTTCCCTTCATTTTTCATTCAACAATACTGAAATCTTTTACGTTGCACTCGTTTCTATATATGTACGTTATCAAACCTTGTTATACTGCAAGGCGATCATTTAATTGACACACTGTTAACGAAATAAAAATGCTCTCATTTAATATATACAATATTAATGGTACAAGATAATAAACAATGAATGAGTACATCCATTTTAAAATTCTAATGAAATATTTTTGTCTAATATTGTCTAGAATGTTTCATTATTGTATTCCACGTGTACAACGTTACGTGTCCAAGATTAACGAAGCTTGGATACCAGCTTTCAATTAATTAAAAAAGTTAGAAATGTAATTACTTGGTGGACTGAGCAAATTCCAAACTAAAGGAGCTTCAGCTGCGAGGCAGACGGAGACAAAAAAACGAAGACAAAATTCGACGTCTTCTAGAGTCTACGCCTGAATAAGGGTGAAAACGGTGGCGGTGTGGAATTTCAAGTATGACGCTCATAATGGTGCACCACATATTAGTTTATCTCGTAATGATCTCCAGGGAGAAAGAGCTTCAACCCCTTCAAGGCTTCTCTCTGTGGAATTCATTCTCTCGTTGTTCATGAGGAAGAACCTGAACGTCATTCGAAATTAATTAGCGCGATCAATGAAGACAATTAATAACATTGAACAAACGCAATGTGTATAAACGAAAAAGATATTATTGTTAAAGATAATTATTGGTTTCCAAAATCAATTTTTTCTTGGTGGATCTTTCCTCTGAGAATCTGTATTATATTAAATGGCAAAGTTTAAACGATTGTGGTGAATCGGTGAAAGTTCTTTGATTTTATATATATTTTAAATAAAATTTTTCATTTCTTGCAACACTCAATTTAGTTCGATCATTCTGACAGAAGAGATGACCACACTTCATCGACATAGTAATATATATATGTATACACATATATATATACATATATACATTTGAATACGATTGAATGTACATATAAATATATGTACAGGATGTCCGATTTAGAAAAAAGTGCTTCAAAGCTTTCTGTATAATCAGTGTGGAAAAAAATAATTATTGCAACATTCATATGTCCTACTAGAACTCATACAAATGTTGCTTCAAACATTAGCCATGTAGAAAATATGTCAAAGTGTAACTAAATCGTTATATGTACATGTGTATGTAGCTGCACACTGGATTTCTTTTTTATTCAAGATTCGACGTCTCACAATACACGATAACTCTACGATCTCGCCAAACGCGTAGTCTGATCCTTTGTGAATGGAAATCTAGCTCCAAGATATTGAAAGCGTAGCTCTCGTACAAAGTGATCCTCTCTCACTATACCTTTATACACTTCAAACGCGCCCAAAGTTATCGTTTTTATTAATACAGAAATTGCCAAACCAGCTAAACTGAAAATACTACATTCCTAGTATAATACTAGGACAACTTGAATTTTAAAAAAATACGAAGGTTATATAGTAACTTAAATTCAAGCAATCGATATAGCTTTTTACGTGAATCATATCCCCCCTTAAATATGTTTTCCAATCGTAAATTGATGGCATTCGATTCAAACGTTAAGACATAGTAATTATCATGCTGCATTAAAATATACAATAGAAAGTCACGATTTACAAACTGGAATTACAGATTCATTTCGTTTCTTACTCGCTACCGGAATATTAATCGTATAAATAAATATAGTAAAAGAACCTGACTCGAACCAAGTAATAGAATAACGTAACCGAGTATCAATAAACATATTCTAAGTTCACGTTCCTCAATGGAATATCTGCAGATCGCAGAGAAAACTGCATGAATTATTGAATTTCGATCTTTCTTTACCTCTATTTCCAGTATCTCGAGCACGATCATGCATTAAATTCCTCTTCGATTGTCCTATACTATATTTATACACACATACATATGTACATAGACACAGTATTCTTGCTCATTTTGTCCCGTCCGTTGCATCCTGCCATAGTTCCATAAATAAAATGTACTGCTACCGTTTCCTGTTTGTTACAAGAATCACTGCATCGTGTATGGATGTGCCTTGAAAAAGCACACGATATATTTGTTTCAAATATTCGCTAGTATGTCGATTATTCGTTTCCATGAGATAGGAATAAATACGAATTTCATTTCGCACGAAACGGTTCTGCAACATACGTGTACATACAGACGATATTGAATCGGCATATGTTTATTTCTGGCACGAAGAGGCACAGTATGGAATGTAATCCAATATATTCGAACAATGTGTGTGGGCGAATTTAGAACTGATCGATTACCTAATTAGAAATAGAAGCTGGGATTAGTTAGCTGTTTATCTTGGAATTAGAACTGGCTAGGTTGAATCTATGTTACGTGAATGCGCGAAGTTTTGTACCAAATGGTGCTTAAATAAATGAATATCTAAACAGTATTTAATTTAACGCGACAGTTTACTGTATTGTTTACTCGACATAAGAATATTACAAATTTATCTAGATTGTAAAACATATCCAGACTTAGGAAGAAAATATATTTCAATATCAATTTCGACTAAAATCGATGCGGCAATTTGGCAACAGAAACTGAGATCTGTATTATATTCTTATTTTCGAAAATTCTGCATTCTTCTCGAATTATGGGTACAAGTTACAGCGGAACGTGTTACTGCGTTTGAAAACTATGTGAATTGAATTTATCCGAGGTAAAAGTTTGTGAGAACAATGCGATGCGCTATGGAATCGATTTGGGAAGTATGAAAGAATAAAAGCGTACAAACATTATTATCATTCCAAGCTTCACAAATTACAAGATTACAATCGTACCTCAAATTTCTATTAAAATACCCTTACAGATATTTAGTCGTTAAATAAATAACAATATATTGCTAGTTGAATATATTGCTAGATTGCTAGTAATGCGTGGGATTGGAAATACTGGGTGACTGTTTAGAAGGACTCGGCAGTGTGAAAGATATGCAATATTTGGAGATGAGTACTTGAGAAGATCGTGTGAACGGAGGGCACAGCGGTCCAAGGATTTGTGTGGGCGCCTCTGACAGTCGCCAAGGAATGTCTGCAGTGTGTATCCTAAATGAGTGAGAGCAAATGAGGAATAGAATGAGCGAGTAACTAAGAGTGAAAGAATATATGCAGTGGATGATGCGTGTGCGAGGCTGATTTAAGAGAGAGTATCGTCGAGAGTGGAGAGTATTGAATTGAGAGTATCGTGAGAATCGTCTGATAAAGTTAGTGTATAATTGAAGGAGACTGAATTCTTATTATCTTCCCTGCCCTCTATTCCAAACTATGCGAGGTTTACTGAATATAACTTCTACAAATGTAATAACACACTTGCAGCTTTCATCCAAATAGCTCATTATAGCCCAATTATAATTATTACAATAAAAGTCAATTGAACCACTCGTGTTAAATTTCACTTTGTGACCCAATGCTATGTCTGTTTCAGATCACCTGCCTGCTCGTTTTGCCGAAGGATATTTTTCATTGCCGCCGACGTAAAATAAGCTACAGTTCATGGGAATGCATTTCTGGGAAAAGAGGGAGCCGAGTGGCTCCGTATTTTATCAATTCCTGTTCGAACATCCGTGTCTACGGTACATTGAGGGCGTTGTGATGATCTTATTGTGAAACGAGGGCAGGGAACACAACAGGCATCTGCACCGACAACGACTTTATGCCGGTAACCAGGGTCGGAAACCGGAACGTCAAGAGAGGCGCAACAGGGGGCTAAGAGTACTTGCGTTTCTCCCTACCAAAGTTGGACTATACTACTTCCAGGATGTTGCCTGCTAACGTGGTGTCCTTCGTCAAAAAGGTATTTACAAAAACAGTATTCTTTTCTTCTTTTTTTCCGTTTCGATATTGAAGCAATTTATTGTTAATATTGGATATGTATTTTTCGATTACTGGCGATTGCAGATTCCTTCCATTCATGTTTCAGAGAGTTTCTATTACTTAATTTAATTGGCAACGTAGTTTGTCATATTGGAAGTACAAACTCGTTTTATGTGCATGTAAAATAATATCTTTATTCACCTGTGTATGTTTTATTAATTTTTTACGCCCTTGCCTTCGAGGGAAGTCTGTCCGATTGGTTTTGTTAATTGAAATTGCCTTCTTTCTATAATGTAATGTATCAATTTTTAATAATAACAGGCATATAGCCCATCTTTTAGTATTGTTAATTAATGTGAATTGCAATTAATGTAGTCAGGTTCTAATGCAAATGCCAACAGATTGGTATAAGTCAGATATTTCGTCGAATCCTTTGTTATATATTGTATAACAATGCTTTACATTTTCTGCCATGACTAAATTTATCCGGAATTTATGGTTATGGTAAAAACGAATGTTCTCAGAGGTTTAATATCCTTCCCCGTTTATGTTTTATTTGAATGCCTGAATATATTCAGGAAGCAAATAAGATTTAGAGGAGAAAGTTGTGCACAGAATTCTACAATTTTTTACCCCGTGCCATTTATAGTTGTTTATTTATTAAAATATTGAAATTTCTTATATTACCAAAGAAAGTCACTTTATTTTAATAATAATATTAGTTTCAGGAATGTGGTACATAAAATAGATATACATATTGGTATTATCTAAATTCCACAAATTCATCTAAAAACTCGCGAACTGTTATAGCACGTGCGAAATTGGCCAATGATATAAATACATCATCCAATTTTACGAGGTCTTTTTACGCCTTGAAGTAAATTAAATTATGCACATAAAAATAGAATAGAATTCAAAGACACTTTACTTTCAGGAATATCGAAAATCGACTGCTTAAAATTTGAAAGAATGAATTCAAAATCAGTGTAATCGCGTACTACTAACGAATACCTGCGAATCGAAGCGGGATCTTGAGATAACATCCTCGGCTAAGCTCACCAAACAATTGTTCGTAGAATTAAGCAGAGTTATCGTTGCGAGTTCGTGGCACTTCAGCCACGTATTATGAGCTTAAAATTATTCGACAAATTGAACATAGAAGATTCTTCGCAATTTACAACGAATTGCAAACGTTTCTGAAATTGCGACGAGTAGAATTACTCCTTCATTCAATTCTAGTTTCCTCTGTTCTTTTACGAAGGGAATAAAAATGTGTTGAAGCAATAAGCAAAGACCTTTTGAAGATAACCAAGGGTACAGTAAAAGAGGCCGACATTTATTTTCATGCGAATGCCTAGCATTTCATTCACAACGTTTCTCGCCCTTTAGAACATGTGTTCGGCAGATTTACAGCGCCTACTTCGAGCTTACACCATTGAACGGGAACAAGGTTCTATTTCTTTGTATCACCCGATCTGGCGTGAGTTAAGAGTACCTGACAATGAATTATGTGCCTCTATCTGCTGGAACTTTGCCTCGTGTATGGATTAAATGGCATTGTTTCAAGATTGTGTCAAGATCCGTCGATCAAGGAGAAAGGATTAAATTTCTTAAGGTTGTAACAGTTCTTCAGTAACGTCCTTCTTTAACGTCTAATTTCGTTCCTGTCGCATCCAATGTTTGCTACTCTGTTCAAAATGTATGCCCCCAACAGCTCGTTAAACGACAACGTAAAGACAAAAGTTCCGTCTATGGATCTTTCTTCGCTTCAATAATATTAGACGTCGAGTGAAGTATTAACTGGTGTCATGTAAATATTTAGAAAAACGTATAGATTGTTAAAGGACAAACGATTCTGATAATAGATTGGATTGTTAGACTCATATTTTTTTATTGAGCCAAAGCGAATGGATTCAATGGAGGGTTTTCCACAAACGGATGGAAGCAATCTCTGCAAAGAGCAGCGCTTTACGCTAGGTAACTGATATCCTGGTTTGTTTGATCTAACGGGCGGATTTTCGGATTCAGTTTCGTGGAAAAACCGAGCTGCTTTACCAAAGATACAATGGGGGCTCTGCGAAATTCGTCACGGATTCGACAGGAACAAATCGTGTGTGACGTATAATTTGGTATTCAAGATACATCCTTCGTCCCCCGCACGTTTTGCAGGAAATCGATTTTTCATGCGAACTTAAAAGTGTTGTTCATTGAAACAGAGAAACTATACTCGTGCCTTGAATACTTATTATTTTTCAAAGTGCTCGCACAGTGCAATATTTCTTTAATTCCGAAAAGCCTTCAATAAATATATAATTTGCCATTGATCGATTGATACGAATCTAAATGCCACGCACAGTGGGTCAAGTTTCCACAGATAGTGCAATTTTGTTTTGACCAAGGAAACGAAAGAAAAGAGACTCCACATAACAAAGTTCTCTTTAAAAATAATTGAGATAAATACTTTCGCAATCTTTACTACGTAAATATTATCAATATATCACCATAGTGCTCCAAAAATCAACCCAGGACCATATAAAAGATATTGAAATTTTCCTACATTCAGTATTGTTCATTCTCAGATGATTATCCTTTCTTGCTTAAAATTTCGCGCGGTAAGTACTCTATTTGCAAATCTATAAATTCACAAAACGTCCTTCGGCGCAGCGCTGTTCTTTCTATATACACTTCTGTAACAAAGGCCTGTCAGATCCCATCGCGTTTTTTCTCGATAAAATAAATACGCCGCACTGAAATTTCGAAAATCTAATTGAACCACGTTTCAAACTCCGAACCGCGGCAGCCCCCATTAATCCCACAACAGTCCCATTAACACAGTGCGTGTATGCGTATGTCTGCAAACAATTGCGCCCCGAAAAGCGGGCACAATGGAGCTGGCTAGAATTTACTGCGAATCGAAACACCGCGTGAAAAAGGCCGCGCTATTTCCAGACTCGTTCCACTTTCATCGTACGCAACGTTTTTCGATGCGTAGTGTGTGTACACGCGTTTCCATTCGGACATGATTGAACCGCATTTTCGTTTTCCAGCCGCTTAACGAAAGCTCGCCATGCGGTGCACATATGTATATACATATATCCGGGCGTCGACTATGCATTACCAGAAGGCCACAGTAGAATATCGAACGTTTAATATTCCTGGGCGAATTTGCATTCCTGGATTCCATCCCTCACTCGGATTACGACAGCGCGCGTTCCTCTCGGCCTCTTTGGAATCCCCCCAAAAGCCAAGCTCGCGTTATACCTCAAGCTGGTGGATCGAAGGGCGAAGGACGAAGCACGCTACGCGGCACACATGCATACAGATGCATGTGTATCTCCCATAGGAAGATACGCAGGGTGTTTGAAAAGATGGGACTAAGACTTTAGGGGCTTACATGGTATACGCGAAGAGGGAGAGGAAATGTCCAATCAATGGAGTCCTGAAATTAATCCCTTCGATGGAAAATCGGGTTTTATCATTGGCGAACACCCGATGTCCTTTGTATAGACTTCGATAGATTCATTAAGACTTAGGTCATTTCATTTGTAACAGAACCAAATATAATGTGAATAAACATACTTCACTTCGTCCATTTGTGCTAATTTGTAATTCAAGTCTTTCAATTTAGGAAAATTACATTCACCTTAGAATCGCTTTAACGACGCCAGTCTTTGAGACCTGCACATCTTGATTGTTCTTCTTAATCTCTCGAAAATAGCTTGTCTAATTCAAGCTAGCCTCCGAGACATAAGTATTTTCGCTAGACTTCTCGATTCAGTATAGCAGAGTGCACGGATATGTTCCATTGCTTGCTTGTATTACGATTGAACTTGTGGGTCATGCACGCGAAGGGGAGTGCTTACGTGCACCAGTCACAGGAAGGTTTCTGGAATCGAAGAGCAGGTGGAATTCGGGTCCAAGAGGTAGAACGATAATGGTTCCGCTATTCGACGAAGGTCAGAGAGGCAGCGAGATCCAGAGAGGAGAGAATGGTCGGCACTGTGGCAGGCAAGCCGCAATTTACATTCCAATTGCAAGATTGGTCCTCGACCTGTCTAACGTCCAACGTTCTACGCTGGCTCGATGGTCAAGAGGACTATCCTTACGCGTACCACGAGGTGTTGAAGAATAGGGCGAACGTCAACGAGCCCGGCGTAATTATTAGGTCGACAAAAATATTGATCCTGGGACAGAGACTCCCGTCGGTGTGTCTCTGAAAGGCTCGACGATATCTCATAAGCGGCTTCTATTTGCCGTGGAGATGGCGGAGAAAAAGTTGCTATGAATATAGGTCACAGGGGTGTTTGGTTTTTCATCTGGCAACTCCTCCAACGATCTGCCGTATTATATATTCAAGGTGCAGAGGAAATCGTCTGAATGCGCGACGTTGGTTCGTTTGTGCTTTCGCGTGATATTTTGAGAAAGCCTGAGGGTATTACCTGCGGCTTCATTTTAATGATCATAGGTTACGTTTACGTTAGAATTATCGATGAGTCTTGGTATGGTGGGTGGCCAAATAATTTAGAGTAGATGGGAAAATTGGCCTATTTTATGCTGCCACGAATTCAATAATAACGAAGAGTAACCTTCCTTTTGTTCTTAACATATAGATAGATTATTTAATCTTATTTCGATGTATTCGCGATAGTGTTTTTTGTTCAATCGATATACAGTTTGTTCTGTCTTTGATCATTCGTAAGCGTCACATGATATCACCATTTCGGGAGTTTGCGTTTGTTTATATCGCTTCTCTTCATTACTATTTATTTCTGCATTGTTGACGAATTGTGCGACGGAAATTTATAAGCGCGTTTGAGAAATGTTTTGATCAGAGGGATCGACGTGCGATTGAGGAATATTTCGGCAAGAATCTTAGAAGTGTGAGAGAAATGTGTTTGGAACTGAGTACATACTTGAGTTTATGGTGTGAACAAAGGGCGCGGGCCATCCAAGAATTCGGGTGGACGTGACGGACTTGCCGCCAAGGAATGTCTTCGGTGTGTATTCGAGAAGAATGAGAGAAAATGAGAAACGAAATGGGGAAGAATGTAAGGGTAAAAGAATATATTACAGTGGGTGATACGTGCGCGAGAGAGTCGTCATTCGATAGTTGACCCGTGTGATCTTTTGAGGGCAGTTTGTTAATAAACTCTACAACACACGAGTTTTAAGTTTGTTGGTTTAATACATTTAAATTTGCTGTCGCACGTCACTAAAGCCAAATGAATATGTTTTGCAGTAAAAAAGATATCATTACATGTGAATTTTAAATTCTATTCTTGATCAAACTTCCGATCAAAGGCCATCAAGGCGTGCTGATTTATAAATCCTTCAATTTTATGAGCCGACATACGTACAGCCGATGGAAGAGAATTTGTCGCAAATAAATTATTGAAAGTTTCGGCTAGGAGGCAGTTTTTCGTAGTATTCACTATTTTATAAAGTGGTATTGGAATTTTTAAGTGCCTGTACGTGCTTCTTAAAGCTTCGTGCCCCTCTCTGGTTATTTGTATGGAGTACTCCATTTCTCAGTTAATTAGTTCATCGGTTTTACATATAAAAGGAGAAATACGTTTGGGTATTACGAAGATCCTATTGAAAATTGATTAAACGCACCAGTTTTCAGTAGCCTTTGAAGCTCACTCGAAAAAGAAGAAAGTAATATCCCTTTAATTGTGCAACTACAATGGAATGTGAATTTTCGCTCTCCGAATTTTTCTTCTCGAAATCGACAGCCTGCACGCGGCATTCTGTTTTTACCAATTTTCCAGTTGAGGGAGAACGAAACAACAGTGGCACAAAAACGAACTAATTGTACTCTGGCCTCAATAATCGGCTGTGGCGACGTAACTATGAATTGATTTGCAAGTGATACTATTCAAAAATTAAACGAGATTTCCATTTTCGTCTAAAAAATAATCCTTGAAATTGATACTTTCTTGCCTCTGAAAAATTTGATATTTGTGGGACACTGTTTGTAACCCCCCAAATATATTCCAACCTTTAGTTCTCACATATTAATCACTAATCATGAATTCGATAACAATAATTCACTTGAGCAATCAACACAATTAACACATCAATATTTCAACCATTCAGTATAAACTTCTATACAGACTGAAATTAAAAAAACAGGGAGTATAGAGTTCTAAGTAGAATAATTTATGTCCACAATTTTGACCAGATTATATATTCCAATTAATTATCAATATATGAATAAAAAAGAAAGCATATTATACTCCTTTCAATAAAAGCGACCCAAAAAGTTCATACGATACACTATTCGAACTGCAGGAAGATTCCATGATTACGTGTCTCGTTATTCAATCTCGAAGCGGAAAATTAAAATGTAACGTCACGTACAAATTTTACCGAGCTACACGCACTTGTAATCAATACTACGACGAGAGAGAGAGAGAGAAAGATATAAGGGCTTAGCAAATTCTCAGAAATCGAAAGAAATCTCTTCTCTCTCTCTCTGTTGGAGTGTCTCCTATTACGAAATGCATCTTCCATTACGCTTCGCGGCGCCGTTTAATAACCGCCGCGTTTCTAATTCGCGGCTAGAGACCTCCGTTTTAAGCACTGTCTTCAGGGAGAAAATTATTTTCTGTCGTAGATGGTGACGACGCAACCAGATTCCGGAACAACCGGATCGGTTACGCCAGATGAAGGCGGCACCACCTTCAGCAAATGGAGGCAGCTAGGAAGCGGCGTGATACGCGACGGTAAGTTTCATTACCTCTGTGGTCTCTAACCAGCCAACTAATTTTGCATCTAGGGAAGCGCGAGGAAAGGACTAAACTTGAAACTCCCTCCAGTTCTTGTTTATTTTCCCTTTTTTAACGATCGTACACAGTTTGAGGCAAATGCCACAACTTATTCATAATGAATGATTTACTGCAATTATAGAAAAAGTAATTGCCATAAAATTTACACGGTGTGCTTATATGAAAACCAATTATATCTTCCACATTTTGCTTACAATATAAACAATTAATAGGTAATTTCATCTGACTCATGGCATTTAATCTGAGACTAAATTATAACAAATAATTGAGTAGTATTTGTTCGTACATCTCTTACAAACAATTGTAGAATCTTTTTCACATGCCTGATTTTACATCATTTTAAAACTCATTTTTCGTTTTGTAGCTGCAAGCACGATATTGTAAAAAGCGTGATTGCTTTGTGTGAAGGAAATGGAAGTAACATGTGTAACTTATTAGAAATAGCAGGATCGAAAAGTACCAGGATAACAAACGTGTGCATCTCCTACAAAATAATACCAAACGAATTCTTCGTCGGCTGATACGTTTTTAAAGTTCTGTTCATGAAAGTGGTCAACACATAAATCATATATTTTGACAACGAGTTATTTAATACCAAAATTGAATTCCAAGTTAAGGGTTAAGTAAGAGCAACCCCCATTTCATCGTGTGTTTAGTATTTAGATGACAGGATCAATTACTCGAGCTGGTAAAAATAGTTTATAGCCACATTAGAACGTTTGTTTGTGACACGAGTTGACAAGTATTAGGAGTATAAAAGAAAGTTCCCATCTGTAATACCGTAATACTAGATCAGTCTCTAGATTTATGTCACGCGTGTGCCTTTCTGATTCAAATCCACTGCACTGGCATAGCAAATATACATGGCCAACATTTGGTTGCAGTAGTAGCTGCGGTAAGGTGATTCTATTATCTTAATTAGAAATTCGAGTGTAATTTTGGTTTGGCCGGTTCTAACTCGGAACATCACAGTGATTTGTTCTACCACGCGGAGACAATCGAATGAGTAGAGAAAATTGATGGATTGTATTGTGTGCTGTGTAACAAATTTCTAACTAATTCGACACTTGATCTGCTTCATGCTGCAGACTGAAGTTTCAAGGTTTCGTGTTTGTTAACTTGATACTTGTTGGGTTACGTTGTCTGAATGGTTAATTGTTTCAGTGTTGATTCACGTATCATGGAACATTAATATTCTAATGTTGCCTGTAATTTCTTGCGGAAGATTTGTCCGAAACTTTAACAGTAAATTCGCGTAATCCAGTTGGAAGAAGATTGTAATTTCCTTCTATTCAAATTACCAGCCTCAAGCTATTGAATTCGACATTTAAGTCAAGTTCTAATATCAAGCTCACGACAAGAATCCTGATTCCAATAAATTGAAGCTAATAAATAACGTCACTTCACGCCAGTATCACAAAAACCATGCCATGAATGAGTTCTAATTCCTCTCTTTTCATCCATTCATTCGTTGCCCCTATTGTAGTTCTCGTTGTATTTCGACGACTCTGGTTGATACGAAAAGCACGGAGGAGGGAGACGCAATGCGCTGTGCGGCTAACCCATGCTAGTGGAACAAGCCTGCATAAATAGCGTACTCGTTTTTTACTCAATTACTCTCAGGTCGTGTTTGAAACGGCGGGGAAAAACCGTTGCGCCAGACGAGAGAGCGAGAGCCCTAGGACATCCACGAAAAGACGGATTTCCTCTCATATTTGCGACGTTCCTCTGCCCCTATTTTTTTAACGATTTCCTTCTTCTTTGGCTTTGTTCACAGTTGAAATAATTTTCTGGGAATTACACGGACGACGCACGTAATTCTATCAGCCTTCTCGGATAGGCGAAATGCATTAAATCATAAATTTGGAGATTTAAATGCACGTACTTCCTGCCGCGGTACATTGAGCGTAGTTGTGGACCTCAGATTTTGTTCTTCTCTTTTATTATGCTAGTATGCTTTCGAAATTCGTGCACGCGAGAGCAGGGAAACCATTGATATGCGTCACTGTTCGTATTGATAAGAGAGTAAAATGTGGACGACGCGGCGCGACGTTTTGAAAGCTATGGTTTACGGGTCTTGAGTAACGGGGGTGAAATTGCTTTTAAGTTCGATTAGCCAAGGGTAAGATTTCGGATAGAATGTCTTTCATAATGGTCTCTCTGAAGAATCAGAAGGTCGATGTTTTGTTCTTTCACATTGTGCCTGAAATGGCAATTTGGAGAATTTGTAAACGGTTTGTTTTCTTTGAGGTAATTCAGTTTAGTGGTAGGAGATTTGGGATTTTATGGAAGTAAGATAGGGTTTCCTTATGTCATTCAATTTAAGTGGTAGATAAGTATGGGCATATATTATGCACCTCTAAAACGTTTATAAGATGTTACCTTTATTATACAAATTATTCTGTTTGTGCTGTGCTGTAATTGCAATGCTCTTGCTACTCGATTAAGACTATTGTAAAAAACATTTGCCACCCCTTATACGACTTCAAAGTTCCAATTGCAGTACTGGACAAGAGAGGATTAATACATTTTTGGGACTAAGAGGAACACCTTGTCGCCATTCAGATTATCCCGATTCTTATTGTTGTTGAAATTTAACAATCTCCCAGAATGTGTCATTCTAGACTTAATATTTAGATTTGTATCGCTGTATGAAAAGTGAGAAACAGCAGTGAGCGCAATAACAAGGGAATTAATTCCCTGAAAAATTATCGAGAGAGAGACGGACCGAAAATGTCGGATTCCATGAAGAATAAGGGACTCGACTCAATTTGTATGGACGAAGAAAAGAATCCCCCTGAAAAATTTGTTCTCGAAGCCCGACAGATATTTGCAATTTCGAAGAGGTACCTCGTCTCCCTCGATGCAGCGAGCTAACCTACTTTCTGCCAATGCTCGCTCTCTTCGTTACAGTCTTTCTCATCGAATTTACCAAATGAAATAAACTCCAGCTCGGGGAAACACTTTTCTTTTGCGACACGACGTATTCTTCTTACTCTCGTGCCCTATTCGTTTCGTTCGCTGTATTTTTGTTGCGGTTCCCCCGGATGACTATCGGCTAAAGGGAGAAGAACTTCACCTTCCTTTTTCCCCACACAGTTTTCCGTTCCTGCTCAATGCTGTTTTTCTCTTTATTTCCAAGCTATCCGATATGAGAATCCTTTGCAGAATTGCGTGCTTTAATGCAGCTCGTAAGAAAATCCGAACAGCGTTGCTTTCATTTACGTGGTCGAACCGGATGAAATAGAAATAGCGCAGAACGTAATGAACGACGCAGATGATATATTTGTGTGGGGTTGCTGTTACACGGGGCAATTTATTATTTTATTTCATCCCCAGGAGCTTGTTATTGTTGTGTGAACAAAGCACGCCAGTAAGGATAATGAAATTCAATATAGAATGCAAGGACAGCAACGTTTACAGTAAATTGAGATCTGAGGTGCAATGATTAAAAATATATATTTTATATTCGCGGAAGAATATTCAAATCATAGGGTATATGTAAACTTTGATTATTACTATTGAATTGAATTGAGAAACAGGAGAAGTAATATGGCAATGTTTAAACAAAGCTGACAAGCGATACAGAATTAGAAAAGTGCATAATCGTATTACATAATAATTAAAGGTATTAAGAAATATTGATTAAGCAACGTTGAATATACTTTTGATTATATCTGACGCTCGATGAACAAATTCAATTGATAATTGAACTTCACGTTTTGTTTGCGTAGATTCGTCAATCAATATCGACAGTTAGAAACGTACAATGTTTTAACAAATTTTAATCAGGGAAACGAAGGGGGTGAAAATATTTGCTTCTATATATGTATAATGTCGTCTTATAAATTGTTCACTGCAAGATATCCCATGTTTCCAAAGTAATTTCAAGGGAAGTTTAAAAACAAATTAGAAATTACTAAAAAGGAGAACAACGAATTACTAAATAACAAATTTCAAATTATGTTCATAACAAATTATTTTCGTCAATCGTTTATTATTATTGTTTTGTCATTATTGCGTTATGTTTTTCGCAGCGACTATAACTGTACGTCTCCCGTAAATAATTCATGATGGGTCAGAAACTCATTACAAAAAAATAGGGACTTAGTCGAATTTTGTCGATATCTGTCGGCGAATTGCAACAAGGCCAGCACAATCTGGAACCTGTAAACTGCGAAATATTAAAATCGTGCGCCTGTCGAACACGATTATGACGAATTTCAAGTGTTGGTAGGTACTCGAGCGTCACATGGAAAATATAAATTGACATCACATTTTCCCCAGAAAATTGTGTACGACACTTCGACAACTGCAACGTGGAACCATAACGTTTGCAACTTGTATTCGTTATTTCCGAGTTATCAGGTTCTCATTATTCGATGAATGAAAAAGAAAGCGGTGTAATATGAATGCATAATACATCAGTTTACCATAAATGGATATATCTATTCTGAAAATAGTTTAAGGGAATAAATCGAGTTATATGGCTCAATGTTCGAGGAGTGAAAATTTTCGGCGGGCATAACTATGTTTCAGAATTAAATTTGGTAGTTGTGTCTTCTATTATTAAATGCTATTCTGAGTTATTATTAGTTTAACGTAAAATATCTCTTTTCCCATTTTCCTATGTTTAAAATGTTTCTAATGATCATATATCTACGTGTTTGAACTGTTAGGTCGTAATATATGAAATTTCAGTTTACTTTGGTTAAAATCAATACACTTTTACATTTAATTAATACTAAACGTTATTGTTTACAATATTAGTCACCCTTTTAAAACCGATACTACACGGTTCTTACCACACAGATCGTGTTCAAAGTACAGTACACTTAGAACTCACTTATGGGCATTTCTGAAAATTCCACTGCAATCACGAAGGTCAATTCTGTAATTGATCTCGAAATCCAATTGCTCGAAATCTGCATTGTTAATCGCAGGGGTAATTAATGGATCACGGAGCTGGTTTAGGAGTTAGCCGGGGGGGAGGTGGGCAGATAAACCAAATACCTTGGTATGCTATCACAGGTAGAGGCTCAAGAGGAACACTACAGCCTCCTCAGAATTCTCTTTGCGTATCCTCTTCAAGAACAAGTGCTGGATCCTTTGGAAACGCTTTAGTCGTTTTCGAATGGGCCGGCTTTTGAATACGCTTCCGACGACTTGATTACTGTGTTCCTCAAAAGAAACGATTTACCAAGCTTATTTTCAGTAAATCTTTTTGCATACCGATAACAAAGCGTCTGCCGGGAGGAAAGGAGGGAACGATAAATACGTTTCGTACGTTTGGCACTAACTAATCTTTATCCTTTTAATGAAACAATTCAATTTCTATTGCTGGAAATTTTCTAATGTTGCCAACGGTTTTTATAATATTCGCTACTTCTCACGCATATGGGGTCTTTTTGACGAATCATAAATAATGTAAGGGAAGAAACGAATAAATATTCCTTTTTTTGCAAAATTTCGCACGTGAATCTAGTTATATGTATACATTTTTTTCCACTTTAAGTGTTTAGGTATTGATAATTTATATTTGAACAGATACTGTGAAGTTCTATATCGTGACATGTATTTCAATGAATCTTGTTGTATTCAATTTGACGTACGTATAACTGTTCGGAGCACAGGCTATATTTATATATTTCGTTCTGTTTTAATCTCTGAAGTAATTATTGGAATTCATCCTGGAGAACAGATCGAAATATAATTTCATGGAATTATTAAATGCTGCGGTTTGCTAGCAGATGGAATACGGAAATGCTGTGCAGAATATACAGAATAAGAGAAATAACGTGTCCCTGCGACTCTCCAATGATAAGGTTTTTAACTGACTTTCGCGTTAATTAAGGGGAATGGAACTTTATTTATGCCTCAATGAATTTTTCGGAATTGCACAAACTGATAGCATTAATTGGATCGTGAGATTTATAACTTTCAGCCGGACGGAGTAGCAATTTGAATAAGAAAAAGCCACAACCAAAGTACTGACAAATGAGTCTCATTTTCGTATTGGGTAAAGTGAATAGGGTATTCTATTACTTAAACTTAATTACAATGCGAATTAAAGGGAATAATAAGACATTTGGTATAACAGATTGGAGAATAATGTTTATTTGGTTTGGTTTAGAGTTTTATATGAAAAATGAAAGAAAATATATTATTTTAGATAATAATAGTTTATCGTCAAACGCGTGTCTACGTGAAAAACTGTGGCACAATAATTATAAAAATTCACATGTTGAAGTATCTATGTCGGTTATCTATTCTGCTGAAAGATTGTTATAAATTTGTAACTAAAAATTTGTAATACAACAAACCTCATTTGAGATTTGTAACAATAGCACATAATGTGTATGGTAAATTATAAGTAGTAGTGTTGGATAAACGAGGTGGAATTGAATACCTTATTCATTTAAAAAATCAACTATATTTTATTTTCCAAATTGCAATATACTTAAAAATCATATATCACAACGATCCGAGTGCCAGAAATTTCTAACTGGTTTTTAATCATTCAGTTTCAAAAGTCCACCTAGAATTAATGTTACTAATGCTAATGAATTCATTGCAATTTCAACAGAATTATATGCAACGCTTACTAATTATAGTGCAATTGCGATTTCACAGTATAGCCAGTTCTTTCCAAGAAACAACTTTTGTTGCCCGAAGTCTTGTTAAGCTAACCAAAATAGGCGAGAACTACCAAAAGCCACCTTTGAATACTCAACGACTATGCAATCCCTCGAGTGAACCGACAAGATTTGTCTTTTTAGCATTACATTCTCTTTCATCACCTGGCATAATGAAGCCACGCAGGTGCAGGGAGATCATTTCTTTCGTTTAGTGCTTGCAATAGCAGTGCCAGTTCTTAGCGCTTTTCACGAAACATCCTTCTTTGCCTATCAGAAACATTAATTAAATTATGCAACGAGTAAAGTGTAAACTTTAAGGAGTTAAACGCAATTCGCAAATACGAATCAGAGCTAAAGATTTTCTTTCCAAAGGGTGTAAGATTAAAAATAACTTTTCCAAACATCGATGGCAGGTGTTTAGGGACACCATGTTAAATCTTGTTTCATATTACCGTTGCTTTGTATCGCAAGCATAATAAATAAAAATAAAAGTAAATAATACATATTATCACTGTAAAATTGCACTATACCAATGGGATTAGGAATTTAGTAGAGGATAATAATGGACGGGCACTAGCAATTTTCTTGTTATTTGCGAGAGGAAGTTCGAGGAGGATCCATTAATAAAAAATGCTGTCTCAAGATAGAAAATTTTAACTGTTCTAGGGCGAACAGTGAAACGTTTGGTATCACAAAGACAGTCAAAAGGAAAGAAATTAAATAGAAAGAGCAGTATTTAAGTTGATCAGTGTCTAAAAGCTTGGCCAAGAATGAGCGCATAAATGCTTCGTCAATTAAAACATAAAATTTTGTCACAGCGCTCCACTGTAGTACAGAGTATGTACATCTTTCTCAACAAACAAGTTACAAAAGTAACATACCAGAACCAGTCTGCGAATTTCCAAAGTTAATAATGTTCATAAATGCAGTACAACAAGCCCAGTCAATTATAGAAAACAGATACTCAATCACGCTAATGTTTGGGTGGAAGAAAAAACGAAGTTCCAGAATCACCAACTCTATAATTCGCAAAGTAATCATTGCCAAGGAAACCATTAATCTTAAGTTCATCAAAGAAGCAAACAGAAAGTTCCCATGGTAATATATCAAAGGTACAATTACACGGGGCGAGGACGCGCGCGAAAGTGGAACGTTCCAAACAACGGGGCGACACCGAGTATAAAAGTAAGGAACGCGATGGAACGTGTAATGGAGTTGAGACAGTTAAGCCTGCCGATAAAGTTTTTGCTCCTCGAAAAAAGGGGTATCGCTAAAATAATCGACCGAACAACTTTCTGGTTAATTAAACCATCGTTTCGACGGGGGATCGTTCCTAGAAGACGTCGGTACATTTTCTATCCACCATGATGTTACGAATTTTCGAACCGCGAAACGAGGGTGATAAAGGAACATCCGCAAATCCCAGGCGATCCTTCCCGTCTGGATTTCCACCCTACTTTCCTCCGAGTCTTCCCTATCCCTCGGTAATCCACCTTGTTTGCCGTTGAGCAACGGCACTGATGTTGACACTAACTGCGAATTTCGTTGGCCCGGAGTATGTGGAATTTTTTTAAACAAGTGCTGCCTTCGATATGAACTCGCCTACCGTGTGTTAATAGGACAAAAAATGAAATCTGTCAGGCAGAGATGGATGTATTAATTCAGGGCAAACGATTATTGGTAATAATTTGGTACACAGGATAAGGATTTGTGCAGAGCACGGTTAGCAGCAATTTAATTTCGAGACGGAATAGAGCTGCTTCAGGAAAGTATTTTCGGAGCAGACTAATTTCAAATGCGTTTATCGCACGCGCTTTTATGTTTCATTGTATTTTATATTTCACAGTATTATTATAATTCTTCACGGTGGCTGAACTTAGAGGATAAATCACATAACGTGATTAATTCTGTTCTTCTCGTTGTTAGCGTATCGATAAAAATTTATTTGGTTTACGTAAAATGCTCCATGACATTTATCTTATGTTTTTCATTGAATAAGTTTGCAAGGCAATTTCGTCAAGCATATTGTTTAATTCTCGTGCTGCTCGCTGGTGCAATTTCATTCAGTACTTTGCTTAATCCATGAAAAGGATAAAACATGGTCAGTCACCACATTGCATCAAGCAGAATAATAATAATAATAAGAAATAACAGCAGCTCATGAAAATAGCGTACTAGCTTCGTGCCAAATATTCTACATTTTCCATAAAAATACAACGGCCAGCAACAAAGCTTGTGCAAACAACTAAAAGACATCGAGGCTCAACGTCAAAGTGTATTCAAGTTATTCAAATCAGAGGCACGAAAGAAGTACCCTGAATCCAGCGCCCCAGATGCTGTCGCGCTTCCATTTCACACTCTAATCCGCGCGGAAAGCAATTAGGTTAATTGCGAGAAGTAGTCGAAAACAATTTTTTCGAACAGCATCGTTTTAGCCACAGTTTATCCTCTCTAAAGAAGATTCAGTGTCGACATTTCCTCAACGTTTTAACAAGTATGCTCGAGGACTATGCCAACGGCGATAATTGCGGGCCTAACTCTCTGTCAGATTAAAGATTTACACGAACAGGGGCTTCGAATCGACCGTTGTCACAGCCACGCCATTTTATACTCTCGAGTGCGTTGAACGACGGTAATAATGACTTTAAGTTTCTATTGGCTGCACAGCTTAGCCAACTAATTGCAGGACTTGTTAAATAATCCGCGGATAATGACATTAAGGGGTATGCTTTTTCGCGGAGGAGAAACTTTTCTATCAAGCGTGAGTACACTTCTGGCGAAGAGGATGGATTTAGCAAATTAATGTCAACCTCGGGGGAGAGCTTCATTTTGATTTAGATCTGGTTGCGCGGGGATATTATTTGGAAATATAATTATCGTACTAGTGCGATGACTAGTACTAGTGTCTCGTTGTTGCATGTTATGATTTTATAAATAGATGTGGTTTGAGATATTAGCCTCCAGCGTTTTCTTTTCTTCATAAATAAAAGGTTTGCGAGGTAAATTAAAGAAAGAAGGATTTGGTATTTTTTGTGTGCAAGTGAGTGCAATGGTTTGGGTAACAGTTTTTATGTAAATAAGAATTATATGGTTAGTTTTTAAATCGATAGCTGGAAATGTCCTTTTTGTACGTTGTGGATTGGTTGTCGAGATGAACCCTTATTCAGTATACGAAAGAAAATTAAGAAAACGAAATCTGGCAGGCAGGGGGAAGATTGTATTACATGGCATCAAACATTTGTTCTAATTTATAATGAATATAATTTTTATGTAACTATAACGCAATCTATTATACGGGGCGACAGTTATCCATAATTTCTTATCAATAGAAAAGGACGATTACGCAATATGAAAATTATCCACTGCGAGAGTAGTGTATGTTTAAAAAAACAGGATGATCAATTTGTTAATTATTCTTGCCGATATTCACTTCAACGTTTATTTACCATGACAATCGAGAAAGGACTAAACTAAAACGTGTATGACTGATTTATACATTTAAGTCTAAGCCTATTAGTATTTCTCGTTCGCTTCGAAACATGAATCGGATTGTACGGTAATGAACGTCTCTACTTACATTTACAAGTTGTGCTTTTCCATCGTGCAGAAATTCGTGAGTTCCTTTGTTGGCAGCCCGTTTGAATGTTAAGCAGTAATCTCGCAAAGCAAGCTTTCATATATCATAAACGAGCTTGACACGTTTTGTCTGGGAATCGTATTAGGATGTACGATCCGCTAGAAATTTGCCAACAAAGGAGTCAAACTCGGTTTAGACACCATATACGGCTGGTGTGCTTTGTTTAATTTGTATAAGTGAGCGGAAGGAACCTTTCCTGTTATCTGTGAGTCCTTAAATTAATTCCAGACGAATGTGCGATAAAATTGGAATTAGTTGGAATTCAACAGTTTACCAACCGATATTGCAGGTTGAAATTTGACGGTACTTTGTGTAATATTCTCGGGTCAATTTTATTTTTAAATTATTAATGAAAAGTAGTGTAGAGTAATTGTAAATATTGTAGGAATGAATACAGACATTTTTATAGAGTAAAATAAATATGTATATCTTGATGGGAAATATCAATTGTATGAAGATAATGAGAATATTTTGTATTGTTAAAATAGCTAAAAGTAATTTAATTTTGTAGTGTTGCAAGAATAATAATACCCGCCAGGATTTTAGCGTCAAACTTATGAATGTAACATCAAATGTTTCACGTACACGCATTATGTAAATATCGAAACCTGTAGGTACATATAGTACATGCATAAAACATCTGTTCAAGTTATGAACAAAATGTATATTCGAGGTTTCTCCTTTCTTTTGCAGTTACAAAATTTGGTCCTGCAAAAGTCACACCAGTTGAAGAAACTCAACCAAAGGAGGAAACTACGGTGGAATCAACGAAAACGTAAGTGCCTTTTAATGCATGCTTTTATGTACGATGTTAAGAAAACATTAATACCTCATATAATTATATGAGATATGTACTTTAATTAAAGTACATCAAGTATTAATAATGTAGAATACATCTGCTGCATTTTCCCACCCGCGAATAATTAATTCTTAATGAAGATAGACATCTGACTGTTAATTACGCAGAGAGTAAAAGAGCTAATAAAGTGTAATGTAATTATTACAACGTATTAACTGTGTGATTAGCTAGCACGAGTTTAATAATATTTCACGCAATATCGATTATGTTTTCAACACTTTTTATATTACAGCCCTTAAAAATTAATACGCGACATGAACTAATGCGACAGTAACTAATATTATGACAGGACATGTGTTCATTTTTCTGTCGACGCAATTTAATTAAAATCGCGTCCCTTGAAGAACGCATTCTCATAGACAGGTGAGAGAAACAGTTGCGGATGAAAATAAGTACAACACATTTCTTTCTTCTTCGTGTATTTCTGTTTTTGAATATTAATAAAATGCATTCGTGAATGACATTACATAAATATCAATTTCAGTGGTGGAATAAAAACCGTGCCTCCATTCCATGTGATATGAAAATTTCAAATAACTTCTTACTTGATAAGAGTATGATGAAAAGTAGAACTTGATTAAATATTGCGAACGGAAATGAAAAAAAGGTTCTTTTTACAGATAAAATATTAAATTTTCGTAAAAGGCTGTATTGCTGTATTTACAGACGTTTCCTGAACTCTTGTGTCAATAAATAAAATGTTCTGTAGCTGAGGTTCTTGGATGCTCCAAGGGTACGGGTCATCCGCATACACTGACCTAAACTACTACCTGTACTACTTATATTAAAATGTATCTACCTACATATCGAGCTGCATTACATGAAAAATATACTTGTCCATGCAGTAAGCTGTACCACATAAAAATATTCTCGAACATGCATCGCGCTGTCGTATTTAAAAACTATGCCTGACTGTATATTCAGCTGTACTACTTAATTGTTGTACTATTGCTCGGGAAATTTCGCTAAATAATAAGTTCGACAAAGGTTTTCATTGCTATCCTCAATGAATCTTCAGAAAGTCGTTCACTTCAGCCTCGTTATAGGAAATTACTCAATCCTAATGGAGTTAATCAAAAATATTAACTTTCTTGGTATGAAAAGAGCGAAAAAAGTGCAATCCTACAGCGACAAACATCGTCAAAGAACAAAACCACACTCCTTTGGCCAAATGGGTCTCAAGTTGAAATAATTCACAATTTGTGAATCGAACTCGAGTGATAAAAAAAAGAAGTTATATCTTCTAGAGTAGATAAGAACAATTCTTTTTCTGGAGATGCCTTAAGCGTATAATGTACATTCCAACAATCAATGGCATAAATGATTACAAAACAAATGATAAAATAATGCGAGCAGTTTAACCGAAACGAAAAAACATTTTATAAATATTTGATAAATATTAATTTTTCGACCCATGATTACTAGTACATTTTTCATCATTTCACAAGTACCATCTACTTTTTCAAGTCACAAACCCTTTTATTTATCACCCCGTATAAGCAACGATATTTCAATAGAGATAAAAAAGCATCATTCGACTTCGTTCAAGTTGCATATATCAGAATATCCATAGAATTGCACGATTCGTTGCCTCTGTACGACAGTCATCTTGCTTGAATTGAAACGATTCGCCGCATGGGAATTCACAAACTCAAAACTTCAGCCAACTGGTAACTTGCACGTTTCAGGAAGACGAAGACCGGCGACGATTGTAGGGTGTGCCGGAAGTCATTCGCACCCGAAGAATCCTCGAGAATTTGTTGCGAGTGTCAACACAAAGTTTGCGAGGACTGCGCCTGTTATTCGACGACAACGAATTCCGACGATCCGGTAAGCCTTTCAGAATCACTGTTGCATTATTGCTGTCTATTTCGGTCCGATCGGACACCTGCAATCCAACAATTACGCTCCCACCTACAGCATAAGCGGGCGTATTTGAAAGGCCTCGTAGTATGCGCCGGGCACAGTGAGTTACGAAACTGGGTCGAGCTCTGTCTGACGTTTGGCAAAAGATTCAAAGACTCGAGATAGAAACGGGATAGATGTTTGGTCTTTGTATAATCCCATTTCTCAAATACAATGATCCATTTACAAATTGCAGCGGACTGTTCTTTGGTTTTAATTAAGCTACGCGTCACGCTTCGAAGAATTTTTTGATTACTCTCAACTGGATTGAACTACTTGCCGGTATCCGCGATTTTTATGTCGCGATTAAAAGAATTGTAAGATGGCTGATACGGAAATACGTCTTTATTCTATCAAAGCTCTTAGGAAAATACGCAATAACAACACTTTTGAAAATCACCACGCAACCCTTACATTTGTTTAAATCAATAAAAATATGAAACGACCACCGCATGCTGTCTCACACTCAGCCATCCATACGGTGATACAATAACAAATATCCTTACAGAATAGATAATTTTTTTGCGATTTTTTTAAATAATTCTTTGAAATTTAATCGATAGTTAGAACAATTTAATTTGGCGACCTACCCTTTGTCACTGTCATGATAAGACTATAAAATGGGGATGGGTTCGAAAGTAAATTGTAAATTATCGAAACTCTAATCCGAAACTTTGCAAGGTTTCGAGACTCCCGAAGCTTGAAGTGCTGATTTTATTTTGTAACATGAATATTTTGTTTTAAGAATTGAATTAAAATTTTTGAAGTCAACAATAAATCTTTCACGATCGATCGCCAATCTATTTATATTCTAAATTCTTCACTCGTTAATTTCATGCCTTTTCTTATTTAAGTTTCTAATGTTTCGAATCACAAAAAAAGTACAAAGTTTCGAATCCTCGACACTGGAAACTTTCTCGAGTTCCGAGGAGTTTCGAGGTTTCGACGTTTCGAGGAACCCATTCCTAGTTTAAATCCTTTGTAATTGAATACCATGTAACGTTTTTTTTTTATTTTTTTTTTAAAGAGTCGTTGTGAACTGCACTAAATGTTTATAATGGTTTTGTCAATCAGTAACAACGGAAATTCAATGAGCACGGACGGAAAATGTCCTTCACTGCGCTCGCCAGAATACCGTCAAACATTTTGAACATATTTAATTAAAGAATAAAACAGTACAAAGATGTATCGTTCGTACAATTCAATTTGGCTTCTATCGTTCTCGTTCATCGGCAGTCAATGAAGATATACAATTTATTCAATCTTGGAAACAATTTCATTTTACAAATTATATTACAAGAAGAAATCGAAAATTCTCTTCCTCTTCGATTATTGTCCAACTAAATTTTCTGTTTCGTTCTAATTTCGTGGCATGAATACTCTGGACAAAAATAGTTTGCTTCGAATAATTAAAATTCACGTTTAGATTACATTATGACTCAATGAATTGTTCGAGTGTAAATTTAGTGTTTCATACGTTTCCCAACCTTTCTCTCGTGTTTATTCAATAAATAGTATTAACGTTTGCGTACTAAACGGATCATTGAAATTAATGAATTGTTCATTAAAACCGTGCAAATTGCGAAAGCATTTGTTGAAGTGGTCCATACAGTTGAAAAGTTTCAAGAAATACATAGAGGTCGGACTAAAAAGCAGGAATTTTGTAAAACGATATAACATACGAATTTTAAGAGCAGCTATTTTTTACAGTAGATTTACTCAACAACGTCCATACCTGTTTATTTGTTTAACTAAGGAAACAAAGAATTACCATTAAAAGTCATAGAGAAATCCTTTATTTATTCCAGACATACATATGTCTCTTGTTATCTTGACATAAGCAAATATTTTAAACATTCCTATGAAATTTAATATTGCGTCAAACGAACACATCACGTATGCAATTGTGAAAAAAAACCTTGCCCAACCAAGGTATGAATATTGCAAAATAGTGAGAAACGTTGATCGTGAATCGCTGGTAGCAACGTCACTGGTCCTACGTCCGTTTTAATTATCGTTATCGGGTCTCTCTTCTATGTTTAATCTCCAGTATCCAGAAGATTTAAAAAACAGAGGTAATAGTCCAATGAATGCGCAATGCAATTTATTTTAGTCCTACGTTACTTATTTCCATTCCGTTTCATTTTCCTATTCCTTTTGCCTCTCTCATTATTCTTTTTACAATTCCTCATTTCTCTTCGACATTCATTATCCGACGTTGGTTTCCATTCGGCCCTCTTTATGTACTTCTTACTTCAATTTCGTACATCGGTGCCTGCGTATATTCATGTACTATAACTATTTACTCGTGACCTACATTCAGTTCTCCTTTTCTTTTCGCAGTTCTCATTGCTATTTTTTTTATCATTCACAGTATCAGCAACTCCTGTTCACTATTGCACTTCCATCGCTTTATCGTTCCAATTAACGTACGCTCTGCTCGTTCTCATCGATTCCCCGACCAGGCAACTTGAAAATTAATTGGAGTTTGATCGTATGTGCCTCCACGGCGTTGTGTTGTGCTTGTTTACTAGCGATAACTTCGGGCAACCAGTTTCTTCCACATGAATCGTGCATTACTTCCCTGATACTTGTATATGCTTTTCAGCTGATAAGCGATTGGCGAAGATGAATGTTGTTTATACAATTTGGAGATGATTGTTGAAGAGCAAGTAGTACAATCGATCGACCCATGGAATTGATAGTACTACACATTTAAATTAAATTGAACAATCGCTATCAATTGAGCGAAATATACGATACTGTTCTGGTTCTACTTCTCTCACAATCAGTGCTACATTTAGCCTCAGAAATTAACCAATTGTAATATTTTTACTTTTTCGCCAAATGTCCTTCTAAACCGAACGCCTCAAATTAATCGGGAATTATTGAACGTCTCATTGTCAGTAAGATATGTCATGTTATTTATAAAGGTCTGATGCTCAATCTTAAGTACATTGCAGTGATTTTACGATTTATAACTCGCAGGAAGAAAGATATATAGTGTAAAATATTATGTGCATAGTTTTGCAATCAAGTCTGATGGTCTCGTGCAATTCAGAACTTTAATACTGTTCAGAAAAATAAAATATTTAATGGCCTCGTAGTACGAGCTACGTAACCCATGTTAAAACTTTTAATACATGTATACTTTAGATTTATAAACTTGTTAACAAACCTAACTCGATATTAAGTAGGACTAGTCAGTATATGAACAGACGTTCAGTTTATATTATGTTAAGAGCGCTATTCAAGTATTTCATGAAACATCGTATGCATTGTATAATCTGTTTCATGATAAGTGAATTTTAGCAAAGTAAATTCCATTTTAATAAAGTAACAAATTTGTTCATAGAAATTGGTAAATTCATTTTTTATAGTGTTATTGCAAATTGCTATCTCAAACGATAAATTAATTTACGAAAGTTAATTGCATTGCTTATTTGTATCAATCGATATATTTTTAAAATATTTTAAAAACAACATGCCTAAGACAATGAGATAAGAATAAATGTTATCACATCGAAAAGATTTTACTATCACTTACTTCTAATTCTCTCACCTTTCCAAACGGTGTTTTACTTCTCCAAAACGAACCCTCCACCTATTCTTGTACAAAATGTAATATACATCTTTGAATTTGCCTTCCTCTTACTCTGCATATGCATAGAGCCTGAAACCTAGTACCATTTAACCATATCTTTAAATCTACTCCATAATTTTTTACATTTTCAACCTCGACGAAAAATGCATACCCACTATTGCGTAATAATAAGGTCTTTATGTAATGCTATTACTACTTCCAATAATAATAATAATGTCGTACCTGGATTTATTGATGAGCTCCGCGTTTCCAAAATTATTAGCCCGCTCAAATCGAACATTGAATCAAATAAACAAAACGGATTTATTTATACCAGGATATATTGTTCGAGTATTTGCTGGACCTCGTGAATGTTTGACGAAAATCTTTTTCAGTCGTCCTGGCGATGCAGTGTGTGCCGACGAAAAATCGCGTCTCGGGACCAGCCGATAGTGACACAGGAATCGACCGATTCCTTGCTCGAAGTCCCAGTCCTGGAGGCACTTCAGAGGAGACACAGCGACGCGAGACTTGGCTGTCAGAGCGGAAGTCAAATTGGTGGCCTAGGGTCTGGTTTAGCGCCCCCGAGGAGCCCCGAACTTAGGAGGCACTCGGACGTGTCACCTGCTAGTTTGAAGGAACTCGAGAAGGTAATGTTCCGTTTACTTCTACCGTTGAACTCGTGCTTCTCAAACATTCGTGCTTCTCGACAGCCAAGCAGAATAGATTGCAATATCTTGCACTTTTGCTTCGTATTCATTTCGGTTGGTGGTTTCTGATAGTCGCGGCTGGACGATTCTGAGCTAACGATTGTAAGTTTAGAGGTTTGCATCTCGACAATTGTTGAGAGAAAACGTGACGTTTATGTTGGTCTACATTTTTGAATTTGCGCGAGGAATTACGTACAGCTACTATTTATGCGATTTAAATATATATAGATATGTATGTACATATACGTATAATAATAGTAGTAATTTCAGTAATTATTTATTTATCCAACGCAGAAACAGTTTGGTAATGGAGTACATAATAGGTTTTAAGACGAAAATCCTTCTAAGCTCTAAAGTTTCGAAACGATCAATGCATTCGAGTATTCTACATTAAAATTAATCCCATAGTGTCCCATAGAGGTAAATTTATTGCCATTAAACAGGGATTATTATCGATATTCTGACAAGGGATAACTTTACTTGCAAAGCTCATTTATTGATAGTTTATGTTCAAAAGTGTGATTTTGTACTACGATACTAATAATTACTGCATATAAATAAATAATGATTTTAATATATATTTCTGTCAATACTTTTAAATTTCCAAACTCTTTATTGTACATTATTGTATTGTTATCATTTTTATGATTATTAAATTGGTACGTCTTAATGTCCTATCTAAAATTTTAAACAATTTGTATTCGAACAGTTCGATAAATACAGTACATAAGTACAAAAGAAAATAATAATTGGGAAGCATTAAAAACAATTGAAATAATTATTCAAATCAAAATAAAGGTAACATTAATGAAACAGCTTCATAATATATAATAATTAAATAATTCAAAGGCTTTTCGTTTCGAGTAGAAAATGAGACACCTCAACTTTGCAAGTACCATCGCAGAAAATAATCCTTCTTTAGTCCGCGACAGAAAAGTGTAATCTTGCACTTGCAATCGGTAGCGCATTAATCCTGCCACTATCTAGAATAATCAGAGGAAAGGAAACATTAGCCCTTCCGGTGCTGATTGTAAGTAACTGTTTGCAGTCGAAAACAGAATATTCCCAGCAGCTGTGCTTTCAACGTTTTGGCCATATTCCAAGGAATATCTGGCACGCTCGCCCCGAGCCATTTTATTTAGTTTGGATGTCAACGTGGGCTATTTGTCTTGCAATATGGTGCCCCATAGCTGGACGCATGCTTGTATTCGTCATGGCGTGCCTTATGGCGTGCCTGGAAATTATGCTCTCTTGTGTTTCCTTTTCGATTGCAAAATAAAGGCCTGCAACCCTTGCGACATAAGTGCCGAATAATTATATTTGCAATGAAATCGTTGCTGTTTTAAATAATTTCCTTGTGCATTTATTATAAAATGTCTCGCAGCTATGAATGGTTAATTGGTTTATTAATAATATAATTGAAATATTTAATGCTTCTCTCGAGATACGTTTTCTGAGATTAGTTTCTCAATGAATCATTACTATTCGATGAAGGGTGATATACCTTTAAAATATACCTGTTGTTTTTTTACTCGTATACAGTGCATATATTTCATTTCTTTGAGTTTCATATATTTATATTTCTGTAGTATTCCTATAAATAAATGTGTGATATTCGGCACAAATTAGATCATACCAACAGAATTACCAAACAAATTTTAAGTCAGTTGCATGAATAACTATGTTATTCATGATAATAAAAACCGCCAAAATTATTACTGAATTCGCCAAATATTTTAAATATACAGAGCAGAATCTGGAAACGTAGGTAAAGATGCAATTAACATAATTATGCATACAGGAGGTAAGGAAATGTGACTCATAGTAGTCCCTACTACGCCCTTTCCCAGTAACAAAGATGTCCCCTAAATTACACAATTAACAGGAATTTGCTATTAAACAAAGAGTGATAAAGTTAATGGTATGCACTGATCAAACTCTATACCCGAAGGAAATAAAGTTAAAGTATCCACCCTTGTTGCAATAATAATAACTTCCCCTAAATTTTTGGCTGAACGGTCCCCTATAACGATTGCGATCATAAGCATAAAAGATATTCTGGATTTATTTCGCCCCTCTGCAAGACTGCCATTCTAATATCTAATATCTTCTCAGGCAATCGTTAACAAAGTTCCGGGATGAGTTAAGATCAAAAGCAAAAAGTTTCACGTGGAGTTTCAAGGCCTTGGAGAGTGTTGCGCATGGCCGATATCATTCTGCAAAGGCCGCGTTCATGAACTATGCTATATTGTACGCGTCGACTTGTTAAGCAGCCGAGATATTCGTAATAAATTAAAACTTCCAGCTGTGTGGTTTTCTTTCTGACATAATTGTGATGTATCGCGGGGACGAGGAAAAAGTTGTTTGCCCGATGCAAGGGGAAAAAGGAGAAAAAGAAACGAAACACGAGAACTAACTTTGAAAACAGCTGTTCTGAACAGTAACCCTTTAAGAGATCTTGCGTTTGCCAAGTTGCACGGAAAGCTCGCGCGAAAAAATTAAATGCCCGACAGCAAAAGGAACGGGCCACGGTATGAACTTGAGATAAGCATCTACGTCATTTGCTTTCGAGTTACGGAGTTTTACCTTCGCGGAACTTCGTGTCGGCCCACGTAACGATAAACAGCTGCGATGACGTAGGTTTAGATAGGACATCGAAGGGAATTGCAGGAACTGACAATGTTTGACAGCGTTACGTGATAGATCGTTGCGAGTATTTTCAGTAAATGAATTATTACATAAATGAAGATGAACGACTGCAAATAGAGAATAAAGTTTTTGAGTCGTAAAAATATGCACTAGGTGGATAGGAAACGGATTTTTCTTTTCCTTGGGTTTGTGTTATGAATTATTGCAAATTATAAATTGTGACTGGAATACGTATCAGAACATTTAATATTTTCAGCGTGCTTTTGCTGTGGAACGTAAATTATTAACGTTAAACAAAAGTAATCTCATCCCACGGACTCATGGACTTATCGACTTTATACTTTAATGCGGAACTAAATAAAGTTAATAATAATTAGTGGAATTCATTAAATGACGTCACGGCTTTTTCAGATAGTTCGTATTATTAAACAATGAATACTATACTTTTGAGAACTGGTGTTTACGTTAGTTTTTGATATTTTGTAAATACTTGATAATGGATACATTAAACATATGGCCTACTATAATTAAATGTTTTGCAAAGTACTAAACACCGTGAAAAATTTAGTACGCATAGAATAACAAATTTTTCGGTTGGCCAATGAGTTAGCTTTGCAAAACAATTAAGAATTCTGCTTCAAGAATTCAATCGTTATTTAGATATTCAGCTTTTTATTGATTGCTTCATGAAAATTTCATAGCATTTTGTGTTCACATTGCAAATGTCAGGTAAAGTCCAACGATTTAAGCGGCCTAATTTCACGTGCCACTACCATGTACTTTGGGGCACTCGCAACGGCTAATATGTAAATGTAATTGCAGTTTTTTTCCTAACAGGAAGGACCGGGTTCTTTGTTGCAGTATTTTTCACGGAAATATTAGGACACTGATACGGAATACTAACTTGGGCGATAAATTGACACTGTCATTAAAAAAGTTGTTTGCAATCTTGAATTGCTATAATTATTACGGCAACAATACAAATTCTTTACCAATGAATTACAATTGTGCATTCCAAATACGTAACATGTTTCCCAGCATGCATGTGTAAAACACATTTGGAAAATTAATTACCTACGAACTCCCTAAAATTAAATATATAATATCGAGTTTAATCTACGTACCGTTTTCAACCAAATAATCTAATTAAAGAACCATGAAATTTCCTCTATTTTTGGACTCCCTTATTTTGATCAATATTACTTTACAATTTATATACATACATACACTAAAATATTTCTCCCGTAATTCGCAGTAATTCTCCTTTTGAGGATTGAACACCCCCGCGATTAAAAGCTCGTTGCCTGAAACCCGACCGTCTCCTTTCAAAAACTACAAACGGCTAACTGAAATCGCCAACTAAGTACTCCCCATCAAATATCGTAGAACCCGCATACTTTAACATTTATAACAGTATAAACGGCCATTTAAAGCGCAATGATACTTCCAGTTAAACGAACCAAAACGAACTTTCACGTTCCTCGTAAAAGCGGATATTAAAAATCAACCTCCACACTCTGGTCAACACACAAAGCTTCGGTACACACACTTCGGATGACCTACGCTCGCAAACCAGTTCATTATCTCGTTTAGTTTCACGGGGCTAATTAACGCGACGATTGCAATACCCTATATAGCAGTTCCCCGTGCAACGATACAGCATCAACAAGGAGCATACACGGGTTTCTCGGATCGAAGAAGAGGCCAGTGACTAAGAATGAAAGGAGCGGTCGCGTTTTCGATTCGAAGCATTTATTGGAAATCGTTTTTGTTGGCCGTGAGAAGAATCGGCAGAATCTCATTTCAATGGAAACGACTGCGGAAACGAAAGAAAGTGGAATGAAATTGAAATCGGGGATGAAGCTACGCGGTGCCACGGACGCTAGGAGGGAGGTAGGGTGGGGATGAGAATGGAGGAGGACGTGGAGTTAGGTAGAATCCGGAAATCGGTCGAAAAAGGAACACGAGGCATGTGAAAAGAGGTCGCGAATCAGACATTCTGCCTCTTTAAATCTTGGCTCGGTGTACAGGCGGAAATTAGCGGTTGCCAGCAACAAAGGAACAGCTTAAACTTCAATGTAACAGGAATATTCGAGTGAAATGCATTTGAGTGTCCTTATTTTCGTTCCAATTTACGAGTTATGTATCGTGGACAAATATATTGGGAACAATATTGGATCCTTTTTTCTGGGAAAAATATTTCTGAAACGATGAATATTTTTTTAAATGAGTGAATAAACTGTTTCTTGGGAACAGTTGCCAGCTTCTGTTTTGAAAATACAATGCCTCATACGTATACGATGTATACTTCCCTTCGACAGAAAATAATTTATAATCTGCGTAGTTGCTTACATGTGCCAATAAATTTCGGCAAATTAACAGCCAAAACTGCATGCATCAGATAATTGTATAAACAAACTTTCCATTGTTTTGTATCTCTATTTAACCCTTATTACCCGTTTAAACCAGAACAAAAAATAAGTGTTGCTTCAGAAAAGTGATCTATTGTCCGAAAATTCCTTTCTGCGAACCCTTTCTGTTGTTTCTTCTATTCTTTCAGAATTCTATTCTTTCTGTTATTTTCTGGGAAACTGAATGTTCTATCGTAAATTGGTTAAGAAAAGAAGCCACCAAATGCACGCCACAAGAATTAACGCGTTTACCATGGATAATTTACAACCGTTGCTGTGTTAAAAACTGCTTCAATGGCGGTGGCACGCGATTCACAGGTGAACTTGCGGATAACAGCTGGTGACAAATTTATCGAGGCTAAAATGCCGTCGTCGAACGGGTGCAATTAGCGAGAGGAATCTGAAAATTAGATCCCGCGATTCCGTTAAAATCTGACCCAATTTCCTCGATTACACCTGCAATTGGATCAGCCGTTTGCCCGCTCCAGGCGCTCGTCCCGAAATCCGAGCATCGATTCGGCACACCAGCCCAGCAGAGATGCCAACGTCAATTAATAGACGAAAGATAAACAATAACCCCATGGAGAAATCGAGTCGCGTCAGTTGCGAGCATCAGGAATGTGCAGCGAAAAACGGAATTACCCTCGATTTCGTGAAATCTCGGTGCACTCGTTTCTATGTAGCGTGCAGCCACATCGACGTAGCAGTGGAAAACGGCTTTCCTATATTTTTCGCTCTCATTCTTCGCGGTCGTCCTCCTTCGCCAGGCTTTTCAATCTTGCTGCAGCAACGTCGGTAATTTGCAGCCTTGACTGACGTCGCCTGACAACTAGTTGCAAATTTGAAGAGTTCGAACGGAGAGCTGACGTAGGACACGAGCTGTGTTATCGGGATTGTTTATGGGGTCTTTCTTTCTCGATTCGAACGTAGTGCAGCTCCATAAATACAGAGCTTGAGATGAAAGTGAACGGGGATAGCAAATGTAATAATTTCAACGGTATTGGAACGAGCGACAGACTGGGTACGAGGGTGCGTTAGTTTCTTGAACTATGTGCGATTCGTTGGCAAAAACAACGGTGACGGGTTTGGCAATTATTTCGGAAAGGTGTCGAGAATATTTTGACGACATAAGCGAGTAAATGATGATAGTAAATGATAATAATAATATGTACATATAAAAGAAATTTTTCACGATTTCGTAAATCATTTTTAGTTATTCTTTTAACGATGCGATTTAAATATGATTTTAGCTAAACAGTACGTTAAAATTATTGTAGCAATATATTTGGAAAATTCAAGATAGTTGTAACATAAATTTTGTTCACTGTATTATTTCTAACCCTGAAACAAAGGGATCACAATGATTACTTTTCTCAAGATGTTTCGTTATTCGGAACGATTTGATTTGAGAACAATTTATAAAATAACATATGTTTGACAGTTTGCAGATAAATGATTCTTGTTACATTTGGTAAAAGTTTCAACTGACAGCGAACAACCCGGTTCCCCTTGATCTTTTTCGCTTTGTTTCCTTCATTCTTATTACATCCGTCAATCAAATGTTGTTATATAGTATTCGGTATTATTTTTAACATGACCATTACTTTGAAGTTTGGACCGTCCAAAAATTTCCTCAATTTATCGGATCTTCACGTAGAAATATTGATAACTGTATAAACTATCTTCTCAAAAATCCATTAATTATTACATCGATGAACACGATTTGATCATAGGAGTAATTCTAACAAAGAGAATTTTATTAATATCATAGATTCGATTCTAGAAGCTTTCCATATTTATTTAATGTATTTTTTGTGCTTTCACAATACTACATGGATCTGAAGTTAAAGCTAACAAATTATTTCTGAGTAACTATACGAGAGTAAATATAAAAGCAGGTAATATCTTACGCAACTTATTACTTATTCCTGAAATCGAACTACAAAATTAAATATTTCATATGAAAACAATCCCGCCATTTAACATATCTATCACACATAGTTATTTCTCAAAATCAATTTGACAATTTGTCCACAGCTATACGTTTAGTAAAAAGTAAGTGTTTCATATTTGAACCTCAGATCGCGAACGTATCTCGAGAACAAATTAGGTAGAAAAATCTAAAAACAAACAAGAAAAGGATATCAAAATATCCATACAACTACAGCCGTGTCTACTTCATTATTCAGTATTTTCCAGACATAACAGTTCCCCGCGTATCCATAGCTTCTCGCATCAGTGTACGACACACTCCCCGATGTGAGCACTGTCACGCCAACAGCCATAACCCCATCACGCAATGGTGTCACTCCCTGTGAGACTCTAATCGGTGTGTCGTAATGTTATAGTTTCGAAAGGTTGCAGGGGAACGCCGTGAAGATCGCAGTTGGGAAAGGGACTTGGATCGTAACATCAGGTCTAGGGCGGCCTCGCCAGATTGTCACCAAATCGATAGAAAAAGGGCTACCAGTCCCTCGAGGGTTGCCGTTGAACCTTCTTCTGTTAAGGGTAAGGATGCTTGTTCACGGTTCAGATTTTTCCTTTTCCTGCTTCCTGTATCCGTGTGTATTTGTCTTCGAACCGCTTCCTTTGTTTTCACAATAAACTTGGTATAGTCTTTCTTAGACGATGAAAGGGGTTTTACATATGGTTGAGGTTTTATCCCAACGGAAAACGGGAAAAGTGGAACGATTTTTAACGTGTTATTTAAAGAAAATTTGATAAGTTGCTACTGTTTATTTTATTTGTTTTTTATATTTCTATGCTACTAACATTTTCGACCTTAATATCGAGAGATATTGTCGCCCCTTTAATGTATCATACATATTTTCTGATACGTGGAAAAGCACAGGTGAAATATTGTTTTGAATTTGACACTACTTGGGTTTCTTCAAATTTAGAGATTTGCAATTTGAAATTTCCCTGTAGTTAGTTAAGCCGTTTTTTTATCGATTTTATGTTCTTATCGCGGATATTGAAATACTATGCACACTAGCCGAATCTATTTCATTCGTGGATAGTTTTATAAATTGAAAGCTTCCCGTTGATTATATTATTATAAAGTTAATTGATCTCATTGATTTTAATAGTTGGTAAAATTTGTAAGTTTAATATTTGATTTTGACAATACAAATATCAAATGCAATTCAATATTCGAATGCTTCAGTAGTTACTTTAAATATCTATCAATATCATTCCACTATAAATCCTATATCATCGCATAATAGCTTGGAAAATTGTTCTTATCGAGAATTGGATATTAAATTAAATGGCCGCATCCATTTGCCAGATACGATTCGATCACTAAAATATATTATGTTTGACATTTTACGACCGATATCAATAAGTGAAGGATTAATTAATTGTATAGCATTCATACTATTCGATACTAACGAGTGGATTAATTCAAATTGTTTCCCGAATGCGTTGTCAAATAATAATAATTGCTGTCAATTTATGCGCCATCGCGTTTTGTATTCCATTCTTTTACGTTACTGTTTGTCGAACTTTCTCAAACTTCCCAAATGAATTGTATCATTTGTAACACTGTACAATATATAATACATATTAATATAAAGCCAGACAATATGTCCTCATCGCAGCATTAGGTAAAATTTGCATAAGCGAACCGCATCAAGAGCCACCCAAATTTATTGATCAATCCATCGCATCAACCTCAAAATAGTGCAAATACATCAATTTCCATACACTCTTGGACATTCAATAACACCGTTAATATCGAAATACTGAAAACAGTATACATTAAGGCATTCGGTTACGTAAATAAAGCGATCGGGAAGATCTGGAGCAACATAAAATTAATTCATAACACTAAAATTTAAAAAGGTCTGTCACAGATTCTCTTTTACAAATAACTAGTTAATTTAGTTCCTTATGGCAGTTTCCACCAACGTATCTCATTTATTATACATATACAATTCATATATTACGACAGAGTATAATATATTAATCGTTAACAGTTCTATGAGGCGCATGTGACTCAAGGCAAGTCAAATAAAAATTCGGGACCTATAATCCTAAAGCCTGTAGCCATGCCTATGGAAAGGCATTCCGTCGCACCAAATTTTTAACCAGTGCTTTACTTACTTTATAATTAAAGGATACTTAGTAACGCGCCCAACTGTAAACGAATCAAGGACCATACCCTGATATCACATTCTAACGTTCTCGTGTTACACAACTAACACTAGAACTACCAAGCTCGTCAAAATTACGAATCTCAGATTTCTCGTATTGGTGCAGCAATTTATTTTGACTTTCAATAAGTTAGTATGATAATTATATACATCCACTTAGTGTATGTACATTCAACAGCTTTCGTTTCCATAATCTGGCCGACGCGTACTGTCCAAACAATATGAAAACCTGTTGGTAGTTCTAGCGTTAATAATCATTATTGAACGATGTTTCCAGAAAGTTAATAGCCGCTATTTTCGCTGTCAACAGAACCACCAGAGGCAATGGCTATTGACATCGACGAGGAGGAGGAACGTCGAAGGCGAGCTCGTCGTACTGGTGGCACAATTCGTTGCAAATCCCGGATGACCAGGCAAAGGTCTTACGACGACGAAATGAAGAACGTTGCGGCGATGGCCGGAGGGGGTGGGCAACACTCACACCCGGAACCCGGCCTGGGACTTCCGGTGCAACTACCAAGACGAGCATCTGCTTACGATGTCTACGCAGCCCCTGGAGTCGGTGGGCTTAATGCAATGGCAATCGCAGCCGCCCAGCAAAGAGCATCGATCTCCGGACAAGGTAGGGCAACCTGTACAGCGTATTCATGGAATTAACAGACGTCTGCTGGCCTATAATTTAAGTCGACCACGGGCGTTACAGTCGCATTCGCGACCGATGCAATCGAATGGCTGATATTAAATATTGGGCCACTGTTTCACAGGCACAGGATTCGTAGTCGAAATTCATTTTGCTACACTGCTGTCTGATTTGTTTTTTGATATTATATGATTGACTGGTAATCGTTGGATTCAATGAAATTCTGGTATAGGGTAGTATTTATTGACTTTGGGGGTGAAAATCATCGGCTTTGGGGTAGCATCTTGTAAATATTGGACGATGAGAGTTGGCCTGGTGGAGGAGTGCTATGTTTTTAGACAAAGGTGAATTTAGAAAACGGTCATTTGATTGATAAAATGTATAAAGAATGGCAACATTTTTTCGTAGAAAATAGTTATTTACTTTAGTTGTAAGGTGCTTCAACTAGTAGTCCATGCTTGCTGTCGTATGCACACAGTCTGAAACATTTTTAAGTAGTATAGGTCAATGATATAGGAGCAGGTTAATTTTTTTCGAGTAATACAGGGCAATGGACATTCAATTATTTTTGATATCACAAAATATGATTTTATACAACATTAAGTAACACTTGGAAAGATATAGATTCATGATGAAATCAATTCTAATTTGCACCACATTGTGTAACATTAAAAAATACAGAAATCGTATGAATAAGTTGCTATTTCATGTTCAGAATACGATTCGCCATGAATAGATGACAACCACATTAACATCTATTATTTCATTACAATTCTTTGCAAGCACTTTCATTTTCCCCCGCACAGCATATTTACATTTTCCATAGCACTGATATTGTTATCGTGCATTCCTGTAAAAATAACTTTGGCACATAGATGTACAATGTTACCGTAAATGTGATTAATCCGTTGATTATGTATAATTGCCGGTTATTATATATAATCACTTCTAAGTTTGGTAAATGTGATAAATTAGATGAAGCAGTGGTCCCTTTAATCCAGACAGATATTTCAAGCAGGCAAGAACAAGTAAGGAAATATAGAATGAGTGCTAAAGAAGGTTTAGAATCACAGGCGAAGAAAATGTTGAAAGTTTCAAATCTTAAAGTTCCTTCTGGTAAAGTTGGTGACACAGTGAAATTACGTGTACCAGTCGTTGACAGAGCAAAAAGTGATCCACGAAATTTATTAACGGTGATATTAGAAGTTCGAAATGAAGAGTTTTTTATCGGTTAGGAGCAAAACAAGGAACACTTTCACACTTGCATACCAGAACTTGTATAGCCATTAAGAGTTGGGAATTATATGAAGTTGCCGGTTAATTTGATAAATATTACAGAATTTATCACATTTACCAAACTTAGTGGTGATTATATATGTATATTAACCGGCAATTATACATAATCACCGGATTAATCACATATACCGTAACATATATATTTACAATTTCAACAATAGTAAATATCGTCACATGCTTTAGCATATTTATTACATTTTATTGATTTGATATAACTAATTGTAAGTAAAGAAAAGGAATAGCAATATCTAATTACAGAATTACAATTTCATCGACTGTCGTCTGTCAATTTCGTAATTAAGTTTATGAACGTAATTTTTTCCTATATTTTTGATGTTATGGCGCGGCTGGGAAATCATGCAAAATTTATGATACCCGCACTGCATTAATTAATTCAGTTTTAATTAAAAGACGTGCTACCTAAGTATTTGATGAATTACAATTTTCCATTACGATATAACGCAGTCGGTGCATCCCGATTATTAACCGCGCCTCACTTTAAATATCGCATAAGCTTCTGCAGCCCGACCGTGAAAATGTGATTTCACGAGCACTTTATAAATTTAATGGCGTACATGTTTTTACGAGTTTCAAACGGAAACGTCTTTACCAGCTTTACGAGCCACCAAAACCGCTGCAATGAAATTAAATGGAACGAGGTATTTGAACTCCATAATTGTTCCCTTGATACTCGAAGATATGATTGAACGATAATATCGTTTGATTAATTGTCATGCTTTGGATTCAAGTATTTTGTTAATGTTTCCATTCTCAGTACAATACAACGTATACACTGACAGTGTATTTTCACTAAATCTTATTGACTAAATCACTAAATCTCCACCATCTGTATATTTGATAAATCCTAACGAACGGTATATGTACATTCACTGATAAAACTATGACTAATGAATACCAAATATTTTCATGTATGTTATTTCCATTCAATTCCAATTAATCCTTTATTTCCAATTATTTGCATATCAGTATACTATCTCAATTTCCATGACCAGATAGCATATGGAATTTAAATCTGCGTCGCTATATTAATCTGCAACATGCACCGCTGTAATCTAGCATTAAAAAAGGGATTAAGAACGATATATTCCATTGTGCAAAGCAGTGGAAGGAAATAAACACAATCGCAATATTGAACGTTACAGCTCTGAATTGCATGTATCGTAAAAGATTAGTTTTAAAAGTCGTATCATAATTCCGTCAGATTTTCCGGTCGTCATTTTTCACAATTATTATTTGGAATCGCTTGGTTTCAAATAAAATCTATTTACATAACTTTTGTACACCATAGGCTTTGTCGATGTTAAACTGCTCGAATTGTTCCCTCACGTAATATTTGTCATGACGAGTAAATATGAGCCCACCTTACCCTTTGACCCTGGGGGGATTAGCCGTAGGATAGTTACAGAAGGACAGCCCATTCGATTATCTCGCTGGAACCTTTTGCCATCCTTGATATACCTGGGCGGAAGTTCTGCGGACATGTAATTGCGTTTAACTTCCTCCAGGAACTACGGATCCCAGTTAGTCACACATATGTCCACAAGCTGGGTTGGGCCTAACTGCATTTAATTTTAGTCGGATCTCTAACTCAAACTCTGATGTCTAATGGTCGAAATGCCTTCTAATGAAACGAGCGTCGTTCGAATAAATTTATCTACTTGTTATATGATATTCAAGATGTTACTTCGCTTGCAAAGTGTCAGAGAAACGCGCAACAAGAATTCTCATTCCATTTCAGTCGATTCTTCAACGAAATTATTCTACACGTATTGAAATGGGTTTTTTGTATGCAGTTCATGGTTCATTGAAAGGAACCCAAAGATATGATAGCGAAAACCTTGAGTTCTCGAACTGATTCAATTTATCTTGCTATTGAGTAATAAAATTGATGAAAATAATGGGAGATTACGTGTTGCTACATCTACATATAATAATAATATTACTATCACGCATGTGTTCTTCTCACAATCTTTAACAAATATTCCAGAAATGGGCAGATTAAAAGGATGTGCGCCTGCATGTATGAAATTTCTTTTTTCACAGGTGGCAGGAAACCGGAGGAAAGGCCGGTCGCACGTAGATCATCGTTCCGAGCAGTGAAGCCGGTGATGCCCTACGAAGTCGGCCCTGAAGATGAAAGTATAATGAACTTGGAAGCATCCCCTGTGCCCATGGTCCCACCACCGGTGGTACCACCAGTTTTAATTCCGGATGAAGACCGACGTACCAGACGAAGGGGCTCTCAATTGTGAGTACTGTTCATGTATTGTCTAGAGTCATTTGCAATATCGTTATTTAAGGGAACATTTTACAGTCTCAATCTAAATCAATCGATTTTCGTCTCTTCGTTCGAGAGAGTATACCCTTGCAGAATATCCTCTTCTTTTTCTGAGCGAAATTATTTGTGAAAATATTTGCAGTATCGCTATATTTGAGGCTTTGTACGCGTCTTTTTCGAAATGTTTCGTTTGTGTCTTAAGGATGGCTTATAGTAGAGGACGTCGTCCTTTTAAATTATTATTAAATTATTGGAGAAGCATGCGAATTCTATAGCTTGTGATATAAGTTACCTATATTTTCATGTATGTGTGTTTCAAATCGTTATGCGAGAATGATACAGTAGTATAGAAATGTTACAATGTTACATCACGTTTATTATAATTATCGTGATGAAAATTTAACAAAAATATGATTGAATCTTAATACTTTTGAATCTATATTAGTTTTTATGTAACGTAGACCTGCATAATTAGTAAAAAAGTTTGTAAAGTTTGTAGAAGTGTTAATTATTGGTGCAATAGAATTTTTAAAGAGATTTTTGGTACAGGTTCTCGCCAACCATAGTATCCAATTGTAATATTGTGATACGTTAAACTTTCATCAAGTTGTACCAAATTTTATTACAATGGTCTTCGTAAGTTAATTTCATCTGAAAGGAAAATCAGCTTATAGCTTTTGGTATTCATTAATAATTCGTTACTTGTTACGTTCCATATGGTTGGATTTTGCGTTTCCAAAATTATGGAGAATTGGATCAAACCTTTGCCATTAAAATATAATATGTACAAACTATATTAAGAATTGATGCATTTTCACTGGGTATAACTTCTCTTATTACCACATAATTGCGATCAACTGTAAAAAATAATGTTTGAAAATTAATGGGGAAATTTTTCCCTTCGTTGGAACAGCGAACAGCGCATTAAAACTTTCGCGGTCAGTTTTAATCAAAACTTACACACTAATTCGTGAACTGAGTTACGAAGCAAGCGAGAAACTGGAGATAAAATAGTATCTCTAAATTTTTATTTAAACCTGTTACGTTCTAAATCTCATTACTGTGTAGGTAAAGATTTAATTTTGCCTGCAGATTTGTTTCACATAAACGTCGAATATGTCTTTTCTTCGTTCGTTAGAAACATTGTGAAGTAACTGACGTAACAGAAGTTCCATGTCCACTTAAAGGAATTAAGAGTAGTTTAATTTATTGCTTAATAAAGATTTTTTTCAAATTTGTTATTCAAAATTACTAAAATTATTATTAAACGAGTTATTTACTAAAAATGGGGCATCTAATTCTGTTTTCATTATAATATTAAACAAAATGCTTAATATCAAGTTGAATGATAATGACAAGCAAATGACAAGTAAAATGAATTCTTACAGAAACTATTATTTTTAATTATCGTTCAAAGTAGTAATTTATTACCACTGATGATAATAATTGCCTGCATAAAAAAGGTTAGGTAGTTCTTAATTAATAACTACTTGTTAATTTATGTACAAGTAATTACATTCTAATAATTTATATAATTAATACATTTTTGTGCTCCAATAGTTCCATAAAATGCTTCCCTTGCTTTATTTATCTATATTTTCTCTACGTAGGGGACTTTTCATATTTCCAACAATAAAAAGAGAGTATACATTTCTAATTTTATATCCACGACCTGGCTTTTAAAGTTTCTGTCCCTCTATTCTGGCCAGGTGGTTATATTAGCTGATACTGTATTAAAACCACATATACATATACATATACTTTATGCATTCCGATTATTTATATACAATAAAACAGAAACACTCAAGTCTCGCGCAGTCGATACGCTCAAGCTCACCTGCTTTCCTATGTCCAAGAAAGTTTTCCTTCCTGCAAACGAAATATTTTCTTTTTAAAGAAACAATATAAGGGATCCACTTTCATAGCACATCACCTCACAAGTAACCGAATTTTATTTCGAATCAAACAACATTGCATGAACGTGCTTGGAATTTATTAACATACATTGAATTTACCATTTTCTTTGTTTGTTACTTTTTGCCCACAGGGGTTGCTTGCTGATTCAATTTTCTTGTGGTCCATAAAATGTTGAGTTTCCCTGTTTTATAGCATGGACAATATTCTCCATTCGTGTGCAAAATATCATAAGAATTTCCGTGTCTATCACAGAAGTACTAGTGGAATTTGCATACTCGTAACCCCTTACAAAAACTTTGGCGTACTTTACTTCATTTCGTATGTTTGCATTCAATCGCTGGAGCAACTATTATTCAATTGTATTTGCGTCAAATAGAACCGCTACGTGCCTTGAATATAAGGGCCACATAAAAAAGTGTCACATAATATCGACTCATTGTCGAGAAATGTTAGACATATTTTTTCCATAACAAACGCAATGAACCCTGCATTATACGCCTTTATTATTTCGCGTATAACCGAAATAAATATTTGGGAACACAAATTTTAACTTTACAAAAACTTGCATCAAGAATTGTATTTAATAGAGTAGTCAGTATTGTGCACCTATATTTCACCGTGAACAAATATATAATTGATAAAAACATATTTACACATTTATGTTTAGCTATTCGAGCTTCTACCTTGGAAATATTATAGTCCTCGTGGCTACAAATTGTGCAACTCACAGAACTGGAAATGCGTATGAAATCTTTAGAAGGGCTTTTACTTTTCCTCGTATCTGGAATTTATACTTCAAAAAGCTAGCTTCACGCCCTCGTATAAAATTATTATGTCATTATGTAAGGTAATGTGCGATGCAAACTGGTGGAATGGTACATATGCACATATATTTGAGATGCTTGTACAATACAGAAACTTTGCAGGGATAATGTCAATATGTTATAGGCAGGAGAGTAATCAAATTTTTGATGGTGCTCTAAAAAAGGTATGTTTTGTGACGACCACCTATACTTCTCTTGATAATTCCTGGATTCCTTCATTTAAAAGGGAAATGCTTATATAATAAAATATACTCAATCCATATTCGAGGCAGTTAAATATTACAGAAATAAAATGCATCTACTAGAATAGATTTATTAATGTTCAACAATTTCTCCCTCTCTATAAATTCCAAAGAGATACAATATTAATTAATATGATATTTTGGAATAACTGTTTTGTAGACTGGCGTTATAAATATCGCGTTTTTTAACCATTGTGCGAATAATTGAGTCAGTTGGAATCAAAATCGGCACGAAAATACTGTTTTTCATTTATTGTGCTACATGTATCGTTCCAACTATTGCATGCGAGCACAAGTTATATTAGAATTATATTGTATGATATTTCATAAAATTTCAAGATACTAAAGTAAAGTTTTATATAAAAGATCAGTTTTATTGTATATTCATTTTCTCCAAATATTGGGAAGGCTTAATAATATTTTTCGTTCTAAATACAAGTAAAATAAGAAGAATATTATTAAATAATATTGAATTATGTTCTCATCAATGCAATAACTTGAAACAAATTAGCCTGAGTAATATACATATGTATAATAGATCACAGACAAAAGACGAATTTAAGCAATATTTATATCGAGACCATAACTTGAAACAAATAAGCCTAAGTTATACACGTCACAGCTAGACAAAATCATAAAATCGTATTAAACAATATTCATATAAAGGCAACAGGTTTAACCAAATATCAGTATTTTAAGTACCCATGCCTCGACATATCCAACTTAATTACATTTTATCTCAAACACTTTGTCCACACATATGCTGTACGTCATCTGACATAAAGCCTCCCACATATTCCAGACCACTAATTGTATCCGCCGAACGAAAGTAACTTAGCAAGAATGATGTCGGACGATTAGTGTGTTAAAAAGGGGTGTAATTCCCAGATAGCGCATCGTGGGCAGGAAATTACCAGCATTTCCGCTACGTGGTTGTTCACCCTTACAACGACGTTTCGCTCTTTTCTTCCCTCGTAAGGGTGCGCTCGGCCGCAGAACCAGCAAAAACTCGAGTAGATTGCAAACACGACGTTCCCGCCACTAGAGAAATAATTAATGCCACACCTATGCACGCAATCTCTCGCGAACACGTCATCCTTTGGTTGTAACCTCGTTTCTTCTTCGCGCATTTATCGCGGTTTTGCACGTTCATCCGAATTTCAGCGAATTCTCAGCGGCGTTTCGGCAGGCTGGCTGTTATTAATCTCAGAGACGGAGCTGTTTCTCGATTTTCATTAAGTTCGCGTACTCACGAATTACACCGAGAACTATATTAGCCCGCGAGATGAAGGCGCACCTAGGTTTTCGGGAAATTAACGTAATTTCGCCGTGGATTAGTTGAAATTGATGATGCTTTCATATTTATGGAAAAATGATAGTTCAGAACTCACAACGTTAGGGGGTTTTGTTTTATTATTTACAAGTCGGACTTCGGTGGAAATAAATGGGAAGAAAAAATGATTAAAATTTTTTTCATTTGCCTAAGTATTTCACTTTTTTTTATTTTACTTGCAAAGTAGTTTGAACTCTATATAATAGCGTTCTTTCTGCTTGATGCAATCAGGCCTTCTTATTTTTTAAGTATGAGAATTGGGGCAGGTTTATTTTAACTATTTCCAGACAAAATATTTATGCAAATAAATCCACTTGAGTCATATATACTGTTGCGTAAAATAGTATTAAATAATCAAGTTTGTAAAGAGGAAGTTAATAAATCTTATGCAATGCAATTAGAAGTTACTTCATATAAATGATAGGCCACTAAAATTTGTAGCATTTGTTAACATCAATGTACTAACCTAGTCAAATGCAAGTTAGATGTACCGAAGATATTGTATCTTTTAAAACTAACAACGGTGTTGCATGTATGCCTTGATGTGTTTGATAGATAATAGAAAAACCTGTTGCGGTGTTCGAAAGAATGAAAGAGTACAGAAAAAATAGAAAGATCAAATCGTCGCATTGAATTTTATCCCTTTTTCGTATCTCTAATCGTTGCGATAGTGTAAGTCTATACAATTGTGACTCATATCCACGAAACATTTTCCATATAATACTTTGGTCCGTGTTTCAGTTATTTCATTCTCTATCGAAATATCAGGTACCTTTGATTTTTTCAAATGGACAACACAGTGTTCCATTTTACCATATACAAAAGTATCGAATATCGAGAATCCAGCTACGCCATATATTGTGCAGCACAATATTAAACGCTGTCGATTCAAATATTTCTGACAACTACAACGCAATTTCGTTCGATGTCTACCAAAAATGCGAATTTTATTTTCACTAAAATATTTCTATCAAAGACATACCTACACGATTCGTTCTATTAACTGTGAATATTGTTATTGCTTTATTTATTTAAAGTCTTAATATGCAATCAGGCCGAATCACATTCTAAATTGTTATTTTAATAGCAAAACATGTAGAGAAGATATTAGTAACAATTTAATAATGAGCTCCTTAATTGCCAATATTAATTCACTTCAGGTACTTTTCCCAGATATTAAATTTTTTTCTAACTATCTTCCTATAAGCTTGGTCTTGAAAAGTAATTGCACTAAGACTGCACAATTCTAATCCTATACAGAAAAATATAATTAATAATCATAAAACTTTTTCAATTAACACGACAAAATAAATATCTCCAGTGACTTGGAGAACTATTAAGGAACATAGCATAACAAATGTGGAAAATTTTATTATTAAACACACTTGAATGCCAGAATTGAAAATGAAGAACAAATAATTGGTAAATAAATAAATGAACAGCCCAAAACGTTTTCCATGGACTCTCGAATACTTAAATATTGAATTGACAAACGGTGACAATATTTTCAACGAGAATTTTCTCTCAGGCGTTGCAGAAATTCATTAAAAACACAAGAACCTTCTGGCGACCCAAATAATTTACACAGCTTTGCACATTATACAGGGTGAACCACGGAACGTGATCAGCTTAAATTAGTGGTTAGTGAACCGGTCGAGAATTTCTTCATTTACTTAATGAAAGCTTTAAAATGATTATTATACAGTTCTTGTCAATACTATTCTTTTCAAAATCTACAAAATCACCCTCAGTTTTTTTTTCTAAATAAACGTAACAATATGTGGTACATATTTTATAATGTTTCCTCAGGCGGACACAAAAATATATTTATTACGATACTCGCCGAATTCGTCTCAATATAATCGAAGGTAACTTTGAAAAAATAAAAGAAAGAGGGTCGTCACAAAATATACTATATTCGTTTTGAAGATTTCAATTAAACCATGCTAGAACAGATAAACAAATCCAACTCACTAGCAACAGAACAATCTAAGCTGATCACGTCTACGGGCTCACCCCATATAAGTTCCGTGCAAGTTGCCCTTTCCATAAGGCCAGCCAGCAAAACGCTATCTCAAACGTGGCCCCAAGACTTAATACCGTAGAACCATTAGAGAAATCTGGCAAAAAGCCGAATGTAGGTTGTTCAATCGCAGCTGAAACAGCGAACAAAATCGTTCACCGATAGCTCTTTAAAGGGAAACAGTTTCGCTCTTCAGGTATCGGAGCGCCATGCTCCAAGAGTTTCGTAAAGCGATTAAAACTTTTCGTCAAAGGTACTTGTCGGAATGTTTCTCCCAATGTAACCTCGCTCGCTGGAAACCCTGCCGCGATTATGCTCGCGTATTTACGATAATTTGTGACAACGCTTTGAGCAACGTCGAACTTCCACTATTTCCCTCTTTTCCTCAGTTTCTTTTCCCCTTTTTTTATCTCTTTTTCTGTTTGCACCCTTTTTCAACATCGTTTAACCATCGCCGCCGGTCCCCCCTCGCGTGGATGTATTCAAATCGGTCGTATCGATTGTTCGAAGCTCGAGCAGGTCGAGTAGAAACCACGGGAAATACTGTGTTTCAGTTAATTCAGCGCTTTTCGAGCATGAACCTTCTTAAGCCACTCGATCTCCTCAGCCATAGCACAAGTATTCTGGGCAAGCTTGCTCGTTTTAGCCACTTCCCTCGGGAACTAGATTAATTATGATTACCAGAGGGTGCCACGGGGTGGGTATAGAAGGGAAACGAAATGTACATCGTTCTTCTGGAAGCGTCATGTTTTTCCTATGTTAATTCGAACACATTTGCGCAAGGGCAAAGTGGTATTCTAAAGGGCACGAGTCTAATTATGGTCCGCGTTTCGGAATTGAGAATTTGGTGGAGTGAAACCTGTTGTTCTGCTCGTACAGCTAGAATTACATTGGTTTCAGTTTCGTGCAAACGATTCGGTTTGGCAGGGCGAACAGTTTTAATTTAAGTAGCTTCAAATTGTTTAACTGTTTGGGAAATTCATGAATTTGTGTTTCATTATTAAATGATAGTCTTTCATTAATATCTTTTCAAAATTCCTTTGAGGTTCGCGGAGTCCTATTGTTTCGTTTGGGGGTATATTCGAGTAGGTAATATGGTTGCGGAATTTGTGTAAATATTTGTAAATGTACTCAAACGTTTGTAGTTAAATTATGCTTAATATAAATTATTAGGATATCGTTTATTATACGTGAAACAATTAGTTATTTATCATTTATGTATAATATGAATATGTAAATGATGTTTTAATAAGGAACAGATATTTCTTTATTTTTTTACGGTTGCCGATGAGATCTAATAATTGTGGAATTTAATAATTATATTTTATTCAATAACTTAGTATACAGTAGTACACAATATTTAAATGGCAATTTAAATGTCCAATGCAATTTAAAATAACACTTGAAAGAGCGTATTAAATCCCTGTATTTCATTCTATTATTATTACACACGTAGACAAGCATGAAAATATCGTTAATATAAAGTAACGTATTTTTATTAATGGACACACTTCTTTGGGCATTTGTGCCCAAATATTTTCCACAGAATTATTTTACCTTAAAAATGAAATTTGTAATGTAGAAATATAATTAGTACAGCAAGTACTACATGTAATTACAAATACTTTAAAGGACAATTGATTATCAATTTTATTTTATCTGTACGTATAATCGTTACATTGTGCGGCGGTTTAAATACTAAGTCATACCTGTACTACTGATAGTGTCCCTGACCAATCTAACAAGGAAAACGTACAGTTATTATCATTTCTCATCATGTTTTCGCAGTGCGGTATAAAAATCAATATTTGACATTTTGATTTCAGACCGGATATAAATGCGATAAAGGCGTTGGCATCTTCAGGTGCTCAAGGGGCGGCAAAAGTAGCTCCTCCGGTTGTCAATAGAGTTGCAGCTGAGGATCGTGAGATAGCCCGACAAGGAAGTCTCGTGGACGGGGAAAGCATCAAGATCGTTATCCACCACGCGGACAATGACATGAGTGAGTATTTTCCGAAGTAATTGTTTCTCAAAGTATTCGCCTTATTATCTGGAATTGCATCATAAACAAAATAGGACTATTACTGTCTTTTTTTTACAATTGAAGTACAGCTTTCCATTAATTCCACAACAGTCTGATACTAGTGACTTCAGTTAAGAATTGCATGGAAGCTGTTGTATTAGAAAGCCTGTTAAAATACTTATTATTTAAATATATATATAAGGTTTCGAATAAAATGAATTTATATTTTCGTAAAAAGTATTTTAATTTGTAGGTGTTATATATTCTTTTTCCATATTATGAAGGTAAAATGTAATTAGTGGTAAACTGATATTTGCAATAATCAGAATCTTTATCTGAAGTAGCTAATTTATAGCTATTGACGATATTTGAAAAAGGTTTTCACTTTACTCGAGTAACAAATACGTACTATAATAAAGATGAAAAATTGTATTTAGTAATAACCGCATTTATTTATATCGTGGAAAAAGATACATGCATGGAGAATTTGATATACCTCGTCGAACTGTTTATACTATTTCTGGATAGAACAAAAAATAAACATGTAAGAGTAGGAATTTATTCAAAGGAGCAAACATGATAGCGAAGAATGGGAGTTCCCAAAAGGCAGATGTGATCTTTCGACGCAATTTCCGCCGGATCTAGCAGGATATGAAATTTGATCAGTGTACGAGTAGATCTTTGAGAAGGTAGCCATAAAAAAGATATGAGAAGCTTTTCTGGGATAGATTCTAGAAAATTCCAGTATCGATGGAAAGCAAAGATACGATTGTCTTGGTTACTACGAATAAATTAAAAAATGTTACAATTTTACATGTACTCAACGCATTTCCTTAAAATAAATGCAATTACGAATACAAGAACAAATTTAATTCAACAATTAAAATTGAATTAAATTGCAATTATAGAATTAAAATGATTTCCAAATAATTCATTAAAACATTTATTCTCAAACATGGCACACCGAATTCTATGCGTAATTCATAATTGTACTTTTTTTGGTTTGGAGAATTGTTTCATCATAATCTAAGATTCTATATAAAATATCCCGCACTTGTAAAGAGACTGGAAGACATCAACTCGCTTTCTGCAAGAATGAGCATTGATCGGGACTAGAATTGAGAGTATAAACGAAATCGCGTTTATGCTACATCGAGCGGAAGTCACGCGTCTGTATTATAAAAAGAAAGCCGGCCCAATCTTCTTCCACCCTCGAAAATTTTTCTCCAGGTACTATTCGGCTCTTCGTATTAAGAGGGAATGTTTGTCGTGTACTCCCGCAGATCATTGGCTTCAATTTGAAAATAATAGTCCTGTAGAAGCTGATATTTTTGTTTCCTATGTTATAAGAATTGTTATAGAAATTATGATTTTTCTATGGAAACAATACCAGAATTCCAAAACTCTTACCATATTTTCTTTCACACAAGTTTTCTTTTGTTAACCCTTAAATGCCTGGTTTTCCAAATAGAATTAGATGTTCAAAAATTACTAACTTAAGGTGCTAAATAATTATAGAAAAATAATGTAAAAAACAATTACAATTTTGTAGACTTTGTCTATTCAAAGAAAAAGTTTCCGTGGTTTTATTTCAACATATTCCATAAGAAAGCTGGTATAGTAATTGTCGTATCCTTTGGTACTCCAAAGAAATTGCAGATCATTTCATATTCAAATGATCAACGAGTGATTTAATCTTATGGATTGTTGTATAGAGGAAATGAAAAAGCAATAATTCGTATTTTGTTCCCTTGTGTGTTACAGCTCCATGGGTGAATGCAAGGAGAAGAATAACTTTGCGGAGAGACCCCGCATTAGATAAAGGACACAGAAGTAAGTACACACGTATTAAATATAAATTAATTAAAATAGTTTCCTGAGTCTAATAAATTTATGAGTTATACCAGATAACAACATTTATTTATCATTTATTAAGTATCTTAAGGTAACAAAAGTTAAGAATTTATAATTAAGCGTCGTGGAAATATTAATATCAATTTTGACAGTAGTACATTATGATTTGGGTGCTATAGGAAAATATTGATTTAGAAACAGCATTTCTCTGCATAATAACAAAAGCAAATCTGAACAACAGATGGAAAAAAACTACCAACTTCAATTTAATTTTTTAATCAAACTGATGTGAACTGTGCAACTTTCTGATCTTCTTTTTGTATTTAAAAAAATTGCGAAAAATCTTGTCATTAACAATGTTCACAATAGTTTAAATTACAGTGCTTTCTATTGTCTTCTATATTTTATACGCTATGCTCTACACGATACGATTAATTTTTGTTTAATTTAGTAATGTAGAAAAATATTAATTTGTTCTACATAGAAGAAAGGAGATTTTTAAATATTATGAGTCTTAAAAATAGCTGCTTTTTGTGTAATCAAGCTTGAAATATTGTATTATTCATGTTCTCGCGTTCAGTGATCCAAGAAAGATATGAAAGCAAGCCATAATTTTTAACATATTATTTTAACATACGGTATGTATATCAGAACCTACTTCTCACCCCTCAATTTGCCTTTTGTAGTACTATGAAATTCCTCTTTCGTTTAGTACTCCATTTCGTTCAAAAAGAGCTTTCTGTTTTAATCATTTGTTTCCAACTATTTTAATATTTTTAATATTTTATTTTCCGTTATTTCCAACAACATACTTCACGATCGTTTTGCAAATAATCCATATGCACTTCAACGTCATTGACGTTCGATGAGCTTATATACACTGTCGATCAAAAATGTAGAATCACTACATATCACAAGTGGGGTAGAAATTTTCGATTTAATTGGTAATATTAATTGAATTTATATTGGCAATATTATATTATGCTTAAACATCGAGCACCTAGTTTTAGTAGATTATACAAAATTTCGATACCCACAGAAGTAAAGAAGGGATTTTAAATCATTTTGTCAGTACACAGTGTACATTCGAAAATTTCGCAACAACGATCCATCCGTCGGATGAACGAAATAAAACGAGTCCACAGATGATGAAAAGCGAAAGCGATGAAAACAATCGCATACCTCTAGCAAGCATGCTCGTGACGTTTAATTATTCGTCTCGTTTTCACTTCAAGTTGCTCACTTTTCAGTTTTCTCAAGTTTTCCAACGAATTTATTAGAGCGCGTGCTGAGAAATTGCGCTTTGTGAAAACCAGCAGCTTAAATATACATAGATGAATTAAAATTATCTTACTAACGGCGTGCTATCGTATTGTACTCTGGCAAATATACATAAACCAGTGAATAACGCGCATGGCTTGTTTAAAATGGTACGCAGATCACAGCTCTGCATTAAAAATTATCTATTGCGTAATTGCGTCAATTTCATTGGCAATTGGAGTCTGTTATGGAATGTGGAGGCTACTCGGATTATTGATTTTATATTCTTCATCGAGATGTTGGAATGGGGTTGGATATTTTATATTGTGTAATTGGTGCAATATTATAGTAGTGGTGCACAGTTATGAACAATAGCGATAATTGTTTTCGTGCCGGATGAAATAACTGAAAATGAACGGTGCGAAAAGATTTTAAGCATTCTTCTTTCTCGCCAGTTTTTCTACATTTTCGCCCTTCTCTCTCCACGATTTTAATTTTCCCTTTTTAACCGATGGCGTCAATGAATAGATGCTGGCTCATTGTAAGCGTTTCAATGCAGTAAGATTATAAGTTCTTCAACGTAAACCTGCTGTTGCTTTTAAATTCAATTTGTTCACTTTTCCTGATTCTTTCACTCTATTCTGTAACGATATCCTTTCACACAAATACTTGTTGATTTTTGGCCTTGTCCTTTGTCTCTGCATTGTTCAATCCCTTTCTATCCAATAGAATTGTTAATTTCTTAGACAGTGCACAAAGTTTGTTTTAACTTGTTTCTTTTAAGTCATTCATTTAAACAATATTATGCCCACAAATCCCTGGCTCTTTTTGGTACAGAAAGTAATAAGTGCAGTGAATTAAAGTTAAGTGACCCATGTGATGCCGCATTGGCATTACATTCCTTTAAAAGTGTTTTCATTTAATTGTACACATAACATAATACGGTCTAACAAATAGTGGCATTATTTCCACAATGTATGCACAATTTAACTATTATATTTCCGCAACGAATTGTTGTATATTTTGAATATGAAACAAGAAATACTACTTTACATTTGTATCCTCCAATGGACAATACTTTAAGTTCATATTCGCTTCCGCTGGGAATATGTACCTACCCCATACACGAGTCATATGTATGTTGGAGCCATAAGTTGAAGGCTGCAATGTTCAACAATAGAAAATAATAAAAAATTCTTACATTTGCATTCCTACAATATACGTACAATCCTGGCGACTTACAAATGATAAATTGAAAAGCCACAAAATAGTCTCTCCGCGTTGTTGATAATTCACATGGGATAAACTTATTACAAATGGACCACAAGACACCTTGCATGTTATAAATATCATACAGAATTGCAAAAACACCATTATACACATAAAAATAGACAAACCCACGCCCTACGAGCTCACGCATTTCATATTAAGTCACACCGCAATGAAACGATCTCCGCTGACTTATTCACGTTTCTTCCCGCGTTAACGTCTCCCATTTCTATCCGCCAAACGTTTCCAACTCGTTCCATTTCCGGAAGGACGAAATCCCGCATATACCTCGAATAGAGCATGCTTAACATCCCACCTCGTAAAGATTCATAAACGTTCGCAAGGTTGGTCCGCAATTCGGGGTCGAGCACCATCTCTCCACTTCGCGTTATTATTCCAACAAGATCCTCCAATGTTATCCCGAGCACGTCCGAAAACCGTCCGGTTCCGTTCAGCGAATTAATGCGATCACTTCGTAGAAAGGACGGCGAGGAAATTCGATTTGCCGCGAATCTGCGAGGCAAATTTTCGAGGGCCATCAGGCGCCTCGACGTCGCGTCGCTCGTTCCATGGGACGGACGATAACAAGATGGACCCCGGAGTATTTATCGAAAATCCCGCGGTGAAACGGCCAGCCGATCAGATAATTGCAGTGCAACGTCATTATCAGGACAAGCCTGAGGCTCCAAGCCTTATCGTAGGCCTGTTGTTCCGGGCTTGTTAATTAAGCCTCAATGACGGCTCTTGATTGGCGTTGCTGCGTCGACGCCCATCAAAACTCCGCTTGATTATCTCTCCACGCAAGCAGCGGACCTTCGTTTTCACGCTCTCCTCTTTCGTTCAATTTCTCTTGGCCACTTTTTTCCCCAGAGCCGATCGACTATTTCACGGCGGAATTATTATGCACGGTGTCCAGTGGTTTGACGTGGATACTTCGCCAGGATGTTCTGATAGGTGAAAATTGAGACTAAAACGTTAGGTAGCAAAATGTCCATGAATACTTTAATACAGGGCTATAAGAGAAATATTATTGGAATTTTGTCCGTTGTAAGGGACATTTTGTTGTTGGCCGAAAATTCGTATTTTGGTGAAACTTTGTTCGGTTGTATGGGGACACGAACAGAAGCGTCAGGCAAATTTGGTTTGGTGCTATTTCTTGGTCCTCGGGGTGAAAACAGCCCTTAAAGATTAAGGCGCGGCTTTCTATTTCCCTGTATATCTTGAAAATGGTTGGAACGAAAATTCGATCGCCTTGCATGGTCGGTTAAACTGTGGATCGGAATCTCTGAAGCAGAACAAGAACGGGGTGATTTATATTTAAAAAATATATTTAGAAAAATCAAGTGGCACATCGATATCCACTTTGCATTGATAAAGGCCGACGACACTTTGAAATGCACACACAAGTAAATATGTACAGCATTAATATTTTATATTTTTGTTACAACTTTTTAATGAAGCATTCACGAACTACTTATCTATAAAACAAACTACGGAACACCCTGTGCAACGTTCTTCTATCCCGTTCGTTCATGAGCGAAGAGAGTACGTTGAAAAAGAGGTTTTAGAACGAGGCGGCACGATTCAGCCCGACATTTTCGTGAGATGTTGAAAGATTAACGATTCGATGATTAAATCCGCTCTTTCGTTCGAATGGACTGCGATTCGTTGATCCCGCGATTACTATCTCCCCAGAATTGTGTGTAACCTGTTGCTACCTACGTTGTATGCGTTTGTAACGGAGTTCATTAGTCGTCGCTTTGGTTAGCGTATTAAATTAGCTCGGCATTAATCGCAACGCTTACTTCATTGTGCGGGCACACGTCAAGGGGAATATTCATTCATACACCTATATGTCATTCGATTTCTCTTGTCCCGTACTGCCCCCGACTGGGATAAAATCGGACGTTTCTAAGGATAAACTGAATCTCTGTGTAAATGTCTGGATAGAAATTAATGGGAATCGACTTTCCATGATGGGATAATTTGCTGATTTCCTTTTAGTTAATGTTTGTAGATTTTATAGAGAAGCTGAGAAAACGTGGAAAGACTATTTTTCGGATGGACCGATATAGATTTTGTTCTTTTGAGTTGGGGAAATTGTCTTTCTTTTGACATTGATAGTTTCTAGGGCAATTTTATGCTTGTTTCAGAAAATTGGGCTTCGTTATGCATAGTTTGTGTTTTTGTTAACTGTTTGAATAGTTGTGAAATTGTATATTCCAAACGTTTCCGAGTGTTTTGATGTAGACACAAAAGACTCTAAATATTTATAATATTTATTGCTGGAATTTATATTCTTGCAAGTTTTAAGTAATATACATATGGACTGTTTATTTTGAAAATGGTGCAAGTCCATTTTTTGTTTGCTTTGTGTACTACTTATAAATAAAACGTTTACATTAAATTAATCACAAATTATGTGATATCTCATTTTTTAAGAAGAATGGACTTACACCACTTTCAAAATAAACAGTCCGTATATTGATGTATATCAAGCCAATTCAAAAATGTTTTACACCGTTATTGACACAGGATTCCATCGTGATCGTAGTGAGATGATGGATTTCAATTTGAATTCCACGTTCAAATATTTGTTTGGCGACCTGAATCTTCCGATTTTTAAAATTCTCTTTATTGGAATACTATACTCGTTATCAAAAATATTCATCAAGAATTTTATAATCGAAAGTTTCCAAAGAATTCCATAGAATCTTGTAATATTTTTTAATTAAATTGCCGCAGGGAAGTATTTTTATTGAAACTCTAAAAACGTGCCTTCACATTAATCTAAACATCACCGTCTCAGCTTTGAATACAAAGCTCAACTCAACTTAAACTCACTTTCTCCTATTTTTATTGTGTTTTCACTAGTCTCACAATATTCAAAATATTGCGCCCGCGGAATAAAAACAATATGCAAATGAAAGAAAATCACGGCGGTGGCAGCACAAGAAATTAAATACTATTAATAACATTTATTGCAAATTAGTGATTATTACAGATATGATCAATACAATTTTATACATAAGTCATCTACTTCTATGTATACGTACATGCCTATATAAATTTAATGTATCAAAAAATACAGTTCGAAATACTTTGTACAATTCGGCTTTATCAAGCTTTATTTTTTACTGAAAATTTATAAGTACCTGATAATTGAGCTTATCGTGTAGCAATTTTTGACACTGCACTATGCCATAAAGTTGAGCATCGAAAGTAGTCCTTCAATTCGAACTATACGACACCCATAACGATTGAACGACGTGATAAAAAAAAAACATAGGAACGAGTGTAGTCTGTACGTGTCACGTAATAAAGTTGTCCTGACATTCAGTGATATCGATCGGCTACTGGAGCGTGCTAAACGTTACACTCGTGGAACTCGTTTAATTTACGATTTTGCACAAAAATCTGCGTTTCAGACACGCTGAGATGTTTAAATTCCCTAGCCAGTTTGTCAACTACTGCGATGAATACCAATCTATAAACATAAGGGTCATCTTTGCTGCGGGCTTTAATAACTTTTCTCGATATTGTTTGTTATTCCATGAACATGGAACATATTCCGCGTCACAGGGCAACGTTTACTGCAGTAACGAACGTCTATGCATTGTGAAATCATCGGGTGATTTGTTTTCGTGTGAAATCATTTTTCGTAGTGATTTGGCAATTACCGACTATACTTTTAATGCTGTAACTTTTTCAATGCGTGACAGATAAAAATGTTTAAATATTTTCCACGCGTGTACGTATTATATACAACACTAGGTTTTATGGAGTTATTATTTAAAATTGGAATTGCAATCATGATTTCAAAATAAGCGATGAAGAAAAACTGTGAAATATGTTCCTTATCATTTCTACTACTTTTCTATAATTTTTTCCCGCTTCCTTCAACAGTTATATCTTCGTGCAACTACTGGGTTTAGGAGACTATCTCTGACGTTCGTAGAATTTTATGTGCTACAAGAATCATAAATAACATTCTTTATAGTACAGTACGAAAAGGTGAAGAATGAAATAGACACTCCATTTTTTTCCCTTGGTCAGTTCTGTTGTTGCTAAATTTATAGGAGCCTTAAAAATTGAAACGATCATCTGTTACACGCATTTGCGCGTAATAAATGTTAAATTCTTCCTTTTACTATTATATGTTATATTTTATGTTCCTCAAAGGTAATACCGTCACCAAGTAACGAATACTTCTATTTTACACTGATATCATACTAACAAATAAAAAGAATAAATTAAGTGACTTAGTTTTATATTTCATTTGCATTTTTCGTTATTGCCAAGTTTAACTTTCATCGTTATTTCTATCGAAATCCCATTTTCCATTTCTCCAGTCTCGTATAAACTCAGAATATAAATTCTGCGAAAATATTTGTATGCACATCCTTACATGTATACCTATGCGTGTGTGTATGGATGAATACGTTAGTGGTAGGCCATTGTAAGTTCTCCTAACAAGGAGAAGCTATTGTGCTTAACTTCAGGCATAACGTCTTGTATACTGTGATGCAGTAGTGTTACACAGCTGTTTATTAATATGCACTGTACAGCACTGCCTTTTACCCACCCTGCCAAGAATATCGAATATGCAACAATCATAAAACGTATACTATGCTCCTGAAATTATTAACGACCACTTATACGTTGTACGTTTGTTCGACCTAATGAATGCAAAAATTTGCAACGTTGCCCTATATATTTTTATATAGAAAGACTTATATTTAACCACCTTGCTTCTGGCATAAAACGCCCATGTACTGTTAGAGATAGTACGGAAGAAGCTGGAGGGTTTAAGGTATTATTAAAAAATGCCTAGTCACCATATTTTTGTACATATTAAATTAAGCTTTCACAGTAAGTGTTAAATGTTTAAATGCGCCCATATTTACAATCTCCTATTGTTTGGAAATCGTATTCAAGAATTGAAAAACATGTGTCGAATAATGATTCGTCGCGTATGCGATTTGAAGGATTGATGATTATAATTTATATGGAAATACTTATGTGAACGATATGTTTGCACAAAGAAATTTAATAAGATCAAGAATGAAGCGGTTTACGTACGTTAGATCGATATTGCCATTAAATTATGCATTTTTTTTCTCTTTACAGCCGCCGGGTTTGGATTAAGAGTAGTTGGCGGTAAAACAGGGGTCGATGGGCGTACTTTCGCTTACGTGATGTGGACTGTGCCAGATGGGCCAGCAGCAAAAGCTGGCATACTACGCGGCGACAAGGTAAAAAGTTAAAGGTTCTTATACGTGTTCGCTTAAATTTGTAAAAAGCGACACGTGTGTCGGAAGTTTTTTAATTTTCAATATCCTTATCGAATGGTTTTTGGCGCGGTGGACTGTGGTCAACAAGTTGACGCGACAAAAACTTCTACATATCTCCTGTTCGAAAGTTTGAAATGGAATATGGTTCCCATTAATCAATTGTTGAACGGCGAATAATACTTGTATTAAAGTGCGTTTAATGTCACCAACTTCTTTTCGCAATGAAATTCTATTAATAACGCATCAACATAAACCATTAACATTTTGCTCGTATTTTAAGTGGCAATCGCAGAATGTACAAATGCAGATAATAATTTTGCCCCTAGAATTTAATATAAAACATTATATATCTTACAATCTTGAAAAAGGAAGTGAAAAATATTTATTTGACGGTTGTCCAAGTCTCAAGAATAACTTAGACATGTGTCTATGAGGATCGCGTCTCCGTAATTATTTGCGAAGCGAGGGAAGAAATAGTCTGCTGAAAATAGAAGTGCTTTGACTGGTGAACAAACATATTTGATAGTCCTTTAAATTTCGAAGAGACATAAAGAAGATTTCCTGGCGATGTGCGACCACTGCTAAGCTGGAAACATTATTGTAAGCGGTTAATGCGTGCGAGTATCGACAACCATTCTCTCCAGCTGTGATTTTAATTAAGTTATCGACAGCTGCGCACAGAGGAAACGTGCCGCAATCTCGTCCGTCGAATACATCGAACCCGTGAAACCCTACGAATTCGTTGACATATGGCCCCTTATGTCAATCTTACATTGCAAAAGTTGAGCCTTGAATATTTTACGCCGTAGACAAATCTATTTAAACAAAACCGAAGAAGATTGTACGAGCTAGTTTTATAAATAACAATAAATCACGCGTTTTAAGGGTTAATTTGCACGTGGAGTACAATCTCTAGATTGTATACTTTATAGTTGTATTTGGTTTTATAAGTAATAAGGGAGTAAATTTGTTGTGGCGAATTTGTTAATGCCAGAGTTTAAGGAAATTATGATTAAATTTGTGATGCTAATATTAATATTGGCGAGCAATGATATTTAAAAATGTCTAGAAAATTTAGTAACATCTTTCAGATATAGTATTTCACTCCGACCATATCTATTTTCAGCTTTCAATTCTATTGGAAGGTAAACTGTCTGAGACACATAAATTTTCGTACTATTGGGGAGGGTGAGCGCAAAGAAGGGTTCGAGTGGCTTTAAAGCGAGCCAAAGAAAACCACTTTCCTATGAAATTTTCATCTTTGCAATGTGTTTTCACTGTCCGCGTAGAAGGCATCATATAAATTCTCAAATTATACGATTCTCCCCGGAAAATTTCAAGTACAGAAAAAACATTGCCCGGCGTGAAATTCAATTCTCGCTGGCAGGCATCGATCTGTTTTATCTCCACTTTCATTACCCAAGAATTACGTGACCGAATTCTATAAAACACCGAATTTGTCAGTCGGTTAATTTTCCTTTCCGCTGTCACGAGTAGCGCGTAAATTTATTTTTCTCCGTTTATGTGTTTTCTGTGTTCGTTTTCTCCCCTGTAGTCGTTAAAGAGAATTACAGGGATACCCGATGAACGTCCTCTGTTCACGGAGTATCGCCCACACGGTAATTAATTACAATAAGCTTTGATGTCAGACTAATCGATATTTTTACGGACTCCAAATGGCCAGTAGTTTTTTATCCGAATGCTTTACGACGTACAAAACGGTTGAATTACATTTGCCGCAGAATTAAGCATTCTTTGAATTATTCAATTAAACCGCCGTTCAGGGCAGCTGCATGAATAACTTATTTGCAATTGGCAGTGTACATGGACAAATGTGGTTACATTACGCACAATTGATTATTTACTCGTACGAATCATGGGATATCTCTTCGAATAATTATTTGAACGTTATAATAGTCATGGGGTAACAGATACTATCCAAATAGCAGTTTTTTACAGGTTTAACTTAACTTAATTATACATATAATATAGTAGTAATGTATTATATGATTGTGAAATTATGCTTCTCTTCAGACGCGTACTACTAGATATCGGTCTCGTTCAGAAGCTTTGAGAATGTATTTGAATAAGTAACAAATATTGAATATATCTCGATAGACGAAATGTTGCATTACCTTGCAACGTACTGAAAGTTGCAGAAATTGTCACATTAATTTGGAAAGTGTTATATTTGTGTCATTTCAATCGGTAGTATTGTACTTCTGTATTCTCTGAATTAATTGGTAAACTTTATGTCATATATCATTTCTATTGTCTCTCAACAAATTATTTGTTAAATGTTTGTATAATATTTCATTCTAGCAAATACTGTATGTCCTTAAAATTTAGTAGGTTCTATTTTCTTCGAATGCCAAACATATATTATGTTTGTTTCAACCTCTACACAATTTTATTTTATTTTATTCTCTTATATAACTTCGAATCAACTGATCAAACAGTTGCTCCTCGCTCTTCTAACGCGGGGAAGATTTATTTATTTTTAAATGCCTAATTAAACCAAAATTAAATTCCCACATTGTTCCGTAAAACACTTACGAAGTAGCTGTAATTTTTCCCACTGGAACGCAGCTGCGAATGATATCAACAGTCGTAATGAATTCGCAGAAGTTCGTGGCTTATTTCCATTCAAACCAGGCAATTTATCGACGCAATTAAAACGATCCAAAGATTCTAGAAGTTCGTATTCAACAGATGCGACCAGTGCTTCCATGGATTGTACTTATTGTTAGTCTTTCGCCGTGCTAGGCGAACTTCCACATAATTCTGCGATTAAATCTCCATCTTCTTCCGAGAAACAAATTATCCGCAGCTTTTCGTCCAGCAAGCTCGTTTATTCAATTCACCACAGCGTAAATCACACTCACGCCACCTCCCTTTTCGCCGCCAATCTTCTTAATCTAAAGAACAGTTTCGGTCGATTCTGAAAGAAAAAACAGGGCGATATTTGTTTTTCCTTTCGACTAAATAACAAACGCTTCGTTACCGGGAAGCTCTTTGAACTCGATAGCGGGAAAACACAAACGGAAATTCTTTTGTAGCTGTTGATCAAGGTATATTGACGTTTTACGGCACAGTACCTTGACGATTCAAACCCTAGTACAGAAACTGGGTCAGTGTTATCCAAATACGATACAAGAACACTCATTTCTCATTTATTAATGCACCATTCAAGTTATTGTAATCGTACTTGTATAAAAAGTATCATAAAATCTTATTGCACCATTTATATTAATTACTGGTATTATTATTACGATATTATGTTTGTATGTACTTTATCATAGACTGTTACCAGTATGATAAACATCATTATTATATTAATTCTTGAAATCAACTGTTAACTTGTTAACTTCGTTTCCTGTAAAGAGACACACACATGATATTAGATTATTCCTTCGTAACTTATTTAATCCTGGCACATTAACTAAACAGCCTAGTTCCTTCTTTTCCGTGCATCAATAAACTCCTTCTGTCCAATTAAATCAACTCGAACGAATGCTCTGATTTTTTCACAGGTGTTAGAGTGGACAGGTGTGTCTCTGGTAGATAGGAGCTTCGAGGAAGTAGCTGAAATAACCGAACGAGGCGACGACATGGTCGAGCTGGTAGTTGAACACGCCTCTGACACGTAAGTATATTAATTGAAGCAGCGTTAATTGAAGAATGCGTTCGATCGAACCGATAGTCGTCAGTCTAATGTTTCATCTTTATCATCGATACTTTTACATAATGCAATCGCAGCGGAGACTTGCCAGACGATCTAGCAACGGGGCAATCATCGGGAAAAGTGGCGGGAAATATGGGACTGCTGATGGGTGAGTAGAAAACGAGTCGCAAGTGTCGTCGAAATTGTCACGTACACCCGGTGAAAAAGATCAATCGTTTGATTCTGAATGTCGGTAGAGTGCATCGGCTTTGAAAATCGATAACTCGCACAGAACGAGTACTCACTGTCAGTCAATATCGCGCAATAGATTCGAGCGTGTTTCGAGCGCGCGGAAGAACGCGCATCGAGTAGATTGCTTGCGCTGAACAGTAGTAGTTCGACTATTTCTTGCATGCATTTATCAGAGATCAAGTAATACTTTTATTTTAACCATCCCGTTTTTATATCTGAGAATTTAACCTGTTACCCGGATCGATTTTCAGTCGGGTGCATAGTTGGAGAAAGAATTTCGACGTTGACGAAACTAAATTTTGATTTTATTAGTCGCCGCAAATTTTGTTTTGATGATGTTTTTCCTTTCGTGACGAATACTAGAGATGCGTTCGAAATTTAAAGGATTTTCGGGTAATACGATTATTATTAATCGAATGGCGAGTTGGCTTTTCCTTCCTGGGTAACAGATTAAGGAAGGGAAATAAGTAATGAATATAAAAATAAAGGCTGCCCTGTTTAATCTTATTTTCGGATATATTTTCTCCTCTTTGAACACTAACGTCCATTCGAATCTGTGAAAGCCACATGATTTCGCTTGAAAGAAGTTATTGGGTCACTTCTGAAGTAATGTGGAAATATTATTGAGTAGTATTAGTCCTTTATGTCTGCCATTCTACACTATTTCATATTGTATAGCAATTCTATTCTATTTCATTTTTAGGATCTATGACTTCCAGATTCATCTAGTTTTGATTTGACAATTGAATGTACAGCTTTGAAGTTTTACAATGTACAATTAACGTCCAAAATTGATGTCTTTACCCCAACCTAGTGTAGTACTCAAAGCTACTATTTAATACCACTTGAAATCTCTTACTAATTACCAGTAAAAACCGAACTTTTTGAATCTCCCCGAAGGATTCTCACACCTATTTAACAAAAAGCGAGAACATTACTCACAGCATGACCCAATAAATTCATTCCGTTAAACAGAAAATAATTCACATTGTATCACCTGAATAAATTAAAACAATCTCCGTTTTATTTCCCCGTAACTCTGTTTAAAAACTCTGAATGACATTTTCTTTCGACATTAAAATAAATACAATTGCATCGAGTTATAAAATCTGTTACAATGTTCTATCTATTTTCTGTCATTTCCTTATTCTCACGACGAATCTGAAATGTTTTTCAGAAGGGGAAACGGATAAAACGCCCTCATCACCGACACGCAGGAAACTGCCAAAGACGCCGGTATAACGAGTTCATAAATTGACAGCTATACGTGACCGTCTCTCTTTCTTTTTTTCTCTTTCTCTCATTTCCACGCAATGTACACGCATACGCATATAAAAACTACACGGGAGAAATAAACCTCGATTAGACCGAGTTCTGTTAGTGTAGACGGAAAGTGAAGCGCAACAGCACCACCTACACTTTAGAAACCGGAAGTGAACACCACCTCTCACGGTCTTTCGCTTTTGTGTATATACATGCATATACACATAGATCTGGTAACCCGTATCCGATGCGAGTACCGAGCTACCCTACTTGTTACGCATCCACGTGATCCACGCGTTCAGGATGGGAAATGGCAGCAGCGATTTGTTAGACTGTAAAACGCCACGTCCCGTGCAAATAGAATCGCGTGCTCTTTGATATAAACGGGAATACGAGAGGACATAAAACGTTTTCCAACCGATTCGTTCGGCTAAAGAACGGAGGATGGAAATGAAACAAGAATGTATATCGAGTAATCCAACGACGTTTTTCTCATTTATTCCGCCCTTTAAATCTGCCATTCTTTTCTTCTTTTCATTATTTTCTATTAGATAATTCGACGGATTTTTTTTTCTCACGATGATAACTCACGGTGATACAGTCGAGTGGGGTTTGTTGATTGGAGATGCTTGTCTTTGAAATATCACAGACGAATTTTGCGTCTCGAACTCTGCCTTGTAAATTGTGAACAACATATCCTCTTTGTGTTACTACCGAAACACGCGACAGACTGAGTGTAAATATTTCCCATTTACTGGAACGACGTTCCTAATGAAACCACGAAACAATGAGAATAACAAGGAGGAGGGACGACGGAGCACGTTTTCCGGTTGGACGAAGATGACCGCAATTTTTCTCAGTTACGACGAAATTTCCACTTCCGACGTGGCTCGTAAAAGGACGCGAAACTGTAGATATAACGGAGACCAAATTTTTGTACGTTTTCTATTCAAAGAAACGAGCTAACGTTGTAATTCGAAAGGCCACCATCACGATACGTGTAAATTTGCAGATTTGCCAGAGGAAGTATGAAGTAAGACTCTGTGAATTTTATTTGGAATTCGTATGGAAAGCACCGCGAGCTTGAACGTTTCCATAGTTGTAAATAATTAATTAACGGGCGACTATTTAACGAAGCGTAAAACGTACTTTTGTACCGGTATTAAATAATATACGAAATTGCACGCCATGTGTATGTAAAATCGTCTACATTTAACTTTGTGCGAATGTTCAGCTTCATGAAACATTTTTCATAAGCAATTTGTCAGAATCAATCTTTTGCCCGTGAAAAATCAATTAAGTTTCCAAGACATTCCAAAATATAATACATATCAACTCGATACAACAAAATAATCAAAAATATTAACCTTGTAGTCATATCATTTTTTTTTAAGTATACTAATCAACATTTTAAACAAATTTTCTACTAACATCGCACATGTACATCCGATGACCAATACGCTTTTCCCAATGGTAAATTGTAATGAGAAATAAACGAAAAGGAACGCGTGGCACGTAAACTAATGTCACTGTTAATTAATATCCATCAAATAAGAATTAATTAACATTTCATTTTCCTACGTGCCTTCGTCTATTATCAATACTCAATCGTATAAATATAAAAAGGAATCATTCAATTGTATTAACCGTTCCATTTGTATATTTCAACCGTGATACCGACAGGGAGAAAGAATCAGTAATACACGTTATGCAGTGACGGCAGAGTTCGAGCAAAGACGAGGGGATGAAAAATTGTATTCTTCGGTAAATATCATTTTTTCTAAAATCATCAAGCAACTACACAAAGGAATCGTCCTCCGTTCTATCGTTCGAAAAAAATCGTACGCAATCGAAGGCAATTGAACACGTTTCGGTGTTCGTAGCGGATATAGGAGTGTATAGTCGTAGTTATAAATGGAACTAAATCGTGACGTTTCCCGTAATTACGAATCTTTCCGATCGAGTGTAGAAGAGAATTCGTACGCTTTTGATCGATGTCTCGTTGGATAAACGTGCGCCACGGAGAATGCAGCCTCCAGGTTGGAAATGATCAAAAATCATCGAAACGAGAAAGAATCTGCTTTCTTGTGTCGAGTATATATAACAATATAATAATAGGTGCTATTAGCTAAGGATCATCCATGCATCAGTGTAAACTGTAATTCAGGTCAAGTGTCAGCTTGCTTGATAACGACTTTCCTATCTCTTTATAACAGATATACATGTTCTTTAATCGAGCACGCTACTTGTACACACTATAATTAAATATGTGTCTCTGTTTGAATGGATCTGTAAATAATTATATACAGGGTTTCTGACAATAGGTTTAGGTCGTCTATAAGATTGTTGTTAAACTGAAGCTAAACGAGAGTATCCCTCCTTTGTGGAATTTTAGAGATGTGACTTATGTTTTCCATTGATCGCGTGATTCTGTATCATTTTCATTCTCCTTCACACCATTCCCTTACTATTCTTTGTCCACCTCATTCATGGGTGGAACGAATTTGGTAGTGTCGCGTTCATCAGCGGTCCGCGATCTCGTATTCCGTTATTAATGGAGCAGAAAGCATCTGGTTCAATAATTCGGTCGGGGAACGCCGAGAACATTGCAGATCGATCGTCGGCGGTAATAAAGGCAAAAACATGATTGAGATAGTTCGCCATAGTATTTAATAATTCGACAAATTCTTCGAAATTTTCTACATATTTCCTGCGATTTCAACACTTTAATGATATCCTCGAGTCGAATGAGGAAGATAATACGTAATTTTCAAGTTCGTCTTGGTAAACTTACAATTAGCGGCAGTAACCAACGAAATGGCTAAATGTATAATTTCGTCTTAAACTCTTAGTTTAGAGAAATTTCTGTAGGAGTAAAAAGCAGTAGGTATTGAAATACCAATGAATGTTTCATAAAGCTAAGACACGTTTGCGAATTTATCCAATATTAGAAATTAATATAATAGAGGACCAAATCAGTAGAGAATTCATTTTCTAATTAGATATTCGTTTCACGTCTCGGTGTTTCTCGTAAGAATTGGTGTATTTTCATACATACATATATCAGAAAGAGCGAAAAATATTCAATTTTAAAGTCCTACTCTTACTGAGCATATTTTAAAATTAGAAATTTCACAGATACCCAATATGACTTTGCATACAACTGTGACAGTTTCAAAGCAGAAAACGGCGATGATCATTTTGCTTAAACTGTTTTGCTTAATGTAAAACGAAAAATAATTCCTAACAATGCAATACCTTTTAAGGAAAAAGTGAGAAACGGTTTGATATAAATAATACTGTCATTACCATAACGTTACTGGTATAAAAAAGAATTCAATACGCCCTCAAGTTTCTCAATTAACCAAATCCATTTAAACTAAACCATACCTAGTAACTTGGAATTTTGTATGACGTTATTTGCAGTGAAATATTTTCGATTCTATACTCCTCAAATTATAAGCAACAAAAATTGCTAGAAATTCTTCAAATATGTTTATTTTATATTTCTGCTGAAACGAAATTTTCTATTCAATATTTCTCGTCCACTTTTGCATTCGCGAATTTTATTCACGAAAAATTGGAAGCGATTCCTCTCGGTTGAGGTTGCTGCTTTTGAAACGAACGCATGACCGCATCCCTTTTGGATGGCCAACGTCAATTAACGACGATTTTGATCCGTTCGTATACTTATAGAATCGACGTCGGTTATACAGCTGCCTCGTTCGCTCTCTGACGTCAATCGAAATCAGCTTCACTGAATGGAATAAAATTTTATATTTAGTCCGGCCGCGCCCTATAGACGTAGCCACGTTATTTCCATTTAACGAAACGGTTTCGTAATAAACTATTCGGTAAATCCGCGCCTACTCGAGAAAATATGAGAGCAATTTTATTTTGCATAAAACTAGTACGTTCTCATGACCGTCAATTGTGCCAGCCGTAAACAGATTATAAATGTTGAACGTTTAAACTTTAATTGGAAACATTGACTATGGAACTTCCTTAAAAAAAATAATAATAATTAAGAAGATAGAAAGCATCGGTCCTTTAAAATTCCTCGAGCGAACGGAACAAAGAGAAGTAGCAATATAATCGGCATGGGATATTCGTTTTTAATATTCCTCCGTGGAATATTTAGAAGTACCGACAAAATTCTATACTTTGACGTAATAACTTCTCCGTGTAGTTAAAAAGTAATGATCAGAATACCTGTCGATTAAATTATAAAGGTGAGAGCTGCTTTGGAACAGAACTTGCACAGTTGTATGCATAGTAGGGTGGTGCTTGGGATTCAACTTTTAAAATGTTGCTGCAGTACTTCAACATTTCGCTCTTTATGCTGTGAAAAAAAAACAGGCGCGGTTCAAATTTTATTTCATTTGGTTATGCTTCAGAGGTTGCTATCCACTTATTTATATTTCGAGTCATGAATTCATACACCAGGTTCTCTATAAAGGTCATTAGATTGGCTAGTATCGTATGAATTCTCAATGAAGAACAGAGCAGGAAATTAAGAATAGTAACAATACTTGTTGGCGTTAGTCAAACAAATCCAACACAAACATGACCACATTAAGTATTCGACTTTATTACTCTAATGGTATTATTTGCGAAATAAATTACTATGTTGGGTTTAAGAATGTACAGTCCACCAATTGTTGTTTGCACAAACTTTAAGCTTTATTCTCGTAAATGCTTTTTCTCGGAACACAGTGTCCGTTACAAAAAAAGACGCAGTGTGCGTTATAAAGAGTATCGCGCCACCTTCTGCTTTGGCGCCAATTACAATAGGCTTGCAATCTCTGACGTACTAGTTGACTTATAAAATTATATTATTTATAAAAGTGAACTTATTTACACACATATAAAATATATTTCTTTTAATCAAACAAGCACCACCCTAATGCACAACTTTTAAAATCATGCTGCCGATATACAACGGCCGCAGTCAATCCTTTTTCTTCCCTAACGATCAATCTCTTTCTGTTTTTTATCGTTGGAAGCTACTTAAGCAGATGCTTTCAGCATGGACGCGTACAATCGAGCGCGCATCCCTTGATCAAACGAGACTACACTTTGTTCACCACTTACTCGATGAATTTACGCTGTTCGAAGGAGCGCACGACAATCGATTTAGATAAACGCTAAGGAATGTGTGCGTCCGTGCACCGGTTTCATGTGTAATCGTAGAGTGTAGAGAAAAGAGGGCGACGGTTTAAAGTAGGACACGAGAATTCGCGAATCTTCCCACGAAACTTGTGCTTCTGAGCTGCGTGACACACGAGGATCACCTGTGTATATCTGACAAACGATGTAACTGTCGAACGAAAAGTGTACGCCTCGAGTGCGATGCAGCTCTATTTACACTCACTCAGTCAGTCTCATAAGTATTCGTGGCCCTACTGCGAATAGAAGAAATAGGTTGAAATTCGTCGACGCGCTTGAGGTTCTCCAATCAATTTTCTGCTACAGGTGAACATACAGTGGCTGCCAAAATTCTCCGGCTAGAATGCAACTTTGTTATATCGCCGCTAGTGAAGGTATTCAAAAATAACAAACCATTGCGCAAGTATAGAGTTTTATATTAGATTATACAGTGCCATTTGTTAAGTCTCTTCCAATAATATCGCAATTAAGATTTGACAGCCACTGTGTATGTAATGTTTATTTAGATGAAATTTCAATAAAGTCACCAACCTTTTAACTGATTTTTGCCAAATTTCTTGTACAGACAACGACGGTACGAATACTTGTGGGGCAGGCTGTGGAACATAAAATCGAATTATAAGAAACAGAAAATGAAGACATCCCCTTTAAAAGCTTCGCGAGAGAGAACGAAAATGTGACAAGACCGTATTTCCCATCTGCTCTACTGCGACAAGAGACAGGAAGTCTTTCAGTTTCGAAACACCGAAAAGATCCCTTTGGTCGCGTGTTACACCTGATTAGTCACACCTGAAAATGAGAGCGGAACACGAGTGTGTCAGTTGGGGCGAGTTGCGTCGTCGCCGTTCTTCTCCTATCTTCCGCTTCGTTTCCTGTACTTACTCGATTCCGTCTCGATCCGAGCTCTCGATCAACGTGCCGACACGCGCCCCTTCGATCTCTCGCCCTCGATGACAACAGGTACACATATACATACATACATACATACATGCACACATACATACGTACTAACGTGCATACACATGAAATGAAATACACGTACACTTACATCTAATTAGCTGGTAGCCGATTAAATCGTCGCAAGCGACAATGCACGCGCTTGACGTGGAATCAATCCGACTTAATCGTCCTCGAATCTGTGTAACCGGATGTAAAGATAGTGCAAAAATAAACTCAAAGGAGAAACGAAGAAGCATAGGAGAGAAATTCCTTCGCGAATGTTCGAGCTACGTTTATGCACGGAGGCTGCACGGTACTCGATCTTCTTCTTCGCTAGTTTCATTATTTTTTTTTTATTTCTTTCACTTTTACCTTCGTCGCACGTATACAGTCTTTCCCACAAGTATTCGGTATCTTCAAAGCGTCGATAAAAGAAATTGGTTGAAGTAAAGTGACGGGATAAGAGTATCAACAAATTTATTTCCTAGATGTGGACACATTTTAGAGGTTATTTAGAGTAATAATGAAAATTGATTAATTAAAAAGAATATATAAATATCAATCTATCTTTAAATACTTCGTTTCAACAAATTTCTTGTACAAGCAGCGAGGGTACGAATAATGATGAGACTGGATATATATGTGCGTAAGTGCAAACGTATAGTGTCCCTTAAAAACTTCCGGCCAAACAGTACTATTAATACATCTTTCCACGCTTCGCATTCTGGTGTGAATGGAAGATATCAATGAAATCATTTTTGTAAACGACTCAGCGATTGGTACTTCATAATCTACTGTACAAGCTATGCTTATGCAGCGAGTTGTTATTTTCCAAAGCCTTTAAAATCGGCGGTATATGACACTTACATCTCGGCCAGAAATTTTTTGCAGCCACTGTACGTGTGAACGTGTACGAACGCACACCCGCGACGAAAAGTCGGGAACATTAGAAGGGTGTTACATACTATTGAACCGATCGAATGTACGCGTGTACGTGCAAACGAATGCTCGTATACACGTGTTACGTGAGTGGAGGGTGTGTGTGTGTGATTATAGCGGATGGGCGTGCGCGCGACTTTCTTCGTCACCCTCTCTCTTTCACCTTGCTTTTTCTTCCACCTGTGAACTTCATCCCTGTCTCTTCTCTTACACACACATCTGTGTTTTCTATTTTCCGGAACGAATCTATCGAAGCTGCACGAGACATATCTCTCTGTCTCTCCCTTTTCCCCCAACTCTCTAATTCTTTCTCTCTTTCTCTATCTCTCTTTCTTTGTATTTCTGAACTGTGTTATAACGCATCACGTTTACTTCCGGCGATATTCCTTTCACTGCATGGACATTGGGTCCACGTATTATTATCTCTCTGTGTCCCCAAGATTTCATGTGTCACCACCTATCAATGTTTCTGTCGTATTCCCCCGTTCGCCGCTTCCCCTGTCCCCCATAAAGAGATTGTTTCGCTACGAGTATGAGACAAAAATGAGAAAACAGACCCGCTGACGAAAGTGAAATGAAAAGGAAATGTAAGTTGTCCATGTTGAACAAACTTAGCATATTGGCCCTCCATGCTACTCTCTCCCAACTGGCACGACTCTAGTTGTATATTAGCGTTCATTTTTCTTTTGCGGCTCGACCCTTGCGTTCCCCCTATTTTCACTTCCCTTTATCTGTATCGTTTTAGTTCTGTCGTTTAGGTACGGCTACTTCGTAATTTAGCAGTGATCACTTCCTAATAGTTTGTTTGAAATAATTCAGTCCGTGCCTCGTCTATTTCGTTCAGTTTTCCATTGTCCTTTTTCTGTTCGCTGCTCCATTTCTCTTTCGTTCACGATAATTAGAGGACAGCGAACGAAATGAGCATGAAAAGTGTGATTAGCGTAGCTGATTCGATGTAAAATTTCACGTTGAAACAATGGGGTCCAGTACGTGTGACACGTGGCATTGTCGTGGATTATTGATAAAGAATGGACAACACTTTTTCTGCTATTAGAAGTCGATTTTAGTTCAATGATATTAAAAAGAAACTTGAGATTAAATTAGTTGCAATATTTTAACAATTAACGAACTTCAAAGAAAACTAGTATACAAATGACTATAAAGTATCTGGAATACTCCAAGCTAAGGAAACTTTATACTTTAATGTTTAACGAAGATGTATTATAGTATTATATTATATCCGTTTTAGTAATAAACGTCTATTCGACTTGAAATATTGCATACGAAAGGAAAGGTTAAGTTTTTCTCCCTTTTCTGCCCCTTTATCTTTGATTTTCGCCCTACATTATTTCCTCCCGTTCTCTCTATTCTTCGCTCTCTGCCTCTATCTGTTTTGTCTATCTGTCTGTTTATACGTACATCCACCGCGAACGTACCGGTTTTGATTTTTGTCATTAAGCGACGTTTCACACGAACAAACAAGTTCGCCCTGAACGCTGTACACGTGCGCCAAACGTCCGAATCTTTTATTCTCCTTTTTTTTATCGATCGATCGGTACCGAAGGGATTTTTTTGATCAATTTTCGCGAGCCTTTGACGCGTTCCGCGAAAGTAAAACGAGCACACAACCGCGAGCGTTTGGCTTACGCTTTCCCTGCAATTACCGTAATTGGAAATGCCTAATGAAATACGGAAATCGAACCAATAAATGCTTTGGCAATCGCATTTCTGGATTAATCGTTTGTAAAAGCGTGAAAAACACCCTAATGAGCAGTAATTGTTTTTCTGTAGAGAATATCGAATTTCTTTCAGACAAAACGTTGAACGTTAGTAACAGTTTCACGTATACGAATGTTCCTTAAAAGTGGAGACGACGAAAGTTTCACAATCTGTGATTTATTTAAATATTGCTTAAAATTGTAGCACCACTCTAGACCCAAATTTTAAACTGCAATCTGTCGTAATTGTGATTCAATGTATTATTATTCAAAGCCCTCCGATTCATTCTTCTATTTATATTTGCAATTTCCTGTTGATTTTATTTTATAAATGGGAATTATCATTTTTGTCCAATTTTCTGGGTCATAATACGTCATATTTGATTTATTATGTAAACACGCTTTTCAAAGTAACGTGAAGAATTTCGTATTAAATATTTATTAGGGAAAATGTTCTTTGTTGTAAAATATCATATTTGTGATACGTGATACGCGATCTTGCATTACAAAGCGCACAGTTGGACAAAATTTAGTAGCAAACCGAGCTAAATTGGTCTCGCACATCAATCCGAATAAATAGACACCTTGAAAACAAGCGGTGCATTGCAGATAATTAATTGGCCCACTAGACTGAAGTCAATTACCCACGCAGCCAAATAAATGAATCGAATGGTCGGCCAAATCCAACGACTTCCATCAAATGTAAATCAAGCGACAAATTACAAATACACCACCGGAAATTTATAAACCACAGTTCTAATTATTAAACGCTTATTATCTATTAATTATTAAGCATTTTGATAAAAGGTCCTAATGATAATCGTAATAGCTGTGAAAATGTTAACAACGCATTATTTGTTCAAAATTCCTTTAATCTATTAAACATATTATTGTATCATAGTATTATATTAACTGTATTGAATTCTGCATTTATGCTATAAAAGCAAACGATTAATATAATAATACAAGGTGTCCCAGCAATCATGATATACGCTGGAAGCTTCTGAAGAAAGAAATAAAGATTTCAGAATTAAATTTTGGCATATAAGGTTTGATTTCGAAAAGCACCGATTGTAATTTATTTATTGCCATTATTCATTACAACTACTTGGTATTTCCCAAATAAAGCCAAGAAGAAAGTGATCTTGCATTCATTGTCCGTTATTATACGTGATTGTATTTGTAAATTGTAGACAATTCTATGACTTATTATCACTGCTATTGTGCTGGTTTTTACAAATGAAAATAACAAAATTATTTTATAATGCTTCAAAAAAGTGTCACACACAAAGACACTGCAATTTCAACCTCCGTTTATAACCTCCGTTCATAACAAAGGGGATGCGTTCTTTCCCAGTTATGTTATAATTACTGGCACACGTTGCGTATCGAATTCGAATACTCTCTCACAGCAAAAACAAATGACATAAAACCGCTAAAATTCCGTAATGACAACAGGGGAAAGCGTATGCGAGAAGAACCGTAGCCTAACATTGTCGCACATACAACACCAATGCCATGCTTTTCCCGCGACCCTAGTTCGGCTTTAAAGGTGTTCGTCGAATCAAGCGTATTACGAACGCGTGAAATCTACGTGCTCACGCACATGATCTTGGAATCGTGCATCGCCGTAAGCGTGACCCTTGAACTGGCCGATTATATCGAAAGGGTGAACCGGATGTGTCGCGAAACTCATTCGTATCATACCGACCATCCGTGCGAGCAAACAAATCCGAATGAACAAAACCATTTGTAAAATTTCTTCGGAATACAAAATTCTTACCCGTGCGGATTTCATCTACCAACGATCATTTTTCCGCGCCGTTCGTTCCGTTTCCGCTTCGTTCGTTGCATTTCCGCTGCCCTGTACTCCGTGCCGCATGTCAGCTACACGTCGATGGAAACTTTAAGGCCGAAAAAGCGCCGCGACCACACGCACACCACGCTTGTGTAGATCTTTTGAACGCCGATCTGGAACGGATCGTACAGTCCGGGAAAACGGTACGTGCGTGAAGAAAGGGGAAACCAAGCAGAAACACTGTCTTGTCTGCGAATAGGGGGATAAGAAAACGGTAGGGCCGACATTGCAATTAGGACCAAGAGGAATTCGTCAATGGCAAGCGGAACCAGAGAAGCATCGAGAAAAGAGGAACCAGGCGTACCAACTGGCTGGTTATTGCGATGAAAGGAAACGAACCCTTTTCTTGGCTGTAACGTATATATCAGTGATGAACAACGCCATTTCACCGGCACTTTTCCAATTGAAATGATTCACCGCGGTCGGAATTAAATTGAAATGTTTTGGTACTCTCTTTCGGGATGCGTTTCTTTCGTTTATTGTGCTTTGCGGGCTGTTAGTCAATTTTCAAGTCAGTGATTTTCGCTATATATATCATTACTCGTGGAAATTGTTCCACGAATTTTCTTCGACAAAATATCCTCACAAATTTATTTGCCCTTGACAATGATTTAATGTTATTGTTATTGATAATAATGTGTGTGATATAAAACGCGATGATATGCCCATGAAAATATTTGAAGAATACTTGATCTATATGCCACGATAAAAGGAAAGCGACAAATATTAAGCACAGTTGAAATAAATGGAATTGCTACCCGTTTTTTTGTTATTTTGTAAATGCTTCAAAGTCTTATTAACCTAAGTGACGTTTGCACGAAAACTTCAAAAAAAGGTGTACGTATCAAATGCCGCAAAGGTCTGCGTTCTTTTTTATTGCGTCGAATGCGAAACACGTTCCACAATAGTCTGCTTTCCTTTGTGTTCCGTTCGTTCCTTTTATATGTTTTATTCCCTCCTCGCGTTCCATTTGCACAGATTAATCATACCTTGGCCTCGTTGTCGCAACTTTCAACTATTATTTCCATAATGCACCAGAGCTTCTCAGATTACCAAGGGCTTTAGACACAGGTGTAACTTTCCTAGCAATTCCATTTAAGAACCTCAAGTTATCCACTTTATCCGGTGACATTTGAAATTCCTTTGAAAATTCGCATTACAATTCTCTTTTCCATTCAACACGATCAATCCGCATGCGGGATCAAACTCCAACGGTGGAAATTGTTTCCGTAACACTGGATACGCTTTTGAAATCAAGTTTTCGCACAAGCGTGTACTGGAAAAGCTAGGAGAAACGAGCACCGAACTACTTCCATGAGAAATGTTCACATATTTTAACACAATTACCAACCATAGTTATTCATCACTGATAACTCGCTATCACGCTCCCTTAACTATAGTTGGCGAACAAAAATTGCGACTCGCGCCTAGAATGTACTATTCAAAACGATCAGAACACTCTATACTACGTGTATCACGAATAGTTTGCTCGCGCTTGTTCGTTTATACCTTACCGACAAGGATTCCTTCACAAATCGCTTCTGCATGAAAGAATGAGTCCGCTTTCTAACTTTTCACGTAGGAGTTACGTGTGGAACACAGACGTTCGATCCCTCGAACAACTTATCTTACTATCTGTCCATCCTGTCCATGGAGCTCGTCCGATTTCGACGTCCTCGAACTCGTAGCCCCGATTTCACGGATACAGAGATCACGTCTTTGTTCATTCGTACACTCGCCATTAGGTTTAGCGATCGTCGTCGTTCGGAGAGGCGGATTCTGACACTCGTCTCCTCTATTTTAGGAACAAATCGCGAAAGAGAAACAGGTAACGGGCCGTGTGCAGATTCAAGTTTCCTACGAGGCAGACAGAAAGGAGCTGATCGTTTCGGTTTTCATGGCGGACGATTTGTGCGCCAGAGAAGATGCAGGATACGGCACGCTACCGGAAGCGTATGCCAAACTGGTCCTGGTTCCGATTTGGGAGGAATTTCAAAAGAGGTAACGATTTGTTATCGATGGAGATAAATTGTGAACTGAATGCAATTTTTTAAATAGTTTATGTGGATTGAATAATATTGTAAATTATGTTAGATTAGAAAGTAGAGCAGACTTGACATAGTGTTCTTTAATTTTTGTAAATTGTCCTGCTAACGAATAACTAAGCATAGTTGTCATATATGTTAGCGATAGTGTATTTTTAATGAAAGGAATAGGATCGGGTGGCGAAGTGCTACGCACCCTGTGGATAATTTATGATGGGGACGCAGTCCTACGAGTGGTCAAAGAGTGTCTTGGAAATGAATGAATGAAACTAAACATCCTGTTGGCAGACGATGGCTGGCGACCGCTCTGGGTCTTCCAACTATCGAGTGTCGAGGGATTGTTTATTAGATGGAAGAGAGAGTTTAAATATGGCAAGTGACCCGACGTCACGTTGCTAAAGTTTAGGGATTCGGTTCCTGGAGGATCTGGCCACGGAGTGGGGAAGGCGATGCCTTCTGGTAAGAGGACTGTGATAGACCCCATGGCACTTACCCCAGAACCTTGAGTGAATAAGCATACTTTCTTAAAATCTAACGAACTTATAGAAATAACGAATTATTTCTGACATATATGTGAGAAAAAGTAGATAATATGCTTGTAATTTTGAACTTATTTTTTAGAATATTTTTTACATTATTTACAATAGTATCACTAAAATAGTATTAGAATATGTGCATTGGACAATAGAAATGTGTGTTCGATAGGATAACTAAATTCGAAAAACAATCTTGCGGTACACTTTTACATATCAGATCAAGAATCAAGAATACTGTTGAACCAAAAAATTTACAATATTGTAGCATAACGTGGTCCATATGAATTATTATTATTAATCGAAATAGTAACCATTGCAATCTGTATATGTTTTACATAGCAAGACTAGGTAATTTAACGCAGTAGAATGAGCTTCTTTATAATTACAGACATTTAATGAAAACTATATTGAATCTAAAATCATTTAACTTTCTTTTTTGAATATTTTATACATTAGTACTATAAGGTGTCTCATAAATATCTACTTTAGACAAACATTGTAGAAGCATTGCAAAAATAACTATTCAAGATCATCCATATTTCTTGTCGATACACATATATGATACTTCTCCTGTTATTAATGATAACTACAAAATATTAAGAACAACTCTGATTACATACTAACATATTATACAATACTTACAGTATGTCTGACCCCACGCATGCCTGTTCTACTGTTGGCAATAGAAGTGATATTGGCTAATCCTATAGAATTACAGGATTTTATCTTTTGTGAAGATATGTAAAAGACGCAATATAATATATGCATAGTTAAATTTCCCTTATCACGCAATAATTAATAAAGTTCTCTACGTTTTTTATAACTAACTTGCTTTATAGTTGCTTTAATATCGTTGGATCAAAGTTATATGTATTTCAGTCCTGATCAAACTACTTTGAAAACCGTGGTCGCGGAGCCAAGCCAAAAGCCTATTTGGAATGCAACATTACTCTTCTCCGGAGTTGACGGGGAAAGCTTAATGAAGCGAGCAATCGAAGTGACTCTCTGGGATTTCTGTCCCGATGGCGATAACGTTTTTCTCGGCGAATGCTCTGTCGATCTGCAACGAGCTCTCGAGAACGACAGAGCAGTTTGGTAAGTGTTCCCGACATGCAATTCAAGCAGTACTTGAAAACAAAACAATAGGAACTCAGCCATCGTCATTTTTCTGTCGTAAAACAGAATTCTTTGCATTACTGTTGCAACTGGAAAACAGTCGAGATATAATAATCGTGTGATCTTTGTATTCATATTATTTCTTCTGCTTTATAATAGGAGCACAAATTTCGGAGTGCAGAATTAAATATTGAATAATATATATTTTGAATGAAAATTGCAGATATTTTAATACGCATATACATACCTTATAATTCATATTCTGTATATGTCAGAAATTTACGTTTTTATCACTGAATAAAATAACCACATTGACGGACTTCCTGTAAGCCATTCAATGCAGAACGAAATAAACGATATAATTCTTAAGTCATTCTTCGGTCAAAAATTTACGATAATTAGTACCAAAGTACAAGCATAAAATTAATACCGTCCATATAATCGATCTAATTATACTTCACTGTTCAATACCTTTATTTTTTCACTAATAGTCCTATTCTTCTTATTACTAACAAATAATACTTCCCAACGTTCCATCGAAAAATTCAGCTCACGTGAAAATGACCCACATCATCATTCACAAGTGAAATCGATTGCAGGTATCGATTGGAAGATCCTCGTCGACTTCGTATGAGCAAATCGCCGTACTGCTCTCCGCGTGGCTCTTTTTCGATCGAACTTGCCCAAAGGCTATTACGGAAGACGGAACTGCGTGAAAGAAGTTACAGCGACGATACACAAAGCGACAGCGGAAGTCCGGAGCTTGGCTTCCTGCATCCGGATCACGCTTGGCATGCAGGATCTAGAAGGGGATCCAGTCAATCCGAACAGCTGGAAGTCGAACCGTACGAACTTAACAGGGATTACAGTAGATCTTTACCTGGTAGCCGAAGAAGTAGCTTCCAAAGCCAAGGCGGCACAGAAAGTAAACGTAAGTACAGATTTACGCAATTAGTGTTCCCTTATGCGCGTATGTCATATTGTGATCATATTATTATAAACACTTTGCAATTACTGCCCGTTTGAAGTTTGATCAAAAATGAAATTATGAGTATAATTATAGCGATACCTTTCTGCTTACAAAACATATTGCTATGTTTTTAACGATACGCAATAACAATTTTAAATGTTTTCGCGGAATTGTGTAAAATTATATTTCGTATATGTAGGTATATCCAAATACCGTAATATGTGCATGCACTGTTATTTATCAACGTTAAAATAAGGAATAATCGGTAAAAACAGCAGTTAGGAAAAGACAAACAAATGAATCGGTAATGTCAGGTGGCAAATTCAAACACTCTTGTGAACATATCACAATATAATTAATTTGTTTATCTATATGCTGAGACAATAATAAATAAAAGAAAATAAAAGATAGAGTATAGTTCACTATTATGGAGGGTGTAATAATATCAAATATGTAATTTTCCACCTGTTCATAAAAATTCGATCACCCTTTGCATGTATTTGTAGTTTTGTCTTTTGTCATTGTCTTAAGAAAGCATGGTTTTGAGGGGAAAAGGCTGTTGGGTGCGTCAGGCTATTACACTATTTCAATTATCAATTCAATGGATCACACAATCTTTATATTCTTTATTCACTTCCTACACTACGCCTTCTGCCAATGCACGCTTCTGTCTGTCTCTGTGTGTCCTCCACGTGTCTCGACGACGCTTCTCGATCTTTCGCCGCGATCGTCTTCTTTTCGAAAACGGCGCACGGCTCTTGGGATGGTCTACGTTAATTCGCGCCCGATTCGAACCGTCTCGATCGGTGCGACAGCCTCAGGCCCTAACGTAGACCACCATGGCCGAGCAAATGCAGACTGCCTACGTAAAATCCCCTACAGTTTTATTGTCATAATTTTACTTAATCTTTTAGGCCAAGTTTAACAGGGAAGTATTATAGATTATTGGTGCCTCGAATACTGAAGAAATACAATAATATTGGAAACAATATGTTTCAGAATTAAAAAAAAATCAAATAGGAATGTAGTATTCAAAGTCTTTCTTTTATTTCGATATATTGTAGACAATATGGAGTTAATTATATCGATTCTATAATCCGATTCTATAATCTAGTGTGCGTTGCTAATTCATTAAATGCCTAGCTATTATTAATAAAAATTTACACAAGAATAAGTTCCACACCTGTGGTAATTTACAAATTTTACCATAAGGGTATATGTACTACAAGTAATTTATGTTTTGAATTGTCTTTAATTGTAACTAGACTGTGTGGTAAGTATTTTTATTCACTGATTAATATGTTTAACAGTAAACACGAAATATTGGGGAGATCAAATGGATAATCAACATATGTAATACCAATCTGTCGTTATGAATATGATAACCGTAAACTATTGTTGCGTTAGTTTTAGGCATATATTGCGTTATGGTATCATAAAACTCAGAATATACGCGATGAAAAGAAAAAATAACATTAGGGAAACGAGTACATGGAAGCAGCAACTAAATGATGAAAAAAAATCGATACTTCGGAAAGTCAAATAAAAATACGAGAACAAATATTGCAATATCTAGAGACCTCTGGAGAGGCCATTATTTTCCAGTGGTTCTCCATAAATTTCTATCGCAGAATATTCGTTGGCATTTCAGTCCTTCCACTTTGATATACAAAATTTCGCACTGCATCTATGAAATATGAAAAATGGAATAAAGTTCTACGAAATCATCTGGGAAATTCAAAAGAAGAGAAGAATTTCCCACCAATAATTCACATTTACCCAAGCTTATACTATCACCCTTTCAAAAATAAAAATTCCTGTTAAAAGCGAGTTATATGAAACTGATAGGCCAATCTAAAATCCATTTGTGTTTGAACAACTGAATTAGTTAACAAGTCAATTAACCCTATGCGTACTTCATGAAAATTTTATTCCACACTTTACGGCTGGAACTTCAATTCGAACTTCTTATCGGTTGCCAGTTTTCATTAATATGCAAATGAAACTTTTCATTCCCCGGAAAATACCCTTTATAAGACAGTAAGAGGATAAAAGACCTACGGGTTCTCAATTTGTTTAAATTGCACCTGCTTAACGTTTGCAATGATGTGTTGTAAAGTAGGGCAAGGTTGAAAAATCAGACCTCCAGCGAGACGAGATATCGTAGAGAAATTTTAGGTCAACCATAGTAACTCCCTTCAGCTCGCGTCCTTGTCCCAAAATGGGCAGATTCTATTTTACAATGTCTCCGATTTCAAAGTCACATATCGACGTGGCCCATTCATTCCTCGGTGTATAGAAGTAAGAGAGCAAATACGAATTTATCCTGTTTTGAAACACGCCACCAAAGGGGTAAGAATGGAGGCGCGGCCTCGAGGGAAAATAATTTTCATTTTCGAAGTTACTTGATGAAGTATTATTACCTGCAATGACAACTAACGAACGTTTTATGACGGTCAAACCTAATAAAGTAGCTCCAATGTGTGCTGCAAAATAGTGCTAATAAATTGGGAACAGTGTATGCAACCTTTCGTAATATTCATAAAAATTCATAATATGTACAAATACCCAACTATAATAAACATGAATTCATATAAATGATATAAAAAGGTTATTAAGGAAAAATATATTGAATTAAATAAAATCTAGTAGCGCAAACGAATATTTCTAAAGGTTGTGGCAATTTCGTATCTACTCTGTGTTTACTAACTGAGCATTTCAAAGTAAATGAATTTTACTGTTTCCAATATTTTTGCGTGCAAAGTTACCAGCATTGCATAGACGTTCCAATTACCCAGTAATGTATTTAAGCCTAATTAGCTTAAAAAATTATTAGAAAATGTAATAATCTCGCCGTAATTCCGAAGCGTAACTTTCATACTGGCACATGAAACATGTAAAAAAATAAAAAGATACGAAAAGCTACCTAATGACGTGGACAACCTACAATTATTATTAATCGAATAAAAAGCTTCAGACTGCTTGTAATCGAACTTTGCTGGTCTCGATTAATTCCCCAATACATATTCACACTGACACTCAACAAAATTCGTACCACATTAAGAACACTCGCATTACATCTTACCATAGAATCTCCATGGCCACGAAGTATCGAATGTCGGATATGGAAAACGGATTCTCAAAATAATCAACAGCAATCCCACGTTCCAGGTGGGAGCATGGGTGAGGCCGATATGCCGGCTGTAGTTCACTACAACCGTGACCGTCGACGAAGCTCGTTCACCAGGCCAATGAGGGACCCCGAGGAAATTCTAGAAGGACTACGGGCATTAAAAGCGGCCAGGAGAAATCTGAACAGGACGATGAGTCTCGTAGGAGACAAAAGACGCGAAAGCCGTGAGTATGATTACGTTGCTTCTCTTTTGGCCATCATTTCGCCTAACCATTCGCTCGTCCGTCCGTCGTCACTTCGTTCATCCATTCGTGCAATTGTTTGCCTGTCTGTCCGTCTATCTGTCTGTCTTTCATGCACTCGACGATTTACTTCTGTATTCCATTTTCTCTCTTCCTCTCTCTCTTTCTATATATATATTTTTTGTTTCTCTCTCTTTCCCTCTCTGTCTGTTTCTGTGTCTCCCGATTTCTTCAATTATTTTCTCACCACCACTGTTCTCGATCGTTGGACCGTCGTTCCGCTCGATCCATCATCGTCCACCAGCCGATCGAAGCAGATCGAATCTTCCTCGTCGGCGGGCGCCGTGCGTATCGTACGCATGCGAATAAATGTGTGTGCACGGACGTACATGTATACGTGTGGAGGCAAGGTGAAATGAAATTAAACGGGACAGCCTGATTATAGAGAGGATTGATACTATCCATCGAACGTAGAAAACCCCGTTGGCATAGAAATAGCGGATTATTGAGTTCGACGAAAGCACTGCGAATCCCGCGAACGAATCTTGCCTTTTATCGTAGCTAAGATAAGTGGGATATGATTTCAAGCAGCGAACGAAAATAATTGGCGAAATTCCCAGTGGTCTGAGATGAATATATTGGAAATATATTATTTACCGCGAGTGGAAAGAAAGGATATTTTGCTCTTTGTTCTGATACATAAATGAATAGAATGAATTCAATTTCGTGATAGGTCAATGAATTCGATAAGAGGCAATGAATTTTCTCAGTTCGCTGCTGGAAATCTCTCGTTACCTGTGCACCTTAGATGGACATAATTGTTTAGACGAGAATCGAACGAAAAGTGTTACTTTATATTGATATGTGTAGGTCCGTATCATATGTTTACATTTCTGTACGTTTCTCCATACACCATTGTTCACGTGCCTTTATGATCTTACACTTACTATGTGTACTTCCTATGCGACACCATGTCTCTATCTATCTTTCACCCCTTTTTATTTCACACGTCTGTTTGTTTATCTATTTTCCTCCTTCCGTGTGTCTTCGCGCACTCACGTCCCATCGATCTCGCGCGATTTGACCGAGCGAACAAGTATCCTGACTATTCTTTTCGTCCAAGTTAGCCCCCGTGGAGTTTCGTTTGTACGATACTAAAGAGAAATTAATCGAAGAGGAATACGGAACGGCCTGGAAGGGAGCCTTGCGTTCTAGGGTGCTAGGATAGCATGCGAGAAATTAAACACGATTCTAAATAATTCGTGCATTCGGTTCAGTAAATAACATTGTAGTTAGGCAACTAATAGTACGATGCATCATATTTGTCACTTCATACATCGTTTGCTTCAATTCTCTTGATTTGATACATATCCGCTATTCGGTGCTCCGAGTCTCGACCAACCAGCTGAAATTGTTATCAAGAGTTCGTTATAATTTAGTCTAGGCAGTGTTTATCTTTGATAACGTACGGTAGAAATGTTGATTGTCTTTAACGTAACAATTATTCGAAGCATAACCAGGCATTTTTTTACTTTAACTCTTTCGTTCTTAGCAGAGTGTCGGCATTGCCAACCTATAGGACGACAGCAATTCGCAGATATCTCTTTATACGCTTATAAACTATTCACATTTTTGTACCTGTTACACGGAAAAAGTTAGCACACGCGTCAGTCGATATCTAAAAAATCCCATTAAAAAATAATTTACATCGATTCGTATACAACAATGTTTCTATCCCGTAATGAATTCATCCTGACGTAACCCAATGTTAATTTTTAAACTTGCCCCATTAAAATTCTGCGACAATTAATTTTTTCCCAACTTTTGACCGGCACGTCGGGAACTCGATAAATATTATTGAATAGGTAAAAAAATTCGCCGCCGACTGTATTATAACACACCTGTACATATACACGTAGAGATGATAGGAACTTGGACGTCTATTCACTCGAACCAAACATAATTATCTCGCTTGCTTCGTGATGATCCGAAGTTTCCCGACCGTTCGACAAGGAATTAATCGTTTGGAACGAGCGAATCGCTCATCGATACGAACGAGCTGTATGCTGCGCGTTCGGGCAGTGCGAAATCGCGTCATCCTTCCTCTATCTGTCTGTCTATCTATTCATTGGGGAAGCTGGCATTCCCAAAAAAATTCACTCGTCGCAATGATCTGTGCTCTCTGCTCATCTCTGTGCGATCGCTGTTGCGCCGATGTTGCCTGTCGCTGAGTACTCGTTCCGCCTTGTGGCCAGCCTAAGACACCAATGATCCAATGAGACATCATCCGGCAAGACCAAGGGGCACAAAGTCATATGCAAAAGAGCGATACGCGATGAAAGTACACGCAACGATGGGACACGTATAAAGAAGGAGGTCGAAAGCGAACGAAGGAGAGAAGAAGGATATATTGCCCAAGAGCGATCAGAGCTTGATCCTCAGCTTGGTTCTCAGCTTGATCCTCACCTTTCTCCCTTCTCTCTCGCTCTAGCTACCGGCGTCCTCCCTTCATGTGCCACTGCACGCCACTTTGTGAGTTTCAAAGCCGTATTCAAAACGCCTTGTTACACCCCGCTGGGCCTGGTTCCTCGTTCACGTTGATACCACCAAAAACGCCAAGTGTCAAAAGCTATACGCGCTAATCGTGTTCTTCACCTTCAATTGAGTGTTCGTCTTCCCTCATGATCCGCTGAGGAAGTACGCCGCGCCAGTGTTCTGCCAATGTTGCTTCTTTGCTGATTTTCTTGATCTCCTTTCTCGGTCGGCACCGTCCGGCAATCTCTGACATGCATACACGGTCGATCAAAATGCTCGGTTCGCTCGGTCGAAACGCCGTCGGGCCATCGTCACCATTACGACACCCCGATCGACGACGAATCGTGGGCTCGATCGACCGGCCAACCACAACATCATCGATCAACGACATCAGCGTGCGTAGTCCCAACGGTTACTGTGTGGCAGTGCGAGCCTGTTTCTCCGAGGACCGGTAATTCGGCCTCCTTCCCACTGCCGCACTCCATACCACCTCGATAAGTAACCACAAGGTACTGTGGACCACCGTCACGAGTTTCCGGTAAGATACATTTTCTCGCTTTCTCCCCCCTACGCTGTCTCTCTACCTCTCTTAATTTCCATTATTTCAGCCCTGTCTGTATCTTCCTTTCTCCCCCACCTGTGTTCCGCCTATTTGCCGACACCTTTGCCTTGCCTATGTTCGTTCGTTAAATGCGTCCTACCTATCCAGCTCGAACTCGAGCGTTTATTCTCCGGTTACGTTATATTATATTTTTCTTGCACATTCTTTCTCTCTTTTCGTTTGCCTATCTCGGTCCTTTTATTATGTTGATTTTTTGCTCGTCTGCTTCTATTTATCTTTACTGGCAATAATCGGCGCGTACTTTCTTAATTGACGATTTCCTTCGTAATTTGAAAGCGGTGCTTCGCGGCGCGTTTCTTTTTTCTTATTGTTATCGATATCCGGCGGTTCAAATATCGTTCCTGCGGAGGAGAAGATTTTAATTAGAGCGCTGAGAAAGAAACGAGAAAGGGGCTACTTCAAACGTACCCAGGGATTATTTCGTTTCGCTCGAAACGTTGTTCTAATGAGTGTAAGTGTGCGTCTATATTTAAAAGCAACCTGCGCACAGTAAATATTTCTTGAGGTACTTCGATAGGAAATAATGCGTGCCTATTCCAATCCCGTTTTTTTTCCTGCAAATCCTGTGACTGCTTGCGTCGATAGTGTTTTGTAGAATTTGTAGAATTAATCGCTAGCCACTTGTTGTTGTATCTACAATCATGATTTTAGGTAAGGAAAAACGCAACTCTGAATTATCGTCGAATGTACTTCGAGGGCACAAATTGTATGCTTGTTAAAAAAAAACCTTAGATATAAATCTTTGTAAATAATAGCTTACGTTCTGTTGGATGTGCACAAATGAAAAGTAAATGAAATAATAATAGTTGACAGAATTAAATGCTAATGGGGTGCGATATGACAATAGGTACACGTTCTGTGTCATCTATGGTTGACCTGTACTACTTGTTCCCATTCAGCATTGACAATATTTCGAATTTTCGTATTGTTCGTATTTTTCTAATGGGGAAAATTGTATCAACTTATTGGGAAATATTATTATGTGTATAGCACTTTGTATTTGAAGGTGTCAATTTCATATTCTACGATATAATTAATGATGGTGGCAACTCCTAATTTATCTAATAACAGAGTGTTAGGAAATATCGATCATTAATGAAATGTTACTGAAAAGACTTAGGTGCCCTAACGGGTATTGCTTTGATGATCAAACGTGCCACAAATTGACCCATTAATTTGAACCGTTGCATAATCTTCCAATAGATTCCGACCAGGTTATCGGTATTCCTACCAAACATACTGGATGAGAGATTTCTGACATTTCTGCCATTGTTATGAAACCCCCCATATGAAATTCTACATAATTTATGTGTTATATTTTCGAAGTATTAAAAAATGTAAACATTATCCAACTCCATCGAAATGTCACGTTAATGTTAATGATATAACATTCTTGAAAAAAGATTAAACATGATATAAATAAATTTCACATGCATTGAACACGTTATGCTTATTTTAATGGGAAATATGATATGCTTTAAAATTTGGCGAAACATTTTGTCACTATCCCGTGCACTTATACATACATGATAGCTTGAAATATAAAGTGGAGAAAGGAGTGAGTAATAATATTGATTTGGCGTTTGTCTGTTCTACAGAGAACTTTGTGCACGGAATTTTAATACGGATAATGGGGTATTGTAATGCTGGTAATTGTGCTTATATTATATGAAAACGAATAATTAATTGAGACACTTGCTGCTCGTCAAATTAATCGATTGTTCTGTAATAGAATACGATTTACTATTAGAATATCTTGAATTCCGTTTTATGACACGTATTTTGATAATACAATAAAACACGTATAATTGCATACGTGTTAGTTCATAATAATTTTCAGCTCTCGAAGTCCATTTATCGATAATAATACCAGAGAGTGCAATAACATTAATCTGACACCGGTAGCAGAATTATTTCCAATAAGAAGAATGAAACGTTTTACACGTTTACAAAACCATATTCTGCACGATTGAAGTTACTGAATGCGAAAACTTACACCACGATTACTGTACAGATTTTTGTAACCTAGCATCGTACTATATATTTCATGGTATCTCCAACACATAGAATCGGTAGATCCAGTAGAACGAGTAGTTAGTAGCACGTAGTAGCAATGTCAATCTGGTAATAGCTGTAATTGCAAGCATTGGTGAAATAGCTACTGTCCAAGTACTCAACTCGTTCTTAGCTAGAGTTTTGCAACAAGTAGCTAAGAAAAGCGTAAGTAAGCTTCAGTGTAGTTTATTCTCCTATCTTCCCTTATTTATTGATGCTTCTTTCTTATCCCTTCAGATTATAGTAAACCGGTAATTATACAAATTTTACCTTAGTTTAGATAAAATACTAGTTGAGAATTGGTAGTATTAGATACTGTAAACATTACAAAGAACATTCTTTACATTATCTACTCTGCACAGCTGTCATTTACAATTAGTTTAGAGTCTTCAAATTTTCCTGTTATTTATATGTAAGTCTCGATAACAATTTCCTAAAAAATTATATGTTAATAAAATAACTTTAACCAACTCTACATAGTGCCACAAGAGAGCAACATAATTATAATCGGAAAGCTTGATAAGAACATCGACATTCATCTCTTTCTAAAACTGTTTGTGCAATAACTAAACTAAACAACAATAACAACTCATTCTATTGGCAACCGCTTCTTTGGTCTATCTCGCAAAATAGTATTTTTCGAATTTCGCATTATTTTAATGTCTCAAGCAACTCCATATAAACTCGACAGATAATTCCACACGTCAATTAATTCTCAATCGTACAGCTCACGAAGACAATTATATACGCTTCGTTATACCGAATACACTTCAGAAACAGGTTGAGAGCTTCGTTGACTGTAAAAAGTAAGGCTTTGTTCGAAAAGTATGAATCTCCCGAGTAGGCAGCCCAGATTCAGTAGGCGCAAAATGGATTTTCGGCAACCACCACTCGGCAATCTGCGTGACATCACATATTTCCATAAGTAAGAAGTAGCAAAAGGGGGAAATAAATCTTACCCCTACGGGAGATAAGGTGGAAACGCGAAGATCGACGCGTCACCTCGGAAAAAAGTAAATCACATAGCACGCAGGTTGGCGGGCGGGTAATCGCGAAATGCACCAGTCACAGAAAGAAAATATTTTCCTCTAACTCACAGGGTGGGGTGAGCGCAAAGACAGCGTCATGAATATTCCGGAGAGGTTTTATGATCGCAACAGTGAATCAGACGAGGAAGATAAGTGGAGGTAAGCAAAATTCAAACGTATGTATTACTTAAATGGAAATTATCATCTTGATTCGACGAACGACTGTTATTTTTTTATGGATAAATGGATAATGCAGTTTTCTCTTGGCTTTGCAGAAGAAATTTTGTGCTATGCTCTCATACGTATACATTTTGCGATATTTGGAAATATTTTATGGGCGTACTTGTTGTTAGATCGGGAAACCATTTGTAGGAATTTAAGTAGAAATTTCTAATCAACTGCAATGATTTGATTATCGTGGACACATTGCCACGTATTGTATAACTGTATTATTATTGCAGTACAATTTGAATATAAATGGTGAAAGTTTCGTGTAGGTATCTATTTCCTATACAACTTTATAAATTAAACTCTGCCAGATTTTTGATGACTGAAACAATATTTCAGATAACATGGTATTTGTGTTAGGCTCGTTTCCTGTGCTCTTCTGACTTATCTATTTCCAAAAAGTACGGCCCAAATATGGGTCTTTAGACGACGTATTGATAAAAGAAAATAATGTGAATGATAAAATGTTAATTGTTATAATTAATTCAGCATTTTATGTAAAACCATTAGAAATATGGATATCATGCTCTTTAATGCATATAAATCAGATATATTAATTTTGCATCAACATTTCAATTTAATGTTTAATTGTTTAAAATTCAATTCATTCATTTCTTTATTTTAGCATCAAGATAGATAATTCTTTGTATAATGTTAAGCTACTGTTAATTGTTAAATCTATTTTAATTAACCAGGTCAGGTATTAAATCAGGTGTTAAAACACGTTATTACAAGAGAACGAGATAGTATTTCTCACTTTACCCATTCTGAAGCTACTTTACTATACCATTGTAATAAAATTTAAGTAGACTCAAAGAATGTCGTGAATTTATCGTTAAAACGGCAACGCAACGTGACTGTAATGTGGTTTTTAAATTAACGGCTACCATAAACGCAGAATGTGAGAGGAAGATACATTTTACAGGACCATACATTTATATAGCTTTCTTCCTAATATCAGTTACTTTCCAGATACATATTAACTTCGCCCTTTCTCATAAATTAATACAAGCAGCAACACCAACAAAAAAACGATGAAATTGTAAAGGAAAGTTTACTTCGTAGTCCATTAGTTTCCTAGTATTTGACCTGTTAGCGTTAGAATACATTAGGCTCATATTTTCTACTCTCACTTTATTGTATTCTTGCACCTATCGTCTCGTTCCACGATACATTAATCTCGACACGTATTCTGCCCTCTTTCACTTTTAGTCAGCCAACGAGAAACGAGAATGGCGTTGACACGAAGCTGGGTCGTGGACAGGTGCCACCGAAGGGATTCAAAATGATAGCTGGTAAAGAATCTGAAAAGTTATACAACCAAAGTTTCAACATAATTTAAAGAAAAAGATTTTTCATTTTCATTCTCCATTAGAACGATAGTGCAAGGTCTTTTTTCTATGGAAAGAAAAAATAGCGGAATTTATTTGGGGCAAATTTCTTTTGAGAATACTTGAAGTCGATTGTATGAACTTTTTATCGATTCCAGGGGCTCAAAACGGCGAGGTGAAGCTTGGTTTCTGCCTGAGCAAGGGAACGCTCGAAGTCGAGGTTATTTGTGCCAAAGACATTTGTCCAGGGGAGAAAGATGAACCAGGTAATTTACTTTTTCATTACTCTCAAGATTAACTGAGATTTTTAAGTAGTTAAGCAAGCACGATTTTATTGTAATCTTAGCAGTTGCTCATTAACTATTCGCAGTAAAGCCCAGAACTGTTGATTGCGAGTAAAGGGAGTAATACACAAGATCAACAGCGAAAACGTTTTAAAAATATCGGAAATTAATCCTTTCAATGTATATCTTAATATTATTCTTACAAATGCTTCGCTATTCATGCAGGTCTCATACGAAATACTGCGTGCAATTAAAATAATAGAAAATAACACGAACACAATTGCAATATGTCAGTAATTAAAAATTTCACATCAGGATATATCAGAAAATGCAAAACACAAATTTATATTAAGCTACTGTCCAACGCATATAAATCGTTTCATACATAATACATAATTTCTATCATTTCTATACATTAATAGACGTTGGTATACAATTTTTTCGAATAAATCGCAATGCTTTATACAATTTTTATGCCGCCAAAATGAGACTACGGCGCTCGAGCATTTTCATTACTCACTGTGCGCATTAGGTCGTGTAATATGAAATGTCGGATTTCTTATCAGTTCCTTCCCTTTGAATAATACGACATTTCATATTACACGACCTAATGTATTCAACAGTAAAGTACGGCAAAGTATATTCTAAACCCTCCAAGGTGTCTACCCTTTCTTTAACACCCTCTATAAATAAAATACCAATAACTAACTCGTTCCTCCACTACAATCCAGACACATACGTGAAAACGTACCTCCGAGACGGCGACAGGTGGCTGCAAAAGCGTAAAACGCGCGTGATTCGACACTCAAGGAATCCACAGTATCGTCAGACCATCAAGTACAGCAGCTGCGACGCCCTCGGCAGAAATCTCCTGGTGATGCTTTGGGAGAAAAAACAGGCGTTCGAGAGTAATCAGGGCTTAGGCGGGGCCGAGGTGAACCTCGAACTTCTTCCATTGACACGGCTGACCGTCGATTGGTACCCTTTATTCCCCATACATACGCTTGGCACCCATACCGCGGACTCTCCATGATGGCTGCGGGAAAAATGGGCCCTCGAGGCCGGAGAACTCGACCTCAGGCTGAGCCTTTTGCTCAAAGACGAGGACGAGTCCGTCAAGATTATCTCTTGATGGAACCGGTCGCTGTTCTCTCGAACAAGTATCGTTCACCCCATAGCCCTCTATCAATTGAACTTTCATTAACTATTTCTGTACACCTCCATTAATACAGACGTTCCGTTTCACTTTTAGTTTATTCGAAATGTATCGGCGCGGCGGTTTGGCTCGGTGCAACGGAATCTCGGTTGCGATGCGTGTCGACGGTTCGAGTGTAAGTAATTCGTCGGCGGTCAGGCGTAGTTTGCCAAGCAACGAACAAAGGGCCTAAGTGAGCACAGGGCGGAGAGCAGCGATGGAGTTTCGCATGTTGGCTAAAGTTCTGATGGCGAGACAATGAGCGATAACGATAGCCTAAGAGTCACGGACCTGTGACTGTGCCCCCATTACTGCCGGGCTAAATGCAGTTAATGCGAACTCACCGACAACGAACAACGCTTCGACGCCTGAGATTCTGCTGCATCGTCCGCCAATCGAGCCGTTTCAATGGTATTTCTACTTCCTATGTACAAGGTGTCCAGCGATAAGTGTCGTTTGATATGACTGTCAAACGGTGGGTGATAGGACAGATATCTAGAGAAGACTTTTATCGTCGTATTTTATGCGGAATGTCACTGTGAGAGAACCGTGGCACGATCTTATGAAATTGAAGGCGAACGAATTTTTGTTCCACGGCGAGATTCCATATGAAACATAAAGCTGAAAGTCCCCTTATATTTTTATCCTATTACCTACCGTTCCAATAGTTATGTCAAACGATTATCGTGGAACACCCCGTGTGCATTTTGATTTATTTCAAGCACAATGTGTTGAGCTGAAAGACAATCAAATCTTGACTACTCCAACTGATGATTTATCATTAGGAAGACTAATATTGGAGATTCTAACTGATACACAGAAAAAAACTGCGACACAATTTTTAGTTTTATCACCTTGTGTGGAGGTGATCGATATTAAACGATTCTTCACCTGTCGTCCCTGAAGCGACACGATATACATGGATAGAACTAAGCAAATCGATATTCTTGAGACAAGTAACTTTCGCAATCGCAATTTTTTCTGGCCTCGTGGCTTCGTTCGTGAACGTCCACGATGGTTCTAGCAATAAAGGTGTACCTGTGCAAAACTACTCCACAGAGAACGACCCACGAAACGAAGTAAAAGTACGACGAACAAAAAAAAAACAAATAAACAGCACAAAAAGAGATTCTATTTTTTTCATAAATGACTAGATGATGAAAGACAAAGGGAGGGAGGAAAACGATGATGTTACGTCCTATAGAGACGAAGAGGGTCCATTTTTCCCATAAATTAAGGATTGACGGAGACTAAACGAGAGGCGATCGACATCTGTCACGGAAACACGTGCTCTGGTTGATCCAGCTTGGCGATTCGATCGAGTCTCGTGGTTAACGCGCGTACCGATCTGCGCTCGGTGAATTAAATGTACATTCATGTTCGCCGACGAATATGTCGTTAGGTATTTTTGTCGCCGAGAAGACGTCTCGAGGCAACAATCTTTCCTTCGATTGATAAAAAGAGATTGTAGGTAAGGAAAGAACAAAAATCAACGAGTATCAATCGCGGTAACAGTAACTATGAGCAAATTGAGTCATGGTTCCCTTGATTAGTAGATGAGGAAAAGTCGTCCGGAAATTTCGATGAAATATACATAATTGGCGAAAGAAAAGGGAACAAGGCAAATGAAAAATTGAGACGTATCTTCCGGCGTATAAATTATTTAACGGCAGACAAACGTTACAAGGCTCGCTGGTCGAGCCGGATACGAAAAGCAATCGGTAAGTGGTTACCAGAACAACTTTACGGGCAACATGAATGGCATGTGAAACAACTCGGTGTTTAGAAGTCACGCAATTTTTGTAGCTCGTAGACTGACAACAGAGATTCCTTTAACAATTGCGAATATAATATACGAGGTTAATGAAAGAGAAAGGGGAAACCATCGCGAGGGCCACTGTAAGCACTTCAAGCAATCTCGATCCCATAACTTTCTCCATGTTTCTGTCGTAGGAGATGTAATAAATATTCTATACAATTTTTCGTATCACATATGTGTATGTATAATCGACGAGTATCGATCGTATGATAGGATCGTCGAGTAATTTTAATCGATTGAATTGCGCGCGAAGTAAAAATTGCAATGGCCCCCTGAGATGGTTAATATTCGTAGAAAAGTTTCGTTCTTTCGCTTTAAGAGTCCGAATATTTTGCTTGACAGAAGGGAATAATCTCAACGGAGATGTGTCGGATATTTCTATAGATCAATGCGTCGCCGAGGACGATCGAATATGTAAAAAGCGAAAGAATCGAAACGTGATAAAAAATCTATGGAGAATAAAAATGATCGAAAGTATTGCGCTTACCCCGCCCAAGTTAGAAGCAGAAACTGCAATATATCGTCAAGTATAAATCAATCGGTATGTGTATATAAGATGCGTACGTAACGAAGGCATAATAATGTCGCGTTCACGATACGATACATTTACGTGATAATTTCTAGCACGAAGTAGTGAAAGCCAAGCGTGTATTAATGGTACATAGAAATCAATGATTTCGCAGACCAAGCCCTAATTACGAGCAGAATTGACCCTTATCGTGATGAATTTTCTAAAAACAGGAGTCGAGTGTGATCATTTAAAAATTCGATTTACTTTGGATAAGTATTCTCTGAACAGCTATTCTTATATTTGAAAACTATGTCAAGCTATGAATATGTAAATTTTCACTTTTCAAATTAATATATGGCTCGGTTACCTTCTTCTTATATCAAATATCGCTCTGCCTTTAAATTTCAAACTGAAGTATAAATTAATGAATATGAAATTTTCATAGAATTCTTTCACTGTATTTTTATATTCAATTGCGAATTTTCATAATTTATCGAAACTCACATTCACGGAATTGACAATATACGTGATGTCAAGCATAGTTTAAGAAAGACAATATGTATCGTACCTGCACAACCGAGACGTATTCTAAAACTATGATTCAGTGCTTTCCATCGATCAAATATTTAAAACAGCAGTAATTTATTCTCAAAAGTACACTAAACATCTATCTCTCTATTTAATTCACTCGAGTAAGTCTTCACAGAGCAATAAGTAACAAAGTATGGACCATTTAACAAATCGTACACGATAAGGGTTAAAAATCTGTTCAGATCCAAGCATTACGAGTTACTATTATCTTGGGCAATGACCTTCTCCCAGCGATAATCACAGAATCGTTTTTGGAAAAAGAAGGAAATCGAGATGCAACTATTCTGCGTTAGAATATAATCCGTCGAGTGGACACGCTATATCTCACCTACCTTAACCAGTACCATTAATTTCAATAATCGCTTTCCAAATCTTCGAAGCTCGCATCGAAAAGCAAAACTGTCCTTTGCTGCATACTAGAATCGTTAATAATTAAAGGTTCCCCACGAAAAAAAAAAAAGTATTATCGTTCTATAAATTCGAATTTCATTCGCGTGAGCACATAAAACTGTCCGCATATTTACTCTCAATGGATATAGTATAAGGATGACGGTGGTCCATTAGAAATTGACGAGAAGGAAGAAATGCTCGAGCAAAAAAATAAAAGGAAAAAAAAAAAGAGAGACGCGAGCAGATTGTTCGACAAACGCAGAATCTGATCGGCCTACAAACATATCCTAACGTCTCTTTAAGGGTACATTAAGCGCGTGGATACTTTCGACGAGAGCTTTCGAATCGAATCAACGATTCACAAATCTCACTGTGTCCAGCCTTCCTCGAAACTGTTCTCGCCTAATGTTAATCGCACGGACAATCCTGTTGAACGAATGCAATCATCTAAACCTGTAGATGAAAGGTTCTTCCTTCGTAAGTGGCTAATTGTAAGTGCAACCGTAGACACGGTTTCTACTAGATTTCGATTTGCGACCTACTTATTAATTATTGTGAATCCTGTCGCTATTGTAAAATCGCTTGGCACTACGGTTTCTACATACGCTATGTATCTTTTTCGCTGGCGAGACTGCAGCTTATGTCGGTGATATTTCAACGAGATTCTACTTGGAATTTCGATTGCTACGAAGTGATAATTTGCAATCGTTTAGTAGTAGCATCGAATCGTGTAGTTTCACATGTTTCGCGTTATTTCTTACTTTCGTTGCGGAAGAAACGATATTTATTTAAGCTTTTGGAGGCGCGAGAAGAACGTTGTTATGCATATTTCTCGCTGTCGCTTTTTTCTACGAAACGAGAACGACCTTTCTGTGTCGACTGTGAATCAAGTCTGCCTAACTTTGTGACTACTGTATCGCCTACATAAATACTATACCTATATTATATATACACGCATATAAATATACATATAATATACGTATTTAAGTATAAAAGAAATCTATATATATACACATATATTATATATACATAAGAGGATAAGAAATGCGTACATATGCCGTATCGAAATTGACAATCGAGATCATTGATCCAATTATGTATGCTACGAATATTTTAGCCGACATCCCATACGTAATTATAATTCCATCGGGACACGGCCACGTGTGTTGACTTATCGTGAAGGTGTATAGACATAACGAGTCATCGATATAATTGTATCTATGTACCTGCGATATTCCACGATGTGTGTACTAAATATATTGCCGGAGAAATTGATTGCATGCGAAGCGTGTAGTGGCGCCAAGAAAGTGTATGTCGTAAAAGTGACGAAGATTGGTTTGAAATCGAGGCTTAATCTTCGTTGAACCCGCGAACGAAGTATGTAACAGTAATGATTAGGGATTACATCCAAGCAACATCCTCTTCCCGTACATATCTGTGTTGTATGTACTCGTGTTATCGTCTTAAGTGTTCAAAGACAATCCCCGTCGAATCTCGCCTACGCTCGCGTGGATGAAATCACGAACACGAACCATTCTCTTCTGCGCGCAGGCCGGAATCAAAATCGACACAATGCCAGCCACTGTGATCGATACGACTAACCAAAATTATGATAATAAATTCGAATTCGCTTTCCGTTGGTACGGCTGTACTGGCGTAGATTTGGTTAAACGTTTAAGACACATCTAGCCTGTAGTTGCGCTCCTGCATTTCTATTCGCGAACTTCTCCCCACGTAACTTTACACGCGATATGAAGAAGAAAAGAGTTACCTTTAATATACAGAATGATTCTAAAGTCTTACACTTAAACTTGAACTGGTGGATCGCTGATGTTCGAACGGCTGGTTACGAAGCACAGAGTCCTATTGCAGTGAATCCGAATGATCGTGGACGACGAATACTTCTTCAATTCTATTCTAAATTCTTATACGTGTAATTTGTTACTATTATAAGATATTAGTAGAAACGATTTCGCCTTTGCTTCAGTTCGTTCGCCACGAGTTCTGAAGATCGAACCGAACAATATAACCCACGCGAGAGACAACCGAATCTAAGATTCATTGTTTTGCTTTGGAAATCGCACAGTTTCATACGAATTGTACAGATACTGCTCAATTACGGCCTAACCCGGGAAAGAAAGATGGCAACCGGATGTAGAGTAACTATTTTCGACAAGTGCTTGAATATCTCATCGCGAGATATATGTATACACGCGTGTACGATCACGTAAAAAAACGTGTTAACAGACGGACGACACTACATTAGAACTGCATTTATCCGAACTAGTCGGCGGAGCAAGCAATTCATAGCACGCTATTCTGATTTTTCGTTCGCATAACAGAAATTCATATTGGAAAAAGTGAACTCGAACCTGCACTTGCTAGTAGTTCTTCTTACCATTATTATAAAACGTATATGAATTTTTCAAATAAAAGTGACAAGAAAAATGGGCGACCCCTGGAGCATAAAAAACGAAAATAGCAAAATTGCACAGGACCTTTATATAATTATACATATCAAAGTATTTATCGTTTATTTCGGGTTTGAATCAGAAAAATGCCCTCATCATTTATGGCCGAAATATATTCTGAATTTCCAAAGTAAAGATGAAAGCCAATATTCGTGAAAAACAAATTTCTTTTCACTGTAGCCTTGATTGTAATCAGTAATGTCGTTGTGGGTGAAGTATTTCGAATCGAGGTATGCCAAATAGAGGCATTCTCAAACGGCGATAGGAAAACTCCTTACGTATGATATTATAAAGTGAACACAGTTTAGAACCAAAAAATAGACTTCCCGTCCAGTAAAGGTTATTAAATTAACCCTTCATTTATTTTACAACAAAAAGATAAATATATTTTTGTATTAATTGCAAAGAAATTTTACTAGAATTAGAATACTAGCTATGGCTGTTCATATAATTAAAATTACACTCTGCAACAGTTCAAATAATAGATAGTTCGGATAAATGGTGTTCTTCTGTATCGTCATTGGCGACGAATAATAATTACGCGTGGCTAATGACAATGTGCCGCCATTTGTAAAGTGCACAATATCTCGGTGCAAATGGAATACGATTTAATGCTTTCAATGTCGAATGGAATCGAGAGCCAAAGGATGACAATAATCATCCAAGACCTGCAGACGTCAGCTGCAATGATATTGTAAAGAGCGTTCACCTGTGGGTCTACAACTATGAAACTTCAATTTCGGTGAAACATTTCGTTCGATCCTTGCATGGTTGTACGCTGTTATCTTCTAAAGCTGATATCTCTGACGTCCTTACTTTTCTAGCTATTCAAATCTCTATAACTTTATGACTACCATTTAAGCTATCCTTTGTCGTAAGCTATGCGAGGATTAAAACAATCACTCTACACGTACAATGGTAATATCAATCGTCTATTTCTGAAACGTGTTTCCGGCAGTCTACTGCGTAACAGTACTTCCGATGTTGCAGTTTTGCAACGATTAATTATCTTTCTCCTTAAAAAACGAGGCATTTCTAGACTACGCTCGGCGCATCATGGGCAACATTGGAAGGCACACAAAATTGTCGGGAAAAAGATCGATCAAAATGTTTCGAGATGGCTTAACTTTCGCTTTAAAAAACATCTTCTAACGTGCTCATCTTTGAATGAAATTCGTACTCGAAACTGGGTACGTTAGCTCTTTTCGGATACAATGCGGATTACGAAATGCGTAGTAGACTCGCTGGGTGAGGCATCTTTAAGAGATAGTTTAAGCATAATTTAAATGGTGTATCGTTCTATACAGAATTTAATGTGCTGTCCTTGCGTGTTAAGTGTTGATTGTCGCACATATGGATTAGAATCACTGTGCGCGGTAGACTTACGAATCGATTAATCGAGTTACGACAAACTTAGCGTTTACAACGGTCGACTATGTTCGACTTATTCTGTGGCGATAGTACGTGTGTAAGTAAGTCCAATTGTAATAGAAATTAATTCGGAGGCGTCTTCGAGTCGAGCGACGAATTTCATTCTGCCCAGCAGCGTTTCATCGAGGAAACTAAATTCGAAATACTTCTTTCGCTTCAATTACTGTTCAAGAAACGATTTCCACGCTGAAGATTAATCAATTTCTCTTCGAAATTCTGTTCGGCTGCCGACTGAGATACGTTTGTTCGATGATAGACGTTCTCAAAATCGCACCGCGGTCGCAGGAAGAAGACGAAAGAATGATATGGTAGCGCGGGAATTTCATCCCCTTACTTCTCGTTCCCCTAATGTAACACTGGTAGAGAAACTTTTCTACAGTTTCGTTGGAAACAGACTTTTCTATTTCAACGACATCGACGGCCGTTTAATGGTGTCTACGCGACGATGATCGTGCTGTTGTTTCACGTTATTGTGTCTAATCTAAACATTTTACTACGCAACAATTGTCCTTCGTGGAAATGTATTTTACGTACCGACGCGGGAATACCGTCTGGGACAAAGTGTGTTTCAACCTTTTTGGTCTAACTAGATCGTCCATTCCTGTTTATTAATCGTCAGGCCGCCGAAGCTCCGGATTCACGACGTTGCACGTGTGTAATTCACGAGAAAGTACCTATCTACCGTACGGTCGAGTCAATAATTACTGTTATATCAAATGTTACAGATGAAAGTATAATATAATCTTATAATTTGATGGAAATGGAAATGACACACCGGAGCGAGGGAATCACTACCGAATACCTCCAGTTACACGAAGTTTAGGCGTACATAATTTTATCGATGTTGAAATCATTAATGAAACTATGGTCTCAGAGTTTATCGAAATAGAAAGTTCCTCCAAAACGGGCAGGTTGAATGTCAGTAATTTTATCAATGTTGCAAAGTGAAGAAATTATAACCCCAGAGTTTATCAGCAATCGGTACACAATAAATCATATTACACAATGATTCCTCGTGGAATGTATATCGTTTTTCCCTGTTCAAGACACGCAAATTCAGCGCTAGTTCGCTATAAGAAAAAGGAACAAAAAGGAACAAATAATTCATCCCTCGAGGGCGCATAAAAATTACAAGGCTATGATATCGCTGCGAAGTAAACGTATGGAACGACATGAAAGTACTCACACATGAAGATATAAAAATGTATGAAAGCGTTATGGGTTGGTGAACGACGTGTACGCGGTCGGAAGTCACTGTTGTAGGAACAGGAAAAGAGAAATATGAAATGAAAGAAGAATTAAAAGAAGATGATTAATGTCAACGGTGGTAATCGGTCGCGGCGGTGAATATTGAAAATGACGAAGAAAAAAATATCTTTTGCGGTGGTCGTACGTATAGAATGTGTAAAGTGCGTCTTAAAGGGGAGGTTGCTGTGTTGCTGGTGATTAATTATTACGCGTAACGATGAAAATCGAAGGCGACTGAATTTTTGTAGTATTTGCGGGCGTAATTAAAACGCGTTCACGCGAGCCTTTCGCATTTTTCGCCCATATTCCTCCCCGTGAGGAACTTTGTGGATTTGTGTACCCAATCCGTAACCCCAGTTGGCCTATTTCCTCAATAAGAAAGATGTATAAACGGATATTGTACAAATACAGACACGAGAAAAACAAATTTTGGTTGTTGCTTGTCTCCTTTTATTCCCCAACCTTGTAAAAAACGTGTTTGTACTGCTTTTGTTAAGAAGGTAATATTGTATTCAAGGTAAAATCGCAGAAGATTGATAGCTGTAGAATTATTGTATGTTATTTGTTGGATTACAAATACTATTTTATATTTGGTATGGATTAGTTAATTCAAAGTAATTTTCTGTTGTAAATTAGACGGCAGTACAATATCGCTCTGGGGTGTTTAGCAGCATTAAAAAGTGCAAATTACGACTTGTATTGTGAATTACACTGTTCATACAATTTCAATAAAATTCTTCTATTGCTTAATTTATATCAGTATATTTGATAAATCAATTCAATTCTATTGAAATCATTGATACGCTTTGTAGATTGTATTGAAGATGGACTTTATTAAATATTTAATCTAATTTTAGCGGAATTAAGCAGTATTACTAAAAAACAATTGCAGATTCTGGCAAATTATACATATATTGCATTCCTGGTTTTTCTGTACAAGTAAAATCTTCGAAGTTTTTGTTATTAAATAGTTTTCTTCTCCTAAATGCAACGTCTGTTCTAAATTAATGTATCTTAAGTTCCCTATGCATCATTATATCAAAAAGTAATAATGGTTATGCTAAACAATAGTATTACAAAATATTACACGTTTACTATAATCTTATACATTTTTTTTTTACTCATTTACTGAAATTGAATGGACTTTATATTACAGCCATTATTGGTTTCTTCTGAAAGTTTACACCAATTTCGTTACATCAAATAACTTATAAATCGTGCTACGGGCGGACAATTCTCTTATCCATATCAAATTACTTTTTAGTAAAACATGTCTTGTCTTACCTACAAAGTGAAATTGTGTTCAAAGTATAATAATCATGTTCAGGTTTAGGATTTCGGGAAGAATAAACTCGTGCTAATCCGAAAATAGTTTAATTATTAAAATACATACACATATCCAACTAAGAAAGGTTAATGTCTCCCCCTGCCTTTGGCGTTCTTAAAACAGAACATCTTACAAGAACCAGGAAAATACACAAGACCTCACTGACAGGGGATCGACACACCACGTACGTATATATCCATAACTGTGAATCATTTATACGGCTATATTTGACAAATGATACACTTCTTAATGATAATAGTATATACACAATATTTAATAATTGTTTTTTAACTTTTCTAATCTGACTCTGATCCTGAACTGACATCCGATTCATACTCCTCCACATTAATAGTAAATTTGTATTCCTGATCGCAACCTAAGTAAGCATCGCTCATAAAATACAAAGTGTAAGAATGTTGACCAGGTGCAGGTGCTACAAAGTCCAGTTTCACCTTTGCTTTGTGTTGTAGCGTCAACCTTTTGATAGACAACAACGAGTTGCTCTTTGGATCTCCGATAACAACCCACCAACCTTCTTCTCGCTTCTGTGGGAAAAATGGAGAAACAACTGGACCAGTAACTTCGTCTTCTCTTTCAAGTAGTACGACAACATTAACAGCGCCACCGCTGCGTAGTTTATCTTTATCTTGAACTTCGTAAGACATTTCAATATTTGGATACCGATTACAAAATTTGGCAACATCCGCCATTTGCACTTCTGATAATTGTAGCAGACGATTTCTATCGTCGTCTTCCAATTCCATTACATCGAACACAGTCTCTACCCCTTTGTCGGTACAACGTTTGATAGTCTCGGCCGTGAAATGTGGTAATTGTTTTAGATAAGAATCCTTAGACCACATCGCTTGAGTAACCATTTGTGCCAATTCCATGGCAGCCACAGCAGGTGCCAGCCAGCCAGATGAACTGAGAACATCAACGCAAGCCTGTATTAATCTTACAGCTTTGCTCAGCACCAATTCCGTATCCTTCTGTAGTTCTGGGCCGAGCTGTATTCTTGACAAATGTGCCTGCAACAACAGTTGAGCTTTTACATGAGGATCAGCCATTCTTGTAGCTTGAGGTGCATGTGGTAGACGTGCTGCCAAGCTTCTTAACAAATTTTCTTCTCGCTGTCGTACTGGAACGCTTTCATATTCAGCAGCTGCTGAAATAATTTCGAGTAAACCTCTAATCTTTGTTTTGTTGTTCAAAGAAAGGCTAAATAGTTCGATGGTGGCGTAATTAATGTAATAGTAAGCTGCGATCATTCCAAGATTAAGTGGTAAAGTGTCCATTTCATCTTCCACCACGACACATTTCGCTTGTTCCAAGTCACTCAAGGTACTTTCGACCAATTCGGATAAATGATCCGATAGATGTCTATGGGTGACACCTTGTAGACCATAATAATTTGGATTTTGCGTGAGACGTCTGTACAGGAAAGTCCAAGTAAGATAGTCAACCGCATCTTGCTTATTTTCAATCGTTTTGGTCACTATTTCAGCATTGAAATGATCGTGTAATCTATGATCCAAATGGCTTTCAACGGGTAAAGGTTCGTTCAAAAATTTCTTGAAAAAGTCTTTCTTCGAGCTCTGACATAGCAGTACGCATTTCGCATCATCATCTTCCAATGGACGGTTCGCACGAGCTACCATTTGCAAAACATCCGTCACAGGGTAGTCTTCGTAGGCATGTGTCTTTCCATTGTAACATTGCGTGTCCATAACAACAACAAGATGCGAATTAATAGATAACCCCCAGCATAGATCTCTCGTGGCAACTGCTATTTGAACAGCTCCGCTATCAAACAGTTGTTCGACAAGTCGCCGATCGTCGACAGATAATCCTTCGTGAAGATAAGCAACACCTTGCGACAATGTTTCTTTCAATGTTTTATCGACCATTCTATCCAAGAACGGTTTAATGTCAGCTTCTTCGGCGTGGAAGAATCGCGAAGGCTGTCCTTCAGCTGCGGTGAACGTTAATAAATCAATGGCTGTCGATCTAGCTTGGCGACGAGTGGGTACGAAAACAATAACTGGCTTATGAGAAGCGTGGCGAAGTATAGCATTGTACACTGGTTTTGCCATTGCAGCTAATCTTGATGCGTTGTGGGTAATATTCAATCCTTGCACGTGCAACTCTAACGGTACAGGTCTAACGGATGGATGGAAATTGAACGTTGCCGCGGCTGGTGCACCCAACCATTGAGAGGCATCTTTTGCGTCTCCAAGCGAGGCTGACAATGCTATAATTCTGGTTGGTTTGTCTAGTTGTGAAGAAATGTATCGTGCTCTAGAGCATGCAACTTCCAGTACTGGCCCTTCCTCGCCACCAATCAACTGAAGCTCATCGACAATAAAGAGTTGAATGTTCTGCACATTTTTCCTCTGCTTCCATCTCCTTGATAACACATCCCACTTGTCTGCAGTTGTAATTATGATCTGTCCTTTTGCCAGTAACTTAAGATCTGTTCCTGTCTCACCAGTTAGAATGACTACTTTTCTGCCCAGATGCTGATTAAACTTTGCTGACCAATCGACGTAAACTAATTCTGCTAAAGCCTCCTTACTAACCATGTAAACGCACCTTCCATCTGGATTTTGAGTAAGCAAACGTAATACGGCGAATTCTGCAATTGTTGTTTTCCCCGAACCAGTTGGAGCACCAACGAAAACGTTATCATCTGAATTATAGACAGCATTAAATACTTGCGTCTGAATTGGATTGAATTGCGGGAACTTTTCTCCATAAATGGTTTCGAACTTTGAATTACGCAAAGCTGTAATTGGGAGCGGTTGTAAATCCAACAACTCTGTTGGTGGTAAATTCTTCTCAGGTAAAATTAAGTGTCGGAAACTAATTGGCAACTGAGTCTCAGCTCCAATCCATCGATCAGATACAACGCGTAAGAAATATTGTGGTGGCAGTGGTTCAAATACAGGGACAAAGAATTTGATCAAATGCTCATCACTTGCATATTTTGCTTTCAACAAGAAATATTCGTGATGAAGTATCACTTCAGAATCCACATCTTCGACTAAAATCCAAAATGCTTCCGATGCACCGTGTACTTTATCGTCCCACTGAAAATCTGGGGTGATAGTTAGTTCTACCCTCAAAGTGGAACGTGTAATTGGCTGAATATGCGTTGATAATTCCAGCTTTGGAAATTGATGAATATATTTATGAATAGTTTTACCCAGTTTAGGTACTCTAATCAGTTCACCAATTTCGTTAGGTCCCAAATCATACAATCTTTCCCAAGGAAAGTTCTTTTTCTCTATCTTCTTCACGATTTCTTCTGGCATTTTCTTGAATTGTCGAAGAGGAGACATCGATTGCCACATTCTACGGTCTATCATTTTACATAAGGACCAACACTTGTCCGCTAATTGGGCCCATCCACGAAACAGAACAATTTCAAAGATAGCTCTCATTAATCGCGACGCAGACTGTGTGACAAATACCATGTCTGACATAAGAGCAAATCCTTCGAGTTTCAATTGAGAGATATAGGCTTGCAGAAGCACATTGACCTTCGCACTCGCTTCTTCTATACTTTCCTTTACTGGAATTGGCACTCTTTCCATCAACTTTTGTAGCTCCAACTTTTCTTCTTCTCTGACATTTATGTGTTTAAATTCACTGGACAATGAAAATACTCGGAACAATTCGATCTCACTCAAAGTCCTTTTTAGCAGTTGATTATATATAGACATCGTTTCGTGAGTACAATAATAATGTGAAGCAATCCGACCTAATTCGGTAGCTTGGAAATTACCAGATTTGCGATCGTACTTAATTAGACCACTGCGATCTAACGAAACAGCAGCAGAATGAATAAGATCTGCTCTGTGTAGTTCAAGCAGTGGATCTTCCTTCAGCTTGTCGTGGCTTATACTGTACAAATGAGGACAACGAAGCATCCTGATGTACAGGTACGTGTATCCCAACCAAGTCACCGCATCTCTAATATTTTGTATCGTACCTAATACTATCTCCGCGTTTAACATGTCTGACATTTTACTGATTAATTGTGATTCTATAGGTAACTGTTGATTAAGCAGAGATAAATAATACTGCAATTCGCTGTGGTTAGTTATAAGGATGCCTTCACCTTTTGTATCGTACTGTGGACGACCAGCTCTACCCAACATCTGTAGTACATCCAGAGCACCCAATTCGACCCATCTGCCTTTTTCTGGATTGTACACTTGCGTTCCTTTTATAATAACCGTATGCGCTGGTAAGTTAACACCCCAAGCTAAAGTTGCAGTAGAAACTAAAACTTGTATGTGTCTATCTGCGAAAAGATCTTCCACCAATGTCCTGTCTACCCTTGTCATACCAGCGTGATGAATGGCAAAGCCGTAAGGTAACAAGTCTTTGAGTTCTTGATTTTTCACTTGTTCTGATTCCGCTCTTAAAACTTCCATTGATGCAGATCCTTCTCTGAGAAACTGACCTAATGTATCTTTTTCCAAGCACATGTCTCTTATAGCCCGGGCTGTTTTTCCTGTTTCCTTTCGAGAATGTACAAAAACAAGAACTTGATTCCGACCAGCGTGCTCCATTGTCTTCTCGTATACTATTTCATTCATTACTTGGAAACGTTTCAGTGCTTTCTTTTCTGTTACACCTATGTACTGCTGCTCCAGAGCAACCGGTCTAAAACTGTTGTCGTAGTAAAATAGTCCTGTTTCTTGTTTTATACGCAAAAATGCTGCAACGTCTTGATAATTTGGCAGAGTGGCCGAAAGGCCAATCAATCTTACGTCTTCCTGTGTTGTTTCGATATTTCGAATCGTCCTAGCCACTAAAGCCTCCAAAACAGGACCCCTCTCGTCGTGCAGCAAATGAATTTCGTCGATGATAATTAATCTAACCAACGAAGTAAACGTCTTCTCCCCTCCTTTTCGCGTTATGATGTCCCATTTTTCTGGGGTGCACACGATAACTTGAGTTGCAGCTATTTGCTCCCTCGTCAACTGATGATCACCGGTTAACTCCGATACCGTTAAATTATAAGTGGCCAACCTTTTACTGAAATTCCCCACCATTTCCTGTACCAACGAACGCATCGGAGCAACATAAATTATTTTAAACTCGTCTGCGTTAATCGTACCGTCTGCGTTTATATGTTTCCCAATTTCACGCATCATACATAGCAGAGCAACGTTAGTTTTTCCAGCACCCGTCGGTGCGCATAGTAATAAATTTTCGTCACTCTCCAATGCAGCTGGATACAGACGACTCTGAATTCTATTCAACGTTTTAAAACCTTCGAAACCTGGTTGCACATACTTTGGTAACTGATCAACTGGATACAGCTTTTCAGAGTCTGAGAATGCTTTGGGCTTCAAGGCAGGGACATGAACCTCTTCGTACCTATAAAATAATAAGCGGAAATTATTAGATAACCAATGCTCTTATTTAAGACTTTTACATAAATATGAACACTTAGTAATATCATACCCCTTTCGCTGTTTTCTGAAGCTTCCATCTGGTAGTTGGCAACGTTTATTCGCCATCAAATGACTACCTTGTGCAAAGATGAGGTCTTCCAGATCAATCAGATTTCTTGTTCCCTGAACTTGACCACCAGGACCTCCGGTATCTTCATTTTCTTCCCGCCGTTTCCGCTGCGCTCTTGCCTCCATTGTTTCATCACCATCATCCTCACCTTTACCTGTATCCAATTGACGCAGAATTTTTGCCAAAACAGGGTCATCATTCATTTTGTTCCGAATCTTTTGGCGTTCGGATTCGGACTGTGAAGATGCCAGCATGGTGCAATAAGCAACTGTAATAAAAAACACCATTATTTAAACGCACTTTATGTTTTTGTACATGGCTAGCATATTTTTCTAAAAGTGTTCCTTACTTGTATGTCTATATTTCTTAAGTTGTTTGATGAAGTCGAAACAGTCGTAGCCTAACAGGAGGACTAGTTGATTCTCACAATCACGATCATCACCGGCATTTTTTAAAACAGCTAACACCTCCGCGGCTCTTGCTTGCGAAACCATCGCATCATCGTATATCCTGCTTAATCTCCTCTGCAGCCAATATGCATCTATATCTAAAGGATGTAATGCTTTCTCCTTTTTCATTTCTTCTACGCCACCCAACTGAAAAGTCAGCACAATTATTTACCAATACATAACAGAAGAACGAATGCAGGAAACCCTAATATAACACGGTATTTGTACGAGGTTTCGATATAACGCGGCTCATAAATTATTCCCAATCTGAACCTCGCGTAAGACAATTAGTATAACGCGACATTTTACTGGAATCTATCTCCCGCGATATACAAGAGTTAGCTGTACTTGTACTTATAAGTTTTAATTAAAAGATAGGGATATTGTGTATATTTACATTTTCAGCGTGAATAGCTCGATCTTCATTTGCTTCTTCACCTTCATCACCTTCGTCATCGTTCTCTCTAACTTCTCCATACACATCTTCGTCATCTTCTTCGCTACTTTCCTCAAACTGAACATTAATACCATATGCTTCATCAATATTTTCTTCACTTGCAATGCTCTTCTCATCGCTGCCAAAATCTGTTATCTTTTTCCCAAGATTCACTAGCAATGCGAATCTTTCATCAGCCAGTGGACCTAATAACAGCTCTGTTTCCTTCTTCTTCTCTTTTTCCTTGAGACGATCATTCTTCAGGACTGCTAATACTTCGTCGGCTGCTCCGCAAAGAATATCCCTAGGCTGGTCACCTAACGCTTCTTGCATAAAACTCAGCAATACTTCGTAAGTTTGTCGCGTTTCTTGAGTTTTTGGACGGTAAACAATTCCAACCATTTCGTCCACACCTTCTGAGAGTAATGTTGCACCTTTCATCCGTGCAAAGTCATATTGTGCCTCATCACGTTTCTGTCGTCTATTGAAATTGAATATTTTATGTATAGTGTACAAACAATTGTAATAATTATTTTCGACTCACTTCTAAAAGGCATAGATGCGCAGATCAAAGACAAAATTTTGTGGGTATCACGGAATGGGATAGTAGATCTCAAATATAAAGTCTTAGCTTGTGCAAATCGTGTGTTTGGAAGATGCAGGTCCCGATAACAAATCTTTGGGCACATCCGTGGCACCTACCAAATTTTGCCCGATCAGCCATCAGTGCAATGCGGAGGTCAATCATTTACATACTTGACTTTGCGTTCCTCTGCTTTGCCGGGCTTAGTACGTTGTGCTCGGTCGCCCATTCGAGTTCCATCAAGCTTCCCAACAAGGGACATAACCTCACCAGTAGCTTCATCTCTGCTACGTCTTTCTATTAATCGAACGTCAGCTTGTAATACCAAATTCGAGTTCTGAAAATACAAACATATATTGATGTATAATATGTTAGTAGTAAATGAGTTTTCCAACCGCTAAATTCTTTACTGAAAATACACATGGACCTAACCTATTTACCACGCCATAACAACAAATATATTCGAAGATAACAGGAGCGAAATTATAATATACGCGCATAAAACATGAAATGGTTACTAAATGTTGTATATTAATTGTTAAATATACTAACGGCTTTATATTCATATTGCAGTTGTCTTGCGGCAGCGTCCGCCATTATTTCCTTTGGTCTAAATAATTGATAGAATACACGCTCTTGCTATATGTACGTTTTCCTCTGAAATCTAGTGCTGTGCTGGCCTAGATGGGCCCACGAGTCGTTTTGAGTTCCTCCACTTTGGTTCGCGTTGTCACAGAAACACACGACGCAATGCTACGGAGGACTACAATCTCCGATTCCCGAAAATTTCAAACACTACAGGAGAAGAACACGTATTAGCACGCTTATGTTTGCGCTACGTGCAAAGAACGACTGGCGGGAACATCAACCGTGTGTGGCGCCACCGTCGATAGATTGCAATGCTTAGCGTCGACCTCAGGGTGCTTGGCGTCCTTATGCAAAAATGTATATGGTGCCCTAAAATCGTCGTTAGTATAAAGTTTAGCATTAATTGGTTGTTTGTAGTTGTAATTACAAATAGGTATAATGTAACTAAACAAAACATGTAAATGTTTAAGTGTATTTATTATTTTTGAAGTCCTTACAGTAAAACATCCCGAGCCATCATATTAGCAAGAGCTTGAATTAGTTCATTGATGTTTAATATTTCACATACATTTTGCCAAATTCGAAATATTACTGAATTTAGCAGGTTTTCTTATGGTATAGTTAACCTTACACAAGTGGAAATAAGTTTTAATTTAGAAATGATCGTTCACCATTAGCAATACTTATGGGGACATGTAGTGAAACTTTTAATGCTGTTTGTGGTTTGAGAATATGAATTTATTTGTATAAATGAATTGCGAAATATCAAAAAGATTTCGCAGTTCTACTAAATCTCCGTCTTCCGAAAAAACCGCTTATTGTTAGTAAATATTAAAACATTCTCCTTTTGCGCCCGAAGGGACCCTGTTATTGGCGCCATTGGTATCCCTATGCAGCAGCATAAGTTGCCTGTTGTTAATATGTATTGTCATAGTCGAAAAAAATGATTGCGGTGGGAATTTTAGAGATAACAGTGACTTGTATTAGTTTTCTGTACCTGACATCACCTTTTTTCCTCCACGAGGGAATTCGCCTGGAAATACTGCTTTGTACACTTAATAAGAAATTTCGTCAAATATAATTTCATTTCTGTAGTTCAGATCGTATGCTATTTTGAGAGGCATGCTGAAAATGATTATACAAATGGTTTTTTGGCAACAACCTAATGGTTTCTTGGCATAAATAGTGTAGTTCTTTAATGAATAGTCCCTTAAAAAGTATGCAGTTCCACTTACAAAAATTAAGGCGATCTACTTTTTTAAAATGAAAAAATATTTATTGGAAATTTTAATCATTGCAATTAATTAACAGCTGAAAGCTGTTTAATTTTATACGTTAACTTTTCCTGCCAATTGCTTGAAGCGATATAAAAATGTAATACCGTTACCCTGTATACCCTGTATAATTAATCAATTATAATAACTTTGCAACGTAAATAATGCTAATTTCTAAAAACGAATATATTATTATACTCTTGATATTTTTCCTCTATTTGAAGTCCCTAGTCCTTAATTTCCTCCTTTAAAGAGACATTGCAAACGGAACACCCTGTATTAGATAGTAAGCCCCAACGCTATTCAGCGATGAGACCCCTCATTGTCAAAAAATGCCAGGGACTCACGAGCCCTCGTAGCATTTAAGGAAAATATGCCATTGGTTTATTTGTACCATAACTTTCTGGCATTATAGACACTTAATGTCTCAGGTTTGTCTCATTGTCAGTTCTACCACGTTATTGCAACCAATGTGTTTTTCGTGCCCCTTCACCCATTGCAGTTTCTGAGTCACGAGTTTCCTCGTACAAATACATAACTATTTAAGATTCTTCCAGGCGTGGAAATAAATCGGAGTATGGAGGGCAAAATAGATATTCAACAAAAAATATAACCATTACAAGAATCTCATTTCCTGCATTTACAAAAGAAAATTTGTCATATCCCGTGTCCGATAATTGCCAATGGTATTAGATCATGAATATGCGTCGGATCAATTCTAGTTATAATCTGCGGTGCCTTATCTTTTATTTCGTCGAAATGATAAAATTATATAACGCCCATAAATAAATCATGGAATGTTAGTCACAATTACGCAGAATTATTAATAAAAAATGATCTTGAAAATTGAATGTTTGGGATTGGTAACTGCTTTCCTTTTAGATACTATAATATGTATAGTTTGCTTCAACATAAGCAATAGCTCATCAATACCACTACCATAATTCGATGTACTCCCTGTAACACGTATCGCAGGGTGTCGATATGCTAATTCGTTTTTACCTCATCACAAACTAAACAAACTTCCGCTATTACATTGTATTTACGAAGCTTTTAGTGCAAATGAAATTTCTATTTAAATTGATTGATGTATTAATTCGCTTATTTATTTAAACTTTTGCAAAATGTAAGTTCGGAGGCATGTTACGGTATAATATATGTATAACAATAAGTAAGATAAACGCGTACCTGAGAGTGAGGATTATACCCTTTTTTAAAACGAGAATTCTTGAAGTCATTTACAACATTTTGTACAGATTTAATTAGAAAATATCAAATATTAAGGCTGCATTAACGAACGATTCCGTTTGCAAATGTCCCAAACTGCACTTATATAACTTATACAGTGTTAGGATTTTTATAATGCTGTCAAAAATTATTTCTTCTTCTATGCTACGATCTGGTGACATGGTATTATGTTGTGTAATAGCATATTATGTTACAATTAGTAACCAGAGAGGTCAAGCGGGAGGTAAATGATTTCCAAAAACAGGAGTTCTGAAAACGAAACAAATTATCTCGTTAACTATTAAATTTGTGTCTAACAAGGGTTAACATTTTTTTTTATTCAGAATTTCTTCAAATTTTAACATAAGAATAAAATTGCATTACAAATAAGCGGAGCATTGAAAATAAAAAATGAGATGGACCTAAAGTCTCAAAAAGTAAAAGGTTCGAGCTTAAATCTAATTTTTATACCAACAGTTTTGAATGAATTTTCATAATGTTGTTGAAGTATAAAATTTGACAAGTTCTATTTATATTATTATTATTATATTATTATTCTATTAATACTCAGTCAGTAGTATTTTTTCCAGTAGGTACTACATGGGCTCTTCGAAACTATAAACCGATTGTAACTCCAATCCCTCTTACTGTTTGAAATATGATAGCAGAGATATTTCAGGTAGGTAAAGTTGTTGGATCATCCTGTACGGTATGTTTCATGCGTTCTTTATTTTACCAAACATTCGTTGCAAGCTACGTACGTTTATTAATTACATATAGCATTTATTTATTACTTTTCAGAAACAAAATTCTATAATCTTTGAATTGATAAAGAGTAAAGACTGATATGAACTTTCTACCTTTTCCATATCTCTCCATCACTTTGCTATGTTATTTTGTTAATAATAACGTAATTTGCAGACGAATTCCTATATTTTCCATTTCATTGTATATCCAATTCTGAAAGAGGGATTTTGAAAAAATCCATTAAAATAATGGATTTTTAGAAATCAACCAGAACAACAAGCAACAAGATCCATCTAATTCACTGTGAAATGTGGGATTCTCGATTATGGATAGTAATTGTAAGCATATGAGTTAATGTTTCGTTTACTGTGTGACTGATATTAATGAGAAATAGTTTATTTATTATTTGTATTTAGTGTATATGGAGAATCTTCTTTTTTTTAGGAAAATTAACGTTACTGCACATATGCGAAGAAATTAAATTATATTATGTATTAACTCACACTTGTCTTAAAAATATTTATACAAATAACAAAATTACTCTATTTCAGAATTCTAGTTATGAAATCTAATCTATCTTGAGATATATTTGGAAAGCAAAAAAATTGTCAATCAGCCAATTAATTCCCATTAATCTGATATCTATCTAGAAATTAATAGTTTTAACAAAATTATACTAGAAGTTACAAATAAATTTGCCTACACATCGTTCGTATATTGAAGAATGAACTGAACCTCATGGCGAAAAATGAATTTCACGTGAAAACTAGAAGATTCTACAACATTCAAGGTGTGAATATTCCTTATCGAAGAATCGTTATCAATGTGAAGGCAAACGGCACACCTACTTTCATTTCCTTAGGATAGGTTGATAGAGGTTCGATCGCTACAGTCAGTCGTCAACTGTCGTCGCATTTTTCAACATGGAAATGAAGATCGTACTTGCAGCTTTATTGCTCGTGGCAGTCTCAGCACAAGAAAAGTGTAAGTAGTTCGTTTAACTTTTTGTTTAATACAAAATTATAAATTATGTTATTATAAAGACTTATTATCTACGCTCTATTATTCAAATATACATACTTACCATTTCACTAGGGTTTTATGCGAAAAATATAGTATTATTTATTTCTCATAAAATGTATACATTAAGTACTTATATACGTATTTCATTCATTGTGATAATATTGCAGTTCTTATCCTTTCCAACTGTTTTTAATTTATGAATACTGTGAACACGTTTAAGTGCTCGAATGCGCGGTTAAATATTCCAAATAAGTTTCATTTCATATTTCATTATTTCATTTTACTTATTTATTTATTTATTTGAGTATAAATAGCAACATAATTTTATGCGGCCAATGGTACAAAAGTATGTATGTATATCTAACAGAGATACCACTCGACTAAAAGGGGCTAATATTTTGGCAAACAAGATTTTATAGATTTTAATCAATTCGTACGTATAAAAGAATCGAAAGAATTCCGGATTGTATCGTAACATCTTTGAATAATTTGCTTTAGAAAGATTAAGATATCATATAGAGAGATTAAGACATATAACATACTGTTAATTAATATATGATAATTTTTCAAGGCAGACGCGTGCCCCTATATTGTGTTAAAATAAATATTTCATTCGTGAGTAATGCGTGCGCGTAATGTACATGGTTAGTGTATGATTAAACTATAAATCGCAGGAGAGCTTATCTTTACATCGATCCGATAAGTAAGAGTCATACGTATACAGTGAGTAACAAAAGTATACCAACGCCTCGATAGTTAAATATTCACTGCATATAAATTGTATAAAACATTGCGACTTATTAAAATAAATTGCTGGTGTGTAAGACTAATTATTGGGTAGAATTAGGCAGTGATGATAATACTCGTATTTATTCCAAATACACGCTGATAATACAATATTTTACGGATCGGAATCCGTACGCTCTCGACGCTGGGTTTCCATAGAATGCCCCGACGCTGCATCATGGGTGCCCAAAGGGCGGACTCGTCGGACCCACGACGTAGTACCTCCAAGGGCCTGCTTTACGGCACCCCCAAATGTACAAATGTATTCCGTTCCCAATCGCAAATCAGCCTGTAGGTGACATTTCCCAGACGGGCATGCTAGGCGCTCCGAACCCTCAGATTTTCTTACAGGTGTATTAACAGATATTCACTAAGTGACCGTACATGATCTTGAAGAGAAGTTTCACATCTACACAAAATATAGAATACTTATAGCAACAATATACGGCCACACAGATTAACTCCCACGCTTTCAAGTTTGAAGAATAATGGTTCTATCCTTGTTCTCTGTCAGTTTAAGATACAACTATTTCCTTTTCTTTAATAAAAAAACTTCTCATGCCGGCTAGTACAGTAAACGAGATAACACTTTGCAGACGACTAAGTATGTCAGTTTCATGTTAACTAATCTCTTAGTCGCTGTGGTTATCAAATGTAACAAGAATATTCGAACGTATTGCGTTATGTTAATTGTACTGCGTTTTAACATTTTGTTGGACATAATTACGTCGCCAAAATAATTTCCCATGCCAGATCCTAATTTTTTTAAATCCTATTCATAGTAGGTCATTCCGTAAGTACTGCCGCTTTTATACAGGTAACTGTAGAAAGCTAACAAGTAGGATGGGATCTGTTGTGTTTAATCAATACTTCCATTGTCCGCCGTGTTCTGCGAATATTTTCCACGTTTCCAATAATATTTGAATGCTTTACTTGGCAAATTCTTCAGGTTCTCACATGGACTATTCGACCACTGCTCTTTCAGTTCATCTGTGTATTACATTTTTTACTCCCTACGACACTTTGTAGTGTTCAGAATCAATAAAAATCTACGGTGTTAAGAGGATTTACAAAATGTTTACAGATCAATTGAAATTTCTTCGAAGGAAAACAAACATCAAAGTTGTTTTATATATAACTTCGTTTTTATGTATCAAACTACGTTCAGTTACGCTACCTGCAAAAAATAATGGACGGAATTTCGTCAATTGTAAGCATTGTTCTTCTTTTGCAGATAAACTATGCGTACCTAATGTAAACGAGGATACTTGCCTGGCTTTGCAACGAGGAGAAAGCAAAGTTTCCTGTTTACCAGTGGCAGACAGTGCAGACTGTGCCATCCGATTATCAAGGGGCGAGGCTGACTTTGGTATTTTCAGTACAGAGGAACTTTTACTGGCTTACAAATTTTATCCAAAGAGCATTGTACCTATCTACCAATTAAAACATAAAAATAGGTTGGATGGTATGTATGTATTTAAGGAAATAATTGTATACAGCCTGCACAGGCTGTTCTTTACATGTATACTCTTTATATAATCTGACTGACGCTGTTTAACATGTACTAACACAATACAAATATATTTTTTAGAGGAGTTTGAGTTTCAGTCTGTGGCGGTAGTACCATCATCGGTTACATTTAACGGACGAACAAATTTCAATAATTTGAGAAATGAAGGCATTTGCCACCCTGGCTTCAGCGCTACTCAATGGTGGAACGACTATATTTTAAAATATTTTGAACGCAAAGTTGTTACCTCTGAATGCCGGGATAATATGACAATTGCCGAAAATGAATTAGAAAGTTTAAGAAATTTCTTTGGAAAAGCTTGTCGACCTGGAGACTGGACTAGTGATTTCACGTTCGACCAGATTTTGAGTAAGTTTATTAAAATTGTTCCTTTTAATGTATTTTGTACCTCCATTTATGTATGAATATTAATTTTTTAACGTGGCATGCAGAAAATTGTATATATAATTATAAAACACAAATATTGTAACTTTATTGCTATAAAGATATACATAAACAGAAACACCATGAAAGGGGAAGTTATCTTAATAGTCACTGCCAGATTTATTCACACATAATATCTTACTTGCTTCAGGTATTTAAATAATAAATAAAGTATGTAATTTGCACAATAATAGAAGTGATTTGTTGAGAGTCGTTTTCTATGTACTGTTATATTTCATCCAAAATGAAAAGTGAAACACCGCTTCGTTTTTCTAAATTACTAACGAGTAAATTTCACGAAATGAAATATGTTCGTTCCATGAACTAATTTACTTACAATTTATTTGTGTTTGGTTTTACAGGGAAAAAGTATCCCGAGCTGTGCGCATTATGCAGCGATCCAAATACTTGCTCTTACGCGAATACAGACAAACATGGGCATGCTGGAGCTTTAGAATGTTTAACGTCTGGTCGTGGTAAAGTTGCTTATGTAGCCCTTACGTACGTTCGTGAATACTTACAGGTAATTTAATAGTAGTACTTGCCATCAAAGTTTTGCTCGTAGTGTAAATACTTGCACACCTTACAATACTTACTTCGTCCGTTCACGATAGACAATATTAATATTCTGGGGTATCTTGTTAGTTTTGCGAGCAGAATTAAACTCATAGAGCAACAAATGTTGGAAATTCTTGTTTTTATTCAGTAAGTTTTACGAATAATCGGTAATTATACCGTTCATTTAGTTGAATAATTGTGTGGTTTAACAGAATTCAGTTCATGTTTATTTCAAAACCTGTAAATATATAACTTACAATAGGCACTTTCATAATCACCGAGACATTTACCTCCTCAAATCGAATACTATCCTTATACAGTTGCTGAAAGCAATAACCATAGACGATACACCATAACATATATATGTACATATAAATTTCGTTTACTATATGTATACAACATTTTTTACTACATTTTTAGCTCTAACTGACAATGAGTGAACCTTGTTTCCATTGTTTTCAGCCTAGCAGCGCGTACCAGTTCCTATGCATGGATGGTACAACTCAATCTTTATCAACCGAAAGACCATGTGCTTGGATTAAACAACCTTGGGACGTTATTGCAAGTAGAAGGTGAGTAGATATCGCTGCAGACTTTTGGAATAACAAATGGAAGAAGTATTGCTGGAACGTGCGTACGATCAAAAAGAAGACAAACTTTTTCCAAAAAGTATCACAACTTGATAATAATTATTAAATATCTGGTAAACTAGCAATCGCTTATATACGTCTAAAAACATATACATACATGCATATGCATAGGATGTACATTATGTATTACATTATACACATAGTATCTACGAATAGATCCAGGTGAATCTTTCATGAAAAAACAAATGAATGCAAAATTAAATTTTATCGAATATTTCTAGATTTTCATAAAAATTGAAAAGCACCGCTAAATGTCACAAGACGATATTCTTTATCTTCACTTTTTTTTCCTATGGTAAATTAAGGAATCTCGCTAATAGTACCTATACGTTCAACAACAATTTCAGTACCTCAAGTGTCACTGTACATACATAGAGAAAACCGTTAAAAGATCAGCGTTTCAGTGAATTTATGACTCTATTAACAGAACAAGAACTATGCACCTTCTGCTTTTCTCCTACTTATTTATTCACCTTTCACACCATACTTGTAGCCTTTTCCCCTCCCTGGAATCTGGCTATCGAACGACATCGATCACATTATTGTATCTCTATATTTATTCCAGAGAAATTGCTATCGACCTTTCTACATCTTTGGCAACCTGGCTAGCTGGAACCTATGCGGATGATTGGACTGTTGCTTTGAACTCCATTTTGCGCCAAGGAGAGAGCCAGGCTATACCTTTGGCAGAAAACTTATCAATAGCTGGTTATATTAGTAAAGGACGAGAAGTGGATTTACCAAATGCTCAGACTTGCAAGCATAACCCAATAAGATGGTGCACCATAAACGATCTTGAGACGCACAAATGTAACTGGATCGCCAGGGCGACGAAAGCTCTTGGGATCGAGCCAAGTATCACTTGCAAACAATCTGCTTCCACATTTCAATGCTTTCGTGACATCGCTAATAACGTAGCTGATGTAATTACCATTGATTCTAATTATGGTTATTTGGCACGAGCGTAAGTATTATAACTTATACGTACAGGGTGTCCAAAAGGATCGGGCCCTTTAAACTGTAAACAAAACTTACGTTCGAATATGCTTTATTGGAAAGTCATGGGTGTCCAAAGATTTGTCTGAGTTACTATGGCATTTATGGTAAATGTTCGACATTCCTTCATTCTGCAAGAGTACATGCTATGTTTGCTGCAGTAGAAATAGCAGGGAATGCATTTTAAATATATTTTCAAAACTAGTCTTCCGTTTCTATCACCAGTGGTTTTCATAAACAAGCTTTTTGCGTGATCTTATATATAAGAATAATTTGGCCCGTAAATCTTTGAACATTTTTAACTCTCCTTAGTTAAAGAGGTGCAATTTGACCCGATCTTTCTAGACATCCTCTATAATTGTATTAAAGAGATGTACATATTGTGATATTTTCCAAGCTCGTTTGCCTTTGAAATGCAACATTGAACGCAGCACCTTGCTATCGAATTAGAATCACATATGAAAAATTTCACTGTTATAACTGTAACGCTATGACATAAATGGCAAATTGTCCTTAGCCGCCCTATAAATGTTTCAATTACAAATTTAATCAATCTACTAGAATTGTATGTCGAACTATTTGCAATTTGGGAGGCTTAAAGTGAGACATAATATTCGAGGCTGCATTTTTAAAATCGTATGACTTTTTTGGAAAACTATTACAGTATCTACATTGAAACTGTACCAACATTCAACACATGCAAGAAAACGTAAAACACAGACATATGAAAGAAAGAATAAAAACATTTCGGTTGTTTGAATACTTATGGCTGGTATTGCGTACAGTGAACAGTGAAATGTATTTCAACAGGGTTTACGGTTTAACGACATTATCATACTGTGAAACACAAAGTAGTGAGAACAGTGTGATTCTTGCTGTAACTCGGAACAACAATACTAATTCGATCACGAACTTTGAAGATCTAAGAGAGCGTAAAGCGTGCTTTCCAGAATACAGTGGAATCGCCTGGTTGAGTTTAATTCACGCACTCCGATCGAATGGAATTGTATCGGCAAAGTCTTGCGACTATTCGGAACTCGTAGCAGACTTCTTATCAGGTGCCTGTACTCCTGGTGTGCGAGACAATGATCATTCGAACCATACGGATATAGAAATAAGTCCAGATATTGCAAAAATATTATGTTCTTCCTGTCCAGCTGTTGAAACGGGCACCAACTGTGCTGCAGATGAAAAGAATTCGTATTATCAAGACCATGGTGCTCTGAAATGTTTAACAAACGGCGATGGAGATATTGCTGTAGTCGAAAAGAAGAATTTGAAAGGTTTGTATGGAAACAGAAATATGACAGGCCATTTCAAAAGTCTTTGATCAAAAGATTTTAACAACAGAAGTCATGGAAGCATAATTGGGAACGTAATCTTTCCCTTTGATAATAACTTCTCAGTATTATTTTAGCCATTTAGTCTATGCGTGGCTCGAAAAATTACAAAATCAACAAGTGGACGTGCTGCAGTTTCCTTTACACGTACATTTGTAATAGTTTATTAATATTTCCTGCAACTCGTATTTGCGTGTGCACTGTTTCCCGAAGTATGTTACTGTGCCTTGCATGTCAATATTTGGTTAATATCGCAATTAATATTTGGTTCGTATTACAATCACTGTTAATGTGACAGAAACGTCGACGATCCATTACAAATTCGGTTTGTTCGCGCAATATTGAAATGACATAAGAGGAAACCCTTAAAACCAAGCACTATACGTATAATATTATTTTCCAAATACGCAGAGACTTTTGAAATGAACTAATACATATGAATCACTATATGAATCAGATTGGAATTGACACTCACAAACAAAAGTGTTCTAATACAAGAACAAATAATATTTAAAGTCTGAAAAAACGGTTGGCGATCAAACGATATATTAGGGACACCTATATGAATTGACTATGCTTGAGCAAGCCACCGTTTTTTAATTTTCAATTCCGCCCCTTCATTTTTTCGTAAAAGATTTTGGTCGTAAATCATTCGTTAAACAGCGCTTACGTAACATCCGTCTCTAAGTTTACGTATATTTTGTTGAAGAAACTTATCAATCGTTTTGAAATGTATCTACATTCGAGTAATCTTACGGTAAACAAATTTTAGCCCACATAATACGTGAAAAGTGATTTGCTATACAATCCAAATGTTTGCTTGAAACAATCACGGCAAATACCATTCAATATTATCTCCTTGTAAATTGAAACACTTTTTACGGATGAGAGTAAAGAAAAAGGTCTCAATCAGGGATAATTAAACGCAACCCTTGTACGTATATTATCCATAAACTAGCAAAATATGTCAATGTTTAAAACTATTCGCTATAAATAGGACCGGTCTTTAATATTTTACAATTGTTCATACAACGATCCCTCGGTACAGGTATTCATTGTCAGTTTTATATCTACTTCGTTTTTTCTGAGATCAATCCCAAAGCACTAAAGACTTTATATTTATATTAGTTCTACGTTTACAAATTAAGTTAAATTAAATATTGAATTTTTCCACTGCGTAATCTTCGTTTTATTTGCTTTCGTTAAGCTGCCTCTGTGAATCAACAAGACTACCGGATTCTGTGTAAGAATGGCACATTGGCAAATTCACCAGGATTCAATGTGGATGACGTTTGTTCCTTAGCAGTCACTGTCGATAGTGAGGTAATTCATGTACAAACTTTATTGCAACGTTCTTACCTAGCCATAGACAGAATTTGATCTCGTCTGATTTATTTTCTGTTCATACCATAGGAAAGGTATAATAATAAAAATTATGTAACACATTAAGTTAATAACAATTATTACTTGATTTTTAGATCGTTGGTCGTAAAAACAGTTCGAATGTTGACACTTTCAACACGATGCTGGCCATTCAAAAGATTGAAAACTGGTTAGGATATAAAGCAAGCGTACAGCGACCAATTCGTATATATGGCAAATTTAATAGCACAGCGAATCTTTTATTCAAAGATTCAACAGCTGGTTTGGTCAACATTTCATCAATGCTACAACCGGTAGTTACATACAAAGAACTTTTTGCGCATGTTGAAACATGTTCAGCAGGCTCGTTATCAGCAATTACCAATTTAGGAATCATTGTATTTACACTTCTCATATGCTTCATCCATGAAATGGTGTAAAACATTGGCGGTGTATTAGTAATTAAAAATTTACACATGTATAAATAGTTTTTTAAAGTCTATATAAATTATGAGTCACAATCTACATAATGTAATCCATTCATTTATTTATGTATTGTTAAGTAAAATAAAGGAATCTTACACAATCAATTATTGTTGTTTAATGGTAGGAAAAAGTTTAATTAATCAATTATAATTTAATAGTAATTGTTCAGTGAATGTTCGCCTGGTGGCCCCTAGGCGAGATAATTGTAATGACCCGGTGGCATTTTCGCCGAGTTTTTAATTGATAATAGCTTTTAAGCCACAAATGTTATATTTTTGAAACCTCTTGGAGAATATAACTATGGTTCGCAGTTTATATTTGTAAAATATAACAAATTTGGGTGTTGGCCAATGTAAATTGAGATAAACGCAATTGTTTAAATTAACGATATTATCCAAAAAGTTGGTTTTGAAGGTGCGGAGAGTTACTCGAGGGGCGGGAAACGCGAGATGGCGGTACGTGCTTTCTTCTCTGGTTGTGCAACGTTATCGACGTTAACATCGACGATAATAACATTATCGACAGATTATAAAAAGCGATGTAAATTTGATATCTCGGCAGCTGGTGGTTACTTTTTAATCTACGAGGTGACAAATGAAAGGGAAAGAAATAAGAAAGAAAACAATTTAAATAATAATTACGGGCAACAGGATAGTTGCGTACAAAGGTGGGTGCAGTGAAACAAAAAGGGATGCAAGCTACATAATTCCCAAGCTGCAGTCTTAGATAATTTATTATACTAAGAAGAATAAAAAAAGTGTAGCTATATGATTTTCAAGCTGTATTAAATTGATTTTATAAATAAAAATGCAAATAAACCAATTTTTTAAGCTGGACAAATAAGTAGTGTCTCATAATCAAAATATGTAAGAAAGCTACGCATGACTCTTGCACCATGCACCACTTCAGTAAATGATAGTTCTTCGGCTGAACACTGTTCATGAGAAGGGGAGGCTCAAATCATTGTAGGATTTCTGAGTCGGTATGGTAGTCAGGTTGGGCCACGAAACTCCATAAGGTGATTTGTGTATTCCTATATCTCGTCTGTGATATAACATTTTCACTTTTATGTACAGAAAAAACACGTAACGCTATCTCGCGGTTGATGCACCTGGAGCACCTACAAATCTCACTTTACGGATTACACCGTTAAATTTAAACAATTGCGACTTTCTCAGCTTCGACTCGGTTCATAGATTTATTTTCCAACAGGTCGGAAATACGCAGGCTTCGTGGTTTGAAAGATGTTAACAATTTAGGAATCAGTAAAAATGCACTCCTGGTCAACGGAGTGATCAGACAAAGAGTTTTCATCGACATTTTCAATTGGAAGATAAGCACGTTATGTATGTCCATTACCATAGTACATTATAGTACAAAAGATATACATATAATTACAAAATGGGGCAAAGTTTAACTACTATGTAGACTAAACAGATTAATGGAAAAGGGAAATTGAATTACTATTCATGGGATTTATATATTGCAGCAATCGGAGGATAGCAATGAACAGATAAATAAAGCGTTTTGAGTGAAATATGTATGTATATATATCTCGTGAAAAAGCTTTGACAACATTTTATTGTTAACCGCAGAAAAAGCCATATACACTTTCACACGAAATCGATCATAGTTTGTAATAATATCGAAAATTTATAATAATTGAATGTTGTACATAAATATAAAGACGACGATGTTGCACGTTCTCGTGTGTGCCAAAACTGTACAAAAATTATTTCGAACATCTTTCGCAACGCTCGTTGAACAACTTATTACTCGGTGATTGTGGCATTTTATATCATCTTTTTTTTTCATTCATTTCTCCTCCATCATATCTCTCCCTCCATTCCTTCATCTCGAATCGTTCGTTTGTCCCTCGGTTTCTCGTCATTAGTAAAACGACATGCTAGTTTCGTTCTGAGGTGCGTTTACAAATTCGCAGAGCTTTTCTTCGACTTCACATGAGATGCGATATATTTAAAATTGATAATCAAATACACGGCCGGAGCGGGTGGAAGGAACGATTTTTGGTGTTTTTTGCGCTTCTATAAATCTATCTATCCTATGTACTTTTGTTTTAGCCGCGACGGTCAAGTGCCATATATATATTTATTTATTTATATATTTATTTGTTTATTTATATAATTTTTTTTTGTATTTTAATCGGTACTTCGAACGCAGCACGCACACTGGTTTTTCTCCTTTCTTTTTCTTTCTTTGTTACATCGCGAATTATTACTGATAAACAATAGCGATTACATGTTTAGACGTGGCGTGCTCCATTTTAAATCTCTATTCTTTGTATTATTTAATGTTTATATATGTATATTTATATAATATACCTTTTTTCTAGAATTCCTTTGCGGTGACGTGATTAATGCGATAATCGTCTTCATTGTCGTTCTCTTCGTCTTCTATCATATTGCTCCAACCATTATCGCGAGATCATACTGATCTTGTCTGGCTGCCTGCTTCCCTTTCTCTCTCCTCCTTCCCTTCCGCTATGTTTCTCCATTATTATTATTATTATTTCCTAAACCGTTTCGTTCGACATTATCGACATGTCAATTATGCATTTACCATGTTAATACTTATTAAATATTCTTTTAATTATTGTAGATCACAGACAACTTGTTCTTAATCCATAAAAACAATTCAATTATTATTTCTTTCCATAGGTTATCAGTGTATTCGTGTGCATTGTGTGCGTGTATTCGTGCACACGTGTTCGTTAGGTGAGAGGTTTTTAACAAACCGTGTGAGCATATGTATTCTGTGTCGTGTATGGTTTGTTTGTACGTGAAACGGACTGCAAAATTTTGTAAAATGATCGGAGCTCGCATCGAATGAAAATCGCGGGTGGTATCACCTCAGACAATTCGATGCTGAATGGAACGTTAAAATTATGCCCTAGTGCAGACGTTTACCTCTTTTTCGGGCCGAGCACCGTAATGATTATTTATCGTGCTTTCTAGTAAACAAGAGAAAAAGAAAAAAAGGACAAAGAAAGCCTATGTGGATATGAAATCTCTCCTCATATTTATATAACTTTCTTTTTAATAAGAGATCGATAGCAAATAGGTGAGTTTCGCGCTGCCTCGAACCTTTAACCGTTGGATGCCAAACTGAAAGTACACCCGTTCGTTCGATAATTCGTATAACAATGACATCACATGGAACCATGATATACCATTCGTATTACAATAATTTACAAGTTAACTCGCCTATTTTATAAAGTTTCATCCGAACTTAACAATTGTAAATTTTCTTCATTCTCATCTCAATTTTGTCAACAATCCATCGTAACAATTTCACTCGAGGACTCTATATCCCGTAACAATACAACCAATCCGGATTTCCTCACAGAGTATCGAGGCTGTGATAGCCATTTCGACAACTTATGTACATTGTAACCGATGCTTGAAAAGTAACACCGACGAAAATGTATTCGCCTGAAAAATCATATTACCGTGTCATTCGTGAGAAATGTGAAACGATGTCAAAATATCGTAACGCAAAAAGGTTCCTGTGTAACCCCGATCTCGGTAAATTTCTTCCAGCATCAATTTTTGCCATCGATCTTAGGGGCGAAGGTTCGCCTGTCCTGCGCCACTCGTATCGATTCACGCGAAGCAACGTGGCCGCGTAAAAAAAAACCACTGTTACTTGTCCCACCCTCTGCGCAAGTGGCACCCTGTGCTCCTTTACGTAATCAGAGGGGTGAGTTTTCTTCGACCTCTCTGCGACAGACAATCGTACGCATTTGACGTTCTAGAAAATCGCGGGCTCAACGTTTCACGAATCTTTTCAATATCCGATAGAAGTGCAGCGAGAACAATAAGCTTATGTACACTTCTATCGACAAAATCGAACCGAGCTTGCGTGGAAAAACTCGATTTTTCTTTCCCGCGATACGAAGATACATTTCGTTGCCACACAATGTGTTTCGGATACGGCCGATTCGTGCTATACATCCCGCTATTGATAAAGAACTGATATTGGTTCGATAAAATATTATTGGATATATTTTAGAAGAGATACCCGCGCCGTTGCAGTGACGTTTATTGAAATGTCGATACCGCGCCGAACGTTGTTTGTCAATGCTCCGAAGCGCATTAGAGTCATCGACGAGACATTTGTCCAAGTTTGATCTGTTATTGCTTCAGAGACAATCATTCTGCACCTACTCTCGTAAATTCTCATCGACAAATTTCGATAGGCAGTTTAACGCGCAATGTTTTTGCTAGGAAGTTTCCATTTTCGAATGGATAATTAATGAATCTTTTTACACGAGAGCTCTATTTGTGCCTAAATCAGTGTAACGTTACGAACAGCATGGAAATTCTGTCAATCGTTGCATCGCTGTTTTACAATAAGTTTCTCTTAAAATATATAATATGTATATCTTCGTCCGCGTCGTCGGGTATAAAGGTAATACAGTAACCTATGAACCGCAGGGAATTTAGTAGTATCAGTCGTGAATAGCCAGACAAACGCGTAGCACGAATCAACCTTCGCTCCAACAAACTTCAGACAATCGTCAAACTTTCAACTGCAACGTTCCTATCGTCGTTTCCGCCACAATTCGAAGCATCTCCACCGTTCTCTCCGCACGTTCGCCGGCAAAAAAAGAAGCGGAAATCGAATATTCGACGGAGGAAGGGTGGCACACCCACTAAGCGCAATTTTAAGTTTATCGATCATTCCGTGAATCGTGTTCGAATGCATCTGGCCAGAAGCGTGTGTCACGTATATAATGTGAAACGGACGTATGTATACGCGTGTAGGCGTGTAGTTGTGTGCCGTGTGTACAAGTGTGAAACAGTGTGTATCGATACAGCGTGGTATTCGATTCGTCTACGATGCACGTGGCGTGGCGTTTCTCGGATGCGCGTCATGATCACACAGCAAGCAGATTAACTTAAGTAATATTTGGTAAACTCGTAACGGTACTCTTAATTCAGTAATTTATTCGTTAAGCTTTTTTTTCCCTCTTAGTCCACTTGAGTTAAACGCGAGACCCTTTTCTCGCGAAGTTTCGGCTTCTCTCCCCTTGCAGCGTATCCTGTCGATCATGCACGACCTGTCGATCATTTCTCTTCCTCTCTCATCGTTCCATCGTACGTATATAATACTCATATACGTTCACTTAGTCGAGTGAACCAGAGTAAGTCAGCGGTGTGCAAAAAGGACCAAAAATCTTTGTCTTCTTCGGCGTGTTGCTATCGGAATATGGGCAGGAATGCTTTCGGCTGGACCTCTGTCACGACGAGGAGGTGCGGATCGTGTGCCTGTTGTTACACGTATGCTTTTTCTTGGCGATCGGATCGACTGGAACGTTTAACCGGCGGGAAACAACTCCCCCGCCTTTATTTTGTATTCTACGGCAGGCTTCGGCGAGAATGGTTACGCATATTGCACGTGGAAAAGTCGCCTAATCGCGACACAGGGTGTCTCGACACCGTACAAGGTGTTGCAGAGAGACTGCAATTATTGACACTCGCATCGATAACGACTGTAGAATCTGCCCGCGAGCTCGCTAATATCCACTTACGTTCAATATCGTGCCCCTCGAAGTATCCGTCAGATCATCAATACGATTTCTTAATTACGTTTATTTAACGTTTCTCGAGGGTCGTTCTTCGAGAACTCTTCGATCCTCGACGAGAGGTGATAATTGAAAATTGAAACGGCTTCCAAGTCGCTGGCTGATCTGCGTTGATCTTTCCCTAGTAGCAGCGAGTAGATCGGCCGAATTTATCCTGGGAATTTCTCTGCGATGTTTCGAAAGTACCCTCTACGATACGACGAGACCCCTGGAGGCGTCGGAATATCTTCGACGAATCCAAATGTAATGTTTCTTCGCTGGATCCTCGCCAAGCTGCCGATCGTTCGACCCCAGTGTATTGACCGCGATCGATCTGGCTAAAAACGGGAGCCGTCGACGGATTAAATCGATCAGCGGACTTGATAGGTCGCGTTCTCTTACGCGCTCACGACCACGGGCGGTTGTCGAGTAGAAAAAAGTCTGTCACAAAATATCGTTATATCTCTATTGGATAATAATTAGCGCGTACAGAGTGTGGGACAGTATTATTATGCGATAGCGTTGTGGAGTATATTAAAACACTCTTCTGTACATCGTGAACGACACTCTGGATCACCGTTCCCTACATAGAAATAGACATTGCTTGCTTCTTCTTCGCTTTTCGAGGAGAGAACGCCGACGTGTTTTATTTTATGTTTTTGTTGCTTTTTTTATGTGGTTTTCTTCCTTATTCTTATTTCTTTTTCTTCTATTTGGACGCAAATCAACGCCCCCGTTCCATTCCGAAACTCTTTCGTTGAGCATCGTGTGTACCTATTATTTCAACTCTCACCTTCCATCAGTGGTGGTCGGTGAGAGAATATTGGCTATGTTCGCGATTGATAACTTGAACGAGCTACGTAAGAGAAATTCTTCCGTTTTTTCCTCTGTGCCCGTTCCTTTATTGTTTGGTTTTCCGCTTAGTGCGGTTTCCAGGAGATGTTGTTCAGACCTTGAAAGTGTCGCTTCAGACTGCTGCCGTCGGCCCAGGCGGAGTTGAGATATTCGTCGTCATCGTCTTGCTCAAGTTTCTGAAACAGGTGTTCGGATGTGAGTCAATCAAATATGGTAATTGTTTGCCGTGCAAGCTTGTCGTGTTGGGTTTGCAAAAGTGATTGTATAAAGCGTATGCTGATATGCTGCCAGGGTAGCGAATTAGATGGCAGTAAGTTTGGTTACCTTTGAGGAAGAAGAGTGCTAGGATGTTCGTGTAAAATTTAAATATCTAAATTAATTCGCTATCTTTCTGTCCCACGGAATACTCTCTTCTTCAGATACGCACTATGATTCATTTGTCGCAGGTACACATATTCACGCTGTTAAAAAGATGGGTAGTTGTTCTTATACTTAAGCGCATACACGTGATGCAACCACATCTACATATTTTTTTATTGGCGTTTAAATTTAATGTTTATCAATAAGAAAGTTTTGAGATAGTAGACGTTTGGGACTTTTGGCAATTTTCTTATTCGCAACCACCGTTGTTCTAAATAATTTTTTGGAGATTTGCAAAAGAGCAGAAGGAAATGTAATTTAAAATTCTTCGGCTTCTAGGCACGACGCCTCCTTCCCGAATTTTCAAGATATTTAGAGTTAATTTAGAGGAAAAACTCCTCTTCACGCAGAATATGGTTGTGATAAACTTTGTTTAAAAAGTATAATGTAGTCACTGCAGAAGCGGATAGCGAATGTTTACATAATTTTTGGAGTGAGTCCTCTACTTTCTTACTGATATAATCTACTTATGGCTCTTGTACAATATTACGTCGCTTGCATGCCACGAAATAACTTTATCGTAAAATTCCGCGAGGTCCCTGAGGACCACTAGAGACTTTTAGAGAGCCTCTAGAAGGCTCATCGACGTTGACGATCGAGAGATAATCCAAGTTTGTCGATAGCTTTAAACAGTTAAGTAAATGAATGCTCCGGTAATCTGACCACCAAGACCAAAGAAAGAACCGTGAAAACTTTTTATGATACGTAATACGCGGTATAAAATTCATTTTCGAAACGGTTTCAGTTTTATCTCAGTTTTCTTCAATGTTTCTACATCGTTCCACGATTAAGTCTGCCATGCCTTTCGCGACTATTTCTTTAATTTGAAAGAGTTCTGAGCTATCAGTGACATTGTCTACATTTGCAGACTCGTCAATGCTGAATATAAAAATCCCAAATTTATATAAAATTTATATTAGAACATTCTAAACCTCCCGTCTACTACCAACGAATAATTTCATTCTTCTCTCCAAAGATATACCCGTGCAAAAATGCACCTTCTCTTAGAAATGCCATTGCCAATTCAGAAATTAACTGGCAAACGAATTTCCAATTGTCAGGTAGCAACCATTATGTACCTACTTCCGCGGTAAATTGACCCGTTCGTTTGCGCGAATTGTAACCAGCAGGTCACAGCAAGCACAGATCAAAACGGTGGCTCGAATGCGAAACGATTAACAGTTTCCAAGAGGCGACGGCGGATCCCTTAATGTTTATCGGGCGCATGCTCTACTTGCTGTTCGCATCGGAACCAGTCCAACGTGAAGCGTTGCCGTATTATTGATCAAAATGTGTACACGCTGTTCCACGTCGAAAATCTTCGAAATTATACACGGCATCGATTATTACTGGCTCGCGCTACTACACGCGGCTTTTTGTCACAACGATTCATAGAGGTGTTCGAGGTGATGATCGACTGGCAACTCGATGCTCCTGATTAAACCAAAACCGACGAGTTGGGTGTTAACTTCGAAAAGAAAAAGAAAAAAGCGTTTCAAATGGGACGGCGTGTTGATGTATGGTGGCATAAATGGGATGCTAGAACCGAGGCCATTCTGACGCTCAGCGAGGGCAGCGTTATCGATCGCGAAATGCTAACGAGCAAATTCGCGTATTAAAATCCGTAATTTATTGATCGTAGATATAGGTAATATATACGACATCAATGACTAGGTACCTGGCAAGTTAATTTCCTTTACGCAAACGTTTCAGTTTTTGTGAGGGTTCATTTGTTCGAACGCTTCCGTTAATTTCTTTTCATATATCTGCGTGAATCGATCGAACACTGTACAACGATATGGATAGCAATCTAAAGAATTTGGACGAATTAACTTAATATTTAATAATCTCGATTGTTGGTTCTCAACTATTCACCCTAATTAAGATTAAAGTTTAGCTTGTTATTGAATTCGTTATCATTTAATACCTTAATATTAGGGTTTAATTGAAATGTCGTTATTCACACATTTCATCAAGGTGACATAAAACCGATTGTAAACTGCAATATGAGTTTCCAACAGATCAGATCGATTATTTAAATGTTTCACCGTGGGGTTTATATATTTTGAATCGATATGAATGAAAAAGATTAATAATGTTACAGCTCCTTAGCCTCTAAGAGTAGATGACCGCGAGTACCCGGCGTGTTCGAGGTAAGAAAGCCGCAGGGTTCATCGTCGACCCGACCTGGAAGGGATAAGAGCAGGTTGAAAGTGGAAACGGGGTGAGTTGTTGGAGTTAGGCAAGAGACCTAGGGGTGGAAGTGGTTAGGTTGGAATCAATGCTTGCGTCCTTGCCTGGCCTCACAAGTGGCCTCACTCACGCATTCCATATAAAGGTCGTTTCACATTTAACCAAAAGGCGACAGTATTCGATTGTTATTTAATCTTGCCGAACTGTGAGAGAAATATTAACAATTACTGTGCGTTCATGTGTTTGCTTTTTTATTTAACACATTACTCTTTCCGCACGATGTAACTGCAATATTATTCAAGCTCATAGGTAGCTTTTTTATTTTTTTATTTCAACGGTTCGTTCATCTTTGTCATCGTGATGTAGTAGATATATTAATAATATTAGCGAATAATATTCGAGTTTCTATTCTGGTTGCAGTAAAATGACACGTTTCGAACTGTATATCATGCAAGTGAACCGACACCAGATCCATACTAACTGTACGCAGACGTTAAGCAAACACGAGAATGTACATTCCGAAGCTGGCCCGAGACCAGCATAGTATCATCATTTATGGTACGCCATCGCAATGCTGTTTCTCATAAACGTTAAACAAAGCGACGTATGGATCCGTGTCGTTTTAGATAGCGCACGATACGATCGTTTATGTAGATAGCTAGAGAGATGTCAGAATGAAATTACACGATATATAGAACAAGGAACTGCTAGGATAGTAAAGAACGAAATAATGATACCGGTCGAATCTGAAATCAAAGTAAATGGAAGCTAATTCATCTATGTATGTATTAGGTCGTCCCAGAAGTTCGTGCCGCGTTTTGTTTTGCTATTTAAATTAATGTATGAAACATACCTTTGAATTTTAACAAAAAACATAATCACCCTCCCGTTCCACAACTTCTTCCCATCTTTTTCGTAAAGTCATTATACCGTCACTATAAGATTTTTGTGGTTTTTCGTTAAAATACTTTTCAATGTTTCTTTTTAGGGACTCGATATTATTAAATTTTTTTCCGGCTAGAAAATGTTGCATTGACTGGAATAAGTGATAATCCGATGGAACAGTATCTGGAGAATCTTGTGGGTGTAATACAATTTGCCAACCAAATGTTTTGGACTTTTTGTTTCACATGTGGTCTTGCATTATCGTGATGAAAAATCACATTGTACCGATTCACGAGTTTTGGCCGTTTGACTCTTATTGCTTCTTTCAATTTATCCATCTGAGCACAGTATTTGTTTGAATTAATTGTTTTGTTGGTTGGAATAAACTTAAAATACGAAATTCCTTCCCAAAGCATAAAGACATCCGCGGCACGAACTTATGGAACGACCTAATATATACAGGATAATAATATGAAAATGCGTTTTCCAATTACGGTGCTTGCGTTCTAATTGTTTTAAACAATCACTACGAGCAAATGAAACGTTGCTCGTTAAGTACAGATGTGTGTATTAATAACTTTTCTATAATTATAGTTTTTATTAAGGGCAATCTTCGTTGATCTTTCGAAGAAGGAATCCGCTGGGAATTAATTCTGGTATCATGACCGTGACTAATTACAGCTTGTGCTTCGAATTCTGATATTCAGCTCTTAAGAAGAAATTGATTACATCGCGGCAGATAAATTGATCGCCGTGGGACGCCCTAAAGCCCAAGGGAATTTCCTATTAAAGCAATTCGAATCTTTGACGAGCAGATGGATCGGTCGGCCGTTGCCAACTGACCCGTTTACCTGATTCATTCAAGGAAATTCGAACGACTTCGTATACCATCTAAATTTGCTACCGGTTTCGTCTGTTCGTGACTGGTATCGGTTCATTAAAAGGTATGCAAATATCAGCGAAATTCAGTCGCGAAGTTGGGTCAAAGATTGGCCCACTTATCGTAAAAATAAACTTGGAACTTTAGAGAAGAGGAAATCTCTCTTTTGTCGCCAATTTAAGTAATACGTTTGGTGTGCTTTGCTGGTTTTTGTTATTTTCAGTGTCTTTCATTTTCTTTACTCTTTCCACAGACATGATTCTCTATATATATTCCTTTACTGCAATTCCACTTGTAATTATTCTGTCGGTTATGTGACAGGTACGTTGAATGGAATGTTCGTATAAAATATAGAATGGAATTCTGAACGGGGAAAAATTGTAGAGGTTCGTATAGTTAGGAATTCGTTTAACGGTTTGAATCCAATTGTTCACACAGTTTTCGCGACAAGTCGTTTAACCGTGAAACACCCTTAAGGAAGAGCCGCTTTGAGAGCTTGAGCAGCAGTTTTTGGCAAGCCGACAACGCTATTATCTTTTCCTGCTTTGTTCGATGGGCTCCTTTCACAGAGCTTTCATTTTCCCCAATAAAACTGAAGAGTTAACAATGAACCCAAGGGAGACATTCTTTTTATTCTATTCTATCTTCAAAAGTGCAATCGCTACTGTAAACTTGCTATACCGTTGGTTATTAAGTGTTCAATCTATTTCTGCTTACGTGGAAATTGTGTAAGAATTTTTACCCATGAAATGTACGAATCACAGTTCTAAATAGCGTTCAATGAATTTATTCATTTATTTAATGTTCACATTATGCTGGGAGATTTATGGAAATCATTACGAAATTGTTGAAACTGCTTAAAAGATACCTACAATATAAATTAAATTAGAAAACAATTATCCATTGTTCCTTTATCAACAAATTGCGGAATGGTTGCTTTTAATGCATTCCATGCTTTCTTATTTTTAGAAATAAATTGGATATTGCAATTATGCCCCCCAGCTTTCTACCACGCTTCCAGTTTAATCCTATCATCGGACAATCCTATCATCAGACAAATGCTCACGTCCATTCATACATTGGGCGAGTGTACTATGTGATACTGGAACGTGGATGGAGGCAGCTAGATATTCTGCCGAAATAGAGGATGTATCAAATCAGTAGATCACAAAACAAGAGAAAAGCATTTATAATTAAAGATATCAGTTGAATTGATTAAATTCTTTAAAACCGACAATTCTCAAAGTACACGGTATTCGTGTCCGTTTAGTTGAATATTAATTGAACCGATACGATCAAAATCGTTAATTGGAACTTGATAAGAAGTATTGAGAAATAGGACCAATGATTCAGCAAATCATTTGTTGATACAAAAATATTGGAAGCATTTGACACTTAAGTAAATTGAACAATCTTCGATTGTAACATATGTTTTGGAACATCCTGTAGCAATCCATTGATTTCTCCATAGACTGCACGGCGCCACTTTGTTCAGCCTTCATTCAAACAGACCACCGTACCGTGTGAAGATATTGAGCTTCGTGCAACATTAAGACCGTTTCATTAATAATAATCCCATCGTCTTACATTCAAACATATCAGCATACTTTCCATCTTAATCATGAAAATTTTTCGCCAGATATTTTCAGGAGACGTACACTTTGTTATAACGGGGTTGTACATTATAATCTAAGGCTCGTAAATAATATAATTTCTTTCTAATTAATTTATATATTAATCTTCAAGGATATTACGAGGTACAATTACATAATTGCGTGAATCACATTGGAACGAACTTCCAAATAAGAAGTTCGAACGATTACCACTGGAAGCAATGAAATTAAAACTTATCGTAACTGAAACGATTCTGCTGTTCGATTGGTCGATATCGACAGAAATCCATCGCAACATTTTCTTTGCGAATTTTCCAGAAGTTTTGTCGATAAATGAGGAGGTAAAAGTAAATCATAATTTCCGTTCTTCGAGGCGTCTTCGTATAATTCTTTGGACAAGTCAAAACGCTCTTCCATTTATGGCAGAGCATAGGGGAAAAACTCTGGCGACTGGTAGTCTGGCAAATAAATTTTCCTATTCCCCATCCACTGGAACTTCTGCTATTTACACGACCGGCGTAATTTCATACTTTCATAATTTCCTCGGCAACGCCGAGGATCAAGCGAAGATTCGTCTCCGGTTCTCTCGTTTCAACTTGAAAACTGCAATCGCCGCGGAAGGAACTCGATAGGGGCGAACTTTAAACGGTGAAAACGGGAAATACTTCAACCGCGTAGGTTAGCTTTGAATTATACAGAACATAAGAACCTCGTGAGGACTTGAAGGCTTCAGACGATGAAGGGGTTGTGCGACATTTTTGTGAAAGGAGCAAAGGTACGGGAAAGCATGTGAATAGTACGTGAAAGGTAGAGAAATATTTGCAGGTAGTAAGGAAATAGTATATACAGGAGTAGTAGTGCAAAACTATGAAAATACTTTCCTCCTACTTATCTAGTTCTATTTCTGTAGTTTTCCCATACTGTTCCCATAGTATTCGCCTGATACTCCTGTAGTTTTTCGGTACTATTCACGTATTTATACATGGTAATCTGTTTGATTTTATGATAATTGTGCCTGTGGGTACATGCACGAACTGTATAGGAATGAATTTCAGGAACATGTTGTACCACAGCATACAATTATTATTGAACTATAATAGTAACAAAAAATTAATGTATGTAACTTACAAATTCTTGAAGACTTTATTTGCTAACCCTAAAAAGTATATTATAGCATAAAAGCTTTAATAGTATGAAAGAAACGATATGGTATTAGTAAATCCCAAAAAAAATTTCCATCTATTTTTTAAACTGAATTTTTGTTGGTCTTGTTATAGCGACCGCGCTGTATACAAAAGTAGAACGTTCTATAAATATTATATTTCCCATCAAACCATTTCAAGGTATATGTACATAGATAACACGGCAACGACCAATGGGGGATAATCCACCAAGTATCTTTCCCCTCGTCGCGTCGTATAAATGAAAACTTCTTACACGATAGTTGGATACGATTCGAACTGATCCGCGGCAGACTGGGAGTCGCCAATCCATATTTACTCTCATTCTGTCCTGCGTCTCGTCTCGTGTATTGAATTGTCCGTAACGTGGTGGCATTATGATATTACGATCGTCGTTTGGACGCCAAAGCGGCGTTTTATACTTTCCTGGGACGACTTCGAAATAACGATAGAAATAATCGAAATGAAAGGTTCGATGAACTTGAAAGATTAATTTTGAGCATAGTGTTTGCAGGCATTTTAAATTGTAGGTGCAGCATATAATGTAGTATATGTGTGTGTGCGTGTGTCTGTGTGTGAGTGAACTGGTGTATTATATGACTATGTGTTTGATGGTGCAGCCATTGCGTGGCGATGAGTTTTTGTTTTTGGAGAGCACTGTCGCTCTACGACAGTGCCTCAACGATCAGTGTCTTTACAGCCTGTGTAACGGAAAAAAGTTAAATAAGGTTAACCTATGGTCTACAATAAGTATTATAAGTCTCTCTTAAGTCTCTCTTAGTATCGATACACGTGCGCATTGATAATAGAACAATCAACAACAGATCAAGGATCAAAAGTTTGGGACCACTAGGTGTTTCAAGTATTCCAAGCTACACAGAAATTGTATGATTGATAAATAATTTTAAGTAGAAAAATTAAGAACATACAATATCTAAGATAGAACTATTGGAAATTTTAGTTACTATTCATGTTTAGTCTCTGTAATATTAATTTGAAATCAATAAATCGTTCAGAAGCTATTCAATATTTATACAATTAAGGAAGTGGTCTCAAACTATTGGCTGGTAGCGTACATATGTCTCTACAATATAGAAATTTCTATGTCAAGAGTATTTGATCAATTTAATCGAAAGCATGCTTAGGAAATTGTAACGCGACTTTAATTATTCATACGAGCACGTTGTAGTATTTAGTAGCCACGTTTAATTATTACACAATTATTTTTATTTTATTGTAACATCTGGTTTTGAGATTATACCGGTATCTTACTTGTTAAAAAGACTGCAAATAGTATAACTCGAGTGTCGTCAAGACTTTGTTCTATTTGTGTACTTATCGATGTGTGCGTTGAAAGGAAAGGTGTGCCATAAAGGGTTTACGCTTTCATAGAAGCTGGTCTGATTTATCGATGTTCTGTACTACGTAGGGATAGTCAATAGACAAAGTTTAAATATCTACTAGAAAATACTAATTAGACATTGCAATGGTTACTTTCAAGAACTCATTTAAAAATATCGTAAACTATGGAAAACGTAACGCAGAGTTCAAATAATTACGAAAATACTAGTGTAAGAAATAGCCCAGAAATTATTGAATGTTGGTACTAACAGTGTTACGGAAATCATTGGAGAAATATCCCAAATAACTCTGTAGAATAATTTCACGGAAGCACATTAAGTAGTGATCGAGTTCAAACAGCTTGCAGCGTTGATAGTTGATAGACCAGGTTAACATCGTTACTGTGTTTTTGTATTATTAAACGCTAAAGTATTTGAACACTCTTCGTATAACCAGGTTGCATCAAATTCACCTTGCCTCTACTTTACCACCCTTTTCGTTAACAAAGTCAGTCGCCGTTAGGCCAATGCTTTCAAAAATAATATTTCACAAGAGTAAGTCAAATTTTGAAATGGTAATACGAAGCAACAAAAACGATATATAACGAACAACACCCAATATGTAAATATCGTTGCAATAGGCATTTATATACTTATGTATCGATCATTAAAAAGCTTATGCCCATTCATAAACTATAATAATAATATTAAATACACTGCGAAGTGAAACAAGCACAAACTTATTCAAGAACCTAACATCCCCAAAAATCAACCACAATTCGCCAAACCAATCGCCCACAACACTAAACCTCCCCCCATGTACTGGCACCTATCTCTGCGTAGCGAAATTTCCCGCGAGGGGATCCCAAAGATTGCCACACAAAGGGTTAAATCGTGTTTAGATGGTAAGCCGGCCGATCGTCGTCCGGAAATCTCGAAGCCATAGATCGAATTCGACAGGGCAAGGCTAATCGAATTTTGGAGCGCAGGCCACAGTGTTTGCGCAGCCGGGTCATCGGATATCTTCGGTTTGTCGCGGACCACCGGTGAAATTGACCGGGTAATCATCCGATATCGACGCTTTGCCGTGCTCGCAGCTCGTGCATCACGGATATTTATATACGATCCGCGACCCAATGCCGCTCGTTCGTCGAGCAGATTTTATGCCCGTTGCTGTGCACAAAGGCCGCTCGACACCAGTTTCCACGACAGGGACTCGTTCTTCCCATTCGATGGCCGTGCACGGTGGATCGGCTTTTTGCCGTCTCGGAAGGATCTCACCCTTTGTTCGCCAGGGATTGGATCGATGCTGCGCACGTTACCCACGAGTTTCTTCTCTTATGCATTCGGGCGAAGACGCGAGGTAGAAAGGGAATGCATTTGCGAGTGTTCGGATGCCAGTATGAGAAGGATTGGAGATTGTGGAGATGTTGTGTTCGTGTTTGATAATGGGACGTACATTAGAGTTATTAATTAATAGGTTTTTGGAATGTAATAATATTAATTGTTATTGTACGGTTCGATATTTGCTGTATGCATAATGAACCAGATAATTAAATGTTATGGAACATGATATTTTAATGTATCGACAGATCAATTACTCGTAATTAATTGTAACTGCTAGTGTAGGGCCCGTAAGCTTTCGTCGAAGTACACATATGCAACGAAGAAAGAAAGAAATCGGACGAATATCTGCTTACGCAATATGCTTCTTCTTTAAGACTTACGCGTAAAGACAATTAAAAGCATTGTATAAGGTTCCCTTGAATATCGATATTCTTTTCTGAATACCTAGCTGTTCTTCCGTTTAGAAGCCCCGCGAAATCCGCGACGATCCCGTGTTTCATCGCCTACGTGCAACTTCACTAACGCTTTTTCGAAACGGGTAAATCGCCCGGAAAATTACCCGTGTACAACACAGTGTCGCCACTAAAGCGATTACCGTCTCAGAATTAACGATTCTCCTAAACCCCCGCGACATTTTGTTAGCAGATTGACCAGAAGCCACGCAGCTGAAGTAAGGGGGTTTTGTAAATGCCAAGGCGAACCGATCAAAGCCATCCAAGTGTCCCATTAACAACACTTCCTTTCGCTCGACTGAACCTCGACCATTAACTGTGGTGTAATGCTATTAGATTGTAACATGGGAAACACTTGATCCTTGATGTTACATGCGTGAGCGTCATACAATTTTCAGGCCTTTTCCCATCACGAACTTAATTACCCCTTTTAGGCAGCCCTGTTCGAAGAAGTTGTACTGTAACTTATAGGAATTTTCAAACAGCATAGAAATATGTGTAAACTACATCGATGTTTGTAGTATCGAGGAGTAATGATTTTAATGTTTTAAACGTGGAGATATTTGCAGTACATTTAGAAAGTTTAAGAAAGTACCTATTCGATAGAGGTGTATCGAAAGTTCGATTTATGCAAAATTATATGAATTTATTCGTATGTGTAAAATTCAATTATTGTTTTAGTTCAGGCTTCTTGCTCTAAATTAATTAAATAGCAATGTTTCATGTATTTGAGTTGTTTGAAGCTACAAACTTTTCAATTTCGAGGAAACGTATCGTAAAGGGAACTGGCTAGTGGCACAGATTTGTATATAGATAGATAAATAGGGAAGAGAAAGAGAATCGGTCAATCGAATGGCAGAAATGGGATTCGAACCCCAATTTTTCGTTTGCCAGGCAACTACTCCAAGCAATTGTCCCATTCACTCCATCGATAAATTGTACTTTAAAAAGTCCAATATTTGAAATATCTATTCCCCATTCTATCGACTTTTAAACAGTATAGTAAACCAATCATTCAATAGCATGCCCCTCAACGTAATTCATAATTCAACCCTGTACTTCACCCCCTCACTAAATCTATATTTATATATCTTTGAGTATATCATATGTAATACTTCACCGTCACAAACAATATCAACAAACTGTGAGCTGTCGCATCCCCGCAAAAACTCCGAGTATCTTTCAAAGTAAAACTACGTTTCAGTATTTAATTAAAACACCAATTCTTTTCACGAGGACTGCGACACCAGATATCCATCACGTTCTTGATAAATCAAATTACTGTACTATCACAATTTCAAAACCAAACATTACCCACATGCGTCAAGAGCCTCCAGTAATTTCCACAAAAATGCCGACGATGAAACAAATACCACTGACAACGATTGACTAAAAAGAAAAGACTTTACGCTGCGTTTGTCTACCGTTTTTTGGGACAATTTTTTCCCCGAATATTCTGTTTCTTTTCCACGAGACCGCAGGCAGGGGTGCAAGAAATAGCGGGGCAAACAAAACCATACAAAAGAAGATCTCTGAGATCCTGCAGGTTGACGCTTACCCCTGATTGGAGAACGAGTTGGGTATTTCATCCAGACCTTCCCTGCTGTTTGCGTCGGCCATGGCGACGTCCAGCTGGTGCCCGAAGCTTGCTAGGTGTCCCTTGAAAGTCTCGCTGCCGTTCGTAATGATGCCGCTCGTCGGCGTTGCGTTACTTCTGTCACCGTCTCCGCCATCCTCGCCTTCCTCGCCGCTCACGAGGACCACCTCCTCTTCGTTGTAGATCTTGAAGTAGGCGATGGTGAGGTATATCACCGAGATTATGAAAGACGGTATCGGAATCGCCATCGCGTACACCAGATTCATGTACACCTGCAGGGAACACGTTACGCATGGAACCTCTCAAGCGTTGAACGTCGACTTCCGCTTTTGTGTGCCGCACCAAAGAACGCCAAGATACGCGTTGAATGGTCAATAAAGTATTCTTTTTTCTTTTTATGAAGGAGCGGGGCAGGTTTTATCGATATGATATTCTTGACTCGGAAAGAGGTGTTGGAATGTGAGGATATTTATTTTTGCGTATAAAATGTTAAGATTAAATGGCTAAATAATTTCGAAGTTAGAGAATTGAGTATGGGGTTCGGTACGTGTATCAGTTCTATTATACATATATTTATTTACATGAAACGATTTTCAATCGTATCTTTTAAAAATATTATCCCGATCTTGTTAAGGAATTAGAAATAGGCAAAAACTAATTGCATACGAACAATTTTACGCATAAACGCAAGGCACAAGTAAAATGATGAGTTATATATAGTTCATGTGTGGTTTTCTTTGTTTATACCTTCGAGCTTTCCATTTTTCATTCCAGACAAAACCATCGTAAAATGAGTACGCAATGAGAATGCACTGAGAGACATAAGGATAACTAACTAAATAAATAATAATAATTAAAACGATAAGAACAGTTCACTTAAAATCTTGATCTTATATCTTTAACACTAGAACTACCAAAGCAAGTCAAACCGACATGTTTCAGGTCTTTTGCTTTAAAATTATTAATATATACATTGACATTTAATAAAACAGAATGACAATTGTATATACCTATTAAATGTTCTTTCAACGACTTTTGTTTTCTTAATCTGTCTAACGTATGATATCTAAATGGTAGTTCTACCGATTGTTCTAGTGTTAATTAACGAATCTCTGCCAACGATTTAAAGAGAAAAAGCAAAATCTATTCCACCGACGAAACAGCATCTCGCCCCCCATTATCAAACACCATGTTCAATTCTACAAATTCCCTCGCTGGTGTCGAATCGCCCAATGTACGGCTGAATCTCGAGGGCGTCATTAATTTAGGAAATTGACACACGTGGCGTGTTAGGAGTGGCAAGCTTTTCCGACAGCAGCCCCACGATGTTATCGTCGCTTTATAATGGGGTAGCCGACTACCCTCTCTCTCTCTCTCTCTTTCCTCCTCTATGTCCATCTTTCTTCCCTTTTCACTGGTGCAGATTCAATTCCGCCACCGCTGGAGAGCGGACGAGCGAGAAATTTTCTTTTCTTCCGGACAACACGGCACGAGTTTCATCGGGTACGATGGTTTCCGTCTTTGTCGTCGGGCCAGGCATTGAGCCCGCTTGAAATGCATTGTTCGTCATCGTGCAGGCGGCTACGTTTCCGTAAACGTAACGGAATTCCACTGCGCGTCACGCCGCCGGAAAATCGTTTTCCACACCGAGATCCAGTTGCCCGGAGATCCCTCTCACCACTCCGCCGCTTGTTACTTTCTAGATCGTTTCAGTATTTTCATCGTCGCGTCGACAATTTGCGTGATTAATTTTCTTTTTTTTATTTTATGTGCTCCGAATTCGTTCTGGCTAGGTCAGCCATTGATGTAAAAGCGTATAAAAATAGCAGTAGTTTTTGTGTTATCCTTTACTAAAGGTCGATTGGGTTTCGCGGTATTTTTTCGTTCTATTTTATATCGCGGAGGCCAATTTTAAAATTGCTTTGGATAAAAGTTCCCGTCTACATTTGTCCGATTTTATTTCCACGAAATGCTACGATACGATCTTTCGCGGTGAAACCACGATACAGGTGTGTTAATATTGTTGAACGTTGCAAACCCTCCGTTGATGCTGTACAATGTTTTAGGAACATATAGCAGAGTATAAATGCGGGTTGCAGAAGTTAGTTTCGCACTATGAACTATTTGTATTAAATATTGTTCGAACGTTTGCCGTAGAAGCAACTCACGTTCGACAAAACGAATCTTGGTCTATAATAATTTTAGAACGTTTGTCTTTTCCAACCACGCCCAGTACAATATTTTCGGCCGATTGCAATCAGTAGATACTGTCTATCCGTAAAATTTACTTCGACATCTTTTCGAACATCCAGGACAACACCCTTCCTTCAAACCTATCGAAACTCACTCGATGTCCGTGAAACGAAGGTTAAAATCGCCCAGTCGCATGAAACGCTGAAACTGCCCCCCTTGTCCTCCCTTGTCCACAGAAGCAACTACTGCCGCGATCTTCGTTATGAAATAATATTCTCCTTTCTGTTTCCCTTCGCTCTGGTACCATTCAATTTCGTCTTCCCGCTGGCAAGTTGTAGAAACTCGACGGGCACAATTGTCGTCCTCACTCTTCGCCGCGTTTTTTTTTCTCCCTCACTGAAGCGGCCAATGCAATCACCATCAATTACCCGAGCTCGCGACGTCAAGTCTTTGTGTCCCAATTAAAGCAGATACGGATCTCCGTTAATAATGAGCACAGTTACGTACTTAACCATTTACGGGGGAGGGATGGGGTGGAGACGCTGTTCGCTGCATAATGCACTGTGCCCTGAATAGGCACCTGCAGTATCGATTCACGGTCCGACATTCCTGTCGGCGGTAAACTCGTACGAAAGTCACACACGTAAAACACCATTTTCGCGTGACCTGTACGTACGTGCGAGCACCGGGTGTAAATCGGCGATGTCTAGAACGTGGTAACCGGGTTACAGCCCGAGGCAGCGGACACGTCACTGCGACGAGATCCGATTCTTATCCCTCTCGATTGCCCCGATGCCAATTCGACTCGTGAATTCGATTTTCCCGTTGGTCGTTTGTTCCATCTGCTTATTTATCGTGGCACGTGAACGACGGTTTCGATTTCCTTCGCCTCGTATTAATGGATGGAATGGTATAGTCTTGTCACGTGTCGATTTAAATAATCATTTGCTTCCTTTGGCGTCGGTGATGCATGTGTATATTTGAATTGATAAGCTCTCGGTTATGCCTGATTTTTCGTTTATTATTTATTATTTGGATATTCATGGTTCGACCTGTTTCGTTGCACTCGCGAAGCGCGTGGTTAGTGTTTGTAAACGGGGCCCCTAGTCGTTCGATATTTATTATTAATACAGGATTGAGAATGCGTATTGTCTCGCGGCAACTTATATCCCAACGTTTAATATATCAAGGGCACGTATTCGAATTCGATTTTCAATTTAATGAAGCATCGATAGAAAGTTTATGTAGATAGTTTATTGATTTCAGCTTTAAAATAAATCGATTCTAGCGTCAACAACTAAAATCGTCTGCAATTAGAATATCTGGATATCTCGAGCGCTATGCATATCCGCATATATCGACCTGCACTACTTAAGAAGGTCTAACCGTACCCTTGAGGTGTAATACCATTGATCTATGTCACTTTAAACCTCCAGGCCATATCACTGACCTGTACTACTTAAAATGCATACACATGCGTATATATGTGGGCTGCATCGTTTACCTGTTCTACTTAAAAAATTATACAGGACTCATACCACTGACTTGTACTGTTTAAAAGAGGAAATTCCTAAACAACATTTTATTGCAGTTACTGATCAAGCAATCTCATTAACTTTTATCACTTTATCGATATGTTTCTTGTGCGTCAGCACGTACAATATATATCGAACGTTCGAGAACTCTCGGAACCAAGATCAAGATCCAAGTAAACGAACTGTTTCGAAATAAAACGAAATATCCTACTCTATATGAATCGAACAGAACTCAACAAATACAAATGACGGTGTCTGTTTTCCACGTTTCACTTCGTCGATCTCTGTCGATTCGTAGAAAAGTGCAAAAAAACGAGAGGACATATGGAAAAGGGGCGAAGGAGGGACGATAGTCTGCTGCCCTTGGGGTGTAATACAGAGGAAACGTGGAACGGAATATAAAGGCGACTGAATTATACACACACGAGGCAGGCGGCGTTGCATTCGTGGCGCATACGCAACAGCAACAGCGTTTTGCCACGGTGAACGCTTTACGCAACGCGCGGCACATAAATGCAAAGTGCACAGACAATGATAGACATAAATATTCATTACATATATATACACACGTACACGCGAACGAAGAAAATAGGAAATCATAGAGAGACCTGCCACATGTCGAGGTCGCTGATGACTATCCCGGGGTCCACTTTCGAGTAGTAACAGCTAAAGTTCTGCCCTATGTTGGAGTACTGCCGGTAGAAAATACTGCAATTCAGCATTGGAGGGTATCCACAGCCTTTTACATTTGGGAACAGCTTGGCCCCGGTGAAGTACCACTCGGAGTCGTTGCCCATGAGCCCTGCGAACTTCGCCTCGTTATCATCCAGTCGCTTCGCACGCCCGTCAACAGACATTTCCATCAGACAGGGAGAAAGTGGACATTGTTAGTCTAAATATTTCGCGCCGCAGCGTGCAGAGAATTGCTGTACGACAATTATTACCCACGCCTGTTCACGCGATTAATGAATGTCGCTCGTTCGTTAGTGGAACGTGTTGCGCGGCGGTCGCTCGTTTCTTGTAGCCGCGACCACCTAACCTTTGGCGTTTGCCAGCGAATCCTTTCGGCCACGCTTTCGTGAGATGTCCACTTTTTGATATTTAGAAACCAGGTCAAACGTGGACAACCGCGCGAGGACATTGCTGCTTTATTACTTTCGTTCATACGTGGTTTTATACGGCGCGATTCCGTGGCAAAATGGTTTTCGTTGCAATTGTGGTATACGGGGGTAGAATGAAAGAGTAAATTAAGTTAGTAGAAGAAACTGGCAAGAAACGTTATAAACATTTTGAATTAATGCTGGCACTATAGAAGATAAAGGGTCTTCTCGAATAAGAGCGATAGATCTTTCAATTGTCATAGCCGCCATGTTCGTTATTCGATTGTTAGCGTACATTGTTATTTGTACTCAGTAATGCTCGGCAAGTAATCGTGGATAGATACTCAGTTGCTCGACGCGTTGAAATTATTGAAACTTTTCATCAGGGTTCTTGTTCAAATCGAGAAACATTTCGTGCACTTCGTTCAATTTATGGTCAACATAATCGACCAACAGAACTCACAATTCGTCGCCTAGTACAGAAAATCGAAGCCACTGGCTCAGTTCTTGATCGAAACTGTTAATCATCTTAAAGCAAACATTATTCGTGTTATCGGTGAGATACGACGCTGATTTATGTGCCAGAGTCATCGAAAATTGAGTTTGACGTATTCACTCCACCAAACGCAATCGTGGTGGTCATTTATATGATATGTACTTAAAATAAAACAGTGGGCACTAGATTGTCTTACGTATTTATCGTTTTATTTTCAATTCAGAGTTCCATCGCTCTTATTTGAAAGACCCTGTACATTAGTACCTCCAGGCTGAAAGTGTTTCACAGAAATATTCCTGTCAATATATTGCAACATTTTGATCTCCGCGCGATTCCAGCGTATTAGAAAGAACATACAACTGAATGCTGCGTTAAGACGGATGCCGTGCAAGGGATTCCTCGATCAACAGCACGAAACGAACCATGAAGAACGAGAAAAGGACGAAACCTTATTATCTCGTTTCACTCTGCTAAAAGCGGAAAATAGTTGTACAATCACGTCTCAAGGTACAGCCCGTGCACCGTCACGTTCCCACCAAGCGAATTTCTCTCCTCGCGGCATTACAATTTAAACCATTCGTCAAGCATTACGATAAGAGTAAGGCCTGTCAGCCCCTCTATAATTAAATTATCTATCACTTTGATGGTAATACGTGGATATCGCGTTTTAGTTCGTTGCTCTGTACCTGTAGGAAATGGTTTCGGCAGTCCTGCATCATCGTCCTCGGCGAAGTCCTCGTCAAGGTCCTCGACGTAATCGTACTCCCTTAGGGAGCGTTCGTAACGCGGTTTACCCATCGTCGTGCTGTCTTCGTCATCCTCGACACCTCCTACCGCCTCGCCTCCCTCACCCTGTCCATCGCTATCCTCGGACGCGTTAACCGGCAGCTTGTAATTGACGCGTATTTGCGTGCAATCATACAGCTCTTTGGTGCAACCCTCTCTACAGGACGTCCATGAGCAGTTTTTCGTACCTGGACTCAATGTATCGTTCATGGATACGAGTGACTTGAAAGCTCGTCAATGATCAGAACAGATATTACGAGGAACCAGACACGAGGAAACAAACCACTATCACGATAGAATCTCGATACACGCCGAATAAAATCGATTCGTTTTTATTCAATTATCAGATGGAGCTGGTGGAATGGTAGATTGAATGTTTTCACATGTGGGTTGTGAAATTTGTGTTTTCAATTTGCCGATGGGTGATCATTTCTGTGATAAGGTATATGGATTGGTCGCCGGGTTAAATATGTCGAGGCAGATTGGCAACATTTAATTACAAGCACGTGCACTTTGCTTTGATTCTTATTAAGCGTGTAAACACGAATTGTGGTTGTTCGTTAAACATCGAGTGAAACGGAAAATACGGTGTACGTCGATCAATTCACAAATTGTTGACAAACTAATCAAACTTTTGATTGAACTTTTGACTCCGATGATCGATTTGTGATATAGAATTGCGATAGAAACGATTGCAATAGAATACGATTTGATTAATATTTGAATAAGAGAAACAACGGCAAAGTACTTTGAGCTCTGAGATGGGGTTGTAAAAAGGAAAAGGAATTTTCGGCGCGCATCGAGTTACACGAAGAATGGCAGAAAATGCAGAAGGGTAATAAAAAGACACAGATACACACACACGAAAGTAGCATCACGATTTTAGGAATTCAACGCATAAATCGTTTAAAAGAGGTCCGAAAGACAAGGCAGAAAGAATGCACGGTGACTTCCTGGAGATTTTACAGAACAAGAAAACTGTACTAAAGTTCTCGGCGTAGTCCCTGCGGCAGATTACAAAATCCATGCCTCGACCTCGGCGTTCTCCTCGAAACTTTCACAGAGCAAAATTCCAGAAATGATGTAGCTGACATACCGGGTCACGCTTTTGGATAACGTCCAATTTCTCGAGTATCCAGTTAAAAATTCCAATAATTACGATTTCAATACACCCGTGGGTACTAACAATTCGAAATGGAATCGGAAATTCGTAAGAAATTCGTGCTCTACTTTCATAGAAGATTTAACGACGACAGTTTCGTTAACATTTAATGCGATTTAACGAACGCATTTCATGGCGCGGCAATTTTATTACTGAAGGTTATGCGGAATTTTAATAAAACAAAGCTCCCGAATAATAGAAGGAAACTGTAATTGGAATTGCAAATTAATTTTCGTGCTGGCGAAAACCGTACGATCCGTACATTTCTGAAAATATTGAACAACGAAATTGTTTGTGAACCCACGTGAACGCGCAAATTTTAATCACTCTGATATGTCACCGCAGCGGGACCCGCGATAATTCGAATTGTTAATTAACCTCTTGGTTGCGAGGCTGTTCCCCCACATTGTCGAATATAATCTAACTTCGCGCATTTTCTTCCCTTCGCAAATTCACCCTCGAGTTGGTATTCTCCCTGAAATCCTATTACGAAACATCAGCTACGTGTGATTATGTTGCTGGTAGTTATCGCTGTCACTTGTTCAATTGTGTCTGAAGAGGTTGTAGTGGAGGAACTACAATGTTACGAAGTGACGACACATCAAGGGAATCAAGCCTTTGATACACCATTCAATAAAATGATAAAATCAGAATGTTGGACATGCAAATAGTGTAGTACTGCGAAATGAAGCGAACGTTGAAAAGCAGGACTCATTGAAATATATTCGAATGTTTAATTTTTATTTTGCCCTAGCAAAGAATGTTATGAATAAATTGAACGCGAGATTAAAGGCTTGATTGATAATCGATGGGCGCATTTAAAACCATACAGAATTTGTACGAGAATTAACATCAAATAGAGAGAACATGAATATAGATAGTAGAAAACTACTGGAGGACCAGAAATGCAATAGAATCATCTATGAAGGGAGGGGGTAGCCACAATAATTAATAGAATGTGAAATACTAATTGTCACCAGCACAGAGGCATTGTTCAAGAGGAATGAAACGCATTCATACACACACTCCAATGTTTGGAATAGTTGCAAATTGCATTTGGTGTATGTGCACTCACTGGCAGACTGTATGCGACAAACGGCTCTTACTATTCTGCGTGAAATTATTCCAGAATGTACATTTAAAGTTTCCAAACAACCATGGATAACGTCGAATACAAATTTTGCCTCTCTACGTATAATATATTCGACAAAGAGTATTAGAGTAACCGACGTGCAATATTTATCTGATATAAACGTAAGCTGTAATTCTTCACAGTTGTGTTAATTTTCTTCTATATTAAATTAAACGATATCATTTTACATTTCGCATCTCAACGAAGTTATTTCAGAAACGAGAAATTCTAATACACCAAAATATCAACATGAATACAATTGCAACGGCAAGGAAGAAAACGTAGGATAACATAGAAGAGCAATATGATATGTAACTCTATTCTATGAAACATTAAATTATTAGATCGCCTTGAAACACTGTACGTGAAAATCAGCTTTGTTTCGTGTCTGCTGACGTACATACCTATATATACATATATATAATATAAATTTCACAAATTAATCAACAAAATTGCCTTCACCAAAGAGGATAATGTTCACTAACTTTTAACTAAACGCATACTATTAACCGTGTATGATCGATAACTTTCTCTATCAAATCTATACTGCTACCCAACACCGTCCTAAACAAGCACATATTATGAGCTAACAAGATTGATACTATTAAATTTGCATTTACCGTACATTAAACATACAGAAAGTATATTCTCCCTTATTTGTCGCACTTCGATATACCCAAAAAGGTACCATTACTAAAAAAAAAAATTAGAAGAGAACCAAATCATTGCACTAAGCAGAACTAACACGATTCTGTCGGCTTGTATTATTCACTCCTTAATTATAAATCGTACTGTATCATACACGACTGTGCACACGTGTGCATCAAAAATCAGACGCCGAGACACTCGGTCGTTGGAGAATACCTGCAGGCTACAGCCATTGGCATTCGACAGAGGATCTGAAGTGCAAGCAGGAGGTCGACGAAAGAGCGAACACACTGGTGAATAGGCATAGGGGTGGGCACACGTTCGAATTGCTCGAGACCAGCTCGAATAGCGTGAATACAAAGACACCAGTTGCGCCGATCTTAGCCTCGTCTCCGTCTAGTGGCTCTTTAGAGGTGCTATTACGTCGATATATCGGTAACGCCGTTTACCGAGCTTCCAGACGACGCGGCGCGTCCAATTTGCAGAGTCGTTTCTTATCGCGATCGTTCGCATCGATTCCCACGGGGAGGCTCGAGCCTTGCATAATTTCGCGACGATGCGTCTAGACGTTAATTGGAGGGCAACCGGAAGTGCCTGTGCTCCCCGAATCGAATAGAAGAAATTTCAGCCCTCCATCGTTCGTTCGCGACGAGACTACGTTAAGTGATTGGCGAATTCGACGTGTCGTTACTAGACAACGGTTGTTTATGAAAATAGTATTATACATTCTATATTTACTGTAAGTGAACTAAGTGTAACGAGGAGAATCTAGATATGAATTTATTTGATTGGTAGAAGGCCTCGAAGAAATATTTTTATTTTATATTTATTGTACTTAATTTGATTATTTTTGTAATTTGAGAGGTTGTATATTCTTTTTTTGTGTGTACCGTATATACTTTATTTTTATTCGGTAGATGGTAATATTAAATGAATAAAAATTGCGATATACTGTGACTTAAATCACATTGAATAAAATAATTAAAGTGGCATATTTTCTTTTTATATACATCGTATGTTTTTTGGATATATTATTTGCACATTCCGATGTCTGGTGCAAAGTTACACGTAAAAAGATTTTGAAACTCAATTAACTTCCACGTCAGTGCATGCAATAGGTTAAATTACAATTTTTAATGAAACACAGTTCGATTATTTTAGCTTTCGCTGTCTCTTTCGCGCTAATTTTCTCCACTTTTTCAATGATCAAACACGAAGTTTTATTAATATAAATATTTGCAGCGTTCATAGTTCAACCAGTGCCGACCGTGTGCCTTATGATAATCCAATATTTAAAGAATCAGTACGCTTATGCATTTTCAGTCGATAGCCAATAACCATATCCTATTCGAAAATATTGTCGAAACCACCCCACTGATTCCTTCGTGACAGAACGCATTTCCATCACCACAATTAACGTTTGCGCGCAACGACAATTGGAAAACATAATTCTCGAATACAGTTTCATCCACGAGTACACCGTGCCACGGAAACGTCGATCACGAGTGTTATGCGTGTCACGTGGCTTTCCAGCGTACTAGAAAAATTGATTGTCGTGCTGGACACGCAGCTGTTCGTCCTGTCACACACAGTGAAAACGTTTCCCGGTAGAAAAAGCATTCCTGCCGTATCGATCGTTCTTCGGTTTCGTTCTATCTGTGCCATTCGAATCTCGTATACCTGAGAATTAACGGCGTTGCTCGCTGAAAATATCGACGAAAATCAAGACATATAAATAGAAACGTACGTGGATGCCTTTTTCCTCCCCGTCAACTAAACTAATATTAATCACACGGAGGTATTGTTCACCGGCAGGAGGCGACACGCAAGTGTAATTCTTCCGATGAATTTTCACCGTGACCGTTTCGCGCTTTGATTCCCGTAAAAAGAATGCGAGACGTTTTTTGTATCCTTCGTTCTTCCTCGTTCATTTTTGTTCTCTTTTTAAATCGGGTAGGCGGCGCAATGACAAAATCAATAAGCTATCGCGACAACGGCTATGAGCGCGGATGGTGGTGACACGTACACGTGTAAAAACGTTTATGGTTATAGGTGACGGGGATGCGTGTGGTTTGTTATGTCAGATCAATCGTGATCGAGATGAGCAATCGTTTTGTCGCAGAAATATCGATAGCGTTACGATCATTGGTTATTATAAAATATACGACGGGTCGGTAGTATTTAATTATTCCACGGTGTACTGGGGTCAAAAATTAGGGGGAAAATTGCTCGCGATAAATGGAAGTACATACATTATAGGAATGCTTCTGTGTGCTTTCGCGTTTCATTTACACATGCTAATCAATTGTTTCGCGAGGTTCTAGTATCGCGTGCTGTACAGCAATTGCAGGAAATTCGTGTACCGTACGAATGTAATAGAGTAGATAAACGGGGATCCAGCCAGGAAAGTTTGTGTTTCGGGGGGAACAATGTTAAAACCTATTTGTAGTATTAATATTTACAATTGTTTCACTAATGTCCACCCTTCGAAGGATACTACAAGGATAATCTATTCTGTGATTCAAAATTACCACTTACGAAGGATACGAAGGGCAGATTATGAAAAGAGATACTTCTCGCATCCTTTCGTGCAACTTTTTTAAACGATGCATGTTCCGACAGCAAACATAAATAATTTAACGTGGTATTGTATCCCTTTTCGTCATCTGACGAAGAAATCAACACGTCCGGCGAGATAAATATAACTCAAACGCCACGGCCTCGACTCGGAAAATGTCGCCCCGTGCATACACATATTTTTGCCCTTTTTAAACAATTAACGGAGATCGAACGAGTTCCAACCACGAATTCCGATATCGTCCTGCTCGAATATTCAATTAAATGCCATTGCCTCTGTGCCCGCGAACAGATTTAGAATAGTATTAAAATCGTTGGCCGAATCGCGGTACGGCTGTCTGTCAAAACAACCCTCGTTACTCGACTCGTCTCGAAATAGTTTTCTTAATCATTCATGCAAATCGTATATTCCAGCGGTGACCCTATTTCGCAAATTGGAACGAATCGATTTATATACGCCGCAGTTCCTTCCACTCACACATACACGGTGTTTCAGTGAGAGACGAACTCCTTTTTGGGTAGCGGCAGGATATCCGAAACACCCTATGGACGTCGTATTTCGTCGAATCAGAACGAATGACCGGTTTTCCGAGTCGTCTACGAGTTCTCCGATACTTTTAATCCACGGTATTTGTATTTCGAATATTAGACACATGAAACTGAAGGCGGAAAAGAAATTAGACCGTTCAATGAGTTTGAATTGACAGTATAATATTTAATTAAACAATGCTTAATTACCAATCACGACGATGTTTGCTGTACGTTTATACGTTCGTCTATTAATTATGTACCTTGCAGCCGTGTAATCGTGAAATTGCTGGTGGAAGTTTCGATTAGTGTTGGCCCAACAGAAGTCCAAATGACGTTGCGCATTGTTACCTCGGTCAACTGCTTTCATTAACTAGTTTTATTAAATAATCAGGAAGTCATTGATTATCTCTTCATAAAAGATCGGTAAAGTTACGGGAGATATTGACAGACAGGAATACATATTGTACTCGAATCACGACATTATGCGGTCGTATTTTATGTAAAGCATGATAAGAATTATCCTGTTAAATATTTTATTGCGTCCTTCGTACGTTTATTCTCCTTGAACTTATAGTATTGTATAATATATGTTTTAGTCATAAAACAATCAATCTATTAATTCTTAAAATCAAACTCTCGTTTAAACGTTATGAAATATAGCGCGCTTTGAATATTGCCGTTACTTTCATATTAATTTAATTAATTATTGCTGAAGCACTAATGAAGTAAATATTTTCTGCGAAATGTGAAATGAACGAAAGAAGAAGGAAATTCAAAGTTTCCTAACAGATATCGTGCATTGCCGTTGCAACGCGTATTTCTAATACTCTTGCACTGCTTAATGTACATCAAACACGAACAGACAACCATATGATACTTAGATTCACGCGAGAATGGAACACATATACAAGAATTATCGAGAAAGTACGAGATGGTAGAAGAGTAACTAATATAGAGAAGAATACGATACGTGCCATCGAAGACAATGCTTTGTGTAGATCAAAGGGGTCGGTAGGAAGAAGCGTATCAAATATGTAGTAGTAGAAGAAATTATTTACTTGAAACGAAGTACACCTACGATGAAAGTGGTCGATGGACGTTTAATTATATTAATGGAGTACCTCTATAATTAGCGAAAATTTATTGGGAAAATTGTACGGGAAAGCAAGCAAGAAATCGTTTATCGTTAATTTGATTCCGACTTAACGGCAATGAAAATGTAAATCGATGAGGAAAAACTCAAATGTTTCATTTAATACGAGGTAAAAAAAAACTTTAATAGGAAGTTACACGAACAATTTAGAATTTTTATAGCATTTGGAATTATTAAATCGAATTCGATTTACCGATTACTCTTATATTCACCCGAATTTGAATTCAGAATAAACTCGCAACTACATAGAACGTGTATCTCAACGTGTCATCTACTATAAAATTCCATCACAGTAAACAATAAACAGCAGGGAACGAAACAACTGACATCAAAGTTAAAACCAACATTGTATAATACACGATATTGAAAATCCATTCTCATTCCTCGTACTTCCACACTTCCTTGAAAGGAGGGAGAATAAAAATTCACGTTAACTACGACAATTCCAGGAAGATCAAATTCGGAATAACATCCACCCCAACGAAACAACAGCCCAAGATGACAAACAACTCTCTAATCGAACGGGAATCAGTTACAGAAAGGTAGCCTTTAAAAAAGAAACTGTTCTCACAGTTGATGGATCGCATGCGACGATACAAAAAAAGCGAACACCGATCGGAAAGAATTTGTGGAATAACGATTGTTCACCTCGCCTGGACTCAACGTCGATGGTGATACACTCGGCTGGCCGAGTGTCGAACTCCATGAAGATCGTGGTGAAGGCGGGGTCGATGACGAAGGGGACCAAGAAGAGGAAGGCAAAGAGGCTGAAGGTGCTGAGGAGGATGAAGAACGCGGTCGTGTAGAACAGCAGCTTCTGGAGGAACGTCTGTTTCTCCTCCTTTTCCTCCGCCATCTCGGAGAACAAACGGCAGTGCTCGTTTCAGGGATGCACCTAGTTGACGTCGTCGTGCTCGTCGCCGTCGTCGTCCTTGGCGTGCTCGCTGCCCACGATGGACGTCGATGAGGTGAAACGATCTACGGATTCGCCTCGTGTTTCATACCTCCACTGTGTGCTTTCGTATCGCGTTTCGAGAAATCGAGCTTTCCCCGTATAAGTGCACTCATTATTTTCACCGGGAGACCAGACACGTTTACAGACCTCCAAGTGATCATGTTTTAAAGCAAACGATTGGAAGGTTAGTGCGGATTCAGTATGTCGACGGGGAGAATCGTTTTAAGTTTACCATTAGTAGTGATTTCACCTTGGAAAATCAATTGTTTGCCTTGCATCTCGTTTGAAATGGGAAGCTTTATGTTAATTTGGGGGATTCCATTGTTTGTGATAAATTGTGTATACTTGTGTAAAGTATTGAATTTATGGGGAGCAGTAATAGCAAGGAATACTGGATGAACAATATTGTCAGGTAGTTTAACATTTCCTGTAGAAATATTACAAGAATAGCGGAAGGCATACATCTTCTTTTTATATATATCTTTAAGCTTTCGCGTCTCCATGTCGGACATGACAAATCTCATGGGACAGCGGCAAAACCCTAGAGTAATTCCTGCTGTGGTTATACGCTTTGTCAGTGCGCAAGTTTCCATCTTGATTTGTGATATCGTCGCCGTTGTTGTTTCAAGAAAGCGGAGCTTTCTTGTGCCGATATTCAATAAATCTCCCCGGAAGCGATGCGATTCTCGTGACGATATCGACTACACTTTCCGGTTCTTTCTTGTTCTGTACTTTAACTGTTTGTCGCAATATTTCGAAGTAAGTTATTTTCACTCTTACTGTCATTTAAATAAGAATTCGCTCAAGACGACATTATTTTGCAAATCATTGTATATTACTTTTCCCACAAATTGTAGACATTAAACGAATGAGCGTCTTTTCCCTGTATTTCTATTTTCATTACAATTCAATGTTCCTGTTCTCGTCAAAATCAGCTCATGAAAATTACCTACTATTCCAAAACATTTCACACAATCCCAGTATAAAAGAGTTTAAAGCTACGTAAAAGGGTCCCTTCTAGCTTTCCAATATTTCACGCTCGTTTCTTCATCGATACTCCAATATCTTCGTCCTTATTATCTTGCAAATAAGTCGAACCCCAGGCATTCGGATCTCGGATTACTGTTTGCGATGCTATCCCCCCATTCATCCAAGTAGCACGTGCCAATTTAGTAGTATTAGGCGTAAGAAATTACCATGACAATGAACCAGCAAAGCGATACGGGAGCTACGAGCTTTCCATTCACGACCTCCTCCAATAAAGTCTGTGAATAATTCGATTCGAATCCCGTGGCGCTCGAAACTTTTATGGTATTCCATCTGCGATGACGGTGCTACCAGTTTTTATGGAGTTTGATTCGCACAGACAAAGTTTCAATAAGTCTTATTACATCTTCAGCGTCTCGATACCAAGCGCGAAGATTATCGGATTACGGGGGAAAAATTTCGCATAGCCTGACTTTCCAACCTTTCGCCATCTTGAAACGGGGAGCGACAAATTAAAACGATTCATTCGATAAAGTGTGTTCAAAATAGGACCTAGAATATTAAGAAAAGTACCATCATACGAGAAGTTAAATACCATAAATTATCAGACATCTTACAACCGTATAATGAAGAACTAACAAAAATTCTTTTCCAACAGAATCAGATCCAACAGACCAATTTCACTCCTCCCCACACTCATCCCCAAAGGAAAAACACTAGATTCGTTGAAAATCGACTCGTGGGGGTTAAACGCGAACGTAAAGGGCAAGTGTTCACCCGTAACGCAATCCCTTTTTTTCTCTCTAGCATTTATACTTTCACGAGTTTCCACGAAGCATCGAAAGCAAGGAAACTTTTCCCCCGTCTCTCATCCGAGACTCATCCGAATCACGTTTCGCGTACTCTGTACCTCGTGAATCATGAAATACTGGCGGTCGTTTATTGGATTCCGAGCAATTCGCGTATCACCAGCCACCACGACGGGCGTAGCCTGCCCGTTAACCCGTCAATGACGCGTGCGTCGCGTAAGCTTCTTTCAGTAGATCCAGGAGAACGCAAGCACGACTAAACACTGCCGTGCATTCTCCTTTCACTATGCATACATTCCCTATCACTTTTGTCCGCCACGGGGAAAAGGAACCATTAACTACACTCGACGCTTCCGCGCACTTTAGGCCGCGAACTACGGATTTGTTTTATTGGATTGCCCTGATTTACGTGGCGCAAGCTTTATGGAGTATAAGACTTAGTGCACATCTTCGCGTATCCCGGTCTCTTCCGTTAGGAATCTCCGCTTCCATCTATTTTGCTCACGGTTAAACGGAGATCCGAAGGTATCATCTCGAGTTTTACGGTGATTGTTATTTACAAAACTTCGTGAACACGCAAACGGCGTTGGAAGAATGTTGATGAAAGAACGACACGGCGGGGCGGGCTCGAAGATTTCCCTTGGCAAGATTACGAGAGTGGACTTAATCTTAGAGGGGATTAATTAGTTAATTGGTAGGGATACCGCAAGGCCTGTGCGAAGCATTCTGTTTGAAGAGTTTTGGAGGTTTCCGAATGCGTTTAAGAATCGCGTAACTGGTAAAAGGAAATTCGTCGCCTTTGTAGTAACGGATTAACGAGCAAAAGTTTTGCGGCGAACCAAACAGAATAGAAAAGTATCGAATATTTCACGGTACGAAAAGAATAAGTTCGGGCTGATACAAATTCCATGTTCTTTCTTCTGGCGTGCATTTTCGACTCGCAATGCAAAGGAACTGGATTTCATGGCCACACAGTGTTCTGCGTTCCTTTATTGACACGACGTGCTTCGTGCCGGCAAGTTGCGTCAGATAAAGCTCTAGCTAACTGACAGAGAGCAAGAGACAAAGAGGCAGAGAAAAAGAGAGAGCTCAAAGGAGTGTTTTGTGTGAAATCATCCTCTCACCAATGTCCTTTGTCATTTTACATTTTTTCTCACTTCATGCAGCGACTGGTTCACAAGAAAAAAAGGAGATCTCGCCTATATTTAGATTTTCTATAACATTTCACGCTTTACCTAACATTTTACCACTTATTACGGACGTGCCATTATTTTAATGTCCCCTTGACACTGAAACCGCGATATACCTCAAATTTAGATACTCTTTCGCCGAATACGATTTTCAACGATGAAAGACGCTTTCACGAGGGGTAAAATCTCATTCATTGTGCTGCTTTTGCCGCTCAAACGCGTGCAATCATCCCTTCATTCAAACGTCGGACCGAATGTAAATTCCTGCGTCGTAATTGGTATGCTCAAAGAAAAATGTATTACTCTCACTTCCAACACGTTCCGCGGTTTCATTCACCCCCCGCAATCACGGAACAGGACGAATTCTATTAAACCCGTGGACGCAATAATCGATACGCGAAGTGTTGCTTTTTTCGACTCGGTCCTTCGACATCGCAGAGGATCATTCCCGTTTCCGTTTCCTTGGAATCCGCGACGGGGTTAGTGCACGACCCTAGAAACGACCAGAGCTGGCTCGACGCCTCGAACGATGAAATTATCCGGCTCGAACAGCTTTACGACGAAAGGGTCGAGACAGAAGAAGGAGCAACAACGCTTCGCATTTACAAGCACTCGACGTAAATCAACATGCATCTCGTATTAATTGTCCAAGTTGATTACGCGGCCGAGGCCCGGCGAAAGGAAGTATCCAATCTACGAGGAGCTGCGTTCAGAGCTTGCAAATGGAAGCAGCCAAGCCTACCTCGTCAACCAGCAATTAGTATATGCTCGGATGTGCTTTTAAATTCGCGACATCGCCCCCGCCCGCGTATCGGTGTCCCCTTTAGTTGGCCCATCTCAATGGAGCCTGGAGGATCTTTTCAGCGGCGATACGTAATTGAAGGCTCACAGGGGATCGACGTGAACTGTCGGACCTCGGCGGTAGAAAAAATATCGGCCGTGTATTTTCGAAAAACCTCCGACGAGGCTGCGATTCAGCGAATCAAAGGGACTCAAGCATTCAAGGTTATCTCTTTTCCCGTGCAACGGTGTACATATTTCGTACAACAAAATTCAGCCAGCATCCACTCGATGGGAACCGCCGTACAAAACTGGGCCACCGGTTCTTCAAGGGATCGCCCTTATTCATTTCTGTGCTCTTATACGTTCTGCCGCTCGAAAGTGGCAAAGAAACCGTAAGAAAAGGCAGACGATATTCTGCGGAAAGTGCAGCACAGTTTCAATGGAATCCCACGAACTCGCATTATCGAATGCAAAATTGCAGCAAGTCGAGTGCACGACTCGATCGTGGCCCGAGTCGCAACCACCACCCCCTGACCCGTGTCTATCCACGAAGAACTTCCGCAAGGCGCGTTCTGATCGTCCGCAGGCGTTCTCGGCCGACTCTACGGAGAAAGCTCGATTACTTCCGCGATAAAACGAAGGAACGGTACCCCCTATGAAGAAGAAGAGAAATCGTCGGGGCTCTGCGCCCTCTTCCTGTGCCCCCGCATCCTGTCCCACCTCCTCCTCTTCCCGCGTTTCCTGCTCACTGACCTTTTCCTCCCTCCCCGTGCTCTTCGTCGCCTACTTCGCCGCACTATGTCACACTGTCCACCTCTGTGCACATTTGTCGCGCGATCTCGTGAACCACCGCGCCTCAATCGAACCGAGGGCCCGTCGTTTCCGTTCAGCGCAACGGAGCCAGGTAACCGAGGGGTTTGATTTACTCTCAGTCCACTCGCCGTGGCTGCCACCTCATGTTGGACGTTGTTTTCTTCTTCCTATTTCCGCCCTCTTTTCGTTTCCTTTCCCTTTCGTCCGCCCTTCTCTTCTTTCGCCAGGAAAAGATCCCGACGGCCCGCTCGGATTGTCCCCCGATTCTCGTGTTTTCCTTCGTCAGTCTCGAGCTGCCATTCGAGCTTCCATCGGCGAGCTGCACACGACACGGTTGGTACGTAATGTGCCGCGGGATATTTTCGTCTGGCCGCGGCGCCGACGGATGCCGGGCTACTGCAGTCGGTGGAGCTTTTGGGCGAGCTTATTTTCGAGCGACGCCAGCGCCACAGTGGCATCTGGTGGCATCGACCGCCGCGCCGCCGACGCCGCCGCCGACGCTCACGCAGCATCGCCGACACCAGCGTCCAGGGCGTCCCCTGTCTAGGCTTCACCTCACCTGCTACGCCTTCCTGCTTTTCGTTTCACGACCCTGCGTTTCCTTTGTCCCCTAGCTCGTCCGTCTTTTTCTAGCTATCTCTTTTCGCTGCCAATCCCTTTCTCCCTTGAATATCCACCTTGTCGTCGCAATCGAATAACTGTTTCTGTCGATTATTTATTCGATGCAATGCAATTCCAACAATTTAATTATCTCTTTCGTTGTCGAATTTAATTATATATATGGACCGTTTATTTTGAAAGTTTTTGTTTTTTTCTCTAGTTATAAATGAAAAGTTTGCACTAAATTAATCACTAATTACGTGTCATTTTTGTAAAAAAATGGGATTACACCACTTCCAAAATAAAACGGTCAATATGTGTAATGATTTAATGGATGATTTTAATTTCTTCGACAGAGTTCCCTCGGCAGTAAGGAATGATCAGAAAAATCTCCTGATTGAATCGATCCACCACTAACAGAAGGGTTGTTAGGAGATTGAAGTTGAAGCTAAGGACAAGTATATTTCGTAACGACGCCCCGGATATATTTCGCGAAACTGGTTTAGCAAGGTCTGGCGATTTCATGAGAGCATACAGCATTGCATGATTTAACGTTAACCCCTTGGCGGTTCTAATCACGACTATTTGGGATGGCTCATTCCCCGACGTTTCTATTTGGTTTCGTAACCGCCCAACGTTTTCAGGAAAATTTAGAAGGTCAACGGGTTTGTGGGATTCCAGTTATGATGGTATTTATAGTGGATATCGCTTGATATCGTACCAGGTTTAGCTCTCTCTCCCTATGCTGGAAATTAGCCAGGCACATTTAATAGATGTCCGACGTTTAAGGTCGAATTACAACGTGCTTATCGATAGTCGGCCATTGATGTTTGTGAATTTACATAACACCACTGCAGAGCATGAAGTGCCAAATTGAAATTCTAGAATTCATCCAATCGCGTAAATTAAATTATCCAGGGAAAAGACGAATGAACAAACAGTAGGAAATGTCGAAAACAGTACGCCGATAGAAAGGTATAAAAGAAGGAAGAAGAACAGAAAACAGGACACTTTGAAATCTAAAATCTATGAAACAATGAAAGTAAGTAACAAACATCTCTTTTAGAATTGAAAATCGATAAATACATAAAGATACTTTAAAGAAGCCACGGCTTTATCCATTTAATCGAAATAGAACTTAATCAAAGCACTTCGCAGAAGCTGTTCAACGAAGTGGAGAAGATGTCTAAAGGAAAGCTATGGGACCATAAAACTAGTTTTCATCCCCCGCACCATAAAGATAAATCGTAAGAAATTATGAGGGGTGTAGTCTTCCAGAATCATTCACGTACCCTCTAGAGTTTCCCTAATGACCTACTGCTGATGTAGCCCTGAAGCATCGGGACAGAAACCAATAGGAACCAGTCCGGCCAGGAGTTTCGAGCAGGTCTGAATCGTTGGAACGAGTTTAGGCTGTGCAGCGATGTTCGAGACGAGCCTGAGAAATTAGTAGAGTTTGTCCGGTATGGTTAATCGATTCTCCTTGCGAGTCGAGTGTTCTACTAATGGAATCAAACTTTGTACGAATTTTCCTATTAATTTGATTGTTCGCGATAGAAGCAGCTGCAACGGATCTCCAAACATTAATGAAATATTCGACAGGTTGAACAAACGAGTTATACACGAGGCAAAAGATACAGGTAAAATTGTAGTCATCATTCTCTAGTCGTAATTGCTTGGTAAAACTTAAAGTAAACCAGCCCCTGGCACAGAAGCTCGCACGAATCGCTATATCATTTGAATTTCCGGGAATTACCAGTTTTCCAGAGTTGCAAGTTTCAGAATTATTCCGTGCGGTTAAACATGCCCACCTCGTCGTAACACGCGAATCGTATCGAGCCAGCAAATGCGTTTCAATGTCCATTTCCGTGTGCCGATGAATAGTCCGTTGGTTATCGCCGGTGCTTATTCTATCCACCTGCTGTCACTCACCGCTGGTTAAATAGTGCAAACACCATAACGGAGATGTACACTATCTCAGAGCAGCCACGATTATCAGGATGATTGTGTTACATGTGTATTTTACAGTATTCCCGTGGAGTTCGTTGAAATTGGCGCATGGTTTTCGAAATTTTTACCAAGCGTGCAGTTTTTTCTTTGCCGTCACAATTTGTAATGGCACGTGACTTGTCATGGCTATTATTCCGAGATATGAAAGATTTTGCTTCATTTGATAAGTTCATGCAAGTAGCAAAGTATAATAGCGGCAGGAAAGAAGTGTTATTCAAATATTCGACTATATTAAGGATATATGCGTCATGCTTGAAAAGTAATAAATTTGGAATGGTTTGTAATAATTTCTACAAATAATTCGGGGCATCTTAGCCATTTGGTGTAACCACCATAAGATAATACCCGCGAATGCAATACTTTTTCGAAGTGAACGAATTTTACTTCGTTGTTTCTACGTGAACGTAACGAAACGCTATCCCACGGACATTTTCGCAATGCCACTTTATTCCGCTATAGACGTTCAATTAACATAGATTTTTATGCTAAATTCAGCCAATCATTGTCGCCCATAATAGAAAAGCAATATGCCGAATTGCTGCAACGCAGAACGTTGCCATTGGAATTCTAACGAGCATTGTTTCTTGTTGCGCGCTGATAATTCTCCATTCTAAGAACAGTTCTCTGCCCACTCATCGCTCGTTAGCACTTGAATATCAAGTGCCCAAGCGTTTAGCCTCTAACAATATGCCATACAGAGAAATCGATCAAAACAAGCACACAGGACGTTGCACTTTGAACAATGTCGTAATGAACCTTCTCCCGGTGAGCTGCTTCGGTGTCGTCGTATTGAAAGTGAAGTGGATATTGAGCGCACTCGAACCAGCCAGGTTTGTTTCTTTATTGATGCAGACTGCGGATATTCTTCCCCTTGTTATTTGGAATATCGTTACAACCGCGACACAGTTTGTATTCCCTTTTCAATGACGTATAACACCGTGGATAAATTTCATCCTAGATAGAACAATGTCTTCTTGCAATTATTCGTATGCTCATTGCTCGCAGAAAATTTGGGATCACCGGGCACTTCAAGTTGCACAGATATTTGAAGATTGATTGATAATTTTAAGTGGAAAATTTCGGAACACATCCAAGGTAGAACGTATAAAAGCAAATTTGATTGCCACCTGGCTCTATAATAGTAATTTCGAATTAATGAATCGTTAATGAGTCATGTGATATTTGTGCATGTGCGGAAATGGTCACAAACTGTTGGTTCGCAAGGTGTATACAGATTTTTCATCAATTCTTGCTTATTAAATACTATTATATCTAAGTAATTATACGTTTTTAACTTCTGTATATAAAATAATATTATTTCTTACCTGCACATGATAAACAATATATTTTATATTACACTCATATGCATTCTGATCGCTCGTTTATATTTCTCTAAAGGCAGGGTTCTAAAAATCCTTGGAATGTTCATAAAATAATAAGTAAATCGCTGAAATGATCAGGGCAAAGAAAGAAGAATATCTTATTGAATAATTTTACTGCTACAGTTCTTATTTGAATAAATAATCTGAAAGTGTTGTCAAATAAACCAGGCTAATGAGATGTGCTTTCGCCTCCCTTCGTTTATTCTTCCCTCCAGCGTTTGAGTGTAATATTTAGAAGCAGTAGAATCAACGTGTCCTCCTTTGCTCGCTGTTCTATTAAACTGTTACCGCGAGTTTCATTCCGTTACGAGGCGAGATCGTGTTTGCTCACGTGCCCGACGACGCTTTCGAAGAATCTGCCGGCTTAACTGGAGTGCAAAATAACTCACCCCCCGAACCATTGTTTCGAGAGACCGTGCGGATGCGTGTTGCCCTGGTTCAATCGTTCAATGAACGGATACGACAAGCAAACAACGTGTTTGTCTCGACTGAGTGTGAATTATCAGCTTCTTGACACATTTCCCTTGAACATTCACAGATACGAAAGGAACAATTTTATCTTTCATTTCATTTCATTTTATACAATCGTTTAGCCGAATGTCTAACAGGATATTATTTGCACGTTCTTTTATTGCATTCATAATTTTGTTTCATTGATCAATACGGCCTTGTTTTGTTGGGACCTCTTTACGCTCAATTAGTACAGCTAGCTGTGACTTCAGTAGTATAAGACAGGTATGGCGAGCCGAGGGGCCGATAAGTGGAACGTATTTGCCGAGGCCGGACGTAGAAGCTTCGAATATTCGTGATTCAATTACATTGTTATCGAACGAGGTATGGAATGGTATTTTAAATCAATCATTTTATTGAAAATAATAATTCATTGATTATATCAGGAAATGGAGGGACGTAAAATGTGTGTTGATAAAAATAGGTTACAAAACCTGCTGTTATTTTCATTTACTTTATCAACGTTCGGTTATGGAATTTGTTTTTCTGTCGTTTTTTTTTGAAACGCTGGTCATAAATTCGTGGCAGTGTTATGCGACATTAATAATTCCGAACTAATATAACTACTGACCGTTTTAGTGAATTGTAACGAAGAAAATTAAATACGCCTTTAAAGATCTACATGCGTAAATATAAATGTACGGCTTCGATGCTCCGTAAATAATACACTGACTGTAATTTCAAGAAATAATTAACCGGAATTAGCAAAACCGTGGAATTATTCCCCTCGGCTATGAAAATGAAAGCGGATAGGAAACGTTCGTAATTCCACCGCCACGTTGGTTGGCATTGTGTGCTGTAGACGAGACGACATCGTGGAGCATATTTCATCCACCAGAAAAAAAAAATACAAGTGAGAGCACAAAAGCAACGACCGATGCTGCATCGTCGTTCTGTGTTAAACCCGTGAAACGAGTATTCAGATGGTTGTCAACGGTGTTATGTTTTCTCTGTTAAACTCAAAGGAAGCCATGTATCGCCTCTATATTAACTCTGCCAGTAAAATTGGCCCTGCATTCCGTCGCCGTGACACGAATCAAAGTTTGCCTTTCGTTCCTTTTTTTCTTTTAATTCGCCTCTGGCAACGGAAACGCCTCTCGCGATTGTTGGCACGCGAAAAAAAACCGACGTAGCGGGAGAAATCGTTACAGAATAATTCCGGCCTCAGGAGTCGAGCCTTTGCTGTCCTATTATAATTTCGTCAAAGGAAAATCGAAGACAAAAGGAAGATCAGCCGCCTGCGGAAAATTAGAGTGCACGAAACAGCCTACATCGAAACACCTGGTTAGCATGCAATAGTATAATACTGACCGAAATTCCAGGGGCGGTTCGCGATGAATCACGTACGTGGAAGTCAACAAGGCTTGTAGGCAACGATGTGAGGAATTTTGGTAATAATCCGCGATGAATTTCGAGTATTTGCCACTGGCTGATCTGTGCGCGCCTTCCAGATGTGACGAGTGACCGATCACGATCGATGTTGAACAACAGAAAGCCGCAACTCATCTTCGTCTCAAACGTTCTTCGTGAATTTTGCGTTAAACGCGACTTTGACTCGACCAACAATTCCTAGCTTCTCTTTGGGCCCCGCGGCACGACGGATGCACAGGCATGTCACAAAGAGGACGAGACGCCATTGTGGAACAGAGTTTGCCGTGGTCGCCTAAAGGAAGTCCCGGTGCCAGCTAAAAGATTGACCTTAGCAATCTAACCGGTGTCGTTCCAAAGAGGCCGGTTTGTTCTTACGGCGGCGGATCCATGGGAAAATTGGCCGTGTGCCAATGAGTCGAAAATGTGGGCCAAATGTCTTTCTTGCATCACGTTGTTTCACGGATTCGCTGATAATTCCCGGCCTATTCTCGTGGAATATCCGATGTAAATGACGCCGGTATATCTTCCATGTTAATTGCACCCTTCGCTCCCCAATCGATCCAACCCCCTTTTTATTTTGGCTCCTGGCACAGGTGTACACTATGGTCTAATAAATTTGTTGACTGCTGAAAGTTTTAATGAAATTTAGTTCAAGCGTTGTTGTAAGGTTGGGAACGTCGAGGTGGTTTCGAATTGGTTTGCAGGACATATTATGAGTTTTATATTTCTCCTAACTAAAATTTCTTTGTATGAATCGATGTAACAGATATGATATTGCAGTCAAATTTGGTATTATTAAATTTAAATTATTTAAATTATTGAACGGGAGATTAAAGAAGAATCTCTTTAAGGATTAACAGTATCGGATAGAATAAATAGAGGCAGATCTCCATGCGGTTTAACGAATATTTGACGGATATAAAATTTTGAGAAATTTTTGTTTTTAATTAGAGATTTTTCGAGGAAGTGCTTTTGGCAACCGTTAATTATCGCGCTGCTCCAAGACGCCTTCGATCACGGCGCAAATGGGACAACTCTCTGTAATATCACTAATGCGTATTGAATTTATTGATAATCCCACGGCTAACTGACAGCGTGTCAGATGCAAATGGCGTTGCTGGGACTTCGATGCAGCTAGCCTTCCATTCCCTCGCAACAGATAACTTCTCACTGTTGTTCTGTTGTTTGTGACACTTGACAGTTCTTAAATTCGAAGCCCTCGCTTGCCTTCTGTGGTGGCCGATATTTTCTGCGAATTCTACATCGAAATTGTTCAAAACCTCGCCACAAAACTTTTGATACATTTACGCTGCATTATGTTTCATGATAGCGTGGCCCGTTTAACGCAAATAGCGGCGATCAATTTACAATAATTGTAATTATATAACTATAATTATTATAAAAATACAAGGTAAGATCGTAGATATAGCTCTGCCTCTGCAGACGGAAACAAACATTTTTAAAAAAATAGCGTATCCTTCACTTCGCTATATTTCTTGGACATAGCACCGACAATATAATTGTTAATGAAAGCATATCACCTCTGGATAAACTGCCAGCAACCTTATACTAATCTAACAAGCTTCTTTTCAATTGCAACTATTCTAGTATTTTGTGTATTTTAATTTATTTGTTTCAATTAGATGTTGGCGTTATAATATCTGTAAATATATGATTTCACCAACAAAAACAAATATAAAGAATCTGTGAAATTAAAGGCACGCTATTTATTCTGTTAAAACCACTTTTATTAAAATTTTAACTATGTCGAAAATTTGCAACAGCCTTTTCTGGGTTCCCTGGACACAAGACTGAGCCAAGTCTGGTTGTACAATGTTTATTCAAGCCCAACTATTGTAGCCGTTTCAGTTACTCCACTTTGAAGCCTAACTCGGGTCAGATTCCACTTTCGCAGTGTCGTGTTGCTGGAGTTTTCACGACCGCAGTGTCGTGCTGCTGGAGTTTTCATGACCTAAGGCCGACCCACCTGGTTCCACGACCCCAAGGTGGCGTGCCGCCTGTAGTTCCACGACCCCGAGGTCACGACACTAGAAGTTCCATGATCCCATAGGCCTAGCTAGTGCCCTATGCCGAACAACATCTAACTTTTACCTGCGGTTTTCTGCTGCACGAAAACTTTTGCTTCAGTTTCTGTTGACTGTAATTGGTGATTGACGTGGGGCAGAATATGTTTACACGTGATAACTGAATTTTCTTCCCGCTCCGACAGCCCGGAGTATACTGATAAATTCAACGAAAATACGACGTTGATTCAGCGTTAATTACCGGCGCAACGGGGTAAGACAAACTTAATTTTCTATAAAAAAAAAATGAACGACGAGCAAGAACTTTTTGTTTCGTTATTGATTTAAATTCATAGCCCTGCAGCGCCAAGCAAGGGAGATCGTTCGACGATATCGGGGACAGTATAATTCACGTCGAAAACAACTTGCTCCGTGATGATGAATAGTTTCATTAATCATAAATGAAGCGCCGCTGATATTTTCCGCGATTCGGCCGTGTAATTCAACAGCAGTAATTGTATCCGGCTGTGACAAAAATCTCGTTACCCTTCCACGATTTCTAGGGCTGGGCGATTACATACACGGTGAGGGATTATTTCATTGAATGTAATGCTGCGATAAATTTTGGATTCTTGTGAAATTATACAGGACGGTACGCTGATTCGGTTGGTATCAGATGAAAATTTAATTATGATTCTGATACAATACGCGACGGTCAAAACGGGAACTGCAAAATTAGACTCCATCAGAATTATTTCGTATTTCTGTTAGGCAAAATGTTGGATATTGAACCGAATGTGTAATTGAGCATGTTAATTGATGCAGTATACTTATCAGAATCGCACAGAGATTTAATTCACATTTTTAAACATAAAATTCTCCTGTTATCTAGTGCAAAAATGACTGACCAACGATAAGGGGGGAATAAAAAGCACATCAATGTTATTGAATATAATTCAAGTATAAGAAATACCATTAATTGTAAATAGGGAAACACTCCCTACTCGCATTTTTACATTTCCTTTTGTGTGATTTTGCCACCCAATAAACTTTGGAAAACTCACGAGAAACAAACGACCCAAAAACTGCATCCTCACAAATAGCGTCGCATGTTTATGCAGGTATATCAGAATACGATTCTGAAAAAGTGTCAAGCACCTTGTTTTCCTTCTTTCTTCCTATTGCTCTTTTTTAATGTGTCAACTTCGAAAGAAAATTTCGCATGTCGATGCAGCGACTGGCGGGACAAGTGCTTATTTTCAGATTGACATTCCGCTTCGTTGAATTTTTGTAACGCTCGAGGTATTGCCGACTATATATCGGTTACCGTTTTAAGAGAAAGGATTGTATGTGCGCCTATGCACCGGCTCCGCGGGAATATCAATCCCCAGGCGGTTTTAGGACTGTACTCCAATTTCTTTGGCACGTAAGCCAACCGTTCGTTCTAATTTACTCAGTACAGACGCAACTAGCCTTGCCAGCCAATTATTATAGTCATGTGCGAAACAGGACACAGTAACTGCAAAGAAATCGGTGGGAAATCGTAGTAGCCATGCAACCATCGTCGTCAGCGTTCGTTTTTTTCAAGCTGACATTTTTTATACACTTGTAAATGTGCACTTTTGCATTTGTTTTGGTCTTATATCTATAAAATATATTGCAAGCAGTGGACAAAAATTGTAGAAAATGAATTTTGCAAAAATCTAGGTCTCATATTTTTACAGAAAAATGTGTTGGTATTTTAAACAGACTTCCCTTTAGTATTTATTAAACTATTCAAACTATTCGAAATCTGGGCTATTTGGTAACTCCTTCGTTACGGGGGGCGTATATACTTATACGCTATCTAAAAATGTCTATAAATATATCACTGTTACAACTATTTATATAAATAATAGTTTAAATAATTAAAATATCTAACTGGTTATATGTACAGTAGTTTGTTATATATACAAATATAACAAAGACTGTACATTTTCGTGTACCAAGGATATATTTATTTTCTAGAGTACCGCGACGAAAGGGTTAAATAATTATATGATGATGAATTGTTCTATCTGTGAAGAATCGAAATACGCGCATCATCGGCGACGGGACCGCAATTGTCTTTTGTCATCTAGACTAGGAGCGGGTTCACCGCGTGGCGCTGCAAACCGGACGGACTCGTCGCATTCAGATGTATCACTATTTGACAGTTAAAGATCCAAATAAACCTAATACTATTTAAGGCTGTCCAGTGCCAAATTTTCACTGATTGCTGTTCAGAACATGAAAGCAATAATTATAGTCTACGTTTCCAATGAAAAATAACTCATCGATGTAGCAGCAACGAAATTGGCTTTACAGTCCAGAATAGTCTTTGTAATTGCCGTGCCGTCGCAGTACTTACTAGCAACTAGGTCTTGCGTGCATTTTCCGTGGTGGCTAAAAACAAAATGCAAAGCATGCTGATTAATCGTCTGCAACCTGGTTTCTCACCGCCCTTATTCCTGCGCGTTTCCACTCAAGAAAACCGAGAACGTCGCGCAGGAAGTTTGGTAATCGTAATAAAGCTTTTCACGTAGATTCATTCATAACTTGTTCTCCGTCAAATCGGAACTGCGGGAACAAACAAATTATCGGACATGAATTCTATCTCATTCTTATAGTCGCCGGGAAGAACGAATGAGAGAAGAAATTGGATCCTTCTGCAGAAACGTAAGATTAGGGAGGAATGTTCTTCTCGCAGGGACGATTTCTAATAATATTCCTCTCTGGCTTATTCTTCCGCAACGATAATGAAACTGCGACCAAGCTTCCCTCTTGACGATGTACATAAATATTTCATACAACACTTATAATACGTAGTACACTATCTACGTGTAATACGCAGTTTTACGTGATATCCAATTTTTACGTTTCCGCGAGGAAGAAACACAGTCGTTTCACGTTTCAGTACTTTATTACATTTTTCAGAGGAAACAGTGCTCTCTCATACGCCGCATATTTCACCGTAATATTTAATATTTGAACCGTGCGGCAGGTAATTAGTTCCAAAGGTTGCAGGCAAGTTATCCACGAACCCCCGCAAAACAAATAAAAGAGAAAAGAAAAGAACCATTCGACGAACAAAATTCATCGAATCCAAAGCACGCGGTTAATTAAACGGATCCCGTGCATAGCAATTTAATTAATTAAAAAAAAGCCGACAATCGCCGTCGACGAGAAGTAATTTTCGCCGTTATTCCAACGACGAAGATCAATCCCCGCGTTGTGGTTTTGCCGGGGCGCGAACTAAAAAGGCAAATGTGCCGCAGAATCGAATTCGAAATCCGGGCAGATCGATATCTGCGCCGATGCGGAATTAACTAACAAAACTTCAGTGCCGGCATGCACGCAAACTTCCAACATTGTTGCAGAAACTTTAATCAGGCCAATTCTCAAAACCAATCGGCCCGTTTCGGGCGTTGCGGGGTGGATCGATCGACCGGTCGATCCTCGTTCCCTTCGCCTTAACGCACGCGACCGTTCCAGCACAGGAACCGACCGATCTGTCGAAAGAAACCGGCGTTTCGCTTCAGGCTATGGATCACGAGTGGCTCGGGGAAAAAAGAACAAGCAGAAACACAGGTAAACCGAGGCGACAATGGAAACGGTAGTCGTCGGCGAGGTCTGTTAACGGGATCAGGAAATCAGATATTCCGATTCCCATTCAGGCCACTTTTTCCTATCATTGAATAGGACAAGCTGATACACAGATAGACGGGCACGATTGTCCCGCGGCGTTACGAAGACGGGGAGGACGGAGTGAACAGCGGGCAAAATAGGGGTGGAAGGGAGACGAACTGAATAACTTCCCCAAACCTCTCACTCTCCGTAGTCCTATACATACTTCGAGTCCTCGTTCCTGAAAATATCATGCCGTTGCCTGTGGACGTTCGCGTGTTTCAAGGGAAAAGCCTTGGTATTGGTGGCGATAGGGGTATTGATTTTCTGGTACGATACGGCAACAACGAGGTGGAGCCATCGCAGCTCCAGTGGTAGCACCGCCATATTTGTTTCCCCCAGGAAGACCAGGGAGAGACTGCGGAAAGTGGATTTTCCAGGGGCTTCTTCCAGTAGCTGATTCATCGTCGATTCACGTAAGTACAACCAGTTGACGATTACGCGTTTAAGCTCGACCCTTTCGCTTCTATTCTTGGCTCAGGTGTTTCTAACGTGGTTTATCGACACGCGACACTGCAGCGAGTCGTATAGCCGATCGCTGCGGCCGTCTCTTTGAGCAAGCTCGTGTAAACAACGTGCAACGATTGCTTGACAGGTGGTTGTATCGAGTTGAGTGATCACCGTGTGTCAAGGTATCGGGGTGTTATGGTTTGTCAATAATTTTGGCGGCCCGATATGTGGGGAATCTGTGTTAGAGAACGGGAGGAGCAGCGACGAAATGTTTGGTTGACGCAGTGTATTCGACGAGGATCCTGTTGTTCCACTCGCGTTCTATTCGTTGATATTTTGTTCATGTTTATGCGAGGTTGAAGTCAATTGCACGAGCGGTGATAATTATGACTTATTTGCATACATTGGATAGCAACGGCGTGCAGCAACGTTAGTGTAAACCAAGGCGGATGATCGTTATGCGATCGATCAGCTCGGCTATTTTTAGACGCAGCACGTGGTGACAAAATATCCCTCGATTCGCGTTTCCAACGATGGTTTTTAATTTTTGATATTGCTGTGGTTGATGATTTTGAAATGTGACAAGAGCGGTGTTGGTTTTATCTGTGTGTTCATTTTGATGAAGCAGTAGCTGTGCATTTCACCGAATCGATGCACTTCAATCTCGTAATCCTCTGTTTAATGTTACTTTATGTAACGTATATCGACAGAGTGTGATCTCTTTATATATCTGAACTTGATTAGATTGAATCATACGTGATGTAAATTGAAGCAGCACAAATGCTTTACATTCTCTCTGATCTTTCTTGTTGTTGTACGGTAGAAATGACATAAAATAGTGTTTATAGTTATTTACTTTGCATGCCTCGGATATACAAAGAACACTTATTTATTATATTTTTATTCTAAAGAGGTATTGTAAAAAAATTCGAGATAATACGTTAACCCAATAACTTTCCTATCACAGACAGTATTCATGAATAAATTGGAAATAATTGCTTTCGTACTAATTCGATGTAGATTTTCTTTCATATTTGAAAGTTGCTTGTTACAGATTAGAATGCTTCGAATTGGTATATACATGCAAACACTCTCAATTGACTTAAAAAGTAAATATGTTCGGTAAAACTGGTACAAAATTTTCTAAAGCTACTTAATTAGTCTAAAGCATGAATATTCATATTACTAGTTATTAAAGCAACACAGCGTCTCCTTTTGCTTTATTTCTAGACAACACCTTGTCCCAATTAACATCACATAATTTAAAAATACACTATACACAACACTATTGAACACCATACTGTCCTATTTACAACCACTTTGAAATGGTTCAATTATTCCTGACGTTTTACACGGTTCTCCTATAAATATCAGGATTATACGTAATCGTCTCTAGAACGTCCACTTCTGAACAATGTAACGAGTCACCCTAATCGATATAATCCATCAGTTTACGCGTGACTGCTGGAAGAACAGTTCCCATAAGCCGCTACATCCACGATAAGTAACGCCTGCCAGTGTATCGAACGACGAGCTTTTCAATAAGAAAAGTCATCCCCACGGGCAAAGAGACGACGATAAAAATTACCTGCAGTTTCTTAAAGCGCCCAACTTCAAACGTACCTCGCGCAAAGTGCACTTTGGGAAAATAAAAAATAAATATGAAAAAACGACTCGAAAAAACCAGGAGAAAAATCCAACGACCAAGTGCTTTTCCTTCCTGCACGTTGACGAGGCTGGGGAAAATCGGGGGAATAGCGCGGAATTGCCCCGAAATATTTATGCTACCGCCGGCGAAGAGGGTACGAAAGTGTCGTGTTCGTTTAACAAGCACCGCGCCGCAACAAAAAGAACGCATGAAACGAAGCGGCGAACAAAAGCAAAAGGGACCAGAAGAGTGCCGTTCTTGTTTAAAGTAGAGGCACGATCAACGAGACAAAGGAGGCGCAGGCAGCTTCGAGGGAAATTAATAACGTCGTTACGACCGCGGTTGCTGCGCCACCCGACGAAAAGCTTTGAAAATCGATATCGTATTAAGTCAAAAAGGATTGACTGTATTGCGAAAAAATTCGATGAAATTTTCTCTGCAAAATATTCGTTGAAACTCGAATAATAACGAAGGAGAAGAATTCACCAAAATTGACAGCAAACCCTATTTGAAAAAATTTCTGGAAATTTCACAAAATATCGCAGGACTATGCCGAAACGCGAAAGCACTCGAAAGCAATCTGCATACACAAGTAGAACGATGCAGGTATTCGTAGAAATCTGCACTTAAGTTGAAAATCCTACGAAACTCTGCTAACTCTGCGGGAGAAATTCGTGGAAAATCGACAGAGCGCGCATGAATTTCGAAGAATTCGCAGAATCTTGGTAATAACGAACGAAATTCTTAGCCTGATAAACCAACAATGGGTAGGTGAAGCACGCGTATGTAAGTACGAGATGTCAAGAAACAAGCTGCAGGCGCCACACCGTCTGCGGCAAACGCTCGATAAACTACATTACGTGCTAACGCATCGTGCCTTCTACTTTATCCTTTGCCTTTCCCTTCTCTGTCCTTTCTCTGTTATTCACGTTCCTTCCCTTCTCCGCGATCTGGTTGCCTGCTTCACGAACTGTGCCAGCCGACACGAAGGTCCTATCGTGAGGGGAAACTGTGTCACAACCACCATAGCCGGTACAATTTCGCGAGGATTAGAAAAAACTGGAGCGTTCATGTTATGGAAAACGTTGGCTAATAATTAAGTGGTGGCGAGGAGCACGGGTTCTCGCAATTCCGACTGTAATTTCACGTTGAAAAACGGCCACGTTTTCACTGGTCTGCTTTCGTGCTGGTGTTCTCAATTGTATGGAATTTACACGAAGCAGTTTGATAGATCGTGCGAGAAATTTCAAGCCATTGCAGCGACAATCAGCTTTTACCGAATGATCAATTTATTATTAAAAAAATTGGGGAAAGAAATTTGCAGAAGGACAGCAACTTTGTTATGCATATATTCGTATCACAGAACGTGTTGTTTTGGATGTCGAAATTTTGTCATGAAGAATTAATCAGGAAGATTAGGATTTGCTTGCTTCTACAAGATTTGTAATAATGACGAAAGGGGACAAGAAATAGCGATGAAATTGGATGAAAAGATCTTTCTATACCGGTGCAATTAATTACGCGTTAGTGGTGCAAGCTTTGTGCTTTTTGTGTTCTGTACTTCTGTCGCTTGCTCTTCAAACTGTGTCACCTGTTCTGAAAGCCCTGTGGCAAGGAAAACTGTGTCACTGTCGCAACGGTGGTTCGTGCCGTGCGCTGATAGTCTCGAAGGAAAAATTGACCTAATCTGAACTGAAAGTTGTAGAAGAAAGATCCTTTGCTAATTCTTTGTATTTCACACTTTTCCTAATTCAGATTTATCCCTCTTTTTACATAGCAAATCTCAAGATCCCTCCATTCCTTTTACTAACTTATTTTAACGTGAGTCATACAGTCACGATGAAGATTTCGCGAATTTAAAAAAAAAGAATTAATATAATAATTTAGAACGCTATAGTATCGAGATAATAGTTTCCTTTTCACTTTTTAAATCAATTAATTTTCATAAGAAAAATACTTTTTTATACCGCTGATACTTCGAATGTTTGGCGGAAAAAGGAATAAACGAAATGAACGACAATAATGTAGAACAATTTACAGGAAGTCTTCGAGGCCGGATATTGCACGTGTGATATGAAACATACAATTCTATCACAGGGAGCAATAAAAAAGCGATTTGAGCTACTTCCTATTTCAATTGTTCACCTGGTACTTGTTTCTAATGTAATAAACATTTTGAATCCTAATGTTTTACAATTGAACTGCGATTATTGCATTCGTTTACTGATAAAGTTCTACACCTTTTTCTTCAAACTTCTTATCGATCTAAAAGTTTGATGAAAACCAATAATTCAGTGGCTCTCTTAAAGTAAAGTTTGATCTACTTTTCGCGAAAATGATTGAACTCGTATGAAACGATAAAAATACTTGAACGCGACTGAATCTACGTCCCAGTTTCATAGCACGCATTCGATTAATCTTTATTCAGTTGCATTTACATACATGCATCGCTACTCAACGACGATTACAGCTACTGAGTTCCTTTTGCAAACACCACACAGCATGTAGAAAACTGTGTTAGCCGCCAAATTCATTGCTCTATGAAAAAGATAAACCACCCAACCACCCTAAATATATCCCTGTACTTCGCAGTATTCGCATAATGTGCAAAGCAATACAGTTCTTGTGTAAAAAATACTGTACACAGTAAAGTCATTTAATCTATGGTCCGCTGCAAACATTCCGTTCAATCGATCTTCGATAGGGACGAGTTGAAACGAGGGCAAAAGGAATAAGGTTTCCCTTAGACATCGAATCGTTTCATTTCGTTTCGAAAGATTCAATTTCTTGGGGCTGGATTCGGCGGACCCCGCCATCTCTGGATGATTATCCTGCAACACAGTTCCTCCTGATGGCACGACGGTACATCAATGACGTCAAATGCGGCATTGCACAGTGTCGTTGCAGTTCGGCCGGGCGCATGTGCGAGTCATCGATCGATGCGCGACGCTGCTCGAACTTTTTGGCCGCGCACCTCACACGAGGTGCAAAGCGACAGAAAGCAGAACACGCGCGTGTCCAGCCTCGTACTGCTGTAAAAAGAACACGGTGACACGGAACTCGCGAGAAACTCTGACGTGGATATCGTCAGGGACGCGATGCGAACGCTGTATCAGCTTTGAGCCTCGTCGAGATTCTTCGAATATCCTCGGTTGAATCGGAACGACTGACCTATCCTAACATTCGAAGGGACCACAGACCAGTGAAACGATCAAAATTCTGCCGCGACAGGTTCGAAGGTGGTGACTGATCGATTCATCGAGAACTGGAGCGCTGTCAGTGCACCAGTCTGATGGAAGAACATTATTGAACAAACCACTGGTTCAGGCCACCAGTCTACATGGAACGAAACGCTGCCGCTACGTGTCACCTGCCAGACCTATAAATCAAATTGCTGCCAAAGCTTCGATGCCATCCACCCTGGACACCTGGTAACCGCAGTTTCGTTACGCGTCGAAGAAACATTTACGGAAGTGCAAGAAAACAGTGTACTGATAAATGACAGCAACAATGGCGTAGAGAACTCGGTTACAGAACAGTGCGTAGTCGCGACGACCAAGCTGACGCGGAGGATGTAAACTATCCAAACAGTTTGCCCTTCCTCGACATCAGGTTCCTCTTGGTGATCGAAGCAAAGTTTGCAAACTCGGCACGATGCCGAAGCAAGTGGCAGAGGAGAACTTGGTGATTCCGCCGCAGGACGGTCGGATCTGCGGGACGATTTGCATCTGTCAGATGACGGCGGTGTTGTCCTCCGTTGCTCTGGTCTATTTAACCGTGGCGATTTACATGCCAAGCACGAGGGCCTTCAAATCGGGCATCACCGAAGTACCAGTGATGTGCACCACCATACGGGCAGTGAACGCCGATAATTGTGATTGGGGTAGCTGCGGCGAATGGTGCCTCTCTAAAACATCCGGCCCCTGTGTCCAGATCCACGTTAATCTCCGTAGAAACGGGTCGACGATTCTATTAGCGAACTGTACGAACACTACCAATAAGACTTGCTACGGTATCGACCAAGAGAACGCGAAGAAATCGAAATGCATCGCGGACGAGTGCCGCAATCTGACTGGCACGTTCAACTGTTCGTCAGGTGTGTGCATCAACATAACAGACGCGTTCGAGTGTATATTCCACGACACAGATCCGCCGATGAAGTGTTCCGGTAGACGTGGCAAGATAACGTGCATAGATATAGACGGCTTATTCAATTGCAATAGAGGTACATGCGAGCGTATCAGGACACCTTACAACTGCGATCGCAGGTGCGTCGATATCCCTACCAGGAACAAGAACATGATTCTGCTGAGCGGCGATAAGGTGTATCTCAGTCAATGCGAGAGGGCCATAGACGTTCAGACCAATCGAGAGGTCTGGAACGAGGACCGTGGCGACGTCATGATGGCGTCTTGCTATGGAATATTTAATTCCACGCTGGGCGTCGAGGCTGTGGATTGTATCAATGGATCTGTATTGGAGAAAGACCTTCTCACCGACCTGACCAATTTCACCTACCTGTCTTATCTCAATATATTTGCGACGAAACCGTTGGACGAAACTAGGATGGTCGCGCCACCTGAACAGGATCTGATAATGGCCAACGAAAGTCGTCTGCTGATTAATCTCGAAGGATGCGTTAATACTCTACGCGACGAGTGCAGAGATTTCCTTCACGAGTACGGGAAAGATGGATCCGATCATAATGCAAGGGCTAGATTCCCTTGCTATTACGCCGAGGGTAATACGGACGTAGTGGTGTCCCGTTTCAATCTGGAGGCCACGTACAAGGAGTTCATTGTTGCATTACTGCTGCCTAGTATACTGTTCATTGTCAGTTGTTTGACGTTGATCTTTTGTCAAAGAACCGTGGTGGTCGGTGACGATGCCAAGATGAGATTCAAGGGCACAGCTGCTGCACTCGCGTCGATGGAGAAGAGTGCTTCGGGTAACGTAGGGGATGCTGGCGGAGGAAACTCTGCTATGGCGCTCTGAGATCCGTCACGTAAGAATTATTAACAAAATCGAGGGTACGAACGAAATGGCTGCATGTGTGGCATCATAATGTGTCGAATAGAAAATAGTCTTGAGTACGATTGTCGGATGAAATAGAAAGTCTTGGTGTTATTTCGCATTTGAATATCTCCTCATACTTCTTTCCGTTGCGATACCTTGAGTGACGCAAAGCAGAACCGTGGGAGATTGTATAGAGAGTTTCGGATAGTCGATTCTGCTGACCCACTCTCTTCATTTAAAATTGCTCACGGTTGCCTGATTAGCTGCCGGACCCACAACAATTTGCTGCACCGCCGTTGCATAGTCGTTGTATCAAAGTTTTGTTAAAACGCGATTCATAAAAGAATCGAACGGTTCTGCAATTGTCTTCGAGGAATTTTTGCGCAACCCTTTAACGAACAGTTGTGCGACTTTTATATCGCGTACATTTTTTCTGTTCACAGGCATTCCCCTCCTGGAGGAGAGTCCGGCTCGTCAGTCGATATTCTCCCTGCGCGGGCATTATTAAGGTGTGGGGAGGGGGGGAACGCGTGGTTAAAATTCTCTTCTTGCAAAAAAAATATACAAAACAAAATATACAAATACTTCTGCAAAAAGCGCAAACCATCTAGTGAAAAACGAGCAAAAGAAAAAAAAAGAGAGCGATCGGTCAAGAACAAGTTCCAAAAAAGAGTAACAAGATTTTTCCTATTCGCACTGCCTGCACAAAGAAAAAAAGAAAAGAAACACTTTCGAAAGCTCACGTGCTTTTTTTCAAAATCCGCGTGGCTGTGCGCATCAGCGCGGATGATTCGCTTCGAAACGTTCCTACGACCGGACGCGGCACTGCTCTCGTATGTCTCTCTCCTGTTGACAAGAAGGAGAAGGAGATCCTGAATTTGGACACGACCATTCATCTTTCGGATACGACGGTATAAGCAACGAGAAAATACGAATAAACACGGAACAACAGACAATTCGGCGTCTTTTACACGTGACACACCATTCGTCGGTAGCTTTTAAGTGTCCCCCTTCTGATTGATTCGCCGTGACAGTAGATAAGAACCGTTTATTACATATATAGCTCTGCATATCGAGGCTAAGCAACTCTTATTCTAATCACACCCACACCACCAGACTACTTTACAAATCGAAGGACGTGCCTTGCTGGTATATGATCGACCCGAGACGATCCCTGCATTAATAGCACCGAGCCTACAAAATATGTATAGAGAGAAAGTGGGAAATAGAGATCTCTGACCACACGCCGCTTCTTGCATGTTTCGAAAGTATTCAAAGTAATAAGATTACCGCGTAGTTAACTTAACAATAAATCGTACAACCAAAGTTCATCGTTGGCCTACAGTGAAAGGGAAGACTCTGATCGTTCCTTTCGGACCTATCGATTCATTTTTTGTTTTTAAAGCTGTCGAGGGAAACTCACTAAGGACATCTTGAACGGAATAGAACAGAAAGGCAGAGCACGAGGGAAGCTTGGATTGGCTGTCGATCTTCTGTTGTTAGAGGCGAGGGAAGTTTTTGAATTTTACCTGGTAGGGTCCAAGCGGACCCAGCAAACGTAGCAATCATTGATTCCGACGAGTCGACGGTGATCATGGGCGCCCAGGAAGAGGACACCAAGTCCAGCACCATGGAAGGGGTGCTACCGGTGGTAGAAGTCGCGACTTTGATGGAGAAAGCGAAATTCTACACGTCCCTCTGCCTGGGCACCACGGCCATACTTGCTGTCTTCGCCTTCCTCTTTCTAATCCCTTTCGTCGTGGAACCAGCGATCTCTACGATTTTGGCTGACTTCTCTCCTCACGCCGTGGCCTGCGTCGTCACTGATCATGTTTACGCCGAGGGACTTAAAAACTGCTCTTGGGCAAGCTGTAGAGAAGGTACGCTCCCTATGATCGTAACGAATCTTGCATTCCCTAAATATATTCCTCATAAGTAATACCATCTGTATGTCATACATTAATAACAATTTTGTTTCAAGTGTTTATAATATCTTTTGCCGGAAGAGAATTTCGTTTCAGTCTCTCAATGTGGCCAGTGATTATTCCTTTCATTTACTTTCGTAGGCTGTACCAGCGCCGCACTTCGCTGCCATCAGATCAGAGTGAACTATACGAGGCTGACGTACGAAGAATTCGTGGCGAAACCATTGGGATCTGTACCCTGGGATGTCCCGGACACGAAATTCTTCGTGAACACGGAAGGTTGCGGTTACCCACCCAGGGTGAATTGTTCGGATTTTTCGAAGAAATACGGATACTCGAACATGGGGAAAATATTCCCCTGTTACTATAGCAGAACACACCCAGAGACTGTTGTTGCAAGGTATATTAATCTACTGAATTCGTGACAAGTAACGGAAGCACGGAAACTGTGTCATGCTTGATGGATGCCAAGATTAGCGCGGTATATGTATCGTTATCGTAGTTTTCGATTGATTAAAATCTTGACGTGCACATGAAGATACGTTTTGCTGAAACTGCGTGTTGTGGATATTATTACGCTCGAGTTAATATGATCAATGCGGTTAATAGTACTACATTTCTACGTCTGAAGATGCATAATTTGCTAATTAATAAAGAATTACAATGACGTAATCCCACAGTATACAATATTCTGTCGTTCACTACGTTCTATTCCAAGAAGTAATTAAATTAAGCCGAAATTGGATACTTTGCAATTATATTTCGTGTTTTGAATATTTTGTTGTGTATATTGTAAAGTACTCAGTTTTATAATTAAATAATCTTGTCAGAAGTTCATTCTGCGTTGAATATTCTTCACACGATTAACTATTGCGTGATCACCGCAGCAGAAGTAGAACATACCTGTCACAATTCCGCCCGGTAAACTTTTACGTTTCGTTTATTCTCAGGTACTCTTGGGATGAAAACCTGAGGCACCTGGTGCTAGCCTTGGTGGTGCCAACAGTTCTCTTCGGAGTGTCCCTAGGTGTACTGTGTTATTGGTACTGTCCACCGATGGGCAAGACTTGCGGAGGGCCAGGTCGCAATTTAATTGACAAGTACGACAGGAAGGAAGAGTAAGTAACGTGTATGTATGCAGTGCCCAGTGTGGCTAGAAGAACCTCTACTTTATTAAAAACGTAGAATTACTTCGAGGAATTAATATTGTCTGTTTTCCATTTGTTTATTTTTCATTTGGATTACTTGAATTTAAACCAATGAATAGTTCAACTTCCGTTTAACTACCGTACCATGTATGTATTATTTATTCAAGCCATCTTATATGATGCGTTTCTTTGTATTCGTATTTACTTTGTCAAAGTGTGTTGCACACGTAATAGGTACTATTATTAACGGTAGGAATGTTTTACTCTGATAGTTTATATTTGTTTTCTAAATTTAATCCCCCGAAGTGATTACCTTCCAATGTAGATCAACAAAGATATCCTATTGTATTTTCTATCACAAGTTTTCCCCTACATTCTTATAGCATCCTAGGAGAAGATGAGTTCGAGGAGGACGAAGAAGAATACTGACTGCTACCAAGGGCTCACCCCCCAGCACGGGAGTGACGCCGAAGGAATTATTGAAAATCGCCGGCATACTTTACGTTCTAAATTTAAGCGACCGTTCGAAAGCAATAGAAACGTCAAGGGGGTGGGGGGGGGGGTGCAATGGCAACGAAAAAAAAACAATCGCAATTCATTCGTATCACTTGCGCGACTCACTTATTTCGACTTACACTACTTTCGATCTATATATCGCAATACAATACACTTAAGCTTACCCGATTGTTTTTATTGAATTAAATTGGTAATTATATTATATTTACCCTCTCAAATGTTGCCCGTGAACCAGCTTCGAAATTTTTTCTCGTTACCAATCGAAGCAATTCCCACTTCAATCTTGCAATAAATCAAAATAAATGTTCCATCTTGGGAGCGAGTAAAAATATAATTCCCTATTACATGATCTCCCGCGATGAAACTAGAATACGAGCTGACATTAAGCTAAGATCAATCGAAATATATTCGACCGTTATTCGAAAGTGTTGTCGTATTTTGCCGAAGTGTTTGCCTCTATGAATTAGTTCAAAATGTTTGCGATATTTTTACACCGCATTACCGTGGAACCAAGCAGAGATAATCTCGCGTAGCGACATTTTTCGACCGAGCGTAATCAATTTGCGAGCTTTTTTATATTACGAATGCAATAAATCCCGAGGGGCGGCTCGTGAATTTACGGGGTAAAGTAGGTTGGGTTAACGAGAACGGACAGATCAGTCTCGATCATCTACCAGTATTCCAAACGAGGTACAGAAGTACGATTTAAACAAGGTGCGCCTTCCTACAACGTGATAACTTTAAACGTAAGGAACAAATATTGATGTGGCACGTTCTAACGCAGCATTCGTTCGTAATAGGGTAAGTGATGGGCTTGTGTATGTATTTATAAGACACGCTTATCCTTACACGGATAACATGACGTTTACGACGGTAAACAAGAGGTATTGTAGAGAAGGGAGGAAAAACGAAAAGAAAAATGGACGAGGACAAAATTAAATTAAATCTTCTGATTGCATGTTCGAGGCAGCGTCACGGTTAATTCTGCACCGATTCAAGCGATCGCACGATGCTGCTTTGAACGATATTTTAGAAGAATTGGATGAAATATACGTTTTGGAAGTGTTTATTATTTAATGCCTCATTTCACTCAGATCTGCGTGTATCTGAGCTTCACCATCGATGTGAAAGTGTGGAATGTTGAGAATAGCTTGTACGTTGCGGAGGAGGAAAAGAAATTGTCTATTCGTCGAGCATTCCAACAAAAAGAGAAATCAAAATCCTGCGCAGGCTCGTGTCGCGTTCATCTGCCTATTTGCGAACTACCATTTCTGTGTTTCTGCGACGAATGCTTGTGTCGATTTTGCGAATTAAGAAAATCCACGGGGAGAAAAGGACGGCGGTGGATATTTTGGATTATAAAAATATATCAAACAGCAGTGGAAGAATTTGGTGCATTCGCCCAATGTTCCATAAATCATTGAACACAGAAAGATAACTGCTATTTTCAGCAATGGGACAAAGTAGAAATGTATTTGAATTTTTAATTTCGAACTGTGACGATTGAAACGCAAGAAATGGAAGAGGGGAAGTGACACTGTGGCCTCCAGGATCTGTCTTCGCACCAAAAGTAAAATTCATAGTTTAAGTATAGCCTGTAAGTTAAGTCTGTGAATATAATCGATTATCGTATCGAGATAAATATAAAGATTGTTATAAATTTTTTACGCGGACGCAATATCGCGTCGTGGTTCTAGTTAGTGTGAATGATTAATATTTGCATACAGCGCAGGTGCACGCATGCACGCATCGTGCGTAGTAGTTTATAGTTGTAGATATCAGTTTTTCAGTTCAGTTTTTCGAAAGGGACGAGCGATCTGCCTTCCATAAGCTACGAAACAACGTGATCTAGAGAGCAATGGACTTAGTGAATCGAGTAGCAATAATCGTCTACTATATTTAAAAGCAATTTCTAACGTTAGGTCAATTCGGTTATTGTATAGGATTTTGTATAATATATAAACTTTTAATATTAGAAAGCAGAGGACTCAACGCAAATATTATATAAATATGTATTACTCGAAGTTATTTTAAAATTAATCGCTTAGTACAAACGATTACAATCTTTACTGTTCTAACATTTCCAATCAAGCAACAAAGTATTTAACATGATTAAATTCCTTCCTAAACTTTGGTCTACATTTTAAGAAGCAGTCCGCGGAACTGAAAGTTTTATTTAAAGCTTAAAGTTCTCCAGGATATTTAATTAAAAATGTAATACTATCAAGCCAAAGACTATTGTAGACATGCTCGATACAATTAATGTTTGTTAAGTATATATTAACAAGTTGAGCAATTTTCCTTACAAAAAACCTGGCAGCTTACTACGATAGAACTCGTGAAAACATTGTATGAAATAACTAGTAATGAGTGATTCAGTTGTTTCGAGGCGTATGGAAAACATTGTCGCAAGCCTGTACATCTAGAATGGTTGTGAATCCTTACTCGGCCTTACTCTAGGCGTCCAGAAAGTTGGTAATGTTTATCTCACGCGAGATAAAGGTTCCAATGGAGCCTGTGTTTCGGCACTCATTCCCCACTCGAAGCTTGCTAATCCGATTTCCGTTAGCGCTGCCAATCGATCGATCAATGGATCGTGAGTGCGCCTTTAAGAAATATAAAAAACAAACAAAAAAAAGATACAGCGACGATATAAACGAAAATATATACGAAATCTGTTTCCCTTTCGACTACCTGCGTCACGTAAAATGTTTGCTCAAAGATGCTCGATTCACGAAACGGCGAGATTCTATAATCAAGTCAATCAATGTGAGAAATAAAAGAAGGAAATGGAAATAGTAAAGACAAAAGGAGAGCCGGACATCTTTCGTACGGGATTCGGGACACTGATTAGCCTGTAGCGTAATTTAAGCTAAAGTTTGTCATCTGTCGAAGGTCACAAAATTCTGAGCATTGAAAAGCTGAAAATGATTGCTTCTATCGAAATAATCGTTTTCAGACCACGAGGCTCGCTTCGACAAATTGAATCGTCCATTGACGTCATTGTGCTTGGTCCGTATATTTCCCGGGATCGAGAATCATTCTGGTAAGTCGACCACTGGAATCGTGGATCATTACACGGAATTCCACGTGACAAGGGCGTGCCCCAACTGCAAGCACTTTCATATCTCTCATATCAGATCGGTTTAGTGCCAATTTGTTAGTCGATTAGACAGCCTCGCCAGAGATCATCGTGTTAATCGTATTTAGAATCATCGGTCGCGGGAGAAGACGTCGATAAAATTAGATAGATTGTATGAAATTCTAGGCAAACGAGATATCTACCGGACATGATGATTAAGGACGAGTCGTTTAATTCACGAATGAGCCGAAAAGAAAGAAAGTATCTGGGGAAACGAAAATGTTAACCAGTGGTTCAAATTGATTGATGAATCCCGAATTTTTCGCAAGGATCGACAAAAGCATGTACACAATAGTAATGAAAAGAGAATTGCGTACACGGTTACAGATTAGAAAGCGGCGATTAATTGTAAAGTCACCATTTCTATCGACACTTATGTATAGTACACTCTATCGCATGTTACTTGATTATTCTAACGTACCTGCACCGACTATTGTAAAGCTGCTGCATCAATATCCTTCTCGTTTGTTTTGATCTCTTACTTCTTTCCTTTCCCTCCGTTTCTTGATAAAGTTCTTGTAACAGGTGAACGTTTCACAATCCTTTTCCTTCATCTCTTCTATCCAACATCTCTCTTTCTATCTTACGTCTTATGCCCTTTCCTACTGACGATCTATATTATACGATACAAAGGAAAAACAGAAGAAACATTGAAAGACACTCCACCGAGAGAACTTTCCGGTTCATGAAACTTGAAACTTCATCGATGGAAATGTAATTGCCCACTGCTTCGTACCATCGTAAGTCTTGAATAAATTGTACATAATATATAATATATAACGTACTCGTTCTGCGATAATAACGGACTATTGTAAATAAAAGATTGTACGATTTCGTTTGAAATATACAGAAACATGTTTTCTGTTAACTGTGCTGAATTTTTTGTTGTCTCCTGTAGTATGTTTCCTGTCACACGTTTTCGGCATTTTGCGCATGAAATAGCATTGACAAATTTACGTTTATAGTGTCAGCGTGATTATTATAAATTTCACTGAAATATATTTCAACGAAGGCGAAGTATTTCATTCTGGTATAGAATGGCACGCTACGTATTTCAAAGGCTTGTACATATATTTTTCTAACGTAGTTCACGTGACAGTAGCAATCACTTTGAAAGCTTTTAAGGTCCAATAGGTACTCTACCCTCAACGTTTCACACTTTCAAAAATATTGCACTGCAGTAAAAATAAAAAACTGCCATCCATATTTTATGATGGTGATTCGAAGAAAAAGTGGAAATGATACGAGATATCATTTAGTATTTCTTTGGGATAAAAGTCACGCATATAATTTACAACTTGGCGAAGATTCCATTTCTATCTGATGTTAGCTTTTATGTTAATAGTATTCATGTTTTTTTATTATTTATTTGGACGGTGAATATTTAATAATACTGATTGTAACGAAGCTTAGACTAGCACGATGCCCCGTTAAAATAACCGGAGCATTGGTAAGCATTCATATGAAATTAAATTGTTCAATGCAATATAAAATTATGTTGCGTGTTAGTTGATGAATTTAGGGGCTACTTAAAACTTTGGGATTAGGATATTAATTCGCAGAACCAGAAGCTTACTAACGAGGCGAAATTGCAGTATAGTGCACACGCAACAATGAAACGCTGGAATTACATAGATTAAACGCTTTACACAAACTGTACACGTTATTACTACGTTCTATGAAATTGTTGTGCGTATTACGTAGGCAATAGTAATTACTAGATAAAGTTGATTAATATGCTTAACCATTTTCAGACTTGTACTGTAAAAACAAATAAAGTAAATGAACTGATATTTAACGAAATTTAAATAGACACAACAATCTGATGCGTTATAAGGCTGAGAATATTATCAATATTATTAATCGCATTATTAATAAAGGTGTTGTTTTATTTTAATTCTTCAGAGGTCAAATTTAATGCTGCATTTTGTGAAAAACATAGAGGAAAAAACGATTATCGCGTTCAAAAAATCAGCAGCCCGCACGCCAAATTAATTCATCCTTTAACCCTTTAACAACAAACCTGAACTGTCCTTTACAGTTTCCCAGGTTTAACTACAAACTCTTGTAACTCAATATCTATATCATTCTATAACAAAATGTATATTACCAAGCTCGTGTCTTTGTTAAGTAACACCTAACAGATTTACATACTCTGAAAACATCCACGACGAGCAACATTTTCGACCCATCGGAACTTCATCCCCCACCTTCCTTCTCGCGGACCATTTGAAAACTACCGATCTATCACACTGGAGCATCTGGCAAATACAACTTCATACGAGTAAAGCAGTGGTCAGTACTTGAGCCGTCCGCCCCTAATTAATCAGTTTTTTTTCACGCGGAGTGAAACAGTCCTAGGTGGTTTTCAGGCGTGCTCAGAACACTCGAGCTCCCCGAGCGGCCTCCGCCAGTTGCTTTTAACACAAGGGAAACACCGGCATAGTCCCCATAAACGCGAGTGAGTCACGGTGCTTCAAGGCGCAAGCTCGACATGGGGGAGCTTGGGAGTCGTACACTCGACGGGTAGCCTTGTTTTCAAACAGTCGTTCGGATTGCGTGGGTGCTTCGCGGTCGTTCGACGTCGTACAGACTGGGGAGTTTTCGTTCTCCTCGCCGATGTCAACGCACCATAGGAAGCAATGACACGGGGAAAGATGGATGGGAATGAAGCCGCGAGCAACGTGCGATTTTATTGAACGATCTTTTCTATCAGCGTTCGAAAGTTGCCTGATAGAATCGTGGTCGCGAGAAGAACACGCCGATATCGATATATATTATATCTGCATACGTCGGGTGAATCGTGGAATATTGCCGTGCGATTTCACTTTGGCGACGGGCTTGTAAAAATTCGAGTGACTCATCGGTGTAACTTGTGTTAAAAAGTTGATAGTCGTATAAATTGTCGGAGGGGGATTTTGTTTTTTAGTGATCGATGAATTTCTACGATACCAGGTAGATCGCGTTACATGTCAGATGTAATTGGTTGAATTAGTTATGGCTTAGATTGCGGGGTATGTAGGTTTGTGAAGAAGTTAAGCGAAGTAAGTATCTTGAGGGAAAGTAGTTCGATCGATTTCTTAAAATAAGAAAAAAGTGATATTTAGCTGGCTTGACTGTCCTCGATCGAAGATACAGGTGACATTTAGTGGGTAAGTCTCGGTAGTCTTGAAAGTAAAAGACGTCAGTGGTGCCGCGATCGCGTTTAATAGAAAGTGTTTACGTAGTCTCGTTTAGAGCAAGAGTTGTACGTTGAAATTTGTTAAATGTGTAGATTATTGAATCGAAACAATTTCCAAATGAAACAGCTTTTAATTTCTATTCAAACTTTCTCATGATTTAACTATTTACAGGTGGTTTCGTTTCCTACCACCATCAATTATTATCGTTGAATTATATGTTGACAATTGAGATCTCATCGATATTATATTAAATGTCTTAGTCCAATAACGAGCTTATTCTTAGTTATATCAATTCTATTCACACAGTTCTTATTTCATATTTACGTGCACGTTCCAAGGACCAATGTTTCTTTGAACTAAATATTCTTCTGAAATTTCGAATGAAAGAATTGTATAGATACAGCTATGCCTCTCACATGGAGTATCGTTAAAAGGGCAAGCTTCACTTACTTTAATAAATATAACATGGTGTTCGTATGTTAACATCGATTCAACCACTCTTCCAATTCCCTTTGAAGTTAACTTAAACACCTTCAGATCGTGTCCGCCGCGAGAACTTTCAAGAAACCTTATAACAAACGCGCTTGCTGAGGCTAAAAGTTTCCCTGAATCGATAGGTTTTATCTCGAATAGCTGTTAAGCGATCGTCCCTTACGTGGAAATGGGATTACGCGTATCTAATTGCACGTCATCCGGTAGAGTGCACCTGTTTACATTAGCGCTGCACCTAATGAAGTTAAAACGATATAATTGCCTGATACGTAGGCACAGCGTGAAACAAAAAAAAGTCGACGAGGCAATCGTAGAAAGGTGACCAGGAAAGAAGTTGAAAACGATCATGAATAAAACAAAAGGTTAACGATAGTCATTTGCGTTCGTGTCATAAATGTCTATACATTTTCCCGAGAAATAAGAAATAAAGATTTGTCACTTGACTTTTTACGATTAGACGAATATTCGATGACTTCTATTTTGAATGTTTCCCACAGTCACGAAATTTTCTCACGACATTTTCCATTCAACGACGCGCCCTCATCTTTCCCATCTGAAACGAATGAATCGATAATTTCCAAGACCTCTTGGATATTACAAGGATTCGTAGGCGCGATGAGTTGCAAATCGATTCTCTGAAAAGCCACCGGGTCATCGCGATATGATTTCTTGACAGAGGTCTGTTATTGCAACTCTGGATGCCTAGAAGAGACCAGTCGGTTCTAACGAAGCCGTCCAATCGATACAAAGTTTCTGACGTTCGCGGTAACATAGATGATTCGTTTGGAACTTCGTGAACTTTGCTCGTATGCTGTTCAATTACAAAATCGTATGGGTTGTCCCTTGCGGCGATTTCAATTCGAAAAATTCGCACATTTTCAGTCAACTTTTATCGGTCTTCCGGGCTTCATTTAAAAACAGCCACCTTACATAACAGAAAAATCAATGCTCAACATGACCTTTCGTAATCCAAGCGATGCAACTTAATCAAGGGCAAGCATTTTCTACTTGAAGAAAGGTGCTTCGATCGCCAGATCGGTCGGTTTATCGGAGAACATTATTGCGGGAAAAGTGAACCGTCCCGAGCGTATACGTTCGATTCGGTTACGGTGAATTTCTACAGCGCGCCAGAAACTCTAGAATCGATGAAACACTACTCGTATCCTCGAGAAGAATGTTTGCGCTCGTTCGGCGAGAGACTAAGACACCTGTTGTAAAGCGTACTCGTGCTTGCAAAATTCAACAGCCGAGGCAACTTTCTTGGAGAATAATTCATAGCCGCCGGGGTCATAAACTAAATTACATCCTTAAAAGATTCCCTCTCGCTTGTTCCCTCTTACCATCAAGTCAAAATAATGAATTGATAGCTGCGAATAACTTTTCCCATCGCTTGAAGTATAAAATAAAATTGCACCCCATTATAAAGCAGTTTTTTTTATTATACAAACGGACGATGTTATATAAATAAATACGTGCAATTGAACCGGACTAGAAACTGTATTTGAAACGTTTACTCTTCAGCCTCGGAAACTTCGAACGATTTATTTATTTGTTTATATTTTTCAGGCAATAATCATCCATTTCAATCAAAGTCAGGCTAATCCATCGTCTCCATTACAGGGCCAGGACGTAGACGCCCATCGTTCTCGAGTAACACGAAACTTCATGAGCACTGGTTCGCCTCGATGAACTTCGATAAAATATGCGCCGATGAGAAATAGAGTTTCGTCTTCGCGGGGACGATTCGAGACGAGCGAGCCGAGAAATTGTCCGGCTTGAAAGGTATCGGAGCTTGATGCGAAGTGGCTCAGATTAATCGGTTCAGAAATTACTGTTGAAGCGCGCTTCCGCGGAGCAAAAGAAGCCGTAGCGTTTCGATTGGCTGCTCGCGATGGGACGGAAGCACAAACGTCGTATGATACCGGAACAGGATCGCAGAATATGCGGCAGTATCTGTTTCTGTCAGTTCACCATTGTCATCAGCTGCGTGGCGCTAGTCTATCTGAGTGTGGCGATCTACATGCCGTCTCACAAGTAAGCGCGACAAGGCTGCATCGATTAATTGACCGAGGCCGATAGTAATTAAGTTACGACTCGTCCGGCCTTAATTTCCCCGATGATCTATAACTTGCAGTGTACGAGTCGGGCTATAACCGACGAAGTCCTATTTTCTATCCTTTTTGTCTTCTTTCTTATCAAAATGGAAAAGATCGATCATGTTGTTGTCGTAAAAATGTTGAGAAGCATAGATGCATATGTATAGAATATAGACTGTTGAAGGTCGGTGTAATTTATGAGAACGATTTGTTGCGCGATAATCGAATGAATGGCAGATCGTAAAATGTCAATCTTGATGTACCCAGAACTTTGACAGTGAATGTTTGTCTGTGTTACAGGCGGATAAAATGATAAGATCGCCTGGCTTTGTTTTTACGGGATTGTGTAAAATAGGAGAAGAATTGTTCAATTTTTTCACTGTAACGTAGCATGGATGTAATATTCCTATAATATATTATAATATCTATTCTTTTGTGTTTGATGGTTTGCATTACGTTTGTGCTACAGATTGCACAAGTATACTTGTACCTTGAAGAACCTGCAGAATTTCACTTTTTTTTAATATTATTTAAATATTTCTAAATATTTAAAGTAAATTCAAGTTTGGCCATAAATATTTGGTATCGTAGACGAATAAAGATACTAATTGCATATACATTTTTAAATATAGTAATTATTTCTGACCGTATAACGCGATACAAGGAACACGTGCAATAGTAACACAATATCAACAAATATCTCACCGCGAATTCAGGGCATATCGTGTTCTGCACGCACGAAATTGAAACTTTTCGCAGGAGAAATATTAATGGACCCAATGCAATTAATTTCCAGAGCCTTTCACGCGGGAATCGATCCGAATCCAGTCATGTGCCAAACCATTGATACCACGTTAACTAATAATTGCGGCTGGGCGAGTTGTGGGGAATGGTGCTTAACGAGAACCACAGGGTTTTGCCCTCAGATCCACGCAACCGTAAGAAGAAACGGCACTGACGTTGTTTTCGAGAACTGCACTAAATTCAGCAGCATATCCTGCCCACAGGTGCGTTAATAATTATTTCATGCACGATAAATGTCAACTCACTGCACTCCCTTCAGTAGTAGTGTCGCTACTATCATATATATATGATGATATAATACTATCATCATTTCCATTATACAAGTAGAAAATTAATATTACAGTTTTATTAGTTTCGGTAAAAAAATTTGAAGGACAATTTAGCGAACGAAATATTACAAATAGCAAAATTGTATCAAGTATTTTACATTATAGATGATAATATTTATATATTATAAAAAGGGACAGTTTTAAACCTTGTACGATAGAAAGACGTTGATTGATTTCAGCACTGCTTACCGCCCACACATAAAACTGAACCGAATAGTGCTAGGAGAATAACGCCATTTATGGTCAGACACGCTTTACGACAATATTTCAGTCCTTTAACTCACGATGCGTGCATTGTATTACGCGTTACTTCGAGGAAAAGTTATATTATGAGGGGATAAGAAGAGCTTTATATGCTCTTAAAAATGTATGAATGTCCATCCATCTTTACATTATGTGATATAATTTTTGCACGATATCTGAGATACCTGCACGCGATATATTTCGCAAAAAGGATCTGATATTATTGAGAAATTCACCAACCGCTTCCCTTATTCGTGTATAGTTTAATCCACGAATATATTAAATTGTTTAACACATCCTGTACGCCTTAAAAAATAAAGAGTGCGGGACGTACATAAATCTATCTACCCGTGCATCGACGAACGTTTTCCGAATTTTTCACGCGGGCGGTATCGGCTTTCCCGTTACAGCCGTCAATGCTCCCACGTATGATATTTTTCAAATTCCACGTACAGGTTTAATACCTTTAATAGGCAAATAGCCAGGTTTCCAAGAGAGGCTGTCCGTTCTGCGCATACGGAAGACGCAGCGTGGAATAAATTCAACTGAATAACTGAAAAACTATGCTTCCTGTGGGAACGTGCGGAAAAATAACTTTCACGGATCAGTGGGAAATATTGTTAAGCGCCAAGCGGAATAGATTTCACCGCAGACAACAATTTTCCATTATCCAAGTCGCAGAAATCGACACCGAGAATTTGTTGATTGAAAACGTTATATCTCGTCATGTTTTTCAATATCAGCTATTTTTTTCCTATGGTACATTCACGTCCGTTGGTTACCGTCATTATCTTCCTCGTAATTGTGAGGTATCAGTTACGTTGTCCCCGATATTGCACATTTTCGACGTCCATTTTTTGCATCTATTCGATGAACAACCATGCGCAGGAACTGTTTAAATTTGAATTAATAGGGACACTTAACAATATCCAATACAGTCACCCACGAATATCCGATTACCATCGATATAATTTTATTTCCCCCTGTCAACATTAAAGTGGATTAAAAAAATATTATCGCTATCGACAATTATCAATTGGTCGGACCATCGCCTCGTAACCTTTATTAGTATTGCGCTCTCCATGAGATATAATTTATACAATGGTTCTTCGATGACCCGTCTATAATATTCCACGAGGTACTCCTGTTTTCGAAATGGAGAAAACCGGTCAAACGTGCTGTTCAAAGGCCAATCAGCTTTTTAATTAACTCTTTATACTATAATCTTTATACTATACTATAAGTAGTTCGTGGAATGTTGCTTTAACACAATTAACGAAGGAAAATCCGGTTACTCTGGCGAAAGGATCCGAGGCGTAGGAAAATGCTTTTGGTTTGGCGCGAGACTGTCACGTTTTATGGTCAAAACTATGATTAATACAATTAAATGGAAAGAGGCCAGATAAAAGAATTATTTCCAGGAGGATAGATACATAGGTCAATGTTCTTCGAGTTTTAGTCGTTAATAAAATAGGCATCATTAATTTTATTACACGTAAGTTCAAATTACTGAAATATTCAGCAATTGTTCGCTGGAAATCTATACAAACATTGTCTACAACAATGTGCCATGATTACAATTATGTATACAAATCACAGCTTACTGTCCTCCTTGTGCGTTGAGAATATTTTATGTCTTGAATATACCAGAGAAAAAGGATTAAAGGGGGAACTGAATTAAACGTAACAGGTGGATGAAATTGGTTACTATGCTGGCTCGAAATGCATTCACTTCGCCTCCACAGTCGCACAAATATCGTGCATTCCATGTACGTTGCTCGATACTATTTCTTTTTGTTAGCTAAATTAACAATAAGTCCACGTGTACGGTAAGCATGAGCGATATTGCCGAGTTATGCTAATGTAATGAACATACCCAAGTTACTTTGATGCACGAACCTCGTTACCTGCTACGTAACGCTTCCGATCGAGTTCGTCGTCTTGAATAACTTTCTAATGGCTCGTGTTCTACTCGCCTGCCACACCTTTTATCGATTAACTCGACCCCACGCATCGTGATTCAAAATTTTTTGTAGTCGCGTATGTGCGACTAAATATAGTTTTTCCTTGCTGTGTAAAACTGATTGATCGGCGAATATTACACTGTTTTTCAAATCGTAAAGCTATACGAGATCGAACGTTTCCAGTTTGTGCAAATAAATACACTCGTTACGAATACTTGTACCTTTTGCCGCTAGTTCAAATAATGTACATAGTTTTATATTTTCATATGAGAAAATTGGTACACTGTAGAACTGGCCCCGAACGTGACGAAAAGTAGTGAAACTAATCTCAAAGCGGGCGTCAATCATACTGAATTTCTATCCACGGGGGAGGGTCCGTCAGACGCGGAATATAAATTACGATAGGGGGGAAGTTCTATGAAAACAGGGAGAAACGTATCGCGTGACCATTACACTCTTAGAGCGAGCCTGTATGGTTCAGAAACTTGTATAACTAATTAAAAAAAAAGTAATAAAAGAATATGTCTGTAGACCTTTCAAATTATCCTGCGACTTTCATCCCTTTTATTCATTGACACGCAAACTACCAAGGCCGCAAAAATGATGGTATTCGAATTCTTGCTTTCAAATTATTAACACTCTTAATATGACAAAGCATTTATATGTATATTATATATTATATCCCTATTTAATTTATATTCATCCGCTTTCATCTTCACAATTTGTCTGTAGTTCTAGTGTTAACATCGTACGACTTCTTTGCCCCAGGTGAACATGCATTCTCTGAAGAAATACAATTGCAACAATGGAAGCGAGTGCAGCGTACTCTCGGGGGTTTTCAGCTGCAACCTTGGCCACTGTGCCAACGTAAGCGAGCTGATGTTGTGTCATTACAAGGCCGACGGTATCGTGGTGGACAGCGAGAAGGACAACATGAAGCTGAATGGCTTCTTCAGCTGTCTGAATTCAAGATGCACGAAAATCAAGAATCCCTTTAGTTGCGATCGATATTGCCCAAAGATCAACACGTTAGACGTGAACGTGTTCCTCATGCAGGACGACAACATCATTACAGCGAAATGCGAGCATGGCCTAGCCCTGAACAGAGCGAATGGAAGTCTACCTGGGGAAAGGTTAACAATCCCAGAGAAAGTCTGGGATAATCTAAATGGAAGCATCGTTGCCAGCTGCATGGCGGTCAGCAGGGAAAGGGGTGTGATAAGGTAAATGCAATGATTACGCCACAGATTAATAAAATTTTGCGACTAGAGAAGATCACTTCCTTACTTGCACCAATATTGAATGGGTTGTTAACGATTCATTGATTCTAAATTTATATTAGATATATAGATAGTAATTAACTTTGTCCCGATATTTTTTACCTTGAATATGGTCAGGAATTTGCAAATTAAAATTATCAATCGTTCAAGAAATTTCTGTATATATTCTAAGAGTCCGGTGGGGCCAAACTTTTAGCCATAAGCGTAGAATCTCATTGCTCCTAGAATCTCGAGTTGCTTCGTTGGTTTATCCAAATACTTACCGCGTTAAAGTAAAACTTTTCAATAATTCATCTTCAACTTTGCGCAGAGTTTTGCGCGTGATCTAAGGCTGAGGTAGCCGTAAAGGCGAGCCACTTTTGTAGCTTCAGAAGTGTTATTCGCGCAACAGGCACACGGCAATAACGATTAAACTAAGTCGCCACCGTAAAATAAATTTTAAACGGTCCCTTTCAACGTAATCTTATTATGTCTATACTGGCGTAAAAGGTAGCAATATATGGCCTTGTACTTCCGTCCGGTAGAACCATGAAAAGGAAGGAAGGTGACAAAGTTATCTCCAGATAGCTTTTGTGGAATATTGCCACAAATGCCTCTTCTCCACCAACAAAGTTTCTTTTTTTACATTTAATCTCAGTGCTTACATCAATTCGAAAACATCAATAAAATATGTCGAAACAATTGAAGCAGACTGAAAGAGTGAAAAAGAGAGAGAAATGCAGTGAAAGCGATTCTGAATGAACCAATAACTTCCAATTGAACTCAAAGTGAATTAAAGTGTTGCACAATGCTCGTTCAGTCAGCATCCATTAACAACGTCGAACAGTCGCGGCTGTAAATCCAGCAAGAGTCATTTAAGACCCTCAAGTAGAATCGAGTGCAGCCTGTCGACGTATTTAAGATGTCACAGCTGAAACAATCGCGTACATCTATATTGTTGGCTTGAATGGTTTCCTACGACAGCTTAGAACGATTAAGTTCATCACAAGAGGCAACGGTAGGTGAGTTCGATGTGCTTGGTCAAGTTGGGGTCGAAGCTTTTCGGTGCTAAATGGGCTGAGATCTCCCAAACTACCCTCGGGTATTTTCATCCTTTCATTCGGGACGATTCGCGGGTTTTCGGTAAAATGAGGTCCAAGATAAGAAGCCCAGGCTACACAATGGGCTGGGGAAAAGCTGTGTACTAAAGATTTCTCGTCCATCGCACGATTCTACGCGAGACTGGCGTCAATTTTGCTGCCCCTCGAGGAGGATTATCGAAACCACTGGCTCTTAAAATATACTCGAGTGCTTGCGATAGAAGTTTTTGAAACGCTGCATATGCAAAAACGTCGGCGGTACGAATGGATGTGCGGTAGCCATTACGAGTGGAATTTTTGTACTCCACCGATTGCATTGGATCACGCGACAATTTATATTAATAGAGCCGGTCGTTGCTTTCGTGAATAATCCGCACGAGTTGATGAGCGTGAAATTTCCGACCGGAGCTATGCGTCGATGGCGGAATTTATTATTTTAAGATCGATATCATTGGGAGATTTACGAAATGTTACTCGTCCGCTTGATTTCGCGTTGTTACGCAATACAATTCTACACCAACACATTCGAACCAATTATTTCTGAGCATCTACGGGTGATGTTTCCATATATTCTCCTTCTTGGGATCTAGAAGACGCCGATAAGGGTATTTCCATGGCAACCATTGATCCTGCGACTCTGACCGCCGATTCACCCCTATCTCCGAGTTTTTCTGGCTCGTATGCTTCCTGCGCGCTCCTTTTTTTCTGATACTCCATCCGCTCCTTATTGTACATATGTATTATATATACGGATATATTTACGAATTGTATTCGCATTGCGATGACGGCAGAGTGATACGATCGATAGATACTTATTCGAGTGCCATGGAGCAATAGTAAGGGAAAGATTTTTCACGGAAAACCAGTGAGAGCGGTTGGTTTTAAATAAAATTATTGGTAAAGGGGAAGCCGAGAAGATTTGATTGGAAAAGAAGGGAAATTTAAATATCCTTTGAACAGTATCTCGATTTAGTAGCCTGTTGTGATGGCGAAATGTAATTGCAAATAAATCCTAGTAAATAACACTCGAGCCCTGTTGGAAAAATTGAGTCAACAATCTTCGGCTGGTAATCTCACAATTTTCAATTCGCCGCAACGTGAAATTATTTTCAAATATTCGTAACTTTGCATTCTGCACATAATACCGAAATTGCTTTAATATTATCATTCTCAATGCGATCATATTGAACGCGACAATAGAAGGTGGTATACTTTCAATCACAAAAAATAAAAGACAACAAAACCTGGATTTTAATTTCTTTCGGTCAATAATTTTGTTAACTGTGAAAGTATAACAGAGGGCATACGATATATGTATTGTGCGTATTTGTATAAGAATACTGCGAGAGAAACACGTTGCTGCATACTGAATGTTGTTCGCATAAATCGTGTTCTCGATTCTTCTTCGCAGAACGCAGGATTGCGTGAACGGCACATTGTTGACGGAAATCTCAGTGCCTGAACCGTATGTCAACTTTACGAGCTTTCTGGATATATACGGAAAGAGCTTGCAGTATCCAGTGGATCCAACGAACGCATACGTGCCTGAGCAACGATCGCTCACCATCTACAATAGTTCTCGCCTCTATATCAACCTGGAAGGTTGCGTCAACACGCTGAGGGGAGAATGTAAAGATTTCCTCGTCAGCCATGGCCGGGATGGCGACAATCAGACGGCACAGAGCAGATATCCCTGTTACTACAACCAGGTACGCTATTTTCAGCAGTGATTTATTCTTTATGATACAATATATGTAAGCGACTGATTCTTCAAGCATTTTTTCTTAAATTAAAATTTTCTCTTCCCTTTTGCAAACCAACTATAGTATTAGAACGGATTTTCTTTTCCTTCGAAATTTAATTTGATATATTTTCGATTTGACTCGGTTGACTTAAGAACCTGTTACTTTCGAGTACCCCTTTTTGCACGACTTTTATGTTTATTTAGAGAATAGTTATACATACTGCAAAGTGTAAGAAAATCGCAAGATATATTTGAATGAAAGGACATTTCGATTCGATATTAAATTCGTAACAAATTTTCTTCACAAAAGCTTCTAAAAGAGAAAGTTTTCGTATACTAATAACAAAAGCAATAATATTTCGTTACGGACCAATGATTAGTATTGAAAAATATTTGGCAAGATTTTGTTCGAATGAAACTCTCGGAATATTTTATTAACAATAAAACAATTTATCGCATCTTCGAAAGTTTCGACGAAGGTACAGATAAAAATATTCCGTAATTGCTGTTTTCTTTTATAGAATGCGACACATATACGTAGTCGAGTGAGTGATTCAGGTGAAACGTACTATGTATTTAACCTTTTCGTTGAATGAATAATCGTCATGGGGAAAACGTGGTTCATTTTCTTTTAATTGCATCTTCGTACCGATGGGATTTCGTCTTCTACTTTCACGAATTGAATTAGAGAGTTCAACGAGGCGAGCTGCAGTGACATTGATTGCAAACAGCGTTCGAATTTGGATGTAATAATTTTGAAGATAACACAATACGCGTTTACTGGACACAAATGTAGAATGTTGATTTTTGAATTTGCATTTAGACTTAATATTAATCATTGTTGTATAGATGAGAAGTAGTACAGTGACAAGGAATATTCTTTTTCAATATAAATTTTATATTAATTCGTTTAGTTCAAATGTTGATCGACTTCCGTGGATCTTTTTCGTTAATTTCTAGAAACAGAAAAGCTGCGACGAATTTAACTTTTAACTTAATTTTTACTGTTTTGTAACGAGTCTTGTACCTTGAGTTTGCGTATAAGCAACAAACTTTACGATACAGATGAAAAGGAACGTGTTCGGCTAAATTGGATTTTATTCCGTGAACAATTCTTTCTTCGTTTGAGAGAAAGATAGGGCAACTGTACAAAACCAATTGTGACCGAGGAGAAAAAATTCCATGAGACAGCTATTTCATTTTTCATCAAGAATTTGTGTCACTGGTATTTAAAATTTTGACATGTCTTAAGAAATGCATAGAGCTCAAGCAATATATTTACCTTCATACTGTCCATCTACCTGTTTCAAATTTGCTACTCCTTTCAAGCAATGAAATAGAATATACATAAAGAAATTTGCAAACTAGTACGTCATCACGTTGCTAAACAGTTGCAATTCAGAGAAATGAATGCAACACATATATGTTTCTATTATACATATTTACTTTGTGTCTTCTATTTACTTCTATACTTCTATTTATATCATAAAAATGTGCGATTAAGAAGCAAGCGCCGTGGATTTCTTTACTGTCAGACACGGATCTGAAGATACACAAAACACATATTTATACAAAATATTCCTTTAACGTATAAAGAAATTTTTTCAATTACGAGTATAAATTACACGATATCGCATACTTACAAAAAATGAAATGGAAAGAAAAGAATAAATACAGTCCACTTGCGAATAGCAGTTCACTATTTTAAAATAATAATAATAATTCCTTTCCTCGTAAACAATAGTTCAAACAATACATTCGAAAACGAAAAGGGTATCCTTGCCTCGATTTTATCTCGTACAAACTTTCACATGATTAAGTCTTAAACAAGATTCATCGTCCAAGAAAGAAGAAGAAACATTTATAAATTCCCCTTCGACATTACATACCATTTCTCTCCATTTTCGAACATCCAAGAAATCACCCTTATAGCCAATGACGCGCACAATTCGATTATCTAAATTCAACAAACTCGTGACCACGAGCCATCGTCAATTACTCAGCATGTCTCCGTTGTTCTCTGGCCTCTAACGTTCCGCGATCGAATACCATTTGTTCCAGAACAACTCATTTTCTGTCGTGGCACGTTTCGACCTGAACAAGACCCGCACGGAATTGCTGATCGCCATCATCATACCGTCAGGTTTATTCGTCATCAGCCTGACGACGTTGGTCATCATAACGCGATCGGTACAGGTCGGCGACGACGCCAAGATGCGTTGCCGATATTGCACCGACAAGCAGGAGGTCGAAGGGGAGGACGAAGGACTCGTCGAGGCCACACCCTCCTCGTCCCAAGGGCAGATGAACGAGAACGAGATCAAAAGTATGGCACTTTAGCAGTTTAAGCCGTCCGGGACAAGCACTATGCTCCGTTACGAAAGGGTGCCATTGATCGACGCTGACGAAGCCGAGGACTCCTTTTGAATGGGGACATTGAGGACTGTTGCGTCGCGATTAAAATTACAGTGAATTTGATCGATACCGTGCGACGATTCGACGTGAAATGAATCGTGACGGGCAGCTCGTGAATCCGTCGATCACCACGACAAAGGAAATTGTTCAAATCGGTTCAATTATTGAAGAAGTGTCTGTGTATTTTTGTGCGTCAGAGAAGTCCTTGAGGGGACTTCGAACACTCATTGTATTTAATCGTGCAAATAATTCAGCCGTCTCGTAGTGTTCGCGTGAGAACGGTTGAACGCTTTTCGCAAACGATCATCGATTCGAGTAATTGGTATATTTTTGCAACAGTGGTACGAATGGCGATCGGGTATTTAGTGTAAATTTGTGCAGCTTCGATGTCACGTGCTGGATCGAGTTTAGTCGTAGAAATTGAATTGTAATTAATAGCATGCTAAAAGTGACGGGGAAGACTGATTTTCTTTCTTGCGGAGTACAAAACGTTCTTATCTGATAGATGTTTATTACTTGCCGTGGCGAACAAGCTCGACGGTGTTGCTGAGTTCAATTGGAATATCGATCAATTGGCGTATGCGATTGTAACTTGTAAAATGCGTTCTCTTCGTGCACTATCCGCAAGGGCGCACAATGAATGTGTTCGAACTGAATATTTTATTGTTTTCAATATTGTTCGGTCTCTCGTAGGAATCACACTATGTTCGATAAATGGGAAAATAGATATTGTATATATATATATATATGCTTGATGCAGCACAAATGTTTTCGGTGGATAATAAATTTCTACTTGTTGAGTGTATATCGAAACGAAATCTTCAATGGATCTTGGGTCGTCTTCCAAGTGGGACGAAGATACAGGTACGGAGAAAGCAGAATATATTTAAAAATTACCCAGACCAGGGGCCAAAATAATTAAATAATTATCCAATGGAACGCTCGTACACATTTTGTGGGTACTTTGGATTATCACTGATGCCTTGAACTATTTGCGACTACCTACTTTCATATCGACCTTCAACTTACGTATGTAGCAATTCCACACGGTGGAATTAAAATCGAGGTGCAATAGGTCAAGATACTATTCTTTGCGCGATAATAGGTCGACAGTGGAGAATAAGTTTTTGTCTGTCTCGCAGTGTGTCTTTGATTAAAGAAAAGGAAGGTTCAATATTTTATATACTTTCGATTTATTTTTAGAAGACGAAGCTTACTGACTTACACCACGATTTTATTCCCACCCTATGCAATCCTTGACATATGAATACATGAAACTTCAAAATTGCAAGCACAACCCACCTTCCATAATATTTAAATGAAGAAGATTCCTGTCGCTTTGGCTACAGTGGAAAATATTTTTAAACAAAAGATTGCTACAAAAACATGCTTTTAACAATCAACCCTGAAGTTAATATCATGATCAAAAGAACAAAAAGTTTGAACAAATGTTCAAAACACCGTTTCCTAAAGCGATGATGTACACGATGTTTATAATTTTTAACGGGTAACCCTACACGTGATAAGTATTTTTTAAATGTATATTAACACTTCTTGTGAAACATGAAAAGTGTTTAAAAGATAGAATGAAAATGGCACTAACACGCGCAAACAATAAAATATTATTAATCTGCTAACCGTAAAAAAATGCATGTTTGTAAGTGCATTGGATAATCCAAGTTACGGATGAAAAAAGGCGATATGCTTTTGATGTACAAAGTAGATTAGGGAAAAAAAAATTATTATGTAAAGATTATTCGTTAAGTTTCACGTATTCAGACGTACATTAAAGCCGATTTAACTTCGGTGGATCTCGAGTTTCGACTGTCAACGAACTTGTATGTATTTCACATTAGTCATGCTGTAAAGCAAAATGTAGTATTGTATACAAGTAGAGATTGAATATCGAATAACATTGCTAGTAACATTTGTTCTCATACGCTACAACTGCCTAACACGTATAATTATGGTACCACTCGTTTGCGATACAATGCAATCTAGGTTTTTAATGAATTGAAAATTTCCAAAGGAATTTATCCTCATCTATAAGCAACGATATATTATATTTGTGACATTTGAAATTTAATGAAAAAAATGTGTTGCTTGTAAATTGTATGTTTTAATCGTAAATGAACGGTGCCATTTTTACGCTAGCATGAAAGTATCTGTTCTTCAAACAATTGTAAATATAGCATCTATATTGATTAAGACAAAAGGTGGTAGGTATGTGAATATACATTGTCTATGTATTGTAATGCCTTTACATTGTCTATCATTTGCTGTTTGGAGCTAGCCGTTGCTCTGGATGTAACATAGTGACAATTAATTATTCTGTTACAAAATACCACTCTGTATTTAAACGACAGTAGCTGGGCTATTTGATAATGCCTGCAGCGCTACAGTATAAATTGTTAAGATCCCGTCTTTCTAAGTTAATTTTAAAAGTGAAATATTCTTTGAATCATTTTTAAAATATAATTTTTTATTCTATCCCCGTATGTCATAAGTGACGTAGATTATGTAATTACATGGAATACGTAGAAAAAATTATTGTTTTTCGAATACATGTAAAATAGGCGGAAATCAGCAGTTTTTAGACTCACGTTCTATGTGCCTTCTTCCGTTTATGCTAAACCCGGTCAACTAATAATCACTTGTGTCTTCGAATAGCGTAACTCTTTCGCTACGAACTTGCACAAATCAAAAGTATTCTTACGATTAAATTTCTATTAATTCAGTAGGGAACAGTGACACCAAAATGTTAATTGATTATAAATGCATAACGTTAATAAAAGAAGACATTTTTATGGGCCCAAAATATTCTTTGAAAGTATTAAGTTAAACAGCGAAAGGGTTAAGTAAACCATATTTGAAATGTAACAAAACCAAACCAAAGGATCTGTACTAATATGAACAAACGAAACAAATATGAAATAAATATATATATTTATGTTATATGAGTACATCGTCAGAATATATTTGTAATATTATATATATATATGTACGAAGCAACATAACTTGTATGTGTCGTTTATAATAAAATAATTGTTTACCAAATATCCGCTATTTTTTTAAACCCCATTATTTAACCATCCATATTATGTTACGTAAATTTGGCATAGTTAATCCAGAAATTATCTATATTTCTTTGCCACGCAATGGTTCAGAAAGGTGAACTGCATAAAGGTGAGCTCGAGATTTATAACTGTTGCTGTATATTCAATGTATTACCAGGAAAATAGTAAATTACATTACCATTATTTCATCTACGAAGGTCGTTATTAAAGGAACGATTTGTTACGCGTTGCATTGGGAAATAAAGAGTCGTGATATATTGTAACTTAAATTTGATAATAAAGGAAGCTATTGAACAATTTACATTTCAAGCAATGATCTATAATTGTCGCACTCGTTAGATATTTTTGTGCATACTTTAACAGAAAAAAACTAGTACGCGCAGAAAAATGAAAATGACAAACATCGGTTTAATGATATTTTCGTAAAATATAATGACAGTGATGCTCTGTCCTTTGGGACTTTCCTCAAAGATAGCACAAAGATTTGCATCGTGGAACGAAAATGTAATAATCTCGCCGTGAATTGCGTGTCATGCTGCATTTTGTGTCGAGGACAAATTTTAAAGAAGCCACAGAATAATTGAAATAATTCTGTTCAGTATGACTAGAAGCTGTAATTTTTCTCAATTATATTGTCCCAAAAAAACAGAATAATATCACGGAGCAATAATGAAAAAATACTCCAGAATTAACAATAAAAAAAATAGTACACCTCTTTATAGTAGGAATTATTTGTTTGTAGGAAAAATTATTATTCTAGCAGGCTTTTTAATTCTTATTAATTAACAAGTGCTTCACTTTTTATATGTATATATGAACTTGTGTTTTCGATTCTAACGTTAATTACTATCCTTTCACTCTAATGAAAAGGGAAACAAAATTGCACGCCAATGGCAACCTGTGGTAATGAAAGTAGGTCGAGATCGAGTACGTTCTCATTCACGAGTGTCCGATCAACGTGTAAACCAATCGAACAATTTTTCGCAATTTGTTTCGTTTATTCTACATCGTTCATCAGATGTATATTTCTGATCGTTTCTATAGAAATAACAATTTGTGACCTAAAAAGAAAGAGCACCCTTATACTAGTTAATGGGCATACAAACTGACGTTAACCTTACACGAAGAGTTGAAGCATCAAATCGATAGACTAATGTAATCAGGCCTTGATAAAATCTACATACATGTAGCTGCACACTAAGGATTACACGAAAAAGAAATAGTTTTCCCCTACCTCGATGCGGGATTTATATTCCAAAACTTAAACCTCGTTGAATAAAAATTTCGCAATTAATTGGTAAGATTACTGTAATGTATCGTGTATATACATTATAATATGGAAAACATTTGAACCTAATGTTTTGTTTGAAAGATAAAATTAATTATAATGAAAAGTATTCCCACAGTAAGACTCACACAGAGTAACGAACTAATATGAAAAGAAAAACATGATGCAAAGTTTATTTTCCTTACATTCATATTATCATAAAAGTTATATAATTCTTTTATCAAGTGCTATCTAACTTTTTATACACCAACCATGGTGCTAATAAGTTGGAAGAGCTTTCACTCCTTTAAAGAATAGTTTACGTGCCTCGGATAATAGTTTCCATTGTTTCTACTCCCGTTCGCCCATAACTCTTTCATCTACCACAGCCAAGGTTTCTCTATTTTACCGAGATACGAGGTAAGTTTCCGTGGCAACTTTTAATATCGCTCCTGTTACCTCAATCCATCCCTGTTCATATTGTAAAAGTAGAACAACGCATATTTACTAATGACGAAAGAGCTTCTCTTATCAAACGTGGTTCAATTAATAAGGTTATCGTTCACGGTGTATTAAGGTAACAATGTTCTTACCTCCGATTTCAGCTATTCAAAATGTTGTTGAAATACTTTCAAAATTTCGAATTGTAATAGCATTTTATTATGGTTTCGCCAAAAAGAATAACATTCCGTAGATAAGGATTTACTCGTTGAATGGAAACGAGAGTAATATGGAAGAATGACAAGGAAGTGTTACATGTTCCATGAAAGAAAGTAGGAAAAGTCACCCCTCTGAATCACGAAGAAACGTACCCTAGTGAGCAAAAAGAAACTATATCTAGCAAGTCGCGTATTATAGCCAAGAATAAAATATGAGTTACGAAGTTTCGAATACTTACAACTGGGGTCTCAAAGGCGATAAAAAAAATTTGAAAATATTTATATGTGAGATTATTTAATTTCAGTTAATATCATCGACTAATAGTTCGTTCTAAGAACAATTGGTATGATACAAATGTTATTTCCACGAAATACAAGATCGAGCCAAGTGAAATGCATGGCACGATGAAAGGCAAAATATCTTACATTTAAATTGTATTAATATTAATTATCCTTCCAATAAAATATTATTATTTATATAAAAATCCAAAATAATTTAATATATAAAGATAATATAAAATTTCATATTCTATTATTGATAGACCAAAGTTAAATGTACCTCGCGACATAAATGGAATCGCACAGTTGTGGCTCTTGATCGATAAAACAAACAGAGGAATAGTTTGACGAGTTCGTTCAACTGGCACGAATATATTTCGTAAGCACGAAACTTATGTATTTTCGGTGAACCCTTATTATTTTACTGTCAGTATAAATTGTAACAAAATATTGAATAATGTTACTATATATACATTACTCGCACGAAATCAATTTATTCCCTCAAGTAAGATTACCGATGTATAATTTATATAAATGACACTATTGAATTATTTATAATGTACACAGTAGTTGTTATCAGTAGAGATAAATGTGTACATCATCATTTGCAGTTGTTTTGTAGCATGCTACGAATAAATGATTTATACAGCATTGAATATATAATGTCATACACACGTGATATAAATATGGATCGACTGCATACCCCACGTAAAAATTGTTGTATTCATTATTCTATAAGGTATATCAGAAATGAATTAACTTATTTAAAACAGGGTATTCAGTGATGCTGATGATAGATAGGGAAATACGTGTTCGCCTATCTAACAAGTGCATAAATCAATAATGACGATATATCTCGTCAACTATTTTCGGATGACACATTTGTAAAATTCTATTCCTTTTGAAATGCGCATTAAATATTTTGATATATTACGTACATGTACCTGCATTATTAATATAAATTAACGATACTGAATAGTAACATAGGCACTTCTTAAGCAACAGCAGGAAAAAATATGTACATGCATTGCACACAGCTTGGAAATACTTATTAAATTAGTATGCGAAATTTGCGTATAAAGTAGTATCGTTCTCGTATACAAATACATAAATAATTTTGCAATAAACGCGTATATTATGGGAATATTTGATTATTTAATTTGCCGTTTCGCGTTATCATCTGTTAATAAATCGCATATGAAACATTTAAAGCGCCTTTTAATTAACAAACGTAATATGATAACAAATGTTGGAACCAATAAATAAGCAATTTGTTCAATAGAATATAAATAAAAAAATGATTCGCACACTATTTGAATATCGAATATGAATTACCAGTATCGGCAAAGGCAGGGATTCCAATCAAATTGGATATATTTATAAAAAATTTAATCTCATATCTTGTCAGAGATACAATTGCACCTCTGACGCATTTTGTAATTCTAATTTGCATAATTTTGCAAAAGATTACATGTAAAAACAAGTCATGTATCAAGAAGAAAACTACTTTATCATGAAACAAAGTTTCACTTACCTTAAGCTGTTCCTGTCGCCTGTAAGCGTGCATCATAAGTTGCTTCCTTTCGTCCTCCGACATCAGTGCTTCACGAGCAGGTCTGCCTGCACCCCTTTTCTGTAGCTTCACGATAACTTTTGTCTTCTCGTTTATCCCCAAATAATCCTTCATTTTCTTCCCTGGTAATAACTCTTTGCCGGAGAACCACAGTTGCACCAGTTGTACGTCGATGACCTGTTGACCATTGAACATCGATTCTAAATTCTATCTACATTGGATGTATAATATTTATGCTTAAAAAAAGACAGCCATTCTTGCGTTTTGCGTATTGCTGCACATCATGTGCGTTTATTGCACTTCTTAAACATCATTTTGAACTCGAACCAGAAGACGCGTTAAATGGCGGGAATATTATAATATTGCGATTCTAATAGCATAGAAATAGAACAAACATATTTATTATAATATTCACGCAAACTGCTTATTGGAATGAGAAATCTTACTTGCAATCGAATACATATTTTACATAATTGATGTATTATTTACCATAAATCTCGCAAATATAAGTATCTGTAGATCAAATATATTACAAAAAGCATTGGGAGCTTAAACTAATGTACACATAGCTAGTTCTAAAAATGGAGAAATGCTTAAATAAATATTGGTGTACACGAAAGTAAGAATATATACAAGTATTACTAGAAAATAAAATGTTTATTCTCTTATAGGGAAACTATCTACTCAACAATATTTCTATTGCAAACATTCCATACGATATCCCTGTGTATTATTGAAAACTTCGAAATATCAACTCTTTAAGAATACCAATTCAAGGATCAATCGCAATTATATTACCTCCAGCGATGCCTGGGTCCCGCTCAAATCCTCCGTGTTCTCAAATTCCCTCCGTATAACGTCGTGTGGCGGAAGTCCCATCGGATACACAATCGTGACAGCTCCCCTCAGTAAATCCAATGCCTCTTGCACCACTTTCTGTGTTACCAGTTTGTCCTGTTGCACCAGCTTCTACGATAAGCAAAAAGCATCAAATATATTAGCGAAACGTGTATCGAGATGGGGAACAAGAAGAACAAGAACAAGACCATGAACAAAGAAAGTAAAAAATAACAGCAATATCTATCCTCCACTCAATAGACACGAGAAGCGCAGAACACACACACAGGGTGGAAATTACCTTTGAGACCATATCTCGTGCCTGTTCGATCGTTTTGCTCAAGACCTCCTGCATCTTCGCATTAGGCTGTCTGCCGTTTCTGCGGCCTGAAACATGGAAACCACTCTAAAACATGCCGGCCAAGACCGGCGAGCAATTAATGCAACGATTACAAGCCCCGTACGAAGCGACAGAGAACTCGGCCAGAGCCAATTTCTCGCCGGCATTGTACACTCCATTCCCGATAACCATGCATTTGCATGTGCGCTAAGCACTCTCATGTAGACCGGCATAAAACAAACTGCATCGTTAGCCCCTTCCCTAGCCGAGCGCGTTAGTCTGCACACGGGACTAGGCTCTGGCTCTCCCGTTTCTTAATATGGCTCCACGTACCGATAACGTCCTTGTTAAAGGTCCAACCGCCCATAGGTATGCATTTCTCGCCCCACTCGTCCTTGAGCTTCAGCTCTTCTACCTGCTCGTCGGTAAGCCCCATCATATCGTGGGGCAGCATGGTGCCGTGCTTGCCAAGCTCCTCGATTTCTGTATACATTTTCCCCCCAAACCCCTTTTTTATTCGATTTCTTTGAGAAACAGAGACGGAGGTCTGGTTAACTCCGCGTAATTATTAATCCCGCGCGACGTGTGACTAATATCACACGGCGAGCAGGATGGATGGGTTCATAAACTTGGCTCTCGACTTCTTATTACGCGCTGTTATTACAAGCCGCAAGTGAGGCCTTCTACGAGAGAGATAATGGTTAATGGATTTCTCGCGTTAGTATTCCGTGTATTATAGAAGCAGAGGACGTCACGGGGCACAGGCGGTTACCTTGGAAACGTCGGAAAAATGCACGGGATTCGAATCGTAGCCGCGCGAATATGCGGTCGCGTTTGATAATTCATTGCCACGAAAACATGTGTAATTATACCTTCGCGAAGATGGAACTTCCCTCTGGCCGAGTGCGTTAATTGATCGTAAATTGGTTTTGCCTTTTCTCGTTTTTCGTTTTCTGCCGACCTCGCGTGGAGCAATTCCATTGGGCACCGTGGGCACCACGATAAATTACAAAGGATGGGCAACATTTTTTCTAATGAGAGCATTTGTTATCACGCCTTTCCTGATCGACGAAGCCAATACGTATTATTATGAAATGTGTGCGTACAGCCTTAAATGATAATGAAATTCCGAATAGGGTCAAGCCGTGAGTCTCTCGATTTCAGAGACACGGTAATCGAGTAATTGATAACCAAGGATGTATCCCGGACTTTTTTAAATGCACACTATAGCGAAACTAGTCTGGATTGATAGCAACGATTGGAAAATAAATGAAAGGGGTACGTAACACGTTATCGTCGATGGAATCATTGGCATCGGCGCGAGGCTGTGGTGATTCCCGATAAAATCGTACACGTTCGGTTCTCTTCAGTCGTTATTAACACGTGCATATAAAAAAAAACTAGCAGAGAAAACGATAATAATGTGTTGGCCGCTGTTGCATCGAGACAAGTCATCTGCCTAAATAAACGGCAACCTTTCGCGGACAAGCCGAATGGTTTCCATTGCCGCAACACTAGTTGTCATCTTATTCGAACAAGTCTCGCTGGGAAACGAGAGACTGGCGAACATTACCGTAACATATTCTTGAGATCTTCAAGCGGCCGTTGTAAATAATAGTAATGTCGTTTATAACGTCTTCAACGCAAGCCTCCACGTGCGTGTCGTACAGGAAGTGGCTCTCCTCGCCTTTCTTCACGTGAAGTCGAACCATTTCCTTGGAAACCTTTAAACAAACCGTACGTTCCGGCTGAACTTTCGTTAGGGCGTATTGCTTTATTTTCGACAAGAAACGCGAATAATAGCAGTGAAATTTCATGCGGCGATATTGCCATGGTTCAACGCGAGATGATGATCGCTGTTCGATAATGGTGTAGCAGTCGTCGTTAAGAATTCAGATCTGCTGTACAACGTAGACAGCAGGGATTCTCTATAGAGTGGTTATAAAATAGGATTCGTATGATATGGAGATATTGCGACAGTGTTTAGGGCATTCATTCTGCAGCCGAGACTATGTTAAAATTGTACGATAAATGTCATTTTTATTGCTCACTGTTGGAGAGTTGTAAGAGCCATGGCTATAATTTGTTCTTAAAATATAAATTACTATTTTTTATTAGAGGGCAATGTAAAAGGTTACCTTTACTTGTTTGTTGTTTCAGTTTGAACGAACCAGTTAACGGCCGGATCAGTAAACTGGAAACGCTTAACAGTTTTAGTTAACAGAAATTAGTTCACTAGATGTTACACGATAGATTAATAGACACGTGTTTTAGATTAATAGACACGTGTTCTGTGAAATAGATTGACAGTCTTCGAAGAGAAAATAGCGGCTTATTTCCCAGGAAACCGATCGAGAAGCGACAAGATCACGGGGCGAAAGTGAACAGAAGACGCTAAAGCATCGTTCCTGGTAACTAGAGGTATCGATTAAACAACTCGAATCGCGATAAGACGCGTCGAATTTATGGCTCGTTGCATACGTAGGAATGGCGAATGCATATAGCAATAAGAATTTCAATGTTTTAGATGATATATTAAAGGTGTAATAAAATGGCAAGAGGTGTAGAAAATAAAACGATCTCATTTAATGAGTATATAATCGTGTTTCATTATTGTATAATATACATATTTACATTCTAGTGAAACACGGATTACAAGAATAAAGACGATCATATAGCGTTACAAATTAACGGAGAAACATTCAGACGCGTTCTCTCCCTTTCTCACTCTCATTCGCGGGCTACCTACTGGCGTTTTTTGGACACAAAAATATCATCAATATATTTCTTTTTTCTCCATATAATTGCTTTATAATATAATAATAATAATAATAATAATTAAATATTCTCGACGTAACGTTCGTAGAATAAAAATCTATACACTTAAATCCGTATCCGTAACTACTAAATTGTAAGTGACTAGTATTATGTTAAAATACACTTATAATTCGATTCGATGAGGTGTATTATTCTCCAGGTCGTTTCTTGATCCGTTCCATTATCATTGCCGATATTTTTCTTTTCTTTTCGTTTTCTAGGATACGGGGATCCGAACGAAGATGGTCCCTAAGTGTTAATTACGGTTGCATGCACGAACGTATCCCGAACGTCGACGATTCACTCTAAATGCTCGACCGGCCGAGAACAATCGAAACAGTTCGCAGGGCCAACGGTTCGATTCACATTTACAAATTCAGACAGACAATAAACAATAGACTCTATGACAAATTTCAACGCTTCAACATCGATATACGTGTGACAACGATTGCTTAACTAACACGAGTTATAGCGTACGGCCGCGACTAAGGGCGCGAAAACTTACACATTTACTCAAAATCCTTTCGCATTGCTCAATTAAATTTAATCGTGGGATTGGGCGTCCGTGCGCGATTACGGCGATTAAAACGAAATTTTGGAATCCTTCTTATAAATAGAATACGCGTACGCGAATCGTGGAACGCGTAACGCCGCAGTAATACGCACGGTTCTCTGGTCACCTAAAATCGCGACAATTACAAAAGAATCGCTCTACAATAATCGTGTATCTATTATACGCGACACGACGGCGCGTTATGATACAATAGAAAAATTGGCATTTGGTCCGAAAGAAACATACAAAATTGGAGGGGCTCTTAGGTGCTAAACGGTGAAATATAATATTGTGCGCGACTTCTGTCTCCCCTATCGTTCGCATGTATATCATTTGGTGAGATTAAAACATCGTGCGACGCGAAAACACACAGACTTGTAGCGACTACGATCGAAAAATATTTACGTCCACCACTTTATATTCCTCGCGTTTATTATAATCGATACGATTATTGTGGTCGTTTGTTTACCATTGGAGGAGGCTTCGACCTCTCCCGCGGTAGCTCCTTTCTTTCTTCGCAAATCGACGAAACACCGTGAGAATCGCAATCTGCATCATTGCTGTCGGCTCTTGAAACTTCGAATAGTTATGTAACATCGAGTTTAATGGACACTTGCAAAAATAATTCGTTACATTCTACATACACGATGATCGGGAGGGGGAACGGGTTACTAGCGATCTTTACTAGCCCTTTTTTAAGCTTTTCGTCTGTTCGGTGTCCTGCCATTATCAACGACTTTCGCAATCACTGGACGGCAAGATCCTTGGACAATAAAGACGTCACACAGAGAGAATTTTGGTCTAGAATTACGATAACAATAAATCCTTTCCTCCCATTCAATCTCTAACAACAAGATTGATAATAAATCGACGCCTAACGCTAAACATCTGAGGCTTAAACAAAAATTACTACACATCGATTAAAGCTCGTGCACGGTATCGCCTAACGCTTCTTCTATTTCACCCGTTTGCGCTTTCCGCGGATATCACTCGAATCAACCCGAGAAAGACGCGATGCGATTCATCCTCGGCAGCGAGTTGAATTTCTTTCAGATTCATTTTTTCCTCCAACATTTTTCTTTCTTAATCATGGTACCGACGAAGTGAACGCAGTGTCAATCCTCTCCCCCTTTATTCCTCGTCAATGGTAGGCTGAACACGTCGCACATCCTTCAGGATCCTGTGCTCCTGCTGCTGATCATCCTGATCCTGTAAAGTCGTGTAAGGACCGTGCAACAGCGATCGTTGCACGGTTGCTTGCTCTCAGACTTTACTCTCCGGGCCATCTGTCGTATGCTTGAAGGAGTTGCGAATTTTACTGAGATGGAGGGCAGCGAGGTGGCCATAGCTTTTGTTGTACCATTCTGGAGTGCGTCCTCTGTAACGCAAATGTTAAAGGCGATGTAAATAAATATGTTAATACAAGTACACACAGGTACAGGGAATTATTATTCAGATTTTCAAGGCACACTCACTTTGTATCCACTCTGGAGAGGTGCATGATCCGTGATTTACCACTACCGCAAGGCTCGATAAGATAACGCGAGGCCAAAACAATACCGCGTGTTCCGCCAAGCATAACAGGAGCATCCGGATGTTCCACGGATGTCTCTACGATGACGCAGGCCCCTTTGGGGAGATCGTTACGCCAGGATCTGCACAATGCGACATTGCATAATTTATAAGTCTACTGTTCCACGCCATTCCATTCATTAATCAAACGCATCTATTTGTCGTATTGTTCAACAAACGATAATGAAACAAATTCGATGCGCACCTTAACACACAATAATCCCTAGCAGGAAGAGGACTCATGTTCCCAGCGGCATATTGAAAGACCTCCACGTTTGTATCCAGCTTGGCGACCAGTCTGTACTTCAGAAGCTGGGGATCCCAAATGTGCCGCTCCCTCAGTACACGATGAAGAAGCTCGTTCGGTGGAGCTTCCACCTCGGTCGACACCCGCCATAATCGAAGCGGATGACCATCCCCCACCTTTTTGTATGCCATTTCCACCGAGCTGTCGGCTGGATTGTTCACGCTGACCCAACCTCGACTTCTGTGAAAAATAATAACAATGATGAAATGTTGGATTATAATTTACTTAATGTTCGATCGGTTTCTCCTAAATTATTATACGACATTCACGAAATTTCGTAAAGGAACGAAATTCTACATACTTTTCACGCGCCTCCTTCAACAGAGCCGTGGTACAGGCATAAAGATATCCTCTCCAATCCTGCTTCAATTCAGATCCCAGTTCCTCCAAAGCGACCGGGACGCTCTCCTCCATGTAATTGAAATGACACTGCGTCAACATATCCGAGGAGACCTGATGTAACAAGCAACAGAGAAACGAGAATACGATTAGCTCATGTTTCCCTTCCGATTCGTGAGAGCGTGTTCGAATTGTACACGTGTGCTCACATATATTGTACATCTCATGATTCGAGCGCGATCACAATCGCCATTTCAGACGACGACGGATGACGCTCCTCCCCGAACGACCTGGACGTTCGGCATCGAGCCACTCACCATGAATAATTCACGATGCATCTTGACCAGATACAGAAGACAGTCGTGAGCGGCTTTGTTTTCCGACAGTTCCCTCTGATCGGGAATGCCCACGGTCTTTCTCCTACGTGGCGATACGCTGCTCGACCTGTTGGTCACGTTCGTGTTGCTGTGGTTGAAATGGAACAGGCTCGGTGCCAGGCACACGGCCAGGTTCGAGGCTGTCATTTGGTTGTAGGGAGCGTTGCTCGCTACGTGGTTCAAGAAATCCAGCAGAGTTTCCAACGCCTCCCTATGCTCATCTGGTAGAAGCAGCAATATACACTGCACCGCTTCCGGTCGCAGTTCAACGGGTACATCTGTAACAATCACGAACACCTGCAATTAGACTCGGGTGCACCTTTCGATCGGCACTGTCAATGAATGATCGATTCTGTGCGCGTTGGAATTTCGAGATAGCTATGTACATATATAGAGACAGCTAGTAATTCTCAATTGCTGTTCTTGAGCCATTATAAAAACAGACATACTTACGTTGGAAAATTGCAATGAAGGTCTCCGATAGCTTGTTTGTTAGCAGGGCTTCCGGTAGTTCTCTAAAATACTGCTTCACGAGATCGGCCACATCGAACGCTTGCTGACCGTCGAAATTGATATTATCCCCAAGAGTCTCCGTCATCATCTTCAGTTTCTGTATCCTCGACCTGACCCCGCTCTTCCTGAAGATACCAACCTGGTCCAGGGCATTCGCCCTCAACCACCTTAGAGCGATTTGAATACACTTTGGTAGAGCTTGGCCGGTTCTCTGCAAGGACAGCAGCAACGGTACCCCGAAGACCGTTTTGTCTTTGTAGTCCGGAGTTTTGATTTTCCTGATAAACTTGGGTAGCTCCCAATTCCAACCCGTACGGTGTGTGGGGCAATACCGTTCCATGCACGCAGTCAACTTCAGCAACGCTAATTTCCTCAGAACCAGAAGCTGCCCGCAGGACATTGAGGCCATAGCTCGTGGACACAAAGGGTCCAACGGTTCGGGATACAGTGATCCCCTCTGGAAGCTGTGCCACCTGACAACGGTGCCCTTGTGTCTCGGGGAATCCTCTTCCTGATCGGAATCACGACTGGCTACTGTGGAACTACTCTCCTGACTACCAGCAAGTTCTGAACTCCTGGACCTCGATTTCTCCCTATAAACGGTCACTTCTTTGGAGAGAGGCTTGCCTTCCCTGTAGGAGTCGTCGCGATGCCTAAAGCTCTTGTATATCTTGCCCTCCCTCTTCAACGCAGCCACCTTGTCATCCTCGTGCCTCTCCTGACCCTGACCCGTTAATTTTTCCCTGTACCTTTGCGAGTCCTTGCCAAGGTTCAGACTTCCGCCCCGACTGTTTATGGGGGTTTTGGTCGGAGAATCTTTCGGGCTTTGAGGATGAGCAGTCACGTACTCCAACACCTTGGCATGATTACTGTTAGCGTCTCTGAAGTACCTGTGCCGCCAACTGGTCGGCTGGCACTCTGAGTCGCTGAGCGCGCCTTGGTCCTCCCGGCCGCGATGCAAGAACCTCCTCGCCCGATTCACCTTCGTGCGCGTCGGCGTAGGCGTCGGTCCACCCCCTTGCGATCCGTCCGAGCAATAACTCGACGAATCGTCACCGAATGGACTAGGCGCGTTTGTCAGAGGCGACGATGGAAGGTGGTAAGGTGAAGCTGGTAACGTGGCGGGGGATCCCGGTACGTGAAAAGGCGATCCTGGCAGAAGATCGTTGAACGACACGGGCGCCGGTCCCGTCGGCGATACGTCCACGCAGTTTAGTTCCTTCATCTTCTGCTGCATCGTCAGAACGTCCAGAATCTGCGGGCCGCTGATCACGATACCGTCACGGTTCTGGTGTTTTCGTCGGCGGGACTTGAGCGACTCGACACGCCTTAGGAACGCTTTCGCTCCATCCCTCAACCTCTCGGAGCCGGTTCGTCGAAATCTGGGACTGATCTCATCGGGAAGAGTTCCTGGTGGTAAACTGCTGTATCTGAGAGTGTCCAGCATCGTGTCCTCGGCCTCCTCCGCTTCCAGGTGACCCTCCAGCGAATTCTCTTCGGATTGCACGTTCTGGCCAGCTATCGCCTGTAGCCTCTCCACGTTCGCCTGCGTTACGTCGCACACACGGGACCAACGTCTGGTTCTCTTCTCGAACGTCCAATTCTCGCTGAGGGCGCACTGCGTATCTTCGTCCGAATCATCGCCGCCACCCTGTAACGGTGAGAATACGTGAATCTAGTGCGCGAGCATGTTTCAGCGGCGCCCTTAATTAAAAGGAAAGTTACGAAACGCGACCTTAATCGCGAGTCTCATTTGCATAAGTAACAAGCGTACCGGTCATAAGTAAGAGCACCCGTCCTTTTCTTCACCGATGTGCGATTTCATCGTTGCATACGAACGACGATTAAAAATTATTCCAGGTCTACGTCGAGACCGATAAATTTCGAATTACACGGGTAGTCGCGTGGATTCCTTGAACCTGATTATTTTTACCCCGTTACGGCCACGAGTCTTCCGAAAGATTACAACGAGCTAATGACGTGATTCAGAGGAGTCATGACTCATGATACACAGCGGCGACCGTCCATTTGAGACTACGGGGAAACGTTTCGTGTGAGATTAACGACTCGTAGCGAATGTTTAGCGCTCCGCCAGTGGCACCGGTTGATAATCAATTTGCGTTTGATGTAGCGACAAATTAAGGACCACCGTGGAGGACGCTATCGTGTGTTGTAATTAATTGTAGAAAGCGTTTCGAGCGTGGCTACTTTTACATATGGTCTCTTGCAATCGGCAGCGACAGAGTGCAAGTAAGCTGTGGAAGATGAATGTTCCCCTCTGGCTTGCCTGAGAAGAAAAAGCCCCGTGACGTTGTACCCAGTTTCTGCCACGAAAATAACGTCTTTTCAAGAGTCGAACGTTTGTATATTTCATTCGCTTTCTATTTTAATGAAATATTCATACGAACCCTTCAGAAACTTCGACGTCTCTAATTAGCACGGAGGGACCAGAGAATGGGCTAACGTAACCTTTCACATAAATTGGATACGGTAATAAACTTGAGATTTCGATCGCGTCATCTCCCTTATTTATACAACAGCTAATTATATTACTTTCTTTCGCGACGGCCGTTGTGCTCGGCAAACGGAAAGAAGAAAAAGAGAAAGGACAGTTACGCAATGCATACTTGCGAATTTGCACAAGTGGAGGCTGACAAAGGTTTATCGAGATTGCATTTCACAAATTAAAAGTCCACCGCCAAATCGACTTGGCTGCTTAAAATTTAAGTTTTTCATTGAAAGTACTCCGGATCCAACGTCCCTCTACGTCTCCTCTTACTTTCGACAAGACAATTGTACTCTGACTGAAAGCCACCATGAAATTCGATGGCACGAAGAAGGCCAAAGGATAGAGGCTGCAGATGACTAAACCGAAACGCTGTTCCTTCCGACGACCAAAGGCAAAGCCAGTTCGGTTTCTAACAATAAAGCCGACGCTCTGTCGCTCGTTACGAAACTTGACGCCTTTGTTGTTTCCACGTAGGGCTCCGGCAGGGCTGCGAGAGCCAGCCAAGAGAGTGTGTGACCTTACGTGATCCTCGCCACATGACAATGGACCAGGTTTCACCTCGTGTCGCTTCGCACGGTTTCCATCGGTGGCACCGTGGCGAACAGCTAACTCCTCTTCGCGCGGCTCGCCGTCCAGGAAGCGAGCATCACGACCTAACCATCTCGCCCCGTGATTTTTTCATTCCGTTTCGTGGCGAGGCATGAGGACATAATGGTAGCTGTCCGCTACGTCGGCGCACGCCGATGTATCCGAATGAATATCTCATATCTTTCCTTAAACTCTATGGACTCTTAACGAACAGAATGGAACAGGCTGGATCTTTTATCGCGCGTCTTAGAAAAATTGGCACTGATGAGAAATTAAGCTAATATTCACAAATGCATACAGCGTTTACGAACTGATAACCCGTGGGTGGATAATATATTGAGATCCAATGAAGCTTTTGAGTATATATTTAATAGCGCATCTGGAGGCAGGACACGAAGCAACGAGTGTAGAAAGAATAGATTCACTTGCGTCGTTTGCACCACGTTAAACACGTAGATCAATGGGTGCCCAAGTTTTGCACACCAAATCACTCTGCATGAATCTTGGCGCAACTTAAGAGGCCTGGACACTAATGACTGCGGTGCAGCAAGTAGAACGGATGTATTTATAGATGTTTACATTAACAGCTGGACGCTGTATAATAGAATCCTTTTCTCCGCGGCGTAACGTTACTGCGGCGATAAATTTTAATTGCGAACACGGTGCTGGTCAACGCGATCGTTAAACGAAATTATCAGAGCATTGGAGAAAGGGTACGCGAGAAATGACATGCAATGTGGCCACGCGGCCTTCGTGACAGAAGAGAACGTCCACCTTCTGTTTCTTCTCTTTCTTCTTAAATCCGCGGCTCGTTGTCGATGAACGTCACACGATGTGAAAACGACAGGGCCATCCGATTACGCGAGGAAATAATCAACGCGGTCGAATGTGGGCCACGGTTAAAAATACTCGCCATTGCAGAAATGGGATATCAGTCGAGAATAAACCGAGTCCCGACCGGAATAGAACTTTTCGAATTTTCAATGCTACCCCAGCCATCGACTGGTTAGTCGATCACTGGCAAGAACGGAAACTATAATTCGTTGCCATTACGTCAAGAGGAAATGCGTGGCGAGAAATAGGCAGTTCGAAGATTGGAGGAGGACGAGGACCCCCGGCGAAAAGTAGCACATCGGAACTCATCAAACTATAAATATTCTCGATGCTACTATGCCCGCGAAAAAATGAAAGAAAATCCAAAAGACAAGTATTCAAACTATCTTAAGCATTCCAAATTGAATTTAACACTATAACTACCAAGCCAGTCAAACTGACTTGTATCAGATATTATGCTTTAAAAGGATTAATATATAGATATCGTTGTAGCAATTTATGGTGACTTTTAACACTAGAACTACCAAGCCAGTCAAAATGAGTGGTTATTAAAATATAACCTATATTAACATATAGGTATTGCTGTAGAAATTTATGATGACTTTCAATAAGGCAAAATGACAATTACATATTTTTATTTAATGTCCATTCAACCATTTTCGTCTTCATAATCTGTCTAACGTATACTCTCTAAATAGTATCAAAACTTATCGTTAGTTCTAGTGTTAATAAGGCAGAATGACAATTGTGTACCTCTATTAAATGTTCATTCAAAGACTTCCGTGTACTTAATCTGTCTAACGTATGCTATCTAATTGTAAGTGGTACCAAAATCTATTGTCAGTTCTAGTATTAAAGAAGTGTCATTTCATGATCAGTTTTTATATAGACCGCATTTTATCCGATTTTACTCCGTCCGTGAATTCCTCGAAGAAAATTATCGAGAAGCACGTTGACGAGCAGTAATTCTGCCAAGTCGCCGAAGAACGTGTCGCGGGTATGGTCTGTTGTCCGGACTGGTCCGAACGAAGGGAATCTTATCCTCAAGGACAAGCGAGCAAGGCGAGTGTCAGAGGAGGCGGAGAAATCGCGTTTCGCGTGCGATTATCGGCGATCCGCCACTTCTACTCGTCGTACGTATCTGCATTTCCGTTCCAGCGTGTTACCATGGGACGTGATGATTCTTGTACGTGAGTTATTTCTGCGCGAGCCGCGCAGCTCAACGAGCCGTGTCGCCCCACGTTGCCTCGACGTCACTTCCGTCTAGGCAGGTTGAACAAACCCTGGTGTTTTATGCGTGACAATGGCTCGAGAATGGACTCGTAAAACGAACAGTGTTTCGTGCGAGTTTTATGGCCTTCTACTATTTATTCTGCGCGGTCTTAAACGGGAATGTTAGTTTATCTTCCTTTTTTAGCCGTCGGTTACGTCTAGCGTACGGAGAAAACGAGATCTACAGTTGTTATTTTTTTCCAAAGCTGCGAGTTATCGTTATCGCGTAGACGCGGTTGAAAATTAGAAATCTGATTGAATTACGGAGCCTGGGCGTCGATCGTTGCGAGTATAGTTGTTTCCTATCGCATTCACTGAAATTATACAATTTCTTAATTGCTGCTGTGCGTGTGAGATTCAACCTGATTTTTCTTTACAAGATTTCAAGCTCGTTTTTAATTTCTTTGTTACGCGTTTGTGTTTTCTTTCTACCACTCTTTACTTGCCCTCCGAAAGGTAAGGAATTAAGCAGTTTTACCAAGTACACGCGCGTAGCATTCTTCCAGTTCTCGAGCTGCGCAAGTAACGAGCAGACTTCCAGCCGTCACCTGAATGAATCTTCCGAGACAGCAGAGTTGTTCCGTAAACAACGCGAAACTTTCATATCGCTGTTAATTACGATAAACAAGCTAGCTTCTACGAAGCACAGAATCGTGCGACAATTCCATCCTGTTCAAGCTCGTTCTATCTCTCAACCCTTTCGCTACGTTTAACGCCTTACGATACTGTTAAGGTGAAAAACGTCACCGGTGAACGAAACAGTATAGTTTTTATTATCATGAGGCAGCTGTACGTATAAATACTTGAATGATATAATTTGCACAAATAATTGCAATGATGATACATGGTTAAAGAGATCGTATGCATATGTCTACCCGCTTTTACTAGTGAATAGTTAGATGGGGATGTTTCACGAATTACTGTTGCACAATACTCAAAAGATGCTGCTGAGGAACCACTCGGAAATTACAGCTCATTAATTCTTAATCACCTATAATAAAATATTTATTTTCACCCAATTTATTATATGTATACAAAAAAGCAATGTTTACACAATAACTCAATAGTAAACTGTGAATTTCTACATTTCTAAAGGCACACTGACATGTACATGTAGTATTCGTAGCGAAAGGGTTAATGTTGCGTGCCACTCGTTTCATTCTGAATTTAGAATACACACAACGACAGTGCAATGGCGCGTATTGAACAGATTGTTATTTGTGCTGGTTGAAAGGACCCTCGGCAAATTAATTTTAACCATCTCGCCGTAAGTTTCAATTAAACCTTGCCCCCTGCCTCCGTTTCTCGATACACACACTTTCCGTAGTAGATGCGGCCTACCAACGGATCGCTCCCTTTGAACCCAGAATATATTTTTGGCTGGGAAAAGACGCACAAGACTACTCCCCTTCCCTCGCCTTTGCCGGTCTCTAGCTCGGATATATGTCACTTTCAGAGTTCTCGCTGCGAGGCAGCCGGAAAGGGACCAAGAGAGAACGGATTTCAACCACGTGAAGAGTACACCGCGAGGTGAGGCTTGGTCTTCATTAAAAATCCTTTCATACGTGGCGTCGGCCCTTTAAAAAGCCACAGGCTGATGTTACTACGGTGTACGAGGTCAAAGAGACTTCTGAGACGAGGAACGAGATAATGCGGGATATGTCTGACGTGATGTGATTACTGGGATAAATGATTTTGGATGTGAATAATAAATTGATCAAGGAGAAATCTGGATGAATGGCCTGCCGGGTACTATTTGAAAATCTTCTGGAACGATATACATATATACAGACAGATTTCGAGGGACTTTAGTAATATTTCACATGACTTTCATTTCAGTCTGGCACTAGATTATATCGTTGAAACATCTTAGATATATTACCTCGAGAAGCGGAATAAATTCTAAGGGGTACGACATACATTTCAAATGAAGTGGACGAAACGCCCCTGGAACAGACCTTCCATGTCAATGTATATGCATTAAGGAACGTGAAACCCCGTGCCCCACGAAAAAAGCAATTCACGAGTTTCACTTTTTGACAGCAACAATATGTCTGGTTACGCGCATTCAATGCCGAACAAAGTTGCCAAATAAAATCTTTCCCCGGAATCAATTCAGCTGCTTCGGTGGGAGTCGAAGAAACGAATCGAGCAGCGGCTGCGGGGCGCGTATCAGCATTTTAAATCACGATGTCCGACCGGCGAATCGTCGTCCTGCAAGAGCCAGCGAATTCGCGGCAGCTCGTCTTGCCCCTAGGAACAAGAGCGAGTCGAACGAATTGTGAGAACAAAAACGCCGTACGCTTCTCACGAGCCTCATCGATTCTGACCGGTTGAAATTCCCCCAGTTCGAAAGTATGGTATCGTTTGCACGGGCAGATATACCTCGAGACCGAGCGGCTGGCCAAAGAAATAGAGGAGAACGACATTCCATGGATTTCCATCGCGGTTACTCTATGCTCGCCGGATTTCTTCATTGACAATCGTGATTCAGTAACGAGCCTCCGGGAATCGTACGGTTCGAGGCGTTCTCTTTCCCGTTTTCCGTCAGCCCCGTCTCGATTCACGGGACGACCGACGAACGAACGTTCCGTAGCGGCAATTAACCACCGCCTCACCAGACGAGATCTGATTCCCTGGATTTCCAACCTGAACGACCTCTTTTTGTCTGCGGATCTGCTCGTGCTTTCCATTATTCCATACCTACGTCGATATCAATAACCGTTGTTTCCGTTCCATTTTGCAACAGCACGACCAAGGGGGAACGAATACATTGCACGTGATGCTTCCACGTGTACCCTCCTTTTTGTTCATTTTATTTATTTTTCTTGTTCTTGGGAAAATGTTGAGTTTACGTTGACTTTGATAGCGATGTAAAGCAGTCGTTCATCTTATAACGCGTGCGTGTTTAAGTTTGTATCGGGAGAATTATTTCCAGGTTTTTCGTTTCTTGAGCGTGGAAGGGAAGCAGAATTTATGCCCCGTTTTAAATAGATTCCTTTCCACCTTCGTGTTCGCTCTGCAAACTATATTCCGGTGAAAGTGATATCTCGTTAGACGAGATTTTTGGATGGTTTGAGCTATTGTTAAGTACAATGACGTATGTTACAATACAGTGTCGGAATTGATTCTGTAACAGAACGAACATCCTGGTTTGGATAATAAGAATGAAGTATGTTGAAACGTTTTGTAATCAGATAAGGGAATTTGATCAGATCGAGATAATCACTGGTTTTAAAGGTTTCATTGAAAAGGGTGTCTGCTCTATATTAGAGTGTGGCTTTAGAAACCACTTAATCTGATGTTGTTAATTATCGCTATGGTAGAGTTGTCCTCGCCTACTTCTCGCACATCCGGTACCATTCTCGCACAACAAGCGACTGTTGCGTCAATCCGAGAATACTTTTACGAGACGTGAATTCCACATAGGCTGAAGGATATCATTCATTATAGATATACACTGCTTGCTTTGCTGTTTCAACTCCCGGCCAGAGAATCTGATAAGATTCGCCCACCTATATGTTTTTATTGAAAAATGAGAAAATCAGGTGGAGAGCAAGAAATAAGAATTTCTTAAATAATTTGAAAATACTGGATCCGGTAAGTATACCGTTTGGAGGTGCAATAAATTTCGATAGTGAGAATCACTGTTCAATTGATCCATTAAGGAGGATCAACTGGTTAACGTCAGAAATATTTACCTAATCGTTAAGATACTTTGGTAGAATCTGCTCTTCATGGCGCAATATGGAAACATTTAAAAAATATGTACACCATTCAGCAGCCTTTAAATTCTAAATTTAAAACTAATATAAACCAAAATAGACCAAAATAGGCAATTGTATATACAATTCCAAAATAATCATCATCCCAAATTCGCCTGTCATCTGTTCAAAATAAAAATACCACCCGGCTAAATCATCAAAACAACCGAGGTAAAGTATTCTCCAATATTGCAAACTGGGGCCAGCGTTCGAGAAGACTTAACCAACTACATCAACCATTCGTTAATTCAAGGGATCACGTTGTTCATCCGTTAACGAACACATCGATTCCAGTTCGCCTTCGCAAGAAGTAAATTCTCATTTACCAGATCTAGATCACGAGCTTGATCGACATATCCAACCCGATCGTGCGCGGCTTCCCTTTCTCCTTCGTTATACCATCGTCCATTTTCCAACTGTCCTCGCAGCGGCTAGTTCGCTCCTCGTAAATAGTTGGACGCTTTTACGTTAATCGTTCGTTCGACCATAAACGAACGGGCAAGTTGCAGACCAGTATACGGCCCGTGCTGAACATGTTAGGGTATCGAAATGCAAATTTCCCGATATCGGCGAATCGGCTGGCTAATTTGGACGGTTATCCGCTAATGCAAAATTCCGCACAGCTTCGACGCTGGGCTGTTTTATTAATCGGAAATAGAAACATGGACATGGTATCGCCGATATGCCGCTGCTCCTGAATTAACTCGACCGATGCCATGGCAAGATACCATGGCACAGATTAGGGGGCACTTTGTCTTCAGGGTACATTTGAATTCAATTTAGAAATCCTTATAGTATTGGTGAAGTCTGCATGATGGCTGATGGTCGAAAATAATGCGCAAAGTTCGGACAAGAAGAAGGCGTGGTAATTCTAAGAATATTTGTATTTAAAGTTACTTTATTGGTATAACTAAAATAACTAAAGAAATTGATACATCGAACGTGCGATTTAAACCAGTGGAGGATTGACAATTAATTGTTCCTGGAAATACCGTAAGCATTTTCGCTTTATATTTATTAGGAAAATTGGAAGCAGCGCTGACGGCAGATATATGTGAAATGCTGACGCGCGAAAAGGTCGTACTAAAAGTTTTCGAATTTACGTGAAATATGTGGCACTTGCGCGAGGTCGACGCGTTTTTCACGAGTCGCTATTGATTTTTCATTAACCGGTCCATTAAGCGCGAGCGGAACAACCCATTAAATAAACAAACGATCCACCGCAGCTGCAGGTAATCGAATCATCTTCGAGCAAATAGTAAACCGTACCCTTACTTATCCCAGAAATACAACCGACCAGACACGAATATATTTCACGCAGCATAACTCTCAATCAAAAGCTAACAAAATTCGAAATGTATTAAAGAAACCAGGAGTAAAACAGAAGCTATAAATAAAATTAGTCCATATACAATTCCATCGTGCACTATAAAGACCCTCCCGATCCAATTCCATTCACTAAATTGCCATCGACTCAATTTACTCCAATACGTGTAACCCGTGAAAAATAACAATTCTACACCGTGAACTCTATCGTCACCCCAGAAATAAATTCGCCAATTTCAATTTCAAATCTCCGTGCAAGTCCAACGACCGTGCGGTGTTTCGAGTTCTTCATCCCCGTTGACGCGTGACGCAGACCCGGAGTTCCGGTTCCACGCCGCAGACGGCACACGTACACGAGCGAGAAACGTCGTCGCCGTCGTCGTGCCAAGGCGCTCGGTCGACGACGCCACGCTGTCTGGCGGCCACGTTTCTCGGGTCTCGAGAGCTCTCTCGCAACTCTCTCACGGTGAAATCATTTCGCGGTGCTCGTCGTTCCGCCCGAGGCTGTGCGTGACACTTGTTTACCACGCACCACGAGTGCCAGGACGGCCAAAACGGAAGAGAGACTTGGCACGTCCCGGAGCGGAATCCGCGCGAGGGAAAGCTGCGCCTTTTTCCGCGCTTCTCGAATTCTACTTCGGACGGTCCGACGTGAATGGGAAATTAACGAGGCTGCCGTTCGACGCTTCGGCGCGTCATTATTCAATTTCCGCGCCGTTTTGGGGAGAAACTTCCGACCGCCTCGTTTGGATTTCGATTGATCGACCTGCGCATGGCTTGTATGTACTTGCGGCGGCGTTCGATTGTGAACGTTCGAGCGAAGGATCTGTACGGGGAGTCGCTGAAACATCATGCTGACCGTTTCGTTGCTAGTGCCGCGTATATGTATAAGTCACTCGCACGTAGTTGAATAAAAATGAATCTCTATTTAGCGTCCAGTGCAAAATGATTGGCAGGAACATAGTTATATTCTTTCGAAAGGTAATTCGACCACGGTAAGGTCGGCCTGATTGTTTTTTTAAATGTTATTAGGTTGGACAGAATTAAGGTTTGATCTTTTATAAGACTTTGACTTATAACTTTGCCCGGTCATTGTCGGCACTTTGTTCATCTGTTTTTGCATCGTGTCAATTGGACGTGCAACAATAGAAAATCATTGTATTACGAGCATGCAGAGTTAAGGAAGATACGTATAACCATTCACGATTGAACGGACTTTCGTGTTACATGACAGTTCTTTTCTTCACTATCTGCCGGGCCATCCGCGTAACTATTGTCCTCGAGCAAACGGGTCGAGATAATCTTTCTTCCGTTGGAAAAGTCTACGAATTTGCATGACAGTTTTCGAACTGCTACCTCTCTCTATCTGATTAAGACGTAGTTCCCCGACGTTTACTTTCGAGTGCAGGCGAGTGGGAAAGAGCGGCGAAGATCGTTATCCTTGTGCCAAAGTAGCACTGCATGCCTGCTGCCTCTCTAAACACCTAAACTTGCGCAATGCGTGCCTACAAGCAGGCGAGAAACAAGCATCGGAATTTTTCCGCAAGTAATTCAATCGACGACCCTCTTTTCCCATTCTAACGAACGTAAAAACAACACCGCAAAAAAGGAAATACAGAATAAAAAAACAACCAACCTGCCGCGCCATTAAAATAGCATTAAAATAGCATTAAAACAGCGCAAAATTTCTCGATTGCCTCGCGTGCGGCTAGAATCCTAGCGAAATGCGATCGAGATTGTAGGCGGACCTCGAAATCGCACGGGACACGAACGGATTTCGCGCGTGCCTTCCAAGCGCAGCCGGGGATGCAACGAACAGTGTCATAAATTACCCATCCCTGGGACAAAATCATCCCATCAATGAGTTACTTAACTCGCCACGATCGTGGCTCGATAAAATCCCGCTCGCAACGAAACGGGCTCGCTTATCGTGACACGGCGCGGAACACGGGGATCGCGATAGCGAGAAAGATTAGAGGCTGATCTGGAAAACCGCGGCGGGCCAGAGCGGATGGACCGGTGGGGTCAGCCGGTGTGCCAGATAAAACGTCGATCGATCGCGTCCTGGTGAACCTTCAATAAGTCTGACAAGTTTATTCGACGCTTGGCTATCGGGGCCAAGCGCCGCGATTTCCTCCCGGCGCGCTCGTAGATTTTCACGCAGCTCCATTAACAGACTCCTGGTTCGAATAAGAACAGCAGGAGAGATAGCAGGTTAGTAGGGAGGCTGGTGGCGTTGATCGCCGACACGCCGCGGAGAAATACCGGGACTCGTGCGTGTACGTGTCAAACGGTGAGAACGATATAACAGGTTTAACTTAATTTCGTTAAAATATCGCGTCGGGTTTATCTGAGTGTGCCAGCGGCATTCTTGATGCACGGTGCGCGCGCGCCGATTGCACGGTATTAAAACGGTGGGCGAGCAAACGGTTCTCTCTGCGGTCGGGTTGATTTAAGTAAAACTACGTATCGCGGTCTTCATCTCGGTGTGACTTACGCTAATTGGCTTCTGAACGGTCCGATGGAAATTTATGGTAATACACCGGCTCGCCCGCGAGCACACTAACGATACCACGCGTTCTACAATCCGCTGTTGCTGCTGTTGCGGCTGTTGCTGCTGCTGCACGCCAGGCTTCGGCGTCGAGGTCTGCCTGTTTGCCTGCCTACTTGCTTGGCTACCTGATTGGCTGCCTTGCGTACAGAGAGCGTCGTCCCTGATAACCGCATCGCGGCTAAATAAAGCAGCGAGATATGACAGACGCGGCGGTAAGTGGCCGCGAGAACTCGACCGTCTTATGAACAAGTGTTCGTGGTCTGTCAATGAGCGATTCGGGAATCTGAGGATAAGGGATTGGGAGTGAATTGGGGAATGTGAAAGGTAGTCCTGGGTAAATTGGGGCGGTGGGAAGTCTGATAGCTTGTAAGGATATGTGTGAGGATATTTGTTGTATGTTGTTATATGTATCACCGTATAGATGACTGCATGGATGGCTGAGTGTGACAGAGCATGCGGTTGGCGTTTCTTATTTTTATTCACTTAAACAAATGTATGGGTTGAATGGTGATTTTCTTTAGAAGCATTGTTATTGCGGGTTTTCCGGTGAGCTTTGATTGAATGAACACATATTTCCGTGTAAGCCATCTTGTCCCTTACACATGCCTTGAACGAATTGGAATTCGTGATTGATATTATTTTATTTGCCAAGAAAACTGTCGGTTGATTCTTTCCAGGGACAGTAAAATACTTTGAAACTACCAATTTGCGTGGGAAAGATTATAGAATAATAATTCGCTGAATCTGTCTATATGTTTCTATATTCTATATTCTATATTCTATATTCGTTTTTTATTCGAGAAAAGATTTCGTATGTTTTATACGGACATAAGTGGCAACTTGGTCGAGTAACTGTCGTACTACACAGAAAATGAAGCAAATTGCTTATTCAAATGGCCAATGAGTGACTCAATTGTGTAAAGTATAATAATATTGTAGTTATGTTACCAAATGACGATTCAGCAGTCTACGTGCGTGAGGAATATTTTGACTTATTTCTCTGTCCGCGAATGTATCACAGTCTTCTACATAAAAAGGTGAATTTAATGGCCTGTTTTTTTGTCGTCCTTTTTTCTCGTTGCTTGTGAAAAGTATACTTTATACAGTCCTTATAGAGATACTTTTAGAGCCTTGTGTTCCCATAAGTCTGCCAACGTTCTTTGCCCTGACGCTCGGGACGTGTACAGTTCAGGAAGCCACTGATTTTACGATCTCGCCATACTATGGAGGCAACTTATTTAATACGTTTGTTGCCGTCCTCCAGTAAACGTCACTTGAGCTTATGGTGCATTCGAACAGCTTTATTTATTACAGTGTATTTTACATTTCTCCACGCGTACATTTCAAGTAACATCTTTTAGAAGTGGATCATCAGACGGTCGATTGTCGAGGCTTTCTCCAAAGAGCGCAATCAAACGAGCAACGTGTACCGAACACAAATGCCCATTGCACAATACCATAAACCGTCCTTCGAAATAACCTACGTGACAAGGAAAAATTCATTCCCCGTTCCCGACACGAAAGCCAGCATTAAATTATCGCCCGTTTAGACCCGAAATTACGATTGCAAGGCGGGCAGGAAGCGATCCCGCCGGGCGAACCAATGAATGAGCTTTCTAAATTCAACCGCGGCGAAGAATCACCGCCGGAAAATCAGCGTACGAGCGAATTATGCACGGCACGAGAAGCTGGTTTTAAATTTCCCCAAGCGTTCGCGCGTCCGTACCTGCGCGGAGTCGCGTGATCGTGCGAGGCACAGGTGCGGAGCCGTGCGGCGGACTACTAAAAACTAGATCCAACGGACTGCGTCCCGCGGATCGTTCTAACGGTGTGGCATAGAAATGCGTGTACGTATTCACGCGACAGGGGGACATTTATATCGCGTTAATGACCGTCTCCAGGTGGACGGTGCGTCACACCGTGCCGACAATGTGTCACAACACGAACATAAGTTTTCACGAGGATTAACTGGGGAATCTCGAATGACCGAAGTTCCACAGTCATTCTTCGAACGAAGAACTCTCCAGTAGTTCTGACATGACATGCTTTCGAAAATCACGGCAAGTTTCTACGCCTCGAAGGGAAATAATAGAGGTAAGAAAGTTCGAGGATGAGATGCTGGATGGTGAGTAATACATTTTTAAATTACGGGGAAGAAATTGTCTTGATTGAGAAAGCCCGTGCTCGATGAGTCGACTCGGGGAATCGGAAGGGTTCTGATTTTGTGAACGTCTCTCGATAGACGTGATTGACAAATCTCGTAATCCGGAAGGTGAACACTTTCTAATTTTATAATCCACGCTGAACTATGTCAAGTTGCCTTTTGATACATCATAATTGAGCTTTGCACACCACGATATTGTCCTCGTTCTTTTTTTCATCGCGCAACAAATCATTCTCCGTTTTATCTTAAATAAAGACTGTCCTAGTAAATCATTTTGTTACCCCGCAACAATTACTCGGAAATCAATAAAAACAGGTCGTAATTCAGAAAACATTGCAGTAACGAACTCCGAAATATATATCACAACAAATCAATCAATATGATCTTCCTAAGGTCGAAATAAAATCCAGGTATCTCCTTGCAACCGTTCTCCAGCTTTTATTCAGACCACCGACCCGTCCTGTGATCGCAATTTAAACCCGCCGGAGCGAAGTAAATCACCGGTGGGCCATCACCCTTCGAATACCACGATCCCGTCGGATCGGTCCCATTTACCCGGACGTCAAGGATTAATCGCGAGGAGGCGGCGATCTATAATTCCCGCGGAGCGATCCACAAAAGCGGCGCCTTGTGCCGAGGACGAAAGCTCCGGGGCGAAGAAGCAAAGAGGGAGAAGCGAGGCGGTTCTCTGTCGTGGTCGGTCCCCGAGAGCAGGTTGACAGGCGCAACGGCAGCCGACATTCCTTCGTCAATCGGTTAAACCGGTTGCCATAAATTCGCGTGAACGAACGCGAGTGTCCTGTGGCCCGTTTCAGCGTTTTCTGCAGGCGATACCAGTATCCGCTTGCCGGGGTATATACTTTTTCTCCAACTGCGGCAAGGGACGACGGTTCTCGATCCGCGGCGCGTGAACGCCGATCGCTGGAGTCAATCGCTCGCCATCGCAGAAACCATATGATTTCTCAATAATCTTGGCAGGGGGACACATTGATTGTTCGTTGAAACGATTCCCCTTCGTCTGTAGTTTTCATCTGCACTGTTCGCGATGAAACTTCCACCGGGGGAGATCGGCACTGGGAATTTTAATCCTTTTTCATCGGTTGCACTGGTTTTGTTATTTACTTGCTAATTACTTTGCCGGGCGGTACAGAACGTTGTCCTTATCTTCCCTTTTTCTTTGCTGAATTTATTTCGCTGTTATTTTTAATCAAATTTATCGAGACGGATATTAGCTTTCTGGTTGATACAGTATGCGTGGATGCTTGCGGATCCCATTTATCCACGTCGTCGCTAAAGCGATGAGATACTCAATCTTCGTGTTACTTCGTCACTGCTGTTAACCGGACACCTTTTCCCGTGTAAATGAATATTCATCGACCATTTATCACGATGAAAAAATCGGAACGATTCCGATGGACGGTTCTCGGCGTTTCGGAATCGCGTTGAACCATCCAGTTCGCTGTTTGGCGCGCGTTATTTCCGCTCCGATTCGGACGAACAAAGCACGATATCGCACATCTGTTACCGTTTCCCTGTCAGGGGACGAAATTTTGTCAGCCGGCTGCTGTTACACCGGAAACAACGGAATGGTAAATATCTATCCCCACCTGTGAATGTGAAATTCATGCGATCGAAACGAATGCTCAATCGCCCCTACCGATCGTTTTCCCTTCGATCCGATAAAACATGAAATCGAGCATGCCATACCGATTACATAAAAATTGTATTGTAATCGATATTGCTGTCTATTTCTAGAAAAACTGCGATAAACAGGTGCAACGTGCGAGCACCTAGACCCGATGAAAATTGGTCACGCTCCGATTCACAGTTACGAAAACCAATTACAAAACGTAATACTTTTTACCGCGTACAATAAAACGCAATTAAATAAAAAGCTGCTGCTTCAATTGCCACCTACCGTTACATACGACCAACGCAGAGGGTCGAATAAAAAACTACGACCATATTTTCTGCTTCCTCTGACGAAACTAAAATCGTGCCCACCGTGAAACTTCGCTTCACTCGAATCGACATCATCCGTCGTGTATCTATAACACAAAAGTGACTTTCCCAACGTTGATGCGATTTTCGTCGAATAGAAATAAACGAAAGCAAGAAGAAACAGAGTGATACCTTTTCGCTGTTCCATTTCCCTAGATGAAAGCATTTCCACTAACAGAAGCACAAGCGCTGAAAGAGCGTAGAAATTTTCACGAACTCTCGTCGACACTGTTAGTCTCGCGGAGCGGATTTCATCGCGCTCTAGTATGCAGCAGGCGTGCATTTGCGCAATCGAACGAGGTAGGTGCAGGTGCAACTGGCAGCCGTGCCGCGCAGTCTGCCAGCAACGACTTTCAGCAGGGGCTCGCGTGTGCCGAACCAGTTTCCAGCTTTTACGTGGCGACGACAACGAGCACCGTGACTGTCAGCGCTGTCCTCGTCATCCTCGTTGCACAAAATGCGGTTGCACGCGTGCAATTATCGCCCTTCTGCTTGCCCCCGCGTTGAACGAGCGACTAGAGGCATTCTCGTCGAAAGAGGAACAAGAGGCAACTGGGTAGAGTATCTTTCGCGGCGAGACGCTCGAAGCGGTTAATTAACTGCTTGCCAATTAAAGCGTCCACAAATTCTTTGTCCCGGTTCCGTGACTGCAAGAAGGCGGATGGCATTGTTTCGTGGTAATAGAATGTGCTTGGTACCGATGGATTAACATTACATTCGAGGTCAACGACGCCCAGTCGGGATATGTATTCATATTTGATTGTCACGAGTGTTTAACGAGGAAATGTTGCGATTTATAAATCGATGCGAAAAGTAGCGTGCAAGGTTTTAGGTTTGTTTTGCAGAACTTTTCCCTGGACATGACTGACTAGTCAGAGATCAGAACTGGTTCTCTTAATTGGGTACCAAGTTACCGTTGAGCGCAGTCTGTTCCGTATGCATCGAAAAGTGAAACGAAATGTTTCTTTATAATACGTATGACAGGACTCAAGCTGACGAGCGTAGAATAGTCTCGTATATAGGAAAGTAAAGTAACGAATACCACGATAGTTTATTATCTGTCATTATCACCAGCGTTCGCGAGTCTTGCTGTTAGTTGAACCGTGCGGGCAACGCGTCACCTGTTACTACTACTCGAATATCCTTATTACGTGTATAAATCTCGTAATCGGTACACTTTCACCTATCCGAGAGTCAAACGATCTTAATTAACTCCTAGTCTACGCGCATTCGTCATTCATACGTGCACGTTGAAGCGCGTATGCATAAGTACAGTAGCCATCTTCAATGGGACCAGTACACGTGTTCGAAACGTCGCACCTGTCGCACGGGAGAACGGTCAACGACGTCACGTTACAGAAACGTTGGATGTCCGACATTGCTCTCTGAAATTCACTGAATTCCGTCTGGATGTGAAACGAGGCGAAGGAAAGCGCGGGGTTAAAGGTTCTGACGTGTACGTCTCGCGATCCACTTCGGCGTTTTCAGAAGTCGCCCAAGACCGACCGTCAAATTACTTTCGAGGAACGCAACATCGAAAAAGTGGGCCAAGATACGCGCACAGAGTCGATAACGTAAATCGACCCGTCGTTCCCTGCCCCGATCGCAGGTAATTACCGTTCCCATCGGGTCGACACGCGTCGAATCGCGATTCCCTGGCCCGATGAAACGTACGATCTCGCTGGCCAACAATTACAGGGATGAATCTTCAAGGAAAAAAAGAAAGAAAAAAGAAAGGTGTACTTTCTGACAAGCGAAAGTCTTCGATTCGACTGCTATCTGTTTGGGCAAAGGTGTGTAAAAGGGAATTGGCTCTGGCCAAGTGGATGACTGTCGGATAAAATTTGAAAGGGAGATGATGGGTTTCTTTTTACGGTTCGCAGAGAACGAGCAGAACGCGAACGTAGAGCTGTGTTAATTTAATATGCATATTACTTGGAACGAAATCGACTGGACATTTGGGAGAAGGTAACCACCTGGCATTAACGTACGATTCACGATATATTCGGAATCGTTTCGTGATTCACGACTGATTGACATACGATCCTTAGGACCGACCCGAAAGAAACTTTCACTCGGTGGTTTGTTCGTGTTAACGAATGATTTTTCTACGATTTATATCCAGAAGGCACTCTACATTCTTATATACATATGTTCGTAGTGAAGTATACAAATCACGTATCATGGATCAAGCGTACACTTCCTTCCCAGATCCACCAGAAATTCTGATCGTTGATCATGCCGGGCCCTCTGTCGTAACAGCATGACACATATATTAATTTCCAGATCCTTTCTCCTTTTTTCGGCGCTGATGATCGAAACGATTCTCAGAACGTATCGAGGCGAAATGGTCCGCCAGCGGCTCTAACTTTCTCTCAAGTTGAATCTTGGAGATCGTGTGAACGCCTATTAATTTTGACAATCGAAGAACGAAGTGTCCTGACCTTGCACCCGTGGCCACGGAAAGCCCTAACGGGTGGGAGTATGCTGGCGATGAGGTGTTCGCAGGAAGGGATCATCCGTTGAATCGAAGACCTTGCGAAAGCAAAAGCCGAAACCACCGGCGTCGATATGGCTGTCGGGGAAGTGTTATGCGAAACAAAGCGCATCTTACGAAATGGCCGATTATTCGTTACAGACCACTCGCGAAGCGTTACATCGTTCGCGTTTCAATGAAACAATGTACGTGTTGTGAAGAAGCCTTTCGCGAAACGTCGCGTTGTGCACGAAAATGAAGTGTCGCATGACTGTACACGTACCGTTTGTTAAACGAGGTTGGGAATACACTATGAGGTGTTTTAATCTAAACATCTGATGGTTGTTATTTGTTTTGTTTTGGTGCTTGCAATGCTTGCAATCAGTTTATGTAAGAAGGTAAGAAGGCTCGCAGAGTCAATTGTGAAACTCGACTCAAATGAGTGATGCGATTACAAACGCGCAGAATTACTTAATTGTATTCGAATATTTAGAAACTGTTATCGGAATATTGAACTATTTAAAAGTCATTATTTCGCCGGTATCACCCGTTTATTTATCTTTTACTACGGAATTCATTGAAACGTATCTATTGTACTATAATAATAAAATATATTCTCCTTCGTTCTACAATAAAACAAGCGTTTGCGACTGCACCGTACAACTTTGTGCGACGAAACTACCGATCGATCGAATTCTCAGTGCAATCGTGGCGAACGATAATGGCGAATCCCCAGGGTCGCCGGTGGATCGATGGACAGGCAACGTTCCGAACCGGGTCATTGCGACAATAAAACGGATATAAAATGCGCACGGTAATCTCGCGTGGTTTAAAATAAACAGTCCGGCGGCGTAACATCGGCGCACTAAAAGTCCCTTATTATTCAGACGAAGAAGTTCAACTCGATCGATTTGGTCGTTCGTTTTTATTTTTTTTCACAAGTTTCAGTGAGTCACTCGACAGGACCAAAAGTCACGATGATCTCGAATCTCCTGTATGCCCACCATCTGGCGATTGTCAGCAAAAACGGTCGCAATATCCAATGATTTCGTATGCCGTGAGGTTAATACCATAAATGTGCGAACGTGCTTTCTCTCCATCTACGGATGCGCTGCTCGAAAAATGTAATCTCGCGTACAAGCGCTTTTTTCTCTTTCCTTCTCTCTCGCTCTCTCTCTCTCTCTCTCTCTCTCACTCTGTCTTCTCTCTTTGTGGTTGTACACTCCTGGCCGCTTTGCTGGAACCCGCGACATTTTCTATTTATTAAATACACGAGCACGCATAACGTTGTACAGTCGCTTCCGGTGAGAGCACCGACACTTGTTGCAGCTGCGCGCGTGTCCATGCACGTGTGAGCGCGCGTTAATAGCGGATGAAACGAGCGCTTGTGAACCGTTTACGGGCATGAAAGTCCTCGATCTCCGTGAATAAGACGATCTATCGATCCTTCGAACGTTTGCCGCGTCGACAGCCGGCGAGTACAAACTTTATCGCCCTTCTGGAATGCTTTTTCTAAACGGTCAGAGCAGTGCCGCGGCGATTTCTTAGAAAGCAAATGAAGTATTGATACATTTAAGTTTAACGGAAATGACAACTGTGAAATAGCACAGGTATGAAGAAATATTTAGAACAGTTCCGCCCTCCTTAGTTAAAAAGTCCTATCTAGAATGTTTTCATTTCTCAAGTTCCACCCGTCTTTTAATTTTTTAGTAAAGTTAAAGATTTTTAGTAAAGCCCTACGTGCTTTGTACAGGCCTAGACGTGATCGAATTTATTTATAGCAACCGCTTTTCAAATGGTTTTACTAGTTTCTAATGTCCTACGCATCACTTACTAAGTTTAGTTCTGAAATGCAGATATGGTATTTTATTGCAGTGGGCAGAATTTTAACACCACATTCAGGTTCGTACGATAACCGGCAGAGGCAATAGAAAAAATGTTACAGGAGGAACCATAGAGCATCTGCGTGTATACTGCACGGGGATCCCTCATAAAAGATGAGTGCTTCCAGTTTAATACGAAATATCCAGATAGCTTGTTACTGTTACTCACATGTACATATAAATGCCAATTTTATACTTCCTCTCATTCGTCACTGCATCAATGTTACGAGCACTATACGAACATCGCTCCATTTTATCCATCGTGGAAAACTGTACGACGTTGCTGCCGCAGAAAAACGATTCACCATGCCGGAAGAAAATCGAGAACAAATTCGATTCCGTTGACCCATCGCTTTGCATCGTCACGGTGATAGAGATTACGCGGTTCGATCGGTGTAATATACGTCGTCTTCGCGTACACTCGAATGAAAATAAAAAACGGAAAAGAGCAGCAATCACGACCAGTCGCAATGAATTCAATCGCACCCGGCGTCCCTCTCCTTTGTACGATTGTTACGAGGGGGGCACGTGAATGGATCCGTGTAATTTCTCTCTTGAGATCGCACGAATTGATTCTCGTGATCTTAATCGACGGGGCCGAGGCACCGGGAACGGCTGTATAATTGATTTAAGCTCGCAGCCAAACGCTTTTAACTCTGATTTGCGAGGTGAACGCGTACGGCCGCGCCAACTTCTCTCATTGTATAATTTCGGTGTGCATACTTCCTGCTCCAATGTTGGGGACCGTGCAATAAATAACGACGGGCGATTCTGTCAGATTGATCTTTACGAGTTCTGTGACACCGCGGGCTTACGATTCTCGCCTTCGCATTAAATGGAGTTTAACGAGTGACGCAGCATGCCACGGTGGACGTGGTTCGATTAAACGACGGGAATAAAATGGCGAATAAAATTTAAACCGAGCAACGCCGCTGTCGGCCACTTGCCTGCGGATTTAATTTCCTCGGTTGTTCTTCCGTTTCAATCTTCGTGGTCGTCGCCGTTCACATTGTACCACGAGCGACTGCTTTTTATGAAAGTTTATGAACGCGCTCGATTGGGGATAATGGCGGTGCCTAAATGGAATTATTTTGGCGTCGTCGAGGGAGACGAAAGAAATAAAGGATTGAATAAACGAGGGAGGAAGATAATTTGTACATAATATTCTATTGCGATTCGATTTTTGAAAACATATCGATTTGTTGCTTTCAGAAACGTCTGTCTATGCATTGCAGCATGACGCACATGAATTTCATGGATTTATTGAACATTGGCATTTACGCGCCTCTGGTTACTTATGTAAAGAGCTGAATATGTTTTACATGTGTGCATTTCAGTATCGCTATCAATCACTAAAATCTCGAATACTTTTAAATGTCATTGTCAATTATGCGTTTAATGCGTATGCTTTAGAACAGACACCACCGCAAGTATCAAACCGAGCGGACATAAATGTTTCCAAAAACTGGCGGCAAGTCTTCAGACATAAAATCTATAAATATTTAACCATCGAGGAATGGAAGCTTGGTGATATTCTCCTACGGCCACCATAAGGACGCCGTTTTACCATGCCTAGCAGCACTTTCCACGGTAATTATCTTTAGTCTTACCCCGGTCACGTGACGCTCGTTAGTTATTCCATTCGTGCGTTCGTCCTCAAGCAAATCGTAAGAATAGCTCCAGACAGTCGAGAGCCTAACGCATAACAATGATGATACACGCTGGAAACGTGTCATAAGTCGTTGAATTCCGATAGCTTGAGCTTGCAATTAGTCGTCAGAGGAAGACATTCGAGATAACGAGGTACGTACATATGACGAGGGAATGACGAAACGCGACGATGGAATTTTATTGGATACACGGTGGTGAATGCTAAAGGTGGAGTTAGTCAATGTACAACTCTGGAGATTTATGAAAAATTGAGGGTCGAATGTTTAGCTATTTAATTAATACCAAAGAGATACCCGTACCACTCATTGTCAGTAGTTAGGAAACTCAATTTTTTTTATCTTCGAGAATAATTGGATACCGTGTCCTTCGCGTCTTCCTTTCGTTCCTTTTTCTCTTGATAATTTAATATTAATGCCAGTAAAATATCTATGGAATATTAGATAATTCACTGGATTATTTACTACAATACTTTGTGTACCTTTGGTGGAAAAGTTTCAAGAAAAACTTTGTGCCACGTTTTAAGCATTCTCGAATTTTCCTTTTTCTATAGTACGCGGGTTGTGATATTCATGAGGATAAACGAGTATTGCATATCTGCAGGATCCAACAGGATACCCCAGGGAGTCCTGGATACCTGCATTTCCAAAAGGATCCAGCATCTATTATACTATGCAATAATCGAATGGTCCAGGACTATTAAAGGGGAAAGGTACCACCGTCAATAACAATGGAACCACAGGCTGGAATATTCTAACCGCGAAAATAGATAATTATTTAAATGGCGCTGCTACCTGCGAAAAGGTCGACAACCTATTACGCCAAGCTCTAAGAATAGAATAATAATTTGAATATTAAAGAGCAACTTGTTGCTAAAAGAATGAGTTTCGGCGATTCCTTTGGATCAACGTCAAATATTTGACATTCCAATGGCTATCGAGAATTTGAGAGATTACTTTGCTGACGTAAGAGGAGGAGCTGGTACTTACGGCGAATACTTTCGGAAGCCAGACGACAAAGCGACATTCTCAAAATTTGAGGAACGAGGCCGCGTTCAAACAGATCATCTCGACACACCACGGAAGTTGAGGAAGGGACGTGATCCTTGAAAGGGCCGTTCTTGAAAGCCGTGGGATTCTAAGAAGCGTTTAGGTAGAGGAACCCTCGTCGCGACAAGTCACCACTACATTCTGATATTTTTGATCTAGACTGGTATTTCCGCTTTTTGAGATCCTCTCCCTTGAATGCCTCGGCTGTTTGATCCTCAAAGGGGTCTACTTGAAAACGAGCAACGAGTTTCTTCCCGAAACTACATAGGTATGCACTTGAAATCTAAGTACATGCGTCACGATGAGGAACAAAACTATTAACGTAAAAGGGGATATCGCATGTTTTCCATTTGGATTTTGGAACCCCTCAATTATGGACATTTTTCATTACGGTAGTACATATCGTAACTTTCCTTTGAATTTTCTCATGATTGAAAATCGCTGTCATTTTATTTCTTTCTTCCTTTGACTGAGTCTTTCTCTAAATAATATTCGAATTTCAACGATTGTTTTTGTTGCACGTAAATATTATATCGATAGAAGAATATATGATAATTGGAATATTATTGAAGCAGTGAAAAGGTTTGTTCTACTAAAGTTAATTATTATTCTCGGTCAGAGGATTAAAGAAAACGTTGCAATTATTTAATGTGCATGGTCTCTAAAGTACTTACGCTTTTCGTGTGGCTGGTGCTGTGTGTGTGGTGCGTATCGATCTTCATGTTGGCGCACCGGTTAAGAGCATGCAATCGTCGAAACAAACTCTGCAGGGAATCGGCCTCGAGGAAGGGATGGTCCTTGGCTACCCCCGAAACGTCTATCGGAAACTGATAATCTGAAACGAACAGGAAACAATTGTTAAATCGTCATTTGAGTATCACGTATTGTTGATACCTTACTATATATTAAAATTGACATGACTTTATAGAATTAACTATAATCGATAAATAATAAGTGTTTCCAATTTATATATACAGTGGAACCTCGATAACTCGAACCTCTGTAACTCGAAAATGTCTATAAGACGAAAATTTGCTTAATTCCCTTCCGCTCCGTTGCAAAAAGCTCTATAAGTCGAAATAAAACTTACTTTAACTCCAATTATTTGCCACATATTCAGAAGCATCATTTTACCTCTGTACCTCGAATTTAGAATAGTCAAACTCTACTACTCGAAGTTTAGCTCTATAAGTCGAACTTCTATCGCTGTTGCCACTGCAACTCGAAGTTTATAACTTTATGTCAGTAATCATTCAATTGTTTCCTTCCTATCAACCGTTAGGATTGTCTCAAAATATAAAATAACCACGTGCATATCCACGGAAGCCAATTGTTTTTCGTCAATTTCCATAGATAAACAATTTCTTAATACATTAGCTCGGAGCAAAATTACAGACCTTTTGAATAATAAGAAGTCGGTACATATATGTATATATGGCGACCTAACTTTCGTCTTTTGATTACATTTATATATGTACACAATAAAAATGTAAGTCATGCGAAAAAATTTAGTTTGCCTTCCTTTCCGTCCTCGCATGTCGAAAAGTTAACCGTCATACAAAGCCTCTATAAGTCGAATTTTCGTGTGTTAAACCTCTCCTACTCGAACACTCGATAATACGAAACCTCTATAACTCGTTCTTCTCTATAAAAGTTCTTTTCTTTGCGCTTGAGATTCCGGTTATCGAGGTTCGACTGTATCTGCTTATTTCTGTGCATATTTTTCGAAGCTATTTCTCTTACGTTCCAAAAAAAACAACGAAATGAAATAAAAATGCAAATCATTAAGTACAAACAATTTGAACGCAGCCTCGCAATTCTAAAGCCACATTACGAATTTTTACTATACTTCGTTGCGCCTATTTATCGACTAACGACACACGTATTGCACTTCGTCTGCATATCGCTATCTATAAACCTGTACCTTGCCTCGTTCTACCTAGACACGCCAGTCTAATTGAAGTAATGGTTAGTAAAATCAATTAAAAGCGCCCGCGCGTCCGGATCGTTCTCCGTTTCTAATTGAATTTAAACGATCGCTACCGTGTTCGAAAAAAAAAATAGAAGACCGCAACAACAACAGCATCAGAACTCCGACAATGGTCAGCGGTCAGCATTTTATGTGCCCATCGAGTTTACGACGAGATTAATGCCTCTGGGCTAAATGGACACCAACACGGTCCATTCAAGATCTCCGTTTGTAGGAGTCCATACATTTGCTCGCTCGAAAATCGACCGTTCTCTCTACGTACGAAGATATCAGAGCGTCGATTATTTGATTAACGATCTCGGTGTAAATTCATGCCGGAGGGTACGTCTGTCGGACTTTCGACTATGTTTCAAATGTAATTTGCTGCTAATCGCGTGATTTATATCGATCGAGGATCTTACGGAGTGCGTAACGAGTGTTTCTTTTTTCGCCAAACAGTGTCGGCGCTTAATTATTATGGTATACAATGATACGAATTTTTTGAGATAGTAATAGTAGTAATAATAATATTTATTATACGAGTAATATCTTTTGGCACAAGTACAAAAAGGCACATGATAATTATACGAACGCACAAATAATTAAAATCATTCTTTATCCCCTTCCGGAAGAGGACAAAAAGAATTTGATAAATCAGATAGTATTGTGCTTTTCTTGAGCAGCTTACAATTCGAAATCATGATTATTATCGACACCGCCATGTCATGGCTGTTCCAAGAATACCCCAACCTATTGGCTATTGTAGCAGCGTGCAAATGAGATAATTGTAGCGTCTGACGTAGGTAAGGATTCGTAGAAACGTAAGATGTACGAGTATCCGTAAGGCAAAGAATCGCAAAGAATTTCGAGCGACGAGAAACGTGCAAAACGGACCCAGAGGAGACTTTCGTCGCGGTTCTTTCTTCAGAGTCACGTTGCAAAACGTCGATATGTTCCATCCGACCCGTTACTTTATCCACCCATCTGCTTTCACCCGAAATTTCGTGCAGTTTCGCGGCACGGGGGACATTGTTCTTCCCCGCTTTAGCCGTGGTAATACGTCTCTCTACCCTTTTGTTCTGGTTACAAAGTCGGCGAATACGTAGTCGTGGATATCGCATCGAAAATTCGAAAAGCCACCGTGCCGACTTGCGCAACAGCGACCCAGATCTTCTGAACCAAATCTCGAATATGTGTTCTCGGTTCCAGATCCCGGATTCATCGGGTCGATACGTTACTGTCGACGTTAATTCTTCTTTTTTTATATAACATAGCGCTGGCAGTTTCGCGCACGTGTTTCACGGTGAACTATGAAAAATTAGGTTTCCAGGGGGGTGAAATATTTCGCGTGGATGCGATTAAATTTCACACTGAACGAAGAATGAAGGTAGCAGTGCAGGGGCTTTAATCATCTTGCGAACTATATATTTCGATATGTATCAAAGATGAAGGACACGAACGGTTCAGGGTGTTCTTAATAAGATAATTGTGAGGAATTTTGTCAAATTACATCGTGCAATCGGAGATTTATAATGTTAATAAAATAAGATGGACAATAGAATTTCCAATGATTATGTTGGAACTATACTAATCGCAATAATATCTTACTTTTATTATGTAAGGTTTAGGAAAATTCCTTTTTTCCCTCCATTCATTATTTTTTATTCGCTTCACTATGAATAATTTTGTTATGAAAATTACATACTAGGTATAGTTGCACACGGAATACGAGTACAGCGATTCTCTTTTACAATTCAAGCTCTCGTGATGATCAGATAATCGAACCACGTGTATGTGACATAAGCAAAATTTACATACGCCCTAAAACCACTTTCGATATACTCATTAATATGAAAACCTTTCCTGAGATCGGTATTCACTTTCCCTGTGATAAATGATTCAACAGTTGCCGACTCCAATAGACAAATACCTTCTGAACATATTGTAATACAATCTTTCGCATCTTTGATTCAATTCCCTTGATAAATAATTTTTCGTTTTGTTTGATGCATTAAACATTAGGTTGATCGTAAAGTCGTGTTGTATTTTCCAGGAAACAAATTTCTTAATTCAAATTTATGTTCGAATTATTTAGACATTACATATGGTTTTCTACTTTACACGATGAATCTATCTAGAAAAATATATTGGCAGCAGGTAACCATAAATATATTGTTTTATTACGCACGACACGAATAGAGAAAAATACTCGCGTTACTTCCAATATGATTTAATAAATGTTCAAAACAATCTTCGACTTCTCTAACATACAGTTGCGAAGAAACATTCTGATAGTCGAATCTCATTTCTGTTTTGAAGCCCTCATAAATGTCTACCCAGGTAGAACGGTGGAAATTTATTTCCCAGCGCGCAGAAGCAACGGACAAACGATAATTTACTTCGAAGCTGAGGTAGCCAGTATTTTTCGTCAACCTTTTAATTTCTCCAATTCCACATCAAATCCAAAAATTTCTCCCAAACATTACGTAAAGCACAATTTCTAAAAGAAACATTTACCGCCATTGCAAACCCATCAAAATCGTCTGCTTCCGATAAAATAAAATAAAAAGAACTAAGGAAACAAGAAGAAGACTTCTAGTCCCGACTTTCTAATGAATAAATCAATCAGCCTACCTGGTCGGCCATTTACAACGATTCTCCGCGAGGTATCCTCGTGGCTCAGTTACGAAAGAAAAAGAGGCCAGGGCGGCTCGTGCAGTTTCGCGCGGTTTATATATTTAATGAACAAGCCGGCTCATTATCCTCGTTTCACGTGTCCGCTTTTTCTGCTAATAAAGTCTACGCTCGCACGTACACACACGATATACCATTTAAACCGAGACAAACGAGGCGCGTCCAGGCGTCGTGATCACAACGAAATCGTTCCCCCGATAACTCTTACTCCACGATCGATAGATTAACGTTAACGATTGGCCGATTACGCTTTCGCTTCCTGGATGTACTAATTGCCGAGCGTTCCGCGTGGAACGTATCAATTAGCATTCGCGTAGACTGGATTTCACTCACTCGCCGCTCGTTATTAGCGTAATCAATAAATATTAACGGGACGGCACGGATAATTGGAGTTAACAATTTCAGATAATCGTCCATGGCTTAAGTAAACGTATCCTTCGATCTCCCTTTCTCCCCGAACGATCGCGAAAACCGCACTCGCGATCCCTTAAACGCTCGTACCGAGTCCGTGAGAGAGAAAATGTGAACGTCGATGAAGTTCAGCTGATAACAAGCGCGGCTTATCGAGACGCTTTCTCGTTTTCTGCGTAAAACGAGTCGAGGAAACTGAACGGAGTAAATTAATTTAAATTTCTGAAGTTAATAGACTCGATGTTTTATCCGTGGCAAGAGGCTGAACGCGGCGTTATTATCCATCGAGACGTTTGAAAGGGCGTGCACTGAGTATTGGAAACGCCGTGTTACTCCGCGTGGTAACGATAATTGGAATTCCATTAGTTCGGCGTAATTCATGTACTAAGTTTGGCGTTTGAGAATCGGTGGTATTTTACGGAAACAGTGTAAATCGTGTGTGCAGATTAAACGGAGTGTCGTTTCGTAACAACGATCGTTAGGAATGAATTAAGCAACTTGCCTGTCGTGAGTTTCGTTTCACTGATTGTGAGTGTAGAATGCAACTGGCCATAACAGTTGTACTTTTGGCTGCGAGAATGGCTTGAGAACATTCACCCCTTTTTTCCCATGAAATGTATAAACTTTACAGCCCATTTTGTCCTAAATATCTTATGGCAAATTTGTAGCAATTTGTCGATTCTCTTTTGGGCGAGCTAGTCATTTTTGCCAATGTTATATTATATAAACAACATATTTTTCTACATTTTTGTACTTTATGCAAGAACGACGTAAAGCAATCATAATTAAAGTAATTCTATTAATTCGTTTATTACATCATTTTTAATAACTTCTTCATATCCTACATACCTTTATAACAATGTCACTATATACAAGAATTATTTAATTTGTACAAGAGTACAATTGCATCAACGCCAGTCTTGTTCGTCAAATATATTTCTCTTGCAAAGAATTAAGAGTCGCGTACGTGTTTAATCGAAGCTGTCTAAATTGTTAAGAGGTGATTTTGCCAGGTGTGACAAAGGTATCGCGTGTCTCGAAAGCCGATACCTCGAAAACAAGTGCCCCACCGTGATTTCCCGCTGGTTTACGCAATGAGGTTTCTTTCATGGTAACCTCCGAACGGGCATCGATCATTTCGTAATTTCTATTTTTCGCTGGACACGTTGACGCACGCGTGTCCTTTGCCACGGGAAGTCTCTCTCGAAAAGGTGAAGAATACGACTGGTGTCTAGAACTTGACTCGATCATCGCGTGCTTCTTCTACTGGCATCAATGAAACGATACGCGAGTGGCCATAAACGCGAATATGACGTCAATACTGTCCACGTGTAATTTTTCTTGTTGATCATATCGTGAATCATTGATGGGTCGTTTAAATCGGTGCCATTGAAGCATCGTAACCGATGATAATTCAAGGGGGTATTACCATTCAGAGGGGTCAACAAAATCGATCTTTCTTTTATTACATTTTATTCGTGCATAAGCATTTGACAATGTTCTCCCAAAACTATATACTTCAATCTCTTGAAATGTGGAAGTTGTATCGTTTTTATGAGAACAATGCACTCGATAATGGTATGCCACTCCCGTAAGTGGGATAGTAAGGCGCAAAAGTTCGAATGTGTTTTCCTTGAAACCAGGCTTTTTAAATTGGCTCCCACGACATCTTAATAATGAATTGATCAATCTTCTTCAAATTTTATACATATGTTTTAATGAATTTGTGCTTCATACGACTGCCACTTATGTTCAAATTTATTTTTGCTGCGTTATTCTATTTCACAAGGTAACCACTTTTATATAGATTAAAATCACCTTTAATTTTTTTTATTCAGATGAGTACAACAACTTAAATCGCGGCAGCCATAAAAACATAATTTAAATAATAACAAAGATAATTGCACAAGAATTATATTGTGTTATCTTGAAATATAATCAAACAGGTATACAGAATTTTCGAACCTTTGACCTATAATAACTTAATCATTTTTCGTATCGTAAGTAGTCTAAGATTGACAGCTCCGAATGGGAAAACCCCCTTAATTAACTATCGATCCTCTTAGTGCACACGTGCGACCGTGAAAGTGGGTCATCGAGATTGCACTGCGGGGATGATCAATATAAATCTTCTGTAACTCGAGTTGGATTTATCACGAGAACTGTGCAGCCACTATATACCGTCAGCCCGTGCGTGTCCCTCGATCTTTAGATCTCGTGATCTCTTGATCCTTCCACCCGGCCATTTATCGGTTCGCAACAGGTCAAGTGATCTATGGAACGATCCATGGGATCCATGGAAGCACGCGGCAACACGTTGCTCCGTTCGGTTAGTGCTGGGAAATGTCTTCTTTCTGTTAATTGGAATGTCGAAGGTTGCACATTCTTCGAGGCGAAAACTGTTAATCATTTTCTATTGTATAACGATCAATGATTAATTACTCATCAGGCATTATTGGAATTTGATGAATTAGAATTTTATTTGCGAATCGCATTATTCGTTATTACATTCTTTTTACTAGGGCCTTTTAAACGAGTTTACTGCTACTTTTTGAACAAGTTAGAAAGGAATTTGATGTAACTGCGACATGTGGGTTGACGTGCTTTGAAAAATAAGATGTCCGAATTGCTGCACGTTTTCATAGAACTGGATTCGCAAATATACTCGACAGCACGTACGATTATGCTAAATATAATGGTCGGGCACTTCATACTCTAGGAACGATAAAAAGTAGTACATCTAAAGATAGAAATATGGTCGATAAAATATGGTCTGTTGTACACGCAATATGTACTTGCTTTCTATTTCTGTATGCTAACCTTCTGCAACAGAGAAATAATTCTATTGCAAGAGAGCTATGAAAGTATCGCATTTCGTGCGTAAAAGCGACAGACAATGGACTAAAACAAACGGGGGCATGCGATCAAACAGGAGGCATCGAAATCGAAACTCTCCTCTGAACAGTAGTCGATGCATGCTCTACCCCCAAAGTTCGTAACTTGATCCTTCGACGAACTACCCCCTTTTTGCAGTATTATTTTCCTTCTGCTACCATAAAACATCCGAAACATTGTACCTACTACATACATACATACCAGCTAAGAACCCCATTGAAACCGTAACTGGTCCAAACATGATCTCACTTATCTGCTGTTTCGTAACTCGATTCTTACGCAGGATGCTCATTCATTTCGATCTTATCAATGGGCACAAAAATACAATTCTAAATCTATTGCACAACATTTTACTCTGCTCCAAAACCATCCCTACTTTTATTCCTATCACGAGCCTCCATTACTTGATCATACTGAAAGCGAAAAGTATTATATGAACGATTGTTCCTCATTGGCGGAAAACATTACGATTAAACTGACAATTTCTAAATATGATTCCATACTCATCGCAATATTACGTTGATCTACTAATGAATATATAAAATATGAAACGAATACACATTTGAAATGTATCACAAGTTCTTACTACACTGCATCGCACAGCTGTAGAACCAGTCAAAGCATTTCTAATTCTTATCGGTTACCATTAGGTTTTTATCAAATTAAGTATAATACAAAAAGCATCGCACATGAACAGTCCCGTACGTACAAAAATCTCACGATACGCAGTGTGCAATAATTTCTTGCAAAAAGAATCGAAACCCAGCACGATTCTATTACGAATATAATTACGCTGTGAGACCGAAAGCGTCCAACGGCCGTGATGCACAAATTCCGTCGCTTCACCAATTCATAATAACCGAAGCTCCCTCCACTGGCGAAGCTCGCGGGAGTTTCGTTCCAAAAACGAGGAGCACGGTAATGTTTCTCGTACCCGTTCTATCCCATCGAACCTCCCGTATCTCGGCCGGTCGTATCGGTATCGTATTTATATCGCGGCTTGCGCCGGCCGACTAGAGTTCAACTAGGTCAATTAGCTACTATTCATAGTGCGCTTCGATCGCGAGAGGTCGGCTGAGTTACGATCCTGGCGTACGTGCGCTAATACGCGTCTCGGGGAACCCCCGCGAGTCTTCGCCCTTTTGGAACGCGTTTGTTTTACCGCGCGCCAGTTGCACCAGCTGCGCCAGTGCGACGAGAACCTGGCGTCGTGGAGATGTACGTCGCGGGGAGGCGCGGATTGGATTTTCTCACGCGATCCCCGAGGGTGCACGTTGATCAACTTCGTCTCTGTTCGATTCGTAACGAGATGCGCGGATTGATCGCTGCGTGGAATTATCGCGTTCCGAGCGGATATCGCGATGCCTCGCGCGGCGGGTGCAATTGCAGCGTGGAGAACGGTGCTCTGGATAATTCGACGCCACCGGTTTGATGTTTCGGGGAACACCGGTAGCCGCACGCTCTGTCGTTAACCTTAGAGAACCGCAGGCCTGAATCGCTACTTGAATCGTAACGCGTAAAGAACGTTCGACTGATTTACGAGTCGGGGCACTTGTTCTCGACGCGCGCTGGGAGTTGCTGGGAAGTTGGGGATATTTTTGGAGACATTTTCGAGACGGTATGTTTGGGCGCTGTATGGGCTATTTGATTAATAAGAGCCTTTTGAAAAGAGGCGAAAGATCGTCGATAAATAAATATATGATGGGAAATGAAACGGATTATTATCGTCGGCGTATGTCCAAGTTAATTCTCATTGAGAATTCGTTAATATAATAGTTGCAATTGGAGCCAAAAGTACCTACTCGTCTGGCCTTTGCCCCAATCGGGGGGTAATTGAAAAAAAGTAATTAAAAAAAGCCACAAGAATTAGAGTCAGAACACGTTGCCCGGTAACACTTAATTCGCTATATGAAAATTAATTGCAGCGTCGTTAATTCTGGCCCGACCCTTGGTGTTCAAATCACTTACGGTTGAGCGCAGTTTACCACTCGCCACTAGATTCTCGCTTAAGCTACACAGGAATTGCAAGACCGAGTCTTTTTCTACGAATGCTATTAGAAATTGTGCCGTATCTCTCGGGTAATAAGTTGGAATATTAATAAACGCAGCTTGACGCTAAATCTTGAAACGAAACCCGCGTGTCAAATGTTCAACCGTACCGCGGCCACGGTGCTGCCAGTAGCCTATTATTTATCAGCTCTTGGGCGTTTACGAACCGGCGATTTTTCCGTGGAAATCAATTTACGGATTGGCGTTTCGCTTAATTGCTGCGGGTATTCTGAATTCCGCCGGACGCATTTATCACATCGAAAGTGGCGAGCGCCGAGCGTAAAACATTCCGGCAGTGAATATTTCAAAAGAAAAAGGGTGAGAGAGAGAGAGAGAGAGACTGCCGGAGGGGAGGATAAGAGAGAGACCTTTTCGATAAGGAGTAGAGATAAGCGATCACGCCGAAGGCGGGTACGGCCAGGCTTTGCTTCGGGGATCGCAACGTTGCTGAAACCACCATCGCTGTTGCTGCTCTCCGATCGTCTAGAAATATGTAGTCCGCGAGTTTCGTAACTTTTTACCACGGCATCCTGTCCGGAGCCGTGCAAAACATTCCTGCGGTTAAGTGTACCGGCCTTTTATTTAAAAACTTGGCCCATTCTTTCCTCTGCATTTGGCATCTGGGTTGCTGCAACGAGCTGCTCGGTGCATGCTCACGCTGAGCGATTAGCGTGTCCCCAGGTAGGTCCGACCATTTATTTGCGCATGAATTATTCGTTGAAATAAGTCGAAACGGGAGCAAAGATTTGACAATGCACGAAACGTATCTCAAGTAATGTGTCACGTCAGTGTGCGTTACTCCAGGAAGCATTAATGCTTAATCTAATAAGTTACACTTTTACACGCTTTTTCACCGAGGTAATAAAATAAGGATGACGATCGACGATTCAACGACCACCACGGAAACAATTGCGGGTCTCGTTCGAGGCGACGTTCGCTAATATTAATACCGGCCGTACGTGGTATCCCGTGCGATCAGGAGGGGGCTGCTCTGCGGTTAGGGTGGAACCTGTTATTTAGTAACTTGCGCCATACCTTCTCTCCCGCGTTTGGCATCTGGGTCGCTGCAACGCACCGCGGTGTCGCTTGTCCAGCTGCATTGCAAGGGACATGTTTATGGGCGCCTCGACCCGAGCAACGGTCAACTCGACTGACTCACCGTGCGAAACTAATGTCGCACAGACGTGTTTCTAACGATCCAGGTACTCGCGGGTGCACGGTCACGCGGGTACCGCGAGGTTGTCGAAGCGAAATCGTCCGGCTACTTGCGCTTGCACGCGTGGTAAATTATACTCGAGCAGGGGAGGGACGTTTTTCCGTCCCGCAATGGCTACCTTGGGACGCTGCACCGTGTCTAGGGACGTCTGTTACCTGCCGCGTGGTGTGAATGAATCGACCGTGAAATGGTGCGAAAAATTTCGATCCGCGTCGCTGACCATTTTCATGGCCCGTTATTTCATTTTAATGGGACTTTATCTGATTTCGATGGCCATTTCGGAGGGTGGACGCAATTAAACGAGTGGCGAGTGGGCAACTCGAACGCTGGGATTGATTGTCGGGCTTGGTGCGGATTATAAATAGCTTGGTAATGGACGCTGGAGCTAAAGTTGAATGACAGATGTCACGACAGAGCATACGCGCTCTATTATTCTCTGGGAAATGATGGCACCGCGAAAATATATGGCGCGACCGTTTCATTTTCCAGATTTGATTCGTTCAGTCCGCACTGTCAACGTTCACAGCTTATACAACTTTGAATAAAATCATCGTGCTACTTTTTTCAGTGAGGAGACGTCATATTTCTCTGACGCGACAACAGAATCTTCTTGTGCAATGTATTGGTCTGAACGATTAATTATATCTGCCGAAAATGACGTGTTAATATATCATCGAAATACGTACGTGAATGAAAAACAAAAGCGCGATAGAAATTTAAAATCCGAAAACTAAATTCCAATTGTAAATCGCTTTCGTGCGATATCGCTGGCATTTACGTTTCGTGCTTCGAATATAACACGCGAAAATATAAGCGTTCAAGAATTCAAGAATTCTAAAAAAAAAACTATGCCGAAAAACAGGCGGCGATAAAAGAATCACTTTCCCAACACTAGTACGTTTGATGTTTCATATCCCATAGAGGAAGAAATTATAGACGCTGAATTTGATAGAAGATGATGTAGAAATAATTCACAAGCGAATAACAGTTTACAGACTTTAAATATGAGACAAAATTTTGGTTTCAATTGTATCCACGCTTTCCGACTTTTTCGCCACTGTGCGGCTTGCTCGACTCGAATTAAACCGGCAGGAACTTCCAGGCGTTCGAAACTTCCGTTCATTAATCATCGATTAAGATCCGGCCACGATACACACCGTCAATCAGTCAAAAGTAACGCGGCAATCGGGTTCGTGCAGATTCATCGCGATTACCCGCCGCGCGCGACAAATTACCCGTATCGATGTCAGCCGCGAAGATCGACCCTTGACATTGGGCTCGAGCGTGTCGCACGACCTTTAAACCGGCTACGTTGAGCCGTGCAAGGCGAGCAGAGTCGCCCGTCAACCGGCTGCAGCAATGAATTATCTGACAATTCCTCATTACACGTTACGAAACGAATGATAAATACGTCACACTCCGTGGCGCCACGAGGCCCACGGTTTGCTCGTAAACGAACGATCGATGCAGGTCGCGTTACGAGTTTCATATGCTCGATACGCATAATTCGAGGCGCCGTTACTTGCTGGCTGGTCGCGTGTTAATTATTTCCAGTGTTAACGCGCGCAAGTGATGATTCGAAAGATGATTCGATAAGTCGATATTGACGGCCTTGTTCTACTAAATTGTAGGTCGCTCGTGGCGTGGGTACACGAAATTCTTCATTTCGGTTGTTGTGGTTAATTATACTAGCGTAGTGGAATGCGGTGTCGTAATACGGTGAACGAATTAAAATTCGTGGAACACGTAACAATTATGACACGAAGCTCTTACTGAAATTAAAACTGCACAGTTTGCAGATACGAACGAAACGGAGAACTGGCGGATGATTCGTAATCTATAAACGATAAAATCACCCGCAAATTGCTATGTGATAAACATGTTTAAGAAACGCGCCGTTCCATCGGCCCACTATTTCACGTCGACTTGCTTCGACTTCGTCGACTCTCTCGCGATGACATTTAAGGAGTAATTACACCAGACACCATTGTAACGTTTCCCAACGTCGTTTCACGCGAATCACCCGAGCTACCGTTCCAAGCTACCGCGCGTCACGACAATCCGTCCAGCAGTTATTCATTCCAAAAGCGCCGTCTCGATGCTCTGTAATCGACGTTTGCAAACGTATATAACGGCGACGCGACGCTAGGTCCGGTCGTTGAAGTCACCACGGCGAAGGCGTTCAAATTGCCACGGTGATTCGCGGCCCACGGTGATATGTATTCTCATTTGGCGTTCAGTCAGCCTCGTAGATCTCGCGATCGCTCAACCAGCCTCTTGCCATTCATAATGCCCGTAAATCGAACCTCGAGGCTTCCACAGAATTTGCGTGCTTTCTCACGGCCGTGTAGTTACACGTATACGCGAATCGTCGTGTATATATAATGTGGAGATTATTTTTAGGAAACCAAACGAATTTATTCAGTAAATCAACCGAAGAGGAGAAGGGAAGGTAATAAGACTTCAGGTTTGTATTCAAATGCTAACTAATTTATTGATTGAATGTCGACAGACACGACAATGTTCTTTCAATAATAAACTACCCGACACAACGACTGGCTAACAATGATCTCTAGCACACAATGATCTCTTTGGCAAGTCTAATAATACTGACTCCCGTACGCATCTTCTACGCTATGTATGTATGTATATTCTTTCACACTTCGATCGTCTCTCGTTCTATTACTCATTTGCTCTCACTCATTTAGGATACGGACTGCAGACATTCCTTGGCGACAGTCGGTCACGTCCACCCGAATCCGTGGGTGGCCCCTCGCCCTTCGTTCACACGATAAACGTATATAAGTGCTCGGCTCCAAACGCATCTCTTTCACACTCGAAATCGTTCTAAACATTCACGCAGCATGTTCAATCCCACATATATCACGACCGGATCCGTGAGTATCCAGCGTGAATTTTGATACGACTTTACGTAACGAAGACGCCCGCCCGATCAACCTCTGTGGATCGGACACCTGTGCGTGTCGCTGTACGGAAGGACGATGCCGACGCACAGCTCGATCGTAGATTGCCGTGGAAAATGCGAGATCGTGACAACGAAGGCCAGCTTCTTATTTTTAAGCCTTCGATCCGCGATACGATTACGCCCACACAATCGAAGAACGTTGTGTACGCTGTGCTGTATCCGCTGGCGTCTATCTACGCGGAGCAGACGATGATTTCATCCGTGAACGTTACGTGACCAATCTAATTAACCTGAGTTTTCAGCGACGTCGCCGCGCATTGCGACATCGGTCGTTTCACGCAAGATTCGCACCTACGCGACGACTCTGTGCGCACCTTCGAATTCTTGGCGACGCGGCGCGACGTTTTCAAACTAACCGCGCTGTGTACACTCTATTTATCTCGCAAAAATTCTGATAAGCCGTGACAGATAACGTTGCTCGAAGCATCTTCGGTTGCATGGCCGGCGCCACGCGTGTGCAACAATTATTTCACGGCGTACTTTTATCGGTACCGGTATCGCCGTTTCGGCGTCGTTCATTCCGCCCGATAAAAATGCGATACGCGACTACGCTATCGTCAATCGATTTGCATGTGGAACGACACGTGTACACTCGTGGGGTCGAGTGTGAATTACAACGAGTAACGACGCGGTATCGAGCGTGAATGGAGCGAACAGGGATTGCGAACATCGATGAAAGTGCCTGTCCCGCGGACGAATCGACGCTTTTGGTTTTGTTGTCCTACTAGGATCAGATTATTGTACAAGAACGGTTATATGCGTATTGTTTGTCTCGATACGCTGACGATTTAGGAACGAGTGTACGATTGTTCAAATATCTTCTACGGTTATTTCATGTAGCGCAACAATTCGTATGGTTTTGATTGAATTAAACAATTTAAAAGGAATACCTTTGTCTGAGGTTTTTATTTTATATATCTTTCCCTGATGAATGCGAGTGTTTCAAATAGGTGTATTAACCCTTATGGTAGCAAGGAAGGTGGTCACGAAATACGAGGCTCCGTTATTTAAAATATTTTGCATAAATTGTTTTCACAAAACTTGAATTGACGTAAAATTGTTCAAAGAATCGAGATCTGGAGCGGTTTTGCGATATTTTGTCAAGAACATACAAAAATGATTAACACTACAACTACCAAGGTGGTCAAAATGACTTGTTTCAGATTTCTTGCTTTAGAATTATCAATATATAGGTATCGATGTAGCAATTTATAATGAGTTTTGATTAGACAGAATGACAATTACAATATATCTCTGTTGAATGCCCATTCAACGACTTTCGCGTTCATAATCTGTCTAACGTATGCTATCTCAATAATACCAAAATCTATCGGTAGTTCTAGTGTTAAAGGAAATATAGAAAGGGGTACCCGGGTGCCCGGTTGCTAACATAAGTGTTAACGCAGAAGTCAGAACTATATTATTGCTGCAACGATTTCAATTTCACTGAAAAAAAAAGTTACCTTACATGTACTCAGGCTGCGTTTCTGTTTTACTTCTCACGACACCGTTTCAAAATCAGTTCGAAAGACATCGGCGAAATCGAGCCCGGATACCCTGCCGCTTTTCGCTTCGGCTGTTTGCGGCGTAAATACGGACTTCAGTTACGCAAAAAAAAGCGAGCGAAGATAAGGCAACGGTGCGAGCATCGAAACCGAACGCCTGCCAACTTTATCTGACCTGCCAAGCGCGCATCCTGTAAAGTGCAACCTTCCGATTCGCTTCCAGACCCTCGATACACTTCGCCCCGACGTGTTTCCATCGACTTATATCACTGTTCGAAACGCGGAGGAAAAATCGAAGGAGAAACATCGGGACACGGGCACATTCGCACGAAAGAACTCCGACAAACACCGTCTCTTTGGACGCAATTCTCGAAAAGACGTTTCACGGCAATTTTCAACGGGACCGTTTCATTAGGCAATAGTTCTATTTACCTTTCATGTTGCTCGCGTGACAGTGTCGACACATTCGTGACAGCCTTCGTCCCGACTCTTCGTTTTTCCAACAGCGGCTACCAAGCCTTCAACGGCGCACGAACGTGAAAAATCTCACGCCACTCATGGCTACCATCGCTTCCAGCGTTCAATCGTTTAGCTACCGTTCCGCCACGCGGCGGTTTTATCGATCGTCCAGTGTAACGCGGACAAACTTCGTGCGGCTCGATCGCATTTCGTATCCGAAAAAACGTCCAACCGGGTCTCCGCCGTGGCGATCGATCACTCTTGTCGGCTTGGGTGCGACGCGTTTCACGAGCGAACGAATTTCAGGAAGGCCGTCTCTCTAGTCGTGAACACTTTTATATTTATCCAGAGTAAGGCACCGTCGTGCTCCACACGATATTTCCGTGCCGCGATAGCGTATCCACCGGCCAAGGCAACAAGCCCACCACAGTTAGAAACGGTGCACAGAATGCGTAGTACGCAACGTACACCCGGCACGTAGTATCGTATCACAAGCGATACGACGTTCCACAGAAGCTGGTGTGGTGAACAGCGGCGTGTATCAATACGCAACACAGCCGCTCGTATAATACCGCTTCTGTTCTTTATTTCACGAAACGAGCACCAGAGATAGACTGCACAATAGGAAGCGCGCGAAACAACCGGAGAACCCTTGGCAAGAACCGGCAGGAATTGCTGTCAGACGAACCGGCGGCCGTGGTAATTGACGCGGCTCCTCTTCCGGTTGTTCGTTCCTCAACGATCGACTAGTCGTGCATGATCTAAAATCGACACGAGCCGTTTCGAGAGACGCGTCCAACGGAGTCTCACGCACTTCGATCGGTATTATCGATATCCGCCCGGCTACTGTCACTGCGAAACCGATCACTGTGTATCATTCACCGTAAATCAGACACGATATCGATTCGAAAGATAGCAAGCGGAACCTTGCTCCCGGATCACTGCTCCAAAATTACCATCACACGCGAATATCGATAAATCCTCGGTGTACCGGAACGTTGTTGTCCCACGTGTACAATATCCACACCACTCGGTTTATCGATCCACCGATAATAATTTCTACTACGCAAACTAGTCTATCGAACTCGACGCAAAGGTGTCGCTGATAGAACTCCGTTTGGTGCCTGTCGCGATCACGGTTGCACAAAGTATTCAATTAGGATCGTGGGCAATGTGATCCCGCGGGCAGGTACGATTCAAGTTCAGGTGAATTAAAACGACGCGCGGAGAACGCTTTTAACGAACGGATCGGTGTGAGAGCAACGGCTCCTCCACCGGTTGCCTGTCGACTAGCGGTCGTCGGCGCGTAGCACTGGTATAGAAGAGAGGCTCGCAGCACGAAGAAACTACAGCACGAAACGTAGCCCGATGCCCTGGTGGGGGAGTCGTACCCGTGGGGCAGCTGTCTTGAAAGAGGGACTTGGTGGAGGACGCCGGCCTGCCTGTCTATAAATGTGTATATACGAATGTGTGTTTGTCAAGCCCGTGGTGGGGCACCCCGTATCCCGTGGAGGGTACACGGAACGACCGCCAAGCTGGAAGGGAGATGCAACCGATGCATTTCACGGGTGCATGCCCTGTGCTCGACTTCGCTCTGAAACGCTCTGCGCGACGAGAATACTCGCGCGGCCGCGAGAAACCGCTGGAATGGTCCCGCGATTGGAGCGACGATGCCGGCGGAAAATTATTTTCATATTTGCGAGGAACACTTGCGTACTATTTTGTAGATGATTGTTGGTAATTGAGGTTGGAGTTGAAGGATGAATGTTAAGTGAAATCGGAGTGAAACGGAGTAATCATGCACTGGGTGATTTTTACTTTGTTTTTGGCTGGGTGGACGATATATATTGTTTTTTGGAATTATTTTGGTATTATGCATGACGGCGTTGTAATTGTGAGACGGGGACAATTATTTTGGAGTAGTTGAATGGACTCGAAGTGAATTAGAGTATATCGTGCACTGGTTAATTTATTATTAATTGACAGATGGTGTATTTTTCAGTTTCGTTGATAATTTACCGCGATAATGTACCATTGATTGTAATTGTAAGATACAGAAATTTATTTGGTAGTGATTATCACTTATGTTAATAACCGGGTACCCATTTCTATTGAATAATTTTGCTTGAATAATTTTTGTATTTTCTTGATAAAATATCGCAAAACAGCCCTAGATCTCGTTTCTTTGAACAATTTCACGTCGGCTCACGTTTTGTGAAAACAGATTTATGCAAAATCATTAGAATAACTAAGCTTCGAACTTCTGCTCCATTTTGGTTGCTAACATAAGGGTTATTAGTAAACAAATTTATTTCTGCTTAAGGACTTTAGCAAATTATATCACTTTGCTGTGGTGTCATTACGCATTGGATAAATTGTATCTATAGAAGCATGCCGAATATTTCTTAAACAAAAAACTTTTATTTTGGAGCAGTTATGAATTGAACAATTTATTTCTGGGTACCTCGAATTCTTTAGTTTCTCTTGGTGATAATACTGGCTCCAGTCAGTTGAAAAAAATTGTACCGAGAAATATGTATATAGGTACATATTCGAACGTCAGCGAGAAAATTAGCTGTTTCTGGAAGAAGTGATGCAACGTAAACTCTTCGTGATGCGATTCAGGGTAAACGAACGGATTTTAGCACACGTTCTTTGCACAATTGGATCCCCCAGTTCCTCGAAGGCCACGACAAAAATAGGTACAAGATCATACGTGTATAGTTTTCAGTCCTATTTCTATCGTAGTTCAACTATTTTTTGTACCTACCCCTCACTCAATTATTGTAATTTTGTATGGCAAAAATATTCTCTCAAAATAAAATATTTAGAAATCAATTAATCACCACACACTTGTATCCCACATATTCGCATTTATGTACGCGTCATTTAATTATTAACCGAATAAATCTGCAATCTACTTTCAAACAGTTAGCTCTACTCCATTAAACCCGCCAATTCTCCACCAATCTCTCCGAAACTAACAATTTTACACCGCGCTGTTCACATTGCTAAACACCATAAGCGTTATCACGCAATCGCGCCGGAAGCGACAAAAGGAAAAAACGCATACGGAATTAATTGCGAGCTTGCAGTTGGGTGCAGGTGCGATTTCGAAGGAAATCGTGATTAGAATTCCAAGGAAAACAGCAACGTTCGAGTCCAAAGCAAATTTCGTGTCCACGAAGGTACAAAAAGGATCGAGATCTACTCGATCACAGATATGCATGCACCCGCCTGCATCGTTGCTCGCGAAGGATCCATCGGGTCATCCTCAGAGAGATCCAACGATAACGGGATCCATTGTTAGACCCTGCAACGAGCCCGTGATCGATGGACCTCAAGGATCCACCTTGTGCTCGTACCACGGATCGCTCTAAGACACGCGAGGTGTCGATTAAACGATTTACAGCAAACGATCCGGGATTTCGCGGTAAATACACACGGGAAGTCTCCCGTCGATCGATGCGATCGATAAGTGATCGACTCGAGACTCGTGCCTTGCAATTCCAACAAGCCAGTCAACTATGAGCCCTTCGAGGAATTGCTAGGACGTTCTAGATCTTCGACGTGCATTTCGTTCCGTGCAGTGCCCCAATTGGGAATTCAACGAGGTTGTCGACGTGTTATTGACGTATCAATCATTTATTCAGAAATCTCGTAATCCGCATGCTTCGAACACGATGTTTTCCATAGAATCGCATCGCTCATCGATCAAATAAAAACATCTACGTAATCGGCAGCAAGACGAAAATATCCGAGACTCTAGGAAAGCGAAAAAAGAAAAACTTTAAACAAACTTTTACACGAAACTCGGGATCCCTGGAATTCGCGACATATTCCGCATAATTCCTGCATTTCGTCAATCCACCAATCGATCGTTTATCCTCGCGTCGAACCACATTGCCCCCGGAATAATCCCCAACAGCTATATCCTCGATCTACCGTCTCTATTCCACGCTATCCACCTTCGCTATTCCCAACCTAAGCCATCGACAATCGTCAGTCGTCCCGTTAAAAATACACTTTCCACCGGCACTCCAATCCAAACAGAAGCCAGAGCCGCGAAGAGTAAACGCAAGCGCGAAGCGAACTGAGGGAAAAGGGGCGCTGCTCGAACGGACGAGTAACGCAGTGGATCGTCTCGCGATTCGATGTATCTCAAGTTCTAATGATTATCGTGATATCGAGGTAGCTCGAGTGACGCTCGGGGGAATCAGGGCAGATCCGATCGACCTCCAAAGAAGTGGTCGCCTCTCTGCCTCGAGAGGGACGCGGCAGCCGTTGAACATGTCCGTGCGAATTTCTCGCTCCATCAGCGTGCGGACAGGCCGGCGTACGAGCGGTCAGGAGCGGCCAACGCTTCGCTGGCAAGACTGATATTCCGTGGCGGAAAGCGCAATATCCGTGCATCCGTTTCCATCTCGACGGGGATCCGTTTGCGGCCCACCTACCGCGATCATCGCGAGCCAGGGGATACGCCTTCGTGGAATCGAGCCTTTGACACTATGTCTCTCACTCACGCGCCGCTCATTAATTACGCTTGCCAGCTCGCGATACGCGGAATCGTATTTTCGAAACGCGAGTTTCTGATGCCTTCGGCGTGACCGCTTGATGTTTCTGCTTTTGTCTCTGGGGGCTGTCTTAATCTCGATAGGTACGCGGTGAACTATTAGAACGGGTTGTGTTGCGGTATGCGTTACGAGTATTGTAATGGTTTAGCAATGGGGCGGAGAAATTGTACAGTTTGCGAATTGTAGGGTGGCTCGTGAGGATAGTATTTCTTTTTAGGTTTGTTGGGGATTTAGTAAGGGGCTATGTTTATATTCTGGGGAGATATTTAGGATTTTATGAGGCGTGTACAGTTTTTTCTGACGTTGAAAGATGAATTAGAAAATTAATAAATGGTATAGACTGAGAACGATTTTAGTAGATGAATAGTCCAAGATAAAACCTATTAACAGCAAAGAATATTTTTCAATTGACGTAATTCTGAAAGGTATCACAGTGTTGCTGAATTCTAATATTTTGCTTATCTTATTAGTTGCTTATCTTATTATTTGCTTATATAATATTTTGCTTATTAAATCTTCGTCATGAGAAGTAGAACTTTCGCGTCAAGGACTGGTGCTAGAATTACAAATAAAATAGGGCAGCAAGGTGGGTAGGTTTGTTTGAACTGTTTCCGAGATATAAGTTTTTTTGTTAAATGTAGAACACAAAATGGCAAAGAGAGACCGCGTTCTAAAGTGCAAAGGCAATAAACGAGGTGATTCACTGATCTGTATACAAGGAGTAATAGGTGTAACCTAGAAAATGAAGGATCATGCCAAGCAGAAGTGTTACCTATTTTCTTAACATACATAAAGTGAAAAAACATTATTCGTATATAAACTCTAGTTTTCACGAGCTTACCAAAGATTAGGTATATTATCAAAAGGTGTGCCCCGATATTTCGCCTATTTCTAGAGTTGCAATTCACTATTTGCTGCGAAAACTTCGTCATGAGACGGATACATATACATATGTACTTTCTTCCCATTCATGCTGTACCTTCTCCATTAGTATTTTCCTTTGAATCATAAGACCGGTTCAACGAACCATGCTTCAGGGTACCTGAAGGTCGCTAAAAGTCCAAAATTAAGGCTCAACTAATTGTACAAGCTAATACAAAGAAAGTTTCGTTTGTGAAGAGTATCTTCACAAAAGATAAGATGGAAATATCCAGGTGCCATAACAGATAAGTCATTGAACCTGACTCGGAAAACACAATGAGATCTCGAGAAAAACGAAAGCCGTTTCATTCAGAAAAACGGAGATACCTCCAACCGGAAATACTTTAGATAAGAAGATTAGGTATATCTGATATACGAACGATGTTTCCAATAGATAAATGTACGTACTAATAAAATTATATTTCCACTTCGAAACTATTAGGTCAAACTGCTCTTCAATTTGTACAAACATTCGAGTTGATTTTCTTCTTCCATCAGCAATTACAAACGATACTCTTAATTATTTATAATTTTATAGTCCTTCGTTTCTTACTTCGACACATTACCGACAGCTTCATTTTCTTTCATCTGCATTACTATCAATGTAACTCTTTCCTGTAATATTTCGTCAATGCCCGTCAATTACTACATAAACAAGTGAATAAACGTAGACGCCTTGCATCGATTAAGCACGCGGGACGCACAACAACACGAACATTATCGTTACAAACGAAACATCTCCCAAGATTAACAGCCGCATCGTCCCCCGCTCCAAAACCGAGTGACTTTTCCAGAAAACGGTAGTTCCGCGTTGAACGTCGTAAATATTCCCGACGGACCCGCACACCGGAATGCTAATAATCCTCAAATTAATAAGCTCCGCGTTAAATTCGCGAATTCGCACGGAACAGCAGCGGCCGGGGTTCACGTAATGAATCTCGAACGTGCGCCGATGATTTCCGCGTTTCTGGCGAACGTTCCACGAGAATTTATAGGCCTGAACTCGAGAGCCATCGATTACGCGGCACGACACGCGATTTTCATCGCGACCAAGCCTCAAAGGAGACTATTCGCGATCCACCTACAGACTATGTATTTTCGTAGTGACTCGTCCCTTTCGGTGGCGCAGTGATTAAGACCGCCTGTCTGTCGCCGTCTTTCCCGCTAGCTCGTTCGCGGATTTCATTCAAAGGCCAGTTTCCCAGACGGACGCGTAATAATATCCTTCCCGACAACAATAATTCCTGTCGACGCTCTTCGCTGAACTTTCCGCGCGATTCAAGCCGAGGAACACACGAAAACGCTGTCCTCGGTTTTCCACGGGATGGGGGACGCCGCGATAGAGGTAATGATATAAAATTATTCGCTGGAAAAATTGATGCTCTGGTCGCAGCGTGTGTTCGATTCTATCGCAGGGTTCATCGTCGTCGACGCGTGATTGCCATTCCGGTGCAGCGCGTCTTCCATCGATTCGATATTCCAGGCAGTACCAGGTGAATCTATAATGCCTCGATGTCGAGGAGTTTATTGACTCCGGGTATGAGAGTCTTTAGATGCGTGGAATTAACAGCGTTTCGTTACCGACAATTCTGTAGATTTATCTGTAGATTGTGTACGTTTTAGAGGAAGCAAGTTAGTACATGGCGATACGACTTTACTGGGTTTATCTCGCAAATAATCGGACGAATTGTTCGCGCAATCAACATTCACTCTCATCGGACTTCCGTATGAAGTTTCCATGCAACACATAATTGTAGTTAAGCCAACAAAAACTCTGCAACAACTGGCACAGTGATTAACCGCTATAAAGGTTTCCCCAAATCAGCACAGATCTGCGCGAAATAACCGTAACCATTCAGAGAAGCAATTTGGTCAATTATAAATGCCATTTCTACCTCTGCGTGTATTCAGGTGTCCCACGTGGGGAACTCGTTGCAAGACCATTCTGACCACCTACGAAGATTGCCAAAGAATGACAAAGACGCGTTTCGTGGAAGATAGCGCTTCCATCGAAACGCATTAGGGAACGTCGACTACTGACTGTACTCGTTCATTCCATTTGGCAACGCTAAGTTTCAGATGCGGCTCACGAACGAACGGGCGCGTGCTTTGTGCACATTGTCAGGAGAGGCGCAGGCGGTTTATCCAGGTGTGGTTGCGGTACTGGCCACGTTTTCGGACTTCGTTCACCCCCAACAGATGCGTCAAAGGCACATCGACAAAGACGCACCCCTTTTCAATGGGTGTATGTGCGTGTATGTATGTAGGTACACTCTGCTGCTCGTCGTTGGCACACGACCAAACCCTTAGATGGCTGTTTCGTGGAAGTGGCTGGCTAAATTGGAGCACATATCGAGGAATTTCGGGACTGTACCCGACCTCGTGCTGGGTAACGGAATCTTTTGTTGTTAGGTGAAGAACGGCGGTCGTGTTTTGTGGAACTCTTAATTGGAAGATTGGTTAGGTTATATCGTTTTGTTCGGTTCCATTCTTGCACCCCGAGATTGTAATTTATGGCTTTGGGAAATGTTTACTTTTCGTGTCAGCTAGATTGGTTTTACGTTTACGTTACGGTCCGTTTTAAAGATTGAACGTGATCTTTGACGGTAAGAGATTGCTAATAATATTATTATTAATTGGCTAATTTTCTTAAAAGTGTTTTAGCGAATTAGTTTAGGGACGCGAGCCCACATATAAGATATATCAATACTACCCACACGAATTACTTCCGCAGAAATTGTAAAGTTAAATTTATATTTGCGACAGTAATGCTACTTTTATCACACACGAACTGCGAGGACTTTTTAATTACCTCTACAGCACGTTGCACTTCATCTATACTGCATGCAATTACAATTGCAATTTCTTTCACACCAAACGAACGCAAAGTAAAAGAGACATCTACCCTACTATTTCTGGCCATACATGTACCTTGAGAAATTCACCGTCTCTATCCCGCATTAAGAGATCCACCAACACAGCTTCCCGAAATCCGGCATAATCTAAATGGATCGGCCAAAAAAGAAGCACCGCGAGTTCGCCTTAAAAATATTCCCCTAATATTTTCCCCCGGCAAAAAGAGGCGACACGCACGAGGCCTACGATGAACCGAGCGTGTTTCTCGGTATGAACCGCGGTCGAGGACCTTTTTTGATTTTCGCAAGGCGAAACCGCGAATCCTTGGCCGTGGTCCAAACTCGTGCAGCAATGCCGGGTACCTAGGAAATCGCTACTGTCCGCAAAGGCGTACCCGAGCTTCGTTTAATCCGCCGTGGATCACGATTTCGCCACAGAAACGCGAAAACGGACACCTGGATCGTGACACTTCGTTCAGACTAGGCCGAGCACGAGGCTTGTGTAACATAAAACGCACGCGTTCTCTCTCCTGTTTGATCGAAGCACCGGGCCTCCGTTGCCTGACCAAAGGCACGGGACTTTACCGGGAAGGATATAATTTACCGTGCGTATTTCTGGGAGCAGCGGGCCGAAAACACACTGTTCGCCAGATATTCGAAACCTGTCGCGATGTGCCCCCGGTGGTGCCGGGGAAACCTCTCGTATTTTCGACACTGGACACCGTCGATGAACAGGGTATTTCGCGCCACAGATTGCGTAAACTGTGCAGCAACACCTTACTTTTTTAGGGACGGAAATTGGGTAAAGGGAAGCTCGATTGTTATCATTTTTCCATTGCGTTAGTTCGTTCGGGAGACTTATTACGAGAGGCTTCGTCGCTAGTTTGTGGTAGGAGATGGATCAAAATTCACGTTGAATTATTTGGAAGAAGTGTTAGAAACAGAGATTTATGTGGAGGGCAATTTGTGGTTTTCTTTTTGTAGATAGTATTGGTGATTCCCTAATTGTGGCCGCCCGATGTGAATACATCGATTGAAGATGTTTGGGAGGTCTCATACCTTGGGCGGGAAGTACTTACACTGTTTCGTTTATGACGTGGGGCCATTATAGTTAATATCATTCATTATTGAGTAGAGGAGCGGGTAGTTAATATATACGGATCAGCATTTCTATTTCTTCATTGGGCTACTCTACTGAATAAATTATTACGTTTCATAAATAATTCACGCTATCATTCAGAAACATTATTCGTTGTCATTCTTCGGTTGCCCAAACGAAAGTGTACGCGTGTGTATAAAAATGTTAGTTGTGTAATGATATTTCCGTAAATGGAGCAAAATATCGTTCTAATGTATACTTTCCAAATTAATGTTCCCCACGTTTACGCTGACAATAATAAATAAAATTTGCACAGTTCCGTATGCAATCTCTTTTCACACTGATTATTAAACATAAATGAAACATATAGCCTTTCCAAAAATTTGTTGTCAGCCTTATTTATAATTACCATTGATCCCTGTTCTGCGGGCAGACGTACATATTTCATATTTCATAGGGAAACAAGTATCTCTTGCATTAAATGGATTTTTTGACGCAGCGTGAAAAAGCATACGAGTCGGATCGAATGAACGTGAATGGACCGAGGTGTAATTTATTCAAAACGCTCTGTTTTCAGCATAACTAATCACACCTACAAGCGTACACCCACACACACTCGAGCCTGTTCGATTTTCATACAATCTTACCGCGCAAAAATAACGTACCTATATTGGGTTCTCGAAGAACTTCGACTTTTAAACGGGAAAACCAGATAATATTAAAATGAGCAATTATCGTCCGGACGTATCAGCTTAGCTTACGACTGAGAAATGAATCTAAGACAGGAAGTACTTCTTATTCAATACGGGCAGTCGTTCTTTCTAAAACAAGACCTCTCCTGTCACGCACTATCTCCCCACACTCATTTCAGCCATACCCGAAAGATCAATTAAAAAATAAAAAGAATAAAGAAAACGAGAGGTAACTCTTTTTTCCCACCTAAAATCCAAGACGAAAATAGATGGAATATGAAACACGCATCAGAGATAGCATTCGGGGCAATTTTCAATCCAAGCACATTCGACGTTTCCCATCGTTTCGGAGCTATATTTTAACGGAGGTCGAACGCGAATGGGGGATTCTCGAAAAAAAACCGCGTATCTTATCCGCGCTGGATGAAGACATCGTCCACTTGAAGCTGAAGAGCACCATAGGCTGATTCTGGTACGCTTCGACTTCGCGAACCCGCGTGACGTCAGTCGCCGCAAAAGCTGTAACCGAGGCCGAGAACATACGCATACTGATGTATACTTTGAAGACTGTGCCTCGTCCCCAAGTACACAGCCTTAAAGGCTTGAGACGGTGTGTCCACGTCGCCACGTGACTTCTGCAGACTTTCAGAGACGCGTTACTCACGTGGCTCGAAAATAAATGGTGCAGCGAACTGCCGGTCCTCCCTGTTCTCCTCGCGGCGTTCTCTCGTACAAGGAAAGCCTGACGACGCTGAATTACTGACGCGCAAACTGCACAAGGCGTATGCATAAGGTAGTAATGTCACGTAAGTGATCGCGATCGAGTCATCGAACGTGCGCCGACGTCATTTTGATGAACGAGCCGAGGTGACGCAGTTCCATTGACGTTTTTCGTCTGATTCGGAGCAAAAATCGACGTATCATGGCCACATATCGCTCGTGCTAGCGGAACTTCTGCTAATAAGGAAACGTGACGTTCAGTCGCATAGTCTTTGACGTCTTGCACCCTTCCCTGCACTCTTAATTCCCATGTTTTGTCCGGGTCTGTATGACTCCATTCTCAATAGAACAAACTTCTACTAACGAAACTAAAAAACAGTAGCAGTAGTAGTTTTTTCTCTACTAGGATCGCTTATTGCAGATCCGAACGCAACACGTGCGAGGCTTAAACTGTACACACGATTCATTCCACCGTGCACCGATTGATACCACCGATCGGTGGATCTTATTCAAAATATTCATGAAAACGGCTTTAGGTACGGTTCCTTGCGCCTTCCCAGCGGAAGGGTTAAAGATCCCCGGTGCACAGGGATATTCGAAGAGCGAATACACCCGGCTCAGGGTGTCAGTGGCAGGAAAGGCAGCCGCATAAATTAGTGTGGACGATGGAGTGCGCGCGCGCGCGCGCATCCCGCGAAAGAGATTGGCCACTTAAGTGCCAGAGCAAAGTATCCGCGGTGGGCCGCGTATAAATTGCCGCCCTCGCCCACCACCGGGTGAATTTACATTTTCGCCGCGCATCGAATAATTTATCTCGGCGAGATTACTTTGTCGTGGCGCGAGAACCGCGCGTGGGACCGGAAAGGAAAGAAATACAGAGCCAACGGGGGAGGCTACGGGCGGTGGAAATTATTCGCGGCCGATCGGACACGGAATGGAAGTCTCCGCCTCGAGGACGACTTAATCAGCTTAGGATAGGCCGGTCGGACGGGAACGATCGAGCTTTTTCTCCTGCCTTTCGACGTTGCGACCTCCTTTGTCGCTACTACGGACAATTGCATCGGAGAGAGCACGACCGGAGTCTACGGAGCTATCCTAGTTTTGTTGTTGTGGTTGTTGTTGCACAGTTGAGCTTCATTTATCAGAACGGAATTTTAGGTTGCGCCCGATTGTCCGAACTCCCACTGAGCTCCTGTGATTATTCATGGGCTGGCGTGGAACGATTTTTTGATAATTAATCAGAAATACATTTGTCATTGTTACGAAATAAATCATTGGGAAGTTATGAAATTACTGCTCTTGTAAGTTTTATTTCTTAATTTATATTGAGGGTACTTTGCGTCATTTTCACTGGTACAATAAGAGAATGCTATTATCTACTGCTGAAACGAATTTTCTTCAGTTCCTTTCGGATCACATAGGATTACGATAATTGTGTATTAGCTTGCTACTTGTGGTGCATGTTGAAATAAATCTCTTAAATAGAAGATGAGGAACTCACGAGGATTTTCGAAATGATTTTTCTACAGTTTCTTGGCGGTATACCTTCCTACTATATCTGCAAAAAATAATTACTAACATAACTGTGCAATATATAATACTTTGAGATGCACAGAAGCGTTACTTTCTTTCCAATTCCAGTCTCCAACTGTCCTAAATCGACGGATCGCGGGAGCATCTCCAAAGACACCCCGCAGTGAGCCAACACCGAACAACCCGGGACTACCATAAGATCAGTGGAGGAACAGGCAACCGTAATAATCAAGCTTCGCCAGTAAAATCCCCCAAAAAATCCTTTATCTCTTTCATCCGTTGTTTGTAGCTGTTAAAAACTCTTCCGCCAGAAAGAAATGCTTCCGCGTAATTTCACGATCGTTCAAACTGAACAAAGATCAAAGTGGCCGATGAAAAAGAGCAGTGGTTACGGCTCTCCTCTCGTAACGGAGAAAAACCAGGAGCGTACCTGTCTCTTGCGAGCGTTTCCACGAAACGCGTCGATTTCCCTGACGGAACGTACGTAACAAATCCCTTCCGCGAATCTTTCTCAAGTTCACCCCGAAGCTTCCCGAAAGTCACGGCTTTCGGGACGCTGGATGGATCGTTCGAGTGATTTTTTCCATCGTTGTTCGCCTAATTTCCCGGGAGGCCGCGTGGCGCGAAATCGAACAGAAATAATATATCGCACGCGTTACAAGCCGTCTATTTCGGTTCCCGCGGCGAGCATCTGTTCCTCGTTTCGTCGGCTTCGTCGCCGAGTCGAGCTCCGTGTATAAATTTTCCGCGTTTCTTTCCTCGGGCACAGTACACCCGGAAGCCGTGGAAACGGGAATACGTCCGAGAACCTGAAGACGATTCGTGAATTTCATCCGCTGGAGAATTGGGTTACGCTCGTTTCACCGCTTCCACGAAGCACGCGTTGTTATTTAACGACCGCCAGCAGCAGTCCGTTTTTCTTCCGATCCTCCTTCGAGGAGCTGAAGAGACGTGAATTTATGTACGCGCGGTCATTACGGCGATGCTTGATCGCTCCGTTGCAATTTCTTTGAACCGAGTTTTAATTCTTGGCTATGGGGGTTGTAATTATTGCTTTGTAAATGTAAAAAATAAAGGACGCGAGAGGCACGCGCAACACCGTCGAACGTTGGGTAATTAGTATACGGCGAATGTTATTCAACTTTCATAAACATTTTTTATTCCTCGTTGAAATAAGAGAGTTGAATCGATCGACAGGTGTTTGATTCAATTTCATTTGGTCTATTTATCATCGTGTTTCGTATTTTAAATTATTATCGAAATGTGTGACGTGCACGTCGAACGTATGGAATACTGACAGTAATAAATTATCGGTATTCGAATAGTCATGGCATTGTCGTACATTTGCAGGGTTGTATTACATGGAATATGCATAGAAATTCTTTTCACGATTACAATGATTTGACTAAAATATATACACACGTACATGTACGTAAGTATATATAGGTATGTATAGAAATGAAAGTGCAAGTACATTTGTATATTCATCCTTGCCGGAACGGAAAAAGGTTCTTCATGACATTCCTGTACGCTGACATGAACATCGCAGTTATTACAAGGGAAGAGAAACACGGAGCGAATCAAATTCACGACACAGGCTCACAATGGCATGTACATACTTGGTACTTGGTGCAACCAGACGAATGTAACTGCATCTTTTGCCATTTCCAATCAATTGTAGCGGCACAAAATTGATTGGGTACATCGCATTCACGATGTGCATACATACTTACGTGGCTACGTATCATCGCTTTGTTTATCCGATACGAACACAATCGTCGATGACGAGGCCATCTTTCTATCGCGCGACTTTTATCGCTTTACGATTTTCAAATATTTACGTCTGAAATCCTTGCTGCAAAACACATCGCGCGACCTCCGTGCTTTTTACAGACATAAAAGCTCGTAAACATCGTGGGTATAAATTAAATGTCACATAAATTGAATCCATTTCGATGTCAGGTTAATTGCATCAATGATTCTTCTCTGGGTAACAATTAAAGGATGGTGCGCTATTTCTTTTGCATTATATCGCGAATATGGAATTGACTCGTTTCATTTCTGCAAAGTATAAATCCATTTTGCTGCAATATTTCTTTCAGCAAAGAGACGCTGAACCGAACACTGGAGTGTACACTTGTACTCCAATTCTATTTTCAGAGTGAATAAAAGAAGGGGATTATAATTAAATTTCTGTCACGAGAAATAAAATGTTTGAACGAGTCGCATCGTTCAGCAGGAATGGAATGGAGGTTACCAGGACTCCAATCAACGTAGAATCGACTAATTGCGTACACGTGCAATGTCGTACGTGCCAAGCAGAGCTGGGTTAAGTCTGGTATCAAGCCTATCGTTCATTATCATGTCTTCCATGTTGGGGAATAACAAATGGTCAAGACATCTTTCTTTAGTCGAAGATCTAACGAAGAGCAGTTGGTCAGTCACGCAGACATAGTTTCATTTATAATACTCCATTTTAGTGTACGGCTAATTGCTTCATATTAACAAATAGAACCACGATTAAGTTAGTTTATCAGTCAACTTTTTTTATATGGGAATATAGCAATCTGATTTTTTTAATCAATTTTTATATTTACATTACGAATTTATTTTTAAAGCTTTATTATACGCGATGCAATTGCTTTATTTGCACGACCAATTAATTGATTCACAAGTGTATGGAAATACAATGATGTAATGACGTTCTCGCTTGAAATTTTGTTGCTACAGCTACGTACATACTCATACTTCTATGACCTAACTAAATACAACTGCCCGATAACAATATGCAATTCACTAGAAATGCATATCTATGACTTGTCCCACTATTCGTGTTTCAGTTTTAGGCTGAACAAGTTTCCATTTATATTGGTCTAATTAATTCGTCACGAGAAAGATTCTTATGATAAAGAGGCTGTTTCAAATTTTCTTGAAAGCGTCCTTATATACCCAAACATACGATGTTTGGGAATTTCTAAATTGTTGTTTCGAGCACATACCACGGTATTTCCTCCAACCGTGAATCTTAGTCACAACTAATTGTAAGAAATATTAAGTAACGGTGCCTTCAATGGGAAGCAATCGGACATGCCTGTTTCATCGCTTACGTCCGAGTTTGCCTTCAAAATCTAAAATTAATGGCGTCCTCGTGCAGGGTCAGTTATTTGTAAAACGTGCGTAATATCGTGGACCACTCTGCCCTGTCTCGTAACGTAAAAGTCATCAAGTTCAACGTCATTTATCAGCGTCAATATTGATCACGAGCAAATCCTTGTCCATGGATAGTACACCAAATAGATTTCTTTCTAAGCCTTCGTCTAAACGCGATATCCGGCACGGTGACATCTTCACGCGAAACCTTGGACAACGTGACACTGTGTACGTACTACATATAACTGAAAATAGTGACCGTAGAAGAAAATGAATGGCTGTTTATCCAGGAAAAAAGTCGATGCAGTGCCGAAAGTGGAACGAAGGTTGCTTAGATTACAATTCACCAAAAGAACCGAAGGACACAGGCTTTTGTCGGAAATAAAGCGAAGGCAAACATTCCCGGTTACAATAATAATCTCATACGTGTACGATTGAAAAGAATTTTGGCGGAGGAAACCTTCACCCACTTTTCCTGCTCGCATTTCCGAGGGAAAATCGTGGTCATTATACTGTTCAATAGCTTTGCACCATTTGCGAGGAATGATGTTAATCTACATGTATGTGTAATTTATATAATTTTCGATTTCTAATCTGATCACTATAAGCCAATTTAAATACATGATTTCTATAATCAGTATTATTAATTATAAGTCGAAAATATGTTACAAGGTTCAATAGAAAAATACATTAAATCATACACGCAAAGTAAATGCTAGGAAGACAATGATTTGATAAAAATTGTAGGTAGGTACTTCGTTAGAACCGCATTAAAGAACACAAATAATTGCTGGTATATTTTTCTTTTTTAGATCGTTTCTATTAGTAGAGTTTTAATTTAAGAAAGTTCGAATACGTCACTGTTCAGACAGATCTCACATTAGTCTCAGAACTTTTATAAAAGTAAAATCAGCACAAGAAATTTCACGAATAATATTTTGAATGAAACCTCTAACGGAGAAATCCACTAGACACTTCATGCAGAGAGCACACTAGTCTAGTCTTGCGTGTCTCTATAAAGATGTGTGTGCACTCTACTTTTCGCTCTGGCAAATCTTGCACGTCAGGAACGCATACGTTTCATGAGGTCGTGGATAACTAGGACAAACAGCTTCGGGTGGCAACGACATAACAACTGGTTAGTTTAAATAATCATGGTCGTTCCGAATTTTCCTTTCATCTGTTCCTCTTTCACGCGTCCGTCGGTAACATTTCAGTAATACTTTATGAAATGGCCTGTACGTTTCACAGAAGAAGAACTTTCCTCAGAATATCTACTACTCACCGTCACTAATATTTCTTTGGCCTTCAAAGAAACAAGCGTTTCCAATTCATACTTGAATTATTATTACTATTATTATTATTATTATTATTATTATTATTATTAGTATTATTACTGTGTGCATGGCAGACATTATGGCTCTGCAAAACGCTTTGAATTTAGGGAAATATTTCATTATAAATTTATTCGATATCTACGTCTTCACTTGTGCTTAGATTGTTTTAAAGACAATACACACTGCTGAAAATAAGTCCTCGATAACCAATAAATCAATAATAAGTATATTTCTCTCAATTCAAAGCATTTCGAAGAGCAGTCAAATCTACGATTTACTCACTCAGTGAAAAGATTAATCCATACCGGCAGGGGCGAGCAAGTTCATTTACTCATTCCACAAACGTACAATTTCTACAAGCGTCCCAATTAACGTGGGTTTCAGGCTGAATTAAACGGCCCCAAAGACCCCGTTAATGGCGTTCCAAAAGCCCGGCAGCACAAAGGCACCGATCCACGTGCTAATTTGTATTTGACGTCGCGGCGCAAAGAACCGCCTCGTAACGATTCTGCAGCCGCTGAATATTAAAACGTTCGGTACTGTTCTTAATCATCGCCAAATATTCTCGTCGCGCAAATACCCCAGAAACCTAATGAAATCCGTGACCACGAGAAAACGCACAACCCCCCTCCCCAACCCCGGTATTCGGTTACTGGGTTCACGTACGGTTCCGTGAACCGTTCTATTCGCGTGGTTCGAGTAACTAATTAAGGGAGATGCTCGTCAACAGAAATCGTTGAAACGACAGCTGCCCGCGTGCCACCAACGATTCCGGGTAACAGACTGTCCGTCTGGCCACCAGAAACGAGACGATCTCGATCTCGTGCTGGACAACGCGGCGAGGAGCAGGTAAATGGACGACTTTAGAGACTACGAAACAGGAGAAAATAAAGGTGGAGTATACGCGGCCACCGCTGGCCGTGTTCCAACTCGCCGAGGGAACAGAAAGAGCAGCACGTGCTTCCGAGACCGAGGCATTTCGTGAATCGTGACTACAGCCGCGACTACCGTATAATTTTAGTCGAACCGATTGAAATTATTTTCGCGCGGAAGACCAACTTGCTTGTCTGGTGGAGTTTGTAAATTTTTACGTCGAACGAGATAACGTTAAATTGATACTGTGTGCACCGAGTGATTCGTATTGATACCAATGGCTCGGGAAAGGGCGAGTTCGCGTGGCGTTTTGATATCTCAATGGTAAGTTGCAAGAGAAAATTAAGGGGCGGCGTCGTCAGGAGCGAAATGATCGTCGTATTAATTCAGAAGCGTGACAATAATACATAAATAATTTTCGAACAAATTGTTTGGCGAGACGACGCTTTGCAACGACGAATTTATTACTGAAAGGTTTAAATAGAGCGAGAGGTACAGTATTTATGATAGAAGAAAAAAATACTTGAGCGAATCCGTGGACGAACATTTTTACGCCACTGATATGGTTTTTTATTGTATTCCCCACCGTTATATTTACTGTTACCGGTGAGAAGTAAACAGATATACTTTCCACGACTTTATAGCTTTCATTCTCTCAGCGAACCATTCAGGTGTCTCAACAAATCAGGCAGGAAAATAGTATTCTTGGAAGTGTGTCCTGTTCCAAGAAAATACGTAAACGAACAAGAGCACAGAAAACGATCATGGTGGTTGACTTTGAATTTCGTAGAAGATTTATCAATTTACGAGGACACTGACTCGTTTTGTCAACAGTTTTTATACATCACCTGATATATAAAGTGGGGCATGATTTTTAACGCTAGATTCGAAATAGCGGGATCCTTTCAACTTATGAAATCGGTTCGATCTGTTGGGTTTATTTCCAGAAACTAGTAAATCGGCGTAAGCAGTTCGGTTACTATTTAAAGATTCCAAGCTTATAAACATGCCAAATTATTTTCCAAATAACGAACCACGCTGATGGATTGAAGTGTTCGGGGAACAATTTTCCCTATTTTTACGCTTGTAGCGGTATCACCGCCGTTGATAAAGGTGTTTCGGTGTAAAATGAGTCACTTGGATCGTGTGCCAAAGAGGCCAACAATGTTAGGGTTATTCATTAATTTAGGTCGATCTCATTCAATTCGATCCCCGAGGGAAACCAAACAAAACTCCACCACTTATTAATCAAGCTAAACCTTTCAATTTTAATCTTTCGGATCCTATTAATCGAATTAGAACAACCGTGTCTTGTCTGATACCAATAATAAATCAAACCGAATGAACAAATTCAATTGCAAACTTCCATTTCGCTCCAGCAATATTTCGTCGTACGAATTCACTCCGTTCGTGGCAACCAAAACAAAATCGATGCCTACCCCAAACTTCTCTCTGCACTCTCTAATACCAGCACCCCAAGAAACGTTGCAACATTTTTTCGCCCAAACGTTCAATCCACCAAAGGACGCCTCGATTCCCAAGCACCTCGCGTATAAAAGAGAAACCCGACAGAGAAGCAGAGCTCGGCGTCCAAAAACGATCGGAATCGTTGGTCGTTCATTCGGTCGTTCATTAGCCCAATTCTTCGACGTGAAATCGTCGGGCGCCTCGTTCACGAGTCGCTGTTAGCCACGAATACGAAAAATCTGGCCGGCCATCGACACGATTTCCCACTTGGGTTTCACACGACGTCGGGCACACCGCGTTTTGCATCGACGCTTCGGGCGTCGCGGCGTATATCGTCGCTGAAAGTCCGCTCGCGTTTAATCACGGCGTTGTCAAACAACAGCAACAACCGGAGTTGTCGAGTGTCTCCCCTGGCTCCGGCATCGGCTCGTTTGATTAATATAATGGAAAACAGGGGAGGCGTGACTCGATACTTTCCGCGGTGTCTGGCAGCAGTTACACGCGAGCCACGGTTAATCCACGTGTGCACTAATTAACGACGGATGGATACCGTCTGACAGACCGCTTTTCATGCCACGGCTGAACGCTCGACCGCGCTTCTCTTGAACACGCGCTATTTCGAGGGAAAGGAACAGTGTCGTCGGTTGTTCGCCAACTTCTTAACACGCTTCTTGCCTCTTTATTTCTTTTCCTCCCCGTGGGATACATTGTCCGCTTGACGGCCGGTTAATTCGCGACAGACACGATTGGACACGGTTAAATACGGTTAAGTTATACACGTTGTAACAATTGGGTCGAGTAATAAAAAGTGCTAGGCACATTTAACTCTCGAAGAGTTGAATGTAAGTTCTGATCATTCTGGCAATTTGGAATGATTCGTTTAAGTGAGACGGCTCTGTAATATTCCTACGATCTCGAAAATCATTTGTCAAACTGCGACATAGAAATCTTGAGCTGCAGAGTAGAATCTCGATTAACCGGTTCGTGATTATCCACAGTCCACAGTATACTAACAACATATTTATAATCGTGTCTTCTTACTCCGAAATTAGTTACAATGGAGCGGTACAGTTATGATTAATGGCTTTTAGCGGTTAATAAAAATAATAATTATTCTGCAGATAACACCGTTTGACGAAGTAAATACAAATAAAAAGCAAGACATAATTAAGACAAGTTTCTCGTCATTTCTCCTCGAAGTCTCATTTATTTAACCCACCTGTCACTCGGTTCAACCGGTTAATCTAGATCGCACTTCATAGATTCCCTGCAGATTTTCCCAAAATATCCAATCGCGAAGAAATTCGAAAAAGAAGCACAGCCAATCTCGAGTCCGCGTATTCGTCGCTCCGATTCCAACCGCGCCAAAGTTAGCCCCGTTCGCACGACCAAACGATACTAAATAACACTCTAACCAGCGTTATATCGCCGGCAGTGTGTCCTGACACGCACGGGGCGCGCGGATCGATCGAAATTGATTTAAATAAACGCGGTAACGAGACAGCGGTGAAATTTATGTTGACACCGTGGCGCGGCCTACTAATTCGTCCACGCTTAAAATCTCTCGGCTCCGTTTCCGCATAAATCTCGCGGGTGCATTGTGTTATTTAGCCGGCAGCTGGCGTTCGACAGTATATCCGAGCATAAATTGGCGGCGTTGCGCCGCGGCCCGCTGAAAAATCGCCCCGCTCGTTAATCATCGCGCGGCGACGTACGGCTGATTATTATTCCCCGCATTAGCGGCTGAAATTGAAGAAAGACCTGGAATTACTCGTCGGCCCAAGGACGTTAATGATCGCGGAACACGAGTTATTAGTCCTTTACCAGGTACGCTCCACACCTGGCTGAATGTTACCACGCGACACGCTCCCGTTGCAGGTTCGCGAGCAACTTCGTTTACCTCGAACACGATGCCGGGTCCGGTATCCGCGACACGTATCCGTACGGAGGATGCGAAAATGCCGGCAACACATCTGCCTCGCGTGTAACACTTTAAAGAAGGGATGGAACATGTGAGTATCCGAAAGGGGTACTTCGGTAAGTAGAGATAGCTGATATGTGGACATTTTAATTTTATTAGAGATGTTGCCGGCAGTATTTGGAGTATTTTAAGTCTTTTAAGAAAATATATTGTACTGTGAATATTTGTTTATATACAATCTCTTGATACTTGTGGAAATATACTGATCCTTTTGTGCGCAATCAAAATGGTCAAGAAGTTTGATGCTTAGTTACTTAAAATATTTTGCATACATTTTTCTCGCGAAACGTGAATTGACGTAAAATTGTCTAAAGAATGGAGATCCGGTGTGGTTTTGCGATATCTTGTCAAGAACCGATAGGTTTTGGTACTATTTAGACAGTATACGTTAGACAGATTAAGAACACGAAAGTGGTTGAATGGACATCAAATAAAGCTATATAATTGTCATTTTTGTAAGAATATTCGAGGTACAGGAACGGCCGAGGCAGGCCATGTGCATTTTGAAGATGCACGCTGTCTTTGTCTAGCATAGCTTTCATTGGGGGTGAACCCTAAAATGGTTAAAAAAGGGCCATGGTGACGTAGGCGTCCTCACGACGGACGCTTTTGCCAATGGTAGGCATTCTTGTATAGACTACGGTCGAGAGAGCACAGTTTTAATAAACAGAACACCTTTTAACATATACATATACACGCATACAGTGTTAAAGAAAATATAGAAATGGCTATCCGGGTATCCTGGTGCCTACACAAGGGTTTTATACATATAAGGGCTAGGTAAAATATAAGGCTCTGTCAGAATGTACGAAACACATCAGAGTGAAATATTTTTCAAAACCATAGAAACTCACCAATTCAAATAGAAAAAGCAAATGAAAATCATTTCAGTTGAATATGCATCGTTCCAAATTGGCAAGATGGGCAAAGAAAAGGAAAATATACATATATAAATATATCGAAAGGGAAATTCTATAAAGTTCCCGGTAGCCAATGAAGCAGTCGAGGAAGAAGAGAAAGGGTGATGGCAATGAGCGACACGTGGGCAGAGCGAGTCGAATCGTAACACGAGGCAAGAGTAACTTATTAGAGCAGCAGCTTGATCCGTCCGGACATGTTAATATTTATCATAATGGGCCCTTTGTCGCCGCGTCTGCCAACAAACAATGCGTTCGTTACTGCACTTTCGTCCGTACGTGCGTTCTTGCAGTTGCGTTTGCGCTAGCGGTAGACCAGCAGCGATGTGCTTACCGCACCATTAACGAGTCATTGTTTCATTCGGCTGTTTATTTGCTCGGCCCTGTTTCGACAGTGCCGTTGCGTGTACATATTTTGGGTAATCTATGATGGTTCCGTACGCAAAGCTGCGGGTTATTTGTAAATGGGTGAAACTGCTTTATCGGAACAATGCAATCGTGACTCACCTCGTCGGGCTAAATAAAATATCGACCGTTTAGTATATACGCTGGACATCGGTGGATAATACTTAACAATTTATATCGCGACGCGACGACATTCTATGTAAATGGTATTCTCCGGTTGGTCTTTGTATACGAAGAGAAGAAAAAGGTATGACCCTTTTATCTTAAATAAATCGAAGGTGCTTGAAACGAATGCTTTTCAAATTATACATAAATAAAGTACAAGAGCCGGCATAAAAAAAGTACGTACAACAACGTGCTTCGTAATTATGTATTATTGGAAACATTAAATCGAAACTCGTTATACTTCTTTGCGTCGTCGCGATTGATGGAATTGCAAATGAAACGGTTCATCCAAGGCCGTCGAACAATGAGATCTTGAAATATATACTCTAACATTATGGAGGTACGCAGCCGGGAGAAAAAAAAAGCGAAATCGAAACAGGGAGACCTTTGTTTCCGAGGCCACGGATATTAGTAAAAATCTCACGTACAAGGAGCAGTCATCGATATACATACGTCGGCTTTGGTGGTCCACGGACCACCCCATTTCTTATTTAAAAGGACATTGCGAGCCTACGCTTTGGCTGCTTCTCTTATTTTCATCTTTCAAAATACGCTCCGTTTTTCGGGCGGCTGTGAAACGGCTGCGCTCTCACCACACGCGACTTTTCCTTGGAATTGAATTTTTCCGCGTGAAACGTTCTGGTGACATACAGATGCAATATATAACTCGGCAACAATTTATTTAAACCTTAGTTACCGATACGTCAAATATAATATGAAAGTCTAGTTTAACGTAATTAGTATAATTAATTTTAATTGGATGGTGTCCAACAAATTAAATTTCTGCGGTTTAAACAAACGGTTATAGAGTTATTTTAATTAAGGTAGAAGTAAAATGCATTAGTATTATGGTATGTCTATAGTACATCCATATCTATACAACACTTGGAACAGAATTATTAATATAAATTTTGAATCAATATTTTTTTCAAATCCCATTTCAAGTTCACATTTCGACTGACAATGGGAAATAACAAATTTAATTTCTCCTATATAAAAGAAACTTCATATAGAACAAATATAAAAATTTCTCATTCCCACTTTTCTGAATGCGAACATATTTATACATTCTAAACATTGTAGGACATTGTAAATAATAAGTATCCATTCTTAAGCCACTCGGTGATTTATTCAAGACTTTTCAGCACAAAATGTCCATCCCTTTCGACCAAATAAGGCTGCCCGCCCCGAGACCCGAAAGCTGACACTCTCTTTCAAACATTAGTCCTTTTCACGTGTTTAACATGGTGCATTTTTCGTCATACGTTATCGTTTGGAAGAAAAATGCTGGCTCAAGGTAAAAAGAACCACATGGTCTCGGACGCGAGGAATAACATGAAAAATGAGTGCTCGAATTTCGTAAAACTCCTTTGGAGTTAAATTTCTTTCGACCCGAACTATGCCCGACAACTTTCTATGCATCGTTCACGAAAGTGGAAGCATTAAAGAGGATTTTCCGAGGTATCTCCGTTGAATATCGAACGGTAAATTGAATGTAGGTTGGAGCAGTCGGAAATAACTATCGTTCACCCCCGCAGAGATCGTCTTTCACTGGAATTACGTATTTTAGAGCGGTTTCGATTCGACCGGAGCTGATTTAAACGTTTTAAAGGAAGATTTAGATTTTATCGAGAAGGGATTCTATTCTGTCGCGTCGGACGATTGCCGGATCCGTTTTACTCGAGTCAGGGTGGCGGTAAATTATTCATACCCCTTCTATCTCCATTATTCTAATAGGCGAAGATGAGAATCGGTTTACTTCTATGTTTAAAATTATTTTCCGAATTGTCAAGAGAAAATAGAGGAAACGCAATTACGTATTCTTTTTTCTTCGTCACTTTAAATATCATTGGACGCAAAGGATGAGTAAAGTCGAGCAGTGCGTCGAAACATTCAGCGAAAAAAAGGCGTTTTATTTTAATAATAAGAAAATGTATGAAAAGCTTCCACTTACCCTCGTACATCTGAGCATATTGCGGAAAGCCAGCCGCTCTCAGCCATTTACAAGCTTCTTGCGCTTCGATCTCTGTAATAAGAGAAAAACTTTGTCAGTAGAAGTACACAGTAAAAATGATTTATTCAAGCAACTTATGAAAGTTTAGAAACAGCAAAAAATTCTATCGCCCTGTGATGCTGCGGAAGAATTGTGCAACTGTGATTTCCCAAATTCGTCCTTTTTTAACATATTCCTTCATAATCCCATTGTTATCTTATCAATAATATTGTATGATAATAACATCAATAACATTACACTTACATTACAAAACCCGTTAAACATTTATCTAAAATAAACAAATTTTACCTGAACCATAATATGCACCAGTATCGCCAAATCCACTAACCCTTTAAAACTGTAACTCCATTAAACACGTATTCTGCAAATCCTTTATTTTTGCGAATACAAGAGCAAATGAGTCGCTGTTAGACGAACAGCGGGGCCATTATCGAAGACAGCCGAGGCAGCACGATAAACTCGTTTCCAGCAAAGCGAAGAGAAAAAAACCTCGGGATCCACATTTACATGAACAAACATTCTGATCATTAGCGGCTGAGAGGCCCAGGATTCCTCTGTTTGGAGCAACCGACCCTGCCCGTTTGGTGAATGAAGGTCTAGCATGAAAAAGCGGACCACGACGAAAACGCTGCCCTTCATTATGCGAGTCGAGATACCTTGGCTGACAGACGACGTGAAAAACTCGCGTGTGCAGTATAGTACGTCGCAGCACGCGAGGAATGCATCGTGATCGAATTGTAAAAGCAGGGAAAACGATCGTCCCGGGAGAGGCAATTGCTAAAAGTGGTCAGGAATTTTATTCCTCCACATAGAGTAATAGAAAAGGATCGACCGATATGATGGATGCTCGAGGATATTTTATTCTGAAACTTCTTTTTATTTCAGGACTCCTCGTTCTTACGCTTGGGAAAATTGTTCATTAAAACAGCAATTAAAGATAATAAAACTAACTTAAAGATAATAATTAAAACGGCGTATTTATTCGAAGTTTGTTTAATGGTATCGGCAAATGATTATTTGTTATAGAAGGAAAATTTTGATATATTTTGATAGAAAAATTTAAATGACTTTTTAGTCATTACGAGACGATGAAATTAGAAATATTTATGGTGCTAGAAAGAGGATATTTATATAAAGTTGCGATATTAAAGTTATGAAAGAGTTATTGGTGCGACGGTGTCAAGATATTGATAAATAAGATTAAATATTACTGAACTTTTTGTTGACTCGCGATGCATAAGAATATATTGGATAATACGTTCAACGTTCCCGCGTAAATGTCACTTATGATATGCACGAAAGCAATTTCGGTTTATCATGTGTAAATAGTCACGCGTGAATGAGGAGCATGAACGAACGAGAAATCGATTCTTTGGAGACTTGACAATGGAAGGGTTTTTGATAAGAAGTAAGCGCCACTGAACTATGTTCATTCATAACCTATTTGTTGTAAAATTGAAGATTAGATACGAGGCATTTTTTAGATAATTTGTCTAATCGAAATATGACAAGAGAAAGGAATGTTTCGGCTTATCGTTTTTCATAATCGAGCGAGAAGTATTGTAACATGAATCTCGTAAACGAACACTTCTCCCAGCATACAATAAATTTTCCATAAAATAAACGCTTCTTTTTCCAAGGGTTTCCAAACTTGTTTATCAAACTGTTTATCAAATCGAAAGCTCCGAATCAGAATTTTCTGCTTAAAACACGCAAAATCGACCCATCAAAAACCTACTCCACTTTCTCTGAACTTTATTTACCCGCTCGCATCGTCAAGAAGCAACTAACAAAGGCGTCATACATTCACGGTATTCTTCAATCAATCTAAATCCCGCGACAACTTAATTCGAAGGCGTCCTCCGTATAACACCAACTCTCGAAACCTCCCCTGCCTTGACAAACCCGACAAATTTGCATACCAGTCGCGGTGGACGAAGCTGGAGCCAGATTCACCATAGAGTCCCTCAAGATTTTCACGCGATCCAGTTTCAGGAACCGCTTTCGAGAGTGGTTCCTTCTCGGACACGCTTAATTGGCGGTGCTCGCGAAATTCCCACGGGAGAGCATCGTGCGGGAAAACAGAACAGGTCTACAGAATGCATATTCAGCCGGAGCAAGAGAAGGACGCCATTGGCAACGGTGGCACAAAGAGAAAACGAACCGAGGCGAACGCGTTTCAGCCTTTCAGGGAGCCTTCGACCACCCGCCGCGACGAAAAAGAGAATTCATAGCGGCGATATCGATGCGATCGCGCATCGCCGCGCGATAAAACGTAGGTAGCTATCACTATCGATATCGCCACGGTGAATTTATCGATTTCCCGACCAGCTGGAGGTCTGCTTGCTGGTTTACACGCGGTCAGGTAATAGAGGGAGAGAGCGGGAGAGAGAGGGGGTGAGAGAGAAGAAGAAAGAGAGGTTAATGTCTTTATTTTCCGATCGTCGTCGTGCTTCTCACCTGTGGCGCGCGACAGCACGCGCTGCTTCGTGGATTGCAACCTCCCTGACACCTTTATAGATTAATTATCCTGTTTTATCGTGCTGTCCCTGGGAACGCGATTACAAGACCGCGAAGATTGCAAGGAATGAAGGCTCGGACTCGCGTTCTCCGTGAATTTCGATGAATCAGCGGAAGGAAATGGGAGGCGCAGGGTTTGTTTTTAAACGCGATTAATTTTGTCTCTCGATTTCGGTGGAGGGAAATAGGGTTAAATGATTATTCTATTGAATCAATTAATAATTATAGTACGACTAGGGAACCAGTATTGGTGAAACTGAATTGTTCCAAGTCTTATGGAGAACAACGTCATTCTTAGAAGGAAATGTGCATGTCTTGGCTGGATTTAAGACATCAATGCGTTGTTAAAGGAGAAGTATGAAGTTACGTGTCATTTCAATTAATTCTTAGCTACTTCAAGCTCATTTTATATAGTAATAATAAAAGAAGTTCTGATATCTACGATATTTTAAGACATATGTATATCCACATGTATATACATACGTGATCTGTTTAATTGCAGTAATTATGAATTGTTGGTTAACTCCAATAAGGATTGGACTCCAATAACTCCAATATATACTCCAATAAGTTTAGCTTTATAACTAATTTCAAGCTATACAGATTCTACGTTCCATTCCAAATTTCGAAACGATCTTTCTGTAAGCCAGCCACTGTCGACAGTGATCCTGTGGGCGATGATTAAATGAAGAAAATCGTTTTTTGTTATTTAACATTTTTCTCATTAAGCGTTTCCACAGATTCATGCAACTAACTAATTATAGAAATACAATTGAGCCATCGCCGACGATATTGGCTTTTAAAGTTCAATGAAAGTTTACTTGCTCGCAAATCCTATCTAAAGAGCGCGTAGAAACGTTCGCTGCAAGCTTCCTAGTAACCCAAATCATCAAACAACGTGGTTCCGTTCGGCTTATAAATTTTGCTCGTTTGAACAACTACATTATTTACTTTCACAACTCTTCAATGACTTCCTGAAAATAAATCAATTAATTAAGCCTGGCGTATTGAAAGCAAATGAATTATTTTTCATAATCTGGAAATCACTCTCTGGCAATTGCGATTCTTCAACTTCTCAAGAGGAAACAATTTACTAACAATATACATACTAGGCATTTCCTGAAGAATCACTGACCGCACTAACTATCTCAACGAGCATGCAATTAAGATAAAGTCGACGTAACGAATCGTTAAGTCAGGGACGATATGATTTTCGCGCGTCCAGTTCCAGCTTCGTTTTAATGACTCATCGTCCCACAGTCGTTCACCTGAAGCAAGAAACGAATAAAACAAAAAGAGGGATAATACAGAAATCCAGCATGTCGAAATAATACGGCTTTGCGGTAGGTCGTCGCCAGAGACTTCCAGCTATGTTCTGAATAAAGCAGCACGTAGGTGTGTCACTTCGTGCGGAATAAAAGGCTGTGGAGTACGGTACCGCAGTCGTGTACACGACCCTTTCGTAAGGAGATTTGCTTTTACGCAATTCAGGCGACAGCGGCCAGACGCGCCAATCCAGAAACTGGCAATGTGACTGCGCCTTCTGAACAAAGCGTCGCGACGCGGCCAATTGAAACGTGGTTAAGAACTTCGAAAACAATTAGAACTCGATTCGAATCGTATCGAGAAGTGCTTCCTTTTTTCGTCCAATAAGAATGATTTATTTGTTCAAACTTAGGCAAGGGTATCTCAAGGGTTTCGATGATTTTATAAATGTTTTGGCAAAAGGTGTTGAACAGTTCATAATTACGCGGCAACAAGCACGCCATAGTTATATTTCTTTTCGTGTTTTATTGCGCGCGCATAGCCACGACACTCATATATTGTATAGTTCTAACTCGACCCGTATATTCGCACATGTTGTCGAGTCGATATATTGTTTTAGTTGTGTATCTTAATTGTAATGTTTCAGTAATACAAGTTATTATATTATATATATGGGCGTGTTATTTATCACCGTGCCTTGTGCGAAGTTCATATCCTCATCAAAAGGACGTTGTTAATCATATTTTGGTCAAAAAACGAAGAAATCCAAATTTGCAATTAAATATTCGAACGTGAATGGAGTACAGAATTTCTTACAAACATTTTATAACCGCCCCCTCAGGGGACACGATAAAACGTTTGCACTATCAAAACAGAGGGGCTCAATATCGTGTTTCTTTGATGTCGAAATTCAGCATCGGCTAGAACATCCTGTTCTTCTCACTTTCTTGTCTCTTGCGTGTTCGTCTCCTCTACGAAAATAATATTGCGGGAAGAATACACCGGGAAAAGTGCTCGAGCTAGCGGCTCTGATATCGTCCCGTGTTTTATTTAACTCTATTTTTCCTTGCAACGCAATACTGAAAAAGCCCGTGGCGTATCCCGGGGAACGCGAAGCCTTTTTAGAATCGCAAGGGCAGACCGGGTAAAAATACGTTGAAATAAGAGAAAAATAGCCCTAAGAGAAAAATTGTAGAGCTAAGATAAGCGAAATAATAATACTTTCCCGGCAAAATGAATTCTTTTACCATTGATAAGTTTAAGGTTTAAGGTTGATTTGCATATGTAAATGTATGTACCGAATACATAACACCAAGTAATACTCTTGTACCGTAAAATGACGATTCTAAAGGAATCTAGCATGTTCTAAGGTGGGATACGCGTGATAGGATAATGTAAATGGTGCGTTGTCCATCGTTGTACGTCCGAGTAAATAGTTAAGAGATAGTGACACTATTCATACTCGTACAATACGATTGTGACAGGTTACAATTATGAATGTGTACTACAGTTCACTGAAGACTCAACAAAAAAAGAACGACTCAAATAACGATTCGCTGGACGCCATAGCTCTTGGTGAATTGGATCTGAATCGATGGACAATCGCGAATTGTCACGGACGCGAGAAAAAGCTTCTCCCTCGCCCTTCGACTTTCGATCTGTCGCATAAAAACGTCGGACATTATCGCCCGTGACTCTTCTATCGGGCACACGGCAGCTTTTAATGTCCGACCTACTTCGATCCTGACGTCAAAAGTCGCCCGTAAACATCGCTGCTCAACCCTTGCCTGTTGCATAAAAGCGTAGAAATACAAGCACGCTCCAAACGTTTCTCTACGGAATCGTCCGCTTCCTCTTCCACGTGGACTACTTAAAATTTATTCGTTCTTTTTAACGATCGTTCCTCGATCACTGTTCCCTCATGGCCGTGCGTTACGTCACGTTCTCTTTCGACTAATTTACAGAAATCGATCAGCCGCTATTCCAAGTCCACCACGACGAAACGTTTAATTTCTCGAACGCTTTTAAACAAACCTTTCTCCATTTATTTCATATGGTTGTATGGATAAAACCCGAAGTACTGTGGTTTTGTATCGCAATTCTAATTAACTGTAACGTCTCATTTGAACTTGTATTTCTGCGAAGCCACAATGAAATGCAGACATTGGTAATTCGAAGTGAATTTCAACGATTTCATGAAGGTTGAATATTTCTGAACGATTCCGCGGCATGTAACATGTAGCCATGTAAAGTAGACGCATCGCCGATACTCTAGGTGTGGGAAACTGGATTGAAATCCAGCAACGCCACTCTTAGAGCAGGTGTATCTTGCGGTTTAAGATAATCGCGATAATTCGAAACTGAGCAAACAATAAATCGCGCTAGAAACTACAGTACATTGCCCAGTCAATATTGGATTAAAATAAATAAATGCAATTAAAAAACGTAAATGCGCAGAGAAGCAAAAACTAAATACATATTGTATTTTTTAAAAAAAAATGGTTGCTTCATCCCGGATTATAGTCGTTAAAAATCGCCCCGGGGAAACACACACGACACAAATTCCTTTTAAGCTTGTTAACAAAATACGACTGCAAATAAAAGGAGAAAAGAAATACCGTCATTTTATTTAAACCTATTACCTCATACCCGAATATCGTTGTTAAAAAACAACCTTTGGAAAAACAAACGACACGAATCCCTCGCAACCTCGTTAACAATGTTTTCAACACAATGAATAAAACGACCGCCCTTACTCCAGAATCGAGCTGCGCCGTCTTCGCGTTCACACTTCCGCATTAATCATCCATGCGTGTTCTGAATGGATTACAAAAGTCTGTGGACTGCGTTCGATAACGAGCTGCTGCTGTCCATCGAGTTGTCGGATCGTCCGGGTTATTTAATTAACGTCTGTCCCCGCGAATCGGGGAAAACTGTGGGCTGAAGGAATCGACAACGATACCTGGCGACTGAAACGAGATCGATGTTGATTCTCGTCGTGGACTGTATACATAAGTATTTGCATACGTCGCTGAAACACTGCTCTGCTCTTCTTTCGATGGAACTCGATGTTCACCAAGGACAATGCATTGCTGTTTCAATGCCAAGAATCAACACGTTTGTTCTTGGCGAATAGCTTAATACTCCAAAGTATAAGTGCTTGAAGGTGTAATATATAACACGGTTTACGCATATTTTTAATGTGAATTGCTCTGCGTAACAATTCACTGATTTCAATACTATTTACGAATTTTTGATATTAAAAAGAATTACGATTCTGTTTTTCTATTTGGAGAATTGTTAATCACTCGACGATAGTACCGGGACAAAAGAATTTACAAATTATTATACGAGGATATGGGAGATTTTATATTTTCGAACGTATGATTGAAATAGTGACGGCAATTGTAACGTTAGGGATTGTTCGAATACTGATGCGCGATTTCTAAATCACGCAAGACAGGAACGATGGTCGCCAAGACACGCGAATCGATAGCTACAATCTGCGAATTATGCGAGACTGTCGATGGCAATTCGTGTAATCCCAGTGTCGTGGTTATTGGTTCTCACGAGTTTGAGATTGTCGGTGTTCAGTATCATGTCCCAGGACCTGAATGTAATCGCTATCGACTCGCATGACTTCCCAGTCGTCTCTATTTTCCCGCAGGAATCACGATTCGACGCAGTCAAGGTCTCCATTATCCATTCTCATGTTTCTTTCATTTGTGAAGTAAAGATCGTAACTTCACTTCGTGCATTTACATTTGATTACATATTATAATCAAAATAAATGTTTCTTTTCTTCCATTGAGAAATTTAAGTGAAGCAACATCTACTTTAAACGCTAATCAATTATCGGATACTACAAACAATTCGATAAATTAAATAATATATTGTAGAATATGTAACTGTGACACAAAAACATGAATGCATTCTGATCAATTGATTCTTAACATTTTTTAATGATTACAAATTACCGGCGCGATAGTAAAATATGCACTGGTGCATTGACACCTTGTCCCGTGTGCACACTGCAACTTATAGAGATGCAAATGAGGTACCTTGGTGTTCTTAAGTGTCCTTCAATTGCCTTCAAATCCTCGAGTAACGTAAAGGGGGACGTATAACTTCCCTTAACTTCTGTTCATCATTGAGAGGGTACTTTCAAGCGACTGCTTGTAAATAGCCATGAAAGCGATAAACTTTAAACGTACGAAATTACCCTCCTTCCAGGTATATCTTTAAAAACTACTGAACTTTAAATAGATTAACAGCGATAAAAAGTTTTCATTATTTAAGTGAATCGCATATCGCCCGATTCATTACAAAAGTTCTACGAGTGCGAATCTTATCTTATCATTTAATTTTAAGCAGCAAAAAATGTACTGACGTCAGGAAGTAAAGTATTCTCGGAAAGGAAGGAGAAGGAACGAGGAAGAAACGATGAACTTTGTCCCGGTACAAATCGCCATGGCGATTAACACGGTCGTCCGATCGCGTGGGTGAATTACAATCAAGATTAAAAGCCTGTGTGAACTTTGATATAAAAAAAAAAAACACCCTTTACTCGCTGCGGCAATTTTCTTAATGATGCATGGAAACGGTACTCGTGCAACGAGGGGGGAAAAAATCACTTTGCACGCGGAAGAAAATTACATTTAAGTGTTTCGTGGTCCCCAGCCGTTTAACAAGAACCTTAAATTTCTGTGAGCAATTATTTCCTTACAATTTCGTACGTGCATAATTCTCGCTATCGAGTTATTTCTGCTACGTGTTGGATCTTGTGAAACTACTTGTTGCTTTAAGTATTTTAGCAAACATCGCCCAACGTTCTTGTGCTTTCGATTAGAATTCAAATTTTATTAGAGAGGCCAATCACAAGAAACAATAGAACCGAGTGAACCGTACAGGAGATTATCGGGAATAAGGCGAAGTAACATCGGATCGTTCTTGGTCTGGTTATTTAGTTATCATTTTCATTGGTTTATTACAGCTTCTAGAATGCAAGATTATCTATCCGCACCCATTACTGAAAGTTCTTTTGCAATTCGTCCCCGTTCCTCGACAACTCAACCTTTGTTCAGTGATATATGGCAACGTTGTACGCTGTTTATGACCTTCCATTGCATAAACGTTACTCTAATGAGTTCCTCTGGCCACTACACGATCGCACTGTGTTCTGGAAGGGATTCGCGTTTTTGTAACCGCTTCATAGCGTCCCGCTCTACAGCTTCAAACATGTAACTGTCGATGGCTCGATTCAGGTTGTCATTCGTGCATAAAACAATCTTAAATATTTCGATGTGCTCGGCAAAATCACCAGTAGCATGTCGTAATCCCTTATTTATTTCTCCTTCCATCAGCCTTCTTTGATCATTGTTTTTATTTTCGCTGGATATAAATATACATAAATATTGTACTTTAAGTACGGTGAAAACTATTGCACAGTTCGACAGCGCCGCACATTTTGAAAACAGCGTAAAATGCAACTTGAAACAATACGGCTCTTAAGCAATTCAGGGACTTAAATGGACCGGAAATTCATGGGCTGTCGGTGAACGTGCATTTCCTCTTCGCTCGCGGTTGCCACACCCTCTCGCGTGCTCCAAGGTTCCGACGTGCCCTCGGTACCGGCGACCGCTCCGTTTATTTTCAATGTGGAAATATTATTCGAAAGCTAGGATTTCATGCGCCATTTCCAACTCGATTTCTTTCAATTGTTCTCTATTCGGTTGTCTCAATTCTTCTACGATTTTATAGAGAGTATTGATTAATGATAACAGATTTTGAAGCGTACATGGTTCGCATAAGAAAAGCTACTATACTTGGCGAATAATACGAACTTTGTTTAAATCAACATGATTTCTAGAAATCATTATTGGCGCAAGCTTAGAGAAAGTTTGGATCTTCGACTACAACGAATATTTAGAATAAATGACATAGTATTAGAATATTATAATGCATTCTCTATTCACGCTATAGCTGTTAAAAATATATTTTGTATCGCTGCATAGATTATTGTTTATTTCTTTAAAGTTCATCTCTGGTCACTACATCTTTCAAAAGTATTCTTCAAGTTACTGTACAAATTTGATTCTAGTACGTTTTAATTTTAGATACATTATTTAATTCGATTCTAAAAATGATATATTAAGGTAAAAGTAAGAGTAAATATAAAGGTATCGAGGAGGGTCAACATAAGAGAATTTTTAAAGCACACTCGATAGTAATTGTTGCTGGGATAGTGTACACCCCTGCGTATACAACCCCAACCTCCATTGCCAACTACTTGGCACGAGAGCTATCATTTGTGAAACCGGAATTATGCGTTTGCAGGCGACGAAATCCATTACCAGCGTGGGTGTGTCGGGCAATGATTTACGCCTCCCTAGGGATGAATTAATATGCTCGTACACGAGGTTTCGCTTACCCCAAGATGCTGAAAATTCGTGTACGCTTGAGTCTATATTTTTGGTCGTTCCATACCACACACGAGTTACACACTCTTCTTTCTCAATAAACTGTAGAAAGAGGGAATTCGAAATAAAATGCTGTGAGTAATATATTTATTATTTAATAGGAATAATTATCATGTTCGAGTTAGAATATATTATTATACATAAGTTAAAGAAATAAAAGTGATAAATTCATTTAATAAATTAAAGGAACCGAGAAAACATATCAAGTCTACAATAAGGTGCTGAACAAAATTCTGAATTTTACATATATTATATTATATTTTTGATAATTATGACTGTTCCGGTACGAAGAGTTAATTTTTTATTCCCAGCTGAAGATTAATTCCACGGATAAAAAATAGGGAAAGTGAACCTAAATTGAAGTAACGTTTAATAATAATAACTTCAAAAAAGACTCATCGTACAAAACATTTTCAGTATTATAAAAATAAAAAGTAACCCCATTTTGACTGTGACAGGATCTGCAAATATTGGATGACTCAAAAGGCGGCAGAGTTACCGCCAGTAGTTGTTGCGAAATATGAAAGGCTACAGGCTTGTTCCGCACTTGTATAAGGCGATTATAAGGTTGAAAGAACTTGCTATACCAATTTAGAACGTTACGCGAAGAAAGAAGTTTCCTGGTTGCAGGCTCCGAGGAAAATGAAGAAACTTCCGGGGATCTGGCAACGGTTCTTCAACGAGAATCAACTCGTACTTTTAATTTAATAAGGTAATCGACCCAGCCTTAGATCTTGCTCTAAAAGCAAGACATGAAAAATTGGACGCCTGCATTTTATGCTCTGTTATGTACGAGTAAGTCATTTCACGAACTCGTGAGCGGGAAATGTTTGAATTACTGTTGTAAAATAAAGTCTTCATTCTTCGTACATATTGAGTTTAATAACTTTGTTACTCATTCATTTTCCATGGAACTTCAAGAATGCTTGCATCTCGAAGTGCATAAATATAAACAATGAAAGGTGTGCATAAATTCTGCAGGAAAAAAATTCTAAATCATTATTGTGCGTAAATAATATATTCTAAGTCGGACATGATAATTATTTCTATTAAATAATAAACACTTGTTACACTACACCGATATACCCCACCAGACAATATGAATAAACAAAATTATTCAACTATTCACTTCTTTCATTTCATAATTCGCTTAATGATAGAACTCAGGAACCCGTCTTATCTATTAATCTTCCTCCTTCGCACAGTTTCATTAATTATCAATGAACGCAATTCGTCACTACCCCCTTCGTCAATCAGTTTCACCAAGCACTATCGAAGAACACGAATTTCCACTAACCCAGCCCCAACCAGTTTCGATAAACTTTCACACCTAAGCACAAAGGGTAACCGACGAATTAACGTACACAAAAAATCATCGAAGAAAGAAATTTGTATCCAAATAGGATTCTAGGATCACCTCACAAAGTTTGTATTAAAAGGTTGCGTCCACCGATATATGCCAAGGAAATCTATTCTTTGTGCATCCTACAAATATCCGTTCTAAAAGTTTCACTTCGATATATCAACTATTAATAAACATCCAGTACCTTCAGTAAAACAAGTTTCTCGCTATGCACGTGTATTCGGCCAATTTATTATAAGATATCAAACAGAAAAGAAAACTGATAAGAGTAAATAGAGAGACGTATACTATTAAATGGTACACATGCAACTTCAATCAAAATTTCTGCTAAATAATTTCAATTAAATATTCAGAGACCTAAATACATATGTACATCAAGAATTAAAACAAGCGAGAACCAACCTTTAAAAAATTCATACTCAAGCATTACCCGGTTCTATCATTCCTTTAACAACCTTTTATATTTTTCGAACAAAATATTTTAAATAACTTGGCCTCAAACATTTTGAACATTCCAGTTGCCCGCACAAGGTTTAAAGCTGTATCGACTTATAAACGAAACTTTAAGTCGACTTGCAGAAGATTGACTGGTTGCAGAAAATAACTTGGGGCAAACTGTTGTGCCGCAGGACAACGCAGAACGACGGGGACCTGCGAAACGATGGTGCACAGCAGCACAGTTCGCATTTTAACAAGAACAGGCATATCGATGAAGCAGCGTGGTTTGCAGCTCGTGTACTTTGCTCGAGGGGCCGGGAGAGACCTCAATATTCTTTTTCTTACATCTTCTTGGTGAAAGATCGGTGGACGTAGCAGGACAAAGGCGTGGTCCTTCCTTTTCCCCTCGGCCCATGGCATGATCCTCTTTTTATTCATTTTCTGGCCCATCCTTGCTGCCATCGGACGGCATAGATTTATCTCCTCGACTACACGGAGTACGAATTCCGTTGGTATTTTACCGGGAGGCGAGTCGACGCTGATCGAACATCATTGACGGACCATTCAAAACTGATCAGCAGGGCGCAAAGGACATTATACGCCGTTTTGCCGGCGCGTTGCGTCGATAATGGATGCTCGAGGAGTCGATAAATGCTCGTCCGAAAAGGGGGCGGATCTTCTTATGCATTCTGATAAACCGTCCGCGTAATTTCAACGTTGTTCAAGCATCCTTCGATAAAAGTGACTCGTCCGGATTTTAGTGTGGGGGGGAAAGTGACGAGATATTTTATACAGCAAGGAATTATGTAATGCATTATAATTAGAGGCGGAGGTGGGATGGACGAAAGCGAAGATTTTGATGGGTGGAATTATTTGAGACCTGTTGAGAACTGGGAATTACCAAATATTTATTGGGATATATTTTTCTTCCTTGTCTTTGGTGGAAACTGATGTCAGCTCCTACTCAATTTAAAGGGCAAAGACGAGCCAACATTCTTTGTGAAATATGGAGATCCGTGCGCATACCTTAGATACTGAACTCTTGCTAAACACTGGTTTTAGCGAAAAGTTTCTAAGAAAACACTTACAAACTCGTGTGTCGTGTTTTGGATTCCGTTCATCTGGAACCTTTCTTCTTATCGGATTTATCCGAATCAAGCTGACCCTCATTTATCAACGTTGCCGGACAATATATATTCCAGTCAAATGAATCATTTTAAAGTCCCCCGAAATCAGTATCCTTGAAGAGATTGGAAATACTAAGGACGTGGAAATGTTCGATTTCACGATTTATTTAAGGAGATAACTATGGTTTATGTTTGGACAAAGGTGCCGACTGTTTGTAAAACGAATCGCGGAACCGAAATATGCGGATCAGCAGGGTGTAAAAGATATTACCCCTCGCTGTGCTAGGGTGAGGCAACGCGCGGGGTGTGTCGTCATCGTGACAAAAATGAGAGAAAGAAAGAAAGGGCGGAGGGGGGAAAAGGGGCCCGGTCCTGCCCTATGGAGATTTAGGGCCCACAGAACCGGTTTGCTTCTTTGCATAGTTCACCAGGCCTTTTTTGATGATCTGCACTGCGCCTCTATGCTGAACGCGTTCCGAGAAGATGAATATATTTAGTACTTCATTAGTTTAATGGGGCGGTACTTACCAAATTAGAGGACATTCGTATAGAATAGACCTCAACGTCGAGATATGGGCGTCTATCCTCGTGTTTTATTTTAGCAAGCGTAAATCACCGAGGTTATTGGACAAAGGAGATGATAAAAGTATTTTATTCTCCTTGGAGTGTATTATTAGCATAATATGTATTCTTTTATTTGGTAGTAAACCTTTCTTCTGCAAATTTACTACAGGGGAACACTGTGTTTTTACGTGATTTTCGTAACCCGTAAATATTTATATATATAGCTTCTTTCGGTTTTCAATTGCAACCATTCGTAAAAGGACAATGCTTTCAATGTTACAAAATTTACTCGAATCATCGCAACCTATTCTACTTCAAAGCTGAATAATATTTTTATTTTTGTAGCACGAAAAATAGAGATTATACAAACAATGTGGACTACAAGGCTCATGCGTTGGTATGGTTTAACAGAAAAGAAGTGTGCGTCCTATGAGGAGGGAAAAATCGTAGTTATTGGATCTGCCTGGCGACGAAACGACTGGACAGGATATGAGACCTGCTTTTTTTCCGAATATAAGTCCACATTCCGAAGGGCGAGGGTACACGTAACCGTCCCTGAAAGTAAAGGCCGTTTCGCATTGGCGACTCGTATCGAGTACCGGCTTGCCTTCCTTTCCTTCACGCCAACAATGAGACACAAAGGGTACGCGTGTGCGCATACAAACGGGAGCCAACAATGGCATTTAAGTGTTCCCTTTTCACGGCGGGTCTTCGTCGTACAGAGTGTCCCGTTTGTTATTCACAATCCTCTGTTACGATCGCGGCCAGTTGTGCCGCAACCACTTGCGGTCGGGGTAAAATACACCTCTCGCACTTAACTTCAGGTTCGAGGCTAATGGAGCACGAATAATCCCGAAATTCTGATGTTTTGTTGCTGAAAGTTCGCAGGTGTTTGGGGAACCTCGATAGAAGTACATACTCTTCTGTTCTACTACCTTTTAACCCTTTAGGGTGAAAACATCCCTTAAGGGTTAACGAGTGTCCGTTCTTCTACTTTTTGCAGCGTGCTTTTCTACCTCACAAGAGGATTAACATTTTTTTAGGTAAACGTGGATTGGGGATTGTTTTTTATTTAAATACACAGCTTTCAAAAAACCCTTCAATCTGATTGTGAGCGAGTTTTCAATTAGCAGAAATAAGATTTCATGTACTCGTCCAACTCTGTTGTTCATTTCAACCAAACTGCGTAGGTTCCATTTAAACCACCTATTTTCATTTTAGATAAAGTGCTCTGCAGCGAAAAAATATTCAGTTCACGGTACACAGTAGCCGTTAATTTATAATGAAAACGTCAATTCACCAGCCCCCTTAAATAAACCAGCACTATAATTTCCTCAAAGAGGGGCATCGATAAAATAGTTAATCCAGGAATAATGACCATTTCATCCTCTGCATTACCTACTCCACGCAGACCTTGCTCTCTCCCAATCACGAACAGAACTATCGCAAGTGAAATGACAATGACAGGCTTTCCCTTCAAGCACGAGCGAATCCTTTCACACGGCCTGTCTCGCCCATCAAGAAGCCATTCTTCTTTATCTCTTTTTTTCTCTCCCTAGACAATTAATCACATATAAATTCGTCATGGTTCCCAACGATCGATCAATCTATAAAAGAGGAGCACCAAAACTTTCCAGCCTCTCCTTGAGCTTCTTTCATTCGCACTTTCTACTCCTCGAAAAGAGGGGCTGCTGCAGTCGGATCAAAATTCGACGCGAACGATTCAAGCTAACAAGTCCAGCTAACAAGTAGATGATGTATATAGGAAGAAAGCTGCTTTCAACGTGGAACGAGGAGGAAGGGATACAAAGACACGGTTAGAGTCATTAACTGGTAATAGCTCGGGACACGTACTCCGTCCTAACCTACCTTCGGTGTACCGTGGTTAGGTCGTTGGAGGAAGGTGTCGTAGGTGGAGAACGCGGCCGTTGATATTATGTATTTTCCTTTAACGAGGCATCGACGAGGGCCGCATTTGCGTCGACGATCTGTCATGCGCTCGTTCCCTTGGATTCGTTATCATGCCATTGCGTTGACGGTGAAGCCGATTACGCGAACGGTCGCTCGTCGGTATCAGCGTTGATTGGAATTCGCTTATGCAATCGTGTTCGCAGAATAGAATGCAACTGGAACGTCGGTAAATGAAAATGCAGGCGATACTGATCTGTATAATTGGCTTGATTTCCATTAGTTTTACGACGCGGCAATTAAATGCTGGCTGTAATTGGTATTGGAAGGGTACTACTCTTCCCGTCCGCGTCAGGAAACCATTTTCTTCTTTGTTCTCGTTCGTTTTCTTTTTTGTTTCATGATACAGTAAAGAGTGGCATATTTTACAACCCTTCTCGTGTATCTCGTTACTCGTTTACTCGTTCTGCATCCCCCTGTATTCTACATTTCATTCGATTATTTTTAAACTCGTAAATACATAGTGCACTCTTGGTATTACGGGATCGCGCGGTAAACAGGTAAGCGAATAAAGTATTTATAAATGAGTACGATGTTTACTTGAGAAATTCTTATGGAATATTCAGTCGCTCTTGATGAAATAAAAATAGAAAGAAAAGCGGGAAGAATGTTATTATAACCCGAATTTCGTGCAGATTTAATGTGATCCAATTAACGTGCATTTCTGGGAAAAAATTCTAACACGAGTACTTAGAATTATCGAATCGTCATTACGTCTACTTTAATTACCTGTATTGTACAAAATTACAATCGACCATCATCGATGTTAAATCTATTAATATTACATTAAAAAAAGAAGTTGTGGGAGCAAAAGGAGAGGACGAAGGAAAAATCAATACCTCGAATTAAAGGTCAAATGCGAGTCCCACATTGGGACGGCAGGTAAAAAAAGCCAAGGAACAGGAGCAGAGGTGTTTCCTTGCCACGTGTTCACCGTGAAATCATACACGCTACCTGGCCTCTCGTGATCCATGCGTAAACAATACCGTACCTGCCCGAGCTACGTGACTCTATCCACTAAATTCCACGTTCAGCGACAGGTATTTGCCATTTTTCCACCGTCGAAAACCTCTACGGTCCATTACACGATGGTTCATTCTAGCGAGAGGTAATCTAAGGCGTACCTAAGCATGATTGTCTAGAGGAGGGTTTTGTAATCGCAGGTGTTGGTCAATTTTTCGCAGTTTGCCATTCATACGATCCGGATAAGGCCTGGCCGGTTTTTCAATCGTGGAAAATTACACGTCTGCCGACGACAACGCTGGCCTTTTCGACGCAACGAAACATGACCGATTACGACGCCCACTGCAGCAATTTTCTGCACCGCGTGGCGGACTATACGATCGAATTTGGACAATGAACGTCACGGAGTTTTCAGCTAAAGAGATTGAAAAAGTGTTTCCATTTATTTTATTATTTTCGTCTGTTTTTCGTGTCTCTAGTCAGAGAGTAATTCGTTCGAATAAAGAAGCAACGTTGACGGGCTTGCTTTGCGTTTAATGGGTCGTATTGTTCTGACAAGCGTTTGCGAATCAATGTCGACATTTCACGATATTTGCTCGACGTGTCGCCCCTGCTTTCGTTGTTCAATATTTCGCAAGTTATATTTTTCACACGGACAGTCGACACCGCAAAGTGGAACACTATGGTGAGCATATTTTTCATAATTTTAATTTAGCTTGATTATGATTGAGAGTGTTTGGATCCCTTTATTCATTTACTTGATCCTGTTTTAAAAATTACAAAATTCAACCTTCCATGCTATTTTATTTATTATTTTAATTTGCATTGCAAACCACCGTGTGGCTTTGCGGATAAATACTGATATTTATTATTTGACGCGACACGAATGCATCCGACAGAAGCCATTACTGCGAGATGGGAATGTTTATTACATACTCTGGAATACGTCCAAGTGCTAATGAAGCAAATGAATGGCGAACATGAAGTGCTACTTAACACAAGCGATTAGGAGATGTGTTTTCTAGCGTTAATTATTACCTGTGGACAATGTTTTAATGCGAGATGACATAGTTAGAGCCTCGTAAGATATTAATATATTACGTAATAATAATTATGTCATCAAATAAGTTACATAGAAAATGAAGCAATAAATTGCTAACACCGACTAATAGATATGTACTTACTCTTAAACGAATCGCGTGATTCAATTTAACATTAATTATATGGTTCTAGAGATGTTGAAAAAGTTGCCTGAATTTTCACTACAGTACATTTAATTGTTTATGAAGAATTGATGAAGGTTGGCACGAGATAATCAGATTCATTTTAATAGTAAACAATTCACACGTGTATTAATACACAATCGGAAGTAAACAGCAACGAAAATATAAAAATATTAATAACAATTGTTCGTGCATAAAGATCTACTGTAATCCAATTTCAAGCCAGTAATTTGAGTACTGCACCATGAAACATGAATATAATTGCGTAATAATGTTCGCACAAACACGTCCGTTAATAACAGTGCAATTAAATCCAACAAATAATTATCTATTTATCGAACAATAATGTCCATCGAAAATTTAATACCATTGCCAACGCAAACTGATCAACTGACGGCGATTAATTTATGATCAAAGCGTAAGAGAGTTATACACCTAACACGTTGAAATACCCGAAATAATGTTCACGAAATAATGAAATTCCCCGGAACGATTAACGATTTATCGTGCAATATAGTCAAATAATTAAACCGCGCCCATAATTATCGGAATAGAGTCACGGCATCCACGCGGTATTTATTCGAATTGGATGTTGGTGCTGGTTACGTGCCCGTTTGAAATACATACAAGGAAGTGTCAAGTCTTTTATGTCCTAACACCTGCCGTAAACGTGTGCTCGTGCAAAAGTCTACGCGAAATCGGGCTGCGAGGGCAGCGTGGGTGTGTTGGTATTTCCACGCTTGAATTATCGGAATACCGTGTTCGATGAGACATACAAAAATTGTTATCACACTGTTCCCGATTCTCTTGGCAGCCAGCCCGTCACGTGGCCGATAAACAAGTAGCATAAAGAGTCTTGTTTCCGGGCCATCAGGCGGAAGTTACGCAACCAATATACATATTCGACGTCAATGATCAACCAGTAAAACGCTTTTCGTATCGTCGCGACGATACACAAATGACTATTGTCGATCCCCTATTGATTTTTTGCAGTAATAATTGTTGCATTCGTATTCCTTACCTACCGATTAATGATTATTTGGGGTAACAAGTTCAAAATACAATCATGATTTTCCCGATTTTTGTCCATTGGCTGCTGCACTGTGCGTCGCATTGTGTTACAAGGATTGCATTTTGTCTCCAACTAAATTTAATAAGTCTGCTTGTACTTTAATCCTTTACATCCGCGAACGATGTTGAACGTGAAATTTTTGTGAATATGTACCTATCCTACGTACAATCGTAATTATATTTTAAATATCGTTGTCAAGTTGCTGGTATTGTTCGATATCATAATGCAATTGTATCGGCGGATTTTATTCTTCATATTGAATTAGAGTATATAAGAAACATTTGTACAAGTTACGTATTAAATTCTTCAATATATATGAGACGATAAATATTCATTCCAAATATTCTCGGCTCATAATTCAAAGTATGAAATATCGAAGACAATTATCAAGTTGATAAATCGTTGCATTTAAACTCTGATTTCCATCTGACGATTCAACGTAATAAAGGTGAACGGACAGCCGCCATTAATCCGAATTCACGCCACGGAAGGAATTGCAAGGAAGTTTTCCAAGCGGATGCTCGCCGAGCGGAATTCCTACGTGCACGGATAATTACCGCGAAAGCAACAACACGCGTTTCCGCGTCGTCGTAGATCGTTCAACGACAATATGTGGGTGTTTGTCACGGAGATATTGCGATTATAGGCAGCTGCCAAGGCTTTCTCCATTGTCCTGAATAATTATTCACGGTGACAGTCGCGCTACGTTCCGCTAACCGTATGCAGTCTCATTTACTTAAAGCCATCGACGAACCCGATACCAGCGCCTACTTAGAATGAAAAATTCATTCAAATGGAGTCCCGCGACAGAGGTCTAAAAATTCTATTCAAGTTTCAAGCTAATGGATGCCTCTATTCAACGCCACGATCCAATCCGTCGCGCGTTCCCCATGAAACATCGAAATTAACTACGTATCTATTCATCGCTCTGAAATCTACGATACGTGCAACACCCTTTAAGCGAAATCGAAATTGAAGTCACTCGTTATTTCGATAGACATTGTTCGTGTACTTTTTATTCCACAGTAATTAAATTTTATTTTTTCACTTTTTTCCCCTAACTTAATCCGATACGGCCATTAGTTGTTAATTAATAATTATGAATCGATTATAAGTAAGATACGAATCTACACTTCCTACGCAGGAACACAGCATATACATATATCGCCCGAGTTTTACTCTTACGTTTGCAGAATGAGATGCACAAAATGATGAAATCATAATGATAAGAAATGGTAAATATCCCTGGCGCCGAAGATAACAGGGCCAAAAATATACTAATAACAAGGCAGTTCCTGAAGAGGAGACAGGATTGCAGGTGTTTATTAACTTGATAAAACAGTCAGGCTTTGTATCTTTTTACTGGTTAAAAAACAGAATGTCTGGTCTGCGAACGGTCCCCCGAGCAATCTAGTCAATCACATCTTGGGAGAGATGGTTTTTTCCAACGTAGTCAGATCTACCTGTATCCCATAAAGGTCAAAGAAATATGCGGCCACGGGACTTTGAGTCCACAAACGTGCCTGTCAAAACTATTAACTTGAATGTGCCAACGTGGGAATGCCGTGACTCTCGATGGACCGCTACAGTGGTTTACCAAGAAACCGTAACTATTGTTAGAGCAGAATGGTAGCTATAGAAGAATTTATTTTCATCGTTTAATTCCACGTAATCAGCTGACCACCAAAGTGTGACAAGGCTCTTATAATTTTATTCGCACTCACTTGTCGAACTCATGGCCAACTTATCAATGCTTTTTTTAAGGAAGTTATATCAGTGACGATATTTCCGCAGAGATAAAGTTGCATTGATTTAGTTACTTGAAAACATTTCATGTTCCTGCTGAACCCTTGCATCAGATAATGTTTGATAATTTCACTTTCTAATCCAGCAACGCTGGTATATTATCATAAATAATTCCCCGCTGGTTCTTCACAAAATATTTTCTATCGTTTCCCTTAATTATTGGAGGGAGAAATGATATTTAATTATTAAAACAATTCCAGCTCATTGCATAATTATCACGTTATTTCTAAGGCACGTTTCGAAGATTTCGAAGTACAATAATCGTGCACCGGAACCCATTCGCCGAGGGGCGAAAGAAATGAGTGGCATTTCTCGTGCTCCAGTTCCAGAGTTCAAGAAAGTCTTTCTGGCGGAAGTATCAGACGAAACGTTGAGGTTCGCTTGAACGACGAGCTCTGAATCATAACTGACGATTCCAGGAATTACTTTCTCAAGCGCAGTTATTGACGCGCGGATATAGACTGTAACCTCCGCTGCAATTATCGAGGAGTCTTCTCGTCAACTGTTATCTATACATATGCCGAGGCTGCTTTCAACGTACGGAACATTCAACTCTACATATACTTCATGCTATGTTTCATCGGAACAAGGAGAACAATAATACAACGATCTGTATTCACATACCCCAACCATTAAAGGGCAAGTGCAACGGAACTGCTGAATCGTAGTATGCCATTTTATAAAACAGAATTACTTGCTCAATGTTAGAATATTGGTATAAATATATCAATGACGAATTAACAAATTTCTGTGGCCCAATTCTAACCCCTGAATATTTCCTTAAAAGCAGATCGTTTATAATAAAACCAACCGTCTCATCTGCGTACTTGCCGAATACTTAAACAGACAGAAACTTGTCTGCGGTATTATACTACTGAAAATGGATTCGCCGTAACTTCCCTCGAACTTCACAGAACTTACGGCACGCTTCGTCAATTTAACAACGAATGCTTCGCTCACCCATTCGTTTTTCTCCCCCAGAGATCAAATTGAACGAGTTCAACCACCCTTAATGCACGCTTCCTACAAATCGCTGTCATCGCCACGTATCCACGTCACCGTGCAAGACCTCCCCGAAACGTAACATGGATCGGTTCGTCGCTTTTTCGCAGATTATTTTGGATCCCAGTCACGAAACCGCCCCGGAGACCGCGCTTCAGGCAGAAGAAGGTGGGAGCAAGAAACTCAAGGGGGCCCAGGCGAGGACTGAGAGGGGCTCGATTGAAAAAGGACAAGCAAATAACCAACAACAAAACGACGAAGGGAAAGATCCGCTTACGAATTTCTTCGGAGGCTTTGGGCGAGCACGAGCGGGCCAGAACGAGTCGAAAAGGCAGGCGCGAGCCATTCCTCTTTCTTATGCCTCTCTTCCCACGGCATTCACGAAACGAACGCACGTAAACGCAGCCAGCTGCGCTTACCGACGCGTCGCGTCGCCCCGGCTCTCAGCACACGCTCGCATAAGCAAGGAGAATAAGGCTTGGTTCAGACGAGCGGATTTTCACGAGCGAGAAATGACCGTCGATCGTTTTGGTGATACGTACGCCAAATCAAACAGGAACATTCTACGGTAGATTTGATCCGCTCATTTCAATGTTTCTATGTATGTTACCGACACCTATTTCACTACTTAACACTAGAACTACGGATAGGTTTTGACACTATTTAGACAGTATACGTTAGACAGATTATGAAGACGAAAATGGTTGAATGGACATTAAATAAAGATATGTAATTGTCATTTTGCCTTATTGAAAGCCATTATAAATTGCTGCAGCAATATCTATTTGTTAATAACTTTAAAGCAAGAAATCTAAAACCAGTCATTTTGACTGGCTTGGTTGTTCTAGTGTTAAATATACGTATATTGTTTTACGTGCATCCACGTATACGTATTATAATTACAATAAACATAAACATGGACAGTTTTGTATTTATGTACATGTACATATGGTACTTACACATGTACTTACTGGAGTAATGTGCGGGATGAAAATACGATTTCACATAGTTCCGTGTCGCAGATGAGAGAATAAATTGCACGTGGATAAATAATTCCGCGTGTCATTATATACACATGAATTAATACGCGTGCATACAAAAAATGGCACTGATTAGAGTACGGATACCTTTAATACAGGCGTCTCTTTAATACACGTTAAAAATCACGGTCTCTACCTTGCTGGCAATGGAGTTCGTAATCACTATTTATTTCAAGGGATGAAAGTAATTCTCACGGCAATTAACATGGCTGTATTGAAAATTCATGAACAGCAGCTGAAGAAAATATTTCAAGCGAACGAAGGACTGACTAGTACATAGGGCAATACATAGGCGGTTCGCAAATGATTTGAAACATGTAATTGAAAGTAAAGAATTGACCTTCAAATTTTAGTTTTGTGTTCCATTTAAACAGGGGCATTTCGCGCGTGGAAATGTGTGCCTGTCTGAACCGAGCCTTAACAATAAACCGCGATAATGCAGCCTCCGGAGTGCGTTTACTCGTTGGACGTCGAATCTCTCTCTCTCTCTCCCTCTCTCCACGCACTTACGTCATTTTTCACGGAGCATTCAATCGACCAGGATAAACACATATCCCAGCGGTATCGCTGTATCATTATAGTAACATCGACTGGAAGATACTCCATTATTCCGGGGAAATAGAGCCGATTCCCTGTTCCATCCAATCTGGCTGGCTGCTGTGCTCGGTTCTGCTCTACAGGGTGTCTAAATTGCTGGCGCGAACTACGTTGCGAAAATATGAAAATATCGCGGATAAGTTCTTGTTTGTTCGAAAGGAATCGAGAGTTACGAAGGAGGAAGGATACTTGTGGAGAGTATACGTTATTAGTATTGCTAAAGCTTTTGAATCTTTTGAACGTCGCATGGTAGAAATAAGAAAATATTCTATAATAAGCTGCGGTAAAAGTGTTTCATTTTTATGGTGGATAGCGGAAGTACAGAACCATAAGTGAGTAATCGTATATTGGATTTTATAGTGAGTTTTCTTCTTGTTATCTTTTTCTTTCGTGAAAACTTCTATTATCATTTTTGGTCGAGGCGAAGTATATTGTTTTCTAGGATAATTGAGCTTCTATTCGGTGGCTCAAAAGATTTTCTGCCGGCAAAAATTATAAGTGTGCAATTCAGTTGCGGTATAGATTGCAACATTTGCATTAAACATAAAGAAAATACCTGCTTTTGCACAGAAATTGCTACTTACATACCTGTTAAAAATGATATGTACCACCACAATGAAACACTATACTGTTTCTCGAGGAAATGCCAAGTAGAGAAGCAAAGGTATACATACCTAGGAATGATAAAAGTTCTCTAGTTGTTCTCAGATGTAACTAGATCCTTCGAACAATCTTTCTTTCCATATAAATCATCCATATTCCTCCTCGAGCTCGATTATCGTTTCCCCGTCGCCTTTCCCGACAAAATGGACTTCGCGCCGCGGACTTCACAATTTAGTGCGTGCCAGCGTGATTTACGGCGGGGCACAATGATATTTCGATTTACGTTTCTTCGACCAAAGGCGCATTTAGATGGCGTGATCTAATGAGCAAAACTCGTGGTTTCCAATCCGACTGTGCCGCACCGGCTGGCATAGTGAATTTTAAGGGCTCTAAGCGAACCAAGATTTATGCCTTTTGATGCTGTTTCCCGTCGAAAGGTAAAAGACTGGAGAATTCATACGGTTTAATTGAATGGGAAACGTCCACCAGCGGCTCGATAAATCAAGTCGAACGCGCGTAGGAAAGTTGAACTAGTTTCGAACGACACGGGTCTGGATTTTGAAGTCCCTCGTGTTGCTTGTCTTCTAAGATTGCTACATTTTAGTGTTATTTTATGACTACGTGATTATTGTTTTTCATTTATAATAGGTTGGCTATTAAGCAATCCTGCGTTTGCTTTCCCTTTCAAGCGATACGTATCGGAGTTCTTGTCTGCGAGTAAAACTCAAACAGATCAAGCGTGAAATAAGTTTAAACAATAGTTTAAAAATTGTTGTGTTTCCGTTTGTTTTTGTACATTGATTAGAAAAAAGTTTTTTTATAGATTACTCGTTAGTGATTAAGTAACTGGGCATTAGAATTTTGGAGTTTGCCTGTGAAATGTAAATTGCACAAATTTATTGCCAAATAAAAAATGATGCATTTTGTAATAGTAAATCTTCCTTTCTATTAACAAACTATATTGCTTAATGTTCAACGTTATTTATGAGCGTGATTATTACCATTTTTTAACAACAAAGATCGTGATAAATTTAATTCTGCTAACGTGCCATAAAATCGGGATTTATTTTTTTAAAAGGGGGACAAAAGGTGGGGCGGTCTAAACGCGCCTTAAGCCCCAAACTTTCGTCCGAAATACGCGGCAATCGTATTTCATCGGCGAAACAGACAGGCCAAAATTACAAGGAGGACGGTGCGCGTCCATTCTACGCTATCCTTTTTTTATTTCTCTTCGCCGTTGAACGTTAAAAAATATTACGGCAATCGTAACAAGGCAATGACAAGACGATGATTTACGCGTCGATTATTGCACGGTTACCGTGACAGCGGGAAAATAAAAACGCCTGATAAATATCTTTAAAAGAGTTGGACTCATGCGCACCTAAGAAAAGAGACACACACGAATCTCTTACTGCTACAAGTAACTGCGTAAAAGAAATGCAAAAATAACACGTCCGTTTCCAATAAGGGGATCTTTGTAGAAATAAATGCTCGCAATGCGAGACACTTTATATACAACAGCTCACTAGTAAAAAACGTTGCCCTTGCAGAATTGCATTCACCGTTAAATAATCCTCCCCGATATATTAAAAAACTTATATCCCTTGGCCACACCATAATCGCTTTTATCGTAGAAATTCCAGCAACAACGATCCACGTTCTCCAACAAATACATCTATCCTATCAACGAAATTAAATATCAGAATAATATCGCTCATTACATTCTCCAAATAAGATTGCGGAACTTTTCAGGATAAACTAAGGCCAAATAATATTCTACGTTTCCATAAAGCTGCTTCATCATTTTCCGTGCCCAATCTCTCGCACAAATATTCGCCACCCTGTAAATCACCCCTTCGAGCAGCTTCGAAACGCTGCGGCAATTCAAACGAGAACCGCCGTCGAGGCAGCCACCCCTGCAGGTATCCTGAACGAGCAAATCGAGAAGCAACGAGACCACCTTTACGGATTCTAATTCGCCGCCTAACGAGACGGCGCAGCGCGACGTGTCGCGGAACAATGGGCCGTGCGAAATAAAACGATATAGAATGAAATAAACCGGCGAGAGGAGTCGAAAGGCGCCGGTTGTCGCACGGGAAACGACCGATCCCGTGAAAAGGCGGCGCTAATGAGTCACAGTTACGACTTGTAAAGAAATTTTCTGCGGCCGTGGTACACGGGAACGGCGCAACGTTACGTGACAGCGCGCGGTCACTTGATTTATGAGAAACTAGACCGATAATTAGAGGCTTAACGGTACTTGTCGCCGTTGATTTTTCGCCGTAGACCGGGCGGGTTTGTCGCGGGACACCCGTGACACGGATTCGAGAGTACGCGCGGCGAGATTTCTCGATCGAGACCGTGCGTATACAGTACACGTACACGTACTCGCAACGACGTGCATGGCGTTTCGTACTTCCGGCAAACACCGAGCATGAAAGCTCACCACGAATTTGTCCGGGCGAGCAGCTAGACGAACAATTCGACAAGTCGACGTCGTTGGTCTGACAATGATTAATTCCCTGCAGATCTTGGCAGCCGATATACGCTGGTCGCGGCTTGATAAATAGAGAGTGAGAGAGTGAGGGGTAGAACATGGGGCGCAGTTACAGCACGAAATCGCCACGAAACCGTGAAATCGAACGCGGTCCACGTACCTACTCCTGTCGAAACGAATCCATCCTAGAGATGGACGCGTTGTAGCGCGTCCATCGTTATCGGGGACGTGCACGATGGAGAAAGTTGCCGAGGAATTTCGGGGAACGGGCTGTTTCATGTTTGAGCTGGTGTTGACCGAATGGTTAGTGGCATATCGGTGAATTAGAGGAAGTGGAGTACGCGACAGAACCAGGAGAAATTTAACTTCCATGTTTGTGGAAATATTTAGACGGTTCTATTTTAGTGTCCCTAGTTGATTGACAGTAGTTTAGAGCGCGTGTAAGGTGAATTGTGGAACAGAAATAAGCAGTTTCAGTAGATCAGTTGCTGTTAAATTGGGCGCAGTATCGAAAGCATTACGCCTACGTTTCCGTTTTAGCTCTTACTGCAGAATTTAGTATAACAGTCGAGAGAAACGAGTGAGCTGTTGAAATAAGGACTGTACTGCGCAAGACTATGAACGCATCACGGCGAAAGAATTGTGGAACGAGGAACGTCATTCTCAACTATCATCATTGTTAACAAGTGATCGAGGCGGTACTGAATCGACAAGCAAAGGCAAGAAATATATTCGTTCGTTTCACCACTTATCATTAATCATAAAAGCGACAGAATTCCAGTTTCATCTTCAATTAATTACCTATCCGCAGCTCTCCGGCATTACTTTCTACAAATTTCACGCCAGCCGTTTCGTTTTCTTCTTAACACACCTTCCTAATACAATTTTACCCGAATAAACTCCGGAATACCACCAACTACCACCATTTCCCTTCGCGTAGCGGCGTTTCCCGCGAAATATTTTTCGGATCATCCGAAGCGACACGCTCAAACGAGTGGCGTGCAAGGCGTTCAGTTATCGGGGCCCGGCAATTAGTCAGGATTAAGAAGAGTCTGGTCGAGCGACCGATCGACGAACCCGGGCACGGTTCGTCATCGGTCTCCGTGGCGAGCCTAAAAGGCGATTTAAATGAAACGCAATAAAAGCCGTGTTAATGCAAATCCGGGTCGGTGTATATCGCGAATAATACAGTTCATTAGTAAACGGGCCCGGCGTGTCACGGAGCGTCGCTGTTCGGGCCACTTTGCGTGTACGCATATTCAAATGAGACGTATACGTGCAAGTGTACATATATACTCATTGCGGCGTGTCTCACGTAACGTACCGTTTAAAATAGCACGCGAGCTACGAGACGTCTCGAGCGAACGCAGGGGATCCTGATTTTTTGTCGATTCGAGTTATCTGAAATCTCGGAACATGCATCTAGTATTGTATGCTGGCAACTTCCGCGAACTCACTCCGTCGCTGTGGTAGCTTCTATGCGGACGGTGGTGAGAAATAGAAGGGGTGCAAGGTGGCTAAGTTAATACTTCGTTTGGAAGTTCTCCGAGAAAATTGATAGAATTGTATGGGGACGTTAAATTGCCGCCTTGTTCGAGAGAAGCATTGCGAAAGAGTATTAAACGTTTTAGATTTAGAGAAATCTGAACAATTTCTGAAACTGAAAGTTTCAAAGTTTCAATAGATCCGCATATTATCGTTAATTAATTGCCCCCTTTGTTAACCCTTTCGCCGCTTGCTTTCGCAAGCTTTCGCTCTTTTTTTATGATTATACTTTTATTTGTGATAAAAACACCAAAACCATATTTCTCCCGTGCTATTTCTAAAGATATTTCCATAGTGGATTAAGAAATGAATTAAATGAGGCGACGCTGGTACGTCCAACAGACTAAGCGGCGAAGAGCTTAACTAACTCTTCAAACTCCACTGCACCGAGTCCAACAGCTCTATTCTAATTCAATTTCCACCCCTACTTCAATTTTACAATCACCCATTACGAATCATTTACGGAAGATCTACCTATCATCCATCGCGGCGCATTCAATAACCATCGATTCAACGGTGCATGTACTTACCAGCGACCTAAGGGAGCTCGTTACGTGCCACGCTCGGGCACAGTTTCGCACTAGATTAATGGCACGCTTACGATTTAAATAAATCAAGGGGGTTGGCCGTTCTGCTATCGTGTTCTCGCGCGAATATACGCGTTGCAATGGCCTTGCTGTTCTGAGCCCTCGTCGAACTCACGAAGGGATCCGGCACGCAACCACCGTCTCTTCGCTGTTACTGCTGCCGAGAGAGAAGCTGTTGATCGCAGAGCCGCATTCTCGTGGCAGAATTAGAGACGGTACCATTGCGGGGCATAAGTTAAGCCCGATATTTTCGACGGATGAAACGAGAAGGAGAACGAGTCCTGAAAGCGAGGCAAAGCCGGGATCCGTTCGTATCCAACCCGCCATCTACGTTTGCCTCGTTTTTTTTTCCTGGGGCAAACCTCTCGGATAACCGGATTTCCTTGCCACTCATAATTATTCAACGTAATGAAGTTCGCATTGCGGGCAGAGAGCTGGTTTGCGTGCGAAAACTTATGAAATCATGTATTCCTGGATCGGACGCTGCGTGCCGATCGAACTCGCCGCAACCCTATGGAAACACGGGGAAGCTTGGAACGATTGAACTATTACGGATGGTTCTATTCGATTAAAGTTGCTCGGTTAGGGAGAGGATTAATTAAGCATAGAGATACACAACTAGGTGTCTCGTGTTTTTCCTCTGGTTCGATATTCTCGATATTAAAAGGCTGAAGATAAGATACTTACGTGCACACGCACTGTGTATATTAATAAACATAAGGCAAAGCAGTTAGAGCAAGCTGATAAGATAAAATTATTAAATCCATTTGAAAATGTAGCTTTTCAATCATATGTCATTTTCAAACAAATTTTTTTACGGAGAGCAAAGTCGTTAAACCGAAACCAGTTTTCCGGCACTATTATAAAGTGTTATTAGTCAAATCACAAACGGATAAAGAAACCGGCATACTCACTGCAAAAGAGGAAAAGGAGCACCCCAATAATTTGGCCACAAAACTACCGGGCACCACAGAAGAACGCGAAAGATTAAAAAGACACCCCTTTCTACCTCTACCGTACAGATTTGGCGACACAAGGTAAATATCGTCACAGTGATACACTACTGAATGTACTTACGTTCATGCCAATTTAAGCAGAATAGATGAAATAACAACAAAAAATTGTTCAATAAAAATAACTTTCACTACATAGACAGTATTGCGTTCATTCTAGCATCAGCGATTATTCATAAATATAAACAGACGATATCAATTGTTACCCAACGACATATCTCACGTAATACGAATAACGACGTCGCGTGATTAATTTATCCAGAAACATCGAACCAAGCCTCCACGCCGTAATCACCTCTTAATCACGCCTCTAACATCGCGATGCACACGCGAACGATTCCTGCCAGCGTTTCCAAAGCGTTCCAGTTGCCGAGTTCCGCCGAAAGCAACAAAACCGTACATACGTATACGTACATACGCGCGCTGTACACGAAACAACGATCAAAACAACGGGCCCAGCAACGGTAAAACGTCACCGTACCGAACGATTCTTAATTACCGCGACCACGAGATACGTACAATGCTCGCGGGTATCACAGCAACGGTCCAGGGATGTATATCAAGCGTAATCGTATCGCGGCCTGTGGACATTTTTACCGATTTACCGGCGATGGCCAATCGAAGTCGAGCGAGATCGAACGGCCGTGGCACTCCAGTTCCTAATTGAAGATCAACGGTAAAATGCCACCATATTCGACGTCTCGTAATTGCCGGCTAATAAAGCGCCGCTTATCTGATCCCTCGCTGGCCTATTGGTTTCTAATTCGAACGGTATCGATGGTAGCTCGCCTCGTTAGGCCGTGCCTTCGATAAACAGGCGAAAGAACGTTCCCCGTGGCTCACGGTTGATCGGGGCGCCGGCAAATTAAGCGCGACAAATGTTACGTTTCCGCGTACGGACACGATTGTGCGACACGGGGCTTAATTTAGATACAAGCCCGCTACATCGAACGGGCACGGTCTTACGCGAGGTATCGTAAGATGCGACGATACACGACGGTGGTGTCCGAGAGATGGGGATCGGGGATACGGACTGGTCGGGAATCAGACGTTCCTGTTTTTCGTTCGGTTATTACGGTTGCCGCGTTGCTTCGCCGAGGAAGATATTACTCGATCGTTGGACATTTTTATTTATTCCGTGAATGGATGTTTCTGGTGGTACTTACGGTGACACGCGGTTAATTCGATAGCGAAATTATGGGGGTAACTGTTCGATGCAGGAGATTAGGAGGGAAGGGAGAAATTTGTGTGGAATTCTTGTGTTCGTTTTACATTCTTGCATAAATGGAATTTCTACAATTTTAACTTTCATGAGAAACGTGCGTATTAACGTTGCGTTACTGTGTCTGTTGCGATGATATGGCGAGAAACTCTGTCAATATAATACGAGGCAAAGCGGATAATAACTCATGTTCCCCTTGCGCCTGTTAAACGGTTAAACGACAACGCGAAGAAACCGGCGGGCATTGTAAAAATAATTTGTAAAACACACGTGAAATAGTCTCATTCTTTTGCCAGTCGTGAATCTTGTATCCTTGAAGGGAGACAGTTCGAAAGTTCTGGCGCTTCTGTCAAGTTACTTAGTTACTCCCACGTGCGAACGGTCCTTAAGAATTAATACATTGCGAAACTCTGTACACGCATGAATCCGATTTTTATGAGCTCGCAGCCCCAAGTGTTCCCGGGTGGTCCGAATTTTACAGGCGCCACGTTACGTGTCGGGCATCTGCAGCGTTTGCCCGCGAGCAATTCGTGTTATGCTAATTGTTCCGAATACGCCGCCATAAATATTTTTTATTACATTTCACCGTGGACAAAGAGGATGCATCGCGGGCTCACGAGTGGTACTCGACAAAACGAGAGGGCACCGTGTGCGTTAATATGTACGGCGTCCGTCCCGCGAGGACAATTATGTGTATTACGGTGTTCGTTCGAATTGCTTTGGAAATGAAAATTACCAGGGAAATTTTTCGTTTACATTGACTTCTTTCGGAATTAGATTTTTGAAACTATTAATGGGCATGTTACCGAAAATGAAATAGATGGTTGCGTTCTCATTTAATTGGGTGTTATTGAAAATAAAGCGGACATTTATGTTTTCAGAATACTCTCTATGAAACAGAGAGCAGTTTTCGTTGCAAACCTCGAAATGAAATACAGTGGCGAACCTGTTCTGTTGACAGTTTCACTGGTATTTCATTTACTATTCCATTTTAATTTCTCCCATTGTGCCCTTACCAATTGTACCATACAAATTGTTTTTGTTCAAATGTTCAACTAATTTTTATCGACAAATCGTCTTCTACCTTTATCTTCTATTACATATCATAAAAATATTCCATTCTCTGTTCTATCTACAAGTCCAAGAAAGTAATAAACATCTCCTTTACTTTTTACCCTCATAGCTGTGGTGCCACTTGTTTAAAGTCTGCATCTACGTTGCGACAAAATATTCTGAAATGTCTATATATAATAGACAAATATGTTTCAGTTTTCACAGCATTCTTCATTTAAATAACAAATGATAATTACCTTTCCCGCATCGACGAGTATACTCGTCATTGCACGACGAAATTGCAGTTTCTTCATGACGAGTATACTCGTCATTCACAGCTAAGAGGTCAATAAATACATAACGCACCGAGAGAGCACGCCATAGGAAAAGCGGCTACGTAAGACCACGGCTTCTCTATTCAACGAAAATATCTTCGATCGCGGACACCCTGTACACACAATCCACCGTACGATCTCCATATTGCATAATCCCCATCCTCGAGATCTCGCCATTTCCGTTCCACGAGGTGAACAATTCGAGTCCTCATTTCCGCGTATATCTCATCCTGTATCCGGCGACCGACCACCCCGTCGCTCTCTAATCCCGAAGACAATGCTCTCGTTTTCACTCGCGACGAAATGGCAAGCGAAGTGGGACGAACGGTGTATCGCCTTTCCCCTAGAAATTCGTAGGTGGCGAATGACGGACGCGAACCTTCGAGATCGCGCATAAATTTCGAAACGACGCCTCTGAGCTGTGGTATCAATTTTCACGTGGGCATTGATTCCGTGGCGAGGCAGCCCGCGGCACCCAGCCATTTTTCTACCCCTTGTTGACTGTTTCCCTCACTTTTCCAGTTGATCAAAGCTAGGATAGATGGGGGAGCTCTTGTGTCTGGGCGAGGTTACAAATATGAACAGCGATTTGGATTGAACAATGGTAGGAGACGCGATTTCCGTGTTTATCACAGGAGCTGATCTGTGATTTTTCAGGGTTGATTCCTTTAAAGTAATTTGTAAGTGGTTTGTACCTGATTAGTGTAGTCAAGAACGTGATATCATTTCTATTATTGCCTATTGCCATTTTTTGCGATGGTATTATTGATTATTATAATTGTCGGTGGTAGCTGTCTTAAATACAATATTTATTCGGAAATCTCTCTAATGGGATTTCATTTATAACTTCTTTTAAAAGCACCCTCTTCTTCGTTGACCTATATTCAGCTAAGATAATAACCCTCTGTGATCGATGAATCGATGAATACACCATGCAGCCAATGTATTTACAAAGTCACAAATTCTTCAAATAAATAAATATTATCCCGTTACAAAAATGTGCGATTAGAAAGATTATAGTTCCTTGTTACTTACACACACGTAGCAGACCCATTTCATCTATTATCACGAAGCAGTGTGTCTCATTTGGAGGTACATACCTGAAACAGAGAAGAGGAACCAAGTGTTAACAGCGTTATAATTGTTTCATGATCGGACGCACGGTCTTCCGTAAATTCGCGATATTGTGATCGACCATTGAACAGCCTAATTGTCTACCGAAGCCTGACAGTATCTAATTAACCAGCTGGCCGCTTCATTATCGCGTTGCGTCGGCTTCCTATCGTACAATTTCGTCGTGAATACCAGATGCTGTGGACACTGATGCAATTGAGCGCACACTGCGACATCGGCTAATTGCGGTAATCGCCGCTATACGTTTCGTGTTTTCTCCTCTTTGAAAATAGAACGTTCATAAGGTGAATCGTAAGGCAACGCCTCTTTGATGCACGATTTGTGACTGATTTCATGCTTGATACGGTGCATCGTAAAATGCAAAATTTTTCAGCACGATTAATTCTTCCATGCGATGAATTTTATCGCGTAAATAAATATTAACCGAAATTGTTCGTTTCGCAGAAGCGGAAATATTGAAAATTCACTTTTTTCTATTTGAGTTCAATCAAAACGACTTCCATTACTTTTCACAGTATTTTGTAAATATAATAAAATTATATACACATATTATTATGGCGATTTTGTTAGATTCTTTGAAGATACTAGGTATACTTAACATCGTTGGAAACACGTGTATTTTATGCACATACATTCTGTTGCAACCCTCGGTCAGAAACAGACCGAGAATACTTCCTGCAATCTAAAACGGTGCGATTCAGACGTAGTCAACGACTCCAATGCTTCATTCCAGCCGAGACAAGCTACAATCATCGAAGTGAGCTACGTAGAATCACGGAACCCTCACGATGATGTCGAACCCATAATGACAATTGTATTGTTCTCGTTCGGAGCGCATGGAATCCAACATATTTCCGGCAAACACCGAACAGAATTTCAGATTACGAAATACTAGCAAAATAATAGAAACAAATTACAGGAAACTACACGAATTAATCTTTTCTATTTTACAATAAACTGAACAAATCAGAGTCCCGATATATTCATTCCTCCTTCGACCCCTTCATTCGTTCGTAATCGACAAACCTTAAATAATAATAAAGCGCTTGACATATCATTAACATCATCACCATAACCCACAACATCCTGTCACGTCAACTAGAATCACGCTATATTTCCATTCGCCATAATCGCGGACGTGCACAATATCCCTTCGTCTCTGTGCAAACCTTAATAGAGGAAGAAACTTAATCACACATCTCGTTCCATCAAATTCCACAACTGTGCGAGAAGCATACGAGCCCCGAGATGGCACAGAACCTTTCTGTGTCCAGGATTCAGGCTCGGCAGTGACGTTAGTATCCTGCACGCGAGATGAGCTACAATCAAGTCATTGAAAGCGAGGCTAAGAGTCATGAGAAGTGGCCCGATTGAGAGAACCCATACCGATTATCCGGACTTATTACCCGTCTCAACGTTACGTGTGCACACAACGCCGTAGATTTTCTTGTTTTCGCGGTTTCTCGTGAAAGGAACGCGACTATCATTATCGTCACGTGTGGGCCGCACCCTTCGTGCGGCGGTGGTGCAACCCGTTAACAGATATCCTCCACACGCTCACTCGCCACCTAATAACTTTCAAAATATATACACACACGGCAGACCAAGGATTTTCCAAGTAAAACTCAATTTCGTTGGGGGCAAAGTCACGCGGCGAGGTATAGTTGAGACCCCTTTAATTTCAGCGAATTACTTGGCGAACGTTGGAAAATACAGGAGTGGAGAAATAATCGCATTTTTGTATTGCACGAGTACATAGCTACGTTTTCTAAGCGGGTATTAATATGTCTACTGCTCCAAAAGTGAAATGTGGTTGAAATTAATTAACGGGTTTAAATATATAAGCCTGGCGGTTTTATTGGAATAAAGTTCGCCCGAGGTGTGCTTGAAAGCGGCTGGCGAAATGCGTGATACGGTTGATTTCTTCCACAAAATCTGGTTAAATTTAAACGCCGTACTTTGCGAATCAAGTTCACTAATTACTTGCACCGTTGGAAATATTGATCTCGACGATAATTATTCAGTCTGTGCGATTTAAATTGCATTATTTGCATAAAGCACTCTACATTTCACAGAATACAATTTCACCTTTCACGGACTACTAACAAGCTATACATTAAAACGGTATTTCAAACTGAATTTAAGTCAATGCCACAGATGATATAATGTATCCGATATCTATCTCTCCATTTTATATATAACATATCAATAAGCGTAGGCAATGTGCAATCGCATAACTTGTAGTGAAAAAGCTAGCACAACTGTCAAAATGCAATAAAATCTTAGTAGCTATAGCGCAATTTATTTTCATCCTATTTATAGTCATACTTTAGACAACGTCACTCATTTTAATGTAAAAAAAACAAATAGATTTGCCGAATATATTTAAAATATCGCCGCAGTTTCTTTCACGCTATGTACTACCTATAAAGTTATCTAAAGTCGTGTATTCCTTGCAATATCAATTTGAAATAAGCGAATGATTATACAAAATTCAACGTTTGCAAGTTGAAAAATCCTGCCCTCCTTACTTTATACTTATAAACAACGTAAATTCTATTCACAGAGTCTATCACAATAAAATACCTACCCAACCAATGAAAAGCTCAATTGCTCAGATCAATTAACCAGTCAGCTGTGGCGGCCTCTCTTCAGAGCGCGCACCTACGTGAGTCGCGAGAATCAAGCGCTGACGGGTATAGTCGTCAAACATAGAGTAAGTCTCGGTATTAAAATATCGGTCAAAAAGACGGGTTTATTTTATAGAATGAACAATTTTATTACTAATATTTACTCATACACTTAACATAAACATACATAATAAACGAAAAACTCGGGAAAATCAAATTTCTATAAATGTTAAAAATACAAACTGCTGCTGTCGAGTGGTATTCATCACAGCAAGGAACGACACATAGTGGCACTTTTCACGTCGAACACCATAACCGCGATTCTTTCCTAATCTTTTTTTATATTAAACTATAACACTAACATCTAAAAAACATTATCATCGCACATGTATAAATTGGTTATACAAACTGATAGGCAGTTCCAGCTAGTGCATACGGGGATGCATGAATTCATCTCAAATTATTTAGACTTTTTATTTGTTTGTTTCGTTTCGGCTTGACCTCAAAAGATTCCAAACATATTGAAATTTATCAATATATTTTAGTTTTGACTAAAAGTACAAATTAATGTAGTCGTCATAACCCGAAATTCTGCCAGTTCTGCATGACGAATATAGGTGTCATTCACAGCTGACTGGCTAATTCGTTCAGCCTATCCGCCTAATTATTACAATTTTTCCAAAGAAGCCCGCTGTTTTCCGTCCACAAGTCACAGAATTACCGATCGCAAACAAACGCGCATACCTATCGCAACCAACACACATTATCAACTCCTCTAATCTCCGACTCGACGATCCTACAGTCTAACCGTTCGATTCGTTTTCCTCCCACGGCAACGGCAATTAATCAGCCAATATTAAACAGCCCAGCGGTGCACCGCAAAATTCCAGGATTTACGGTTCCCCAGCGGTGATCCGCGGGCCCATAGCCGTCGCCTTTTTTAGGCGGCTGTAAAAGCCTGTAATCGCACGAGGTGGCTCGGATTGCCACGGAAACTGCCAACTTCTACGGATGACATTGGCTCCGCGCCGTTGCGTTGCGATCGCGCGAAACTCTTGTGGTACACGTGGGTGGTTAGTGAACGGCGTGCACACAATATTCACGCGCATGAATGAATACGCCGTTTACGGGGCCCAGATAAACGGTCTTAAGCAACGCGCTCCTCGATCGTCAGGAAGTCGGGGGAGGCTCTTTGGAAAGTATACGCCGATGGTGAGAAGTTTCTAATCAATATCAGCTTTTTCACACGTGCCGCGAGACAGTTGTTCTAAAACAAGTCATTTGTTCCCCTAGTACTTTAGTTTTGTGCCCGTTTGTGGTACTTCGACTTTTGACAGCTTGAATTATGTTACTGCTATTTTTTTTCTTGATATGTAAAAAGTGATGAAGACATATATTGCAGGTATAAATATTACTAACATAATTTACTAACATTCGATCACAAATTGTAGCATGTCAGAATGTTGAAAAGAAATCATCGCAGCATTTTAATGTACATGGTGATATAGAGCATCGTCAGGCAATAAAGGGTTAAACTAATGAAACCTAAATTAGGGTAGCCCTTCACATGTTCGTTATAGGCCGTCGAAGTGGAAATTTTTCGCCAGCCGTATATGTACGTACTTATGTATATAATTATGCAACGATTGAAAGTATCAAGAAGGCTTCGAATCGAAACGTCGACCCACTCGATTCACGTTTTCGGTCTTTGGACATCGACATCCACATCGACGTTGGAACATCGCGTGAACGACGACTTGTCTGTCGGAAGAGGTGGAAGAAGAAGACGAAGAATCCGTGTTCACGAGGGGAGTGATAGTGGTCGGATGAAAGGAGCTCGTTGATGGGTAAGTGATGCATTGAGCCTGGAGAGGGGTCTGTTAATGCGGAAGTTGAAGGAGATGGTGGGTGGTTTAGTTTTGAAAGTTACGGCGAGATTGATGAACTGGGATTTGAAAGGAGGATCATGTGTATAGTTCGGGGGTTAGTCTGTTCTTGGGTTAGGTTGTGTAAGGCAATGAAGAATTTGGTGTGGTTTAAATACGACGAAGAGTGGAATTTTATTTCCGAAAATTGGTAACTGCAACAGATCCAATAGGATTCAATGAGAATGAATTAATTTGTAGGAAAGCATTATTGAGAAAAATCTATGCGTTCTAGAATTCAATATTTGATGGTGAAAATATGGAAAAATTTGCATAGGGTGTATGCATTTACCTGTTGTTACTGGTGCAACAACACTTGTGTATCTTCCTTACCTACGTACATGGGGATGGAACGAGGGATCTCTGGCACGTGCAGTGTAAAATTGTTACAGGTAAACAAGGTTGATGTTGCAAAAGGGTAAAGGGCAGCACAAAGGAAGGATGAGGAAGAGGAAGAATAAGGGGAAGAAAAGGCGGAGGAGGAGGCGTCAACCGAGCCAATATTCTAATGTAATGGGCTGGGCGTTCGTTGAACCTCACCGGATAGCACTGTTCTTCCTGGTGTATTTTCGCAATGAATTCTGCAATTGCACAGGAAGAGAGAATACTCGCCTAAACAAATGATATTTGGGATACGATGAGCTTCAAGAACAGTTTTACCAACAAATTCACCAATTCAATTTCAATTTCAGCCAATTTAAATCCAAGGAAAAACTTGTTCGCAGGCTGTAGGGCTTTTTAATATTTATTTATAATACCATAGAGAAGAGTGAATTCCATAGAGGCGTCGGCGACGTCGCGATGCATTCTCGCTGAACGTTTGTCAGCGATCTGACTGCCACACGCCTGCGGTATCGTATGCTGTCTATGCTAATTCTCAGCCTAACCGAGAAGTGGCAAATCTCTGTGTGAACACCATCGCGGCTGTCAACGTTTGCAACAAGGTTGCAGGGAAACATTTCTGTAAACAGGACGCTATGGTATGTAAAGGCAGTGCCATACAACTTGTGCAATACATACGTCGTTCGGCCTCCTTAATCCGCTGAAGATCGGTTTTGCAACAAACACGCGAGAACCGTCATTGCAATTCTAATTTCTTTTTTTTGACGAGCAACTTCGCTTAATTTCATAAACGTTCAATTAGCATATAGATTACTTGACTTTATTTATTAAATTAATGAGCTCAAATTACCAGTTGGTAAAACATTTTTTACCATTATATTTAAAAAGAGAGACACTAAACTGCGGCATCAACGCACTTACATCGCAGTTGTTGAAAAACCTAAATTAAATGAAACAACGGTTACGAAATCGACGAATGTCAGATTCAATACGATTCTATTTACCAATTTTCTACGATCGCTGTATGACAATTTGCTTCTCAGTAAACTCCAAACGGTGGGTCGAAATTGTGCTCGAAGCTTCATGGCGGAAATTAAAGTCAAACGGGCGGGGCGCGTTTTTCGCCGGTGAAAGCAACCGTGCTCGTTCTAAATAAGGGGCGTCGATTGAAACCGAATTAAAATAGAAGCCACGGCGGGCAGAGGTGTATTTGTAAAGTTCCAAGTACCTCTTTTCGTCGTGCACTTGGCACAAAGAGACTGAACGACGCCTGAATCATTGATCAACTGCCTGTTTACTCGTAGCTAATTATAGAAAAAGAACGGAAAGGGCGGTTTCAACTTTCGATGTCAGCTCACGATGAGATTATGTACCTTTTCGGAGCAACGGGTGAACGTTTGATGGGCACGTCGGCATTATCACAAGTAAGAATTAGACTAATGAATTTCTGGATAAATTAAGCACTTTTATCTTATGACTGTTGATTGCACTCAATTTTAATGTATTATATGGTCTTATATTACAGGAACTTAATAGGCAACTTGCGAGAAACTGCGATTTGATATACATATTAGTAAGCTAAATTGGCCCAACGCCTTCAGAGTTATATATATTACAATAATATACAGATTAATATGAATATACAGTTAGAACCGACGTGACAAAATATCCTGCTGAAACTGTAAAAATTGAAACTGATAAACGAAAATATAACAATGCAATTATTCTGCATGCTTAAATTAGCGCGGCATCAAACGATCATTCTAACAGAAAGACCAGTTTTTTTTCATACGGGGACGAATGCTCCGTATAAAAGCTCGGTATGTATACGCTCGCGTGCACGTGACTTCTTTATCACTACAGAAAGAGTTTGCAGACAAAACAGCATCACAGAAAATCCACAAGAACACACCGTTTTATTTTGCGCGTGCGGGAATAAAAAGAACCCGACCGGGAATATTTAAACAAGGTAATTTGTTTTTGCTCCTTCCCCGCGTTTTTCAAAACACAATAAGTCAACGGGCGGCTGTAATGTTAATAAAACTCCGACATATGTATTTCTTTTCTTTTTTACCATCAATTCCACGGAACAAGAACTATTGAAGAAAGCTTGTTCAAACCTTTGCTCCCGAAGCTTTTATTCCTCGGACCATTTAGTTGTTGCTTTCATGTATTTTCGACAGTACCTACTGTAGCCAGAACCTCGATCGGTAATTAAGATTTTTATATTTTAGTAAAAAAAAATGAAATGGAAGCTCAATTTACTGTCGGAGGCCATCAAGATGTACAATCTTTCATGACGCTACCTTATCGCTCCAGCGTCCCTGTCTGTCAAAGAAAAGGAGCAAAAGTCCTTAAACCCATGATCACTATCTAAAATGTATCAGGTGTCTTTGATTACGAAAAAACAATCCCTCCTGACGTCACTCATGGTCAGAGCAACAGCCTTGAGCGACCAACTCAATTTCCACACAATATACGAGCACGATAGTATGTACTCAAAGGCTTAATAACACCACCGACAAATTAACCAGTCTTTCCAAATCGATAATACGTTTTGCCATTAGTATTTTGGACAAGTTTTTATATAAGAACGTCGATGGTACTTGGATGTAAGCAAAGGCGTTTTTCTCTCTACACGAGAATATCCTCGAGTCGTCTATAATTTACCTGCAATTTCATCTGGCCATCCTGCCCCCTGTCCCCTGAAGTTTGTCTGACCACATAGGGACTTACGGTGTTTCGAGAAATGGGGTGAATGCGTGCAACGACTGGAGGTCGAGGATTTTAGGTCGCAATAGTGGTGAAACGCAGAACGAGATTATTAGGCAAACAGCACGAGGAATAATAGCTTCGGGGGTAAACATTCGGAGTTTCGAACTGCGTCCTATGAAAACTAAACTAACATCGTATCTCGTTTGTAAGGATATTAATTCGAATATTTCCATGTAGGTCACGGGTTAGTTCTACGAAAAATAACACGAATCTCACCTTATAATAATTCAAAGGAGAACAAGGTTTCGATATTTATTCTCATCTTTTTTCTGCAAGAAAAAATCAAAGTCGTTTGACCGTTGCAAGCTCGAAAATATTTGCTCACGTGACCCGATGGTAAGAAAATTTGCAAAAATTTGGCATTTACGAGCGTTTTGATTTAAGACACGTGTAACCTTTCGTTCCTGCACACGCGTGCCCCGCTTGCTGGCGAGTTTGTTTCGAATTATCGATGAGAATGTCGAGCTATACCAAAATCCTTTAACAAAAGCACGGTGTAGGCTGATACACTGTACGATCCTATAACGTTGGTCGGTTCCACGACTGACCTATTGAAAATCAATGCCCTGGACCTTCGACAAAGCTTCTTTCTCTCTCTTTCCCCCTTTGCCTTTTCCTATCGTCATACGGATGATCGCACTTCATTCTGCTGTAAACATCGTGTGGATTCTCGAGAATACGAGGGCGGCAGGAAGAGTTTCATCGATTTACACGTGAAACAAACTTCGTTTTCACGATACAATAATATTGAAATTGACAGCAGCTATAGAGGGATAGGAGCTTTTCATTCTAGTGCTATTTTATTTTATTTCTGTCTCATGAAAACTTCTGATAAATGAAATTCATTGGATACTTGAAAGGAACACAGAACTGTCATATTATACTTAGAGAAATCATAAAATTTGAAAATAGTTGTTTGTCTACATCTAACACTGCATGTCCAACCATCGTGCAACTATTTGACGTTGGGAATGCAACAGCGTTAAACTATGAATACGTCCATGAATGTATAAAACGGTCTGGTGCCACGCGAAATGCAAACAAGCAAACGGAAAAAGTCGTATACAGGACAATGAGCTGTGCACTCCATTTGTCACAATTCGCTTCACAATCCGTTCTTTAAAGATTTGGTTAATCGATTCACCCAAGCGGCTTCATAAATTATCGTGCTCGGTGAGCCTGAAGGGACCTTGACCTAAATGCCTAAAACGACTGTCCAGAAAACTATTTGACAAAGCCCCGAAGCATCGAAGCGACTGCATCCGAACATGCTCACGCACGTGCGCGCATCGCAGGTAAATCGCATGCCGAAAGCGTGCACAGACTTCGAAATCACGTCCTCGATCTTGGTGTCGAATGGAGACGTGTTTATCGCGAAGAATCTGCAGAATAATGGATCCCTGTCACATAAATTTGCTTCGTCCTGCCAATTCAATATTGTTATTTAAATCTTACTTGTTTTGCGATTTTGTTTTTTGCGACGTGTCTTCCAGAACGAAGATTGCTCACGCGAATTTGTTCGTGAAGCCACGAAGAAGGGAAGCGTGAGTTAATTAAGAAACTCGATTATGGTGAAACTAGTAGCCGAGAAATATAATATGTATGGGAAAATCAATAACTATGCTATTAAAAGTTATCTGGAGCACATTCATGAGATGTTTCCATTGGCCAGAAAAATTTAATGATGCTCCGATGCGAAACATTGGATCCTTTCCGACGTTATTCATACTTTTACATTTTATTGGGAACGATTTGCCAATATGATAATGCTATATTATTCCTTTCCGTCTTTGCTATATTTAAAGTAGTGGCCAGGCTAATATTATCCAACAACTGGGTTGTACAAATATTAAACAATTTAGCATTCAGTGTTAAAACATTCTGTTCCGTGGTCATATTCTCTGCGTTGAATATACATGGAACAACTCGTGTTACTTCTGCGGTAACGCGAACGAAATTTCACAGTGAGAATTCAGTTGTTCGGAGTCTGAAGCCTGAAAGAATTTTTTTCATAGGACCAAGAATGGGTACAAAACAAAAAGAAGTGGCGCACGTGTATATACAGGGTGGCGCAACGAGCTCTAATTTACATTTAATGCCGCATGGTCATTAGTGGGTCACGCTAATCGCATCCGTTCAAAAGGCCCGGCTACACGTGGAACCAACGTTCAATGGGAAACTTCTCTTGTTATAGGTGAGTTATTAAGCCGCGTGGCTGTGCGTCATCGCGTTGACGGCAGGAGTTTAAAACTTCAGAGGTGCGTGGTTATTTATTTTACAAAAACACGAGAAACAACGAGTATTGATTGCTCGTATCTTATCGATAACATAAACGTTTAAAACATTGCTTCCCCATTGATGATGGTATTTAAAAACTTTGACCACCACTTATTTAAAATTCGAACACAGCTAGGACATCGACTGCAATTCATTTAGCTATCAAAACTGTGTATGTACTTGCTACGATGATATTTAAATAATTCTCAGGGAATTGTAAACACGGCCGAACTACAAACAGATTCGAGACACGATTCGCAAATATGGACACTGGGTAAACAGCGCAATCGATCGCCTTTCTTTCTAAACAAATACACGTACTGAAAGAACGCGAAGAAAGGGACGAAGAGAAACGACTTGACCAGACGAAACAGAAGACATTCTTCTCTGTTGCGAATCCTTTGGGGTCGCTGGACGTACAGGAACGACGCTCTGGGAATGAATCAAGAGAGCCTAAGCAAACAGCCTCTAAGTGACGCCATTAACGGATATCTTTCGCCAAGAACATGAAATCTTGCCCCTCTAAGAGGTTGCTAATCAAACTGAAAAATTTACCCTCTGCAGGGCGTATTATCTAGGACCAATAATAATCTTGCACGCGGTTCAATTCAGAAATGCCACCCTTATCTTAATAACGTGGCTCGCGATTTATTACCCGAAAGGTTTTACGATTCGGAACCTTTTCAATGGAAGCTTGTTAAGAAAGTTGCTCAGGCCTATCGTATCTTATTTTATAACACATTTAACACTCATAACGAATTTCAACGTGGCGACCAACTTTATCAAACTTCTAAATCCTTCAGTGAAGATTTTGCTAAACCTTCTGTCCAATGAAAAATCATACAGGGATATTTAACGATCCCGCTTGAACGCGTAGCAAGACGCAATAAAATTTCAAACAAAAAGGGAACGCACGCTGACGCACAGATCTCAAAACGGCAAAGAGCAGCTCGTTATAAACTGCCATCGACCAACTCCTTCTTTTCTCCCTCGATTTCCCTCAAGTTCCTCCTTGTTTTATGTACTAACAACGCTCCGAAATATTCTCTACCCGCCGCGCTTGCCCGTTCTAATAATAATTCGAACACAAAGGGTGTCTCGTTGGCTTTCACGCCGAGGCTGCTTGTTGACCACCGTGAGTCGGATCCTCCGACGTTCGGCCCTGAGGATCGGCAATAAAATAATCACGAGATTAAGGGATGACGCCCTGCGAATGGACGAGCAACCTAAACAAACAGCAACGCCCATCGTATGGCGTCGGTGGTGGTGGCGTGCGCCAGTGACGTCACAGCGTCTTTCACGGGGGGGTATATTTTCTCAACAATGCATCAAGAGCGGCATTTATAAACGGCGTTTGTTTCTGTTAAACGATCCTCGGTTATTTCGGGACGTCGAAAGCTCTCCGACGTGCCGTAAATCAGTCCGGCAGGGAATAATTCGCGCATCCGGAAGTGCACCCGAGGAAGCATCGTGGCGCCAGACGTTCGATCTGGGAACGACGACGATCCTGGGTCCGTTCGCGAACACGTGGGTGCGTTTACATCGAACGTTACCTCTCGCCGTCTAGCCAGCTTGATTCCAGAATCGTTTCTTGTTCGCATGCGATTTTTTACGAGATCGAGTTGATCGATTGGGTCGAGCAACTGTATACAATTGAGGGTAATTTTAGATCGCATAGAGTGACTGTTGGAGAATTGGACTGGCTAAAATAGGTTTCGATTTTGTAGCCTTCTTTTATTCTAATACTGGTTGAGCTATTGTCAAGCCCCTGGTACAATTACCACGTTGTTCTTGTTACTTTTGGAATGCATGAAGGAATTCAAGTTTTCTGCTTTATAGATTTGCAAGATTGATGTATTTAAATAGTCATCCTTTACACGTCGTAAAGGAAATGTGTTAGGTATTATATCATAATTTAACCCATAAAGTGTATCGTTTAAATTCAATTAGAAAAGCAAAGGCTATAAAAAGCATACAGCTGATGCACCGTATATTATTAATATCCAAAGAATAAGTGTTGTCAATCAAGTTTATCAACAATATCAAACCAAAATTTCTAATTTGAGGTTTTCGATCAGAAATGGGCGATGGTTCCGACACGCTGTTTTACTTTGAGAAATCGAAACAATACGATCGTGTGGTGTCAAGCAGCGATAGTATCAGCGGTTCCTACGAGGAAGAAGACACGGCCCAGGTATGACGATTACGAGGTTTCGCCAGCCGTGAAACGACAGCCGGCATTTCGCGTCGCTGAACTTCGATACGATCTTTCATAATGCTCGCAAACAATATCCTAACTGCCTGACACGCTTTCCTCGATTTCCCTGAGACTTTTCATAAACTTTCGATAACCGGGAGGAGATAAAAATTCCACTGTGTAACAATCGCAAGGTTGCTTGATGTAAAAGTGACTTGATAGATGGTGTGAGGATAATTAATTACCAAGAATTCATGAAATTTCTATAATAGAATAGACAATATAAGCGTAACATTTTTTAAGACGTTTCTTGTTGTTGTTGTAAAACGCACGGATAAAGGAGAATCAGAAATATTGTAGCAAATAAAACAACAGGCTACAGAAGTTTTTTCATTCTTCTATATATTTTTGTCCTTCCTATAAAAGGCAATTTCGAAAGGCATATAATTACATATGTTTCTACGTTTTTCGTTTATCCGTTTCATTCCGTAATAATTCAAAGATACAAATTTTGGCCACAGTGAGTCATTTTCTAAACACATTGCGAAATTTAGATCTCAACAGTGTTAAGATAAAAACACATAAACCATGTAGTTTATCTACGATTTGTAGAAAAAGAGTTGTTTCCTTTTACTTTTCAATTTCCTTCAATCCACGCTGTAATAAATTTTCGATAATCTTTGTTCAGTCAAACACCCAGGTTGTTTGTGTATATTTCTTTTTTCAGAGCAAGCACTGAACTTGCAGCTACAGACAGATTAGCGTCGTTTGCGCGTTTTCTTTGCACAATAAATCACCATCATACAGACAAGCTTCGCACATTTAGCCACAATTGTTTATAGCCTTACAGAAATTATCTGTATCCACGCGAATGCCAGCAAAAATTTGCGTCATTAAATATTCTTCGATGTCGTCGTGCAGCTCGCAATCACGCTAATCCTATCAGGATCAACAGAAATAAGTCTGACCAATCTGTTTCTGAACTTTCTTATGAATTTTAAAATATCCTTTTTTCTTCGTATCGTTAAAGATACCATATATTTGAGGATAATCCTATTAGCACTTCACGAAAATCACTTCCAGCATAATTCGGGGATTCTATTCTTTTCATAGAAAAAAATTACAAATGTATTAGATGAAATACTGGCAAGAATGAAATCATACTTTTTTCACGCGAAAAATTTGATACACCTCGTAACAGATTCAATCGCGTGACAATATTCCAACTAAATTCTAACCGTCAGATTTTCTACGAATGATCTCGTTTGAAACGTCCGAAAATTGCCCTGAAAAATATACGAGTCATGGGGCCTACATAAAATGTCTTCCTGAATAAATCACGATTTTAAAATAAATCCTTTGGTGCTCAGCCAGTAACGAACGAACGATCCGTTAATTTGAACGGAACATTTGCAAGATACTCGATACATCTCGCGATCAGTCGTTTCTGCAGACTGAAAAAACACCCGGTGGCCACTTGTTTCACTTACGGCAAACGAAACGTTTCACCGGGAAATATTTGCTTTTCACACTTTAACGAAACGTTTGGCCAGACACAAAGACGATTTTATTCGTCGACTTTTCTTCGTGACGCCCGGGGAAGGTGATTTTCGATCCACGTATTGTTCGGGTGAACTTGGATTTCTCGATCTTCAAGGCTCTTTTGAACGTATATTGCGTGGCTGGAGAACAAAGGTACCGCTTTACCGCTGCAATTGTAAATTCTCGCTTGAATCGTTCTTCTTACGGTGCGCCTCGTTTACATACATTTAGCGATCGCTCGAGCGATTATATTCTGTCGATAAACATTGGTGATTTTGATGGAAAACCACTCTGACATGTTCGAGTTCCTTCTTACGGCGCGAATCTTGCGGCTAGCTTCTGGTTACTCCGATGCGTCAAATTATTTAAATATAGGTATATCACACAGATGTACCATCGACAAAGTAATAATAATAAATATTTTCTTATCACAGAAATACAATGCAAGTGAAATTGTTTGCGAACATTTTTTATATATCCTTTTATATATACTGAAGCAAACCTGCGACGATAATATACCATTTATTTTCCAGGTATGGATAATCTGTAAAAGATTGTATGAAAAAAATTCATGAAAATATAAATAAATAATATAAATATCTCCAGCGAAGTTTTTACAACGAACGAATTTCCAATCAATTCCAACGTGACAGGTGACAAAGATTCTCCGAGGTGGTATAAAACAAACCTCACAAGAAACGTAAAAATGATATCAAAATATCTCGTGTCAGTGGGATTCCGTTTGAACGAGATGTATGTACATATATGTGGTCCAACCGACGACACGCAGTCCCGGCCGAACGAATCGGCTCGAGCCGGGGTTCGATTGCGTCACCGAATTATTATTGCTTCCACGAACGTTCTATATACGTTTCTCTGTCGCATAAAAAAGCGCCAGGTCTAATTGTAAGTGTTCCACGAGACCTGTGAAACTTTTATTTCAGCACGTTGGGCGCGCACGCACGCGTCTCTGCGCGTTTCCACGAATTCAATTCGACCCGGCTAAATTTGAATCTCACGAATCAACGGACTTTGTTTTATCGCGAAACGATAGGCTTCAATTAGATTTATTCGGGCCTCGCGATAGAACAGACGGGAACTAATGATAGGAATAATGATAATAATTGGAATAATCACGCACTATATGTCAGATGGAAATTGGGTTGAGTTTTCGGTGCTTGAAAACTGATCTTATCTGGATTTCTAGTTAATTCTGGGTAACACAGTAACAGTGAACTTGTGTAACAAAGGATGCGTTGAATGCATAATTATGCGCCAGATGTACTTAAACGAAAAATACTAAAAGTATCTTGTTGCAGTTACTTGTTAAGGAAATGTCAATTATATATAATAATTACGGAAATTATATGTACTTTACGGTGGAACATGCTGTTTGAATAGTATTATCAAATTATTACGTATATCAGCTGGCACGAATGAACGTAGTCAAAAATAAATTTCCGAACTAACAACTGTGGTACAGGAACGGGCCGCCTTAAATTTAATTCTTGTCGACGTTGATCCGACATCAAACGCTACCAAAATAACAATCTCTATACACATCTAAGATTAATCTCCACCCTACGCAATATACTGTATTTGTCGAATTAAATCAAGATTATTTATTCCAAATTTTTAACGAGACAACCAAGCAGATGATATTAAAAAAAGTATCATCGAAATATTGTCGATCTTTCAACTTTGGTGTAATTTTTAAAGGGTGACATTTCTATTTTGACAGTTGTAAGTTCATTTTTATTAAGATTTTTTAACATCATGTAGAGGGTAGTAAAGTAAAGGTATTTTTTCTTTGGAGATTCTACAAACTTTATTCGTCTGTACGAACTTTGAGAAAGTTTCATCACTAAAGTCACCATGGATTTGAAGAATGAAGCCTCCTCTTTATAACAACCACAGAGAAAAATTGATTTACGATTCTTTTGGGCCAATTTATCGCACTTCAATGACTTAAATTGAGCACAGGTAGACTGCTGTCCTATTATTTTCACGAAGTTACAGCAGTTTAGAATTTAACAACTTTTCGGCGAGAATTTAGTAATCCTTTAATTTTGTGGAGCAACACAATGAGCAACGCGAACGAACATGTAACCCAACCTACTAAACTCAAAAAGAAAAGCAGGGATAAATAACAGTCCAATCGGTTCCACCTGAACACCTAACCACCGAACTTTAATTATTCCACGACATAGCTCTAAATTCTTATAATTCTCTATAGCCGCACATAAGTTACTTTGAACATTTCTATATGTCGATCAAAAGCTGCAAAAATTTAACGGATTTCTCGTCTGTCAGTTCTATTTTGCCACCATAACGTAAATATTGTATCACTTGGTTTATTAATAGGTTGTATCGTTGCCATTCCAAATAAATAAATAAATAAACAAATAAGCATCCAGAACGATCAAGCCAGGAGAAAGCTCCGCAAATAAAGACGCCAGCCCCCTACGGAAGAATCGATGCCTACAGGGAATTGGTATCGACGCTAAGCTCTGTTCGTGAAAACTACTCTCGCGCTCAAAGTTTACGATCCCTCGTCCCTGCGACACGGCCGGCAGTCTAAACAACCACCAGGACCCGTGTGCACCTCTCTGGACCACTCTAAATTCGTCACGAACTCGCGAGCCAATTTTTTCTCCAATTCTCCCCTGTTCGCTAGACGGCCGGATTCTTTTCGTTCGCGGCGCAGCGGGATTTCAGGCCGGATTCCACGTGAGTGCGCGATTCGCAATGTAAGTGGCCAAGCTTTATAGACGGTCGTTGAAAATAACGCTGGATGCGCCTCTGTTCGGGTTCGTCGACCCAGCCTGGGACGCATTGACGTCGCTCTGACGCAGGATGCAAAGCTTCGCCTCTATCCAATAGTCGCGCGAAACCAGCAGCCGATGATGGGCCGATTGACGGGACTATTTTCGTGCTTTTTATGTAATCCATTATGGATCGTGCACGATCACGGCGTCGGTCAATGCGGTGTGGCCGAAATGGACTCGCGGCTGAATCAAAGCTAGAGAAGACTCGTCTCTCCAGCCGGCGCAGAGAGAAGTGACCCTCGAGATTCCTCGACGGGCACGCCGAACGGAACAGATGAGACGACGACTGGCAAGTTTTAATTCGCCAAGTCGGTGGCACGGCGAGCTTTGAACTCTGAAGATGGAGCGTGGGTGAACGCTGGGCGTAATTGAATGAACGGTTACGGGCGATTCGTGGGTTGCGCTCGACGACACGGTTCTCAATAATGGGTGACGTGAAAAGGGGGAATCTGCTGGAATTTTTTTTTGTAACATTTTGCAGGGGGTTGCTTTTACTTATTTTGACTCGACGTTTTCTTGTTGGTAATTGACCTTTTGTTTTGGGGCAACGTTAATGCAGTTTGTTTGGTTAAGAGTTATTATTCGGCAGGGAAACTTTCAGTGTTACATAATATGGAGAAATAAATCCTATTTGTGATCATTTTTGTATCGGTAGTGTTTATTTCGTTTTCGTCGAAAAACATCGAGTGTATCGTTTAAAGAGTTACGTATTATAGACAGGATATTGGAATGTTAGGATATTATGAATTGTGTATGAGAATCGACGAGCGATACCGTCGCAATTGCAATTAAGCTGATTGAACGTCACTTCGAAAGCAACGATCGGCTCGCAAAATAAGAATGTACAACAGTTTCCTATGCTGGGTCTGAAAATTTTGCCTCTGGCTACAAGCTTTCTCGTATAACTTATAAGTCAAGAACAATTCTTGTTCTTTTTCCTTTTTCCAGACGAATTTTACGTTCTTAACGAACGAGCACCGCCTTAAGTGTTTCTAAACAGCCGTATATACAAACATGTATATAGATTCATCGTGAAAGAAACAGTCGTAAAATTATCGTTTCATGCAAATTACCAGACTCGCGGGGCACCGCATTTTACGCAGTGAAAGTTACACCGGTGCGTTTTAAACGATCGGTTAAACTTGTTAATTACCGAAAGCATGTAATTTGCCATGTCTACGTGGGCGTGAAATCACAAACAAAACCTCCGGCTAATTATCATCTTCGTGCTTCGCTTGCTTTCTGTACATCGAACCGATTTTACAATGTTAATGCGAGGAAAGTACGAAAAACTCGCGTTGGACGCCTCCGATATAAGACCGGAAACGATTCTGTGCTTCTGTGATTAGTGTAGTCACGAACGCGTTGAAAACGTCAACGGAACACGACCAAACAGAACATTAAATTGAACGCCAGCTTGTGGTAACCTTTAGCCGCTTTCTAATATCTTCTCATATTCTCAAGCTATACGCTTCAGCTTCCAAATGTTCCTCCGTCCACGGAAAAGTATACACAAAATGAAACTAGACTTAGGAAGCCCTGAATCATCGTGTTCACACCTTTAAACTCAGAGGTGGAACGGCGCTGCCAATTTTTTCTTATGCTCCGCGCCCAGTGTTTTGCACATGAACATAATTGAAAGCACTGAACATGAAGTAATGAATATGTAGCGGTGAAAGTTCAAATATATTAAAAACAGTTTTTCTACGTATTACCTACTTTCCTCTATCTTCTATGCACATTTAAACAACAACAATATACCACTCTGCGTTTGCAATTTCTGTTACCAAAGCGCGTCGCTCGTATAATAAATATTATTATAAATATTTCACTGGTCGTCAATTTCCCTTCCCCAACACATCGCGTCGTCATTCGAGTCTGAACGAAAATAAAAGCGCAGCAGCTGGTTCGATCAATCGAATACGCGTAACTAAGCGAATATACATGTAATACCTCAGCTGCCAACGATCGATCCTCTCGAGTACAGCGTCCTCCAACCAACGCGACGTCTAGCAGTCCCAATGTGAAGTACCGGAAGAAGGAAAAGTCTTATCGAAAGTCCTCGTCTCGATCGTAGATTCGCCGGGAGATATCGGCCGCGAGAAACCAGCGAACTTGGTCGTAAGTTAAAAGTACGCATTACATACCAGCTTATCTGTCGCGACCTTTCCGGACGAACGAAGAAGATCTACGAAGCGTGTGAACAACGAGCACGCGAGGATCAGACGCGTTTAAAGCTGAGGTGGACAGGGCCCACGCGATCGTCGGTATCCGATCGGCGATCGTTCAATGCTCATCGTGGAGATAAGTGACGTGCAGCTACGTGGCATTTCATGCTAATACGATAATGATTGGGCCAGTTACGCGGACACCAATTGACCCTACCCGGTGTCGCGTGCTCGTCCTACCGAACATTTATAAACCGTAGAGAGGCAGCGAGAAAGAAAGAAGAGGAGTACGTAATATGGATATGAAGAAGATCTTTTAGTGAAAGTTCAAGCCTAAGTGGATTTCCTTGGCCAATCACGGAAGATCGGACGGGCAGATAAAGTTTCATCTATATACAGATTCTACTGCGTGGGAGATTCCAGTATCAGTGACTCTCAATTCAATTCGAAGATTTTAGCATATAGATTGCGATTCCGTGGTTTGCGCAAGATTGCGGGTAATTGCGAATCCCGACTTGTACAATTTTAGTATCAGTCTATCATTGCAAGAGGTCGATAATATGTATTTTATACGATGAGTAAGTATTTCGTGTCGTGAAGATTTTATATATACAATACATTTTATGTATATTTCGTAGACATGCAACTTTTGATTCGTTTATTCGGGACTTCATTTTAATTTGTAGATAGCAACATTAATAGAATACAACACTGCAATTTCTAGATATGCCGTAGAATTCATGTCCTGATAATATTTTATATATTTCAATCATACTTTTTCTCCATTCTAAGTGTTATTTTTCCACTATATTTGAGTGGCGGATTAATGCATTGTAATCATACTCTGCTCCGAGTTATTATTATATACTTTGCTTCCAGTTAGCCATACAGCTTTCTAGTGAATAAATGCTTAATGCTTATGCTGTTTAGAGCATTGAGCAACAAAGTATTTCGCAGGAAAGAATAGGTTGAATACAGCGACAGTGCAAATACCTATTTTGTCACCTGAATCGATTTGCACTTCGCTAAAAAAGATTACCGCCGGCGAAGAGTAAATTTTGACGACACGAAAATCCATTTCGTGCCGTTTGTACAACGCTCGGAATATATTTGCGTCCCGGATGTTTCGTCTAATTAATTAATTTTATAATTAAGTGTCTTTCGCTCGTAATGTGCCGCGAGCACCGAGCACTTTCCTCGTCCTCGCGTGTAATTAGTGATAATGAATTAGAAAGAGCCTGAGACAACTCGAAACTCGGGTTGCAAAGGTTCACTTTCGCCGTGCTGGTGTCTCCGATATCACCTCGATTAAATTAATTTACCGCAACCCTCAATCGCACCGCTAATTACCGTCTTGCGTGTGAAATTATCATCTTTTTTCCAGGACATTATCTGGCAATAATTAATGTGGCTAATTTCATTCTTGTCCGCGGTAATGATACCATTTCACCAATGATTTGTGTGTGTGTGTTTTGCAAAAGTGTCATACGTGAACATGAATATTTAGAAACAGTACGAAGAGAAACATTTCTTTTCAATGAGAAGTGAAGAACTGTTCTCGCTACATGAATTATTGCACACAAACATCCCTAAAAATTCTTCGTATCGAAGAAACGCGTGTGTTAATTATCCTCGTTTCTAAAACAGCGCTAACGAACCGAACGTTGTGCTTAACCTGCCTCTTATTACAATAATGAGAAAGTAATGCAGCATTACCGTTTAATTTATCAATACGCGATTCAATTTGCAAAACGAACCATTGGAAAAAATACAAATTGTTCATAGGAAGGCGATATACGACGAGCTTCGTCGCAAGAGGATGCATTACGTTGAGAGGATAGCAAAGAGGTAAAGCGTAATAACGTCAAGCAAATTGCTTTGAGACAAAGCAAAGATCATTTCGTTGCAGTTTATTGCTTTTTATATTTGCACACGTGCCAGCATTATGTTAAAGGAAAAGAAAAGAACTGAAATGTGATATCGTTGAAATTAAATGGAAATAACAAGTTGGACAACAATTTTAATGGAAGAACAGATTACAAATTGTTGAGCAAATAAAATGTACATTTCATTAGAGTTTCGCTTCGTGCGTGTCCATGAACTTCATGAACACGTGGTCTGCTTCCAACTAATTGTATACATTCGAAAGTGTTTCAGGCCTCGGTGTACCTGAAAATCGGTCTGTACAAAACCAGAATACTCGCCTTTTAAATAATTCAATCTGAAAGCATCGTTTTGTTCGACAGATGAGCTAAGAGATATGAATAACTGGTGTTTTAGAAGAAAAAGAAATAAATAGAGGACGAAATTCACTTTGATGTCACACATTTGCAGATGCAGAAATAGTTACGACGTTTGTTTAAATGGTTAACCTGCTCAACGTTTACCATGACTCACTGCAAGGATTAAACTTGACTAACTTCTAGTTATCGTTCTGACTAAGTATGCTTTTAAATTTTATGAACATAAGACGAACTTATCAGTTCTTACTCGAAGTAATTTTCAGCAGGAGACATTTAAATGAAAGGATGATTCTAGCTCTAAGTAATTTCACTCGCACATATCTTCTATTCTCCATGTTTTCCATTTATAATTAAACTCATTAATAAGCACTCACGTGTTATCCTAAAGGTTCATTTCTAATTACCGGCCATAATCAAACGTCCTGGCACAAAATTAACAAAATGTGCGATCCCAATCGAGCGTTCACAAAACCTCCAACAAAACTACCTGAAAGCAAAATCAACACCACCCTTGGAAGTTCCCATAGTTCCAAACATTCTAAGTCCTCGAAAATCGGTCAGGTCGCCGCTGTCACCTCGCGAACATTATCTCGTCCGCATTAGCCAAATTGCGAGCCCCTGGCGTGCATTTATAACCGGCACATGAGATAAATCCGCGCTTAAACAGTCCACTACCCTTTCTGTTCTCGTGGGGGAACGGGACATGGCTCGACTATGATACCACAAGAGAATTTAAGAAGGGTGTCGAGCATAAAATTCGGTAGTATACGCGTGTCCCAGGCGGAGGATCCTCGAGGGATCCCGTGGGCATCAAAGCTTCTCTTTTTTACGGATCGTCGAACTCCCAGGCGGATGGGTATAGGTTCAACGACGGAATTCGGATGTTCCAACGAGCTGCTTGTTAGTCTACCTGCGTGCCGTGCAAGGTCGCACGATGTAGAGAAATAAAAAGTTCGACGACGAGTCTAGGCCTACGTGCCATCCGAAACGAACGACAAAGCACCGACTAAACCGTTTTCAAAACGAGACGCCTCTGGTTTGATAATGGACGCAATACATACTCGTTCTGCCTCCTTCCGGCCAAGCATTTTAATGCACTCGAATGCACTCACGTCTCTTACTAGGGAATGTATAATAGGTGTGTTGTATCCTTTGTATTTTGACGTTCTCTGCTGACGTTGATGAGTTTGAATATGTTTATTTTGATTTGAATGGTTCGGTCTCTATATTAGAAAAGGCTGACTAATCCTGTGCTTCGTACCTAGAGATTTGTTGAATAATAGCGACGCATTAACACTAGCCCTACCAAGCCTGTTAAAATGACGATTTTCAGATTTCCATTCAAGCTATCTGTTCAACGTACGCTGATAGCCAACAATTTTAGCACTGAACAATAATTTTAATTGGAAAATTTAAGAACAGCCCCGAGTATACTACTATGGGTCTCTACAATAAAACCAGACGGCAGTTCTAATATTAAATACCAATTACCCAGAACGATTAAACGGTAGACACAAAGAGCTGAACGCATCCGGATCGCCACGGGAGAACATTCGCTCTATCATTCTTGTAGTACGCGAGGAAAGGGGGAGAGCAAAATATCAAGGGAGTAGCGATAATTACTTAAAGAAACGACGCTGGTCCAATGTAGGGCGGAAGGCGCGTGCTCAGCTGATGGATGTAACCTTAATCGATCGAAAGTCCGCAGTGTAAGCTGTCCGCTCGGTAAACTAATATCGGAATGATCCGGCGAGCGTCCCACGATGTACATACATATATGCAATCGTACGCTTTGTTACCGTGCCACGCATATATGGGTCACGTTCTTGCCCGGATCTCATCGTTTCTATTCGCTGGGACGAGGATCTAGATGCAAACTCGCCCAGATACACCCGCCTGTAACGCGATCCAGCCATGGGCGATTTCTAAATCGCACACCTGGTTACCCTTTCCTCGACGTTTTCCTTTCTTCGTTCTCCCTTTTCTCTCGTTTCCTTTATCTCGCTTTACCCTCATCGATAATGACAACGACGGCGCAGAGATGCAACGAATAACGCACAAGTGGAACGGGACGAACAGCACTGACGCGCCACGGCTACGATTTCCGAGAATCCAGGTGATATTAATGCCCAGCGACGGCGGCGCGCCGATGCGTGTCGCTCGAAATTATTCACCAGCCACTTCTGATGCGATTCCCGTGAATAACGAGCCGTGCCACGCTGTTTATCGCTTAATGTTCCGTCATTCGGGACGGTTTTCATCGTGACCAACGCCGAGTGTACACGATTTTAGACGCGGATAATTCACGGGACGATGCGGTGGCGAGGCCGGTCCCCCTCACTCGGCTTCTCTGTTTTTGTGCAAGCGTCGCGCGTTTTCTCCCCAGACTTTCTGGACGTTTAGGGGTTTCTCTAAATAGCAACGACGGATTTACACGGCAGGCGACGGGAAGGACGTTTCATTAAACGCGCGGTTAATGCACGATCGCGGCGAGTTCAGGATTACGTGGGGAGATAGTCCGCCGAGTGAACCGAGAACCCGGGGTATGCAATTTGGCAAGTGTCGCACGATGAAATTGGATGTGTGATGGTTCATTTTTCAGCTGGGCTGTGGCAAGTCTTCGAGGAAAACGAAATTGCTGTATGCTTGATTCAACCTGGTAAAGATAAGTTAATTGGATTATCAGGGTCCTGGAGATAATTATAAAACCTTTCATACAATCTTACTCCTTCCTTGCTTAAAAATAAAGGCGAGTTAATTAATTTCTGTCGCCTCTCGCTCCACTCTAAAAAGAAGTGTCCCATGGAAGAAGAAAAATGATTTTAACGACTTGAATCATGTCAGTGTATCATTTTGTTCACCATCTTCGCATACCTCATGCATCAATGGTCCCTTCGTCAATGCATCAATATTCCCCAGTTCATTGCACGCAGCTATTCAAGAAAGTAACGAAACAATTCACCGCAGTAGCCTCACGGAAACCAGTAAAGCTGCCAGGCTACCACCGTAGCAAGTTCAGAAGACGGAGGTAATTCACGCTCGAAATGAAACTTTCCAAAACGACCAATCACATTAGCCCCTCAACGCTGCCACTTCGTTTCGCTTCCTCTGGCTCCCAGCACGTTCGCGTTATTTCTTGCGGCGCTTAAATCAAATCGAAATACCGGCTAGGCGAACGGCATTGCCTCGCACCACCTATCGTTGACTCAGATCGTGCCTGTACTTTATGAAACGACGACTAATAAAGTATCGCGGCGCATTCATCCCGCTTCCCCGGAGATTAATACACCTGAAGAAGTGGCCGTCTTGCTGCGGGGGAAGCAACCCGTGGCAACAAGAATACACACCTATGGCCGAACGAACGCGCGTAATCCCTCCCTCGGGCCGCTGTCCCATGAACTTTCTATATTATGAGATTTTCTGAAATATTCATGTAAGCGATAACTGTACTTCCTTTACATTTGTACGTACATGGGATACCGTTACGCGAGGTGCGAGTACAGGGAACAGCCGTGGCACGGCTCGTAAGTAACCCCGGCGAAAGAGACCAAAGCGAATCGCAACCACGACTACTTGAGTTTCCGCTGAAAATCCATCAGCTGATAACGGCCATTTATCCCGCCGCCTTGAAACAACCGCCGCGTACTTCCAGAAGACATTAGATATTCGCCGGTCTGTTCGCGGATTTTCTCCGGGTACGCGTTCCCCTTCGCAGCCGCGAGTTTTTCACGAAAACGGCCGCGACGCGACGCGAGACGTGTTCCGAGAATTGGAACCGGTTACGCAAGTAAAGGTTCGTGGAACTTTTTGAAAATACCTCTAACACGAGCTTCATGGCGTACGATTATTTTTCCTTTCTGCGTGGAATGATTTGGCGTAGCGATTTTTGTTAACGAGATAAACCGTGTACACATTTATTTCCCTCGTGTTTTCCTTTCCTTGTTACTTCTCTGTTGGCCTACTTTTGCATTCTCTTTTCCTTCTTTTTTATATTCCGCTGTTGCTTCTTCTTCTATTCGTTGTTGGACATTGCACGACTGAATTTAATAGGGGCACAATGGTGTACGTTAATATTTCGAAACACAATTTGCTTTCACTGCCGTTCCCAGACAAGAATATAGGAAAAGAAAAATTATATGGTCTTTCATTTCATTGACAAGTGGGCAAAATATTTTACCCGCCATTCGTGCTAAATGTATACGCAAATTATTGAAAAGCGACCGAGAGCAAAGCATGGGGGACGAAGGGGGACGTCCCGACCACTTGTGTTTTCTGTGGAAACCCGTCGAGAAACGGCGACAAGTGGCCACGCTGGGATCTGTTAAGTCTCTGGGTAAATATGCACAAAAGGGACGTGGCTTATGCAAGGCGAAAATAGTTTTCGCATAACAAGTGTCCTTTTGCATTCACCGACTGGAGCTGCCACTGCGCTGTATGTTCTTGTCGATATTGTCTCTTGTCAGATATTTATGAACGGATCGTCGTGAATATTCGTTCGTAAAAGGAATATAATAATAAGAATAATAAGAATACAATGCATCTATTACTGAGTTTCTATTTCTCACATTCTATTTCGTCGATATTCCTTTTCCATTTTCCCTGTACATTTCAATACATGCGAAAGTATTTCGATTCACTCGCGTAGAAAACGCTCGGCATTTTTGCAATTTTATATATTCAAATACTGTTCCAGCTCTGTTATTTGTATTCATGCACTCGCGTATGCTTAAGGATGCAGTGTTTCCATGCAACTTTCGCGTACGTCCATTCGTCTGCGATGGATTTGGAAATTCCGGTATTTCCCCTGGCACACTTCAAGCTCTTATAGCTAACCAAGATATAAAGCGATAATCATCGTTGCTCTACAAGACGGAACAAAACATAAGAAAAAGTAAAGCTTCAGCGATACACCACACAGTAAGAAACGCAGTCCATTCGTGGCAAACAACCAAAATGCTGCTCAACAACGTTATAACACGTCGGTCTATCTGGGTACAATACTAAAAAGCCAAAAGCCCCAGGTACCCTACGAAACATCCCGTTTTCACCACACGACAGGACAGATAATTTAATATCGGTAAGATCCATTCACAGAAAGTGTGCGAAGTGAATAGTCCCGAGGGTTGCACGTTCCGAGTGGTCGTTTCACGCAAAAACACGTCGCGACAGTTTACTGCCGTGGCATCGCCGAAACGTTTTCTCGCGCGATCGTAAAAGCAGGCGCAACTCGTTCAGCGGGAGGAAAGGAATCGCCTGACTATTAATTTCCACGGACAAGCGAGGAGTCAACAACACTTAACCCCATGTTGCCTCTTGTCAACTTTGCTAAACGGCCGCGACAACCGCGACAATAATTTCACGGGGCAATACATCACGATTCCAATTATCGAGCGGTGTTGCTGGCCCGCGAGGGGGTGAAATTAATCTCTAAATATCCGTGCGCGGCCGGTGATTCCGCGCGCGAAAAGCAAAAGAACCGGGGAAATACATCAATTTAGAAATCGATTCGGACAGGCGGAAAACGTTTCGTTGTGGTTCCCCGAGATATATTGCTGGGAGTGGACGGTTGGTTCAAGCGAAAACGTTAGTCGAGGAAGTTTCGTGATTCTGCAAATTTGAACCCGGCAATTTGTTGCAATTGCCGTGAACGAGAAGTCGATGGTGTTGGAGAATTATGGGAAAGAATGAGCTTGGATATAATTAATGATTTTATTTCCTTTACGGATTTTGAGTTTTAGTGAAGAAGTAAGATTAATTTACGTGAAGTAATAATGATTTTAATATTTATTGCTATCCTGTCTGTTGGAAATGGTTAGAAAAATCTTGAAACATTTAACAAAAATTGATTAATCATGAAATATGTATTGCACTGTATTTGCTATATAAGCCATATTTGATTTGAAGCAATATAAATAAATAAATAAATAAAATTTAATAAACATCTTTGCTTTTTTCATCTCAAATCGTTTCGAATAAAGTAATCAAGTCCACTTTGCATGGTACCTCAATATTTCTTCAAATAATATCCCCACCAAATTAAAAATACAAAGAAAAATACAGAAATATCGGTGTGCGTCAATTCCAAAAGCGAAGTACAATTGAGAAGCAACTTTTCAATTTCCTCGTTAAACGAGAACTTAAAATTCAAGTGTATTTAGCGATGCCGTTTCGGGTATTGCATTCTCAGCGTGGCGATTGTAGTTACCGCATTCCGCGGCCGTTTGTGTTCGTCGAATAATCCAAGCTTGACGAGACTACGCAAGTTCACCACGACTTTGTAATGCGAGTACAACGATCAGCTAAACGTGGTGCATTCTATGGTCGAACTAAAGGACGCTATCCGCCAAAAACGTGCGCCGGTGGAAAACTCGAATCGAAGAGTGGCGGCAATTCGATCAGCGCGATTGCAATTTAAATGCAAACTTGTGTTACTCTTTCGAGTGAAATATTTTACGTTGTTTGGTTAAAATTGTGTTCCAGATTAGCCCAAGCCGCTGATCAAGTTAAATTACAAAAACTCTTTACAATTACAGAGTTTCCAATTGAAATCTGGCGGATATTTTGCGCCAACCTCGATAGAACCGATTGCACACCTTTATTATCGTAAACACTCGAGAAGCAATAAAATATAATACGCAGAATTTCTAATTCGAAACGTAGAACGTGTCTCGTCATTTGATACAGAAGGCAGAACGAAAAATATGCGGCTCGAAAGTGAGCTACGCTCCATCGTGCCTTGTCAGCAGATGAAATAAAGCTTCATATTGCAAGGCCATAGTTCATTTACGTATATAGGATGCACACAACGCGGAGCAAAATTTCAGCACTGATTGAATTCGAATTCACTCACTATCCCAACAATTCACGAAACCTTACCGAGTCCTCGATCACGTGAAAACGCGAAAAATCCTATTAGAACATCCAAGAAACCATAATACTATAACACAACTAACAAGCAAACCCCCAGAATGGGATCATAGCCGTTACTCCAGAAATCACGACGAACGTCTCAAAATAAAAAAGCTGAAAAAACATTCTCTATACCTTAGTGGCTGGAACAATAGAATTACCAGTGACACGACCTCTGAATTAATATCCCACCGACAGTTACACGGTGGAAGCGTTCCCGGGCAGGGATCAGAAATAGCGGAAATTCAATTACCCGGTGCACATCGTGGCCAGAAGATCGAGCTTCTCTAACGACGATCACGCGGTGTTCCCGATTCCCCCATCGATTGGCCGGTCAAGTTCGTACGTGCAAAGCCATCGAGATCGCGACTACACGACTCTGTTCTAGCTGGGGCCTCGTTCACCCTGTCAGAGGCACGGGTGGAAGAAGCACAACACGTGGCTAGCCCACGTCGTTTCTGGTTTGACCGCGTCCACCTTGGACGTCACGTGGACGTCTGGCTGATATTTATGCATGAGGACGCATATGCGCCGTGCGATGCATCGCGATGCATAGAATATTACTATTTATAATAGTGGCCGCGGGGACGAAATGCCGTTAGCCGACATAGACACCAGTGACACACATATCCACGCTCGTCCTATTCAGAATTGCAACTCTGTCTGCTCGACCATCGCGAATGACGAGTTTCGACGTTTTCAATGAACAACAGCGGCACCCGCATGCTACACCGTGCAACTGATTGAACGCGTTTCTTGGCTTCGGAGGATAGATGGTAGGGAAGATTGGACGGTGGATGAAATGGGTATAGGGGTGCAGTTCTTGAGGCATTCTTTTGTGCGGGTCGGAGATCAGATGGTATCTTGAACGGATTTTTGTAGTTGCGGTTTTGTTTGGATTGAAATTGTTGTGATTGAGGATTGGTAGATATTCGTTGCTTTTGAGAATGAATTTTGTCAAGGGGCAGGAAGGAATTTGTATTTAATAGAAAATCTTTCGGTCAAGGGTGATGTTTGTTGCGTTAATATTACCAGCAACTACTTTGTACGCTGTTTAACGAAAACAATATAATACGTGTGCAGCGTTTGGAAAACTCGTCTGCTACAAGGGACGATGGTTAAATTGTTGGTATAAGACCGGTGATAAATCAAGTCAATGAAAATTTGTTTGCGATACTGGTCTCTTTTCCCTCGCCTTTCGATATCATCGGAAAGCCACTGCTTCTAAAAGGTTAAGAATCTGTCCAACGTCGGTAATTGTGTAGAGAAAAAGTGGCGGTTTCCACGGGTACTTGAGGAACACTTTCCATAAAGGCATATCGAGAAGTGCCGCGTTTTCTATACGCTACGAGACGACTTTCAAACTGGTTCGCGTCGCGACGAATGATATACGATTTCCTTTGATTTATCGTTTCGAAAGGGTATATGTATATGTATGTAGGTATATAGTACCCACGCACGATCGTCGGACAATTTTATCCTTGAGATCTCTCCTTCTCCGGGCGGAGGAGCTAGACTCCCAAGGACTCGCACCCGGGAGCCGGCCGATCGCAATAAGTAGAAATCAAGTATCACTTAGTGTTATAAGAAGCTCTCTGCGGTGGAATTTGCGCTCGTATTCGAAACAGTATGTCCATAATTACATGGTCGCCCGGCGAAAAACCGTGCAATTGGAATATTCGCTGAAAAACGACCGGCACGCTTAATTGGCGACGTGACGAGACAGTCTGTCGTAAAAATCTGTTCACGTGCTTGCGAACGGCAATTGAAAGACAGGTAAATATTTGATTAATCGCGTTCCTTTTTGCAAATCAATCTCTGTTCGTGTTCAACTTTCATCCGTCGAAACTGTCACCGTGGTTTTATATAGGACGAGTTTGGACGATTGGGCTTTGTACGCGGTGCAAAGAAGAACTCGAGATGTCCGAATTTAATCATCATGCGATAACTATACACAGTGCAGTGCCTTTAGTTTGGCTGTTGCAATCGATCCACTTTGTCACCCTTTATTAAGTGAGCTTTGCGTGAAAAGATTGATAATCGCAGGACATTCTAAATAATGCCTACGGTTGCGTGTACGTAATCGTATGCATAATCAACTGGAATTAGAAGCATTTAATTTTAGCCAATTCATTATCTAGAATTGCAAGGGAACAATCTAACTTCTTAATAGCTTCTTAAATCATAACATACAACCTCGTCCGAACTCATAATCGTGTGCAATTCCTTCCATTTCACAGGCACGTACACTTTGTACAGGAGGCCGTTTCGCAATTAAGTCCACGAGCGTTCTTCTGGTTTCCGAATTTATGCGTGCTTGTAAGGCTTATCAGGAGAACGCGCGCAACCCGGTAACACGCGATTCATAGCCCCGCCTGCTACGTTCAACTCAAATACCGATAATTGCGCAATTTTATTAGAATAATTTCCACGAGTCAATGGCACATTGGCGGCGCTGGAATGCAGCGACCGATTGCAATGTAATCCCGTGCCGTCTATCAGTCTGCTCATCAAAGACACGTCTGTGCAACACGATTGCAGTCGAACGCGGGAACACACGCGTAAAGTACACGTGTGTGAGCGTTCGCGTGACGTTCGATAGCCGTGTGTGGCACTTGCATCACTTCCTCTCGCACAGCCTTTACGTTGTTGCTGCTGCTGGTTATTGACAGACCGCAGGTTAGAAGCTAACGCACACCATGAACTATTTGCACGGCAAACGGAGCGGAGAATTCGTGTACCGGAAAGTTGGTGACGGTGGAAGAATTGCTGCCACGTAAATTACGTCGATTTCTGTCGGTTTGTTTGTTGTATATTGACCGTCGTGCACGGAGGCCCGTGATCGAGGAGATAATTTTTTACTGGTTTGTAAATTAAGGTGTTAATGGCTTGTTTCACACACGAGCTCCAGTGGCGATGGTTAATATAAATGGACCGCTCGTACGCCAGACTGATTGATTCGACTTTTAGCCATTTTTTTTTCGTTTTATCTTTGTACCAAAGTATATTATTGGTGATTAAAATTTCGCAAGTGAAATAAATTATCCTGTTGATTATATTTATTACGACGCGACCGCAATATCTTTCATTGCTAATGAATGGTCGGTTTAATCTATTTTAGATGCCATTATTATTAACTCCACTTGCAAACTGTTCCTTTCCTCCTATCTAATATGATGGATCGTATAATTAATAATGTATTATGTAATATTTCTTTCAGTATATATTTTAAATGATCTTGACGAAATTGGTATTTGGGAGAATATCAGTTTTTGTGTAATCAGTTTGGTTTCTGAGCGGTTCAACCAAAAGTTGACAAAGTTAAAGAATTCTAAAAGTAGCCCTATGTTCACGCTGGGAGGCAATCTAATCATCGAATGCCAATCCCCTCGTCATAAATAGCCTCGCGTATAATACGCAAAGATACTATCGACCTTCTGCACATTTCTAATTAATATTCAACCCTCCACAACTCCTCAATTCCACAGCTCTCAAAAACTCAGGGATTAAAAACTACACCAAGCACATCTACAAACTAATGCGTCCAGTACAGTAGTCCAGCGATGTACATCGTTCCAGCGTAAATAGGATTAAATTGTTCGACTTTTAAAATCGTCCCGTGCAATTAAATGAAACCTCGCCGCGTGTAATTAAAAAAAAATCGAGAAAAAAGCAAAGTCAACACTGTGTTCAACATAACCGAGCGCTGCACCTCCAACCCTTTATTTAATCATCCAGCAAGACATCAACGGGCCAAGATCCCCGCGGTTATCGAAGAGGGGCGCGAATCTCAAGGGATCTCGAGGTGAATCTCCATAACCGTGGAGATTCTTAGAATCGGTGTACTTGCGTTCGAGCCCGACCGGGCTTTATTTAATTATGCCATAAAGACGTGCCTCCCCCTCCATGTGCCCCCACCTGCGGAGGATAAACGCGCTGCAGCAAGGTATCGGCGGCATTCCGTCCGGTCGATGACTTTTTCCATCGGCACAGCACCGATCGAATTAATGCGAGAGAAGCGTGGCCATTCGAGGGCGGCCGTCTGGGTTCGCGGCCGTATGCGAACGTGCAATTAGCTTAAATATATAATCCATGTGATTATGGTAATCGCAGGTGAAGGCAGAAGGGGGCAAGGAACGACGAGGAGGAACGCGAAGGTAGGTGAGATCGTTCGAGATTTCGCGTTGTCCCGTCTACGCTAATGAGTGCCCACCTGTCGATCACGAAGTATGTATATAGGCACCTCAGACGACTTCTGGCTCGCCTGTCGCCCATTAACAACGGCCCACGACCGAAGATCACCTACCGACCCAATTACGAAATTATGCTGTCGTGGCTGTGCGATCCCGCCAGGAGACACCGGTGTCGTGCCAGGGTCGAAAACGAACGGTATTTGACGTTTTCTGGGACAAACGGTATATACTCTGTGACTCCTCTAATTCGATCGAGGTGTATGAAGATTAGGATCGTTAGATCGATCGATCGTGGGAAGAGAGAGCTTGGTTTCGTTCAATTATTCGTTGGATCTGATCTGCTGTACAGTTTTGAACCACTTTTGATCATATATGTGCAGATAGAATGTATGTAAATAAAGTGTGAATAGGAATTGAAAGACATTGTGCAATCTAATGATGCATTTATTTCTATGATAAAATAATAGTTTTCAGACACTTTGCTTATTCAAACCTTCGTTACTTATCAGCCTGGATGAAAGTAAAATATTCATTATCGTATTTGCTGTAATTTTTTAGTACCCCAGCCTTTCCTTTACAGGCTACAGATTGGAGTTCAATAGAAGAACGTTATGATGTTGAAAGAGCAATGAATTAATTACATTAAAGATTCATAAAATAATTTTGAAAAGCAGCACGAAGTGCACAGTGAAAGGCAGCCTGGTTTCTGCAGTTCGTACGTACAAATATAAAACCTGTATGCTTAATTGGGCGTGTTATGGATTATTATATAGATATTACCATACTCAAAGTGCAATTAACCTATATTTCTGTACCATTTGTTTCTTAATATCAGTATATAAAACATGGTTACATATGTACGATTTGTGAATAAATACAGAAATATATTTCGACTGTACAGCTTTAACCATCATTTTCCGTCAAACGGTAATTGAATCGCAGGTAGTTCCTCGCACAATAAACCATCATACCTTACCTAAGCAACGATGTGCAATATTAACGACCGTCAAAACCCAATAAAAAACGAATGAATTCCACGCAAGGAACGCCACTTATTGCGACAATCATTCAAACCAGTCCGCCCCCGTGAGAATCAAACTGTCGTGAACGCAACGAGAAACTCGCTGCCTGGAAGGTAATACAATATTTGAAAAATCGCAAAGTCGACACGCGTAAATGTTCCAGGAGCTGACGGGGTTGGTTATACGAAAGACAGGGGTGCGTGGAATGTCTCGTGGAAGATCAATTCGATCCACTGACTCGCCCGCCGTCAAGAAGGGTGAGAAAAGGGTGCACCGGCTGCTGGATACGAGATTTAACGGACCCCTTCGTTCTATCGTCGTAATTGGACTTTGATGGAAAAGAAGCGGATCCACCTTTTGTTCCCGACTACCCAGCTCCGGCTGCTCTCTCGTCTTTCGTACAAGGGCTTTTTGCCGCCCTTCGGCACTGCGCTCAGCCCGAAGGGTGCTGCACTACTCTCTCTTTGGTCCCTTGACGAGGCCGAGTTTAATTGTCTCGATCTATATCGAGATTGACAGCGGTCTTGAGGAGTACGCGGTGCAAAGGCGGTTGATAAATGACATCGATGTTAAGGTAACAGTAGTAAAACTGTTTTCTAATTGAAAAGTTTTCTCCATTTGATAAGACTTCTGGTACGAATGTTATCTATCTGTAAAGAACTTAATAATAAAGATAATCGTTGAAACCTTAGGCTAGTGAAAGATATACATATTATGAAGATATATTTGATTCTTCCTCGCAAGAATACGATTGTTGAAAGAAATTATACGAAGAACAATCCGCCTGCCCTTCGTGCAATGCACGGCAGTTTCCACGCCCGGAGAATTCGCGATACAAAACATTTCTCCGTTTAATCAACGTGAAACTAAAAAAAGACTCAGGTCACAGGCGATAAAGAAATTGATTGCAGTGAATCAATTAATGATAGCGTTTCCTCGCCACCGTCCGGGTCGAGTAACGACCCTCTACTCTTAGAAGAGAAATCATATCCAGCTTACGATGCTGAATTATTGCATCGTTCGCGTTCCATTCTAATGAATCATTGCGCCCAGTAACGCCTGTCAACGATTTTGGCCCGGCAATGAATAAAAACAAAAGCATCTTTATCGGAGATTACCTCATACCGTGCATTGGCATTTTAACGATCACGCGCGCCATATTCCTATACGGGTCTATCTATTCGCGTGTCATACGTCAGCCTTTGGTCGTTAACGAGAAACAATGAATCCCCGACGTTAATGACTATTTCTCCTTTCTTTTGTTTTTATGAAATTGCCTTTCTACCTTGTTGGCATCGGCATAATTAAAAATGTAATGAGCCACGGGACGCTTACGGTTCATCGTTTAATGCCTCGCCGTAAATGTATAATTTATAAGGTGGCAGGTTAACAAGAATTTCTTGTTAACGAATGGCACGTTCCGAACGGGAACGTTTTTCCCGGCTACTCGATTCCCTCGTCAAAGTTTCTGAAGGATAATTATCGTTCACTACGAAGAACAGTGGACAATTAATTTGCACAGCCAGAGTGAACACTTATGCCCGATGCAGCAATTGTTAAATATTTGTTAAAGATTTCTATATAACATTGATTCGCATAGATATTCTCGAACGAGAGAGGCTGTAGTTTAATTCTTTTTACTCCTCCGCAAGGTGATTCAAGGTACTCGAATCAGTAAATCAGAAACACTTGTAAAGAACAGATTCTGTAGATCCCGCGATAAATGCATAATTTATCAAGTGACAGGTTAATAAGAATTGTAGTATCACGCTCGACGAACGTTTGAACGGTCTCGAAGAACCAGTTCACTATATTTAGAATCGTTAACAATCACTGCGTTAAACAGAAATGTTTAAAGACCAAATGGTTTCCAGCAGCTGCGTATTTAAGGCCTATTCACGTTGCGTCCAATTTCCGAATAACAAAAATTGACATTATTATAAATCACAAACGGACAGAACAAGCAGTTATCCCGGACACATTTTCCTTTCATACCTCGAAAATATCCTTAAACCGAGCTGTCTAAACTTTCATCACACTACACTTTCCGACCTCTAAATCACAGTTGGGTGGAGAACCGATTTATTCCTCTTTACATTTTTAATCGATTTATCGGGGGCACTGCATTGTTTTACAGATTGACGGCGATATTTATGGTTCCCCGTGGAATTGGACGTACAGTTCGTACCGTTACGAAGTTCTGGAAAGCGTTGTAGCTCCGTTTATTTGCAGCGCCGGTATGAAATCGGGTTTATGCACGAGAGCATTGCATAAATAACTTCGTAGATGGTATCGGACACTGTATGAAATTTCCACTGAAATCCTCCGCAACCGGACTATGAATACGTTTTAACGAACCGCGAACATCGCGACTCAATTTTTGCCCTTCGTTTTGCACCCGGTATAATCGATCTCTGCCGGTACCAGTTCCCGGCAATTTATATCCGAGTTCTTCTCTCGTTTATCGGCGTTTTATACGAATCACGTCTCGCCGGGACACTGTCGCGTTCATGAAATCTTCGATGAGAACTCGAGCCGTTAAAATCGGTGCTCGAACGCAACATCCCTCGTTAAGGGTGGTTTACCTTGGTCACGGAAATTTTATTTGCCAGCGAGGAACAATTTTCTGTCGCAGATATTAATTAACAAGGAGTTGTGCGGAGGCGGAACTCGTTTCTATTTCACGTAAACGTACCAAGAGGTAATGAAATATTATGTGAAAGTAGTTTCAAAGCTTTCCACGCGAGAGCTTAGTAATTTGAACGACGAAATAATCACCGAGGAGCTTCGGCGAATATTTCTTCATATCTATCCTGTCAGGGAAATATACGAATTTAATTTCTAAACTATCCGCAGACAGACAGCAATATTTTTCGCTTTCCTGTACCACTTACACTCTTACTCAAAATAAAGTCCAGATCCGGAGCCAAAGGCGCGCCTCTAAAATCCCACAAAACAATAATTAACTCCCAACGATAATAATTTCTCCTCGAATTTCGTGCCGGATTCCTAAGAACAACGTCACCCGTAGTCTATCGGTGGCAATTTCACCATCGTCCCCATTTATAATAAGTTTTTCCCCAGCGAAGGCGCAGGCCGTGTAACGAGAAGCCTGGAACCGTGAACGAGTACGCGTTCGATTTATTCGCCGGGTCGTTTCGATGCTTTATTGCGGCCTATCGAGCCTCCATTAATCATACGTCGGAGAATTTCAAAGGCCGTTTGGAAGGACGACTGGTATTCGGTCGCGGAACACCGGAGGGGACCGCTAAAAATCGGCATTCCGAATCACCACCCTTTATTCGCGCGCCTTCAATCTCCCAGAGTGGCGCGAGCAAGTCCCTCTTGGCTCGGCTGGCGAGACCAGGGAACGCACAATGAACGCGTTGTTCCGCCGTCCACACGTATATAAGTACGAAGTCGACGAGCAAGAGTGCGTGTGAACGAACGAGGCGCGGTATCATGCGCGAAGAATTTGCCACCGTGTCTGCGTTCTGGAGTTATGTAAGTGGAGGGGCGTGTGAGTGGGCTCCGCGGATAAGACAGCTTGTTAATTAATGGACGAGGTCATACATAGAGTACTGTCCAGTGGGCACCTTGATTGTTTTTTAGATTGCGCGACGTATGATACACGTTTGCGCAGACATTATTGGGAACCTGTTACTCGTCCATGGAGAAATTCATTTTGAAGCCACTTCGATTTGGGGTGGTGATATTGTCATCAGATTGGATTCTCTAATACGATTGAACAAACGCGGCGATGATAGTGTTGGGTATTGGTGATTCCGTTGATTTCAGAGTGATATTGGTTGTTCTGTGTTATATTGGTGTTCGGGTTGGTAATGCAATTGCTGAAGTGTAATCATATTGTTGTTGTTATGATTGTTATTATGGTTTCTGTTGATTTAGAGACCAGCCCAGAGGATCTCGTTCTGCTACGAAGTAGTATGGACCGGCTCACACCGGCAAGTCCATATCAGTGTGGTTACGGCAGAAATTTTCTTACACTCATTATAGAATCCATCCGTAGTTCAGATCAGGAATCAATGTTCAAGAATATACAAATGTAATTTCAAAAGTTCCACTGTTTAATTAAAGGACCCCTACCGCCTTGCGCTATCTCGACCGAGAGGCTATCATACAAGTCGCCCCTGTAATCACCGTTACTTCGAACCAGACCATCGACAGGCAAGCGCGCGTTGTCGACGTGCGAACGGGGAAAGGAAAAAGAATTTCCAAGATAGAGCTTTTGCCCTAGAACAGCACGCCGACAATCTATAACGCGTCACTGTACGATAATCGGTTCCTGGCACACCCCGTCCGTCAAACTCGATTAAGCCTACGTCCGCGCGATTCCTTTGCACGCAGACACACGTGCAGTCGCATTGCCTCTAATTCACTGGTGAAACATTAACATACGGAACCCGCGAACTTGCACGAACCGCACAGTGTTCAGGGCGTGTATACGCGATTCGCATAACGAATACCCAGAAATGCGAGTGCGTCATATTACACGAACGTGGCATACGTTGTTGCTCACGCGTTGGAACTTGTATCACGGCGGGAGTAGGTTGGACAAGTATGCACCTAGTCACTAGGTCCTAGTGTATAAAGGTTGCACGCATCAAGGGAAACCAAATCCTCGATTTTTCTACTGTGCGTATAGGCGCGGCGAGACGAAGCCTCGAAAATTTCTGATTCCACCGTGAATCATTAAAGGTTCATTCCTAATTTGGAGTCATGAAATTGTCCTCGAAAGGTATGATTTTGAATATTTTGAGTATAAGTATAAAACCGCAGTACAATATTGTAGTCTAATGAGTCTACATTTGTAGTCTACATTTGAACAATACGAGAATGAATGTCAATGAACATAAAATAAGGGCTTTTATTATTTCGAGAAATTTGTGAATCGAAATTTGAGTATCTTCAACGATGTTTAATAACATAAGCGATCTGCACTCCCTCGGAAAAGAATTTCAGTCGCGTCGCTTCATAAAGTTTTAAATTCCAAAACAGGATTCGAGTAATGAATTCTCACCATACCAATGCCGTTTCCTTCTAAACACCGTGGTGCAACAACTCAGGAACGCAAAACGACTTTAATACCGCCACTGAAATAATTCACATCCCCCCCCCCCCCCCCCCCTGGAAATTATGGAACGAACAAGCCGAACTGATTACACGAAGGAACACGGATAGCATAGTACGCACGTGTCAAAATTACACGCCTAATAAATAGCGGAACAAATATTACAATAAGTACAGTGAAAGTAAATTCAACGGGAATTATCTTTTCCGGATATTAATAAATGTAGGAGGATTATTGATAGTATCAGGCCGTGTCGTTTCCGTTAAAAACCGGGCGAGACCCGTAAATTATTGCGGTTTAAATGACCATCGAGTGTAATCACCGTTTCGCATACCTTAACTCGATCAGTAATTAATGAACCTACACGTGATACTAAGCACCGCTGATACTTTACGACTTCTATCGTTTATGACTTTGTAGAATCACGAGCGCGTACGATTCTCTTCACGAACGATAGATACATAGCTGCTCCATGCTCGATTTCTTTGATTTATGATCTCCGTACGATTTCGTCCGCTTATAATTGCGCTCGTTCCGCGATGAGCTATTCTATAATCGTGCAATAGGAATAATTTTCTCGCGGTTATTCTTCGCAATCTATTTAATTAGCGAATCGAACTAATTCGACTATAGAATTTTTATTTAATTGGTATTTCGACGCAGGCTGTATTCTATTCGTCAGATGTCGTAAATTTTCGGAAGGAGAACTGTGAGCCGCAATCTTTCAATGTGTCCATGTGCATTGGATTTAAGGGGATAGGTCGAATAAACGTGATAAACGTGTAAAGCTGAATCAAACGCTGAATCAAAAGATTGGAATTTCAACTAGTTAGCCATTGATGGCCGCGAGCCTTTTCAATTCGCAACGATCGTATCTTCGAGGCATTAAATATCTCCCGCGTTAATTAGTACTTCGTATCCAGCGTTGCAAAAAGTAAAAGTGCATAACGCGATCTCGAGAGATCAATCTCAAACCGATGATATCTTATCGCGGATCTAAGAAAGCTACGTATGTAAAAACTTGTAAGTAAGATGTTTCTCGTCTCGCACGCGAGAATGGGTTGTGCAAATGCTACGGGCAGTTTGCAACAGTTGCATAATGCACGCGTGAAAAAATGCAGACCAGCGTAGCAAGATATCAAGCAAACGCTAAGTACCTAACCGCAAATACAATTATCTGTTCCATCGAGCGAGCACAAAACGACAGAACGAATTATGTTAAAGTAATGTATACCTACTTTGCACTCCAATCGAACCTGATTCAAATAATACTATTGTATCGATAGTAGCAAATAAAAACACTTCCTATCTTTTTCATATAAACTACACCAAGGATGTAAAACATACAAAAATCATTCCTGGGCACCTAGAATATTATTTCGCATATTTTCCAAAGCATAAGGGACACATACATCTAAGCACGACACAGGAAATTGGAAGATTCGAAATTTTTTATAATTTTATAGATATCCACTTTTTTGTGTTCTAAATATTAGAGATACGAGTAGTTTACCAAACAGTACTACAGGACATCATCAATTCCCCATAAAACGTATTATTACCACCCTCAAATGAAACGTTTTTTTAGATCATAAAGACAACCCTCTTTTTACGTTTCAAATATTAGGGAGACATTAAGAGGTAATACGCAATACACCATCAATTCCCCATAAACGATAATATAAATTACCGTTCCACCCATAAAAGAACAGTTTTTCACATCTTACAGATATCCAGCTTTTCGTGTTCCACATATTACAGACACTTTAACAACCAATATGCAGTGCGCCATCTTGTAGACACTTCAATAAGCAATACGGCTATCCACTTTTTAGCGTTTCAAATATTAGGGAGGCATTAAAAGGTAATATGGATTAAACACCGAATCGATACCCCATAAGCGAAAGTATAACTGTTCCATCCGCAAATGGACCGTTCCAGGAAACACCGATCTTCAGAACCTCGACCCCCTCGTCCAGTTGGATTTCGCGATTGAAACGTTCCTGGAAGACGCGGGTGAATAAGGTCGAAATAGCAGGTCGGTGCGAGGCTCTGTTTAAATGGCGCCATTATCGCGGACCGTATAGATTAGCAAAAGCTGCGTGTGTAAATGGAATTACGGTATATCCGGATGCGGCCGACGGTTACACGTATAATGGACGATCGTATATTGCCGAACGTAAATAAACGGGCCAGCTCGAACGACGTTTTACACTTCAACGTTCGCCAGTTTGTGGGAACGCTTTCGCTTTTCGACGACAGGAACCTTCAAGAGCTTCAGCCACGGATCAGAACTGAACTCCTCGAGAACACGTTGGATCAATCGAATCTATTCGATATTTATGTGTGCAATGAACGTCGATGTTTCCCTGGGAAATTTTTATTTTATGAAATTCCCCTACGAAGTTATGCAGAACGCAGGTTAAAACCTTAGAAGATGAAGGAAGGATGGTGTGTTATAATCGTTTTTAGAAATTATACACATTTTAATGTAACATAAATTGGATTGTTTGTGTACCATTATACATTTAAGTAAAAGGTATTTTTATAGAAATGGTAATAGAGAAAAGTGGAGCTATTTGATAAATAAAATACGAATGTTTGCAATCTCCGAGACAATCAAGTATTTTTCTTTCCCTTCACGGATTCTCGTCTATTTTGATTAATCACGGCACTGCAATGTACTGTATCCTTGAGTAAACTGCAACGAACATCTGACATCGTAAAGTACTTTGATTGCTTAATCCTTAATTGGCAAGGAGGAGTTGCAGCCACGGCACTTCTCCAGCTGCTTGAAAATCTCCACCTGTCCAGATGCGCTTTAAATTGCTGACTCGACGCATATGTGTAACTAAAATCTGATTTTTCTCCACATCTTTAAGTCAAGAACTTCGCAGTAATCGAGTGTATTATAAATATCGAGGCCTCTTAAATAACGAAGAGTTCTTGACACCTTTATCACTTGCAGCCGCTATTCTCTTCATCTCGTTGCTGTTTTTGCCGGGGCGGGAAAAGTAATATTCATTATGAAGACCCGTGCTAAGAAATCGATGGGCGTATAATTGCAGAGAAACAAAAAGCAAATTTCTCTGCTTATAAACGTGTTTAGTACGTCAATGTTAAGTGTTCCCTTGCACCGATTGCAAATAGAAAATAGAAATTTTCTGTACACCTTAATTAATACGCTGACACCGTGGCGAATATGACAATTTTATGTGTCCCGCTGCAATTTCGTGCCGTCGTTCGATTTAAGCTAATTATCGATGATTGATTTGCAAAAACTCGGACTGCCGTGTTAAGTATCAAATTAGAAATTTGATATTGAAGTTTGTCATAAAACGCAAACGATTTTCCATTAAACCTGCCCGTAGACGGAATGATCAATACAACTACGACTTTCTATGCTCGCACGAATGAAAAAGGTGCGAAATCCTTCGCGTTTACAGCCCTATTAATAAAACTTTCCAACTTACGACTTTTCCACTGCAATATTAATATTTCCCGTTCAGCGGTAAAATCAACTAAAACTTTTCCACTGCCACTAAGTTACTTCCACCTGTTTATAATTCGCGGTTCGCACAATCTACCCCGTTTCCCCGCAAATGCATTTGCTCGGCAAAATCTTCGGAAAATAGAAGCCAACCTCTGTTTATAATTGTCCAAACAAAAACTTTACGATATTACCGAAAACAAATCAGAAGTGCAAACATCGATGAAACCCCTTTCCCCTGAAAGCAAGTTGCAGTATCACCACTGTCAAATTTCAATCGCACCACACGCATCTTCATTCACAAAATTTCCCCCCCACTTCACTTAATTCCAAGTCTTTCTTTAAAAAAAAAGAAACGAAGAACCACGGGAATAGAGCGTGCGCCGATGACATTTGCGATAATAATAATTACCCCTCGACAGTCGACACTTTAATTACAGTCACAGAGATGATCCCGACTTCCCGGCACGTCACGATAGAATGACATTTCCCCTGCATCGGTGCAACTCCCGAAACGAGCTTGCATTTCACGATCCGCGGCTGCGGCGGAGGCGGCGACAAATCACACGCACGAACACAGATCAGCATTTGCATAATATATTTCGATCGTAAAACAGCTACGCGCGTCCTGTTTTAAACGCGAGCAACACACTCCCGGGATCTCCTAACGAAGCTTGGAAATTATGGGCCTATAATAATCCGGAGATGGCTGCGGGCGATTGCATGCTCGCGCGAGCGCGTTATTGTTGGACTCTCGTCGATTCGTTTCGCTTCCGACCACGGGAACCAGTAAAGGAAATCCCGATGGGAAACGCTGACCGCTTCGGAAACGAATTGTTTCTATATTTCGCCTAGCATTTACGACGCGTACAAGCTGTCCCATTAGGGAGTTTATTATCAAACTGCACGGCAAGTTTATTATTCGGCTCGGCCGAATCGCAGATTCGTGTTGTGAGCCAACAGCTACATATCTCCGAATAGCGAATTTTCCTGGTGAGAACACGCTCCGATCGTGGGGTCGATCACCTTTGTTCTCGCGGAAACGTTTTGGCCTGCTAGTCCGCTCGTTAAAATGTTTGCTACTCTTTGCTGGATGTGCGGAAGTATTGATAGTATTGTTCCTGGGCTGGTGATAAATTCTTCGAGATTACGAGCACGCGGGTAATGCTCTCTGTCATGGATTACGGTTTACTAGGATTGGTTTTCATTTTTCTGTGTTTTCATTCGATTCAGCACTTTGTAATACATCCGAGGCGTTTAAAGATTCGAGGTTGCATTATTCGTTATTGTTTGGTCCACGTGACATAAACGATTTGCACAATCTTGTCTGGATCGGCAGACCAAGTTAAAAAAGAGACTATTGTCTGTTTCTTTGTTGTTGCCAACATTTTTACAATAATAATTGATTTATTGTAATGCACCTTTACATCCATTCTAAAATGACGTTACCCAATTTGAATTTGCGAAGGTTAAAATATAATAATTCGGTATTATTGGTACCTAACTGCTTTCTCGAAGGAAGTAACTGCTTAAAAGCCAACCCTTCTAACAGGTTAAAGATACTCATGCCAATTTTTTGCCAGGCAACTACAAGTAACTATAAACATACTCAACCAGACCCCGTGTAAAACCCATGAAACTTTTCCATCCGCTAATCCCATTTGTTCCATTTGCGAACGAAATGAAAATATTTCTCATTCGAAGGCATTACTAGGGACAGCGAGTGCGAGTACACGAGGTCTGCCACTAAGGCCGTCGTTATGGTGGCTGTAAACCGTAAATGCACGATACCCCGCTTTCGTGTCAGCCTGTTCACCTTCTAAACAGAGAGATTCCACCTTTTATTCCTTGCAGTGATTTTTTTTCCCCCGTGGAAATGACGAAGAGAACCGACAACGAACAACGACCAAAAGGCAGAGGAGAAGGACGAAGAACGGTCGCACGCGCGATCAGTCCGCCTCAGCTTGCTTATTGCACCATTAGTGCCCGTCCATGGGGTTTATGGGGTTGCTCGTGTCTCGCGTGTCCGTGTACGGGGGTTCAAGCGTGTGGCTTTCGCGACGCTAGCCCCGAGTAATCTCGTTCATTACGCGCAAGGATGTACCGTGGCCGTTATCCTTAATTTCTAAGCTCGCCGCGTGTCCTCGTTCGCTTTTATCATCCCCGTCGGGCTCGTGTTCTGATCGTGAGATTGACGGTGACCGTGAACACACACAACGTGTTCGTTACTGGCGTCCAAGGCTTTTATTTTCATGGGGAACGAAGGAAACGTGGCTTAACTGGCGGCCGTCACGAGAAGAATATTAAAAGTGTGAATGGAGTTTGAAAGGGAAAAAGGTGAATACACACTTCGAGTCTAGTTATGAGTGCGCTGTTAACGCGGATATTGTTTCACCGGCTCTGCTCCTTCGAATTCGATACAGAAGTATACTTTTAATACGAATTAATCGAAGAAAAATATTGGTTAACACCGTACGATGTGTATCGTGTTTGAATTTTGAAGAAAACCCCCTGTGGAATTAACAGAGCAATGAAATTATATTCAGTTGTGCAAAAAGTGATGGCAAAATTATAATTGTGTAAAGGAAACCCGTATCTGTAGCGTCGATCCTGCTCTGATTCGTCGGCAAAATTATTTCTCACGCGTTACAAAATTTCTGGCAAACAATTTGCACACGTATCCTCTTTAGTGCCACATAATTTTATAATTACCATATCAAATTCTCAAACTAGACACAAAGAAATACCAACTCTACCGAACCGATCTGTTCATATTTCCGTATATTATATCTGGAACAAGCTGATCCTGAACCATTCGGCCAGCTCCTAATAACAAAACCTTGCATAGGGCTCAACGATTCCGTATTATCTCATCCTTAACGATGCTCCATCGACATGCATTCCCATTCGTTCTAGCCCGAACAAAACCCCCATCTGTCCATTAATATCCCCGGTAATTTCGCGATGGCGGGGCACACGGACGATGTGCATTTCAGTGGAGAATCTTTCAATCTCTGAACGCAAGCGAATTTTTTCCCCCCCGTTTCTCGTATCTGGAAACACGATGATGATCCGATGGGCAGAGGTCGGGTTGATTATCCTCGCCGAGCAATCAACTCACGTTCGCGAAACGCAACCCAAAACGATAAGTAGGAGTCGCTAATTACGTCGCTAATTATGATTACACAGCATCTATGTACAACCCCCGCCTCGAAGTGAGAAATCGTGACGAGGGGGGTAACAGACAGAGAGCGGAGACGGAACGAGGCTAAACGGTGCCGGAGAAAGCATGGATGAATAATTGTTAGAACGTGGCCGTGATCACGGATAAAGATATCGGAGTTGGGTCCGTTGGGCGCATTCCACGGTATTCAACGGCAGGGGTCGAGTGGCCGGATCATCCTTGCGAAATTGATGCGCGGCTATCAGCGTCGACGTTATGCCTCGAAATCGCAACGCGATGTCTTAATACGCCTGGGCCCCACGAGTGTGAGTACGTGCAAAGTGCGAGATGAGCGGATTGAGATGTTTGTTTTTCGTCTGTCGGCCGGGTGGTTTATTCGTTTTTATTTGCTTTCTGGTGCACGAGATGAGTATACGTGCGGCTACATCCATTTGATGAGCACTGATGAGACGTTGGGGAGGCAAATTTCTGGGGAGAATTATTAGCTTCTACGTACGGGGTGAACAAAATAACCGGATCGTCTCGAATATCTCACTCGCTTTTGGTAATATGAAAAAAATGTTAAAGGGCAACAAGATTGGCTTCGAGGGACAGATATTATAAAAGGCTGGCAATCCTTCTCATGGTCATATTCTTCGAGATTTTAAGGTCAGCGACGGTTTTTTTTAAATTGGAGTAGGATATTCTTGTCATTACGATGCAACAGCTGAGGTCAAGATCTATCCATTGACCTATAATCCCATGATCTTCGCATGACTTTGAGTACGAAAAATTCTACGCGTGTCAGTAATTATTCGTTTAATAATTTAATGATTTATTAATACACGATGTATTACGGCTGATAAAACGTATATTGGATTGCCATTGTTTTTCATGCAACTCACGTGCCCTATTCTCTTATTTATTTCATTGGATACAGGGGTGGGACAAAATAATGGAAGCATTGCTTATTAGACGTGTATTGTGTAGTTGAGATTGGTAGCCGTGATTAATAAAGAATTATCTGAATGTACGAGGTGCTTCCACTATTTTGCCGAACTCCTGTAATTCACTGGGATGCCTGTATCTATTTTTCTGGCTGCAATTTGAAATACCATTAGACAGTTTTGAGTTACACAAACTAATCTTCACAAAACTGCCTAGTATGTGCGAATATGCGAATTTCACAACCCACGCGGACCCTGAAATTAACTGATACGAACATACACGTACACGGTGTACAGTTTTACACAATATTCCCATCAGCGTCGAACGCAATAACAAACGCGGCGTTATTTCTGATTTCTGAAAGCTGGCGTTCGCAGGACGTATAAATATAGTATAATGCGGTCCGAATTAATGCTACGCTAATAGCGGCAACTTTTCGCACTCTGGGAGAGACAAAGCTTTACGAGCGATGCACGAGTGATTCGTGGCCAGGAAAACCGCTATTAAATTGAACGACCCGTTGCCCCCTCGTTTTCTATCAGTTATTTCGTTTATTTCCCGAGCGGGCGCTCTTTACGACGCGTCACGTCGTTCTACTTCCGCGCGCAAAACCCGCCTCGGTAGTCGCAGATTTCAATGATTCTTAATAGAATGAATAATTCCGCCCCTGTGTGTAATGTTATACGCGCAGATGACTATCAGTTTCTCAGCATTGAATCGTGGGAGTCGTGGGATCATCGTAAAATTAATGAGCCGCTATCGCCGCGATTCGAAAACACGCGTGTGCTGACTAAGGGACGGGCGTGTGTGAGATCAAATATACCGGTGGTTTCAGCCGTCGTGGAATTCTGCCATAAATTCTGATACTTTTACTCTCCTCCGCGTTTTCGGGTCGGAGTTGCAGCTAAAATGCCTCCCTTGAGTTTCCCCTTTAATACCCGATAACAGATAGGTCGTTTCAAGAAAAATTCACTCTTCATCATTCGTAATTAAAAGCACACCTCCAGTGTAAAATATCCGGAGTCGATTTGGCTGCGATAAAAGAAAGAGAAATTGCAATGAAAGTATAACTATAGAAAGAGTGTGCGAAATAAATTAAATGATTTATGAATTTTATTAAAAGTCTGCGTAATTATAATTCGCAAGCCATTCGAGAGAATTACGTGGCAATTATTCGAAAGTTAAGCGCAGTCATCAATCATGATGAAGAACAGTAATGCACAATCGGGGTGAATGCAATCGAAAAGAAGCTATTAAAACCTGCCTCATTATTCCCATCGTTTTAATCAATCAATCATCAGCTCGATTCTTCCATTCTGTATGTATAATTTATTACGCCGTAATTGTATATCAATAAAAGTGTTGTTACACAAGGAAGAAAGTTTAAATTGTATAACGCTACTTTATATGCATGATTTTTCCGCGTACTAAATGGGATACACTTCTATCATATCTTTTACAGAAATCGGATCAAATTTTCTTTTCTCCCAATTCGTAAATCGAATTTGTTCGATCAGACAAACCATTTATCGACGTGTCTGAATGTGTGAACTCTAACGAAACGGTGCATCATTGAATTCAGGTAGATAATAAAAGAATGCATTAGTTTTTTTCTTATTATACACTGTGTCTCTGCTTTAATGCGAACTTCGTCGCGGAGAGAAGGTCGAAGTGGTTGTAAAACGTATCTGCAGCACCCCTAACCCCCTGCGTAAGCAGAAATTTTACCGAGTGTTTGGATTACGATGCGAGCGCGAACGATAACGCAGAAATGCGGCCACGGCATACCAAATTTCGCCCCAAGCACGATGGAATTCCTCTTTTATCAATGCGCATACATTGAACCCCTGCAAAGTGTACTTTGTGACTTCTACTTGCTACCTCTGTCGAGGGCAATGCATTGAAACGAACAAAAGTAACAACAAAAGCTGAGTACCGCCCTTACATTAGTGGCCTTTTAATAATTAACAAAAAATGGGCGAACTAAAACATTTGTACGAAACACAGTATTTAAAATATAATTGAAATAAGCCAGTGTACAATTGATATATTATATATTTCCGACGGTGCTCGTGTCGGTTTCTATGCTTTTATCGGGAGTTTGTTTTATCATCATTCGTGCTATAATTTTTAATGAAAGAAGAATGTTTCTGTAGTCTTTGTACACCTATTTATTGCGTTGGAAAAACACGATTTATAATCGCATATTTACAAACGACTTGAACGCGCTGCATACAACTTTGAAACATACTGTACGTCACGTGCATCAAGATAGTGGACACTCGGAAGCCCGCAGAAGCTGCAGTACCACATTAATCACGAGGGATTAAGTGAAATTATTAATTTCTTCCTTGTAACGGGTGAACGAGCCGCCCGGAGTTGATCGTTGCACAGCGATCATCGCGTCTCAGAAATTGACCAACTATGTAATTCTAACGTTTCTAACATGGCCACGAGACTCTGTCTACGTGCCTATCGAACGTGACGTAAAATACTTGGCGATCATGCACGTGTCAGTACTAAAAGAAAGAACAATGTCGGCTGGAATCAATGCTGAAGACGAAACCCCACGATTATACATATGTACATCTTCCTAGGCTACAATGCATTTAATTTCCTTTCAATTTCACTATTGTCGTTATCACGTGTTCTGGGGAAAGGATTCACGAAGACGTTGAATGCAATGCATACTTGTCATTCAGCTGTCACACTTCATATGGGGCACAAAGTTGCCACACCGAGTAATTTATATCCAATTCCATGTTCAATCAGCTGTTTAAATACTAATAGCATCGATAACAATAAAGATTAACAGTGATCCAAAGTCGAAATCTGAGTCTTGCACCAACCGAGGCGTAATAACCGCACCTATAGATACAAATTTCGTGGCGCGATTGAAGAATCGAGGAATCGTAAAGGCTACAATAATCCATAATAATCGGAGCACGTGTGTATCGAGATATGAAAGTTCAAACCGCTTCAAACGCCGTATAACCACGAGTTGCAAGCTCGAGTTCCGAGTGAAAGTAATTTTCAGACTCATTTCTCCTGGATCTCCGTGTCGCACACCTAGTTGCCCCGTTCTCGCCTACCGGTAAAAGTAATCGCAACAATGGGACATAAAGTTACGTCCTTCGAAACGGTACGAAAAATATTTCCCCGTTCCGATTTCAGTGTCTAATACGCAGTGCCCCTTTCAAACACAAATTCAATTACCTTCATACGAATATGGCACACGGCGTGTCTAACCATTTTCAGAGAGATTTACCGACTTTCACCACATTTTAAAGAGGCACGCTGAAAATTCAGAGAGCGTTTCGCAACGGCGCACGAATCCCGCGAGATTTCGCGTCAAGCAACGAGATAAAAGCGCACCTGCGCGCGCCCGCGACGCAATTTTTCGCGTTACCTGGTCTGCAAAGAGGAGACCAGGTCGCGAAATGCAGTCCACCTTGAAGGTGGACAACCCGTGCACATAGGCCCATGAAAATGCAAATCCTATCGCCCCCCCTACTCTCGAAACGACGCGCCCTTGGACACTATTTTATGGTGATTGGATGAGCCTTAAAACGTGGAACGTACTTACGCCAGGATTTAGTGTATCACTTGCTACCATGGTACGCTAAGGTGTTTTACAATCGCATGGTGCTTACCTGAAACAGAAAGAGAAACGGAGATTTCAGAGGCTGGTACGCATGTAAGAGAACTTGGTCGAGCTTGTTCGCGTTCGCGGGGCAACGATCGATCGTGCGACGATCGTGTTTACGAGAAATCGATTGCTGCGCGTAAAATTTTAAGGGTCCTGTAAGAACGATACTATCGACAGCTGGGCGTGGACTATGCATAAAATCTGTGTTGAAGGTATAAATGTAACACGGGGCAAAGGAGAAAATTATTGGTAAGCTGTAAACTATTTTGGAATTTATGTAGCGGAGGCAAACGATGAAATAATGTTAATGGCGCTGAGGATGCGCGTTACTTCAAACAATTTGTTTTGGGAATAGAGATTTTTAAATTCGCATACGCTGAGCGGTGCAAACTTTTGCCCAAGATGCAACATGCACCATGTAATTGGAAATTTTTAGTAAATAATACGATATAATAGTATAATTTACGTGCAATATACTTTTTTCTCAATTAGCGCAGCAATAATAAATAGTCTTCGATGCACAAATAGTTCGTGTCCTCATTTATCTAAGGCCTTTCATGCCACACGTAAGTGTAAACTACAGTTGTGTAAAAATCGTAGAACTTTTAAATAATTTCACATATGTTTAAATCTTCTTCTATCTATAATCACAAATATTTTGCATTCATTTATTAAAATTGCGTTGAATAAATATCTTTATCTGGGGAATTAAGATAGTGTCACTTTGGCTCAGTAATAAGTAATGACCGATGGTTGTAACATTCTCTTCCATTTCCATCTTTCATTGATTATTTTGATACAAATTATTTATTAGGAAGTTAACTTGTTATGACTAAACTAACGTCAGCTAGCTATCTAAATTGAAAGAATAAACAGTTGTTCCTAACTATAATAATTTTATGTATAATCGTAATACAAAGTGAAACGATTACTTTCGATCGCCGACTTCCCCAACCCCTTTAACGAAACGCATGGCTTCAACAGAAGGGCAGGGACGATCGAAACGCGGAATCGTGAAACTGGTTCCAGGAAACGAATGTTTCCCGACGAAACACGCTTCCGTGTGCGGGTTATGAATGAAAGTCGATGTATGTTAAATTAAAAATTAAAAAGAAAAAGTCTGCCAGGTCGCATGTACGCGATCGAGGTATATAATCGATTGGGGAAGCGATTAGGTGAGCTGGTTCGAGTCTAATGATAGTGGAGGAACGTCGATCCGTCGTTGCGTTTGCGAAAGCGCTGGAAAGTAACGCTTCATTAAATGGCCGGTTGTTGCTAAGTGAATGCTGTAAGAGAGGTTCGTACGTTTAACGAGGCCACGATTGATTACGTGAATTGCAGGGATATCAGGGAGCTCGATTTATCAGGGGTATAATTAAATTGAGGGAGGATATTTTCATTTGGAAGTAACAGTCGTTATCGTTTCGTTCAAAATTACTTGTCGAACGTTGTTGTTATGAATAAGACAGTTCGCCAGGGTTTCGTTGTCTAATATGTTTATAGCGCTCAAACGAGCCTGGGGAATGCTGGGCGTTTGAAAGCTACTTAAGCACGTTATCTTTTCCTATTGACGTGCTACATGCAACTATGCTGCTGCTGATGTAAGTAGGTGATTTAATAAGACGATGGAAAACGCACACCGATTGTTCGGTCAACAATGTTGAGAACGACTGAATGGATTAATGTACTACACGTGCTTGACGCTATTATTCGTTAGCTTATGCGGTCTGTTCAGTGGATTATGAAGCAAGTATTACGACATGCTTTGGTCTCTGAAAATTTTTGTGATACTATGTTGGGAAGATATTTATCGATTGAATATTAATGATAAAGTTACTGATATAGCGACATTTTATCTGCAAATAAATTATTTCTGTAGATAAGGAAGTACAGTGTACTTGCACCACGAATGCAATAATCCCTCGACTGATACTTTTTACGCGCAACCCGAAGCTTCGGGTAATAAGCTTCCGGAATTGATTCTATGTAGAAACGGCGATAGGATTTAAATACAATTCACTTCGAAACGAGAAGGCCAGCAGTTTCGATAAATTCAAATTGCGTGACGGAGAACTATGCGACGTACCGTTCGATCCGACGTCACACGGATTTATATTATGCTTGCAATTTTCCGAGATTTGTACGGGTCCGTGCGCGTTTCACATTTCCGTCCATGAGAATCAAATCTTGTCGTCTGAATGTGAAAATGAAGTGAAATTGGAAACAGGATCGCGTTAAAAGTTTGAGCATCTTCTTTTTCAATGCAGAATAAATCATTTTAAATTGACTGATATAAATTGAATTTCTGTTAAATAAACAATATACTATAACTTCTGCATGAGTCTTGCCGGTTAAAATTGTTCGGTGATAATTAATCTTTCTATACTAGTAACTATAAAAAGAAAAATGTCCTCAATACACAAAACAGCACAGTTTTTATTAATATCGAAGACCAATGCGTTTATAAACACTTAGATACTCTGTATAATTGCCTAAGGTATGATTTATATAAACAATTGCAATAACGATATATTGTTGTAGATAACGCGAACAATTGGGTCGTATATTGTGAATGCATCACAATGATATACTTAACGCTGAACCAAGTACACTAGAAGGTATCGCGTGTTGCCTACTGCCAGGGATAAAGCAGCAGATTCCACGACATCCATTAAAAGTATTTCAAGATAGATGTCATAGTTAATTAAATTCGTGCTAATAAATTTAGTTTATTTCTACAGTAATCTTTATGTAATGAACGTTTTAATAAACAGCTGATATTTTAGTTAAAAACCATTGGGGTCATGTCGACGTATTGAAAGGAAATTGCGAACGTTCCAGGATAAGTAGCGTGATTTTCATCTCTTTGAAAATGCTTCTAATATCCGGCGTGCTCTTTGCTTAGATTGTTATCCGAAGGACGCACCTATTTCTTATCTGAGCCACCACTAATCGGCCTCGATGTGCTACCAGGGGGAAAAAATGCTTTTCTAGGCTAAACTACGTCCTTCCTCCCACAATTTCGCAGAAAATGACAGTTCTTGGAACGATAATGATAAAGCGCGAGGAAGGAAAACGGCCGAGATAACATCACGTTGGCGAACCGGAACATGAGTATAATAATAAATTCCGTGATCCGCAGTTGCAATCGTCGGTCATTTAACCAATTTATTTATCTGCAGATATGAAACGTGCTGAATAAAAAAAAAACGGAAGTAGATCCTTTAAGCTTTAAATTGTACTGAACTTCACAGACTGAGCTATTTAAATATGAAAAAGCCTGTGAGCCTGTTTCGATGAAAAGAATTGATGGCAACGTTAAAATGAATAGAAAATAATACCTTCAACTTATTCAAAGAATGTTTAAAAAAACCTATCATAAAAAGTCGCCATCTCTGCAGCAACGAGCAATAAAAATTTGCGAAATTTTATCACTCGTTCGCCATAAAACTTTTATATATTTATTAGCCACCCAAAAAAAGGAAACGGCGAGAATTATGCAAGCGCGTTCTAACTTGAAATAGAAACAGCCAATATTAAATACGTACATAATTTAAATTATCACATTAAGCCCAACGCTTTCTATTAAATATTACCAGCGTGTAACAACTTTCCTGTGACACGATGTATGGAAACGCGTGTCTTTAAAAAGCACGCAGAAAAATCGAAATCGATGTCGTAATTGTGGCCGGTCGTTTTGTAACGTTAACAAACCGATCGTCTCATAATTTCTCCGGATAGCGACGTGAAACGGGGCTGGAGGCGGCATCCTTCCAGGACAACAATGGCGTGAAATTCAAAAGTCGAAGGAGACAGCGGGAGAAAGAGCACTCAGAGACAGAAGAAGCGTAATCAACGGGGTGTATCCGCCCGCGAAACGAAGTCCACTCATATGCATACTCGTCCCGTGCCATAATAAATCCAACGATTTGCATCAGGGTCCGTATAATAGCACCGGCGTAGAAAGTGAACGTTACGATTTTCAGGGGAATTATAACTCCACTCTGAATAAATTAAAAGCGCCAGATACATTTGATCTTTATAATTTTTTGGATTCAGGAACTCCTTTGGTGATTCATCATACAATACGATGCAACGTTTGGCATTGATCGTTCCAACTGCACAATTAATAGATTACTAATAAAATGAATATTTAGTACGCCCAATTACATTTCATTTTGATTGTCAATATTTATCTGGAAAGATAGTTTGAATAAAATATTGATTTTCTTAGTTATAAATGTTTATATAATTATTTTAAATCAATGTTGGATCAGACTATATAGGTAGAAAAATTGGGCATGATATACTTCGTAAAAGAGGAGTTGCGATTTAACAGAAACCAGACATAAATGAGTAGAAAATATATACATATAGTTTCTGAATCAAAATTTCCGATCAGTGATAATTGTGGAAACTTTTTTTATCAAAATAGCGTCGAATTCCTATGCATAACATTAGCATATAAGTGATACCTGTCACCTGGAACGATTAATCACCCTAACGAGCCCAAAAATATAATCTCCAAACTTCAAAGAACGTGTGAACATGTTATGTCGGCCCGCCATCGATTTGGAATATTCTCGTACGCTCAAAATTATCCTGGAACATTCCCACGAGCAAGCGGTCGAAAAAATTCACGCCCGCTTTCCTATTGTCCCGATCTTCGTCAGAAGATCAGAACATTCTCAGGTGCGAAACGCAGTTCACATCAAAGTGCGCAGGTTAATGTTGTGCACTTTCTAAACCACAATTTGTCGTTGCGCGTAATGTTCTCGTTTGTCTAGGCGTGTCTCACCACCGTATCATCGGCGTTTAATTAACCACCTCATTGTTTTGCCTCATGTTGCTTTCGGTGCGCCCTGTTATCTTGTGGCTTATGAGAGATTCACGTGGTGCACGTGTGTTTATGGTTGCGGAGGAGCGAACTTAAGCTTAATTCACTGTGCTATTTACCTAATTCGAATGATTAGTACCAGTAGGGAATTTACATATTTTATTGCCTTGAATCTTCCGCGCAATTTTGATATTCCGAAAGCGTTGAGTAATTAAAACTCATTTCGTATTCGGTTAGGTGTGACTCGTTTCTGGTTGTAAATGAATATAACATATTTGATTTGAAGGTTTCAAATGAAAGAATGAAAGACAGAACGTATCACGGCAGCAGTTCCATTCAATTTTTCACCATTCGAAAGTTTCAAATAAAACGATTATATTGATCTAAAACCAGAATCGGGTTGTATACACATAAACACAGTGCAAGAATTGGGTAACATTTTTAAAATATGGGAAGGAACTTCGAGTAGGAATTTTCATTTAGTCAGGATAAAGGAATTAACAATACCAGCGTTCACCTGCGTCAATTAAGAAATAAACAAGTTTTAATGATAAATGAAATTGATCTTTTACCTTTGCCAGAATCTCTCTAGAGCCAAGTTCGACATTTTAATTCTGTTTGCCATGTTCGCCTTTTTTATTCTAGACGAAAATTAAAAATAAAAGGAAACCATATCCAGAAGCACCCAAACCCCTGGTCTATTTCTGATTTGAGAAAAACAAATTGTGATCATTAGCGTTCCCACGGCGGTATGTTTAACTCCTCACCAACCACGCATATGTATATACTTATACACTGCGAAATATTTCAAGCTGTTACGTGGCCGAAAGAAAAACTACGGCATTGGACGCAGATGTCTGCGATCTTCGTGACAAACGAACACGCGAACCGTTTTACCAGCAAAATTCTTCGACGAAACCAATATTCTTTACCGAATCTTTAAACCGGTGCTCGCATGATTAAATGTTTCCATGTGGCAGTAATGTGCATCAATTTTCTTTTAATTTAGTCTTTGGCAGTTAACGATATCACTCTTGTGAAATTGTCAATGTCGAGAATCAGAATTTTCTGAGAAAATGTCGCGTTGAAAAGTTTTACGAACTACTACATTATTCATTCGTTAACTTTAGTTAATCGTGTTCTTGCACCCTTTGCTTTCTGGTCATCACTTTTATAAAAGAATATACTTTATTATAAACTTATAATTTCTTTCTTGTAGCCTCAAAAATAATCAATCCCCATAGCAAGTGTCTAGACTCAGCTGCTTTTATTTTCATGAAGTAACCAAAGTAGTACTACAATAAAATGTAAAAACTCGAAAGTAACTCATATTGTGCACGTGTATTATCGTATTACATAGCTCACGAAAATCACTAATTCCATTTATATGTATATGCACAATTGCTTTTCATAAGAAATGAAACACTAGAGAAAAATAAAGTAACTTGAATCTATTTACAATTTCATGCACATGTTACTCTGATTGCCATTCCTACAATTATTGTGAACGACGCGTAGCAAAGCTTTATCAACGAGGTGAATAGGGTCCATGCTCCCCATGGAACTTACGAAATGTTTAAGGTAATGGTTGGCAATTCACGATCAGTCCTAGCAAGATCTTTGGAAACGCTTGGCCTCGAGTCAAATGACGATTATCCCGTGGTTGCAGTAACTGCTGATGGAAATTATGTTCCGCTTCACTATGATTACCGTAATGCTTGAAAGTAGCCTACTGCGCGTGCTAGTTACCAATAGCCTTACCTAAATCAATGAATTCTTTGCCCCCGGTTCGATGCAATTCTATTAATCATCGTCTTGGCGATTAATCCGTTCGCGATTTTCCATTAGTGTCTTATCGGTTATATTATTCGCCTTGTGCATTTTCTATCCTATAATCAGCTAGTTGATCGTAAATGTGAAATATATTTTTAATATGCTTTTTAAAGTTACAATTTAAAACAGAAATTCTGTGCCGAGCAAAGAAAAAAGACGTATCATCTTTTCTTTATTAAGATATCATGGCGCGATGACGCGTTCGCCGGAAGGATGAACAGGACAGGTGAAAAGTAAAGAGGTGCTTTAAGAAAGCTTTGTTTCAGAATTTAATACAAAGCACAAGCTCGTTCACGATGATTCGTTAATGTATTACAGAAAACTGGAAAGGTTAAATAATTATGTTCAGGACAAAGGATTCGTTTGACTCCGGATTTTTATAAAACAGCGACCTCCATAACGGACTATTAAGTAGTCACTTAGTCTGTAACGCTATACAGATCCCGGTAACAATGGAAATATTAATTTCGAAACAGATGAAACTTCTACATCTACATTTACATTTATATAAAGTTCATCAGTCTCATTAATTATTAATTTAAAAATTCACCCACGTTTCTAAAAATCAATAAATAAATGAACATACTCAAGCTTTTATTAAAATTGTATCCACTAACACCCAGGAATATTTATATCAAATAAAAAAGAAAGAAGAAAGAAGAAAGAATCAAATAGATGGAGAGGTAGATCTGTTGCAAATAAATGAAGATGCCATATAGGATTTGCACGGTCTTTCTAGCGGCTACAGCTCTACTTTCTGCAGGATTTCACAGTATAATCTTTTGATCCTGATGAAATCGTTACCCACGGTACCTCGAGCGTCAACAATTTCGTCGGGAAGCCATACCGATGGCTGAAAAGGATGTTTCCAGGGGGATTTAAAAAGATAACGAATCCCCTTTTCGGCATATTCGTCGCGAAAAGGATTTCGCGGACGATAATATTCGTCCCCGTTCAAGATCTCGAATTTCGATCAGTTAACGTATACACATATATAAAAAGGGAACTTTGTACTACCTTGCGATGCAAATGCAACTCGGGCGCCCGAACAAAATTCAATGGTGCGTTGACATTTGCAATTGCAATAAAGCGTGACGTCGTTGTTAATACAGTTCAATAATTTCGATACGCTAAAACGTGTACCCATAATTTATAACTGCTCCAATAATTAAGCTTTAAATTGTACGAGCGATCTTCGATATCTCATTAAACAGCAGGCGGTATTCGTGTTCAACGAAAAATCATACTCGTCTGAATTTCTGCTTCGAGGTTCAATTGTTTAATTAAACTGTGCATTACGATTAAACTCTGCTTGACGTAGTCACGGGCGATTTAATAAGAAAACTTGAAAATGATCTATGCTGTTGTAATAAAATAAAAATTATTGTAAAAATAGCGAGCGACTATTTGGAAGAAAAATTTCAGATTCCAATGCCGCACAATCCTAAACAATTCATTACAATAATTGGTGTAATTACCTACTATTACATCTCGAAATAAAATAATCCATCGACACATTTAGGTTAATCATAGCAGACAGAAATGAATTGTTATCTCCTATATTTTCACCTCATATAAAAGTTCGTTACCTAACTCCATCCCACCCGATCGCACTGCCGACGATCTGACCAAAAGAAGAGCGAAAGAGAAAAGGTAGGTATATAAAGAGAAATGGGAAAAAATTCGGGGGTAACGACACGATGCCCACGTGAAAAGCGATAAAAGGCTATCGAGATTCATCGAAGTAATTGTGGTACTGTTTGTCTATCATTAGACATATTATTATAGGTCAGACTACAGGACTCCGCTTCCATAAGGGGCAGCCGCTGGTAATTGCGTATCCTTAATTGTTCGCTTACGTTTATCGGGGGACGAATCGATGCATCGAAACGAACCTGCTAAAATCCCCTTCGCTATTATACGATAAACGGGGACGGCGACTTTCGTTAGCGGTGAAAGGCCGCGAGCGTGCACCCGCCGCGCGATTTGATAGCCCCCGGGTGCACGTATGCACGCGAAATCGAAACTGAGGACTTAAATCTGTCTAAGGAACATTGTGCGCCGATAATTGTGGGTTGTCGGGATGAAAAATACGCGCCGCACGCATTCGAAACAATGGAACGCAAACGCAGCGACCACTTTCGTAACGTCTATAGGCAGCGTTCTGTGGAAACATTATGATAGTAGCACTGCGAAGGCCACCAACCAAGTGATTTCTGCCAGTCGTGCCTAGTGATCTTGTAGTGGTGGAAAATTTGATAGAATCGGAGAAACGACATTCATTTACATATGTGTACAAGTGAGCAAATGTAGGGGAGACCTGGGCTGGTTGTCACAAAGTTCATCCCTCCTTGACAATCAATTTGACAATCTACACAGTTTAAGACATGTATTAAATACAAGGGTTGCGGATGGTGCTTTACTTTCGGAACTGCATAACAGGGTACCGTATTTTTTTGAAATTTTAAGAGCTGCGTCTTTGTGACAACCAGCCCCGGTCTCGTCTATTATGTTTTTCACGAGGATATCAAATTTTTGACAAGTACTTTAACATTAGAACTACCAAGCCAGTCAAAATGACTGGTATCAGATTTCTAGCTTTAAAGTTATTAATATATAGGTATTTCTGCAGCAATTTATGATGACTTTCAATAAGGCAAAATTAAAATTACATATCTTTATTTAATGTCCATTCAACCATTTTCGTGTTCGTAATCTGTCTAACGTATACTGTCTAAATAGTATCAAAACCTGTCGGTAGTTCTGGTGTTAATCGCGTAAACATTCAATTAAAAAATGTTGCTAATAAACATAAATCGTGGTTTACTTGTTTATACACCGGATGCAGTTGATAGTACATTCAAAGTGACCGAAGGATGCCAAACTTATAGTATTAAATCAGTGTCAATTTTCTTCAATGTCCTGAACATGAAGAATCGGAAAACGTTTCTTCGCTGTCAGTTATTATATCACTGAAAATATGTTTCAGATGTGTTTGATTTATTATATAACGGCTGCAGGTAACAAAAATCTCGAGATGTAGATACAGTGTCGAACATAAAACTGAAGGATTATTCTGATCGATCATAAAGTGCTCACCCTTTCGATAGAAACAGTGGACATAGTCTTTCAAACATGTCGCGCCCCAAAACGATCAATAATAATCAAAGGGTTACGAGTATTCGCACGGCGCTCGTGTCACTTTTCGTTTCATTTAAGTCTGAACGATTTTAAAACGCGAGGCAACGTTAGGCGACCGATACTTTCCAATTAAAGGAGTCAGATAAAGCTTCCCGTTGGAACGCAGTACCGTTCCAACAGTCAGCGAACCGTCGAATATTGTCAAACAGTAATTAAATCGAACGTTGTGCAACAGAACGACATCGTGCCGCGTTTTGCCAGCAACGTGCCGACCCATTTAGCCATACACTATACGTGCATCGAATAGAAAAGTACAGTTATGTGCGCTTTTGTGATCAGGTTTAGCTTCAGGGAATTTTCACAAAGCCGCACTAGTGACCACGTTTACTTCTCTGACTCTTCGATTAATTGAACTCGACGTTCGTCTCGCCATTCTCGGTAGAAGTTTCAATAGAAATGTTTTGAAAATATCGTATCGTTAATTCCCTTTACATATTTTCGTTTCGTTTTACTTATTTGATGTCGCGTTTAGTCCTATAGATTAATAGCGATTACTATTTCATGCAGCTTACATTACATCCATGCGATGTGCAGTGCCACATTTTACTTATAAATTACATACCTGCAATATTTACATTACTATCATCTGCACATATTATATAACAAGTGTAAAGTGTGGAAAATTATACACTACGTTGTTTTGTCATGTATCATTGTGACAGTATTATTGTACTTTGGTTATATTAATTGCAGGAGGCGTTATATTTTTCAGGAACTAAAAAAGGGTTTCAATATTATAATCAATATGTAATTAATTGTCAAGTATCGCGCTTCATCGGTTTTTCTTTTGCAATTGGGTGGACATGAGTTTGCGCGCACGTACCCGGACAGAAAATAATACAAACACTGCTTCATAAATCTTTAACCGCTACTGTTCTCTAAGATTCCATTTAAAGCCATACTTTTTCTCATCATTATTTACGATGCGTGCATTTCAAAGAATAATGCAAGCACTAATTAGCATATTCAGCAAAGCAAATGTTTGTTTTAAACGGGACAGTGTCCAGGTGTAATTGCAATCATGTGAAAATATTTCACCAAGTTTTCCCTTCCTGAAATAAATCATCAGGCACGACGCGTTCATGTTTACTGCGAGCTACGCTCCTCGAAAGTATTTTCACACATGGCAAGTGTCAAGAATCTATGGCGTCGTAAAAGAGACGCGTGTTTTTCTCGGACAACGCGAGCCATCAGACAGCCGGAAAACACGATTTCTCTGAAAATCCACCGACGATCGTGTGCGGCGATTTCGTTCGTCGGTTGGAATAACAGTTAAGCAGAGGAAACATCCGGCTACGGGTATCGTTGAAAGGGAATGTTTTCCTCCGCCGAGAAAGACATGATACACGGAATGTGTACTATTTTTTTATTTTTTGAAACGATCGTTTAAGCGAGACACGTGTCATAATTGTGTATTTAGCAATCATTTTTCCTTTCGTCGAGGATATTAAGACATTATGTGATCCGGATTTGTAACTCTATTTTTGTTCCATGGACAGAAACAAAGACGAATAAAGCAGTTTACTCGTCGGTTAAATTGAAGCTTCATGAGACGCATAAAGGAGAAAAGGAAATGTTAAATAATCGACCTTTCGCCTGGAGGACCGTCGTTAAAATGAAGTTTCCCCGGTGCTCCAGAATTAAATAAAATTCACAAGGCTTACGTATTCACGCAGGAGATAACAAAAATTACACCGCACAGATCTTCGACAGTTCCTATCCTCAAAGACTTCGTTTCAATTCATATCTTTCCTCTCATTTCCCCTCGCTCTCTACTTTCAACTCTTTTTCTCAGTCAATGGCAAGTTTCTTGAAAAGCTAGATATCGTAATTCCCTTTTTGCTTTGCATATGCGTCCACGTTGTACCTTTTCTCCCCTATTAATTTGTACAATCCTCTCGACTCGATTTCGTTCAAACGAATGCCCTTGTTTCGCCACGCATTAGCGTCGGGTAACAAGAAAATTCATTCGTTGCGCATATATTCTATTCCGCGAATTGCACGTCGCGTATCATTAAATTCATTACGTTACCCGTCACGAATATATTAAATGTTAATTGTATATTTTAATAAATCACGCCGTGTAGCGTCATGTTCCCTTAAAACTAATTCTGAAATTAATTGGAAACTACCCTGCCCTCTTCATTGTCGACAAAGTTAGTTACACGTTACTCCGATTTCAGTTATTTGCCATGATTCAGGGAAATTCGTGTTCAACAGATGGCACCTTAAGTCTTTCTAAACGCGCGAAACTTCTATAATACTGAAATATCCTCGAACGCACGCGATTTCGAGATACACATGTATGTATACCCTCCTCGTGACTACGATGTAATCCTTGATAATACCAGTACCGACGTAATTGCTGTTATTCCGTTCCAACAATGGCGGAAGCTTGCCCGATTGGATCTTATCTGTCATCGGTGGCACAGAGTGTATCGTCTTCATCCTGATATGATGCAATCGCGCGACTTTATCCAACACGGTCTATGATTTGGTCATCCAAGCCTGTTGACTCTAAACGATTCTACCTTTGCAGCCATGTGCATGTATACGTTCGATGCATCTCTCGAAATCGGTGAAATCCAAGAGAAATCTAATCACGGTGTGCGATCGACAATGAATTTTGAATGGATACATGAAACTACTCTAAACTGTACATTACGTTGTACAGGGTAAGTTATGAAATTGGGACGGGTTGTATTTCCAGGTTGGAACCTCTACAACTGTATTCCATCTCTAACCAAACTCGTAATATAACTCGTTTCAATTCCGCGACACCCTGTGCATAATATTTTGTGATGCGAAGTGAATGCAATCTTCATTTATTCGTATATTTTGTTGCTGCGAAATCCAGAAATCCTATTCTTTCGCTTTCGATACTTTTAATCAATGATTTAGGAAATAAACATTGATTGACAATTACCAGAAGGGGTGATAGTAGGGATTAATTTAAAAAAGACGAGTAAAATAGAGTCCCGATTGCATTCTAGCAACAAGGGAGGAAAGAATTGCAGGAATTTAGATTCAAAGAAGTACGTGAAGGTTCTGCGTGCCTGTAGAAAGTTACTACGAAAATTGTCTCATTTATTCGTACCAACCACGAAATTCGTGGATTCTATCACGCGATTCAACCAGGAATTAATCGGCAGCACCATGGAATCGACTTCAAACTAGGGCAGAGGCGTTGGCCTTGCAACAGCTTTGTCTACTATTAAACCAAACTAATTTGAAACTGGGACAATTGCATTTGTCTCGCAACAGACACCCTGCATCCTGATAATAATGGTAACGCGTGTGTTTGAGCAAAGGTGCTTTCTTCTGCAGCCAATGTACAGCGCTGTGCTCTCGGTGTGACGGAAATTAGCTTGCATTCAACGCTGTATTCATTAAGCAATCTGATAAATAGACATCGATAATGGAAAATACCCATGGAACATTTATTTATTAAAGGCGTTCTTATGCAAAATTCTATCTTCGTTGAACAAATGTGCCGTTCATTAGCCAAATCGGTTAATTCCACTTATTGAATTATTTTTAACGTTGTTGCCAAACGCTTGACGGACTCTTAACTTTTTATATTTAACACGTTCCGGGCCAGACCGATTTTCGGTAACTTCCGTTGACTTAAATTGTGCAGCAATTATGACCATAATTTGTTAAAACCAAAGTGTGTACCCTTTCTGTACTACGTGTGAAACGTCATACCTTTTTCTTGATCATAACGATTTTTGCAATATAATGAATATTACACCGCATATATGTCATAAACAAAAATTTTGATCTTGACAGCGTGGGGCGTATACAATCCACGTGGCACGGAACGTGTTAAAGTAAATTTCTTTATTATTGGGTTTAATATCATGAAATATCAATAATTTGTTTGGCCATAAAGTAATATACAATTTGTTTCAGAAGCCAATGTGATTAATTCCACACGTTTATATAAATCATTTAAAAGGGATAATGTTTTTCTGCAATACTAATACCATCATTTGTATTTCAAAGGGAACTGTAACAATCAATATATACTATTTAATTACTTCTCTACACTTTTTGTTTTCTGGTGCTAATCGATTTGGCTAACGTGCGGCTCAAATTTCACGATAAACTGAAACAACCAAATTTATTGCTATAGTCACGCTGATGAACAGTTTTAATTAATTCCAAGAAAAGCTTTCGTTTGATTCTTTCCATCGATTTACAATATCATTGGATTGCAGGGAATCGTTGTCAGTCCATTTGGAAATTCAATTACGAAGAACAAAAGGATTCCTCTTTCTCGGTAACAATGTAGCGATGTTGCTGTCTATAAATTCGCGAAACCAAAGAAGCAAAAAAAAAATCCGACTACGAATTCAATATATCGAAGCTAAGTAAAATATCGATTAACAGAAATTATTTAAAAAATACCTCCAATATGTTGGTCCTAATTTTCCGCTTTACTTTCCATTCCAATAATTCTAACTTAAAAGGAATTCTATCCCCAGGTGCGGGCTACCTACTTCCGTATCGATTAAAAATTATTTCTGCAACCTAACGAAGAGCATAAAAAAAATGTAAATGAGTACGGAAGCAAAGTCGAGTTCGCCGAGGGAAAGCCAGCAGCAGCGCTATAAAACTTCTAAAAACAGATTCCTGGGGTACCAAAACGAAATTCAACCAAGTACCATCAACAGCTACCCGCCATGACTTACGATCCCTTCGACGAGGAACGCGTAACGCACGAAAACTCGTTCGCCTCCGTAGCGGCATTGAAAAATGTCTTTTTTTCGCGTCGCGGTATTCGTTTTTTCGATACCCATTACGCAACCGACCGCGATCGAGAAGCGGATTCCACGCGAACCGAAAATAACCGAACGTGATTAACGAGCTGATTTGCCTTGCGCGAGGACCGGCGATCTTGTGCAAAACGATTTCTTGTTACTGGAGACAGACAGATCATTTGATTTGCAATCCTCTGCTTTACTTGACACGAATGTAAGCTGACCTGTCTTGCCAAAAGGAACAACAGCTTGTCGAGCTCAGCGAAAATCATCCACAAATTGCGGCCAGCCGTGGATGAAAGCAGACGATTTTTGCGTTCACTTTTATAGTAAATAATTGAAGCCGTGCAGATTTTTTCTGACGTAGAAATGTAAATAAATTGAGGCTCCTAGTAAATGTTTCCAGAGCTCGATATTTTCCTTTTTTATTTTACAATTTACTTTTTAAACTTTTCGAACTTTCAAAGCTCACGAATGTTCTGGGTAGTTGGAGTATTATAGCAGAGGGGAATATAGTATGAAAAAACTAATTACCGAGATATCCAATGTTTTTGGAAGACCGATTGTTTACTTAAGGGCCTATTAATTAATGTTTAATGCCTATTCAGTTAGGATATCTCTACGTACAAAATTATGCACAGTGAAATAATAGGTGTCACTGATTTTGTTGCCAATCACATACTAGACATAATGATATTTTATTCTGTTTACTATTTTCCTATGGAAACGACGATGGCTATCAACTCTAACAAAGGTATGCCAGAGTATAATTAACTATTAAATGCAACGCAATGCATAATTTCAAACAAGACTGGCAATATCCAACAAACTTCCACTCACCGCATAAATTATTTTAGACAGGTGCATCTAAGCATCCCTAATAAACTTCGAAGCACTATATACACCGCTATATTACATAACACTCTTAACAACATTAGCGGGTTCGTCAATTTCCTAACGTATCACGTTAATGATCTAAGAAACTCCGCTCCAGAGCGGGATCCCTTAATCACTTCTCACGATTCACCAATGAGATCCGAATTTCTAATCGTCTAATAAGGCAGTCATAGACACCGCGATCCAATGCAGCCGGCATTTGCATGGCAGATCGACGAAACGGATATTTGGAACGAAAGGACGCGACAGGTAACCAATGACATTTAACCCATGCTTCGCGTAATTGTATCATCGTCGAATGCAAGCACCATAACGCGTACGATCCAGCCGAAATGCACCGACGCTTCGTCGAACGCGATAATTAACACTGGCAATTATTCAGGATAATAATTATGAGGCGCATAGAAGCGATGAACCGTGAGAATTCGCTTTTCCCTGCGCCATGAACGTTGACGAATCGTAACGACTGTTGAACGACAGACTTCCGTGATCGAGCCGCACGTGCGTGTCGATTCGAAGCGATTCGTCTGATTATTATCGGACCACCTCGACAATTCCGGCGCGGTTAAAATGTGATTAAGCGCGGGTAAAAGAAGGTACGTATCGAGGAAACACCATTAAAAAGTGATTTCACAAGGCTTGCTTTTTGTTCGATTGACGAGTTCCTTGATAAATGAACGTGTCTCATTTGTCAAGTAAATTGTTACTCGCCGCAATGATTGAACGGACGGGTTTACAGCTGCAACGGTGACGATTAGCTGGATCGGTTTTATGACTCACGGTATAATTCGATGCAATCGCTGCAATATTGTCGTCTAACGTCACTTCGTTTAGAGTCGGTCGTTTAAATAGAATTTATATGTAGCAATGGAAGGCAGTAACGAAAGGAATCCATATATATCTTATCGAAGAATTTGGTCGCGTGGAGTAGTCAGTTCCTCGTTTGAACTGTAGTTTTCTGTTCTCTGACAGAGTTCGTACAAAATTCGTTCGAAATATCGATGTGTTTAAAAGAGATATTAGGTCAACCGAAAAGTTCTTGTCCGATAATGTTATCTCAAGTTTCAACATATATGGCTGCCTCCTGTTAACATTGTATTTCTACATATGTGCATTTCCAAATTACATTATTAACGATGGAAATTATACAGTTCAGTATATCGGAAAGTTCTGTTCGTTTTTGAATTCAAAGAAAATAATACATTTATTTATAATTAATGAGCAATATAATTTCCATCGTTGCTGATTTAATTTAGAAGGGTACATATTTAGAAATACAATGGTAAAAGAGAGGCAGTCAAATAATGATCAAACTCGGGATGAAATTATCGGACAGAACTTTCCGGTAGACCTAATATATTATCGGTGCACAAAACAGTACAGTTTTTATTAATATCGAAGGCTTATGCGTACAAACACCTCAATACCCTGTTTAATTACCTATGATTGATATAAATAATTGCAATATGTAAAGGTGTATATACGTTCTCCCCAGCGAAAGGGTTAAAAACTTGAACATCAAGGTGATCGATCCTATTACAATTCCAATTTCGATATCACCCATAGATTTTATTAATTTATGCTACCCTATTTGAGTCAACGTTACTCTTGATATCACCGATCAGTTCTCAAAATATTTGCATTAAAAAATATGACACGTATCAAATTCACAAAATCTCTAACTCTCACCTGCGATTTTTCTTTCTCGCATCCGACGCCAAAGCGCTTCTGCCTTTCTCATGGGCCAGTTCTCCACCTTCGCGCTGAAGCTGCGAAAGAACTTGTACTCTTTGAAGTGTGACATCCTTCTGTCACCGCCGTGTCCTGTATCGTCGATCATGCCGGAACCCGCAGGGGTTGATGATCGACCTTCCTCAGTCGACATCTTCCAATAAATCTTGTAAAGCTTATACGAAGCTCGCCTTTTCCCCTCCAGTTTAGATCGGTTTTATTTGCCCACCTCTTCTATATGTATTTGAGGAAACAGGAATCGTTCCGACAAGTTCTTCAGCTTCGAGATACAATATTCGTACGAAGCATCGAATTCCTCCGGGTGTGATCAATTCTTCGTGGGACGATTGTATACAGAAGAACGTAAATGCTTTTTGCTGGAAATCTTTTTGTTATTCTAGCAATTTTCATTAATCTACCAATCGTTTTATATAGACAGCCGTCGTGTAATATTTTGATCTGGAAGAATTATTGGAGCAAATGAATTGAATAATATGAGCAGTATTATTTTTCTAAACGTGTTTGCTCCATTTCTCTTGTCGGAAGAATTTTGTTTGAAAAACTTAAGAGGCATACCACATGCTCCTTAACGGTTTGACAGTCTCGCCGTTAAATACACGTGGACGTTTAAGAAATCGATCTTCAAGTTTCCATCCACTTTAAAACCTTTATCACATTATACGGCAAGGTTTATTCAATTAATATCAACTTGAAATTAACTAATTCATGGCTATTTAAAGTATAGCTTTTTCGGGACATCAATCCGAACAATTTCTTTCAGTCAACTAATTGCAAATTTTGAGCCACTTCACAAGCTGTAGTGAGGAAAGTTTCGCTTCTCATTCCAGGCAAATATATTTCCTGTAATTTGTTATTCTCTTATTCCATTGTTTTTCTCCACTTCATTACGAACAGAAGATTGATACTGCTGTTGCAAAACTGATTGCATCCTGAAGTCCCTGAAGCTTTCACTTCTTCTTGCAAACTTTCAAACTTTATCCACCAGTTTTTCAAAACATCTCTTCGTTTCTCGGACGTAGATTATTTGTTGCAACTTTTACCTCGTTTTTCTGACCCTGTCAAACGACCGTAGCAATTTCTTACGATCTTCTGTAGCTACATGGAGCGCATTTCGAAGAAATTTGCGAAGATGAACGAGGGCTGTTCTCCTGGTTGAGTCTGCGTTCGCAACAGGTGCGAGAAATTGCGAACCGCCTCGCATTATTTTTGATGAAAGTTCATATACGTTAAATCGTTTGTTCTATGCACTTTCGTCGAAACTTTTCACCCAGTCCTTCGATTTGCATTCCCTCTAAATTCGATTTCCATTGCACAATAGTTGAAACTTGTAGCTGCTTTCAAAATGATAAACGGCAGGTAGAACTGAAGTAAAAAAATTCACGATACTCTTAAATAAATCTACCCAGACATCGAATGATATTTAATATATTTCGAATCTTCGATCGTTGGACGGAAGAGTTTGCTGCAGACACGAACTCGCGGGAAAATTAATTTCACCTTCGTAATATTCTTATTTGTAACAATAATACATTTTTCAGCTATTTGTATTCTTCAAACCTAATTCTTCAATTATAAAATTAATGTAAGTTTTAACATCAGATAAAAGAGTTCCCTCGATTAAAAAGTATTCTTCCGATTTTAGAGCTTCGAATTTTCAATCAGAATGTTCTCTTTCGTGGTAAAAACATTCAATTTTTTATTTGTCGATCAATCGCGTGATTGAATGCTGAACAAACTTATCGAGGAAAATATACACCGGTCGACTAGACGCCTGTTTGCAGACTTCCGAATATGATGTCGAACGGGCAGTAGAATATGGAAATACGGGCCAGACACGGAATTCGTTTTTCGACATCGGGGATTTGCGGTTCGAGGAGACGAATATGGCACTCTATTGCTTGCTATCAAATATTGACTCGCCGTTGGAAAACGCAGTCGAAATTCGAGACGACGATTCGCCACAGACATTTCCCACACTCGCATCGATTTCCTTCGCGAACTCTAAAATTGCTTGTACATTACGCTTGATCTGTCCAATTCACTATGGATGAGAAATACGAAATAAGAAATGACGACTCAAACCTCTCGGAAGTTACCAACAATAAATACACTGTGTAGCAATCGAGCAGCAACATAAATGAAAACGTGGTGATTCAAAAGCCATAGAGCCATTCAAATTTCTTTGAAAAGAAGTAACATTTTCGCTAATATTCCTTGTATTATTCGTGAAATGATTAACATCGACGAAAAAAGTTATTTACTGTCAAAATTCTTCTCAATCCCCGTGTCCCTATCTAGTACATGGTTTATCCAACTAGCTGATTCATTACAAAATAAAACGAAATAACGCAGAAACAAAACACGAATGCAATTATCGCAAGAGAAAGCTCCGTCTACAAACGCTCGAACACGGAGTGTCTAGGCGGACTCGCCCGCAAAGTAAACGTATGAAAGCTCATTGTGCCGTTCGATTTTACTCGACGGCCACTCGGCGACAAACGCGTGAAAGATTTATCGCCAAAGACGCGGTGTACATTGTCGAAGGAAAGCGGTAATCACGGTGACTAACGAGCGATTTGTAGCACTTGGTGCAGCGACCCCTAACTTCAACAGGTCCTGTCGCGATATCTCTCGAGGACATTGGTTAATCGAGCCGCTGAACTTTCGACTTGACCATCGAGTCGACACCAAACGTGTTCAGGAATTCGAAGCAATTTATGTGTACACTTCTTGTACATTACTTTTTCTTCTGGACTGATGCTTGTTATTAAAATCGATGAATTGGATGTTTTTGCTTCGATCAAACCTTTTTCTTTTTCGATAAGTCAATGTCAAACACGAAGGACGGATATTGAGGCGTTATTATGTTTATTTCATGGCTCAGACATTTTTAATTCAAGGTTCATTAATTGCGACGAATGTGAAGAGTGTTTAAATAGAAAGGGAATAGAGAACCTTTTCATAAAGGATCTATCAATATAGAATAAATACCAGTCCAAATTCCTGTGCCTTTATCTGAATTCTTCTGAGGTACATGTTTTGAATGAAACTTTCGTCCAAATTTCATCTATACTGTATAAATATCCACTAATCGTGTTCGCAGATCAAGTAAAACAAACTCCTCTTAATTTTCCTTACAATCTACATTTTAATCGAGACGTCATTTATTCCTTTAAGCGATTCTCTTTGTTTCAAGCGTACTGCAACTTGGAAAACAATTACTAATCTCCCAGATTATAATTCCATTAAAATGCATCGTGAAATTAATTCCCACCGTAATTGCACGTACTACGCTCATTTTGTTCCGTTGCTATTATGCTTGAACTTGTTTTAATGCGTCGTTAGAAGTTTTTTACGCGAATGAGGAAGCACCTGGTTTCTCGCGATGAACTGCAATTATCGTAATCAGTTTTGACATAGGGAGTAAAAAGGAAGGCGGCTCCCCTTTGGCGTTTCCTCGTTTTCAACTCTACTTATAGCCGATTACCGGAGGCGGTCTTAGAGTATAACCAACCCCGTGTTGCAGAAGTTAACGCGTCGGGCTCCATGAATAACTAGCTCGCGGGCTAGTGAACTTCCACGTCACTCGTCTTTCCTAATTTCGATAACGAATTCGCTGTTTTCGTGTTTATATTGGCTGGCGATCGTTTTAAGTTTGCTCGATTAGCGGTGTTATATAAAAGACTATGTAGAAAATAATATATCTGCTGTCTTATAAATTCAAAATGTGAAGAGGATGTTTCAAATTGAACTTTCCATTGAAATATTTTACATGGCAGTATTGCTTGAGAAAACTGGCATACTAAGAAACGATCGAACCTGGATTTTGCGTAAATCAAACTTCAACTGGAAAATAAAAATAAACTAAAGCATAGTAGGTGTTCGCGAGGGAGCTTGGAAATAAAATACCAACTAAAGAGATCTTCCCTCTGCAATTCCTATTTAATCGCACCCTAAATATATAACTAAAGATCGCTCCAAAAGATCAGGACAAATCTAAAGCTACAATATACAACGCATTAATAAACTATAAAACAAATGATTAATTACGTCAGTAAAGCTTCGAATAAGCTTCAAAACTATTACCAATTTAGTTAATACTGCCGTCGCTAATGTTCTGAATAATTCAACGGGAGGTAACGGCGATTCGTATCGGCGTCAAAGGCCTGCAAGGTTTTCGCTGCGTTGAATTTTCATCGCGACGACGGTGAAACGAACGGGTGCAATGAAATTAAAACGACCAGTTCAGTTTATGCAAATTACCATCACTTTCTCGCGCAGCGTTGCTCCCGTCGAACAAGTCTTTGTCGCATTATCGCCGTACGCGACAGCCCGAAGGAAGCTATTAGCGCTTGTTCAGCCGCGTCTGACACTTCCGGGGATATTCTACTTCGCCGAAAAATCGGCTCACTTAATTGCTTACGCTTGTCGAATCAGCGCCCGCTAATTGTCACCTTGCCGACGAATTAGGCCGACAAGGGCGCCACGCGAGCCTTGACACATGGATCTTGCAGAAATTTTGTTGGTATTACACGTGGGACGAGGACCATGGTCCGGGTTTGGTTGTTTATCATTGACAATTTAATGTAATGAGTTTGTATGAATTCAATGTTTTTTTATTTTAAGTAATGGAGGTCAGTAATAGTAGATTCACTTTAATAGTGGAACGAACAGTTTCTTTTTAATTTTCAAGTTCAATTTCTTTTGTAATTAGAAGAAAGTATATTATTAAAATATCCACTTTATAAAGTGGATTCCTAAAGGTTCATACAAAGTTACGGACTTTATACAGACTCTGTATGTAAATTACTTTCTCATTTCATATCTGTGTGTAAAACTTCATTAAAATCGGTGCGTTGCATTTAAAGTGACGTCCTAGGGAATTCTCGGTGGAGTATCGTGCCCTGATGCCTGCCTTCTTTCGTAAGAAGTGAATTAGCATGAAAATAAGCATCGATGAGCTTATCTATCGCAGCTGTCGTGATACTCGTTCGCCATTCGCGACCAATTCCGTGCCCGATTTCTCGGGAGACCGTGTACTTTGCCGAGTCACGACACGTTAAAAATTTTTCCACCGACACAGAACTATTACAACTTACACGCAGATTAGCTTATCTACGTCCACGTAGTTTCCATTTATCCTACATCCCCGTACTACGCATGGGATAAACGTGTATACACGCATAAGTATTGCCACTGATAGCAAGCATTGAAAATAAAAATCAATATGAAGAAACTGTTCGTGTACGTTCATGGTTTTAAATAATATTACACTTCTACCGGATCTAAGTGCGTTATGAAATTAATTGCTTCAAGCTTCACCTTTCGATTTCTGCTAAAAATTCAATGGCCACAGGGACCGTAAATTTATCCTAGTTTTGATTATGGAGAGGCATCGACGGCAAACGATAACTTAACGAAAACGGGAAAGCTCTGAAGTATAATTTCCAGTGAAACTAATTGCAACGCGGACCGATTAATATTCATAGCGTCGTTGCCAGCCGAGGGAATGCATTCGATGCAACTTTGTGCCAAATACTTTCTTTTTCTCGTTATTTACCGGTTGATCGAAACAGGTGTCGCGAACGCTCGATTGCCTCTATCGTTCATGCGGATTGTTTATAAGCCGGTAAAACTGGTTGTCTAATCGCACACGCTTGTGAAATCGTTAGCTCTAGCAGCGTGTGTCGAATCGAAACTCTCAGTGACAAATCGTGTCGATCGAACTCGATCGTCCTACTGTGACAATTTGAACTTTTGAAGAAAAAAAAGAGCAAGGGGGGAAATTCCTTGTGAAACGAGTGATTGATTGTCGAGCTATTATTTTTCTTGGTAAACCCGTTCGGTATTTGTCAGTAGTTGGCGGACTTAGTATAACGAGTTTATCGGCCATATGCTGAATAATTAGTTGGCGTGATTACTTCTGATCGTAATAAATTGAAGGATACAAAATTATTGAGAAATTTTGAAAACTTTAATTGTGCGCTCCTAAGGTAGATGTTAAAGGCGAAGAAAGATTTAGTTTTGGAAGGATGATTTTTAATTTATTAGCTGCTGAGAACTTATTTATTATATTCTTCTTTGCCAGAAGATTCGAATAAGAAGTAATGAAGCGAATAAATTGAAAATAACACGATCTAAAGTTCCCCTTCGGACGTTCATTTATAATAGTGCTGACGCGTGAGAAAATTTATAAAGGAAACGTCAGAGTTTTCCAGATTCAGAGATGAGTAACCCTTTCGTAGCTCTAACGAGCACAGAATGAAGAATGCTGAAACGTCAGGAATGAACTTAAACTGGTGGAACGATCAAACACGGATAAAAATAACCCACCAACGTACCGAAAATATAAATTTCTCGAAAGTGTAATGGTTTCGAAGGGACTGAACCCCTTCGACGTAAGTATAGCATATGCTGATTCATCCGTATTTAGAGGAGCATTTGGGCCAATAACGAGACCATTTTATTAAACTAGGACGAACTCGCAAGCGTTACGAATGACTTCTATAAATAATATATACATGTTTCCAAGAAATATAGTAATAATTTCAAAATCTTTCTAATTAACGTACAACACTGATCAACATTGCACACAATTCTGTATTTGTAAAAAAAGTGGACAAAAATATTTTCCAATCACAAACGTTAGGTACGTAAATAAAAAGTAGGGAGTTAAAAAAAGCGATGGCCAGATCGTATCGAAATCTCATTTGCCCTTGTCCACAGAGAAACGGGCCATCCCGAAGATCTTTAAAACACTGCATATTATTTCTGCTCGTAAAGCTTCTATCTTCTAGAACACCAACTACTACTACTAAATTATACAATCCATGACAGTTCCTAAAATCAGTAACTGAAAATAACAACTTCCCTCAGGACAGTGGTCGTAAAATGTCAGTGTTCACGTCAAAGCACACCGACAACTGTTGACAGCTTCCGATTAACCTACTTTCGATGCGTCGAGGAGGAGTCAGGTTTTCTCAGCGAAGAAAATTGTCTTCCCATCAACGACGATGATCGTGTTCACCGCGAGACAATGCTGAAGAACACACTGGATGCAACGCCTTTCTCCACCGTAGCAGACACAGGGTGCTCAAGGCGCACGTTCAAACGCGGTTAATGGCAAGATTAAACACTTCCCGGCTGAACAATAACGCCGTTATATGCCGCTACGATCGGGAGATCGATCTTAATTCGGTATTGTTACGAAACGTCATTTAACAATTGACGGATTCTAGGCCGAAATCTCGATCGTCGCCGTGACCGACGACAGATCGTTTCCTGTCTGGACCTTTGTTTGCCACAAGGTGCGATGTAATTGGATTCGACGCGCCGTTTTTAATTCGTAACTGATAGTACGTTCTAGTGTAAGGCGAACGAAAAAGGAAGTAACTTCATTGATCTTACGAATGAATGAAGAAATTGGGACGGTTGGAAAGTTAGGTTGATTAGAAACTTCATTTGAAACACAGATAAGACATATGCCGGTGCCGCTTAAAATAACTAATGTATTCGGTTTGCAACTAATTGAATGGCCAATGTGATTGACGTATTAATGAATGAAGCAGTATGAAATCTGTCGATATTCAATACTACCTTCTGTCTAGTTAAATTTTAGTTAATTCATTAATTCAGAGAACGTGGAATATTCTGATAGCTGCTCCGATAATCCGTATGTTTAAAATTGACAATATGTTGGCATCTGTGAAGTTTATCTTATCGTAAACTCAGTGAATAGGCTACATTTGGCACAATATTGAAGTCGTATGGCTGGAATTCGAATTTAGCCTAGAAATTATTTAGAAATGATTTGTCGGATAAAGAATTCGAACGGAAAGCGCACACCTTGTTCCAAATATGCAGTTACTCCTGATATCGCAGTACAAGGTCTAATACCCTCGCGTTCGATATTTATTCAAGTGTATGCCTGGTTCGAGGCTGAACGTCTATAGGTGATCACAGTCACTGGCGCGTCTCATGGAAAACCTTTGAACTTTACCAAAGACATTTGTTTGAAACGCGCTTCCATCGAGCAAGCTAACGACTCTTCGAAATTGAATTTCCCGCCTACGTTGCGTAGAATATAACTAAATGCAGATAGATATACGGGGAAATGAAATTACAACAGCGCAAGAATAACATTTTCTGGCTTGAGACTGACATTGTAATTTCTGGAATACAAATTCCTTCACGGTAATATCAAAACGTGATTGCAAATTAACTATTTTTTAACAGGATATAAGAATGAACATTTATATTGTCATTTTTACAAATTATTTCACACTACCCGATTCCCGTTCACGATTATTTAATAATTTCTTGAATACTTAGAACTCATATTTTATTTGGAACTTTGGTTGCAATTTTCTGCTTAAGTTTCCAAGTAATTCCAAATGTCTGATACAATCTATGCACATCTTGCAACTTTCAACAATATACACATCCGTAGATTAATATTCGCGCCCTTTTAATTTCGTCCAAAATAACTACCTTAAAACAGTCCGCAGAAAATTAATTTCGAATCGCAAATCAGACTCGAAATTTCCGGAATTTCAAGGAAAGCGACAATCAGAATGTTTACGACGATTTAAATACGATTGCGTGACAGTCGAATATTTCATAAATGATTTAACACGTATAACATGCACACCAAATTCAATGACAGATCAGACGGGAAAAGTTAATAAGAGCCGCGACCACATAACAGGAAGTGTAAATACGTGAGACGGCCGATGAATAATTGCAATGAAACGCAAATGGAGGTGGAATTAGCGGTGGACGAATTTCGTAAACTTCACCGTTCCGTCTGTCAATAAAGTCTACCTCTCTTTGACTCGGTGTCACGCCATGGTAAATATTTTATGGCACCGCGAGCAGCCCTCCACGCCAATGTATATTTAACTTCGTCTACGGCTCACTTTTTAATCGAAGTGGAAATTTGAACGGACGTAAATCCTTCCGAACAATTGGAGATTTATTTCAACAAATCCCGGTCCCCTTCTACTATTCCTTCAACAGTCACATTAGAATTGAATATTCCCTTATGATGATTGAAATAAATAAGACGGATATTCCTCTTTCATTTTCAAGCTTTTGACTTTTTCGCGACATGTGTTATACTGAGCCCTGCATGTCACATTATATAACGCGATTGACATTAGCGATAAATATACTTTGCACAGAAAAATTGCTACGAGGCTGTGTATCCAGGTGTTTGTCGCGTCGGTCGACCTGTAATTTGGTTAAGATACAAATCTGACAGGTACCAATTATTATTAATATCGGTGATTTATGAGATATGACGTAAATTTCGCTACACTGGATGTCTGGATGACAACCTGTACAATCTTTGTCGAAAACAGAGATACTGTCGCAATTTGATTTATTGAAAGTTGTCTGATAGACAGCGTCTTAGCTAAATGTTCCAAATTTGAATATGGAAAAAATATAATTTCACGATGAGTTTTAAACGGCAGACATTTTCAATGTTTGATTCTCGTGGAAGCTGTTTGCGCGAGAATTGTGAACTTCATGAATGTTTAAGGATGGAGGGTAGCTTTTAGTAGAGGCTTTAGTTTGGGGGCCTTCATTTGCAGATGTTTACACAGATAATAAAAACTGGTTTATGCAATTACTAAGCCATGTAGTCTAAAATCAATATAACCAATTATTCCTCTGTTAAATCATTTAATTGACAGGGGAAATATTCCAAGTTAGAAACATTTAAATACATACATACATATATGATAAATTGTCTGCCCTATCATCGAATCTATAACGAGAGATAAAATATATTTCCGCTTTCTGCCAATATTGAATTAGTTTTTTTAATAATATCCAAGAACAAAATTAGACGCGATTTTTAAAAAAATAGTTGTAACTTTTGCTGTGCATCGTGTTACATCGATGAGCAACTAAAATTACAAGAGGTTTAATAAATAAACAAATCGATTAATCGATTTATTATGCAACCAAGCTATAAATATACAGCAATATAACAATCACGTCCAGACACGTGTCACGCATTATGTGACCTACAAGATCCTTTTTAGTAACATAAAAGAAAGGAAATTTACCCATCGGAATATATTTTCCTACGAAAAGGGTCGATACGATTTTTCTTTACTCTGGCTATAATAAATCGTAAATTCGTTTTATAGTTACTATGGAAAAATAATTTCACGAAATCGAATTGTTGCATTGACGAGACGCAAAGATATTCAACAGAATCGCAGAGATATATTTTTTTGCGAACAGCTGATACAATACTTCAAACGGAACTACATTCAAACAAATAACTATATATCATTAATATCAACCAAATATTTTTCAATCCGAATTTTTCTGTATTCTGTAATAACTAATCAAAAAATTGTAACGCCACGAGGGAAAACTGAACAGCATAAAGGTTAAGAGAAAATTCAGCATTTAAAAATATTTTACAAGCACGTAGAAATATAAATTTACACAAAATCCAGATTGAGTTATTACAAAATTAATTTTTGTTGCTGCCTCACAAAATAAAAGATCATTTTGAACATTAGAAATGGGATTTCTCAGAAATTGAACATAAAATAACAAACACATTTACATCCGAATAAGAAGAAAGACAATAAGAGAACAGGAAGCGAATCAACAACCTAGCCACGTATCACTTAAAAAAACAATCTACCCGTTCACAAAGAAATCATCACAACCTGACACCTCCGGTAACAGCACGGGCACCATGTGAACATTTCGGCGTGCGTAATTCTCAAAAAGTTGGCGCGCAAAACGGAGCACGAACCTCTAACGGACACTATTCCCACCCCCCGAACATAAGTAATCCTTTAATCCTTCCAGACTAAATACACCAACCCTTCCACATCTCTGCTAAACAGCTTCATACTTCCCTACTGTCAAATGGCAACTAAAAGAGACAGAAAAGCTCCTCATTGTCAGTGCGAAATCCGCATAACAACCACGCGAGCTTCTGATCGCACCCTACAAGCTCTATCTCGTCCAATCGAATCCAAACGAAACGACAAGTAGCATACAACATTTCCACAAGAAATTTTCATCAAGAAAGTCACTCGATAAACCGCCGCATACTCTGCCCGTCCATCGATCCCGATCCGTTTCACGTCGAACGAACACTCGCCGCGTTCAATACCTAAAATCAAAAGACTTGAACAGATGTGAGATATGTCCCTCCGAATTTTTCCCGTTAAAACGAGAATCGCGCACACGTCGACGCAAGAAGCAACGGTCCCGTATCGAGGGTAGGCTCGTAAAGCTCTCTCCCTCTCGCCAGCTACATTAACCAGCTCGAGGAGCGAGACGCGCGTCGCGAGTCGCGTGGATGCCGCTTGGTGAACTGCGCCTAGCGCCGCGGTGCTCGTGATAGCGACGACTGGCACCGTGTTCCATTGGACGACGAGACGAAAGCCACCGTCGGCGTCACCGCCGCAGCGCAAGCGTCTCTCGTACTTTTTCGCTCGCTAACCGATCAAATCACCTGCTCGATACAGGCCGGCGATGTTTACGCGCCAACCACCTGGGGTTTTGGGGGAGGATGGTCCTGTGCCTGTCGGATGACGAACAACTGGAAAGTAGAAGTTGTCAGGAAGTGGATAGTTCGGAGGAAGAAAGACTTTTCCCCATCGTGATTACCAAGTTGTACCTGAGTCGGAAAGTCCCGTCCACTTTATGTTCGAGGGTATTAGATTGGCGGGCAAAGTTTAGTGGCTTTTTGTGGATATAGAAACTTCGTTTTTGCGAGGGGTACTTTATTAAGCAATCAATCGTTTGCGCGTTCGATTCGAAGGTGGGCTCGTTTAAGGTATATTGTATTAGGGATATCTGTATTTTATTCATTAAGGGAGCGTTGAAGCGCCCCTCGTTGTAGACAGAGGGTTGATTAATGTATTTACCGTGCCGTTTGTGTAAACAATTACAATGTTCAAGGTGTAATAATTGGCCTCGAATGGAATTAGGCTGGAGAAAATTTGTTAAATTTTCTTACGGGAATGGAATCGAAGGGGTAATTCTGGAAAGTCGTGTGGTCGTGAGTTATTTGGGGGTGGGTGAATGTTTCCGAATTTCCAGGGTCATGTAGATGGAAGTAAGCCGTTGGAAGGTAGATTGAAGATTGAATGAGATTTGACATTGAGAGGAATTCAAATTAGGTCTCCTCCTGTTGAAATTTTTAGGATGTGAAATATAAATGGGGGGAATATAGAGTGAAGGTCTCTGACGAATAACAGTAGCGTGATGCGGGATGAAGCATCGTTTGGAATGTTAAAGAATGTTTTATGACAAATGGATATCACCGAGATTGGATTATGTCTTTGATCGTAAGCCTGTTGAGGTCTATAGGGAATAAAGCATGAAGACAATCTTTTAATCTTCAAATCTTCAATGGTACTTTCACTAGTAGATAACATAAAATTGAATGTAGATGGCTTTCTTCCCAGCTGAACTGATACGTTCTAACATTACGATGCGATGTAGTTAAGTAGTATGATATTGAAGTTTCTAGATGATAACAAAATGAATAAAGAAGGTTTGAGAATTTTTTTCAATGTCAGCCCGACATCGTTATCCGATGCACAAATAGTTCATTACCTTTTTATTCTCGATGTCCCAAGGAAAACTAGTCGCACGCAACTTCGTTCGTAAAAGAAGAAGATATTACCGTAGTTTTGTGCACGAATGAATGATATTTTGCGACAAATATAAATCACAGAATTGATTAACAGTCCGCGAATGCGGCAACTGAATTCATTAACTAACGAACACAGGTTGCACGCGGATTTCAGATCGTACTAACAGAGGTTTATTGAAGTAGACTTGACCCACTTTTCGACTAAACGTTCGTACACAATAATCCTTGAGCCTTATAAATGTATTTGTAATTAATTTCACGAGAAACGAGTATGTACATCGACTGAACGTGGTTAATATATTTATCGAGCCCATTGCGGCAATTAGCTCTGGAATATTTAAAAAGCGCTCGACAGCTATTATTCATCCCATTTTTTCGCTACGCGAAAGAAAAATATACGCGTGATGCGTTGGGACAAGGAAATGTCAACGTGAAATATAGCAGATTCCCCCGCAAAGAAGGGCTTGTGATACATCATGCGATACAGAACGTGACAAATGCATTAGACCAGTGTAATTTTACGATCATTAATCTTGCTTTACGTAAAGAAATGCCAAGTTAAATGCAGATAGATGTAGGATATTTCAGGAGTACTAACAGCAAGAAAATGTTATGTTAAATGTTAAGGAAATGTTAGGTTCTCTTCGGCAAAATGATCATTTACAACTATTACAAATTTAAAAATCAACTGTAGTCGGATATTTTGAGTATATCAAACGATATGAGAGAAATTTCATATATTATATGATATATTCAACGTGATTCATCGTAATCACCTGGATGTTTTAAAAGGATATTCGATTTCTCTAAAACAGGAGGTGAAAATTTAAAAGCAAACGAGAAAAAGAAGGTCAAAAACGCTTCACATAGTGCTTATCTTCCATATTCGATTATCGATAACCTGCTGGTCACACTCGATGCTCCACTTTTTGTGATAGATACGTTGAGGGCTACGTTTAAAGGCACACTCGGTTGCTAAATACGTTTTCACAGATTTTATTGCAAAAGATCTCCTTTTGGTTCAAAATATTTGCTTTAATATAATCACTTCACTGTGTGTAATTGAATTCCTCGAGCGTTCGATATTTTATGTATTTACCCTGCGCTCCGTGATATTGAATTTTAATTACTGCGTCGAAGAGCCGACAGCGTTATCGATAATTTAGTTCATACTGTGAATTTGCTACCAACTTTATATGTTGCTAAAGACTAACAATAATAATGCATTTGACGGTTCTAAAAACTTTTCATTTACCAAGCTTCGATAGATCCTATTGCTGAAAATAATTTACCCACGTTAATTTATAATTTAACTACGTAAATATCCATTTTATAGAATTCAACGCACAACAGCGATTTATCACGTAACGTAATTAAAATCGTCGCACGTTCATTTATATCTCAATGATTCGTCCTCTTCGTGCATCGCAATGTACATCAATTAATCGCAAACATATTGTCAATTTGTTACCCGCGATTAATATCCACCTACTTCCAAGGTTTCAACGAAATAAAAAACACACTCGTTACAGAAAAAATACTCGACAATCATCAGAGCAGTAACGTAAAATTGCCGGAGAGTTCAAATCGAGATTCGAATTCGTAACACTCCACTTATCGATCCCGGTTCGATCGCGAAATAAAAGCACCAGATCCTCGTCTATCATTTAGCAACGGGCAATAAGGGAAAAGCTGGTAATAAAATTACCATTAATGTGTAATACCAAGTATGATGTACGCGCCTCGCCGCGTTTTCCTCCTGCCCCGTAAGAATTTCAATAAATCACGGCCAGCCAATTTGCATAATTGTAGACCCGATATTCAAATTCGATCGCGACGTCCGCATTTCTAACACGTGCGTCTGAATCGATAATATCCGGTGACACACATTCATCTTCGCGCGGAAACGCGCTATATACATACATACATCGGGCGTGTAAAACTACGTACGATCTTGATAGTCTGCCGCTGAAAACGAATAATCTTAACGATCATTCCTATCGACGCTTCTCCCCGAGTTGCTACGGAGTTCACCAAGACAGTTTGCTTCTGCCGGAAGATCGATACACAGCGCATTATATTTTCGTAGCAGTGTTGTTCAACGTTCCTGATAATAACGTCGACGTAGAATCAATTTCTGTGATGTATCAGCCTGCCACGTGGAACTTGTATAAACCCAATTTGCGTATCCTATATCGACATTCTATTAACCGCCGGTGTTCTTTGTCTTTGCGTACGCATGCGATTTCCAATTTGTCAAGAGTAGGTCTAAAACTTTGTCGATCGATCGAAGGGATGGCGGGATATCTGCTTCGACGCACATGGGGCGGGCGGAACTTCTTATTTTCTTAGATAAAGTGACTTTCCGTTAATTATAAGTTTGCTCATATTTTTCGAGGGCTTTTTGTCTTGTGTATTTGTGAGCTTGTACACTTGTTAACATGGTATCTTTCTACGATACTAGGACAGAAGTTTGTCTGTTAGAGTTTACTAACTTACTGTTTAGCTTCGTGGCAATGACGTCGATCGAGAAAAGACAATAAATGTCAAAGATGTTTTTTCTTTTGTGGAAATAAGTAGTTCAGCCTTTGGTTATTAACCTTCGCGAAACTGAGACTAGAATAAGTCACAGAGTTCTTCCGACACGGCCCCTTTATCCCCGAATCAATAAATCAGAAGTTTGTCCGTTAAATCTAATCGATTTCAACACCTCAGGCTACTTTTATTAATAAACTATCCAACTCAACTGTGTCAAACACATGCTAATAAATGTTTTCAATCCTGCAGGAAGTATGATAGAACTCAGATCATTTCTTTACCTTGAATGCTTCACAAGGCCAGCCACAGCAAAGTTGAAACAGAAACATCGAACCCTTTCGTTTCTCGGTGAACCAGGAAGTAAAGAAACCCTCCTCTAATCTTAGGATAATAATACCTGCAAACCAGTACTCTACTTCAGCATCCATTTCTCTTATTGCTAGCTGCAGCCTGAATAAGAATCCGTGCGTTACGTCCACGGCCCTTCGTGTTGCGAGACTTATTTTTGGACCAACAAAGCGACCACGGAGACCAAGCACACTGTCTGATCAAAGATTGAAGATGCAAAGGAACGAAAACCTACAGGTGGTGTGCCTCTCCATTTCTTCTACTTTCCGTAGCACCCTTTCATCGGCCCAGCAGTACGACATTTCCGTCAGTCTTCTGCTCTGGCTTCTCGCCCGTCCAAAACTCGCAAAATCCCGAAATACGCGCGTAAATGGAAGCTCGAACCTTTCAAACACACGTATACTCTTGTCCTGTTACTTAGAACGTGACTCGTTGAACGTTGCATAATTCTTTTGCAATCGACTGGCACAAACTATATTACACCAATCGAAAATTTATACGCCAATCCTGACGATAATTGGCGATAAAGAAACATTGACCGAAGGAACGAAAGATTCCAGCTGGTGTGCGACTCGCGTTTCGAGTGGCTCACAAATCGTCAGAATGGCAGCGTTGGAATCGATTGCGAAAGTTTAATTAATTATCGACGCGTTCGCGAGGCAACGCTAATTGCCTTCTCGAGGCGCGACCTATCGTGATTAAAGCCGGGATGAGAGGTGTGCTGACCCAAGGCTAAAATTAAGATTTAATCCGCGTGCAGGTAACGCGGACGTTCACGGGCTACTTTCATTCTCGCTCCTTGCTTCGGGCGACAAATTGCCCGGCGTTCGATTGAATAAATCACTCGACAAGTCGAGAGGCAGATTGACGGAAATGGAATACGAAGGAAAAAGGGCAAGGAGGATCGGTTGGACGACGAGTCCCTTGAAGAAGGGCATACGTGTTATGTAGTGACATTTCAATGGACGTACATTGGGGAGTAAAAGCTTTTGAAACTGATTGGAGATAGAGCTATGTCTCGTGGAATGTAGATGTGATAATTTGATAGGCTATCACAGAGCCAAAGCTATGACTCCATTTTTTGAACCATTTTTTAAATTTACTACCAGAACACCTGGTGCTTAATCTTGTATGTTCAAAATTAATTTCCTTGATAATTTCGTTTGGCACCGATATATGTCAAAACTTGTGCGGCAGTTGTTCAATGAATAATTCACTTTAGATTCTACAATGTATGTTTCGAAAGAATGGATATAAAATTAATTTTCTCTACTTTATGTTTTGTGGAATCAAGCACTCTGGCCATTAAACAACTCATATCGTATATCGTTATATAATTTCAACTGCCTTCATTTTTGTTGATGTTCTTCGATTTGTAACAATATATGATTTATAGCAACTAAAGGATTAATTCAAATTGAATATAATTAATCTCATCGCAAATGTTACTCACACGGGCAATGTAATAAACAATACTTCGATTACCAGACTCGTGTGGTAAGTTTCACTATTTTATCAAGGCACGAGGCAAGAAAATAAGTTTAGTACAGTGGCGATTTAAATGCCGGGATCGTTCGCTTTTATAGCAAAAGATCATCCGAGGAAAATGGAACGCAGGTGGCCATTAAAGGTTCGGCCGTCTCGAAAATACCTTGACTAAAGTACGGAGCTCTAACATAATATGTTAACTTTACTTCGAATAAACATGTACCGTATTAGATAAAAACTTACCTGATAGTTGACGTTCCGACTGCGAGCGCGGCTGCTGCAAACTCTGCACATAAGTGAAAGAATTCTATTAATTTCCATGAATAAATAACAAAATAATATACCAATAATACTATTAATAATAAGAGGAAGAATAAAAAGGTGAAGTTGAATCCTAAAATACTTGCAATAAATTTTCATTAGCGTTTAATTGAATTTCAAATTGAGTGAGGCCCTTCATTACCAATTGATTACTTATTATTATAATTATCCGACACGTTCGATTTACGATATTTTCTACCTCAACCTTACAGTAACAAATACGATTTATAACCTTGAACGTCCCACGATCAATCTACCTGTCGGCCCAAGATAAACCCAAAAATCACCACCACCGTTCTGTGCCACCCTTAAAATCGACGATTCCATCCCCTGTGCTGCTACCATCGATTCGTTCCCGCTATAAACAGCGGTGCTGACCTCGTCGGCATCGACGTAGGCATTTACCCAAATGCAAAACTGCTCCGAAAGATTTATGGATTCGCTGTCCTGTTAGAGGCAACGAGCCACGTCACGAGCAATCTAGCACATACGCCAAAATGAACGAAATAAACGAGCAGAGTTATGCTTGGGAATCGAAATTTTCGACAATCAGATAATGTCATTTAACCATCACTCAGCAGAGAATTTCGAGAGCAACGAAACACCCTCTACTGGTCTCCATTGAATTATTAATTATATCAGCAGACGCAATTGCCGCTAACAGATTTTCCGTATGAAATTGCAATCGGTTGACAACCGATGATTGCGCGCATCAAATTGCATTTAAAACGTTTCATCATGGTGCCTGTTAATTGGCATCGTCGAAATTACCGTGGGCGAACGTTATTATCATATTTAGATGGTAAGGTATCATATTAAATCGTTCCGTTTCGCGGGGGCGTGTTTTAGAGGGGAACGAAAAATGGAAAAACGAGTAGAAAACTCGCACGGGGTTGTCCCCGTTAGCAATGGGGAAATCGGCGAACGAAGAGGTCGAACCATGACCTACATGCGAGATATCGAGCCAGTCTGACACAGAACACCGAAACATACGAACGACCGTGACCTTATCCACGATATGCTGGTGCAAAGCGTACATCGTTTAATGCGGTGTACAAATAATTTGGTAAAAAGGCCAACGCGTGGGATGCTGATATTCTTCCGTGGAAAATGGCCGAGGAAATGGTTGATTATTAAATTCGCTACGTACGGAAGTGATTCATGAGACAGTGCAAATTTAGATGCAGTGTTCTTTTCGAGAGCAGAATATGCTTGGCGAACAAGAACTCTGCAGAAAGATATGTGAATTACTTTTGAAATATCAAAAAAGGGGGAGTAATTTTCATTTGCGTGGATACGAGCGTCTGATATATAGTAATTCAATTAGTTTGATTTAGTTTGGATAAATTCAGAACTAGGTGGATATTGAATATAATTTTTTTAAATGGAATCTGTATTGCGAATTAAATCAAATTCGTAGTAAAGAAATTATTTGCGTGAAATTTTAGAGACAGATTGCAATGCAATATTACTTTGGTACATGCGAAGTATTAATAATACTGTAAAAAAATGTATGTACATAGAGGTATGTACATTTACATACCTCTTAATTGCAAGATTCAAATAGATCAAACGAAATTGTGAAATGGAAACCAAGTACAGAGTGAAACTGTGCTTTTCCTATTTACTTTACCGCAAGGTGCTTAATATATAATATTGAAATTAAGGGAAGCTTTTACCATGATCAACCAACACCACAAACTGGAAGTAGTCTCGTTAATTCGCCTCGAAAATAATTTGCTTCACCTTAATGTTGCGATTTACTGAGTCGGAACATTTGGGAAATAAAAATCCAGAAACACAGGTGAAACATGATTAAATTATGCAATCGTCCTTCGTGGCAAAATACGGGGGGCATAAAGTGGCTTAATCGTACTTGAATCGTAAATGTCGAGATGCCATTCGAATCGACGCAGTGTTTATAAAAAAAAAAGCACGGACAACGTTGAATTTTTTTTCGAACCAATTTTTAGCCAATAATCGAGGCGCCTCTTTTTTTGACGAGCTGCATAACTTCTGAGAAGAATTCCGGTGAAACTGTTTAACCGAAAGTTTATTTGTTCTTTCAAGTTTTTCTTAACCCAATTTTCTTTTGCATTTCCTTTTTTTTTTAGTACGCTGTATGCGCAAACTTCGGTCAAGGTGTGCAGTTAAGAAAGATCATTTCAAAAGTGTAAAAACTTATCTTTGTTTTCCAATTTTAACCTCGAACGAGATCGTAAAATCTTCAATGGTTTCCATCCGTAAATATTTCTTTCTTTTAACGCATCACCAACTACGTAATCACAGGAGAACGAATTAAACCGTGGCAGGGACTCATCCTTGATCTAATTACGTGCATTCGAAGCGTGCAGATATTTCCATGAAAATATCTATTTAACACCGAATAATTTAAAATGGGAGTTTTTATAAATGTAGTTCATGCTCGTATTCGTCATTACTGTGGTACTAAAGAATAAAATATAGACCGTAGCCAATTATTTGATCCTAATGAATGAAAAGTGTTACTATAAACCATCTAATAATAATCAGAAAAACCGTACAAACAGTTTCGACGTCTGGAGAACAGAAATGTCAGTACAAACTACCACTGTAGGCCATCATATTCTATTTAATGTTATTTATCTATTGCATTGAAAATAAATAAATGCTAGGACGACCTATATTGCACCAAAATTGCCCCTCGAAGATATTTAATGCCAACGTCAACAGGCAAGCAATAAAAGATGCAACGAGCACTTTTGAAACGTACATTTCCATAAAAAAAGGCATAAAATAAAATTCCCATACAAAAACCCGTATCGCATCTACTTCCATTCAATGTGCAACATTTTTTCCAAATGGAAGACGACTTCGACCACTGAATTTCTTTCAGGCTCATCTCCTACATTACGGGGTGCAATGATTTTTTTCAGTATCCAGTGGATTTTCCCTTCCACCAAAAGCATCTTACACACACAACCCACACACGGTGGCTATTAGAGGTATGAGAGATGCCGACCGATTAATACGCCGGCATGGCTCGGTGCCCTATTAGCTTTGATCACCCGCCAACACCAAGTCACCGATTCTTCGTACGTGTACATCGTGAAAACGTATGCTTACTAAGGCAATGATGCTCACTCGTGCGCAAACTGCCACCTCGTGTATCAACACCTTACTGATAATACGTACTCAACGAACTCTCCCGAAAACTGCTCGATAAACCGTTTCTCAGATATTCCTGTTCTTGTACGTTTCTTACGAGCAATTTCAGAACTGAGATAATTTCGTGAAAATTTGACAGGTGTCACGGGCGAAATTTTGAAGCGGTGTTTTGAAGCGGTGCTTTTAGAAAGTCCCCGAAGAAAGTTGGGAAATATTTTCAACGCAATTTATTTCCATAAACTGCAATTTTCTTTTATATCGTATAAAAGTTAAACGTGTCCTGAAATGTGTAAATTAGATTTCACTTGCATGCACTTGATAATGGAAGTACAAAAATAAAATATAAAAATATTTATATGCACCTTCGTACAAAAAAATATAGAAAAAATAATCAAAATACAGGTAGGTACCTAATTTCGACAAAGATACGAAAATGGTGATTCATATTTCACTGTGACACTTTGAATCAGAAATTTATTCAACGTTGCAACATTATTTGTGAGTATTTATGTTTACCGATATCAACTAAATTATCATTTTTTAACCAATCCATGCCAATTATTAGTTGGTTCTACACGGATTAAGAATGAATTATACTCGCGAGTTATAGGTATACATATTAAATATAACAAGCCAAAGCAGATCAATAAATTATTAGTACATACGTACAACGAGTTTCAAGCGCTCTGTGCAATTTTTTTCACGATAGAAAGTTGCAAAATATGTCCTAGCAAATAGGGTACAGCAGATCCATAAATCATAGTGCGTTGATTTATGTTCATGCTGGCGTAAACATTTATTTTTCAACAAATGCCGCCGAGTTCAAAGTAGGAAGTTCAGTAAAAACTGAACCTGAACACATATTTTTTGGTTTGCGATACTATTTTTCATAAACAATTTTGCCATAGTGTGATTTGCTACAAAGTCTAAAACCTATAAAAAAATTCACGAGTGACGCAATACGACAACTCATAGAAAATTAATTACAGCCCCAGAGCTGAAAGCCTCCCGTCTGTTTTTTCAAGTGCGCCGGTGAGATTAATTTTAGCCTCGCCTAGAAATAATTACTCGACGAGCGGGTGGGCTTACTGATAGCTTCAAGCATACATCACCTTCGATTTCCTCGCTTCAAATCTTCCATAATTAAATTGAACGCGAAAGAAACAGTTTCTCTATTGTATAGTTTAAAAAAGCCAAATATAAAAGAGGTTGTTAAATCAATAGAATATTAAGCAACGCGCGAATCCTACCATTACATGATATTCGAACTTCCCATCTTACAAAACTTCCCATCTTGTTAGTAAATAATATATTTTTGCGCATACTCTAAAGTACATTTCAAATGTCGCCTATCCCTCTATTTTAATATCACCTAAAGTTTTCCTTCTCTTCCCCAACAACTTCAACATACTATCAACACATGTACATAGTAACTTATTTTTCGATGTCCCTCGTCCCACGTAATAGCAATATCTTGCAAACGAATTATAATACTCACAGGAAAATCTGTGAAGCGTAATGAAAATGCTGTGCCACATTAATCACGAATAATTAAGCCTGCAGGTTCCGTGTTAAAAATTCGAATTCTATTTTCTCATGTGCGGATGGGCGACAAAAAAATGGCCAGGGTAAACACAGAATATCGGCTGGTGCGGTTGTGCATCGACGGGAAGGGTCGTTTTTAGCATCAAAGCCCGAGGCTGACCTTGAACAATTTACGTACACCGGACATCCACCGTCGACGTTACGAGGTTAAAAGCGCAACCAACCGGGCCGAGTTGAAATTCCCATAAATTACACTCGTCTGTTACCCAATACGCGATTGAAGGTGCGAGAAACCTTCGATTTCAACGCGAAACAATTTCAGAACGCACGACTGTACGACCGAAGTGCGACGAAGCGAGGCACACAATATCAAAGAGGATCCTCTGGTTAAATACCGAGTTGCATCGCGCTATTTGCCCATTGAGCATCAGCGAGCTAGGCTTTATTGCATTGCCTGGAACACGAACCAATGAAGCTCTGAATTTTTTTTTTCAAACGGCGCGGAATAATATTTCGCGATCGAAGTTTGATAGAAACAGCAGAAATAATATTCGAAGGCACTGTTTGTCCTTAATGTACTCGATGAGGGAGATTGATAAGACGTTATGGAATATGATGTGATAATTTTTGTAGATGGATAGAGGGAAAATTCTCTTTTGTATGTACAGGAAATAAAAGTGATACAACCGGCGGTCAACAAAGTACGACTAATCCCAAGTGTAAAAAGAGACTACGGAAGCTGTAACCAACTAATTAACTGTGAAAATTGTTGGCGAAGAGTCTAAATTTAGCGGGCGGTTCTAACAGATATCGATCGCACCATTTGCCGCGCGTCCTCCTCAATTTCGAATAGGAATCTCATGCAATTTTTGCCACAATTTAATCGCCCTTTTGGAAATAAAGAAAGGGGGAAGAAAGTATCAATTGTGGTTAAGTCAAATAAATTTGTATGTGTATATTAAAAAATTGTAAGCCATCGCCGTATGGAAAGCATTAATTTCTAATAATATTTAAGAATACATTATAAGGATAAGAAAAGTAATTTCAATAACTTTATGCAAAGTGGAGAACTAAATTGTTAAAAATAACTGAGATAAAAATTTCCGTGGCATCCATCGTAAAAGTGAAGAAACACAGAGCTAACTTTTATTAATATTTAATAACGCGGTTCATTTGAAACATCGAATATTGAAACTTAAACTTATCCTACACACAAAGCATCAAATTACTATGGAAGCTCCGTGTACACGCTATACCATTAAAAAAAAATCCGATCCAAAGAAGAACAGAAAAGAATCCGAAAATATGATAAACTCTAGTGCTTTAAATATTGATAATTCTTGAAAATAATTCCAAAGAAGATTCCAAAACTCCAATCTGAAATTCCACAATGCTAACATTAAGTCGACAAAACGAAACAAACACACCGCAATGAGCAACGCGTGTACTGATAACAAACCAACCACCGAAGAAAAAAAGCAAGACGTATAAGAGCGATGCAAAGGCTGGCTCGTTTTAGCGATTCCATTCAGCGCGAATCGGTTAATTTGCAAGATATTCGACTCGCCTTGCCTCGTAGCAGGTGGAGATACCTGTCATGAAAGGGAAATTAAGGTTCATCGTGCCAACAAAGTGTCAATCTTACGATGGCCTCCGCCGGCCCACACGGACTGCACACGCGGTGCTACAACCGAGAGTAAAATACAAATACCGTGTTCTCGATGGCCGATGCCACGCAATGTACACGCTTCACGTGGGCAGAGACTAATGGTGGCCCATAAGCACGGATCACCGAACGGGGTAACAGTCCGAGCAACGTATCTCAGCTTGGTAATCTCGATGCCAAATGTCATGCACGCTTTTGCTGCCGCGTGATTAATGCTCCTTATTGAACCTAGGACGATACTCTTCGGTTAAAACCCCGAACTTGCTTCTACTCGTGGAGTCATGCTCGGAGCTTGTTATCGATATTTAAAGAAATATCTCGAACGGGACATACCGTCGTCGTCAAGTATGAACGCGGACAGTTGTCAGTCTGGCGGGACGAGCGTGGTTATTTATCACTGATACGTTCGTTTTGAACGAGCAAGCGGGCTGAATATTCCGAAGAAGAGGTGCCTTATTCGAGCAAACCAATTTCGAAGGTTCGTATTCGAGTGTTGCGTTCAGATTGGCATTTTGTAATGGGTATAGGCTGGGTAAAAAGCTGATTGTTTTCTTTGTTGTTTAACAACGATGTTCCGAGTCTAAGAATTGTGACCTGTTGCTTGATCCGAAGGGAAGATGTAAAAATAGTGTTTTGTATTTTCTTCAGGGTACAAAAAATCGTGGAGAACGAAACAAAAAGTGACGTTGACAAAGTATAATACGTATTGAATGAGCCGCACCTTATGAATTGTTTTAAATTTCAACTTCAAAGTCACTCTTAACTTTTTATATTTCAAATAAATTTCCTTATTTTTGTTTTGTAGAGTTAACCGATTTGTGATAATTTATTAACCAATGAGCGGCTCAAATCTCTCTCCAACGACAGAGATTATTTATTTAGTAAATAATCATTAAATCATTTATTTAATAATCGTTATATATTTAAGAAATTTTCGACAACCTTTCGTGTATGCAATTTACACACTGGTTATAAAGATCTCAAATATATAAAGATTCAAACGAAAGAAGAAAGAACTTACCGGCACCTTCCCGTTCGTCTTGCCCGCGTCGTTGTTCTCCAGTAGCGGGGCACTGCTGCTCTTTCCTCCCATCTCCACGCTGAGGGGTTCCGGTTTCAGCTGAAGACTCGCAGCAGAAGGTGAGGATGGTGCTCTCGGTGGCGTCTCCAACAGTTCTCCAGAACTTAAAGAACTACTCGCGGTGGTGGACAGACCTATCGACCAGACGAATCACAAAATTACGTTAACTCCATCTCGATGAAACATTTAAAAAAGCTCTTTCGCGAAACGACCTGACCACGATGACCGCCACCACTTAACTGCTACCCATTTCGATATTAGACTCAAGGAAATCCCGCACCACTACTTGCCTTCGTGTTAGGTGAAAATTTATTTCGGTTTGGGGCGAAACTTCTCGATCTACTTCATAATTCGATATCCTTCGACTGTTTAACGCAATGTGTCATTATTCTAATTTATGGTAGTCTGAGGAAGAATTTGAGGATGTGTTATTTCATTCGAGTATAATTTTTGATTTGTCATTATATATTAATCTAGGTAGTGGAATTTATCTAAGTATTGACGCTATGTAAGTAAAAATATAATTTAACCACTGGAAAATTTATGAAACCCAATTATCTTAATGCTTATATTTCATTCGCTATTTCTTGACTACCCTTTCAATTAAATATTTCGCTACGACTTTATCGCCCCCATAGTTTTACATATAAAAACAAAAACCCCTATCAGTATCAGTTGAAGTTAATGAAGAAAATCAAATATCTTATATATTCACGGTAAAAGAAAACTAACGTTACAAGCTGTGCGTCTACAATTTTTTAATAACATATCCTTCACGTTTATCTCAGATAACCATAAGTATCATTCTAGTATCTTCCCTTATTAAATTTCACGCGTCCATTACAGCTGACATATATTCCACAGTTTGTTAAAGGGTTTTTCTTCGCAATTAAAAGCCATGGGGCAGTTAATTGCTTCGCAAACGTACAGGAGAAAAGTGGTGTTTGACTTTGCAGAATATTGTCTCCTCGAAAACGACCGGCATTCAAGCCGTGCAATCTGCATGTCCCTTGAACGCGGGGCGTGTTTAGAGGCGTGATTAGCGTGTCCACGTGTCGTTGCACGTTAATGAAACTCACACAGTGGCAGATTCGTCGGTCGAAGTGGCTTGATCCTCGGCAGGGTATCGTCGAGGCCGCTGCTGCTGTCCACCGCGTCTTGGGAATATTGGTCGTCGTTCTTTTTCGTTTGCGTGTGGACGCTTTCGCGTTTGATCCACACGTCTTGTGAATTTTTGTCGTTCCTCGAGTTCAATTTTGAGGGCCGTCGACGAATTCTCTCCCAGGTCTCTTTGCGGTGACACTTGTTCGACGACGGGGCTGCGAGGTGAAGATGACGTTTTGGTGACGATGCGTTGGTAGTGCGTTAAAGTACGATGGGATTGGACAAGAATGAAATCAGGTTTGAGTCCTCGTTAGGTATGCTGATGAATTTTTATGGCAATATCACGCAATTATTTTGCAAGACCCTGCTCTTTTTTACAAAGATATATTTACAAGATTTGTCTTTCGTATAAAATATGTATAGTTCAGTGGAAGGTCAGTCAAGGGAACAACGAAGTTGACGTTGGGACAAAGTGTAGGTCAGACTATTCAATTGATGTTCTCTTTAAACAGTTCCCAATGTAACTATTTAACTCTTATGTTAGCAACTGAAATTTCAACGCCTGTCTGGCAACCGGGGTACCCGGGTACCCCATACTGTTTCCATCCGCATATAAGCCAAATTACTTAACTCCACATATTTAGTTTTTTAAAATTTTATCGTTAAAGCGCTTAATTGAAGCTTAACTTCTTATATCTAAAATAAATTGACTTATTTTTGTTTTGTGGAGTTAACTGGTTTAGCTAATGAATGGCTGAAATTTGAAATTATATTTTTTCGAGACTGTTAGCTTTCATTTCTATGACTCAACAAACTGCAGCTTTAAACATTTCATGCTAATCTATTGTATGTATATTCCTACACTGAGATGGGGATCCAGAGGGGTTTAGCGATATTGTTACCAGAACATAAAAAATTCTTGTAGTAAACATGAAATGGGTACCCGAGTACCAGGTTGCTAACATAAGGCTTAAATTATTATATATTATTATTATATTGGACACAGTTTAAATGAAACACGTACAGTGTTGAGGGAAATCTATATCCACTTCTAAATCGAAACGTATAATTTGTACCATTACGAACACAAAATCGAAACGAATTCCGCGATCTATTAAAAATAACATTTCTCTGTAATTCTGCTATACCTACTCAAATTTCCCAATATCGAAGTATTAAATATTGCAATCTAATCATTACGAATTCACAAGTTTCTAAATATAAATTCGCAAAACGTCTCGTGGTGTTAGCCCTCTCGATAAAGTATTCGAAATTGCATGATTAAGAGTGACGTTCAAGTTCGTAGTTCGCGACAGGTAATTTCGCCCGAAGAAACGATAATCAACTTACGTCTAACTATCCGTCGATCGGTGCTTCTAGGAGGACTGGCAGTGCCAATGCCACTTTCGAGCGGAGATGCTCTGTCGGTCGTATCCGGGGACAGACTTCCGGAGGAAATCTCGTCCATGCTCTGCAGAAGATCCTGTGACGACGAGGACGATCTATTGTCGTCGTCCACGGTGTCTTGTGGCGAAGCAGGATCCAACGTGCTCTCGTCTTGCAACGACTGAGAATCCATTTGCGATTCCGCTGTGAACATTCGTTTCAGACGAGAATAGACAATACGCTCGTATTCGACGATCAATCTTCAGAATTTAGAATTACCAGGCCGGAAGTAGTTAATGAGCAATAATTTGACGGGATTCTGTTTGGAAAAAAGGAATTAATTCCTGAACATTGTTATGGAAAATATGGAATAGCAGAAATATTAATTCTATTTCTGTTAATATTAGTAGGAGAAAAATATTATTAGATAACTAATGAAAGTCATTCATTTTCTTGACTGAAATATTTTAAGTCTCCATTCGCTTTATCAGTTAATGTACTACATTCCTTAGAAGCTGATACAGGTAATTTATCTACATTATACATTATACATTATAATTTATCTGAATTTGATAAAATTGTACTGCTTCCCCTGTTAGTGTGTTATTAATCCTATTTTATAATTCCCGTGGTCAGAAGTTAATGAATAAGAAATAAACCAAAAAGAAGACGGAACAATGTATATTTTACTCCCACTGTATTTCCATAATTGGCCATTAATAACAGACGAAAATAAAACGCTAAATGATGATCAAAATTTCAAGAACGCTTTGAATAGCCATGACAGTTACCCCGTGGAGACTCGCAATCGCTGACCCATGTGAAGCTGGAACTTCTCGAAATAGCGGGCGAAGTTTGCGTCGCCATGTCGGAACAAGTGAGCGAATCCATGGGTGGACTATTCGGGCAGCAAGAGCCAGAACCGTTTCGAATCTTCGATAACAAGGACTGCAGAGAAATCGGCAGCTGAAAGTATTTCACTAAATTACTCCATGCACAGAATCCAAATTGCCTGCGAATAACGCCAAGTCGCACCTAGTGAAATTACAGCAATCCAAGTGGTAAAATAAACACGAAAACCATTAGAACATTCAATTACGTGCAATAAATTTCCACAAAAATTCAACGAAATTTCTCTACACTTATTTGTATGAAAAAAGAATTGATCAAATGTCTCGACCGCTCGAGTTAGTAACGCAGCAAATAAATAGTTTCGAAGCATCACCCAGCAACCCTTTTCCAGAATGCAAAATAAAATACGTCACTTGCTGCTTCACCAAGGAGCAAGAAAATAGATCTGACGCGCGCCGAAGCTCATAATGCAAGAAACAAATCCTCCGCGAAACAGCAAAGAAAATCCATAACTACTCACCGAGCCGGATCTAGAATTCTGCTCGTCCATTATTTTCTTTACGTCCAGGTTCTCGATCCGCTCGAACTTTCCGCTATCGATACTACCGATGGAGCCAGCGCGGTCGTCTTCCGGGAGATCGCAGCTAACACCCACGTCGTTGCCCCTCGATCTCGTAAGCGAGAACTTTTTCAAATCCACAGGGCTGACCTGCCTGACATCCTTGTCAGATTCAGACAGCCTCTTCGCCGATATGTCCGAGCGTAACGTCAAAGGCGATACTGCCCTCTTCTTGGAAAGCCCTTCTTTCGAATTAATTCGACCGTTCTTCGCATGCAGGCTGTCGTTCTCGAACTGGGGGAAATCTTGATCGGGCAACGAGGACACTCTAACAAGGACAACGTCGTCCGCGTTCTCGTGAAACACAGGTGTATGCTTCTTCCACAGAAACTTCGAGAACGGTGACTTCTTTTCGTCCGTCGGTGTGACAGGCGCCGATCTAGGCCCGTTGCCGTCCAACGATCGTGATCCAGGTGGTATTTTATCCTCGTCCAAATCGTAATCAAGATCCGTCGCGGTGTGATCGTCGTTGTGTCGAATTTTCATCAGCCTCGGTGTCCTCCTTCGTTTCTGGCTAACTAGATTCACCGGTAAACTGATCTTCCTATGCGCGTCCGAACGTTGCCTCGGTGGTAATTTCGCGTTCGAATCGTCTGTCGTTCGATCCATATCGACGCTGCTTCCGTTCGAACCGATCTGCAAAGGCTCGTTTCTCTTGTCGCCACCATCATTGGTCTTCGATCTTATATCTACGTATTTCTTTGGTTGGTCGTAACTGTGTGCGAGGTACTTGTCACGCGGGCCGTCGTCGTCTTCCCCTTCCCCAGATGGTCCGCGATTCAATTTCGACGGTAGACTAGAAGTGTTCCGATCGATTTGCCCATGATGATCCTCCGCGAGGCTGATCGACGAAGAATTATTGGGCTCGTCGTAATCCGAGTTCAGGGCATCTCCGTGCGGATATCTCGCTCGCCCGACGGTGATGTCCTGCAGGTTCTCCGGCAAGCTTCCGCTCATTCTTCGACTGTTTTCCGTAGGAACGATTCGATCCTGTGGCTCGTCGTAGTCGGAGCTCAACAGGAAGCGATAAGCTGTCTCGTCGCTGAACAACTTTCCATTTCGTCGATCACGGTTCTCCTTGTTCCGTCGGGACGATGATCGATCGATGCTCGCCCCGCACGAGCTTCCAACGGAACTCTCGCTGTCCGATATGCCGAACTCGTTCAGCAGCTCCTTGTATTGCACGATCTTCAGTTCGTCCTTGTTCCTCTTCCGCTCGATCTCTTTCGTCAGCTCGTTGATCTCGTTCGCGATGATCGTGTTGAACTCCGCCAGGATGTTGTTCGGCCAATCACCGATGTCCTTCGTGTTGCAACCGCTGCCGGAGGAGTTCTGTCGCCTGAACACGCAGCTTTTCCCTGGCAACGATCTTACGTTGTAGGCCTCGGTACGGTAGCCCCCCGTTTGCACTGGTACCGGGTGCGTGGGGTACTTTGGCTCGTCGGTTATCACGAGGGGTGTGGTTGGCGCCGAATCAATGATTTCGCCGATCTCTTCCTGTAAAAAAGAAGCAGAGATAGGGACAGTTAGTGACAAGTGGAATAGTCTTAATTAAGTGCTAATTTGGTGAAAAAAAGCAGTGCAATGTTTAGTTTGAAACCCAGAGGAGTAGTAATTATCTGGTCAGAAAAACATTTGTATCGGTAATTTTTATTTTACTGTTATCTACAAAAATGTATGATCACCTATTGCATTCTTCCACCCTTTCTTGCGTTTATCCACCAAAAAACAGTATCTTATGTGTTGTTAATAACATCAGAGCTTTTAACTCTGATTTAACTCTGAAAAACGTAAATCTATAATGATCATAATAAAGACGACAAGTATTAACTGGAAGCAGGAGCTGATAAGACCGGCATAGTAATTACGATTACATCGTTTGAAAGCAGAAACGATTTGCCTCGCGAACATAATAACAGTACCCAGCGAAACGTAGAACTGAAATGTCAGCTAACGAAATCACAATCAAGAACAGATTGTAGCGTAAACGTCGAAGGACTAGTCGCGGCCAATAGATGAAGAGTTTCCTATGGCGCAATGCAACCAGATATTCCTTAAAAGGTAAGTGCTTTGCAATTGCAACGTGATCTCCACAGCTCATCCTTCGAATCGGGTGGCAAATTTGAATCAACCTAACGTGTACACGAGTGATCTATAAATAAGACTACTATGAAGTTGACCACGAAAGCAACACCCTTCTGTTCGCAATACAGCGTGTAAAATGAAAAATCAGAGTAAGGTGACATTCTCTTCTAATTATTTCCCTTATGCCATGTCCCTTATGGCTGGCCATAGAAAGTGATGATGCTTCTAATTTATGGGCACAGGCTAGGGTCAATTAACCTCGATCACCGGTTTAGAAACCTGTTCAGTTTGTACGACACTTGTTCGACTTTTCTACTCACTTCCACCGGCTAATCTAATGGTCGCGTTTGCCGATTGGTGTTGCCACGGTTTCACGACGCTGCGCAGTCATAATGGAGGCGATTTGGAATAGTTAAAAGGATTATGTAAGCGATAATGACGTGTCGCGGGGAGAACTTGCCTGGTTAATGATGATATAGCGTCTGGCTAGTGGCCGGCGTTGTAACGAGGCCCTTACGTATCGTACCACTAACGTGGAAACATGAAATTCACGTGTAACTGGTACTACTGATCTTAATTCGATATCGTTGAATGTCTTGGCGAGGATACTCACTGGGGCATTCGAGTTATGGAGTCCGATGAATCTATAACTCTACGTGTTGTCGTTTTAAAGTTACATTTTCGACCAATAAGAATGGAATATTTCGTTTCTAACACGGTAAGCGTCAATGTAGATGCGATGGTAAATCAGCGATTACAATTTTAATATATTCTCTGGTCCCTGTGGGCATCACGAAACTATCAATCAATTGCAAAATTTGTACAGGACGAACGAAATTATTCATAGTCGCCATACTCGATGAAGGAGAATTTAGCAATATTTTATACCCCAGCTATTATTAAACAATCGGATATAAGGTTTACCTTTAATTTCTTGTTTCTGATGAACATTTGTTATTCGACAACGATAATCATAAACAAGTCGTGCCAAGCTTATCTCCCTTAATTGTATTTTTAATACTTAGGCAAATAATCGCGCGTGTACATTTTCTTCGGCTATACCGCGTGTACGTAACAGGATTCACTAATTTCCCAATTGTTACAGGTAGTTTACGACCACCCTCTATTTCACGGGTTGTTCTTTCGCATGAATCGGTGGGTTATGAGTACATATGCACCATACCCAACATCCAGGTCCCCCCTTTTCCACGATAACATTTCCATTTCGCATCAAAGCAAACGCCACGCTCGCGTCCTTCTCGAGAAGCGTATTCCGCGCTCCGCCCGTTCAATTTGAATTTACATGAACCTAGGACGATTCGACTGACTCACGTTTCATAGTTGATAGCGCGTACCCAAAGATCTCATCACCTTTCGACGTCCAAGCGATCTACCAACCGGTCGCTATTGCGCGCGTAATAAAAAAAGCTTGATTAAGCCTATACCTGCGGCCAGGTCCAATTGTGATCCTCCGGCTGAGATACCGTGGCGCTGATGCGCGCTTCTATCATTAATCAAACGAGCGAATATTATTCGTGCACGCGTTCCTTTTAAAGAGAGCCTTTTAATACGCCGGCGACGCGGACCCGTCGAACTAGCAAATGAAACTGAAAAAACTTCCCTCTTTCAATCGTTGCAACATCGAGCCTTTCATAGTGAATTCTCCTTCTTCTTCGTTCCTTACAAAGTGTCTATTGATTTGTATTTATTTCGATACGAGGACCTGTTTCGTCAGGCTACGCAGCTTCTTTTAATTTCTCTCTATCTCTATCTATCTTTATCTCTATCTGCCTCTCGACATGTTCAAATTGGATTTCGAATTATACGTAACTAACTGTAAATTCAATTTCCACGAGCTTACCATTGATGAGTTCTATACGTTCACAACGGCGCTATCGTAAGATACTATCGATTGAAATTCCCGCTGCGAGGATTGACGGACGTGGTACTTTTAATGTCAATAGATCTCGAAGTAACGTAGCTGCGGAGTGCCTAGTTTGTCTGTTGAAATCAATTGTGCTATCTCTTGAAAGTATTTCCTCCATGACTGCCTTGGTGAAATTGCAATCAAGTATCGCTCCCTCGTTGAACGAAATTTTAATTAATATTTTATCTAATTGCATTCACAATGCTACGGCGTGTTATTCAATGTTTCCTCCTGAGATGGTTTAGAACTTACATTCGTCTTAGACTCGTAAATCTCTCGCTCTAAATATCTGCCCCGGCGATCTTATTAATCTCAACGTTAACATTCCAGCAGATTTACATATTTCAATGAACAATCGCTCGCCGAAGTACGAATTATACAGTTGCAGCTACGTCAGCAACGTATCAAGAGGAGAATTAGCCAGGTATGGCGTGACCGAACGGTAGAAAGATAGATACATTGAAGCACAGATTAGTCACCGATAAGAATCCGATGGACAACGCCGTGATAGTTATATTCCCTTGTCCCACGTAAGTCAGCTGCTGGCTACGGACGCACAATGCAACACCCGTGTCAGGACAATGGGAAGCTCGTGCTCGATGATTAATCGCCAAGCTGGTTATAATAACGCGAGCCCGCGAACAGACACGTAACTAGGATTTTATTGTGGTGGGATTGAAAGGTGAGACTTCATCGCGACCTGTGCAGATATAATCATAGACCGGATCGAAATTATAAAAAATTGTTTAATAGACTGTACTTTGGTGCCTTTTTCAATTAGTATAATATGACTTCCATTGAAATTTTGGAAGAATTGGGCAAATTTTTATAGGTGATTACCTATTTTAGACATTGCATTTGTCGAGAAACATGTGGGTAATTAATTTCGTTGGTAATCGTTATATTCTAAGATCGTCGTGGTAATACATAATAATATTTTATTATAGGAACCTATAAAGTATTCTCCAGTTTAAAAAATGCTAAATTAAGGCTGACGTGTAAGAATTCAAATAATTTGCTTTTTCCTCCGTTTCACAAAAAAGTTATAATAACAAATGAACAGAAAATTCGCTATATTTAATGTTAAAATTGCTCCCAGATTCTTCATATTTTTCAATGCGTATGCCGCGCTGAAATTAAGTATTGCGTACCTAAGAAAAATATTACGTTCAATATTTTATGCGTAGCATCTGTGTCAGTTAAGTAAATAACCACCGTACGTAGGAAAAATAATTCCTTGGACGTTTCTTTAATCGGTTCGTTATCCGAGCAATCATGAGCAGGAAGAAAACGGTTGCTAAAAGCGCACGAGTCAAACTTTCACATAAATATCGTCTTGATAAATGTACCGGGCGGCCTGTTATGGATGGAGAATATTAGAATGAAATCGCGATGCCGATTGTAGGCGTGTATCTTGTTGAGATTAAATGCAATCCCAATCAAGACGATTCATGAGCACTTCCGTGTCGGCCAATGGTAACATTGCGCCCGATTTAATGACCGACTTTCCTTTAATTGTCTTTCGCAATCAACAGTCGACTTTGACCAGATAAATGCAGGTTGACTCGAGGATACATGAGACTGATATTTCATCAACGTTGGAATTTTAATACTTATGCATAGCGAATACGACACGAAAAGAAATTGAGAAATGTCTGATATGTGTTATGAATTGAAAAAAAGAAGAAACAGATTGAATAAATCTGTATTATAATTAAAAAAGATTACTAAAAAGACAATTACTATTAAAGAATATAAATTTGAAGTTCAAGTAGCGTCAGGCGTTCGATTTTCTTTTCCATTTTCGCTGCTACAATAACGAAGACTAAACTCAACCAATTCTCCGCAGCGACTAACGTGAGAAGCGAAAAGGAAAGTTTCTTCTATTAAATGGGGAAAGGATTTTCGCGCCAGTCATATACATGTCAAATTAAAATCAATTGCACACGCGTGGAAGCAACGCTATAAAACTATTAGAACCATTCCCACATTCTTTCTTTCCAATCTCGCCGAATAAAGACCACCGCCTGCAAAAACCTTTATTGACGCGATATTAACCCACACGGGTGTATTTGCGCGCAATATCATTGCACACGTGAATACTCTCTAGCCCAACGCGTTTATGGACCATCGTGCGACAGGAGATCCGCGAAAAAGCGCTGCATAATTCACGCGAAATGTTGGAATTATGACACGGGTGTCAGAAAGGGGGCGAAATATCCTTGGCGACCAAGTTCCAAGCTCGGTTATTAAATCACGATTGCACGTGATTCATAACGGTGCTCGTTGGACGTGCGATAAAATTTTAAATACACCATTGTCCTGATCGCTATTAGCGGCCACTGTCTTGCTCGTACATCACCGCGTAGTGGCGTACTCACGACTCCCGAGTAACTTTTCTCACCCGCGACTGCTACGTGTATATATTTCCGCCTTTGGTCGGGCACAAATAGAGATATCCAGGCATAGTGCCATTACTGGAGACGCCTACAAATTCAACGGTGTTACGAAACAGCAATATCTTAACCTCTCTCGAGGGATATTGGCTCACCTATGCGCATTAATGTAAACGTTATTTAACACGACCCGCGCTGGGAATGCATGCTAACCAATAATCCGACTTATACGACGTCATAAATTACCGACATATACTTGGGCAATTAAAAATGCCGGTGTTTACTTAAACGTTGACGGTACGATTATCGACGAATGGTTTTGGCGAATTTTTCACCTGCAGATTAGGGTCAAATGAAGTATTCAGTATATCGTGTATCGTAGGTACAGTTCTGCATACTGTGGTAGAAAAATTGAGACGTTCTCTAGACAATCGCGAGAAATTTAATTATACTTTTAATTATTAGCACATTACGTTCTTTATTTCACACATGAAAATTAGGTCCAGCAATTAGTTTAAACGTGAATGTTGGAAATTACTTGCAATGATACGAAAAATAACGTAACAAAGTACATATCGATCTTTCAGTTGATACACAAACACGCTACGTACATCACTAGGAGGGTGCCAGCCCTTTGATCGTATTGTTTTCCTTTCGATTCGATAGAGAGCATCTCCAACATTTCAAAGGGCATTCCCTTGCAGAAAGTCAAGAGTACTTGAACCCTTTCGATCTCTGGAAGCAAAGGTTCAGCGAATGAATGACCAAGCGAAGGCTTTAGAATATTTGGCTACAATCCGCCAATGATTCCACGGTACAGTAGCTGTGCAATTAATGAACATCCATCCTATGTAGATGAAGAGGACGCTGAGATTTGCCGAGACAAATAATTATATAGCTCGAAAATGAAGAGTCACAATTCCTTTCAATGATTCCTTTGAAGATCAAAAGTCTTTGTCAAGCTTCACGATTAAAACTAAAATGTAGATCAAGCCGGTTGGAATATATACAGTATATAAAGAATGAGATAAAAAAGCTTAGTTAATTACTCATTATGTACATTATAGTAAGTAGCACTATGTATTTCTTTTCATTTAATCAATAAAATACGCTTAAATCTACTTTTAGACCAATTGAACTCAGTAACGAAGACTCCCATACGCAACGAACAAACTTTATCGAAACATGAATATATATTTCAAGAGAGATTATACTTGTAGATTTTTCTAATAATTTTAATAGCTCTTTTATGCATATTGTTTTGTTCCACTCGACATTAATAAGTAACACAAAAGTTGGACTTCAGCGAACCTAAAAGGCGCTTATTTACACATACTTGTTTCTCTACTCGCTCAAGTAACAAAATTTTCCTTAAACTTCATTTCATATCGGAATTACTTACCAAAGAACAAGCAATATCTATAAGCACCGATTCCACAGTATAAAAAAAAAGACAGAAATTACAAGAACCTCCAACTATCGGAAAGAAACATCATATTCGAGGAGTCGGGTAAAACTTGTTGCTGTTAAGCGTGTCGCATCAGTCACCAACCGATTCGTGTACCCACAAACGAATTAATTAGAGACCAGGTAACGAGTAGACAAGACCAAGGATTGACCTTTGAATGTCTACAGGATTTCACCTTGTGTCGTGCCGAATCGGCCTCCTTTATCTGCGACAACCAACGGCACGCGGCGAAGAAAAATTAATAAAGAAATATCCGGAGACGCTCGTTAGAAGAAGAGGAATCCGGTCGTGAGTAGTCGTACGTGCACGAGAAACGCATCAAAGTCACCAATATACAACGTCGACCGGTCCATTAGCGTTTTTATTAATGTTCCCGAAGGACAGGGAGACAGCGTGGCCGCTAATGACACCGATCGTTCCCGAGTCATTAGTTTCCCTTTACCACGAAATTTTCCCAACGGTCAGGTAATCGTACCCGAGGCACACGAGAAAAAGAATAGAAACGCCGTTTCCAATGGGTGAAAATAGAATTCTTCACAACGACACCTGTGAACACCGGCAATTATCGCAATTTATTTACTTTCACGAATGAATTTAGCACCTTCTTTAGCGTATTTATCAAACAGCATCGGACGTTTATATTGTCGTTAACGCGGGGATCGGCTTGCGGTCGTTCCGTCCAAATCGTACTTGTACATCTGTCGTGATTTAACCGACGGTTAATTTTTATTAGATATTATAAGTCGATTTCGTATTAAATTTCGGGGGGAAATGTACTCGCGGTACTCTGAAAGCTGTTGCCCGATTCTAGAATATTTTTATGCGAATTTCGTATCAATAAAATGCAACGCACAACAAGGTATGTACGATCGTTTCATTCGGTCGATCTTCGGTATTTATTTTAAATTGATCCGCGGCTCCTTCATTAGAGCCGTATCGAGAAATCTAATGATGACAGGATCGAAAGCAGTGTCCAATTAATGTGAATCGTAATGGTCAATTTAATGGGACATTAATTCTCGATGAATGAGCATTAAGAGATTTATAGAAATGCATAAGTCATCGACTAATTCCACAGGGCCCGGTAACAGAATTATTGCGAGACAGCTCAATCGTGAACGTTAAACGCAACAGAACGTTCATTAAATTTCCATCAGCCCCCTGCAATATGATTTCACCGTTTGGCAGTAGGTATTCCAATGTAGCCTCTCGCCCGAGTTTTTCAGCGAGAAAACGATATTTTCATTACACTTTCTCCAAAGCATGACAACTTATTCTTGGCGATCGGTAACGAACCGTACATTTCAATCAAGGAATCCGTTTCCCCTTCACGGGCATACGAACGACGCATGGCCACGCGATCGTTTCTGGAAACTGGGACGTCATTCAGTCTCTAGGGACACGATGGCGATCGTAGAGACTCGTTCTACCAGCCCATGGCCTGCAACGTGTAAAATTTTTTTCTCCGTCGAACGATGAAAGCCAATTGCTTATCGAACACACAACATGCGACCACCCGTTGCACAAGTCTTTGAAATTTGATGATCGGTACGATCTTGTCGTTTCTTCGACGTGATTCGAATCATTTTTCACATCCGTGAGCAAACGAATTTCTGTTAGATGAGTTCAATTAGTTGCAACTAGATCAAGTACGAAGAGTAACAATACAAATCCTTCGTGTGCTTAATTGAAATTTAATTTCGCGAAAGAACTGTTAGCATCGCCTAATTTTCTAGCTCGAACATTTACTGTGAAGGTATGTCACACTTAATTAGTAATATTAAGTGGCAATCCAATACGGAATGGATATTATCAGCATCGTCAGAAACAGAGTAACAGTAGGCACTCTCAACAAGAACAATAGAAAAAATTCCACAGATCCATTTATCACATTTATCACTCTGGCACCAAGTGTCTTGAACATTCATTTATTTGAAATTAATCACATACGGTACAATCTTCATGAAAGTTGTTCAACGTCGAATTAAAGTCAACAGAAGAGTGACATTAATTGTAATTGCGGACGACGATTCGTCAATCGAGGCGCAATGATAACTAAATTCCTAATGCGTGGTACGTAGATACTTGTCTAAGCTTAAATTGCCACACATCGAACGCATTCCACGTGCAAAAACGCATCGTCCGCGAGTCGAACGTTTAATTCGTTCCCTCAGAAACATTAATCTTCCATGTTCGGCGAACGCGCGATCATTCAGTGTTCGACGTCGCGAATTATATCGTTCCACGCGGGACGCAAGGTAAGAAAAATCCTCGACGGTAGACGTTCGTTGCGCTTGTTCTAAATCTCGAAACGAAACTGGAACGCGATTTACTCCGGGGACACGGAACGCGTCATCGCACTTCGAGATCCGTTCACGTTCGTCCGCGGTTGAAACGCGACGACATCAGCCAGCTTCTGCTCGTTATTCGACGTTGAAAATATTTCTTGCGTCAATTAATTTTGAAGGGGCGGATGGAATTTTGTCCGCTTAAATAGCAGATCTATTCTTGAGCTTGTACACAATTTAATTTAACACCAGGCTTAGGGAATCTGTCAATTTGACGGATTTCAAATCTCGAAAAGAAAAGATTAATGAATGTCTATTAATGTTGTATAGTGAAATTAATTATCTTGTATTTGTAAATTAAATAAATTACTTTTTTGAAAGAAAACACATAATTTCACAGATACTCGTTAATATGAGGGATGTCAGTAAAAGTAACTGTACAAATAATGTACCGAAATTTCGATTCGATTAGGAATATACAATTCTTGGACCATTCGAAGATATATGAAGTTGTAGGCGTAACGAGATTATACAACACAAATGTTTGAGAAAGTATAACTAGAAGTTGAAATCATATCATACCTATTACTAGTTTTATAATCTATTATATTTTAAGTGCACATCCATTCGCGTGCCAATTCAAACAAATAAAAACTATGTAAGCCATTATTTATATCCAATGCTGTGAAACGTATGAGATTTCATTCTAATTAACTTAAACATTCAGAAATGGACGATATAAATTCGACTAATAAATCAATGAAACATATTCCAATATCTACTCTGTATAACCGCTTTAACGCTTCAATCCTCGCGTGCATACGTTCGAAGTTCCGATTAATGGGAAAAAAGGGAGGAAAAATCGGTTTGAAACAGTTCTATACTATTATTGCGTTCTCCGTCGCCTACGTTATCGGGGTCGAAACAATGGTCCACGAATTGTGAAACGAAGAACTGTTCGATAACGGACGAATACAAAAATGGAGTCGCTGAAACGCGCTGGAATCATACGATTCACGCATGAACGAAAATCCATCAGATTTCACTTCGCCGTTTGATTATGTCGCTCGTCCACGAACCATGCGTTTAGCCACGCTTGGCAGTAAAAAAAAGATAAAATACCAGCGAAAACTGCAACGAAGTTGAACGAATTCCAAAGGGAGCGAGGAAATTCTGATTGTTTCCCTTCCACCAACCTTTCTTCCGTTTTTTACACCTGTGTCGTGCAACTGACGGATTGAAATTCTGTGCGCCCTTTTGTTCGTGCATCGATGATATCAAATGGAGTCGGATGCGTTTTCCAGAATTAAACAATTTATCGTCGAGCTGCACAGTTAAATAACTTTTGAACAGCATTTTATCTCAATACGGCGTGAAACGAGGAAACAGTATTTACTCTGTAATTTTTTTAGGACAAACATCTAGAAGTTAGTTTCTGGCAAAACTAGTTCAACCAGATCGCACCGTTCGCAGTTAATTTACAGTAATTTACATCAACACAGAATTGTTGTCTAAAAGCCAGTGGCGCTGTAACAATTTTACCGCCGTGACGAAATAAGAAGTCGAATGCAATTTCACGAGCAACCTGGTCAAATGAAATCGCACTCCGTGTGAGCTGCCGACATGATACACGAAGCTGGATCCTTCTTTTCTTTCTTTCAGGGGGGCACTTCTTGCTGCGAGTGCGCGAGAGAAGATTGTGCCGACCAAGGGAAAAAATCTCATCGATAAATTTTCACCTGTTGCCATATCGCGATACTTTATTGCTATTCCAATCGTAAAATGACCTCGCGATGATGTCGCTGCGGCGTGCGTTTGCGGCTGCATCAAACCGGAGCTTCGATGAAAGTGCATCGACAGCTCTTATGCCGCGTTTCCCATCGAGATTTACGTTTGAACGGTTTTACTGCTAATCTCTTTAGATGCTGTTTCGTTGAACAGTATGCTCGCTAGAATTTCGTCCGAGATATCGTTGTTTGACGGATGAGTAAAAATTTGAGCGATTTCACTTGAAACTTAAATGAATAGCTTTCTAGGACGAAGATCCCGGATAGATTTCCTTCGGTGCTTCCAAGGGAGACGCCAAATAAAATATTTGCCGTTTGATTTACGTGCTAATTAAATCACGATATTGAACACGTGTCGGTTGAAGCCTGTTAATATTAGCAGTAGGTTAGACTGATTCATTGTTACGATAAAATAAGCTTAGGCTAACTGGTACTAAATAACTTGCTATTACTTCGATGGAACCATTACTATGTATAATATTTAACCCTAGATGAGTTGCTAATCTTGTTACAGTAGACACATTTATGACTAACATAATATTTAACCGTAAAATATAATATTTCCCATTATCCCTTCAATTTTATATAGCTGCTTATTGAAAGGTATTCTAAACATCCCATCAACCAAGGTGGGTAATTAAATAATGAGAAATTGCGATAATATTCTGTTATGAATTAAATTTCACCTTTCCTAAAAAATATCACGGGGATAACCATTTAATATTTACGTAATCAAGTCGCAAATATCAAGAACCTATCCACCCTTGCAACGGGTCAGAAAATGTTATCGAATTCTTAATATTTTTTCGCGGAAACTTCTCAAAGTTCGAAGTCAAAATCTCCAAGTGTTCATCGAATCGACCTTACTTAACTCTCATCCAACGTCGAAGAAAGAAGAGCAGGAATCCTATGCGAGTTCAACGAATTATTTACTCTAACTGGCCCGCAAGTAATATCAACTTTCTAATAATTTTCATCCAAAGCTGCCCCAATATCCGAGCGTTCGTCGAATCGACTTTATTCAACTTCCGTTCGCAACGGCGACGAAAAAGGAACAGCAGTTCTGTATTCGTTTCAAGTTCGATTCAGGTGCACGCATCGGCAGCCGCGTGAAAAATGTGCCGTGCACTTTCAACTGCCGGACATTACTTAAAAGCCTTTTCGATGATCGACCTTAAGGTGCGCCCCACCGTCGCGTATCAGTTTCAGAATGTGTTACAAACTCTGCAATTGGGCGCAGTTGTTTGATTATACCATTTCTTTCTGATCTCTTTCGCGCGCCCGGTTGCGCGTAATGGTTCTTCCTGATGGCACAGCAGAAGCGTAATGCGATTATAGCCGGCGTGCCTTGTAACACAAGGGAATACAACGTGTAATTTCTCTCGATGGCCGACAGAAAGCGGAAAGAGCTGCGCCAACGGCCCCTCACTTGCTGGGTAATGAACGCACCGATGCACCCAGTCGATCACTGCTCTTCACTTTTTCGTGACAAAAAAGTTGCTCGCGTGTGCGTGGTTCTACGATGCGTTTATGCGGCCGCCGTCAAGAATTGACGAACATTTATGTTCTTTTGGTCAACGTGGAAAATGTACTGCGTTTGTCAATTGTACGATAAATTGCGCCGATCCGAAGATACGTGCAAGTGAAAAGAAGAAAGGGGAGAAGAAGTGGACGTATGAAGTACCAGAGGAAAGAATTCATTCATGAGTACATAGATTAAAAGAAAAAGTGAAAAACACTGATTGTTATTTGCATTGTTTGCACAATACAAGGATTAAACTTGCAGTCAAAAGAATTGATAAGAAATGACTGGTCTGACGTACATTGCCGGTTAAAAGTTTGGAACCGCCTCTTTAGCATTACAAATATGGCACAGCTCGTTAACAATTACTCGATATGAAATTAATATTACAAGGACTGATAGCAAATAACCCGGTGCCAATATATCCTATCCTTACAGGTGTTCTTCAATTTCCAACTTATAATTATTAATCGATCATCGAATCTCTTGATACACTTGCTATACCCGGTGGTCCCGAAACTTTGGGCCAGCACCGTGAATAATGAAACTTCTAATCTTATTCTAATTCAGTGTGAATTTTTTCTCCCATGTCCCAAAATTCGCATCGTGCAAATTTCTAAGGTACTCGTCGCGATAGAAGCTATCGATCGTTAGCGATCGCCTTTCCTGTTAACTCGAACAAGCACACCGAGGCAGTGCGATATATTCCACGAACGTACCGCGGGAAGGAATGATTTATTCGTGTCCAGACTCCGTTCCATACGTGACATAAAGTTCCGTGTGAAAGTCTTTTAACGAGGGACATTGTTCTACGCGAGGCGTCGGCAGCTAAAATGCTCCGAGTATGCGCCACGACGCCCGTGGCTTCGGAACGATAAGATACCGTTTACCATACGGGTACACGGACGCACCTCATACGTGCATCGAGGAACACGTACCGTGACCCATTAATACGCACCATGGTCCAATCCGTGTTTGCGCATAGGCATAAGTGTTCGTGAGCGCATCGCAGACGTGCTGGCGCTGGTCTGTTGAAAAGCATTCCCCCCGATAAACGCAGATCGATAAATAGAACCGAGGATTCGAGTCACGGGCTGCTCTCTTTTTTTTATTGAAAAATCTGGAGCGTGGGTTGATCCTGTCGTAACTGAATTCTATATTCGAAAATGGATACTATCCGTTGCGAATGCTTCAGGGAAAACAGGAAGCGTGCACGCTTGTTTCGCCGTTGGCGATGGAACAGATCGTTTCAATGTGTAAGCGAACGGGTTTGGCGAAAAAGCGTTATTTTATAAAGGCAATGAACGTTATTCGAATGAGAGATTTCCGTGGTGAACGTTTCAATTCAATTTGGATACACGATGTTTCTAAAGTTCGAGGTATTACAAGTGTGTTAGGCTCGAAATTTATATTACAATACTGGAATAATGTGCCATTTAAATACGAATACACGTCGATCAGTATTTTAAATGTAAAACTATTCTGATTCTCTCAGATATTTGGAGAAATCATAAAAAAAAGAATCCTACGTCCTGTTTCATCCTACTTCTTTTCTAAGCCTTTCCATAGTTATGTACATATAATACTTTCTACTTGCAACAACATATATAATAATTCTGCCTGGAGGCACGATACTCCGAATTTCGACTTAAAACTGTCCCCACGTTGAATTATACTACTTCTTATCGCGTAATCGCGCGTTATCCCTTCAAATCGAGCGAATTACAGGTGCAACAGCAATGAATCCATCATCTCGAGCACAAATGGATTTAAAGGAATTAATGGCACCCGGAGGACTCCTTTACGCTCCTTCATTCGGCCATTTATCTTCGGTTCCATTGCCGCGGACCGAAGTCGGTATTTCCTTGAATTAAAAGGACACTCGCGGTCGGGAGAGACGCGTCGAGGATAATTCGTCGGAATCGGAACCTCCTCGTCAGCTTCCCAGCCTTTTTACGGGCAGACCAAGGACCCCAGCTCATCCTCGGCTCTTACGGTTTGGCTATCGGTGAATCAAGGCCTGCCATTTCATCGCCGGGTTATAAAACCTCTTAAGGCACGACGGGCCGCTTCCGATGGCGAAGATAAAACCATCGAAGCGGAGCAACCAACGCTTTGGCCCGCGACCGCAATCGACAAGAGAGAAACGGATCGATATCCAAATTCTTTAGATGCAGGGTAAAAGGCTGTTCCTGCCTCGTGTACAGTTATTCGAAAATTATTATTGATAACAGTTTAAACAATACATTTTCAGCGACAAGATTGTTGCAGCTCGTGTTATAATTATGTACCGTGGAAATGAATTAGTATATAAAGGATAATTTAGGGTGCTACGTTACAAGATGCTGGAAAGTGAGATTTTTATTAGCCCTGACATCTCTTAATTCATAACTACCTGGTAAAATCTCTGTCTGTACTATGATTGGTGTATGAATGATCCTCCCCCCGCCCCCTAGCCCCAACATTTTGCCAGATATACTCTAAGGTCATATTAATAAGTTGAAGTAAAAAATAGCAGCCTTAATTACACAATTTGTATTCAAACACTGCTTTTCATAAAGGTCTTAATATCTCACAAACCTGCTCAATTGTAATGGAACGATTATTAAACACATTTTCGTAGCTTAAAAATTAGATTTAAGCAGCGAAGAGTATTGAATAGTTCTACGTTTACAAGAACTACAGTAATTAACTATTTTGAAATTTTGTACACTTCTTCCTTCTTATTCTATATCTATTTCTCAAAAAATTCTGGAAGACAGCTAAATTCAAATCGCACAATTTCATCACAGCGAGATCGTAATGTAAAACAGTGAAATTATTAATCATGTGAGAGAAAAAGAGTAGACGAGCCTAAAGATTTACATGCTACAGATTCTAAGGAAGCTGTAAACGAATTTCGCTCCAAATAGATATTCGCCGTTGCCATTCCCTAAACACAGAATAGAAGAAACAAATAAATTCGCGAGCGATTAATATCCGGGCAACGGAAGCTCGATTTTGAAATATGAAGGCAATTTAGAATGCGAGCGATTCGTTAAATAAAACAATTCTTTGTGAACTACCACTGACCCAACGTTTCGAGCTCCCCTTCCTATCGCTTAATTTTGATTTATCGCCGTTCCTTTAGATTGTTACGCAGCAAGGAACGAAAACAGTTTGAAACAGAGAACGACCATTGAATAGAACGATGACGTCAACAGCCGAGCATTTGGCCCTTTTAATTACCATAGTGAATCGTTCCCGCGAATACTAGCCACAATCTATTCTATATTATTCTAAGACATAGAATATATATCGCAGCTCCTGCCATTGACACAGTCTATTGTACAATGAAATTTCGATATAGTTTGGGAAATTAATTTTCAACGAACATTCGGGGAAACTTATTGAGATTGAGTGTATTTTGCGTAACGCCTGAGATAACTGAACCATTGAAATGTGGAAGGCAGAAGTATCCAAGGGTGCGTACAAAGTTCCTACACGAAAACCTTTTCGTAACAAAAATATATTCGATATAAATATCTACCTGCACATATAGTTTCTGCGATCTAGTCTACCCAGTGGTATTTCATCTTCTACGTACTAGCAACAATTTCCCAATCCCTTCAACCAGACACAATACGCGGTTACCACAGGAAAACAACAACAATAGTTCACACAACAGGCGCCGTGCAATTTGATCGCGCGTTTGTTCACTCGAAAATGTTAATGAATACAATCTGGCAAAGTTGTCTAATCGCTGGTGACCGAACGTTCGTCGAAAGCCCACGCAAATTTCAAATGCCATGGTGGCACACGCGAACCTTGCAACCTTCTGCGGCAACTAACACGTGTACGCGTATGTAGGAAATAGAGTTTTTTTTTGAAACGCTACTAGTTTTGTCGATCACGTTGCCGTTCCCTCGCTAAAGTCACTGGAATCGGCAATGCTTTCCTCCACGTCGATGCTTTCGATCCTCACGAGATAAAGTTGTAATTCGTTCGCGGGTAACACTAACTAAGCAAGCTTCTTCGAAACGCTTTGAAAGATCTCGTAACAATGTTTACAACCGTTTCCCCTGTTTTACAGCTTTTGCTGTAATTACAGGCTACGGTAACCTTAAACCGTCCATACGTACACGCGCGTTCGCACGATCGCTAAAGGCTAACTCTGTTTCAATGGATTTTCACCTACTCACCGTAACGCAGCAGGTGATGTAATTCCTTGTTCCCGTTGACTTTCTACGGTTACTTAATTGCAGATACGTTTAGTTGTGCAGAAATGAATTCGCCGGCCCCTCGTTAGAAACAAACGCATGGATCGATTTCAGAGCCACCTGCGACATTATTCCGGGGCACAATTGAAATCTGAGAGGGAGCGTGTCGCGATTCGATAGCTCGATGGAATTGATCGTAGTTAATCGGTAATAGTCCGCGCCTGAAAAGGTGCGCTAGGGAACTAAAGAATCTCACAGGTGAACACGGCCGACCGCCACCGGTATAAAACCAAATGTGTCTCGATTGAAAAATTGTGCATATTATTTCTTGATTTGTCTAAATTCAATGGTTAATAATATTTTGTATTATATACTTTTACGATCTAAATGATTAATCAAAGAAATCCACGTACGCGAGTCGCTGTTTCTAACGCTGAACAGGAACGAATGGATGAAAACCGGCCTGAAAGTGTTTGCGGGGGAAAAAATTCCTTGCCTTCGAATAAAGGGAAAACGTGTCGGAAAGTGAACGAGACCGACGAATAGGTAAATCGGCCAACGGGGATGGCAGCGAACGAAAGGAGAGAATCGCGATCGCCTCTCACTCCTTTCGAGAAACTGGAACCACGAAGGACGAGATTTATGTCGCTCGCCTCTGCGAGTCTATGCTGAACCGCGGTTAAACCAATGCTCACCTTTAATTGGCCGTGAAACCTTCTCCGTGCACGCCTCAGGACGATTAACGACGCATCTAGAACGGGACCGAAGGTGCTGCACTTGAGGAATCACCGATCCACTCTATCTGGGAGAAAGATATTCGTGATACGTTCAAGTCGACGCTGGATATTTATCATCCGCGCAGATACTTTTCGATACCATGGGTGAAAATCGTGGTACATTTTGGGGACGATCGTCAACGATACTACTATGAATTAACGGAGATTCTTATGTTCGTGAAACTTGATTGTCCAGAAGACGATTGCGCCGAAAAAAATTTCAATAAGAAAATGGGTTCATTCCTGGTCGGTGTGATTTTTTAATAAGAATTCGAAAAATTTGTTAAATGCCTGGTAACGTGTCTTTCTTTTATATTTCTGTAATCTTTCGTTCGCCTGCCAGATAAAATAACTCTTTTGCGTTGCAAAAAAATTGAGCCAATATAAAGAATGCAAAGCCTGAGTAAAATTAACGCACAAATTTATTCTACTTGTCTTTAGCGCGGCAGATAACAACAAACACTGTGGTTTTCCATCCCCCAGCTATAAACACTCATCCCACATACAACGTAATCGCTCATTTTTCCCGCATGCACAGGCGTGTCATTCTAATTATTACGGTTAACATCTCGTTATCGCGCGTAACATCTGCAACGCCATTACTCGACTGGATCCATCCAATGAATTATTCCAGCTCGTTAAGGGTGTAACTGCACAGCTCGCGCTGTATCGAATAATAGCCTCGTGTCTACATTGCGAATGATACTTGAACGAGCATAAACGCAATTCGCACGCTGTGATATATGAGAAGAGCACTTTGAAAAAAAGCAGGAGGAAGAAAAAGTAAAATTAACAAATTCACTTTTCTTGGAAGATGATCGATATCAAGATTTTTGCAGCACTAGTTTCAACACACTAAAGACGAACAAATCGTATATAGTATATATGCACATCTTGCACTAACGTTCATGAGTATTCGAACGCTTTTAAAAGTTCAGAGAATAGGTCGTTCAAGCCAATGGGTGAAATATTTATTAAACCATCTGGTTGTCATAAGTAAGATTTTCGTAATCTAGCTGGACATACAGTGCTACATATTTTAGAAATTAATGGCCAATTTTTATCCAAATGACGTACAAAATATTTCCAACTAGTATTGGTACAGAATGATAAAGCAGACCAATAAATATAAGAAGGCATAGTTAAAAACAATAAAATTATGAGAAATACCCTACACAATAAATAAATAAAAACCAGAGGATAACCACAGCTATAACAGGGGATGGTAAATTCGAAATAAGGAGTTAAAGAAGGTAGAATAATAATAGCAATAATAATATTTATTAAACGGATAACTCCCTCTGGTAAGCAACATAAAGATTAAAACGAAAGGTATAGTACAATAAAATTACTGTGCACCATTTAAAGCAAGAATCATCTAGGCAAACACTGGCGGAAGAAACATTCGTTCCCCTCGAATATAGAAGTAAAGCATAAAATCTGTATCGTTCGAATAATTATGAGCAGATCTGTACATACTGTAAATCACACATGGAATTGCGTTTCTCAACAGTCGAGTCATTAGCCGCGAATGGCTGAGCAGGCTATTATAATCGTGACAGGTCGATACCGACGGACCCGTCCCGAGGTTTGTCGTTCTCGTGATGGCTCGTTCATTAAGAGCTCGCCTTAACGGAACATCGTTCCATCGACGAAACGCTCCTCGAGCTTCCACGCGCGACCGAGTTCCTTGCAGCAGCTCTACCTTTTCGTCCAGGGTTCAAAGGATCGCATTATCGCACGAGAATCTTCGCGAAGAACCTACTTCTCGGTCGGACGCGACAGGAATTTATTATTAATGAATTTATCGACCACTCGGGGACAAGTGATAATTGATTACGTAACTGCACGAACGTTGCCCCGGAAAACTTCCAAAATTCGATCCTGCTGAAGATCCATCGTGAGAATCGACCAATCGATACACGGTTCACCGTCGATCCAACCGTACAAAGGAACGAAAGCCCGCCTGGAATTCCTGAATCGCGAATTATAATACTTTAATCGACCGGTTTGATTAATGGCTTTCACGAAGGGTTTCAATTTCTATTTTCCGTGAAAGCGTTATATAATTGCCCAGGTATCGTTTGTTGCGAAAGAAGCGTCGGAGCTTCGGTATGGGAGCGATACACGCGTGGGTGGAGTTTTAGACATTTTGAACCGCGGGCTATTAAACGATATGTGAATTTTATTCCGTGATTTCGCTTCGCCAGAAATTGCGTGGTATTCAAAATTGACAACGATACACTCCCGGCGAATTTGGCATCCAAGTCATAGGTTTCTTAAGTTTTCAATTTATAGGCTCCGATTTTCAAATATTATTCGAGTTCTTCGTTTATTTAGGTCGTTTACAGGCTTTCTATAATTAAGGAAACATAAGACATCTGATTATACTGTGCGATCTAATAATGACTGTCATTAAGGGGTTGGTCACGATTTAAAATTTTCACGCGTCTGTACAAAACGTTCATATATCACAGAGTTTCTGGAAACAGTGAAGACAGCGAGACAAGAAAACGTCGAATCATACAAGGCTAATGATCTCTCGTAAATGTCAAGGCAGTTAACATCCTGTGGGTGTAATCTTTCATATTTGAAATTCCAGGACATGCAAACCTCCGATGTTTAGGAGCACTGTTCAACACGCAGAACTATGTACGGTGAATATTATTCAACGTACAGTAACCCCATGGAATAAATATCTACGAACCGCTCACACGTTATTTCTTATCGTAAAAAATTGAACGATGACTTCAATGAAACAATAACGATCACTTTCTAGTCCCTAACTCACCGGTCACTTTTTTTAGCCTCAAACAAGTTACTCACCAGGGTGTCATACGACAGACTGACACAGGAAACTTTTCACTTCTTGCGTGCAGTAACTCGTTCCATTGTTTACCAACTGGGATTACAACTCAATCATAACTGAATAATGCGTAGAAACAACCACCCGTTTGATGTTCGCACACAGGTAACACAGAGATTTAACCGGGACAGCGTGATCTTCGACGATCGAGGCGCGAGTGCGTGCGATCCACGATCGAGCGTGCACGCACGAGCACTGCCCAAGGATCACTGGGTGACACCGATCGAGCAGCAACGCACGGGTTTCCGTCGATGGTTTTCGCTACGAAAAATCGTGACACGCATTCGCTAGCTTGAACATCCGTGTGAGACGCGATATTATTATTGTACAGTGTAATCAAAATGAATACACAAATTATTTAATATTTGTTGCTAATGTCTTTGAAATGAGAAAAATAATTTTCTTTGGTCATCCTTACCTAGAGTTTTATAACCGTTTGTGCAAATGATCTTGAACGCGTTCAGCAGAAGTTATAATTATTAATATCCTTCGATTATGTATAATAGAAGTGCTGGTTTCCTGTTGTTACCATTGTCGAAATTTTTGTCAGAAAAAATCCAGCTCTTAATTCGGTAATAGCAGACTCGAGAATACACGGTACACCGAATACGTACTTTCACTACAGGAAATCACGAATTGGTCACGCAATAGGATTACACCTATAATGATGAAGACGTCAGGAAGAGACACGGAGGGAACCTTAACGAAAAACCTGTCCTTTCTGTTCACTGACAGGAGATAATAATGGAGGCTGTTACTTAATCTTAATGTGTCTTTCTGAAGCCCCGCACTTTTTAATATCACAACTTTTGCCAGAAATATACTTCTATCACATAGAAACTCTATCTATAAAAGTTTCTATATATCGGAAACTTTATTGCTATGCATATATTTTTATAATGACTTTATAATGACTTCTTACGAATCTGAATTCTTCCTCTATTAAATTTTCGTGCATTGAACGTGTATTAAACTTTCCCAGGGCAAGAATAGAAATTTATAAACTAGATAACATGATAAAATTGAAGCCACGTGAACGATGGCACGATTGAAACCAGCGCACCGATTACTGAAACACGCACAGAGCCTCACTGTCTCGTTGTTCAGCTACTGATGAACTGAGCAGACTGCTGGTAGCCTTCCACCAGAGAACAGAAATTCGTTCAAGACGCGTTTACAATGACACAGAAGCACTGCATACGTTGATGAATGGGCCAACCCCATAAATTGTTCCAGTACCGTCTGTATGTAGCATTGAAACGTCGCGATAATTCAAGAGAAGGCTGAAAAGCTACTTTTTAAATAACATCGCCAGACACCTGCTTCGTAAAAAAAGTCGGAAGCACGATGCATTACTTACTATGCGAGTTGAATGTAAAAAAGAAAGTAGGAATACAGATTTCTAGAGAGGATTTCTCATTGTTCTGGTCAAATAATTTTTAGAGCCAATTGAGCAGAAACTAAAATGAAGTTTAAAATAGAAAAAATTACCCTAACGGCAGACCTTATTTTTGTAAGCCCATAAAATAATTATTCCTTCGTTTCTTATTTCAAAATATTGCCAAATAGGCGTCCTCGCACTTCTTAATACTCTTCGCCAAACAGTTCGCAATTAAATTAAACCAAATAGCAAATTAAAAAACACATTAAATAAAATATCCCTACGATACAGGCGCAACGACTAGATGTAATAATAAAATTGCTCTCAGTTTACCGTATCCACATGCCGAATAAACAAGATGGACAATTGGCAAGAGGATTATCGCTTCCAGCCTTAAATCAACCTACACGGACACAATTATGCCAACATGCATGCACTGCATACATGCACGTACATCTAGTGATTAACCAAGCCGCGTTAAGGTAAGTCTAGATTGAAAGATTAACCCGGCTACCCGTAAATGTCCATATGGTGGATCGTCGTGGAAGTTTAACCGTGAACCCCGTACGAAATGGCGAGTCAATTAGACACGAAGCGGCTGCATCGACTACCGTCTTCAGCTACCTATCGTCTCCGTGCCAGGTGCTACGGTTATACAGTCCATATACAATTTGGATGCAATTAATGATCCTATTATGGTACTAATTGCATCTGTAGCCGTTTAAAAGCAACCGAAGTGAACACTTTATGGAGAATATTTATATAAAAATATAAATATAAAATATAATATAAAAATTTGATGGTGAACACTGTTTCACTTTTAAGTAACACGTTTCAAATATTCAAGTACCAATCGCGACGCATACGGAACAGATGAATTCGTCAATTGTATAGATATCGTTGTTTCTGTGGTTCAATGCAGATTATGAAAATAACACGATTAATACTCTAACACTCTCATTATACCTTCAATTCGAAATCGAAGTAGTTCTACATATAATGTAGAAAAAATGAGCCAAGAACTTAATCTGCTATCGAAATTACTTTCGCATTCTGCAGAATAATATTAAAGTAATCTTAATAATAACGAAACCAACACTTCTCTCTTCCTAGAAAATGACTGCAAATGGAAATTCCATACAAAGCTTCTCACGCTTCGCCATTCCGCGAGCCCTTCCTCCATTTAAACATCGTCGTCGGTCGTAGAAGAAAAATTGATCCGATCATTCGCGGATAGACCTCTGAGAGATAGATCTCTGTATGCTGGAGAAAATAAAACTCACTTTCTATTCCATCCAGAGGTAGAAAGTTCGACGAAGCAGCGTGTCGTTTCCGCAATCGTGTTTCGAGGGATGTGTCTCGACGGCCCCTCGAGGGGGCGGCGCGGACCACGCCGCGCGGAACCAGTCTGCAGCGGAATCGTTGAACGACGGCGACGACGGCGACGACGCGATTAGAACGGTCGTTTACTCCAGAAAACGACCGAAAGCGGTGACCCAGAAGCCCTGAGCAAATTGATTCCGAGAAGAATGCCCCGTAAAATCGGCCGATTAGCGGGGAGCAGCGTCACGAATCCAATTATATCGGCCGCTGAAAATTCCCTCGAAGGGAGTGAAAGTGAACGACACACACGGTGGGAGAGCGCGACGATGTCGCTTTCGGAAGTGTCGACGAACTCGAACTCTGTCGACGCGGCCGGTGATTAAGCGTTCCGATTAATACCCCATCTGTCATTTCTATTTGCTGTCATCTAATGGGCGTGAGCCATTAGTTCATGGCTCTAGGACAGGTATGGCAAAAGCGATTTTGAAATTGATTTTCTACTTTTGATCCGGCGCTTTTGCTTTCTTCGCTGGCCGAAGCTTCGCCGAGGGGAGGCGGATGCATACGTGTTCGGATTCTTGGGTAAGCGGTAGGGTTCTGTCCGGTGTTGTAATCGCGACCCTTTGTATGGTGCCACGTCGATATTCGATTCGAGTGTCTGGTCGAAACGGTTCTTTTTGTTACAATTCCGTGTAGAGATTTCGTATTTCAATTTTAATGGGGTGGGTGGCTACGTGGGCCGAACTTTGATCGTGTACTTTTATCGAGAGGTCCCCTGTCGTTCAGGTTATCGTTAGATACGGTTATGCGCATACGTTACGCACACGCATATTACGCGAAAGGATATATTTATTTATACATTTAAAAATTGATGCTCTTTCCGTTCTCAGTCATTCATTTCTGGCGCACAGTTATTTGGGATTCGAGGATGGTGTTATTTCAGAATAGAGGAGTGTGAAACAGCCGGGATTGCACAGCAGAACGCAACCCCAGGTGCTAATAAATACTATTATAACAATCGTATCGACATAGTAAGCGCAGCTGGGAATCACCGCTGCTATTCTGAACTTTCTACTGCTCGTGGTGAAGGTAATCAAGGTCCTATTCAAACGAGTTGTATCGCGTAAACTCGATCAAAAGTTTGAAAAAATTGTATTATTTCCTGAATCGACGACCCGGAGAAATTTCCAGACAGTTCGTGATTTCATTTAGGTGTATACATATTTTGTTATCAAATTTCCTCCTGCTCCTCTCTGTTATTCGCGAGTGTGAATTTTGGAGAGCCACACACGTGGAACGTTCCGTGCACGAGCATATCGATCTCAATAATTTCCTTTCGCAACGTGAAATAGCTTGCGTGGGCGCGAAAATATGGAACTGGTCCGCCCACACGGCTTAAAAAAATCAGAGGAACAAAGAAAACAAGGTATAAAAGCCGCGTGAGAATTATTATAAAGCAACTTACGTGCACAATTTACCCATCTGTTCGTATCAAACAAAGCGTAATCGGCTCAGAGTTTTAGCACGTTCGGAACGCGTTTTCGATAAAGTTATTATAAAAAAACGACCAATATTCAAACCCTCGACGTTCTATATTATACCCTGGAGTAACTTCGATTCAACTTTCGATCTTTTCCAAAGGTACCCGCAACGAATGCACTTACCAAAATAAACAGGCTGCTTCGTTTTTCCTCTTTCACAAAAAGAGCACGGTATACGCAATATCGAAAGCTCGTTTCTAACCCATTTCCATATCCAATTATCTTTATAATTCAACAGGCAACACCAAAACGTTCCGCACCGCATACCAATACGAAACACCTTATCTATCCAAAGTAAGATTAACAGACTATGCGCCACCAGAGTTCTTCGAAGCATAATTGATCGTGGAAGGCTATCTTTACCCTAGAACTTCGTGTATCCTTGGTCGAGTTCTGTTCGCGAGCTATCAAACTTTCCAGTCGTTCACGAGCACACCGGGGATAGCTCGGAGCTCGTTTTCGAAGTTCGGCCGAAACGCAACGGGAGTGACGCAACTGTTGCAAGGTAAGATCGTTTTCCAATAATCGCGCGTGATGTAACGATCGAAGGGTGGGATTAAAATGCACGATAAAAATCGACCCGGAGTTACGCAAAAAAAAAAGAAGAAAAACGAGCAGAATGAAGCTGAAACCGGGAGAAGGGAGTTTAAACGATTGGGCCATCCGCAAACGAAAGTGGGATTCCAAAAGGCTGGCCAATCTGGAGCACGTTTATCATTCGTATAACCGTGAAGTTAAACTGGTTCCAACGAGCTCATCGTAAATAATGGCACGATTATTCTCGCTCGGCGATCGGCCAGTGTGATTAATACTTTCGTGCGAACACCGATGCAACGTCCGGCACTGGTTCGTTAATCGTTCTAACGGTGCCCTAGCTTGCGATAACGTGGCTCTGTACGATAAAAATCTTGCTGTTTCGCGTTAGACGGCGACGACGGTCTCTCGTGTTCATCACCGTACTCTGTATTAGTCGTTCATATTTTCAGCCGAACTCTTTCGGTCGGCGAATGACGGGGAAGGTGTCTCGTCAACGAGAGGAAGAGTAATTGGCGTTGCGTTGATAGCGGATAGGAACTGGATTTATTAAACGAAAGAAGATCCTGATGGATGTTTCTTTGAGTACCGGGTTACTTGTTATGTGGTGGATGTTCTGTGCGAGGACGAGTTTTAGAACGAATGGTGCTTAGTATACTGTGATAGTGATGAACCACCTGCTTTCTGTGATCCTTGAAACATCTAATTATAATAATGTGTACTCCTGTAACAATTATTATAATATATAAGAACTATTACTGTTATTTACTATAGAAGATTTTGCAGAATTCAATGTTGCATAGAATGTTTTCGGCATCACAAATATATCTCACAAGATTGTCGTTAGGAATTATAACTTGGATTCAAAAGAATATTATCGAAACGATCCTATAAAGACGTCCCAATTGTTTCGTTGAATTGCTCGTTAATTTCACGACAAGCTACGAGTCTGGAGAAAAGGAGTAATCGATAATCGACCGATCGGTCGATCGATCTAGGCACTGGCGGTCTCTATTTAGGTTCACGACGAGGTGAAAGCACGAGTTAAGCATTGTAATTAACTCGTCGCCTGTAATAATAGCCGCAAGAGCAAACGTTGACGCGATCTCGAATCGTTTTACGAGCCGATAAAGCGCGAATCTTCACGCCTAGATTAAACGCCCGACCATTACCCCTTATCGTTTCACGTCTCGTTGAAAATTTATTCTCTCGCTGGATAAACCCTTGTTTCTACTATCGATCAGCTGATAGCTTGTTGGACTGTTGTAAAACAGAATCTATCAAAAACAAGATCGTAAATGTATTTTCCTCTCCATGTTTTTCGACTCGGGCTGCTGATACCAATTGTCGTGTCGTGGAAAAGAATTATTTCGATATTAAGAATTACTGTATTCTTTCGTATATTTTCTTGAAATTCCTTAGTTGAATATAACTAATACAGGCAATCGTTTTGTGATACAAAAAGTGTAGCATACTGAATTATAGCTTGATCGTGGTTTATTCAAATTCGAGGAATAACAGATAGATTAAAAAACTCCGTGTATTTTCGTTCACTCCTTTGCCCGTTATATTTATGAACTTGAAACGCTATGCTACGCTATGAACAGATGTTCATATTTATGAAATCTGCACAGAAGTGGCTGAAAATATCGCGACATCGTCATCCTTACAATGTTTCAATGCTTACCATTGGCAGGAATCAAAATATACTCTCTAATCCGTGTTAAAATTTATGCTCTTCGAAAACATGGCCATCTGCGAGTGTTTAGTTGCAACAATTATATTTACTCGCAAATAAAGAACATTTCTACCATTCGGCCTAATTAAATCGATACTAATGAGTACAAGTCATTAAATTATGCCACAAAAATACTTCAATTTCCCTGAAGTCATTAGATTTAGATCGTTATCGGCTATCAATCGAGACGTAACTTTGTGGCTAATGCCCCTGGGAATGGCGAAACAACAAAATTGACTTTCTACTAACATACATTAACGATTGATTCTGGAGCACCATCGAAAGAACACACACGAATAAGGGAATTCAGCTATCAAACGTTTTCGCTGCCTTTGAACAATATATTTTTTAATATTCTTCGTTTATTCCACTATGTTGGTATCTCCACTATTAATTGTGTCAATATCTTTGAACTAAAATTTAACAAAAAATTATAACAGATGTGTACCTTCGAAGTGTACCTCCAGTATTCGAAGTATAGGCGCAGTTGCTTAGAATCTAAGACTTCGATTATTTTGCTTTAAGCTATAAATAGTTGGATATTGAGACAGAACACTCTGTTAGAATTGTAAAAATTTGGTAATGTCATAGCATATATCTGTGAGTAAATTAATCATTATTTCAGTGATTCTTTAACTAATTTGAAATGGTATCAATTAACTCTCGCGGCGGTACAAGAAAAGCTGTTTTAATCCTTTAAGCAGACAGTATTACATAAAGCAATCCATCTGCATGAAATATTTCTAGCCTCGACGTAATTTCTCAACCAGCAACTGAATTTTCATCCGTTCTCTAAATCTTCGCTACCACTCACGCCTTTCCGACGATTTCGAAATCTAAAAATAAGGGATAACGCCGTCAGCTGTGAGAGATCTATGCCCGTGGGGCGAGACAAATTTTCAATTAACTTTCTCTCGTAAATCCTGCAGTTTTAACGTTTCGATCCTTCCTTCGAACCAGATAACAAAAAAGAAAAAGGAAGGACTAAAAATAGCAAATCAAATAGATCAAAGTGGATACAATAAACATTCTACTCCGCTATTTCTGTTCCCTTACATTCAGTTCTACAATTTCAATTATTATTGATGTCACTGGGAAAGCTCTAATTAAAATATAACAACACAATCGATGCTCAATCGTTTACTTCAGCCCCTTGTTCATGCCTGCTCTAAAATTACCCATGCTCCTCTTAAAAGGTTCACCTGCATAATCGTGTCAATTTAATAAAAATACCAAATATTAGTAACTGCCATTGAAATAATATAACACACAAAAGGCATCTAATCGAGTAGCAAGGCAAAAGATTAAACACGCTCTCCACAAAGTGGAACCATCGAAATTCTGCTTCAAACCAATAAAATGAAATTGTCAAATACTAACCGGACTAGGAGAAAAAAACAGAAACAGCAGAATCTCTAAACAGATCCTAATAATAGGATCCCGAAGGCGATCGATTCCGACACGACCAATAAAACGCGAAACGAAAAGCATTCAAGGGGGGTTCGCCATGGCGTTTGACACCGGCCATAAATCGGCGATCGTCTTTTATTTCTTCGATATAACGCTCGAACTAGCTGCACAGCTCGCTGCCGATAATGAGTTCCACGATTGTACACGCAACACATCCAAGCCAAGAATGCCCTTGGAAATCACCCCCGGGGGAATAGACGTAGATTAAGACGCCGCAATAATTTCCCAACGATCTAATCACGCGTGTATTTCTTTTTTTACAAACCCAAACGAATATTAGACATTCCGTGAATTCTAAACGAAATTGCGCCTCGTCGTGCACACTACTCGAATCATACAAAATATCTTCTTCCCACATTGGGCGGGGTCGCGGGCAACGAGGATAATTCGAGGGGAAATTTACGGTGGAAATGGTGTTATTAGCCTGGTCTGTGGTGTGGAGGAGTGTGAGACTTGGCGTTAACGTCGACGAACAATATCGATATATGTATAGAGGTTGAAAACCGTGAGAAACTGTAAGGTAGAAAGCCACGGTGTGTTGTAGCACGATTGAGAAACAGTCGAGTACTTTAACCCTCGTACACCATTGTAATTCGCGCGTTACGTCACGTAGACTTGTCCGCTTCTGTGTTATGCCGAGTGTTATCCGCATGAATTTTCATGTAGTTTCCTTGTAAAGCTGTGGTTCGAGTGTTGACGCCATTCTACGGCTGCCGGCTACGTCCTATAATCCGCAGGTTCTCGCGGATCGACTGCTATTAGAAACCTGTGGCAAGTACACGTGCCTCTGTGATCATTGATTTTTGTCGCTCTTACCGGTGGATGAGTTGATGACGATACGAAGTATCGATCGGAGAGAAGGTTTATCGTTAACTTTATAGTAAATTGTTTCGCGTCGTCGGTACACAATTATCCGTTCCAAAGACATTAGATTGGTGTATATACGTTAGACTGAAAAGAATTCTGATTCTGGTTCTCGTAACAATTTCCAGTGGCTTGCAAGCGAGGAATATTCATTTCTCAGATTGGAGGGACGAATTTTCCAATTTATACGCCTTAGAATTGCTTTCTTGATAGATGGCTGGCGGGTGAAAAATTGTGAAATTCGTTATTTAAATAGATTGACACGTGACGAAGAAAATGGAGCAGAAATGTATATTTTAATTTGTGTAAGTTAAAAGAATGTCTTATATCCTTCCGTGTACTATGTCATGTCAAGTTCGCGTGTACGAAATCGGTGCCACTCTGTACCGTCCTTAAATCCATATTTACGAAACAAGCGAAATCATTTTTCACGCGGCTTGGCAGACTCTCAAGTTCTCCTTATCGGGGATACCAGATCAGCCATTCTAAATTGCACACCCAAGAACACCTGTCGTTAATCAAACTTCCCTGCGAAAAAAGTTGCGACAGTAGGACCACCTTCTAACATCCCCTGGACGACAGAAACAAGCGCCGAACATTTTAGACCACACCATCTCCTATGAAAGACGACATTCTTGCAGGGTGGTTCACGGTGTTTCCGGTCGAGCAGGCAGAAAAGATGCCCCATGGGATCCCACAGAGGGCATAAAAATGGCAATAAAATTCTGTATCTCAGCCGTGGCTGTCTCCCGCGACCGATGGTATCGCTAACCCTCGAAATTTACCATCGACAAGAGTTACACCGCAAAATCGAGCGGAGTAAAGGAAGAGTAAAGGAAGTAAAAGGAGGAGCGTGTAAGAGGAAGAGGTTGCACCATGGGGACCGTGGAATATTGCCATTATCCGCCTTTCCTCTCGTTGTTCCCGCTATTGCCACGCATTATTTATCGTTCCCCGACGCATTGTCTCGCGCGACCATTCGCTATCCAAGAGTTTCGATCCTCTCGCTAGTACGCGCCGCGTGTTCGATTCGAGTCTCGAGCCGCGGACAAGCGACCGCCTTGATTCATCCGCGGTAATTGCCTGGACTGTTCGAGACCTTGGAGATCCTAATCGCGGGGAAACATGGTTACACGCGATGCGGATTTTCGTGCCATTACTATGGGCGGCCACTGCTATTGTCTGGGTTTGATGGAATATTTTCTGGAACCAGAACCGCATGGACTGCCCAGTTCTGGTATCTTGGAAATTCTACAGTGATAGTTTTAAGGACGATTGCTTGACGTATGGCGGGTCGTTGTCGGTATAGCCCCTTGTTATGTTAACGAGGTGTGTGATAGAAGAAAGCCAATGCATTGGATTGGTTTTTTCAAAAGGCTGCGATTAATAAAAATGTTTGGGAAGCTAAGCTTTAATTCATTAAAATAACTCCGGATACGAAGTAAAGAATTTTCATCTGTCGGTACATGAAGTGTATCATACGCTAGATATAATTAGGATTTTCAACTCTCAGACACAGTCATTAATTCTGTATACCTCTAATAATTCGGTACCAGAATTGCATTCATACAAATTCTCCAAATTGTGTTTGTCAAATCATTCTCACGATAAGCCTTCGAAAATCTCCATAAATAAAATTAACTTTCCATGCTGAAACATTGATTTGTTCAACTGCAACAGTTGCCCGTTCCATCGTCGCAAAGTGACGTCGTTTCTGCAACCATCCGAATCACCGATTGAATTAACCCAATATCCGATTTATACTTAAATTACTATAACTACTGTTCTACGTTTAATATCTTTAAACTTTAAAGGGACACCCGTTCCCCTCGCTGACCCGATAAATACGCGGCAAGGATTCACCATGTTCGTGACGCATGAAGCCGCATCGACCATCGGCTGAATCATCGTATAATCATCGTCACGATTGCGCAAAACTTTCGAATGGCCTTTCGATAATTATTTGGCAAAAGGGGGTATACGAAAATTCGCAAACGATAAAATGACGCAACGATATGATCACGATTCCAGCGACTCGAACGCCCTGTAAATTGTCTCATAAATAAACATTACTGGCCGAAGCACCCGTTGAAAAGTGAATTTACGAGCCGACGAATGCATCGCGATAAACCACCGATATTTCGCGCTAGCGAACGACCGAGTGCTTATCGCTCGTCTCTGCTTCCACCGCGATGTCCTCGACACCCCCGCTCGAATCTTCGAAAACCTCACGAACTTGGCGATTATTGAGACGTACAGAGCACACGTTGTGCAATTTTTCATATATTTATCCACCGATGTTACTCCCACGTAAAGGCTAGATAATAAAGGGAGCAATTGAAGAATTTCTTTTTAGGGAAAATGATAAGTACATAGCTTTCGCTAAAAAGAAATTGAAGTATGAATATCATGGGCAACGAAAAATCTTTAATTGCATAGAATTTTTCTTTACTATTAAATGGTTTCATTTTGAACTCTTCAAAAAAGCTTCGCGTATTTACAGTAACGTGGAAAAGTCTCTTGCTTCAGCAATTCGAGGCTAATAATATTTAGATAAAAAATGTTGGATGTACGAATAACCTATCATTTTCCAATAATTGCAATACTTTATAAGCAGTAATGGACGCTCTATAGATAAGCAAACCATTATTTAAAACTCAAAAAATCAATAAAATACTAGTCACAATCGCCCCGTTCTCTGATTAAATGATTACGATTCATAGTTCCAGAAACTTATATACAGTCAATCAGCCCGCCACTGCATTCGGCGGGAGCAATGTTACTTTAAATAACCGTTAATATTCCATAGAGTTTGCTTCTTCGGTTGTGAAGGAATCCATGATAAATTCACGTGTTCGCTGAAGGAAGTAAGAAGACGTCTTCACATCGGAAGCAGCTGCAAAAAAATACAGTCGAATTACGTGGATTGCATCATCAAGGCACCGTCATCTTTGTAATTTCGAGTCCCTGTATCACGTATACGGATGTACGTGACCGGCGGAACCCTTTCCTCCTTTCTTCTAGGACGAACCATGACAACGTGCCTGACTTCTAATATCCACGGTTCCATGTCAAAGGGTGCGGCTTATCGAAAATAATGCCCCCTTCTTTTCTTGATCATCACCATTTCGTTGACCGCGAAACTGGAATTCTTATTCGCGCCCCGTTTGGTACAATTGGCTTGGATCATCGACCAAGTACCGATTTGCTAATCATTTTCTGACACCTTGTGAGGAATTTGCTTTCGACACCTCGCCAACATAAATTTTTCCCGTCTTTTTGTGAATCGTTTGTAATTAATCCCCAATTCAACAATGTAGCTCATATAAATGAGAAATTGATCGTAAATAAAGAACGCTGTTCTATACTAGATGCTTATCTCGAACTATTCTTTATTTGTATTCCGCAAAAACTATTGTCAGGTGTAAGAAAATGCGAGGGTTCGGAGCGCCTAGCATGCCCATCTGGGAAATGTCACCAAGAGGCTGGGTTGCGAGCGGGAACGATACACTTTTGGGGGTGCCATCAAGTAGGCCCTTGAAGGTACTACGTCGTGGGTCCGACGAGCCCGCCCTTTGGGCGCCCACGACGCAACGTCGGGGCATTCTATGGGAATCCAGCGTCGAGAGCGTACGGATAGCGATCCGTAGAATATTGTACTATTAGCTTGTATTCGGAATAAATACAAGTATCATCATTACTGACTAATTATACCCTTAAATTAGTCTTACACAGGTCTTCTCTGAACGGCAATAAGGCGCTCGCGATCCGAAATCTCCTACAATTGTTTCCAGTATCGCATGGTTTATCTTCTTTATCATGATAGCTTAATTATAATAATAAAAGTAAAACAAACTTAGAGTATATCGCGAAGGTCTATGAATAATGAGCCTCTGTCGCATCGGAATTCGTTGTCCGTGAAAGAAAACCCCTTTCGACCGAATGCGCCAAATATCTTTACACCTGAGCGTGACCGATTCGACAAAGATTAATACCTGCTTCACATCGGCCACGAGGACATCCAAGATTCGGGTCACAGCCCCGATTTATCCTAGCCGCATTTCCTTCTCCAGTATATAGCACAGAAGCATGCGATTCTCCGGTTTACACAGTAAATAATTTCCACGAGAGAAACACGAGTTACTTCACGCCAATTAAAATGAATTTCGATGTCAACGTAAACCCTTACTCCCGAATCCAGCAATTACTTCAACGCCAATCTTCACGAACCCTATACAGAGTCCTACTATCCATTTACCACCACCAATATTCCAAATCTCTCTTTAATTGCCAGTCATTCTCCCAGTAGCCTAATCACTCGCAGCTTTCCTTCGCTTTCGATCGCGAAAGCCAGTCGACGTTTGAAATGGTCAAGAGCTCGTAGCGAACCGTAATGAAATCTTCGTCGAATCGATGCCTCGTTGTCCATTTTCCTTGTCGAACGATTCGAGATCTGTGTCCCTCGGGGATCACGGCCATTCATCGGGAGAAACTCCCCGGTGGTGCTTTTTTTTCTCCCTCCACCGTGAATCGCAATCCATCTGATCGCAACGTGGGGAACGATAGCAACAGCAACAGCAGCAACTACAGCAGCGCAACCCGACGGTTTCATAACCGGCCAATTGCAACGAGACTCTCAATAAGCTCATTGGGAATTCTATTGACGGTGGTAGCGCCGCTGTCTGCCCTAATACGGCAACTTGTCGTTTCTTGGCTCCTGGCAAGAACTGCTGCCTCGTACCAGAGAGATCATACGGTCCTGTTCGCCAACGGGGAAGCTTGTCTTCCCGCGAAGACAGAAAGAATGCCTGCTGCTTGCCGGCCTCGCGTGCCGATTTCTACCGACTTCGACGACTTATTTAACTATTTCGATGTTCTCGTTACCGTTCCTCCTCCTTCGATTCTTCCATCGATTGGCATCGCCGTTAAACGATTCAGGCCCGACGGAACAAGCAGCCGTCAAATAATTTCCCGCATTTAAGACAGATTATATACAGTGCGTCCGTTTTAAGTGTCAACGCTTGATTAATTCTATGATTATCAGAGATACGATCAAATGTTTCAGATGAAAGTTATATAGCATGATGATAATTAAATGACCTTGACATAACATTGGAGTGTCCTGTGAAGGTCACATTAACATTTTTAAAACTAACCCTATATTTTTGACTGGAGATTCTTGTAACTAATGCTGAGACATTTTCAAAACATCGAAAATGGGTTTTCTTTACCAAAAGGTGTGAAATAAAATGGATCAAAGCTCGTTCATTAATTCGCTGAATCTAATGAATCGGGGTAGTTATAGTGGCTGTGCGTTGGAACAGATGGAACCGTAATGCACTCTCTTCGGGCAGTAGCTCGCGGTGTTCGCACGACCGGATTTGGACCAATTTTCCGACGTTGTTTATTACAATGAAGACGGCGATTCTACGACGAAACGAGTCGCGGGTATGCTGCGAGGGGAATCAGCCGCGTGGAATAAGTGAGGCAGTCAGCGAATCGTGATAAATCGAGACTAATGAGTGTTGCACGGTGTCTTAACGATATTCAAGACAAAAAGGGACAGGCGCGATCCATTCCGAGATCGTTATGCGTTACGTTGGGTCAGGGATGATAAACGGTTCGGGAGGAGAACAAAAATTCAAGCAACTGTAAACGCACCGATTTATCAATGGACTGCTGTTTGTTTCGCTTGATCCCCGGATACTTGGTAATATTATTAATCGTGGGTATATTTTCTTCGTTTTAACTCGGGAGATATTGTCTGGGAGTAGGCATTTTTATTTTCAAGATCGACAAAGATCATAATTCTCTGGCCTTCAAGTTAGAGCGCAAAGGATTGGACATTTTCTCTCGCCCGAATTTTGAAATTGTATTGACAGATTGAGCCTCTCTCTATCATGGAGGTATTATTTTAAACTACTGGTGAAATAGTTCATGTTGAAGAGAAGATGATTGATGACTAGATATGGCATACTTTCGCCTTTGAAGTGTTCGTATATAAATAGACATTCACTTTATTTTCGTGAAGCTATAGTGTGACGTGCTTTTACTACCCCTGATATTATTTCATTATACGAATCATAAGGCAAATGATGGTTTGCTATTAAACGCGAAACTTTCTCTTACTAATTGCAATTGTTTGCTGCATTTTCATTTCCATCCGGAAAAATTGTTTGCGAAACAGCACTATCTATTCCCTTTGTATAAGTTCTTGAAAATTGTTGATAAAACGAAATTTCAGTAGCAATTTCGTTGTAATTGTATGGTAATCTAGTTACCTTTCGTACCATTTATTAAAACGATTAAAAATAGCAAGTTATTAATATGAATTACGAACGATTCTAACGAACCTCCCGAGAGCATTGTATTAAAAAGTTTAAAATACATTCGTAGTTTCCAACCTGACCGACTGAATCTCGAACCATCATGATCATCCTGCCATCTGCTAACGAAATCATATACCCATTTGCTTCGTGTTCTCTCACTCGCGTCGACAAGAAGAACCTCTGTAAAAATCGATGTTGAAATCTCGCCTGGCATCGCGCGAAAGTTAAAAAAGAGTTTCATGTTTTAATCGTGTGGAAACACAATCATTCTTACAAACTGCATCCTATAAATAATAGGTTTAGATTATTCCACGTTTCCTGTTATTTTTTTTCTTTATCTCCCAGTCATTGTACGCACTGGTCTCAAAATATAACACTTTACTCGTCGAAGTTTTAAAATGATATATGTATACTCATCCTTATATTTTCTGTTGGATATTTACTAGTGATAGTAAATATGTATAATATTTCATGCTAGAGCAAAATTGTCTCAACGTTCTTAGAATGTCTTACTAACGGAGGTAGTAAGAGAACCAGATGGGTCTGTACTTGGCGAGTCAAAAGAGCCTAGGTTGTAAAATGGGACAATACGCATTCGTAGGTTTAAGTGGACCCCAATTCTTTTGGGCGTTTTCGGTCAGTTCAAGAGAGCATTTCAGAGTGAAAGGACATTCCTTCTGAGCTATTTTAAATACATGCATGCATTGATTGAGAAAAATATAATACGTAGTTATTTTATTTAACACACCATATCCAATATTTTCTGTATCAAAAAGCCCGAACAAAATTTCTGCTTCAGCTACGAAAATAATTTTGTATAACCTAGACCGATGCTTCATAATCTGAATTATGACAAACTCACGGTATCAAAATAAGCTGCAGAATATGTCCTCCCAAAACAAGTTACCCTTAACAGAAAATAAAAAAAAAAGTTATCCAAATGTCTACTACATACAGTTCCGCAGTCAACCCTTTCTCCAAACAGAAAATCAGAATGAACCGAAGGCAATTGTCTAATCTCTGCAAACGTGATCCTTCTCGCAAAGCCATGCCAGTTCGTGTGGTTGCGTCGAAGTAGCAACGAAAACGCGATCGCACTTTACCCACCGCATTGGCGAATTTATCTTATCTCGCTGGGTCACACAAGCGTGTGTACTTCCGAAAAGAGGAGCTCGCGGCTCGTCTGTCGCGTCAAGTCGTCTCAATGACGTCCAGCAGTCGAAACGTAACAGAGAAAAGAAGGAAATGGGACAAAAGAAACGAATGACGGGGGTGGTGCATCGTGGCCGAAACGAAGGCGACGCGGAAAGATGGCCAAGTCAGTCGAAGGAGAAGCGGACGTTGAACAGAAAACGAAACCGACGAAGACGGTCTTAAGATCGCCGCGCGAGGATCTTCCCACACAGGATCACGACAAGATTACATTGCAGGATCCTCCGCGAAAGGATCATATTGCCTTTGTGCGCAGCACCCGTGCCATTTGACCCTCCACGCGTTCTCGGTTTCCTCTTCTATACAAAACGCGGCCCGGGTCTAAATGGAACGAGTTCACAGACGATCGCTACTATTTACTGTTCGGGCAGATTTCCAGATGTAATTGACGTGACTGATTGGCTGGAATACGGCGATGTCGTTGACTGGACAATTTGAAAAGATGTGATTGAACAGAGTACAGACACTGGCAGCCAAAAGTTTGGGTCCATTTTCTTGGTGGTAAAAATATTTAATAACTTGTTAACGATTCATTGAACCGAAATGAATATTGTTATAGATACTGATTGCAATAAACTTTGTTTCGATATATTTTATCTCGAATATGTTCTTTAATTTAGACGTTGAATTATTGATCAATCATCGAATGTTTCGATAGCTTGAAATATCTGGTGGTTCAAAACTTTTGGAATGTCGTGAACTATAAATTAAATTTATGTTTGTGTCGTATGTGTAAAGGGTTGGAGAATTATGTTATATAAAAGTTCGTTAGATATAGCCCAGTCTTTAGAATACTTTAGATAATAGGAGTATGTAATTTGAATAGCTGAAGGCCTTCTTGTGAATTCCTCAGCCACTCATTTGTATGTGTATGATAGTAGCGTGTGCTGATATACAATTCTGAGACTGTTCAATGTAAATAATTTATTCTTTCCGCGTCGTCCACGCTATTTTAATATATGTACCAGATGCTTTTTATACGAGTCATTTCAAAATACAGGCACCAAGCACGTGTCTATTATTTAAGTAATAACAACATATAGGAGTGAAATATTGCTAAACCTAGGATACGATTTGTCAATCTGATTCTTTCATTTATTCCTTCATTATGCGCAATTAAAAACCCACGGACATGAAGTTCTGCATTATTTACGAGTTCAATGGAAGTGAACCTGACAATTTTCTCGCGGTATTACTTCATAATACCCATAACTTTCATATAGAACAGATCTCCATAAATTTCGATTAAACAAAAAAATAGAAATTATACTTTACCAAACTATTCAAAAGGAGTTTCACAGCAATACACACACTTCTGGTTGTCCTCCTTTGTTTAGTGCGCACCACCTTTTTTATTTAACGATTTCCAGATCGAGGAGATCTTTATCAAAATCCAACACTATAATGATTCGATAGTCATACGAAATGATTTTGAAAAGTGGCGACGATTGAAATAAGAAATCGGTGGCAGGACTGGTCGTTCAATACGAGTTACACAGTCGCTAAAGTCGGTCGATGACCCTTACAGCTGATTGCGAGGAATCGTCGCCGAGGAGGCGTACGTAACACACGTCAGGGACAACCAAGATGCAAGAGGGGCAATCGTAATCGAGACAGAGATTACTGCATGACGTTCACCGACTTCAGCTTCGTGAAAAGCGTGAGGGCGTATGTATATGTGTGTACATACATTTCGATTTCGTGGCAGCCCGACTGGAATCCATTGAGAGAAATACGATGTGAATCGTCGTGAAAAAATTGCTCGAGCTCAACGTTCAGTGATAATTAATAGCCATAATTAAAACCGTACCGCGGCTTAAATAACTACGTGCTTCTGTGACTCGACTACGGCTCGTTAAGACTATTTGGAGCAGCGTTTGTTTGCTTCGAAACAATTATGTTTGATAATTATAAGCGTACCCGATGATAATGGCTTCGCTGTAATTTGTGGACTTTTTAATTGGATAAAATGATATGTACGCAATACATGATTTTGCGGTGCTTCCCTTATTTAATGGTAACAAAAATTTCATCAATTTTTTTCTTTGCGAATTGTGGGAGCTTCGCGGTGTCGGTCGTCGTAGAGATGGTGGAAGGAAGAAGCGACAGGAAAAGAGAGGGAGAGGAACTAGGTGATGTTTCGTCCTAGGCCTGCTAGCGGACTCATCAGTAAGGCGATACTAGCAGGCCCTGCCTTAGACACATAGGGATAGAAGGGAATCGTCGGAGGTTGTATATATAGGAACGTGGACCTATACGACCACTTGCGAGACGAGCCGGATCGTCGTGCAAGTCCCCTAGCGGCGTAGGTGGGAAGTGCCCCCACACTACTCCCCCACCAGTGATAACGTTATCAGACGCTATCCCGGTGTCTGCTGGCTGTTCCTCGATGCTGCGGATTTCGATGCTGCGAATGTCGATGCAAACTACCGCTTCCGTCGGAGAACCCGCTTCGTAGCGTGCGAGGGTTCCGAACTCGTTGCGTGATCGGAAGCGATAGCCCATCGTGTCGATTCGCGTCTCGGATGCAGCCCTGTCTCTCGTGTCGTCCACCATCTCGCTGCGCTGCGTGTTCACATCACGTCGGGGTCACCAATTGTGGGAGCTTCGCGGTGTCGGTCGTCGTAGAGATGGTGGAAGGAAGAAGCGACAGGAAAAGAGAGGGAGAGGAACTAGGTGATGTTTCGTCCTAGGCCTGCTAGCGGACTCATCAGTAAGGCGATACTAGCAGGCCCTGCCTTAGACACATAGGGATAGAAGGGAATCGTCGGAGGTTGTATATATAGGAACGTGGACCTATACGACCACTTGCGAGACGAGCCGGATCGTCGTGCAAGTCCCCTAGCGGCGTAGGTGGGAAGTGCCCCCACACGAATGTTTCGTTCTTTCAAGCTACGAATTGGATCAGGAGAAAATAGCTTAGCTATTTGGCTTCCACTTGGAACAATTGAAATTGAAAGTGTACCGCATGATCGCTGTAGAACAGAGCAGCTGGTGTTTTTGTAAATATACATATTAATGACTGTTCTTCTAATACGGAGAACGCATATGCATTATCGATGTGAATAATTAAATAGTCGTCAGAATGGAATGTATAGAGTTTTCCATGTATATAATTATAATGTGACTTTATTCTGTTAACTTTTTCTGCATTCTATTATCATAATAATTGTGCGCTGCCGTGTTCCTGCTATCTTAAAAATCCAGACATTCGATTTTACACAGCTAATTTTTGATTTGTGTATTCGCAGCTTACACTTGGGAAACAGTACTTAGATCTGTCACGCTTGTATAACACTTCTTCAAACATACGCCACTTTAAGAACCGCGTGTCGTAAATGTACCGGTACGTTTGTTAATCCACTCCTGAGACCGCCTATGAACGTACTCTTACACTCGTCAGTATACTCGTAATCTACTCGCGCATTGGCAAAACGTTTCGAATTTTTTTGTTTTGAAAGAATGTTAAAAGTTGTTGCGCACAGAATAGGCCATGTACTCCTGTATATCTATAAGGGGCTCCGACATTCCCTTGTCTAAACACAAATGAATTAACGTACTGAAACGAAAATTGCCGAATCAAGTGTCACTTCGCAGATAAGAATGAAATATTGGAATTCGGTTTCATAATTCAATGCGTACAGGCATGTTAACGTCTCATGTTGGGACCAACTTCAGTGTTCGCCAGTGTAACACTTTGGAGTACAGTAAACAAGTAGTTATAATTACAATATAGTCGTATATGCCTGCAAGTAATTACCGCCAATCTTCGTTTAAAACGAGACTTAAATAATCATTTCATGGCGCCATCATATTTGGCGTGCACATTCTATCGAAATTGGGTAACGAAGCTAAGAAACAAGAAATTGCGGTGAAAATTTTTCGTTCATGCTCATTGAACGGATTAACATTAAACAGAACGTTAACGTTCAAGAGTAATTATTTAGTTAACAATCGCGCGACGATTACAAACGAACGGAACTATTTCTGATGCGTAAATAAACTGGACACCACGATGATTCTATAAATAACACCGTGTCATTCAAAATTGTGAAAAATGCTACACGCCAATTATAAATCAATAAAGCAATTTTTTCATCGCAAAATTACTTCCACCGCTGCGCCATTAATTATTTCTACCACTGTGTTCATCGTTTTCAATTACACCTGTCACAGTCCGCACATTTCCACGCGCCGCGGCTGAAAGTCTCAACTCCCTTTCCCTTTTACTCTCGTCGCAATGCAGCCGGCGATAAATCATCCACGCTTAATAATCGCCGCCTTTGCACCAATTACACTCTTGCACAACGATTGTGAAACGATCCTACGCACTCCGTCATAGATAATAGGAAAATCTCTGGACTATCGACAGAGAGAATTACCTTCGTCGGAATAGAAACACGAAGAACGTTGGTCGAAGAGTGGATCGTGAAACAAAAAAGTAGCAAATCGTCGAGGTGGTCGAGGACAGGAGAAAATGGGCGAAAGGGAGAATGACGAACCCTATGGGGCTCTATGGGGCCGTAAACGAAGGAAACGCTCGAACATCTCGGGGACGTCTAAAAATTCCGGAACGACTAGCGCGAGTCCGCGAAAATTTACGGCAACATTAGCCCCGACGATTGTCAATGTTCTTGGTGTTGCCTTAACGCGAAGATACAGTATGGTATAGTTTACTGGACAGGGTATTGAACATTTTTTTACCAACGATTATTATCACCTAGTGGCAGTAAACGTCAGCGTATGCGACAGGGTTACGTACGTGCAATTAGCGGTTAATAAGCATCGCGTTTATAATAATTAGTCACGGCATGGTTGGCTAACGGGGCCATTAGGCAACATTACGATTAATCACGGTAATAGAGGATGCATGGCTGATTAGATGCTGCTTCAATAGAGTGTCTGGTATTTGGAGAAGGCGAATTAGTGTACACGCAAAAGCGACGAATCGGAAAGATCGCAGGAGGTTGTAAGAAGGAGACGAGAGTGTCTTGTAGATATCCTATCTCTTATATCGAAGACGATATACATACATATATTTTTGAAAACGTATTATAAATTGTACTTTGGGGAATTTACGAATTGAATGTTTGATAGCAAAGGTGAGAAGGAGATGAAGTGAAAGAAATAGATTTAGAGTAGCATTGTCAATTTAAAATTCACCGCAAATTGACTCAACTATTATTCTTGTCCAACACCAGGAATGGCTGATAATAAATTTGTAATGAATGTTTGGCAGTAAAGGTGTGTGACTGATACATGTTTAATGGTGCCGATTCTAATGGTATGCTTTATAAAGGTTGCGCGGATATATTGATTTCATGGCAGTCGGTAAAAGGAGGCCTCAACAGAAACTACATCGACTGCTGTGAAGAACTTATTAAATTCTTTCGAAATTAATCTTAAACACTGTACTTGGAAACTTTCGAAAATGCTGGAATCCCAGTTCCGTCGTTAAAAATAATTATATCGGAGAGCCTCAAGTGCATATACTCGCAGTGTTTCACATTAATAAGAACACCAAGTCGGGCCTTAATCTCTCCCCGTGCTGTACATTCCATACGAAATAACAGTCATTCGACTTTAACAACTTCCCATTTGTCATCATTTATACCGGCGATCTCCACCTTTCATATTTTGGCAGTCATTTCACGCTTATGCAACGAATTTCGGCATAACGTCCTGCGGCGTTATTATGAATCACCGGACAGCCAATCGCGGCGTGAATTTACGATCAACGAGAACGTGAAATTGAACAAGCTTCAACGACCGAAACCGAACACTTGGATTAGTCGATTGCGATCCGAAGTGACAAGCGGCCAAACGAAGTCAAGCCAGGGAAGTCAGGAAGCCACTTTGACTTCCCCTTCGTCTCTCGAACTCGCATCGATGCGATGTAACGAGGGAACAGTTTCCTGTCGATTTCCTTTGGATTCGTTCGTCCCACGCGATGCATGATTTATCACAGGATTTCTCGTCCGTCATAATTAGTCACACCTTCATTGCTCCCGCGGGGATATTCGGCGAATGAATAATCTATTACAGCGATCGAGAAACTACGAGAATACGTGTAGCCCCTGATTGAATTCTACGTGCCACGCACAGCCATAAGATAAAACACGCACCTTCGAAATCGTTCGATTTTGTTTCCAAACCGTTATTATATTATTATAATTATAACTAAGTATAGTTTTGACCTCGATAGATATAGACTTTATCATTCTTTCACTTAATCTTCTTTAAATATTTCCATGTGCAAGTGGTACGTTCCATTCTTTCCATTGTATGGAAACCTTAATTGAGCCGCACATTAGTCAAATTGGTTGGCTCCACCTTTTGGATTTTTTAAAATTTTATCCGCATATGGATTGTCTCTTAACTTTCTATATTTATAATATATTTCCTTTTTTGAGTTTTTTGGCATTAACCGATTTAGCCAATAGATGGCTTGATTAACTCTCTGAGCAACGATTTTGGACGGATGCAGCAAGAATAATTGCGATTAGAAAAGGCAACGTTTTATGACAACAGAGCACGACTGTAGCAGGTGGTTGAACAATCTTCAGTCGTGTCACGGAAGAAAACAAAGGATTCGCAATCGTACACTCGACGGATTAACGAGCAATGCCTTCGTAATAATAATTAGGGGGTCTGTGCGCAAGCAGCGTTGATTGAGCAATATCGTCGCCGTGAGGCTCGATAATTAAGGAAACAGCGGATGGTCGTGCGTAAATTTTTTGCCGACATTGGTGAAAAAGCAGAGACGAGTCATGGCTTATAAATACACGTTTCCTTATGGTTCGCTTCATTTTTACCTTATTTTCATTTAAGAAGCTCGAAAGTGCGGCCAGTCTGTCTCTTTGCTAATGATACACGGTTAATAGAGGAATTACGACGCATAATTTTATGGCGTGAAAAAGGTAAAAGGAAAGTAACAACTTCTGTTACATTCGCAATTTATACTTGAATTGATACAGAGATAAAGTTAATTAGGAATAACTTTAATGGCATTGGAGACTGAAGTAAAAAAGGGCTACATATTGATTGACATTTTAATCACAGATATGATTGGTCTTACTTATTATTTTGAATGGTGCACAAATTTGTATTAATGCAAAAATAACATTGGAATATTCAGGAAATTGGGAAAAAATACGCAACGCTTATATTTTTTAACAGATATTCAGAACTGAGAAATAAAACATCGAGCTCAGATATTATGAACAGGGTTATAGAAACTCTACGTCTTGTTTCCACCTAGAATAAGTGAAATGATCTCGTGAGAGACGAACGTAGAGCATTCGTAGAGGCGTAAACGAAGATTGTAATCGATGGGTCACGAATAAACAGACTTATATACCTGCAATCGATTTCGAGTTGCAAAACGTTGGGTTCGCCCTTTTAAATGATTTTTATATTTTCAATCAATAAATCCTCGCATTAGCCGAGCATAATTCTATGCAATAATTTACACGTCTGTCAAATGCTTCCATTAAACGTTTGCTATTTCTGAAACGTTTACAGTACTCTGTAAAAGCAGTTTGTAAGTAACGCGGTGTTAGATTGTAATAGTAGATTAGTATTGCCGGATATACATTTCACGACACTGTGAATCGTATAAAAATATCGATTGCTAATTTAATGAAACCGAATGAATTATGAAATGATAGGTTCAACGTACGTGGTGATTATATTCGCTATACAATTCTATTGTAACAGAGCGGGGCATTAAAATATACGATTATAGTGATAAACGGTCGCCATGCAGCACAATTTTCACTCGACGCCAATTATTAGATGTCGATATACATTTACACCTATGTTGCTCATTATACAAAATATTCTACACACCATAGTCATTTCACGGCCAGCAGATTCTATATTATTATCAACATCGACGAGATACAAGTGTTACTTCACTGTCGCCTAATACGAAATTAATTCATACTTTTCTCTTGCAACACTTTCCATTTCAGAGGAGCTACGATAAAGAAATTTCCTCGATAGATAATTTGCTTTGAAATGTTTCGATAAGGCGGTTTTCCCGGCAGACATGTTTACAACCCTGGCTATATCTTAAGCAGGGGACACTTTAGATAATCCATAATTAATTTCACCTCCATTCCTTCCCGGCTATTATATCTCCTGGAAGACCTTCACAAGCTTTCATTTCTAGATAACTTTTATAAAAAGGCTACTGCCGTACATTCTTTCTCGTCTATCTTCGTATAAATCGTCCAGCGCCTCAAATAAGTCTTAATTGATTGTCTTCCTATGTCCCTCTAGATAAAAATGGAAATAAATTCCAATCATCCGTCCATGTTAACGAAAGTACGATGTGCGATTACTTTAATTAATACTTTTACAGTGCCCCACCAGTGCTGTGTAGTAACCAGCAATGTGTGGGTGTGCGGCTGACAACAATACTATTACACATAATAAATCATATCTAAAGTCTGAAGTGAACAGCAGGCATCTATCGCGGTCGGCAGGTAACTGCCACTTAACTAGAGGAAGACCCCCCATACCACTACCCATGTTCCTCGTTGAACTGGCAACGAAAACTAATAACAAAGAAGTCTGTAACATTAAACTAATATGGAACTCAATTGTCACAATCGAACCAGCAAGAACCAAAAGGGACATACATACCTCAATGCATGAGATGTCAATCTCATGGTCATACTAAGAATTATTGTAACCGATATAATATCTTAATAACTTTGGAACTCACACAAAACTAGAACCCATTAACAATTAACAGCTACTATAATATAATTAACGCGAAATCACCCTTCGGATTTACTAAATATGTAGTACCCTTCTAGTGAAATGTATTCATAGACTTGCAGATAACATCCTGCATGTCCTTCAGTGCTTGCCGTTACATGTAACGGTTGCCAAACGCTATTGTCAATTGTATAACTATTTGTAAATATTTGTAATTTGAATAGATAGGAACAAATAATAAGGTGGAGTAAATATAACAACAAAAATGAATACTTTTACCAATCATATTAGAAAAGGCAAATTAATAAATTAACTATCATTTAAAACTCAGAAGAAGATAATGGCCCGCCAGTTTCCTAAACATGACAGCCACGCTACAATAATTTGTATCAAAAAATCCTGGACTTCTCACGACACACCTGTGGACCTTTCACGGCACACCGGTTGAAAGTCCCTGATCTACAGTAATGTCCATGAACGTATCTCCATTGGTGTCCCAAAATACCCCATCGTCGACGTCCGATCGCCAGCTTAATTATCCCTTATCTCCAGACCGCGTTAATCAACCTCTCGACTATCAGGGAAACGCCAGCATCAGCTAGGTGGTCCCATAACAATGTTCTCTATTCCCCGCCACCAGACGTTTCCCTGATCAGAAATTAGTCCAGCTTCTCTTCAATTTTAAGGCCGTCGCGGACAGTTCAGACTGTCTGTGAACTCTGCACGAGTGGCCCGCATAAATCTCGTGCTATCTCGCCGCTGCTTCTTCGGTCGACACGAATCTTCGGTTCCACGATCTCCTTCCTTCCCAAACGTTCACACGTGGGACACGTTCTCCTTTTATTTCACACCCGGTGTACGACCTAATTTCGAATCAGTCTCGCTGGCCTGCACGCAAACACCAAAGCGTAGAGTAATACAGAAACAGGAGCACGTTGCCGACGAAACGTACCCATATTGCGTTTGTGTTTCTCGGATACGGATAACCGGGGCGAGGTTGCCTCCGGGGCATGGGGCAACGCCGTTGGAGTTACGTCGACACGTTTATGAGCGGCTCGTTTTGTAAGCCCTTTCTCTGGGCCAAGAAATAACGACGAGGTTTGAAGTTTCGGCTTTGGCGGTTCAACTTTTCGATAGGCCAGGACAATTTTGACGATTCTGCTGCAATGCGTGTATGGATATTGAAATGCTTTTGATTAAAGCTTGGCATTTTTGGCGAACTTGACAGCTTGGATGAGTCTGATGTAGGAAGGAATAGGCGTTGCTTACTTCGCGAGTCTAATTGGAATTAAATTCGAACATTCGAATACAATAATTTAGTTCTAATGATCTGAGAAAATTGTCGACCTGGCCATCTTCGTTGGATACAATAGAAAGTAAACGCAACAGTTATCCACTTTTGGCCGACGTCGTTCGAAAGCAATTCGATGTTACTGAAAAGTTTGTGAACATTCTGAAGAATATACCTAGGCAGCCTATGCTCCATGTCAAAGCATACTTTCATAAAACACAACTAGATTAGAAATAAACCCGCCTACAAACGTCTTACACAATTAAACGATTATAAAAACGCGTTGCTTATCATTCATCCTTTTCCCGATAATATTGCTCCAACCAACCGTTGTTAGTTCAACTCGCAGAATCCTCAAACGCGCATGATATATAACGTTTCAAGTTTTGCGCTTACGATCCCGCCATATATCGTTCCCGAACCTGTACTCGCCCGCGAAACGCTGGCCTGCGATCGCACGGCTAATTACTATCTAATTGCGCGCATTACCGAATGCAACAACGACGAGGCGCGGTCGTTAAAGGCGGCCGCGACGATGCTCGGTATAAATGAGTCCTGACGGGATATAAATTCATGCTTAAATATTGCACGCAAAACGCAGTAAAGCCCCGGTTTACGAGCATCCGACAACATCTCCCGCGTGCATGTGTCACGTGCGCGTACGCTCCAACGTGTACAAGAGTCACGCGTGTCCACCTATGAACGCGTTTACATGCGCTTGCGACTGTTGGATGAAGGTTCACGCACGTGTGGAACTGTGGCACGAAGCCTCGACACTGTGCGGTTGTATTCCTGTGCACACTAAATTCGTATTGCGCGGATGCGACTGGTGCGATACTCGTGTTACGGTGAAAATTGATTTACTTCAGTGGCACGCGGAGGCACAATTGATAATAGTGTTAACTACAGCTGCGTTGTTAGATGGGACGCCGAATGAAGTTGTTTGATGAATAGAATAGAGGAAATAGAGCAAAGAAGGGGTGGGGTAATGCTGTGACAGTTTTCTGGCGAGCAATTCCTGTTTATGAACCGCAGGTGAGTTATAGCTGCTGGGCTGGTCTCTTTACTGAGCGCTCGATAAGTTGACTGTACTATTATACATAGTGTTGGAGAAAATTTCGTCCATGTAGAACTGTGGCTAATTTGCATGCGAAATACGTAATACCGAACGAATCGATTCACCCGCCAATGCGAATATCGTGAGAAATGATAAAAACGCAAATAGCCACAGTGCCACAAACCGACAAACCGCTAACCTAATTTGCAAAGGAATGGTGCATAGACAGATAATAATATAACGATTCAGCTGATCGCGCAATTATTGTCCCTAAGGCAGTAACAAGTACATAGTGTGTACTTACCCGCGGGTGAATACAGACAACGCAAAGTTCTCGCTCCGTCTTTTAACTCTCTTCACCTGGGCCGACAACTTCGCTCGACAATTCATAAGAAATTTGCGTGCAACAATTACCTATTCCAGTCGAACCGCGAATCGCCGTGGGAAGCAGATGGAGTATCGAAAGTGAGAGTGTTTAAATTCCTTGCGGCGAGGCGCTCTCGCTGCGAGGCAGACAAAAATCGAACGGCGTGGCAATGAGGAAAGTTCTTATCGGCGCAGATTTATAGAGAAGGTTCGTTCGTTCGTTCGAGAGCGTTCTATTTAAAGGCGCACGGCTCCGATGCAAATGTATCGAGCACTCCCGACGTGTCGGAGCGTACCGGGGCTGCGCTATAAAAATTCTGGCGTGCGAATTCGGAATCTGACTGCTCGATCGCTCGTGGTTCGCTGGCTCCAACCGCCTCGCAATATATCCGCGCCTCGTAAAACTCCGCCAAGGATTCCTAAGACGATAAATGCGCGGTCTCACCCGCACAATGAGCGAAACGAACGACACGCTGAACAAGAGCGGACGTCGATAATAAAAAGGGAGGATTTATAAGGGTTATTTGACGATTTATCGGCGTTCAGTTGATAGTTACAAAACGGGAACGATATTTCTTCCGTTTCTCGTCTACTGTGCATGGTGTCTTCCTTCGTTTGATGCAGCCTGTTAATAATAATTCGAGCGAGGGACACCTGTTGCGAGAGGTGTCAAGGAACTGACGAGAGAAACCAAATAGGGATGGTGTTATGTATGGACATACGAGGGCAAGTCGAGGATGCGAGGAAAATTGATAAATAACTGTTGGCAATTTATCTTTTAGATATTATAATATAATTTTATTTTATTTTTTACGGACAACTGTCCCAATTTTACATACGTTTGATGTTACATAAAATGAGAGTGACATTTTTTTTAATACGTAATTGACTAAGGAGTATCTCTGTACGAAGTTCGTGCGTCCTTTCTAAAGAATGTAATACTTCTCTAATGATCCTGAAGAATTTTTCAACGTCAATTTATCGACAAAATAGAGCTTTGAATTAAAAACATATGCCGCGTAACCAAGAACCTTGTACATTTCGTAGACAACGACATTTTTCTCTCACGAGACGGCCCAACGTCTCTAAGCTTCTTCGATGTCCATGATATTTTCATAAAAGAAACATTATAGAAGGATAATATTAAAGCGATCAGTTTTACGTTACTAGTAACGTTACAGGCATTATCGCGAACCTGTTTCACGTAGAGCAAAACCTATTCCTAACAAGGGGACAAGAAGATAATTGCATAATTGGTCGGGTCGTAGTAAAACAAATAAGTTCCTGCAGCCTAGCATAATGAGTCGACGACCATGAAAAGTAATTACACGTACTGATAATCGGCGGCGCACGATGGGGCGACGCGATGCGGCATGATCCTTGTTTATAGTGAACCTTGGTAAAACATTTCCTCCTGCATAGCGCATATATGTACATACGTGTATCCTGCATGTATATCACAGTGCAGAAAAAGAATTACCTATTCGTGGACGATTGTGTAATGCATAATTGTCACGGTGTAACTGCCCAGTGTGTTAAAGTTAGTTTCATACGGCAATTAATTTTATACGAAGGTAAAATTGCATTATAAATCACGCACGTAAGAATTGAAGAAAAATACACGCTACAACACTGCAAAATGTTTCCGAAACCCCGATATACCTCTGTATTATGGCAGCTATATTTCAGACTTATCGCAGCGTTGGTTAAAAAACTACGGCACCGGCATTTGGCGCCCCGGTGTGAAAAGAAACAGATCTTCTAAGTTAATAGCCCATAATGTCGCACTTGTACAATAAACTACCGTCATACCTAATTTACGGGGCCGGCCATTCGTCAATATCAACGCCAAGTACTCGTACACTATTTTCGTACATTTTATACTGCTCGCAGAAACTATTTATACATGCTTTATCAGGCTGTAAAACGCTCTAAAGTCCGAGAGTACGAAAATATTTTGCTGACAATTCCAGATTAATGGATTTCGAGGTAATTCGAGTGTCTCTGCCGCTTTGATGTACCTCTGTAATAACCCTAGCACGGAATATGTAAACATATCACGATTGAGTAATTTGTTGGTGAAAGTGACCGAATACTATATGTATACTTACCGACGACGAATATAAAATGTACGGATTTAATATCTAAAATCCTAATTTCCGACGATTGACTTAACACATTATTAAGCGAGAAAATATTATTCCTATTCTTGGCTCGATTTTGAATTCACCTAATCCAATTTTCCTTGCAAAGGCAGTGTATTTAAACCGCACAAGAAATCTGCTAACACTTTATGATTCATTGTCAACCCCCCACGTCCAACGATCGCGCTTTATAAAAGCACCTATTCAGAATGATTCGTAGCTTTCTTAAAAGCTGCTTTCGATTATATTGAATCAGAAGGGTGCATGGCCCGCAAAGGCGTGTTTCTCATTCATTTGGGCCAGGCCACGAATAGATGGATAGTCGTTGGCAAACTCGATCTGTACAGCCGGTAATTACGCCTATTAGCTCCGTGCTGATTGTTTTGGTCGTGCTTGTCGTTTTTCCCCGTTACCCCCCTCGCCGCGTTAACCCCTTGACTGTCTACGATACCCGTGCCAAGGTGGTCGTCGGCGGTCTTCCCTTCAGGGCGGCGCACGGGAAGATACGGACCGATTAGTGCTCACTTTGACCGGCAATTAAAGGATTTTAATGAGAGGGAAATTTACTCGTACGCCTGCCTCTCCTAGTTCTTTCTCCCGGCCACCGTAGATTCGATGAACGCGAACCGATAGCGACCGATGATCGAATACTACGATATCTGATTCAGCTTCTAATGAGAACGATTTATGTACAATGTTCGCGGTTAATGATCCAGGAATCATTGTGCTGAGATTTTGATTGGGGATCGTCTGCAATGATGGAGCTTGCCGATGGAGCTTGCCGATGTGACGAGTGGTAGTATCCATTGCGTAATACAGTGGACAATTAAATTATTAGAGCCACTTGCACGAATTAACGATTTCACGTCGATGGAATTAACGTTTTGCAATTACGTGCGCTAAGTTTAATTTTCCGTGGTATATTCAATGAACGATTGTTAATTGAGAATTATCCAATGTAAGATCCTTGGTATTGGGATTTTATCTCTACGCAAACACAAAAAAACATTCAAAACATTTTCATACCGTAGCTCGAATAATATGATCATCAACTATATTCTACTTCTGTATTGTACGTGACAGTGGCTGATTGGTGTGGGAACATTAATTATCTGTTGCAAAAAGATAAGGTATCGCAGAACGATCGGAAAAATTGTCTAAGACCTGTCGATCTATTTGTTCTGTCTTTTACTCATATCCTGCTCTATTTTTTTTCTTCGGCGAACATAACACATTGAAGTGTCGTTTCTTCTCTCGAACGATCGACTTAATCACCGATAGCAATATGATTAATAACGGAAGTACAGGAAGGCATATGGGCAACTTTCTGCTACAAGTAGAAGATCGTCCGACAAATGTCTGTTGGACACTATGTATGCAATTATCGTTTCACGCTTAACTGTGATTTTAATTAGAAAAACATCGGGAAACCATATTCACCCCAGCCGCACCTATAATGCTATTGAAACTTGTGTTTTTCATACCAGTTTCATAGCACACACGCAAGCCACGTAACACGAATAAAGATTCAGACTACCATTCGAAGTAAACATCGTCGCCGTAATTAAACGCTACTAATCCATTCACGTTGCTCGAGCTTATAGGAAAATATCATAACCGTGAACGTAACGGAAGGGTCTAACCGACGGATTTGGTGATACCACGCGATCGTGACCAATTATTTATGGCATAACGGTCCAGAGTTACCGTGCCACTCGAGATTGTCGATCGTTCCAGTTCGTCGCCAAGAACACCTAGCTTCGAATATCCCGGCGATTTTCAGTCCATATTCCCTCGATAAACATACCGTGGTTAATCCGTGGAAATCGTGCATCCACGGTACGCCATTGCCCGTAATTATCTACGCGGTATTCGAGAAAATAAAAGTAGCCAAATTACGTGCAGTTTCTGTTCACCTTGCTAATCGTCCACCTGCCGTTTCGATCTTTGCCTTCGAAATTTCAACTCGTACAAGTAGGTGCACCGATTCACGTCATCACGGTACACACGATAAGCTGGACCTTACGCCGCTTCTAATCCTCAAGGAACACGCAACAAGTTCGTCCGTTGTCGTTTTTTACCAAACGTCCCTCTGTTGATCCGATTACGGGACCCTCGAGAGATCTTTTTCACGAAACTTTAAACTAGCTGCAGTCCACAAAATACGTTTACGGTCGACCGGTCGTCTTAATATTCCAACGTGGCTGGGTACAAGGCAACACGTAGTAAATCGTGATGAAATTATGTCGTTGAGAAGCAAGGTGTTCTTGCGCAACGTCCCTTATACACTGATTTAGTGCTTGGTCTCTTTGGGTTCTCTTGTCGGATTTCCTGCGCGTTACGCGTCGCGAGACTAACGTTGGATTAGCTGTGCATTCGAAACACTCGTAAACATAGCTTGTAATTTATATGATAAATAAAAAAGAGTTGAGTACTTAGCGGGAGAGTTGCGCGTAAATTATTTCATGATCGTTCTATGGCACTAAATGGCCGACACGCCGATGCACAGTGTAAAACCGTATTCCTTGAAATACCAACTGCAATTCAACGAAGAAACAAATTCTGCACCTATTTCACTCTGATGATTATTAAGCGTATAATTACGTACGACATAAGCTCAGAAGAAAAATCTATCAACGCGATTAACGCTTTCTCAACACTTGTGTAAGGAAATGTGTAGGTCTAATTCAAGCGAAGATCGAAGATCCACGCGGTGATCGTCCCGATAACCGTAGCAAAGCAGAAAAGATAAGGTTTACGCGTCATCCAGCCTCACAATTACTGGCTCGGGTAATTCAGTCTCGGCTGGAACGCGTTCACGGACATCGCAGCACGTGCAGAACGATTTCAGGCTCGATCAGGCGGCTGCACTTCGGTATGCATCCCTGTGGATGTGTAAGTGAACGCGCGTGCACGCCGATGGATCGATCGAGATCGATCGATTGACGCCGAGTAGCCGTTATACCTGCTAGCCGAGTTCCAATCGGTCAATTTGCGGCACGATTCGCGCGTTACCGTGTTACGAAACGGGTGGAAGCAGCTTGGCTCGATGATACGCCCCGCGGCCATAACTCATCGTCGACCCCCATAATCACGGGGTGGGCAGACCCATTAGAATTATCGATAAGTATCGGTATTTCTCACCGTATGATGCACGCCGCCCCCGGTCCCATGATAGATGGAAAAATATCTTATGAATAGAAAGCTGCAACGGTGGTTTGGATTATCCTCCTGTGCGTGTGCACTGATTTGGCTGGGGTATACACTGCCGTTTCAAAGTTTGGGTACACCCTTCAAATTCAGGAGCCTAATATTCCTCTATATTTGAATGCTGATGTATACATATATCATATACATATGTATGTATATCCTAATGAATTCAGTATTGAATAAGAATATTGATATGTTTTATAGTAGTTAATTAATGGTATCTTCGATGTGGTATTTATGTAATTCGTGGCGTCATTTATTAATGGTGCAAGAATTCCATTTTTTAAATCCATAAATCAATTTTAATCTTGCTCTTTAAATAGCACGTCCTTTATTGTGACCTGTAATTGAATTATAATTTAAGTGAAAATTGTGAGAAAGATCTAGACACTGGTAGGAAATAATAAACTAGAAGTTTCTCCGCGTAATTTGTCTCGTTTGAATACGCAATGAAAGTAGTTCGAAAGGATTTCAATCATTCAGTATGAAAGGAATGTGCTTTTAATTGATGGATAGGTTGGTCAGTTTGTTCGTTTATGATGAATGGCGCTATGAAAGATCAATTGATAGGTATTTCAGGCAATTAAGTCTAAAGGCAATGCCGAATAGTGATCTTTAATGATAAAAATCCTTTCATAATGGTAGTACATACTGGCATCCGCTCTGGCAAGCGAGTTTCGAACTCTCGAATTAGAAAGACAATACGAAAGTGAGGTACCCCGTTGCCATTCTCGAACGCATTCAAACTAAAAATCTCTTCTGGTAAAAAAATTGAGACCAACGTTTAATTTAATTCCTGGCAATTACCGATAAACCAACACTGTCGACGCGTAGCGAAAATTACGAACTGCTAAACTGTCCGATCCTGGTTTATTCGCATACGATACTATTCCATTCAAGATAACGCGTTCCATTTTAGGCTGAAAACACTCACGGTGCCATCCATTCTTGTAACGGCCTACTGTCCTCGTCGGGGACAGGTTTTGAAGGTAACAAAATATGATAGTTGAACGCGAGTCAAAGCGGATCCTAGAAAGCGGCTTAGGACGGGCATTAAAACTGTCCATCGATGTTAAATATTGGTGCAATTAAGAGAACTCGTAAACAAGATAAGCTCATGCACGACAGAAAGAGAAAGAGGGCCTATGGGAGAGAGAGGGAGTGAGAGAAAGACCACGATTGCATTATTTATAAATATATGTAGAATTTGTAACCAATGTTACTTTTCATTCCATTTTCATCGACGAGATAAATATATATCCATTAAAACGGTGGATAAATATCGACACTCCTCTCTGGTCAGCATCTCGCACCTTGCCACGGAGGCTGGTCCGTGGAACCGGGTGAAAAATCTTTTCGATACACATGGAAAACGCCAAGGCTCGCCGGACCGGGTTCTAGGAAGCATACTAGGACGGAATCGAGTGATTTATAAACGCGATAGCGCGGAATCTGCAGGCATGTTCGCGATTGAAGAAAAATCCGCGGCGCGGTGCACGCTGAGGCTGTGTAAACGATATAAATCAATCGGTGATATTATAATCAAGATTCCCCGGTGTTGTACATCCGTGTACGATATTTGTCTCTCGTAAGCGGCTGTCAACCTTGATAATTGTTTCACGATCGCTGCATTAATTGCCCACGATTGTGTAACCGCGAGCGGTGCTGATCTTGTAAAAATCGGTGTTTCCTATTTCTTTTTATGCTAATAAGAGGAGATCACTTTATGCTGCTTCAAGGTTTACGCACATTTTGATATATTATATTTTACATTTATTATTCGGACAAAAATTGCTCAATGTACATTTTTAATTTGGGCTGTCTATCGCACGGGAATAAAGTGCACAGATGCAGCACGATAGCATTCCCAAAAGTGCAGCGCGACTTATCAGTAGAATTATGTCAACGATCACCGGCGACAGATTTATAATTAACGATTACCGTTAACTCTATATCCCGATAAACAGGAGATCGGATCGGACATGGCTGATCGGGAATCGACCGCGACATGGAAGATCGAGGAGCAAAGAGAACATAGTTAATCGGGCTGGTGGAGCGCTGCATAGCGTATTGACGAGTACGTGTACTATTTTTCGACGGCAATCTAAGCTCACTTCTTTCTAATACGCACGATCGCGTGATCGATGTTCGTTCGAAAAAAATCAAGATAAATGGTGGTCAAGTAAATAAAACATGCGGCCTGTTCCGGCCTTTAAATACAACAATACCATATTTGCATCTTGTCTTTGCCTATCGTAGAACACGAAGCACAGATTCAATTACGAAAAATTGCATCCAACGACACAATCGGCATAGTTAATTGCAATAATGTTACCCGCGCCCGTGAATTCGATCGTCATCCTTCCAAGTCACGCGAATGAGGAAGCTGTTTCTAAAATTAACTTACAAAATTACTAAGCGCGTTTTATAGATTATCATCGACCTTTTGTTCCTTTTTACGCGAGAAGGAAACGCACGATTATTGCGTGCATCTCGGAAATTCTCGCCGGAGCACAGTTAGCTCGGTATCTCGGTTTTGATTAAACGAAAACAACGCCGACATCGAATTAAACAGAAAGAAAATAAAATAAACGTAAGAAGAAGAAAAGAAAAGCGGGGGGAGGGGGGGGGAATGTTCAGGCGTCGTGTTTAATGGACTCCCAATTAGAAATCGCTCATGTACATGGAACTAATTGCTATCCCAGCAATAACGATGCCTGGTTCAGGAGTAATTATCGTCGGCAGAAATACTGCCTGTTCGGCGATAACTTGTTGCAGGTTGATGTATTGCGACACTTTATCGCCACATAACGTACTAGTGACTCAACAAACGCTGCCTCAAAACAAAACGAGCCGGACGAGAGAGGTCCGAGAGTCCACGGCTTATTTTAAGATTTCTCCCGCGAAAGTGCCGACGATTTATAGGCGTATCCTTCGAACTATCCTTTTGACAGCCATGGAATTCATCGAAGGATACCCTCAGACTCTCCCTCCCCTTTCCGAGGATCCTAAACAGAATTAAAAACCGATTTGCAATATCCAAGAAGATTTTATACCATGCATTACCAAACAGCGACTGAACGGCAACGGCGAATAGAATGTAAGATTCCGTCCTTCGAGAATTCTACATTTCTAAATACAAAGGTTAATCACACCGATGCAGCCGATCTAACGCAATAGCACGCAGCGAAGAAATATCCACAATGGATTGCGATCACGCCCCGGAAAAGGGTTTCACAACAGCGGGGCGGGCAGCCAGAAGGAAGCTGCGATTCGCCTCGGCCGTGCACAAATCAGCCGAGCATGAACTCCTACACGAAAAACCCACAAACGAACGCGAGTAGACCCGTGCACCGTTCATTCATAGCCCCGTATGCTAGGTCCGCCAAGCGCGAACGCTGCGCTCGCCCCGAAACGATAAACAATGCGATTAGAAAGATCGAGGAAGTGTGGTAGCCGGACGGATAGGAAATAAGAGAACGACGGACGGTCGTTTGCGAAGGCGGAGGGGAGGAGAAAGAGAGAGTCCGGGCAGAAAATGAAAGAACGTTGGCTTACATAATCCCTTCGAGAGTGACCCGCATAATTATTCGCGAACGCCGCGCTGCATAAATTCTCGCCGGGCGTAAAGCGTGTCCGCGAGCCATAATCCGTTCGCATTGCCTCACCCTGGAGCGGGTGAACGCTGATAAAGTGATACCGTGGCGTTTTCCACCCTCCCTCAATCACAGACGCCCCCTCCCCCTACGCCTTTATCTTTCTTGTTCTTGTGTAAGGAGTCGCGTCCACCCGTTCGGCCGCGGACCGACACGCGGCGGAGATGCGACTAACCGAGCGGTTATTTATCGCGGAACAAGGAAGGAAAGTTACGGGCGAGGAGTTACGAGGATGCCCGGGGACATTCCCGCTCGAGCACGGTTGCCTTTAATGAGAAATGCCAGCGAGACCAGCCTGTAACCCTTCAACCGAACCTGGGCCTCGCCACGTGTCTTCTACGCGGCCGTTCGAAGCGTACTGAACGCTTTTGTCGGTGACTATTCGAGCTGCTGATAGGTGGAAGCTTGTATTTCGTAGAGTGTTGACGGGGTGGCTGATCGTTTTATTTTTTTGGGGCGTGTAATCGTTTAGTGACGCGGCGTGTAACCAGAGGGGAGGTTTTAACGCCGGGTCACTGTAAATATGCGTAACCTATTAACTTGGAAGAATTATTAAACCTTTCCGCGGTAATTTGAATCGATCTGACCCAAATCCGAGACAAGAATACTGGTTTCTCGTTTATATTTCTTATTTTATATTCGTTTCCTGTGAATACACGAGATTGAGTCGTTTTGCGAAAATAAATTGTTTGCAAAATATAATAAATAATAAAACGTGTATTTGATAACACCGTGCAAGGCTTAATCTGGCTACTTGGTTGACAGTATTTGTAGAGTAACAACTCATGTATTTAGACCACTCAGTTTCTTTTAATGAATCGTTTTAAGTCGAATGGAAATGAATGCACGAGCTCGCGCTTGCCGAGGCTAAGGAAAAATATTTCTGTTTCATTAATTCTTAAGGTTAAATAAATATATTAATATGCTGTCTCCTGCACAGGTAATTGCAAGATCGAATTACGGGTGCGTTTCTTTTTCTAAGCATAAATACGTACAATTTGGAGACGTGAAAATTAATGAGATGCAATTTCGTTTTACTGTTTCACCGCGCGACGTGAAGTCATTTTAAACGAGAATTTTGGAACTGATCCAATAAAGTGTGGAAAGAGCAAAGTACACTTGACGAGTTTTCGTTCTCCAAACTAACAACTCTGTATTATTCGAAAAATGTATCGATGAATAAAGGTAGGCAGTAGTTCGTGTTTTGTCTTTTTCATAAATGATTCTATGGGCATCGACGGGAAAACTGGTCGTGAAAGCATCGATGCATCAATTATAAATTGAAATGACTGAAATCGAGGGGACTAATTTTCTCCTGCGACATTCTCTTGATCAACTAATTATCGCGCTTACTCATTTTATTTTTACGACTAATTAATCAGCCTGTCCAACTTCTCCTCCATCGACGTATCATTTTTCCGTACGTCTATAGTGGAAAGGACTAGTGACAAAATGGAACCAGGCGAAAATCTCCGTCATTGTATTGGAGTTCAATTATTTAGTGTCTCGCGCCAGGCAATTCTACCATTTGCCAGACGAATCGATAAAATTTCGCTCGATAGGGCACGCTCCTATAAACAACTTACAGCTTTCTAATCCCGGAACGAATTTATAGCGTAACGAGGTAAATGTAAATATATCTGTGACGCAAATGCATTAAACTAAACGGATAAATACAGAGTGCACAATGCAAACGTTATCATTCCATCGTCCCCTCCACTCCACTCCACATTATCTGTTTAGAAACTGCACTACGAAATTCCGCATGGCAATTCAGTAAAGCATGCAGCTTGCAATACAGTACAACATTCTACAAAAAATTCACAATAGGAAAGAATAGCGAATTATATTTTAAGAGAGACTACTGCCATTACGTTACTACAGATTTCTATGTTTCGATGAACGAAAACTTCTTCCCCATTCATTACAGAAGAAGAAGACGAAGAAGAAGCGCCTGAACTTCAAACCGAAACAGCCACTCGTCACGTGTATCGACAGAGAGTTTCTCTCGTTAGGGTATGTTCGCATGGCTACTTATAACTTTCTAATCGTAAGTCTAATTTATAGCATAATAGGGTAAAAACGGATGTATCGGTGATACATCTATAAGTGGCGCGTCGTCGGTTGCCATTTCGAAGAACTTCCTGCAGAAAGAACGCGAAACGAGAAACAACGCGTCGACCAGGATTAATGGCACGATGCACGGGAAAAGGAGAAGAAAAAAGGATAAACGACAAAAGGAGCAATCGTACGAGTTCCGCGCGGTTCACAAAGAAGCGAACTTTCTTCGATCCGCATTCTGGTCGCGAGGTGATTCGTTAATTGCATCCGCCAACGTTTTCTCTGCTTCGACGCGATTATAATTCCGCCGGGAATCGAAGGAGACTCTTCTACTTCTTCCACCTTATCTCCATACGCTCGAATCTCTTCTGAAGACGCAAGTTGGTCCAACGATTAATATACCTCTGATTAAACTAACGAACGACGCTAACAACCAGAAGCACCAATATACTTTCTCTTTATTAAGCATCCACCTGCGCGAGCGTCTTCATTTCCAGTTGCACGTGTTTCCAGCGCGATGACATTTCAGAGCTATAATAAACATTCACTGGGTGCTTCGTAAGCATCCACCGTCGGAAAACATTAATTTTGCACCGCGCGTTTTACCCCATTGGTATCGTTACGTGGAATATCGTATATACTTGCGTACATATATCCACGGAGAGGGTTAGGGCATGGCAATAAATTAATCTCGTAACACGGTGTCTCCCTCTAATCGCGCCGACTTGGATACCAGCTTGTGTCAATTTAAGCGTATTAGTTAAATTACCACTGTCCACCTGGGGATAATCGAGTAACGTTCGCGTTGCTATCAACGACCAAACGGATAAATCTCGTCGTATTTTAACGTTACACGCCGGTTGTCGCTGCTTTTCTGCAATTACCGATACGAATCGAGAACCGTATAATCGCCGGAACATATATTTTTCGCGGGACGTCGACAACACGACTGGCCGAAAAGAAATCATTCGATCGTGATATCGTTCCCTAGCGATATCTTGATTAGGAGGGCCACGTGCGCGCGGACCAATACTACTGACTCGTATATTGGAGCGATTTTTTGTCCTGTTTTTTAGCGCATTTAATTAAATGCCTAGAGAAAATTGAAAAAATGCATGTTTAATTTGGCGCCGTGGATTGATTATGAAATTTCGAAGTGTAGCTGTGTTGTGCTTCAGATTTGTCACGTTTGTGAGTAGAAATTCGTTCGTATCAATCTTCTTTGGACACAGGTAAAAGGTTCGCGGTACAGAAATATTTTTTGCGCCCTGCAAACACATTTGAACTATCAACGTCCGTCAGTGTGAAATCTTACGGCTGTGCGCAATATTCAGAAACAAATTACCGACGCGCCAATTACGGTCGAGATGAAATTGCAGTTACAAATACGGGTCGTCCAATTCAGCGACGGTAATAAACAGGGACACGAACAATGACGCCGATCATTATCGAGGATAGATTTATAAATCGGCCTTTAATTTCCCTCGGCTGGAAACAATGAGGGACTTTCATCGTGGGTGAAAAATTCGCGCGCCGTTTGTCGCGTGCCTCGAATAATTTGTAGTTTCCAATCGTCGCTATCCGTGCGCCGATCGAAACATTAAAGTTTCAAGAAACTCGTCGCTCTCGACAAAGGCACACACTTTACAGCCGCTCGATAAGACGACGTCTTGCGCTCATGTTCGACACGTTTCTCTCTCGGCGTCACGGTAGATAGAGCACACGAGTCGGGCCCGCTCGCACGAGGTGGAAAATAATTAGATGCGAGGCTCGATAAACGGTGGAAAGGTAGTGAATGCATCAAAAAATCGTCTGCACCGAGAAATCCCCAGATCGAACTTCTCTGTACCCTGTCTACGATTATTTCGTGTCTGATCCTTGAACCTACAGACACTATCGCAGGTGAAAATCTGGGCACGGCTATAAATCTTGGGCTTGCATAGAAGAACAAAAAAAACGAAACTGGTGTAGGCCAAGGATAGATCGTTCTTTGAATCAGAACTATGTATACGCAATTATGAAACACAATTCTTGCACAATTCATTTGAGAATTGCTTTGGTGGAGGCAAAAAGAATCCTCGGGACGAAATTTTGGGCAATTATAAAGATTTATGAGGGATCTTTGTAAGAGGATTACAAAAGGACGTTTGGAGAACAAGTAAAGTGTATTCAAAAATTGTACTACTTCGGTAAACATTACTGACCATCGCCTTCTTATCGCAAACTTTATCGGTCTAAGTAAATTCCGCAGAATAATCGGAAATCTGTATACAGAGTTCCAGGAGGCAGAAAAGCAAACGATTGATTGTTGTATTTTCAAGTGATATCACTGGATCGAAAAGAGTGAATATCGAAGTGTCAATTGGAATTTAACTGCTATGTTTAAATTCAGCGAAACGAATGCCAGTTGAAGTGATCAAAGGTGGAACCGAGACTGTTCTATCTATCTAGAGAATTACGGCTTCTATTATTTTACAACTAATCCAATTATCGTGAAAGCGAAACCAACATACCCATGCGGTACTGGCAGGTCTCCAGTGAAAAATGAATTACATACTTCAATGATACGAATACTTCCGGCACCCCTCTTCTATCCCGAGTAAAATTATTTGAAAATGAAATTTTCTCGAGATTAATCGTCATATTGAAATGGAAACTTATACGAACGCTATAGCTCGTCGAAGAAGTAACTACCACAACCTTGACATTCGATACGAGCTGCGGATAATCGCACTTACGCGTTCAGGATTCCTACGGAGCCGTCGATTTTCCCGGGAACAGGAATACGTTGAATAACTCGCGCATAATATCGTTTCTGAGAATGTAATTTCCAATGATAAGAGAGCAGGAAAAGTAATAGCGGTCGTGTGCATAACTTTCTAATGCCGTAATAAAGGCTGACGCACGACCGTGCCTGAAATACGTCCAAGAATTAGAACACCTGGCTGGCCAGTAATTCTTCGCGCGCATGAAAAATGAAGTGTTCATGGGTAACAGAAAGTCGCTATTAATCTTAAAAGCAACGTATGTCATAAAACGATCGATAATAATATTCCCGCAATTCGGAGTAACAAGAAAGACTATAATTATTATTTGAGCTTCTGGCAAATGAACCTTATAATTAATATTTATTCCACGACTCGTAACGTTCCTCCTGAAACACTTAATTGCTGCAGGAAATAAACGTTCCACCTCGGCGAATGGCAAGAGGGAAGTTAAAAACTGTAATGTAACACCCTCGAGTCGTTCGAACGCAAACGCGTTTTAGCAACATGCTACACGACATTGTCCTTCCTAGCACGACAAATCTGCCGATAAAGCGTTTGACGTCGATAGATATTTCAAGGGACGTGGTTGAACCAGGCGCATGTAGAGTGTACCTTGTTTTCAGCGCTAGTGTATAGATTGTCCGGCGACAGTTAATATATGTGCCCGTTGCGGGGAATTAGACCAGTGGGCTTTCGATAGGTAAACAGGTGGGCAGACGAGGCTGGTTGTCGATGAAAAATTCTAAAAGAAAAGGAAGACTCGATAACACTGGCTAGTGCGCGAACAACGCGACGACTCTGCGACATGTTCGATAGCAATGCCTCGAGATTACCGTATTAGTTGCGTGGACTTCTAAGGAAACTTTCGTAGGGGACACTTCACTGTCCGCAAGGTTAGTGTGCGATGCATCGAAGCTTCTCGTGCAATCGAGTGCTCGTGATAAGAGGTGCACACAACTGTGCCCGAAGTACGTGATGAAGAAACAATTAAATAAACTAGGAGATAAATGAATTAATTTTTTAGAGTATGCAAGGATATAAGAAAAAGAAATAAATTTTTAAATTGTACAAGGCATAGGGACTGTGGTTCTGCCACCGTTTATTTAATTTAATTAGGTCTGCGATTGTTTACTTCTTTTTTTATGATAGAATTATAATTTTTGATTCACACAATAAGAGTTTGAATAAGTGGATTCAAGCGTACACTTGCCTATTGCTCTTCTGACTAACAGTTGAAAACGTACAAATTAAGCTACGAGAACAATAATTTTCTAATGATTAGGAAATAAAGTACCGATCTATTTTCTAACAAAAATGAATGAATATTTGTTTAATTACAAAGAAATTGAGCTTAAATTGTATTCTAATTCAGATAATAAAGGTTCAACATCGAAGCTCAGAAAACGAGCACCAATTAAAGATTCGCTCCAATAAAAGGAACTCTACTGTGCGGACTATTTGTAAAGATAGAGATGAAAGGATTAAATGGAGAGAAGTTCACGTTTGATCGTGCCGAACTAAAATAATTCGAGTGCAGTTCAACGAACAGTCGCCAAGATTTGTAACACCGATAGGCGACAGGAACTTGGCAACCAGCACCACTCGGGGAACACCAGGGAACGCACACATGTTGGTTTACCGTGATTAGTATGAAGTTATTAGAGTCGCCAAGTGACACGGAATAGTGGAAACATACCGAGGTAATGTGCTGCTTCTTTTGCTTTCCACCAGTGTCACTTTTCACGTAACGATAAGCGTAATCGTATTGCATCGTCAACTAAGTACTCAAGGCTCGGGGAAAATGCGTGTACATTCGTTTCGCTGTGCAATGGATAACGAGGAAATTCTTGTATGCCATGTTAACTTGGCACAGAATGCAAAGAATGTCGAAGACTACCTATTACTTCGTCAACGTTCTCCAAACGCTATTGTTTCATCTACGAGATTGAAAATGTTGCAACGCTCACTAACTACGCTAACAATAAGTATACAAACGGATGACAGTAAAACAAAACAGTTCATTACATTCTATGTGTAACTGACACTTGTTTTCTTGGGGATGAGTTATTTATATCTATTTGTTGATATCTTGACATTAAAAATTCTGATACCAAAGGTGACTTCGGGGATAGCAAATTTAATAATGTTCCTGTTATGTTAATAATGTATAAGATAAATTAAGCTAGGAGATAAATGAATTTCTGGAATCCTTAATAGAACATTCTACTTGCAATTGATAGTGGAAATATCGCCTAGCCGAAAATTCTTTTGGATATTTTGACTATAAAGTTAAAATATATTTCTCAATAACAATTACGAAATCACACCTATAAACTTTCAACAACATCCTGGCCACTGTCTTTAGAAGAAAACATATCACATCGTCCTGTCAATGAAAAAACTTCTCAGTCATCCATTCTCATTTGACAGGTAGCACGAGTTAGCTCCATGCCGAGCAAACGTAACGTAACGGTATGAAACGAGAGACTGGCGTGCTTCTAGAGCTGACATAATGTCGCTACTACAACTGTCCTGACGACTCACAATCGCCTACGTGTTTCAGCTACGCGTTTCAGCGCGTTTGAATCATCTAATCAACAATGCACCAGTGTCATGCGATCTGATAAATACCACAAAGTTGCAACCAATCTATCGATATTCAGAACAAAAGAATTAAACAATGCCTTCGTTGATAATACTTGCTTCCCTTCTCAGAAATTGTAAGTGTAACGATTTTCGAAGGATCACAAACTTAAATAATGACCCATCGGCACGAAATCATCCTGATGATGTGCTATCGGAAGGTAACTTCTACCTTTCGTGAGAATCCTTTCGGTGTTGATTTTCTGACGTTGGCGCAATGCGTCATTGCAATGGAAAAGACGATGAACATGAGTGCGTCACCTAAAAGAGGTTTTACGATATTATAATTGATTGCACGGCATTAGCCATGGGGACGTCAGTGTAGAATTAGGATCTCCTTTTTCACATAAAACGACGTAAATGTTTCATCCGGATTCTAAATTCATGGCAGCATTTTTGAATACAAGTGGAGATAGATAGTACTGTACTGTACACTACAATTAGGAAACAACGTAATACGTAAGTAATACGTGCTCAAATTCAGCACAACAAATATCAATACACCTTCCTGGCATCAACCTTTTTAATTAATTCCATCCGTCCCATTCTAAGCAAAACGATTGCACCCGGCTCAACTCCAGTCGCAAAGGGGTCAACGAAATAGAAACGAAAGGAACATTTCAAGTAACAGTGGCCAAGTAACAGAAAAGGTGGATCCGCAAAGAACGACTGGCGAAAGTGGAGTCGATCGGGTTCGCCACGTGCAGAGACGCTCGTGAACGTAACAAGCGTTATCAGTTACCACCCACGTCCCATAAAGTCCTCCTTTATGGGAGTCGCCGGAGAAGATATACACCGGTCGCAAACGAATTAACGCCGGAACTGGCATATTGGGCCGACGACGCTCGTCGAGCAAATTGTCAGCACAATGCCGCCACGAAACGCGGCGGTGGCGCTAAATGGATGTAATTCCGAGTTAAGCATACATCGGATCTGCTCGCTGCATCTGCCCCGCGAGTAACATCCGCGTTGCAGCTGGCTAGGGGAAAAAACGAGAGAACGGGAGTAACCGGGGTTGTTGCCTGTATCCGTAGTGGTGAAGGGTATGGGGCGAATTAATTTCGACGGTACGCTTGTACGCGAGGTCGTTCACACCGTGGAAAAACGTAGGGTCCTGTTTGGAACTCGTGAATGACTGGTCTTCGGGCGATGGAACGTCGATCCGTCCTTCATTATGCGAATCTTCGGATGAACACCGTGGAATTTAACGAGACTCAACGGATTCCTTAGATACGGGGTAATGGTGATCTGTGTTTGTAGTCGTTTTTTCAAAAGAACGTAATGGGGTTCGATGAATGCCGAAGATATTCAGATGTTTTGCAGTGTGTGCTTCTAGATGCACGGTAGTAGATATCGATAACGTCCTATTAAACGTTTTTCGGAGCGAAATAATAAGTATTTCGAACGTTCGATGTGATCTTTCTGATATATGTAGGTATACGTTACATACAAGTATGATAATTTGTATATTATTATCGATAGTTATTTAGACATTTGTTTAGGGAAAACATTAAGAAAGTTTTTAAACTTCCTCGCCTCCTAAAGGTTCTCCTTTTTAATAGGGAGACAGGTGTATCTTATTTGCGTCGCCTGGAGAAATTTAAAGTTTCATAAAATTGATGCCCAGAATTCACGAATGAGCGGCCTCTAAGGAAACAGGCGGCCACGATTGCCCCCGTTGCAATCGTCGAAAGGATGTGCCGAATCTTAATAAGTGACAATTTTTGGAATTTATAAACAGCTCGCTCTTGATTGGGAAGTCGACCATGGTCCACCTGTGTACTAATCTCCGTGAGAGTGTGCTGGAACATAACGACGGCTGACAATATTTGGAACGCACAAACGATATTCATGCGGGAAAGGATGCGTCATTTATTGCACCGATTTTTTCGCAAGGAATGTCTTGGAATTCAACGAGTATTTCTGGGAAAGAATCGCGCGCTCAATGTACAGGTGTAGCGGGCCAGAACGAAAGGTTGCTCCTCGAAAAGCAACTCTTGGCATATTGTGCCAATGGAACAGGTTTTTGAGAATTGAATTACCCCTTTCGAAAAGATTCCCCGACTAAAGCTTGTCAACATGAATATTCAGTCTTCGGCTCGCGTTGTATTTGCGTCGTATACGCGGAAGAAACATTGGGCGTTTTTACCTTAATTGCCTTTAAATTGCCGTCTATAAATGGTAAGCAATCAGGAGTTTTTAAGTACATACGTCGTCGCGTTACTAAAATATTCATCATACATAGCAGCAATAAGATGAATCATATAATTTAGCGTTGCAAAAATTTGCAGGAACTCTTTCAAATTCTCTCACTCCGGATCCGAACGAAGTAAACAAAATCTTACCTCGTATGCGCATTCGAAGTTCTGCCTTCAAATTTTATTAATGTAACGCCTCAGAAACTCCAGAACGACTTCCCGTAATGGAACAATGGTCGATTATAAAAAGTCAACCCACGAAACGAAGCCTGGGCCGTTGTATTAATCTCGGCGCGGGGTTCACGGGGCCGAATAAATGTTTTTTTTTCTTCTTCCCTTTCTGCCCTCCTTTCCCCGTGGTCAGGCTGGCCGTCTCTCCTCGGCCTCGCGCATTTTCAATTTGCAATGCTGATAAGATGGAAATACCCGAGCGGATTTGTAAGTCGAGCGCCGACGTAATCGGCTTCGTCGCGGCGAGCGATGAAAGCGATCCGGACCCCTCCGAGGGCTGTGTAATTTTTCGCGTTTTTGTTTTTTCATGCGTGGACATTTTTTGCGCGCAACCAAAAGAATGCAACCGACGGCCTAAAACCGAAGAAGAGATGAACGATCGACGCGTTCTCGATTGTATCAGCGTCGACGCGTGCAATGATCACGCTCCAAAGGTGGAGAAAATGTTACTGAAATTTCGCATAGAACCCGATACCGTGCTCACAGGCTTTTGTAGTCATTGCGAATTCGAATCGATTCGAAATTTCCTAGTGACAATAATCTTGTCTATTTGTCTTAGAAAATTTGCAGAGTCTACAACTCATCCGAAATAAAATTACTAGGTATCTCCATTGAGCGAACAAGAAGATTCTGCATTGATATCGAAAGAGAAACAAGCTTGTTTTCGATTTACGATAATGAGAGGAATAACGAACAAATAAACTACACGTCTCTTGTGTTTGAAAATACGAGGAACGAGTTAAAAGTTACACGTTGAATGCATACGCGTACACGAAACGTAAATAAATCGCCCGACAAAAAGAAACATAATCAACTCCACAAAAGACATGACTGCCTCGTGTATCAAGAAAATGGCACGATAGCATCGGGTTACGAATCTCCGAAGTGAATTACGTAATACATACTCTGGAAACGTGTGTTCCTCCACGTCGAGTAGTCTAATAAATTTTAAACAAGGTGAATATGGGCGATTTTTTTTTGGTTTGTTTTCTTCTTCTTTTTTGGCAAGACACGTGATCGCACGAAACCTGCGTGATACGTATTCGCACCTGTGCGCTCACGTATTCGGTTGCGTGTGCGCGGGAGCTCGTTCCTGTAAAACGGTGAATTCGAGTCAGGAGTTCACTGACGCATCGGATTCTTCCATTCATAAAGCTGAGATGCGCACGCACAACATACACACGGGGCTATTATGATTCCAACATTACCACAACGTCCAAGGAAGGTGATATACCGTGGTAAGTTTGCACTTGAACTCAATCAGGTCGAGTGCTGCTCGTTTATCAATGAAACGCACTAACCAAACAATTTATAAGCGTGGATTCTTGGCCTTCGTTCCTGGTAAAACGGTGTCAATAGCTATTTTAATAACAAGTACAAATACGTCCGCCGTTCTGTAACCATATTGACAGTCCCGTCGAAACAACGGAAGATAATTAATTGATCAGTAGTTATTGTTTTGAGAGTAGAATCGAGATCAGTTTTTGTCAAGAATGTGATTAAAATAGAACAGGTACAATGTAGACGTGCAAGTTGCTTTTTAATATTAAAAATTGTTGAAACATTGGACGTCGTATTTTAACGTTCAGGTTTAAAATATATTCTGGAAGAATGAACGAAAATTAAATCAAAGGTGCATAATATTTGTCAGGTAGACACGCGGTATTTGTCCCATTTAAATCAAAACAAGCGTCGCGTCCGTTGTTTTCAAATAGAAATATTACGGCGAGATAATGGAGCGAAACTGAATTATGGCTACCATAAATATCTGATGTATCTTGTAGAGACATAATCAATAGATAGTAAACAGTTTTCAGCGTGCTAAGTGCTTAAGTTTATTAAACAATTTCCGGCTACGTACGATTTTTCTATGTGGTATTCAGGTTCGGCTGCGATTATGGAGACTAGCGGTACTCTCGTTTATATCTGCGCATAAACTATCAACGTTAGCTGCTACATACCTGAAGATCGCTATCCCAAACCAAAGTAGAAGTGTCGAGCCACCATCTTTATAAAATTTATTAAGCTTAGCGACTATACGTTTGAACTTATACAACGTTGGTCAAAGTTCCATTCCCTTCTCTGCACTCGGCCTTTAAATACACAGTTTCGTTTAAAGATACCTTTAAACGGCCGTTTGAAACACCTTTACATTCCTTTCGCATTCCTGAAAAGCAAGCCTCCCAGCGCGTTCTCGGCAGAAGAATTCTACGAGCGTTAGACAGCAAAATTCTACAGGCTTCTACTAATCAGCATAGCATTTAAATAACACGGGCTACCTTATGACGCCTAACACCTCCCAGACGAAAGACAATCTCCTCTGTTGATCTTACAAACACTACATCTTTCATTCAATCCACAAGTAAATACCATCTGGGTGCCAATCCTATCCAACGCATTACTTCCAAGAGGACACTCTTCCAATCTTAATATAAAACATATCCAGAAAACAGATACATACTACATACTTATTTACCACCACAAATTTAGAAAAGGTGGTGGGGGAGTTAGTGAAGCTGGAGGAAAGGAAAGAAATGGAGGATAGAAATGAGGAGAGTCAAGAGAAATGAAATGTACAAATGTTTAAAGGTAAATAGGAGTAAGATTAGGCTAGAAGTATGAATAGGGATGGAGTTAAGAATGACTGTCAAAAAAAGATAATAAGCCAAAGCGATAATAAGCCATAAGCCATAATAAGCGTAAAAGAAATAAGAACTAGCAATAAGATACGGTAAGTGTTCATTGTTAGTTGACATGAAATATGTATGTGGATACCAAAGTGTATAAGCCATCAAATAGCGTTTTGTAACCGGCAGGCAAAAATTACAAATAATAATAACACAAATTGATAAAATTAGTGATTATCTAAACGAAAAATATGTAACGTAGACTTGAATTATTTCATCATTAAAAGCATACGAAATCGCAGGTGTCTTTTTCATTAAACTACTGCAATTATTACTCCTTTATTTATTACTCCAATAATCAAAACTTTCACAAAGGGACAGTAGCACCACGATAAATAAAATAACCCTCAACGATACTCCGGCTTCTCGTCGCTCCAAGACGAGACCTCCAGCCCATATCGCTAGACCAAAAAACCCAGACACACCGAAGCAGTCCAGATCATTCTTCACGAGACGTTCTTCACCCGTTTCTTTCTAACGGAACAATCGTTGACGGGGCCAAAAATTAACGAGGTACGAATGTAATCTCGTCGGCGAACGCATCCGACACACCCAGCCGGATGTGCAGCAGTCCCACAGTTCCCACCCACACAGTCGAATGCTTGGCTTCCACGTGTGGACAGGCGTTCGAATGGCCCAAGGGAGGGACGTGCCTGTACACGCAGCTGCGTGAATGTACACGCGTGCAATTCGCGGGCAACGGCGTAGACGTTACATGTGTGAATGCACGTGTGTACATATACCTGGCCGTGGTCGACCAGCCGGGAGATGAAGAGTGAAAGTACCGAGGAGCCTGGTACAAAGAAGTCATTGAGGAATTCGAGGGAACGACATTACGGTCATTGGCCGAGGAAGGATTCTGCATTTCTGGCAAGGTTGCGGTACTGTAGTGCCGCAGCTGAAGTGCAAGGTTAATTGCGGCTCTCGCGTTAATCAAGCTATCGAACGCAAGGCTAACTACATTCGTACGTGCACGACATACCGATAATGTTACCGATACAGTCGAATATTAATTTTCGATCGCGGCCCTAGGTGGTCTATATTGCTAAATCGTTATTAGCCCCGCATCAATGGCGAGAACTCACGCGCGCATGCATTAGCACATGTGTACACGGGGGATTGTGTTTGTTTGCGTACGGTCGATATCAATGAAAGAAAGATACGAATTGCTGATACCGTTCCTTTATTTCATATGCACGCTCGTATTTTGATTAACGGCTGAACTGCTTAGAGATAGATTTAATAACCGCGTATCTTAGCATCGTCGTGTGTCGCCTTCGTGTAGCGCGGTTATTAATGTTCCTTTTTGTTGTTAGAGGTATGGTAATGACGATATTATTATCTCGGTCCCAATAACGTTGTGTATAAAGTTTCGTTGCTGCTGTCTGTTTCGTAATGCCAGCGTTAACGGGCTTTCGTATTTCTGATTACGTCTTCAGTAATGTACAATAATATTGAGCAGAAAGACATGTTATTTCATAAAGTTTCAAGATTACGTGTATTGGAGTGCAATTAAACATCCCCACGATCGCTCCTAAAATCTCTGTGCTCTGTTCTCTTCTAACGTAAGCTATCAAAGATGCATCTACAGATATTTATTCACAATTCTACCAGATTGTCCAACAGTAAAATGAAATCTTACCCAGATCTTTGTAAAAAAAAATCGTGTTTATGCTAGGAGGAATGGTAGCTGAATTCGAGGCCAAGGCTAAATGGCGAAAGAACGTCGGATAAATTAGCAAATTGCCCATCGAAATCAGCCACGTTTACGATCGCCTTCTAAAGGCTAATTCTTGGCCACGGGTTTACTAAGCCCACTGGATTCTCCAGCTGTTCGTTATCCTAATTGGAAGATGCGGGATAAAGCTGACATTTTTGTTTTTAATTCCGCCGATTCAACTATAACCGCTGCAGACAGGATGTCGTGTATTAATTTATATTATCCAGTTAGGCATTCTTCCGACTGTTCTTTACTATCGAACAGCGACCATCGTCGAATTAAGAATCCACGAAGCACGGTTGAATATCGACAGCAAATGGGGGAACCGCCTGATTGTCCCGATTGCGGACGGTCGAATGAACTTTGATCTTCGGCCTCTTTTGGAGAACCATATGTTTCTGCTTACTGTGGCTAGCTCGTTCTTTTACGTTTATAGAACCGGATTTCTGAAAAGCTATTAAACGTATCCGATAAGTTTCCCTTCTGAAAGCGTGCTAAAAATAATTCGTTCAAAGAAATAGTTTTAGCAATAAGTATGGTACCATTGTCAACATCTAAATCGTACTTTAAGTTTAAAATAATTAGTAAGATTATTAATCTACCCACTCTCTTGTTCAATAAATATTATGTTTTAGCGTCAGCGAATATTTGAGCTAAGCTTTTGTACATGAAAAAACAGCAAGTTTAATTTACAAAAATATCTCTCATTGGAAAATAATATTTCATTGTTACTGCTACGTATAAGGTTGGATATATGCATCAATATAAAAAAATACTGCTGCTATTATTTCTCTATTCATAAACGTACACTTTAACTGTCTTAAGCAATTTCATCCCTGACCGTACAAATATTCACAAATAATCCGAAAACAATTTAACCTGTTCCGGGATAAACAGGACCAACTAGACAGGCCACAGAGGCCTCGATATGCTCAAATCGTTTCAGGTGGCATTTTCCAGGGGCAGTCAACGTTCCTGAAGAATTCACTTTGAAGCAGCCCCTCGTATATTTTACCTGCTCCATTCCGACCCGCTCTATTTACCCATATACCGCGTTATTCGCGCGTTACAGTTTTATTTATGTTTCGCCTCCGATCGTGCAACAAACCTTTCGTTGTACACCACAGATTTGCATGCGAACTTGAACGTTACGTAGGAATTTCAAGGTCGGACACGTCCTTTCCCTCGAATGCTAGCGAGCGTGATTTCTGTGCTCCCTCTTGGAGTTCAACACCTAACCCGGATCACCGAGAAATAATTATGCCAACAAGGAAAAAATTGAACTCTATGTAAAATAAAAAAAATAAAAAAAACGAAAAAAATAAGAGCAAAGGACAAAACACCAGCACTTCGAAATCAGCAATGCAATTTTTCAGAAGCAACGTATCAAGTTTCAACTACGTGGTCTCACGAATTTTGTTCCAAAGCAAAGGGAAGCTATAGAATAGCTATTAGCTTCTATAGCTATTAGAAAATGTCTCATACATCGCGAACCTGAATGGCTGAACAGTGAACAGCGATCGAGCAATTACTTGCGTTGCAAAAATCGCCAGCGAGCGCTACATGTGTCACGTTCCGTGATAAAGTTTTCAGCTGATTCCAGCTATTCAATGCAGGTCGAGCTGGCCAGGCCACGGGTCTCGTGTCTTTGTTAACCTATAGTTATGCGTTTAATTAATTATGCAATTTAAAATCGACGGACAGCAGGGAACCAGCAGATGCACGTCTACAGCGTTGCTCATGAATTATTCGTTGTTATTTATGCTCACGGCGTTAACGAGTAATCGTCAAATTGAATATCTACATTTATGACTCGCCAAGATCGTTCGATTGCACACATATAGTCTAACAATCTGTACTCTTTAATTGCGCATCGAGTTTCGAACGGCAACAGATCCAGTATCGTTCTACGTAGCACGCACGACGAAGGTATTATTGAAAGTAAGAAGAACATTGGCAACGAGGTAATTGAGAAAATTCGCCATTATTTATATCCAAATGTCGTTCTTCGCTTTTTATGTCACACTCGCGCGTGCAACTAGCAACGCGTCGAACCAGCAACATTCAAATCGCGTGCTTCGACTGTTATTAAAAACGACAGCGGTGATCATTGGGATGCCGTAATTTCAAGTGGCCTAATAAATGTGTGACTCAGCGCTGCGCAACTGCTGGCCTCGTGTAAATTACATCTGGACGTTAGATCGCGTTCATGCAGCGCTGGAAATGATACCGGTCGCGGAACGCGACTCGAGATGCAACTTTGTACGAACTACGCTTTTATTGCCCCTGTTTTGTTATTGAGTTGCCCGACTCATTATATGTAAGTAGGTATATTACGAGCAAGAAGTTTAATATTGGTGACTGTGATAGTGGGAAAAATTCGAGATTCGATACTAAAGAATCGTGCGGAAAATTTAAATACCCCATATTGTTGCAAAAAAAGTGGCTTCCTCCGTCGATGAAATTGTACTGAATAAATCATTTGAATGATCAATTTTTAAAACATCATTTTGCTTAACTATGGCGGATGTGGGCGGTAAACTATTTCACGTGCTCGTTTGCAATAAAAAACACGGTTGGTTACATAATTGTATAGAACGAAGGATAATGATAATAACTACGATTACTGAGCACTGATAAAACCGGAATAATTGTAATTAATAATTGCTGTTTTAGTCTGTAATAACGAAGGCAGGCTTTAACTAGGCTTTAACTCATACTATGGCCTGGATTATCACGAGAAACTGAACGAAATGCACGTTAATTACAGATTTTGAAACACGTATCCGAAAGACTTGGACATATATTAATTTTCTTACTTGCTGACCTAATCTAAACACATGATTTGTCGCGTGATAAATACTGTAATCTGGCTTCTTATTATGATGTGTAGTTATAATCGGAGCAGTTCCAATGCCGATAATTTTATGTCTTACTCCTCATATACATATCGTATTTTTTTTACATGCTAAATGTTTTTATTAAGGAAAAGCTGTTCAAGGATTGTAAAGAAGGGGAATCTTACATTAGTCATCGTGAGGAAAACGAGACTGGCAGAAAATACAACTTCGTGGAAATCAATAGAACCAGCATTTTGTGGATGGAATCAAAAGAATTTTTGATTACTGTAATTCTAAAAGACATTTCCCAAGAAATTAATTGCAATTTCTTTTTTAAATTTCTCTTTAAATTTATGCTCTCACGTATCTACATTTTTTTAAAAACTTGCATTCGCATGTAACTAAAATTTATTATCCTTCGTCATTATACAAATAAGTTTGATGTAACCATTAATGGTTTGAAAATAAAGATAAAAAGAAAAGAAAATATTCACGAAATTGAAGTAAGGAACGTTTTACCTATATCTTGCATCTAAAAAATTGCCTTCCAAATCTTGCTAATTTTAAATTAAATAAACATCCCTTATATTAAAATGAAATAAGTGAAAGTATTATTCTAATAAAAATACTGTCCAAGTAATTGTTCACCTCAGCACTTAATAAAACCAAAAAACGGTGCACTTTGTTTCAATGTTTACAAACATTAATTAACCTCCGCAAGCTTTAAACAATTTTTTCAAGATCTGTCGCATCTCGAGTCGTGATAAACAAACTGCATTTCAAAAACGACAAAAATTAAAAAAAAATACCGTTTCTACGATCCCATTAAAGTTTCCCCAATCCTAAAAATCCCATTAGTATTCCCCGACGAACACACATGTGCATTCTCAAAGATCACTCGGTTCCAGTGAAGCGATTAGACGCGGCATTGGAATCGATTGACATTTCCGTTGAACTTGATCTCGCCGACAGTACAAATGTATCGCGGCCACAAATCGTCTTCTGGAGTGACGCGTGACGCCGCGAGATAAAGTATACGGATGCAAAATGAGCAAACTAAGTGTTAGAATGCGGCGCCTGAGCGCGACAACAGGGAGGAATGTTGGAATACGGAATGACATCCGGCTGGATGACTCGAGGGGGGTTCCTGGTATCTTGAAACCCTTTGGAATTCACTTCGGTGGGCCGAGGCCCGCGCCCCCAACAGAGATTCTTTCCGCGTACGTGATCTATTCCATTTTATCGGGGATAAAAGCGTGGAAGTCGATGCACCGTACCGTAAACTAAAGCTGGCTTAACAGTCGTCCGTATGGTTAACAGGTGATATGCTAAACGGATTCTTGATATTAGAAGGTTCTTGGGCAGTTTATTAGTTAATAAATTACATTAAACGCATTAACGCTTACGTTTTAGTACGATATTAAAGGAATTCTGTGTACCAGCAATGCAATCGCAATTCCATTGATTTTGCATTTTTTTTTTGTTAGACTTTAATAGACAGCGTGGCGTGGTGGGGAAATGAATAATTTTAAAAAATACGATGGGTTGAAACTTCGGTCGAAAACGGTATTATTCTTGTTGTGGAATATTTTAATTTTGAGAAAATCATTTACTTTGTTGTGCACTAGTAGATATTCTGTTAGAAATCAAAAATAATATTCCTAGGGGAAACAGTCTTATCTCACCATCGCATTTTTGCCATCTCAGAAAATCGTCACTCGTCACCGCGAACATTGTACGCTTTTACTTCAATCCCGAAGTAAATTCTCGAACCAGTTAAGTACAAGCAACAAAGACATTCAGATTCCCGTTCCTCTTATTTCGGTTGCTGAACTCGACAATCTTGTACCCACACTCAATTCAACCAATGTTTCAATACCGGCGCATACTAATCCCTCCTTTATCTGTATCTTCCTTACAAATTCGAAAACTCAGTGTGCCTCGAGGTTCTCCGCAAACACCAAGCACTTCGAATGCAAACTGCACTCCCCTTCCGAAAATTTATCTATACACGATCCCATTATTTCCCCGTGGGCTCACGAGCCGCTGCGTTTAATTCGATACTCACTCGCGGACGTTCGAATAACCGCGAAACAATTCAAAAGCGATTACCCTCGCGGCTATTCCACCCTGGTCCCACGTTCCCTCGTCAACGTTCCACGCTGATTTTTTCCCGGCTTATCCTCCGGTCGCGTCCAGCCGAACTTTTCCAAAACAAAGATCGACCGACCATAGTGACACGAGATCCTCCATTCGGCATTCGCTGATTTCAGCGTGGATCGACGCAGCCGTTCGATAACGATTCCTTGATGCAAATGCGTTTCGCGGGGCTCGGATGCGATATCACGCGTCATGCCCGAGGTTGCGGATAATAATCAGAACGGAACGCGGCGGCCTGAAGCGTAAACGCGAAATGCTGAGTGCGATTCTCGCGGACGGGAACGTTCTATCTGCATAGCTATCTTCCGATCTCGGTAACGAGTACACACGCGTAACAGACTCGACCGCGGAATAAATTCGCGTCCCGACGTCGCGTCGCGGGGGCTGATTGAAATTTTAAGCCGTCGAACGAGCCCGGATTATGTGAACCGACCACGAGAACTCGTACAGAAACACCGAGCGTCTTGATGACTGAGAGACGGGCTCGACACTGTCACTGGGAGTTTATTGGAATCGGTTGTAATTTGGTCGAAAGGCGCATTTGCATTTGAAAAAGTTATAGGCAGGGATGGGGAACGTATTAAATGCGGTTGAACGAATCTAGATGTGTACTGTGAATCTATACAGGGTGCTTTTGAAATCTTGGCACCGCCGATAGGGGGTTATTCCATACGCAAAACTGATTGTGAGTCGAAAATGTGGAGGCTTTCATCAGAGGCTTCAGTTCTTATGTTTTGAAAATTAGTTCTACAAATAAAAATCTTAAGACATACTATTCATTTAAATGTCCTGTTTAAAATTACCAGAGAATTTTCAAACACAATTTTCTCGGAACTGAGAACTCATGAAAAAGCTTTATTCCATATTTTCGAAACGAAACGAAGATTCAGATGAATAAATTTGAACTGTTATGTTTTAACCTTTGCAAATTCGAATTCGATACTGTATTTATACAATAAGTGAACAAATTTATGAAAAATATTATACAGTTTTGTATAAATCAATTCTTTCTTTTGTATATTTATTCATGGGACGAATCTATTATAATAAACGGTATATTAAAAAATAAATCTGCGATGTCTTATAACTACTAGCAATTCTGTTTCTTAAGCCATTCGAGGATTATTGATATATTCATGCATACTCATTGTCCGAATACATTCAATTCACCGACCATCATTGAATCGCGCGCTATTCTTTGATGACTTACTAATTATACCGATCAAGAAGGGTACGGGTCAAGCAAGACCTTCAACGTGCAAGCTGCAGATCCTCCAGCAGATGTCACAATTTGCAGCTGCATACAGGATGACGTGTCGCAAGTAATTTTCTACGTTTTACCAAAGGCTCCAAGTTCCATGAAATACGATAATATTTTACATTTTTCCTGGTCGGATGAACTACGGATAATCGAGGACAAAGCTGAACTCTAAATTCGTTTATCGATTACCGTTCAAAATGTTGGCGAAACTGCAATCCCATTTACCATCATCAAGCTGAATCCTCCTCTTATATAGACGTCCATTAGAAAACGTGGCACAGGGTTAAAACAGACATCATTTTGTAATTTAGTGGCTGAGGGTCAAACGATTTACAACAACTCTCGCAGATACGCGCATCATGAAGAGATGTACCGCTCGTGTGCAACTAAATTATGCGTCGGGCATCGTGCCCGATGTAACAACCTTTCGTTCCGACTACTACCAATCGATTTCTACATCAGACTGAAACCACGTGCTCGCCTGCGATTTATACGCGATGCCGGCTAAAACGATCACCCATCATAAATTCTCTTCACGAAGCGGTGACAAGGAGTTGCCTAAAATCTCTATAATTGTTTCGCTCTTGCCTGGAAAACACCCCAGATTCGTGACACAATTTCCAAAAGTAGCTACCAAGTTTTGCGTACGGTCGAACCCATGGCTGAATGAATAATTCCCACCATAATAATAACGAAAATGTATATTTTCAGTACAGCTATGAATTTGGAACAGTATAGTGATGGATCAAATTATTACAGCCACAGTACAAAAAATGTTTGTTTATCTTCGTATAGAAATTTAATCAAAATATCAAGGTTTTTATATTAGCTAATTTTCAATAAACTATTGTCGACTAAAAAGTACACGAAAAATTAAACTCATCCTGTGTAGTTACAAAAAAATTGATTGTTTCCATGCGAAATCGTCAACTGATGCAGACGGCCCAAATAATTTATTCGCCCGCTGTAATATCAAACAGACGAAACGAGCAAAGGCGGAGAACAGTGACTGAAATGAATAGTTAAAAATTTTCGTCGTATTTCTAGTACCTACTGAAGAAAATCCCTACTTCTCAGACATAATCACAGTCGATCAAACCAAGCAGAACCAGAGGCGAACTTTCACTCCCGGCTTGCCAGTCAGGGAAATTCCTTGGAATTCATCGTTTCGATACACTCGACTCGCATCGTACGAGAAACGATACGCTACTACAGCATATCGAATATTACCTATAAGAAATATGACATCAGAGCTCGCAGAGAAACGTAACAAACGTGATCACTTTCGGCAGCCTATTGAATCACCTGTGCCAGGTGAGCGTCGACGAAGCTGTCACGACCGATGACCAGGCTGCCAATCGTCAACCACAAACATTTCCTCGCAATACACGATCATTAAGCAATAATTCCGTGCCAGTAATCGGGTACTCGAGCAATCTGTTACATGGTTTGTCCATCCTACGCGGCTGCCAAGCAAACGGGTACTTCAGTTACGTTCACAGAGGCGTAAATTGCGTAGGAATAATAGAAGCCGATCGTTGACACAACGAACCACATTCCCGTGCTTTGGAACTCTCCACTCGACGGCATAATCGCCCCGCGAAACATTTTCCAAGCTGGCCACTTAATTAATTTACCACGGGCAACATTCCAACCCGTTGTACCGATCTACGGGGCGTTTTACAGATCGTTGACCGGTTGTTTCTGTCGCTAGGATAAGCGCATCTGGTTTTGTTAGAAATTTTCGCGAAAGCGTTAGTCAGTGCCTTCCTTCAACGGTGGACATTTTTTAACACTTTGATAGAGGAATTTTTGCATATATTTTCACTGAAATGTTCAGCAGAATGTGATATAATTCTTAGTATTTTATATCTACGTTTGAGAATGCGTTTGATATTAATGAGTCCGACGAGAAAACGAAATACGATTTTAGTTAGTGACCTTCAATTTTATTTCAACGTTTGGAGAAGAATGATGCATTGTGTAAACAGTAGTTGATTTTACTCATAGAACAGAAATTAAATGATTCGTAACTGTAATGATAATGTTACAATATAGAATACAACACAGGGCCACGATTATCTGAATTTAAAAACTCTAATTAGTCTTGAAAGAATACATGACTGTTTCTTCAAAGCTATAATAAATTATAAAAATGGAACTGGTATTGGTAAGCTTGTGCTTTATCGTTCTCGATGAACCATTCCTTTTCCACGAAATACAAAACACGGTCATACCAAAGCCGTCGCTATCCGCTTCGTCGTATAAAAACAGAGAACTTATAGGCAATTATATTCGCGGAATTAGAACTTTATGCGGTCGACTCGCGAATAACAGTTTCAGGAAAACCTCGAGCATCGTTTTGGCGAACCATCGACGCAAGGCCGAGGATTTTTCATGAAGTCGCAAACATTTTCGCCGAAAGGCACTCAAACGCATCGAGAACCGCATCGAGTGTACGGAATATCGATAAACGCCCAGAATTGCCTCTAAATTTGGCGCAGTTGAAACGAAGATGCGTTGATCGGTTCTGGACTTTGGTAGTTGATGTTGATGAGCGCTGATGGGATTTCGTCGAAACGGATGCTGCAATTCATTCGTCTCTCAACGAAGACGCAAGGGATCCTGTTTATACGTTGCTCACGAGGTTCCTTGAGAACCGACCTTGCCGTGAATTCCACGAGAGCTCTTTTTCTCACTGTGGATAAGCCAACGGTCGCCGACCAATTAATTGAACCGATTAACTCTGCTGGTCGTCGGCGAATTACTTTCATTAATTAATTGTCCGCAGCTTCGTGCGAATCGCGTGTTATTCAGAATAGAGTTTGACCAGCGCGGGCTTTGGGCTCCAGCAACTATTCATTAATTTAAATTGGTTCATTAAACAGTCACGTTGGCGGGACGATTAATTACAGGGCGAGAGTAGACGATTCGAAATGACTTTTCTTTGCAATAAAAGTTTCACATTTTGGCAACGTGGATTAACAATATCATAATGTGATCTTTTGGTAAATCGTGCAATTTTATGAATATTATTAAATTATTTCTGCGTGCTCGTTACCAAAAATACGTGATTTGAATTTGAAGAGTTTTCATACGTGTAATTATTCTGGGTCAAAAGGTTCGCGTTAATTACAATGATTCCTTTTTCTCGGCAGAAAAAATTGACATATTATATCACAAAGACGAAAACCAACAAAAACTTATGAAACGTGGATAAAAATGAGCAACCTAAAGCAATCTATCCCCTTCATTTATATTGAAACACACAATCAATTTATCACACCTAATGCACATATTGATGTACATACTGCTAGAATATTTACGTAACAGCAATGCGAACATTTTGTTACAGCGCACCCGTCAGTTCCAACAAGTAACGTCTGTCCCATTAATTCCGGCTGTTCAACGTATGTAACTGCTTAATTAATTACCCGCGAAGCAATTAATTCGCTGTTACTTGCACGCTGGAGGATACGGCTACAATGGCACGACTATCTAGGAAGGCTGAAAAAAGCTGCACAGTTTCGCGTCATTCGCCTAGAAAGAAGAGACACTACGCGTTTAATAACAAGCTGAGCAACAGATGACTTAAACGGATCTCTGGTGTCTTCTTTTTACATTTTTTTGTTGGCGCTCAACGACGCGGTGTTTTTTGCTCCATTCCTGTGATCGTGCGAACGAAAGGGTTAACGTTGCCATCCAGAGCCCGGGAGAGACGCACTCGAGCACACGAGACATTTTTGTACGCGACTGTCACTGGCCTTTGACCCCGGTACTCTTCTCTGTCTCTTTCTGCCACGAAATGTTCCTACAGGCAGTCCCTGGGCAACGGGAAGACGCAGAATTCGATAGGATTGAGAGTTAAAAGCTCTGAGGGGATATACTTGACCCGAATGGTAACCTTGATCGAATCTTTTCGAGTTCTGAGATACGGTGTATGAGAGATGCCATGTTTTCGATGGCTGAAATTGCACAGCCATAGAGTTTCTTGAGATCGAGATGTTTGTTATCGCGACGTGCGAGGTTTGGGTTATTTTTTTTATTTCGGTCAAAAGGAGTTTCGATTTGCGTATGCTCTGGCTTAATCTTATTTGCCGCCGAGACGAGAGCCAAAATTATCTATTCAAATTTGATGAACGAAAACTGGGAAAATATTAATAAAAAGCATTGCAACTATGATGAACATCGAGTAGTGTAAGATCATCCTTTTAAAACGTTTACCATTCAACTATTTATTCATTAACATTATTAAATTATGAGTAAACAAAAATCGTTCTCTATACTATTTCCTCTTGTTCCCAATAACTAATAAAATTGTTAAGCAGCCTAAAAATAAAAAAGCCGAACAGCCGTTGCTCGACCGTAATCATTGATCATATGAGATAATCTATCACCCAAAATAAACGCTGGTTCGATCCATTATTGATAATAAATATTTAATCCAAGTACCTCTTACATCACCCGAGCGCCAACTATATATACAACGTACTGCACTGACATTACTGCTCACAATTACCCTCTTGTTTCACCCAGGAAACCGATTCCACATTTTCCGCATCGCCCCGTAACCCCTCATTTACTGCATTTGCACCTCTTCCTACCAAGAGTACGTATCTAGTAACGCAACGAAATAAGGAAAAGAAAGCCACGACAAGCAAACAGAAAATTCCGAGTCACGTAACGTCGGTGAAAGAAGAAAAAATAGTGGGAGGATGACAGACTACTTCCGTGTCGACTCGTTTTTAGAAGCGGCATCCGGCGGCGTGCAGCGACGCTTGTTGACCGATTGAAATCCTCTGTTTGCGTCGCGCAAATATCGGCTCGATGCCCGATTGCGTGGCGTCGCGGCGCCGGCATGCACCGACGATCCGACAGTGTGCACACCGTTCAGACGAGTTAAATCGACGCGTCGGCACGCCCCGAAAGAACTATGTACGTTGCATCGCGGATTCAGTGTACGCGATCACGTATACAAGCTTTCGACTGTACGCAAATCGAGAACCGGTCGCGATGTGACACTCGCCACGTCGCGACGCGCCGCGTTCGCCCTTTAATTCGATGGGTCGAGATTCTGGAACAGGTGTACCAATTTAGGCGGGCGCAGAAAGTGAGAGGGAATCCGACGAGATAATAAGCGGCGATCACGCGATCGTTCGCTGGTAATACGATTTCAGTGACACGGTGTTTCGTGTTGCAGAGTATTAGTGAAAAGTAATGGTAAATGCCGAGGTGAGATTGAGCTTTTTTTTATGAAAGCCATGTGAGATGGTTTTATTTTGAATAGAGAATAAAATTTTATTTTAAGTGATCCTTAGAATATGAATTTTTTTCAGCACTATTTTTTATATTTTCAATGTTTACTGGATGTGTATGGAGATTTGATAGAGACCAATATTTGTTTGCTTTGATTTACTCTATTGGCAAGACTCTATTATAATTATCCCTCTCATTGTGTTTGATTTTGCTTAATAATTATTACCATGAATCACACTATTTCATTGTATCTAAACAATTGTTATCTAGCGTGAAATATCTTTTTTCCACTCGCTTCAAATATACAAAATATGTAATAATTAATACAGTTTAATGACACCACTTTTATCATCCAAGAGGATGTTGATATAGATACAGCTTCCAGATGTCACTCAAGACCTTTGCCCTCATAATCGAGCTCTCTGTAACAACTGCACCGTAGTGAGCAAAGAGAATGAAAATGAAAAAAGAGAAACTACTAATACGCTAATAGGCGGTCATGGACCAAACGTGTTTTGGAAACTTGCATGGCGATCATGGCGTCAGGTTCGATTTGCTTTGCATGCACACCGAGAGCATCGATAAAGTGTAGATGATCGATTCCTAAGTGAATCGTGTCGTGTCGTGTGGCGTCGTGTCCCGTTGTGTCGGAGAAGAGCTCTGTCGCGTGAGCGAGATTATATTAACGCTTCATTAACAACGTCGCTTCGCTCGACGATGATTAAACGTATCGAAATTCTCAATCAATTAGAAACACGAATTATCCTAATATCGGTTGTTAAGTTTTAATTGATCTTCGAATAGTTTCGAATCTTTTGTCGAGCAAAGATGGTAACGCTTATCGAATAAAAAATAGATTGTATATCAATTTTTGTTTAAACACTCACGTTAACTTTGGCGAGATACAATTCCAATTCCTTGTAGGGATCCATTTCCGATTTTGCAGCGGTTAACACGTTCCCACTTTCATCACTACCTTCCACTATTTTCAACTGATTCACTGTTTTCGAGCTGGGTAAACTCGACGCGACACTTCCTTTCGAGCCATCGACCCGCAGCCCACCGCTGTCTTGCATGGTCTCCATGCTTTGCCGTCACCTTGACCTCACGCGCATTTTCTTGTGCACCTGTAACAGAAGGGCCGGGACGATCAGTGTGACTCGACGCAAAGCGAAGCAGCCAGATAACCAAAGGAGATTTTTGCTTGCGCGGTGATAAGAGTCAGGCTAATGCCGTGACCTTTGGCATAGTGTCGATTATAGAAATTACATCATGGCGTCATGCTTCGGAACTATTTCTGTTCCAATTCTATTGCTCCAAAATAACAAATTTATCAATGGATCAAAAGTATTACACTCTGATAATAAATATGTTCAAGGAAATTTTGGAGCAATTAGACTTGTTTGTTATTTTCAATGAATTTTTTTCTTATTATTATTATCAGTAACGCCTATTATTATCTGTAAGAAGAGGTCAAAGGTTTGAATGAAATCCGTGTGAATCGTGAAGCTTAATTAACCGTCTTTCAAATAAAGAAAAACGAGCGAAAGCTCAACAAGTGATTTATGTGCTCACTAACTCGACACGACCACGTCTTGCCCCCTTTTAATCTGTATTTGCTCTTCAAAGGGGGCTATAATTAATATCATTACCGCGGGGGCTGCAAATTAGCGTTTGGACGATGATAGAGTAGAACAAAAGGAGAGAGGCCCGTTGGATATCTCCAGGCGAAAGGATTATAATTAGTCCTAGTGTGACTCATTCTCCAACCGAGCTGCATGTAGCGTCTTGTACAATCCCGGCTTGTCAAACACTTGAAAATGGTAGAATGGCCACCTGCGCTGTTATGATCGCATTTGGCTAAATTTAGCAAAACCGTCCGCGTTAGTCACCGTGGCCAATTATGTTTCGCAGATTAGTTTGCCCGCCGAAACGCGAGAAGGCCGATCTGAAATTACCGCACCACCTTTACTTTCTCTCTTGTTCGCCGGTTCCCGATCATTTCACATCGTTAGGCTGATTAACGCGTGCAACGCTCCCGATTATCTTCCTCTGCTCGCTCCGCAATCGAATTTCGTAACACTGAACGTATATACGGGGATACTTATATCTGCAGCATGTACACGGGTTTCATAATTATTCTCAGGCATTAGTATCCGATTTTCACGACTTCTTGCGAGCACTTTAAAGTTCAACGGGCCAACAGGTCTCTATCATTGGCGGTTTGAATCACGTTCGACCGATCTACCGTTTGATCGTGTGTATCGATTGTGCCGAGCCAAGACTGATACTTATGGGACATGATACCACTGCCGTTTCATTTAGTGAGACCGCCAACAATAAAGTCGTGCATGGGAACATCGAGTCGATCCGCGAGTGGCGCAAACAGAATGTTAGAAAATCGCCGGATGTCTGGATCGCGGCAACCTGTCGGCACCCAATATGTCAGGCGATTTCATAGACGAACGATGATGCTCGAGCGACGTCGTAACGATTCAATGATTTCCACGTGAGAAACTGGCGGCCAAGCAAGTCCAGTTTGCGACGCGTTCTTCCACCGATATTATTAAATAAAACGAGCACGAGAAAGAAATGTCATGCGCGAATATAAACAGCGAAACAAGTTAGAAAATTGTTGACGTTACGTAAAGCTGAACGGCAAATGCGTTGTCTTTGTAATAAATTGATCGAACTTCATTCCGTTCTCATTGTAATAATCGTTCGTCGTAATAAACCTTCTGCAATAAACCTTGTAAGCACAGAAGTGCTTTCGTTGTATTAGCATTAAACAACGCGTAAAGCAGCCGAGCAAATTATAAAACCCATGCATCGGATAATTCGGCCGTCACCGAAAAATGTATCATTGCACTTTGCCGCTCTACCGTGAAATTAATTGATTCAACTTTTAATTAGAGCCAGTCTATGGTCATAGATAGCGGTAATAATATGGTTAGAAAGTTCGCCGTTCATAAACGGAGAAAACTTCGATGTATGGAACAGGGGCGAAACTTGGCTGAATGTCTCTCGTTGTTGCGTATGCGTTAAATTCGGCCGCCAATGATGGCGAATACATATGCCTGGATAATTATACGAGACGATTTGAACGCACGAAATTCTACGCGTCTTTAAGACACCGTGCACTTTAAAATCGGTCCAGCAAAATCGTGATCAGCCATACGTTCGACGTTGTATGTCTGCCTATGCTGCCTGTGACGCCCACTTCCTATCTACCAAGGCACTATGCTACAACGATATTTAATTAATTTTTACGCAACAATCGGAACGCGTACACGCTCGAACGTCCAGGTCCGCCAGGTTTCGTAGACCAGTTTCTAGATCGACGTTGATTTATTGGCGGGAATACGATTAACGACGATCGCACATTTGTCACCGGGGGAAGAAAAAAGGGTTGGAAAAATTGGAAAGATCTGGAAACTGGCGGCTGGCGTCGCAAAAGCTTTGTGCCACGATTATTCGGGGCGCCACTTTGGCGCCACCTTTCCCAGTCACACGCTTGGAATTAACGCAGGCGATCCGCACTTCTGCAATCTGGCTAACCAGGTGTGAAGTCTCGCGCGATCCCGAGCAATCGTGAGTAAATTGCCCGGCAATAATTTCCACCCGATAAGAACGACACGCGTCTCGGGCCCGTTTTAATTCAGTGGAATCAACTGGCCGTGTCCAACGTGGACAGGAATGGCGTTCGATCGGGGTGAGGTATCGATACAACGAGACATCGGTATCGAAGCTATTTACCAGGCATTCTGACGCCCCTTGCCTCCCTATCGCGAGTCACAAATTCCCACGTCCCACGCTGCTCCCGGTGACGGGCAGTTGTCGTTCGGAATTTCACCGGCTATCGTGTTTCCCTTTTTGTTTGCGTGCGGAACGGTCAATTGTTGCATAGCGGTTTTTGGCCAATTAACGGTGCAGGCGCTCGACACTGTTTCTGTCTGAGCAGCTCGGACGAAGGAATTTCATGGAGTATCACATTATACAATCGTGTGTAAAACTTTGACGAGAGCGTTTGACGAGGAGTAGGCAAGATACGGTGGGCTAGTTGAAATGTCGAAAGCATTCGGTGAAAATAATCTGTAATTCATTTATACACAGGAAGTATATACATATGTATTTCTTTCATCCGGTAGCGATACAATGTCCGGATCGCATAACTTTGTTATAGTATATTGGGATTACCGGTGTACGTGGTATTATATTGCTCCACTTTTAGGTATTTTAATGTCAATTTACACAAGATAGAAAGTATGTTAATAGCACCGTTAAGTATTGATCGGTGGCATGAAATAATGGCAAATCGCAGGTGTTATTATATGGCTACTTTAAACAGCTCGTGTCCGAGAACAGGCACAATTGCGGTTCCATTCACCTGGATTCGCGCACCTGTACGCTTGAACGCCATTAAGTTTACGAGACCGCCGCGAAAGAACAACGGCAGAATTAAAGAAGGAAAGAAAGAAAGAAAAGGTAATACGTTTTGCCAAAATATATTATCCAATCTCTGTACTTCCTTATCGCATCAATTCTTTAATCCGTTAACCGAGGAAGAAGAGTTAATTCGTCTTGTCAATATTTTGCACGTGATAGTTTATTTATTCAGAAATCCGTTATATTATCCATTCACCTTGACATTTGTCATAAAAATGCGTTATCAAATTGAAATTGCCAAAGATCAATATACACAAAAATTCAGTTTTATTAACTTCTTCCCTGAAAGAAACCGCTCATTGGAGAACAAACCGACAAACAGGTTAACACAGAATTGTCCTCCCGCTCGTCCTAAAAATATTCTCAATCTATATCCGAAATGAGGGCGTCATATCATACGTGTTGCAGGCGAATAGAAAGCACAGAAAAGTCTAAAAAAAAATTATCTAGTTTACTCCCACGTCATAAGAATGCATAACGAAATACTTTACCCCCGGGTTTCAGTGCAAAATATTACGGCTCGCCGTAATTCCATTCCGCGATACCTCTATCAAGGCTATTTAAATAGGCGTTCATTGCTGACCTATCGCCGGCCACAAATTCCCACGTCCTACGCCGACATTGTCAAGCGGACACCGGCGGTAATTTCGCCGGCAATTTCTCGGTCCGTGCAGCAACGTTGAACAGCGACCGTACAAGAAACGATCTCTCACTTTTTCTCGACAAAGGGTCGCGAATCGCGGTTCGTTAACGCGCGACAGTGATCGTCTAAAAGTTCGAGCATACATAGCGTGCATTAATAAGTGGATTACGCGTCGCCTGGGCCGAATAAACTTATCGTTTCGATGCAAATGTCAGTCGATTCGCGGGCTGAATACGGGAAGTAATTCTCGCATGAACATTCCCGCCGTATGTTTCCACGATTTTCTGACACGATGCGACACTTTTCATGCCACTCTCGCGCCGTCACACCTTGTGCCACGCCGTTCGTTTGCGTTCTCGATGATCGCCGCGATTTTTCCTCAAGAAGACGTCCGCGTTGAGGCGTGCGTTAAATCAAGAATGCGCCGAAGTAATGCGACGCGCGACCAGTGTCCAAATCTTTCTCTTCACCCTTCAACGTTTTGACTGAACTTTAGTTTTTTCCGACTGAACACATGCATATACGTGTGCATCAGCTTGCGTTATTTTAGTTGTACGCCAAACGCGCGCGTGCGTGCCCATGAATGCGTGCATTAATTTGATTAAAATATGTACGTATGTGTGTATATAGAGACCACTTGTACACTATTTACTAGCACGTGCACCTATGTAAATCAATAATACCGAGGCGAAGTATTTATAGCACGCGGAACACGATGCGGTAATCGTACGGGGACGGCCGGCGACTTTTAAGGCTTCATTTCTGCATAGAAAATCAATTGCACGCGACGCTCTGTTATTTATTCGCGACGCAGCAACCCCTCGACGATACCCTATCGTCGCGTTTACGATACATTGAAGTATGTTAATCATGCAGCGTTATATTGGCATTCGACGAATTTTAAGGGCCACATAAACACGACCGACAACCCTTTCCCCGTGGCCTTCCTCCTTCATAAAGTCGCGAGCGGCACGCGGTCGTAACGCTTTAGGATCGTGCATTACGTTAAGGACAGTTCCCTCTAACGGAATCGATAATAATATCCGCGCTGGACAGACGTGTGGATACGTGCTCTCTATTATTAGCAATACGATACTGCAAATTATTCCGCATTCTTTCCATTGGCCAAAGATATCGTAGGCGCCAAGCTTTTCCACTTGCAATCGCTTGTGCAAACATGAATATGTATATAGGCTCGACGCGGAGTTCACACACGTAAGCAGACAAAGAACATGTTCCCGTGACTTTTCCTGAAAATTCTCGGCTCGACCCCCGACATTTTTGAATGGTGGACGCATTGCATTTATATTTTTTATCTCCAGCGCCTGCAGTGACCTTTCACGAGTACATAGCTCATTCATTGTTCGCTTTCAAAGATCTTCAGAAGATGCGTCTTATCGATCCCCCATTTTTTGTTCTCCTCCTTTCAATAGTGGCAACAGTCTTGCATTACAAGTGACTGCAAAAACTATAGAAATGAAGAACGTGACAGTCCAAGTTCCAACTGGCAACTATCCTAGACGTTTGTACAGTTAGTTAGCTACAGAATCTGTTAATGAAAACGCAGAAATCTTAATTAACAGGAATGGAAAAATCAATTGCTCCAGAGATATCCAATTATTAGATTGGCAAATACGTAATCGAAGCGAGAATTCGATTGACATTAGCCAGCATATCGTTCAGGTATAGAAACAACCATCTCCATCTAAAGTCCCACTACCTTGTCAAACCATTAGCGCCAGTTTCAAAGCAACAGGCATAGCAATTAAAATTCAACAAATCCTGTAGGCAAACCACCCCTCTGACAGACCAACAACAATACCCACTCGAGCGTCACAAGCCTGCACAAAACTGAGCGTGCAATTGAAACATCGTTTTCATTCGGACGATGAAAGATGATCCCCAACGCTTTGCCCGTGTTCGATATCTAAATAAAGGCAAAAAATGCCCGAAATAAGAGAGAAAAATATCGACGAGCAACGCAGCAGTTTATCGGCGAAAGCTGCGCACGCTAATGACAGCGTGACAAAAATCGCTGCCCACCGCATCGAAACCGGATCATAATGCAAGAGAACATAGAAAGGTCTCCCGTTGGAGCTTCGTTTTACGCGCGGCGAATACGTCGCGCTTGTACGTCGAACCGCGGCCGTTCTTATCGGCCGGATTTACGATTTCGATTAGCATGTGGCCGGAGAAGCCCGCCTTCCTGGTGGCGTGGAGGTACTAAAAACAATTATCGTCGATATATTCGCCCCACGCGGACGAGCGAAAACGACGAGGAGGACACTGTTCCTCACGGTTCAGGCCGGTTTCGAGCGTCGCGTCGCGTCGTCGCCTTCTGTGCGACGCATTGTGTGCAGTTTATCTTTGCGGCGACCAGCCGCTGAGGCCACCAGGAAAGACTCGACAAGTTACGTAAGGTTAATTGCGGTCGTTCGGCTCGCCAGCCTGCACTCCGCTCTGCCAACCTGCGCGATGCGTGTGGCTCGCGTGCGTGCATCGACGTCGATCGTTATCACGGGACCTTGCTCGCGAGGACATTCATATTTTACGCAATTCGGTCGCCTGAGAACGTTGGACTGTTCCCTCAAGGTCCTCTTCAGATTGCGCTGATTTTAGGAACAGCAGTAATGGACGATCTGATAGTGCGTGGTTGCTATGCAAATGTTTGGTTTTGTTTTGGGGAGTTTTTAAGAAGTACGCCACCGCACAGAAATCGCAGGAGAGTTGCCAGTTTGGGCAAATTTTTGGCATATAATGTGAATTACTGTAATTATGCATAGCTGTACTGCTGCCTATATTTGCGGGTACGTGTTTGATATTAATTTACTGTGGAACATTCTATAAGAAGAATGGACAAATATTAGTAGTCAAATTGTAACGTAGGATAAGTTGAGGAAAAGAAGATTTAATTATTATTAACGATTTTGTAAAAAGTTCTATGACAGTATACCTAGGCTCCTTTTAAATGGCGAAGTCCCTACTTTAACAACTTTCAGGTCATCTTTTTTACTGATTTGTGTTATATCACGTGGGAGGTGACTTCGGTATGGACTTTGAGAATTTTTTTCATGACTGAAATCGCTATAAAGTTAAAGCTCTAAGTCCCCCTTTTTAAAACGACCACAGAAAAATTGATATACGATTTTTTTGCTATTTTATATAAAGTGATAATCATAAAATGATTTCAGAGCTGGCAAAATGTATGTATGTATATAGACTTTGCGCTTCAAAACAAGCCCAAGTAGACTCGAATACCGTTTTTTCCAGAATTTCGTAATCCTTTACCTTTGAGTAGGAGTGTATTAACGCTTCCAATAATTTTTTATCAGTTTTGTACAAAATTCTATAACGCGCCCTACGACTTATGGCCGGGAGTGCATGCGTGCATGCAATTTTTAAACGACACAGGAAATGACAGAGAAGTTTCGGATAACGAATGAGACAATGGCCGGTGTAGTATTATTAAAGATAATTCGAAAATTGCTGTGTTTGACAAACTCTTAAGACGGAATAGACATTTAATCACATTCTATTGCATTGCCATTGAACAAGGTAGCGACTAAACAGTGAATCGGCTCACTGGTCGATCCGTCGATCGTTTCGAACAACAAAACGGATTTCAAGTCCTGCCTGATCATCATCGTGGCTGGACTAGCTTCAAATTACCATGAACAATCCCTATCGTCGAAAAACGTGCAAGAAAACTGCGATCGCAACCTTATCATTAAAGGCGTGCATCTCTTACACGCGTACCAACACGGCGTCGAGCGAACAATAAGCCATGAAAGAGGCAGCAAAGCACATTATACGGAGATCTGTTGGTAAGGGCGAGCTAGTTGGGTCCTCGATCAATCACCCACGCAAAAACGTTTGATCGTATCTGCATCAGGAGAGACCTGGCCCTGGTCGTCTCTTCCGTCTGATGGGACAAGTCGAGTTGCAACCGATTCGACAGGTTGGTACACACAGGGAGTGCACGCGGACGAGAACACGAGAAAACGGAAGTAAGAGAGAGAGAACGAGAGAGAAGTTGAGAGAGCAAGGAAAGCGAGATATACAGGGGACGAGAATCCGCGTGACAAGCTTCATCGACCAGTCATGCTTATCGCACACCTTAAGGCTCGTTTGCGAAACAAATTATTGGAAGGATAGTCCGGCGAGTCGGAGTAGGTTACAAAACGTCTCTTCCATATTTATACGCGCGTGCAGCACAATCGTGCCGCACACTGTTTTCCTCGGTAGAAATATTGCGATAGAATACACAGGCCGTGCGAGCTAAATACTTTCTTCATAGACATTTGTATTTTAATGCAAAATTATAGACAATTCAAGGTGTGCTTGGAAATTAAAATTGATTACACGCGCGTCACGACCGACCGTTTTCACAATAAGTTTTCCACGGTTCATTCGGACGGTTGAAAGATCGTCCCCGATAGAAGTGATAGCTGTCATGCGGGTGGCGTGAAAAAGGAAAAAAGAAACTAGTGAATTCATTCGGCTTCCTTTCCCTCGACTTTCTTCGCTGAGGAATAGAGTCACCATCTCTACGCCGCCGTATCATCGCACTTTATCGAACGTTCCGTCACGCTTCCTGGATGTGGGTTTCGAATCAACTTCCAGATCACACTGCCGATATTACGTGTAAAAGTCAACACGGTCGCTTCGTTTCTGCCGGGGGTCGGTGTATGCATTGTATTTGTCGGACGTGTTGCGTAACGTATTCATCGGCAGCCACGCAACACGGCGAACGAGCGAAAATCTTCAACTCATTTTCAAATGTGCCTCGTACTTACGTATTATTCTCACGAACGGCTATTTGCGTGCCGCTGACACTATTATCGTGCAGAGTGTTCGCGCCACAACGCGATACGACAGGCGAGTCATCGCGCTGCGATAAAATTCGATTGCATTCCGGACCTTCGACGCTTTTCCATGTGAAAGCAAACACGTTAAGAGAGTTAAGAGATTTCTCGGTTATGGTCGGGAGAAAAGAAAAATCGAACAATGAACACGCATGCTCCGTTTGTTTCGCGCCTGTCGTTATCCGTAAACAGGCGCAAAAAGTGTGCACGAAAGAGAGACAGTTAAATGGCTGTTAACGTCCACGTCGGGCGGGCAATTTTTCTGAAATAAAACGAAACTGTTCTCGTTTCTGACACGATGCGTGCTACGTGCCCCATTCCGTAGAAACTAACGGCATATCTCGGCACGAAGAAGCGGAGGCGTCGAGCTCATAGTGTCAGCAACACCTTTATGGTCTTAACACTCGTTAAACGTTTGTGTACATTTAGTTGAGTAATGAAAGGTACAACGAGACAGGTACACAGTCTGCTTCCATCGGCGCGAGCGTTTCTAAGGCTCGGTCTCGTTTATACTGAGAAAAGCATGGATCTCTAAACGTGCTAAACTTCGCGCGCCCTTTCGAAACCGAACTTTCCTCAATTCGTTCAAACGATTTACTGCTCTGCGATATCGTATAAACTCTCATCCCTCTATAAACGGAGCCTCGATATTCCGGAGTATTGCGGAAGTTGCGATCGATCGTACACCTAAGGGAATACTTTTCTATTTCAACCGGGCTGCCTGCATCCTTATCACCGTCATAAATTATTCAAATTACGAAACAGCCGATAACCGGGACGGTACTGGAAGAGATAGTGGCGGTGTGGCTGAACCGAGCAGGAAAAAAAAAGAAGAAGACGAAAAAATAGGAAACTCAGAGAGACCGAGAGAGAGTATTATAATCGCGGTACCTAGTTCCACGGTATCTCCCGCGTGCGAAGGATATCTCGAAAGGAGAATAAGAGACAACAGTTCCTCACCGAGTGGATCCTCGGCAGTTTCGAAACTGGTTTCGAATCGCGGCGACTAATTGGAATTAAATACACTGCTCTCCCCCTACCGTTTTAGTCGCCCTTACTGACGCTCGAATGATAAATGCCGCGATAGCGACAATAATTAGAGGTACACGGTATATCCATTCCTATGCGAAGCCGTTCCCCCCCGCCCATCGGGACACCTTGCCGTCACAATCGTCCTCCCTTGGCTAGTTAATCACGCGACTATACGATTCCGACTGGCTTCATGCTCTGAGATAAACTTCGTTATTATGTAGCGCTTACGCGTGCGTCTTGGACATTCTTTGAGTCATGGCCACGGGAAGCAAGGATGCCGTTATGTGTCATCAGAGGGAAGGAGAGAGATTCTTTCTAGACGAACACGCTGAAGATGATCACGCGATACCGACTACCTTAATTGCTTGAATACTGATGTGCACGAGCGTATCCGGAGCGAAATTGGGCTTGATTCTTTGCGCGCGTACCTATACCTGTATATGGCACACTCGCGTCGATTCGAGGTTCGTTCGATTCGAAAAGGAAAGGCGTGCTTGAATATTTTTGGAAAAATCGTTTGAAATTTTTACGAGTTGTTCTTATCGTGAGTTGCGTGTCAGTGAGTGAGTGGGTAGAGAAAGACACGTGACTGGTGTGTCATTTTATTGAACGAAGAGTAATCGAAGAATGATCAAAACCGATAGATATTACGAAGAGTCGAGACTATAAATACATATGAAATACTGTAGCACTTTTCGAATCAACAGATTTTAAATTTATACTCACATGTGTAACACGTTCGGTGGAACAAGTGTAACTTGTAAATACATTTTGGCCTAGTAACCTAGAGCAGGGAATCAGGTTGCTCTGCGCCTACACCTGCCTAATCGTCTCGTGGTGAGTTTTAAAATGACGAACTCGAGTTTGGAGTACAATATCCAGTCTGTACGAATTTACCTTATAAATCAAGACCTACCGCTCGGACCATGCGAAAAATGAATAAACCATCCAGTTCGACCGGCCAGAACATTAAATCGCCGTTCGTAGAGACACTTGCCGGGTAAAATTCAATCTAGTCCGCGATATGTTCGTGCGAGCGAGTCCGTCACTGCGTTAATCGGCACCGGTGCACTACCTGATCGTGTTCCTTGCTGCAGGCTGTACGGTGGCCACGGACCGTGGCCGGGCATTCGCGATTTACTTCCGTCGGTGCACCATAATCATCGCGTCAACTCGAGTAGCACGATCATAATGACGACCGGTAATTACAAAGTGCGTTATGGTTGCGACGCAACCGTTGCCTGGCACTGCGTGAATTAAAGTGTTAAAGAGCAACCGACCGATCGCGCATTTGCCAAGAAAGAAGGCAAAACTTTCGACACGCATCAATGGGTATAAAAAAGAATTTTGAAGAAAACCGTGAAAAATCGAAAACTTCAAGAATAATCGAGGCTCTTCGCCGCAGCTATTTAGACGTTGCAAACAGTACGATTTTCCCGTGCTACTCGTCGGACGAATATTCCTTGGATTCAACCTGGATGAAAGCTCGTCGAGAGAAATGTAAAAACGCGGAACACAACTGCGCGCTACCTTTTTGCCACGCGTTCAACGGAATCTCTAATAAAGTCTGAGTCATGTCTGCTGGCTACCACAAGGAGAACTTACGAGAAAGGTTAGGCAACCCGGAAATTCAGAAACATATGAAACTTTGCATACAAGTGAAGTATGTCATCCGTTATATAATTCGGGTTTAAGAGGTGACATCAGCCCTTGAAAAAACATCAGAATTTTCTGTTTCGTGAAATATTGAAAACAGTAGGAACAAAACTTGCATCGCTTTATTGTGTTTACTAAACTGTGTAATCAAATTTGTTGAGAAATCCATGACTTCTTTTATTATTTTTTTCCACCGATTTTTCAAAAAAAATGTTACGCAGTTCATCAAAACACAATAAAGCGGTGCACGTTTTACGTCAACTTTATTCAAATATCTCTCAGCGTTCCTGAAATATTTCACGAAGGAGAAATTTCTGAATTTTCCTCAAGGGCTGATTTCACCCCTCAAACGCGAATCATGGCACGAACGAAAAATAGGGTTGTCTTACGGACATGTTGCACGCAAAGATCCATAAGTTCCTCAACTTCGGGGTTGCCCACCCTTCCTTGTTAGTAAAGCATAAAGAGACTATACAGAACTGTCGGACGAAACATCTGATCGGTCGGTAAACCGTGACGAAGAATGCCTGAAGGAAAGGATTGTTAATGATCTTGACTCTTTGCCTTACCTACTCCGGATTCACTCACTAGGAATGTTCCAAAGAAGCCTCGTCCGTCTCGCCTGGCAAATATGACTCATCTAGCCAGGCAGGAAAACGGAAATTCGTAACAGCCTGGTTAAAGGCTGGTCGTAAACGCGAACGAACGTAACAGACTAGCGTTGATCAGAACGTTTCGCTCCGATTTTCGACTCAATCGAATTCAGGGTTTTTTCACCCATTACGTTACGGAATTAGGGTAATCGGCAAAGGTCGATTCGAGACGAACGGGTATGTCTTCCTCGTTGTGCCTGTCCCATCTACGTATTTTCTCGGAGGAGAGAAAGAGAAAGGGGGAGACTGGAACTGCCCATTCCGTGAGAGCTGTTTAGAGCCATTTAACGGCTGCTAAATACCGCGAGCATCCAGCGTCCTGAGCAGCCAGGCTCTTTCCAGTTCTCGTCTCCTTCCATTGAACGTCTTGTAGCGGGTTCCTTGCTGAGAGAGGGAGGTTGCGAGGAGGCCTTGCAAGGTTACCTATCTCTTAGCGAGGTCTACGAACCTCCTTCGAGCTAACAAGCCTAACGTATAACTGAATTCTAGGCAGCCGATGGGAAGCAGTAATTCGTATTTATTTTAAGAAACATTTCGGGCAATTGTTGTGGTGCTTAGATCTGTATAACGAGAACCAATTGTTGAACCAAAAGTTGTATGATTGCGTATAGTTCTTATAGGGGTTATTTGATGTACCATTTGATTTAATTTCAAAGTGTAATTAATTTCGAAATATAACCAGGACTGTGTGTAATTGTAGATTAACGATACTTAACTTTGTAATAAGACTTCATTTAATTCTTTTGGAGTGTCACGAAAATAATCTGCTTCGTTACAATGTTCACGCGCCGCGTTACTCGCTACATCTTTATCGTTAATTGGACGTTATTACGGTGTACACAACATGTAATTATCCCGACGCGCACTAAAAGGAATTCAGGGTATATTGAAAATATGACGCGATCGAGAAGATTACAGGAGGAAGATTGTTACCGAAGCATGACTTACAGTTTGCAGCATCTAAATTCGCACATTGAGTAGATGATGAGAGGTTTTAAGGAACGTCCACCTGGAAAATCACAAGTAGATACCTTCGCGAATAACGACCACAGTGCTATTAGCGTCGATATAACACCGTATCGGAGTTACGAATATATTCGTGACAAAGAAATCCTACAATTAATTGTAATCGCTGTGTAATACAATTCGGCAATTACAATAACTAACCAGTGCATCGGGGTCATAATAATTATGATCATATTGCGCGAGGGACAAAGGAAATTCTATGATTCACTTACAAGAACATTTGCCATTCTTAAAGCATTATAAAGACTTGATTGTTCATGCTCATTCGCGACATCGCCATTAAAATTCTTTAATACAACATGAGCAATAGCAATTCTGTGCTCAGAAGCATTGCTAATTTTCCCTGCAAAATTACGGTCGATTAAAAAATTCCCCTTCCTCCACTGAATACTTGAAACAATAGGAAGAAACGTTCTAAGAACTGACCTTAATTGGTCAACCGAGATAATCATTCCTGCTTACAAAAAGTCTTTTCTTAAAAAGAACATTCTTCCCATCGTTCTATCCCAACGAAGGAGGGCAGAAAACGAGGGTTGGTGAACCCCGGAAACCTTTCCGCGTAATCCCATAACAAACGATTATCCGGGCAACCGAGTGATCCGTCTGGAAAATAAACGCAGGGCGCACATAATGCAAAATTAAAACGTTTCCACCGTGGGCTGCGGGCATCGCGGCAATTTAAAATAAACGGCACGTCGTCCAAGCCGCAGGAGAATAAGGAAACCCTGGCGTGTCTCGAATCGGATCAGCCGCGGTGTTTGTTTAAGCGACGCCAAGAGAGGGCAGAGATTCATGGGATGCCGATGAACGACGGATTTCGTGTCCAGAGACCCGAGTCGAGCAATTAGATTCCAGCTCGCGTCCTCCCTCTCTGGTGCACCCTTTAATTACCAAGTATTGTGCGGCGCCGCGATCGCCGACCGGCCAATGTTCCTTTTGTGCTTTGACATTCTTATAACGTCGATTGACGGCCGAAGGTCTATGCAATTGCGTGTCCTGCACAGTGCACGCACGGAATCAGCTCAATGACGTTTCGTTCGAAATGTCACTGGGCGAAACACGTCGCCCCGTGGAACGTGGCAACGACAAAGCGAAAGGGGGACAAACCTCGACGAATGCCCGGTGGCACAGTTTTTGGTATTTCAGTGATAATTGGGAAAAAATGTAGCGTAATGTGGTTAATTATTTGTACAACAAAAAAAAAAGGAGGAAAAAGAAAAGGAACGCAGTGAAGTAATGTTTGCTTAAGCTAAATGGCTGAAGGTGCGAGTTCGTTTGGCGTATTCCTGGTGCGACAGAGATCGAAGGTTTTGGAAACGGGCATTTAATCATTCACACGAGGAATACCATTAATATCGCTTGTTTGTTGAACTCAATAGAAAAAATCGTTGCTCCGCAGGAATATTTTATTTACGTTTCATACAAGATTCTGTTTCGCTTAAAATGTCAAATGGTCACAGAAAAACTGTATAGAAATCAATTGCGTAAACACTCCGGTTACGTCACGACTGTCTGCGTTAGTCATAAAGCAGCGAGCCATCGACTATAAACTATAAAATACACTTTTTTCTCGCGGAAGGAGAAGCAGAAGGGCCTACCGACGAAGTCAGAACTGCTCAAAACACTGCAATTTGTGAAAATGCCGGCACCAATCGCTGTTCGTACTACTGTTCTCTCCCGGCTTGAAGCACCGTCGACTTCTTTCCGCGGACTGGAAATCAACGCCTCGCGCCAACGGACAGGGCAACTTGGCCGGGCATCGTCACGTATCGCTCGGTTCGACCCCCTTCTATGTAAAACAGAGTGTCACGCGAGAAAACACTTGGCAGCCACAGAGCGACGAGCTATTCGTTGCAGAAGCCTCGAAGAAGCACTTCGGAACGCGACGTACACGTCACGGACTGCTCACTCGTCGTTAAGTAAAAGCGACGCATGATACACGGCTAAACGAGAGATACTCTGAATGGGTCACACTATCCACAGAGCGGAGGAAGAACAGTACGAAGACGCACGCGGCGAGGAGGGTTGGGCGGGAAAAATACAATGAAGCGTGATCAGTGTGAACCATTTTGCTCGAAGAGCCTCGTGTACCGAGTATAAGGTGCTCTATCCTCTCGCGATCCTCGAGTCGCAGAACTGGTTTTACACGCGGTCGATTTCGATATATATAAGGACGCGAGATGCGAACAGAGATAGCGATACGGTGTAACCGAGAGAGAACTATCAAGAATCTTTACATGAACGACGACGCTGCGGTCCTCGAGATCCGACGGTCTTCTATTTGTCTAATTAGAAGTCCGAGCATTCTCTCGAGCCGCAGACCATCTCGTTTCGGCGTTCCGTTTGTCTCGGGGCAATTTTTTCTCGCAGATTATTCGACGATGAATTATTTATTGCTTATTCGTGACAGGTTCGTTTGGCAACAGGTCTAACGCAGAAGCAGCGCGGCGCAGCTTCAGTTTCGTTAACGAGCAACGCGTTTATTCGCGATACACCGCGTGGGAATTTAATTTCCTTGGTGCCCCGCAACCAATAACGCGACTGGTAATGACCGCCACTTAGCCTGTCGTTGGGTCGCATTTCACGACGAATTACGACCATGCACAGCTCCACTTTCTGATCGAGACCGTCGCGTCGAGAATAGGCTCCCTTTGGTAGAAGATTCTCGTATTCTTTTTTCGTGAAATTAATTCTTTCTCTACACCATGTAACTTTTGGGCAATTGTGAGGTCGAATTGTTAAGGGAACTCGATAAGTATGCATAGCAATTAGTCTTACGTTTTAAATATTTGCTTTCCTCCTTTTATGGGTCTGATGCAATTTGTCTGCGAATGCAGGATAATTGGAGTACTTCTCAGAAATCTAAGTTCGCTATAAAAAGTACAGGAAGTCGTATCACGAACGTTCCAGATTCATTTCCCGTTTCGTTTTAGAGATATAAAAAGCTGAACATCGCACTATCATCGATTGTTCTATCAAAGGAAGACTGCCCACATGCTCCAGGTTCATTCGACTTCCGGTAGTCTCGAGAACAACGCTGACAATGTTCCGGCGAATATCTCATTATTTCGTTACAACGATCCTTTCTCTTCCCCTTCTGTTTAATTTCACGCACGACTGCCGTGGAAAGCTTTAATTGAAACGCAGCGACAATGGCGACCAGTTCTTTAATTGCCTCTAATTACTTTCAATTTCCTTCGGAGCAACTAATGTAACTGCTTGCGTACACAATGTAGATGCTCGGCGAACGACTGCGTAATTCGTAGCGAAATCACTCATTTAAATTTCAAGTTTGAAATACTGCTTTAAAACATCCATCTTGGTGCATCCCCATATCTTCCATACATTTCAACTTGATCACAATTACTCCAAAAATTAAGACCGATTAATTGCAATCTTTATTCTCTTAGAATTACCTGTGAAATAAAGAAATGATCCTTGACAAATAGTCTCTCCCGACATTTTTCTATAGCGAAATGGTAATTCCAAGTAACGAATGGAGCAATTTAAAGGCTTTTCATCCGCGTCGGCGAAAGTATATAAGAACCCGTCCGAACACATAACCGTGCCCTAAAGGGAGCGACATTTACGTGTCCCGCGAATCGTTGTTTCGATTTTGCAAGAACCTCGCGAGCTACATACAAGAGCTCGTCGAACGGAACTCGTTCGGCTATGTAATTCCACGTGAAAGTAGTAGACACGTCAGGCATAATTTTAAAGCGCGTGTTACCGCGGTCGCGCGCGCATTTCGCGAACGATGATGAAGTATCCTTTCCGCGTCCCGAAGTCGAATGTTTCGCGATGTCGAAATCGGGGCGCGAAAAAAAGAATCAAACCGTAACCGTATATCCCAGTCCGGCCTGGAAAAACAAATGCATACATATGATTCACGCGAAAGCGTATCACCGTCTCAAAAGGTAAAAGTCGAGATAGAATTCTGCACGGTTGCAATTGACCGAGCGAGTGTATGGGCTAAGTTTGCACTGGAAATAGAATTCAGTATATGGAGGGTTCAGAAGTCAATCAGTTTAGGTCTGTTAGCATTCAAAGCGAGATAAACAAGATTTTTACAAATTACTTTACAAATAAAAATGACAATGTTAGTACCGTCATACATACATTCATACCCGCGTTATAAATAAACGTATTGCACGGGGAAATTTCCTCAAATTTCTGATCGTGTTAGAGCGAACTCGTATTCTTGGATGCCGTATTATTAGAGGGTTACCTGCATATGCAAGAAAAGAATGACTGGGTATATGCAGGGTGTCTATTCCCTTCACCTGGGGGGGATTCCCCATAGCGAACTACGTCGTCGACGAGGGAGCTGTATTCCGAACCGGAATATCGGTGTGACTAAACCAATTCAACGATGAACCTCTTTTATTTTGTACTTTTTATTAATGAAACTTTTACTAACGTATGTGTAAATTTTTTCTGTTTAAAATGAGATTAAACACGATATGGTTTGAATTATATTGAGAAAGAACAAAAGCACGTTGCTCTTATTAAAATAATAATAAAAGGATAATGGAAAATAATCAAATACATTATAATAAATATAATAATACAATAAAATATGGATAAATGCAACCAGCCGAGGTGTCGATTCTATGTTAACTTGCGGCCCCAGTTATATGCAATGTTTGGGTCCCAGTCTCCAGCTTTTACTGTAAATAAAACCAGATGACTCAATAACTATCGCCTTAGTTTCAGTGAAGTTTGGGCCACGAAATAATTTTTGTCTGGATTAAAAGTATGTACGCATACCAAATACTGTGAAGAAAGTACTTTTAGTGCAGAAAGATTAGAATATTTCTTCAGTGATTTAACAATAAGCCAGAAGCTGAATGTAGTATGATAAATTTTGAAGTTCGTAAATAGTAAAATAAGCATCGTATCGTATATCAACTACGTCTGTATTTAAATTCGCCAATTGTATTAGAAAATTTCCTGTAGCAATGTGAAAATTCTCGATTGCAATCTCTCGGTTTCATTAGTATGCCTTAATAAGAAAGATCGTATCGGCGCTGCTGTTCGCGTCCTTCATCTTATGGAAAAATGAAAAAGAAGCGGGTACAACGACACATCCAAATCTTGTTGCTCGAGCACGCTCGTTAATTTTGCATCGTTTTAGTCATTGTTTCTTGTGCGTTTATGAACAGCTTAGCTTCCTACATAGTACCCGGCTTAGCAGCAAATACTTCTCAAATAATAAATTACTCCTTCCAACTGACGTGTATGTACATTCAGATGCAACGCGTGCCTTCATCTTTGTCGATAAACCTATCAGTTGAGCGAAGAATTTACAACATATTTAAACCTCATACCGCAAGCCGCTTGTTACCAGGCAAAAAAGTAAAAAGTCTCGAAACTAAATGGCGCGTTGCGAGCCTGGCGTTAACGCCTTACCAGTATGTGCATTAAAATATTGAAATTTAAATGCGACCAAACCATATACGAATACATACTGCAAAAGGTAATTTAATCGATTCGAAACTATTCATTATCTATGCGCGCCCTGAATTACTCTGCAGATCAATTAGAATATTCAATGTATATCAACAGTCCACTATTTTAACTATTTTATAATCCAAAACCATGTATTTTGTTAAGCAACCGTTTATTATTACTATTATTGAGTACGCGACATTTTTCTGCAACGTCGACTGGATTTTAGCCGCAGAAAGTTTGTGAAAAATTACAGACAACAGTGTTTCATTAGACGGTGAAAATTAGCAAAAATATGAAATTATATCTGCTCTTCGAAAGTTCCGGCATTTAATAAACGAAGGCTGAAATTCACTTCACGCAGAAGCGAAATAAAATGCTAAATATTATCCGCAGGGACATTCGACAGAATGTTTCATGTTTCCAACTACCCTCGTTGCGAACGACTATACGTACATCGATAAAACGTCTTGGTTTCTACCGGTGAAATAAAAAAAAACGTGCACGCAGAAGCGTTATTGGGTGCTCATACGAACGTTCGATCCGATAATGTGGACGGATCGCTACCAACCCATCGGGAAAAGGGGGAAGCGCATTGATGTCAAGTGAATAAAGGCCGGGTTGCGCATAAATATTTCATACATCGTACTGCTAGATATACAGATGTCTGCGGTCGTACGATAAACCATCGAAAGATAGACGGAGGAGAATGCGCTTAACCGTTCCTCGCGTCAGTCATCGTCAGTCTTGTTCCATAAAAATTAACGGACGTCTCATTTTTGCTGGCGTTGCGTGCCGCTCGTGGAACGCGGCGCTGCATATGAAATGTCGATTTGATATCTTCTTCGCCGGTACAGCACGCAGAGTAATAAATCATTTTTATGCAAAACCGAATGATAGACAAGTCGTTGACCTCGATTTCTAGTAAACCCCCGATCGCTATCGAATACATTTTCGAACATATTTCATTTTCTACACGCACATATATCGATCCGACCATTGCATTGTGACAAATGATACTTCACTTTCAAACACGTATTTTCCACCGTATTGAAGACTATTTCTAACTTGCGCGATGAAATTTCGTCGCACCGCAGGAAGTAAAAGCCAAGGTACATACCCGGGGCAAAACCAAGCTATTCAAACAAGAAGAACCGAAAAGGCAGTTCCGGTTAATCTCGGCGACTCCGATACAGAGACGTATTATCGCTACCTCTGGAAGCGCCGGGGTCGAAGGGATAAAGTCCGGATCGGGCGTAAATATTTCATATATCACGTTGCAAGAGCCGCAGTGAACGCCACGGAGAGGCATGCATTCGTTAGAAGAGGCGAAACGCCGGAAAGAGTGAGCAACGGAAGAAGAAGAAGGTGTTCGAAACGCTCCCGGCTCTGCGTCCACCGGTCGGCGAAAACTGCAGCGCGATTTTACGTCGCGTCATAAATGCAGGATGTAAATCATGACCGGCGATGCGGTCGATTCTGCAGAGGCGCGCAAAGCTTCGTGGAAATGACAGAGAGGGGCCGAGGGGAATGGAAGTGACTTGAAGGAAAATACGAAGCGTTTTGGCGACGAGAAAGTGTCATAATCGACTGTGAAAAGGCTTTCTGTGCGGAAACGGTGCTTCCCATCTGAGTAGAATGGACTTACGTGTATTATCTGCGACAGTATATGGGTCATTTTTTATGTTTTTGCGTTTTTCGTACAAATGTTTTGCAGTTTTTTGCCTCCAAATGTTCTGTTTTCTGTCGTTTCAATGTACAACTTCTTTTTTGAAGATGAATAATTTAGTATCGGTATTGAATCTGCCCGTCGAATTTATACCTGGATGGTGGTGGACGCTTCCGTCGCGAGAATTTAATGTTAACAATTTGTATAAAGGCATGGTAACATATTTCAGGAAGACAATAGCTGCGAGAAAGTTTAGTAGACTATTAATATAATCATTTGATAAACGAATTGAACTAGCTGCACAGTATTCGCTAAAAGAAACTACAGTGCATCTATTTTTTAACTCAAGAAACAAGTTACTGGCGACGAAAGAACTTATGTTAATCATTGGCCTTTTATTAGAATCGCAGAAGAATACATACGTAAGGACTTTTGGAGTGACCTAATAAATTACATATATGATTTAGGGAAACTTCTGTTTCGTTAACAATCGTTTGGTCGACTATGCGTGTCATTGTTCATTAATTGAAGAAAATTATTGTTTTATTTCTCAAGGATTTTATAGTGAAATAATTTTTTCTTCCATGCAACACGGTATCGATATTGATGCAATGTAAAAGACACAAACACTGCGTTTCTATTTGAATCGAAGAGAATTGTACTGGTTGCGATTGTAAATCACATGATACTAGACAGCTTCTGTTTCTTCTGCGCTTATTTGCTGCAACAGGTTTCATGGCTTTTTCAACGCGATGCATCAACGTTGCTGAAAGCGTTGACGTGCACCAAGAGGTTCTTCGAACGCAGTCAGCGTTTCCATTTAAATCGAAGAAAGTTCTATTGGTTGCGATCATAAATCAATCGATAGCAAATAGCTCCTTTCCAGCGATACCTATTTATAACAGCTGCGGGCATACTTATTCAAAAATGGCGTTACTATCCATGGGCCGCCTAGACAATTACTTAGATAATTACGCGCCGATAAATATCAACGATTCTTTCATCGGGGGAAAACAAGAAATTACCATTCACGCACACACCGGACACGCATAAATGAATCCCATTTTTCAACTCCAAATCAAACTTAGCGACTTCCAGCTCGCGTCGGTGCGCCAAGGACGTCGCCGCCGTACACAACGTAACGAATGGGTTAAATCAGAGAAATTACCAACGCGAACACCTGTGGCGCCTTGTTTTACAACCGCCGAGAACTAAAGGGGTGTAAAAAGAACGGTGCATCCCATTCGACGCGTTGGTCTTCTCTGCTCCAAAACGAATCGTCGCTACATTAACAATAAGTGGCGGGGACAAAAAAAGAATCATCACGGGTCGTTCTGCGTCGGAAGTTCCTTTCGATTATGGCCGCCTGTACAGAGGCGTGCGTCGCGTATCGTGAATCACGATGCAGTTTTTCGCGGGAACGCCCGACGACGCATGCCGTCCACGTATTTCCACGGAACCGCGGCAAAAACGAATCTCATCATTAAAAGCGCGATCTCCGATCGTGAATACCGGCACAGTGCGAGACTATAAACAACCATTGCTATTTTCACGACCGTCACTTGTGGTTATTTTACGCGAATTCCTAGCCGGTACGTGATTACATGCACAGGTGTCTGCTTCTGCTGTTACCTTCTCTTACGGCCTTCTTAAATTTCTCCTCCTTTTTTCGGAACAGTTATTAACGAGGGTCCCCTTTTTTTTACCGACATTCATGACAGGTTTTATGAATGAAATTTTACAGAACTGCCGGAGGAATCGTTCGATGATATTTCGGAGCGACCGCTTCGAGAAAGCAGTCGAGTTTTGTTGTTTTGCGAACTAGGTCACGCACGAATTGTAAAATGTGTACATGGCAGAGGTGGTGGAGACGAATGGCATTGGTAGAGGTATGTTAAACAGCTTGCACTAGTGTTCGTAAGAACGAAGTCGGAAGCTTTTATAATACTAGAAGGTATACGAATGGAAATCCCTTTGCGAGTTTACCCGAAACTAATTGCAAGTGATGTTTCCACTACGGTGTATATTTTATAACGACCAACAGATATTCGGTAAGAGTAACTTAGCTTGCAACTTCGTGGAATAATTACGAATTGTACGTATATGTATACGCCAATGGCTGAAGTAATACACAGCTGTACACAGAACAGGCAACAGAGCTGGAACACTTCTGTGTACAAGACCATTGCTTCCGGTAGGGTCTCCAGCGGGTACCCTCATGGGGCAGAAACATGGAAGAGGCGTAATTTTTCCCCTCAAGGGTAAGCAACACGTGTTGACCACGTGGTCTTCCAAACACGTTGAGAGAAATAAGGTCTCGTGCATAAACCTTATTCAACCGTGAACCATTACGAAGTGAAAACAAATGGTCAAAAATGATTTAATAGCAGTAATAGACGTATCCAATTCCTTCCTCTTCGCAGTGAATGTTCTAAACACTCTGCTCTAAACATGCTTCTTGATATAATCACCTAATAACAAGCTGCGAGTATTTGTACAGCTTAATACGAGGTACGCTAAAACCTTCCACAAAGTGAATTAAATTCGTGCAATTTATGGCTGAAACGCGGGGCACGTTTACTTTTCAATTATTTCAATTATCAACTATCGGCGGCGGTCGGTAGGTTTCCAGAAAGGGAGGAAAGTGTAGAAAAATCGTAGTCGCAATCTTATCACAGCAGACGGACAGCCACGATGACTCTTCTCGAGCTCGAGTCGCACGACAAACACGAATATCTGTGTGACTCGAGGATCTGAAAACACGCGGGCATTATGTTTATTCGGAGGTGATAAATGTTCGACCGCCATTCACAAGTCGCTGGACTGTCGATCTCGCCGGAAATATCACGTAAAAGCGATTTACGGTCGATGAAATTCTTTGGTGATCCCATCCGCGGTAGCTCGCACGTGTTCCGCATAAGAATTCGATCGGTCATGTCGGTCTGCACCGCGATACGTGTTTTCTTAAGGCGAAAAAACAAATTCCTTCATTTTTGTAACAGAAACAGCAACAATAAATGAGTGCAGGGGGGAAAAAAGCCGGATACCATATTTCTATGAGAGAAAAAACCACGCAGCACCGAAATACATAAATCAAAAGTGAAGAAATCTACGCGACTTACATACTCTTCAGATCTGTACATACGCAGCACAGTATATTCGTACTATGTACTTTATCAGTTTGGTCGTATCTATTTTAATGTTCCGCATGGCTGCCTATACAATAAAGATAAATCCTTCGTCTCTGATCTCTTATTTACCATGGCTTCGCCAGTAGTCTTTCGAAATACATACAAGAAGGCGGTTGCCACTGATTAAAGTTTGCCTAATTTTATCGCCGTCCCTCAGATCGTCGCAACGATATCGTCTCGGCCTTCAACGGAGCTTCCTCTAATTTCAATTTCGACGCGGCCTCTTTCCAACACCATAACCGAGAACAATAGAACTCGCGGCGAGTGCCGTGACGAAACCTCAAATGCGGTCTATCGTTGATTAGAAGCAAGACACGTTCGCAGAATTTGCACATCGGCGTCGCGTGTGTTGCCACTCGCAGAAAATAGCTCGATCCCCTGGCTCGAACCGAGGACCGCCAGAGCAACCATTGTCGCGGCTGCGGACTTTTCACTTTCGCAATCATTCGCGGTTGACACGACGGCAATTCGCTCTCTATGCGAGTCTCATGCGAACCCTTCCATGCGATAATGCGAGGAACACAATTGTCAGCGTAGAAACGATCGTACTTTACTACTACATATACCGGAACTCTTGTCGACATCGAGACTCTTTTGTTGAGAGCGTATCAGGCTTGTTCGAAATGTTTGATGTATCGCGATAAATAGCTATAAATAGTGAAAGAACGATATAGTAAAAACATCTTGCTCCGTGGACGCCGTTAACTCGAATCCTGTGATAATTTTAATTGTTTACAATTCTACACAGTACGATAAATCAGATGTTCAAATGACGAGGTTGCGATTATTAATATACAGCGAGTGGTCAATTGTTTAAATATAATCACGTTTTCTAATGTTGGCAAGCAGTAGAATAATAAAAACAATAAACTCCTCTGCTTTAGATGAAATTAAACTGAGTTTAATTTTTAAATGGAGTTAGAGAAGTTTGGATTTACTGAAAATCACAGGTGAATTCACAGGTTCGTTGGTTTACTACTTCTCTTACAGAACAAGAAGGATAAGAAAAAATCGCTTAGTACCTTGGAGAAAAAATAATTGAAACAATCTTCGAGACACACGTTCGAGCTAAGATCCACAAAGAAAACCAGATTTTTTGGAGTACACAAAGTTGAAGCGAAAAAGTTAAAGGAACACGGAATATCCTGCTGGTACAACTTTGAGGTTCATAGTTAATTCGTGCAGATTTAATCGGCAGGGAATTCCAAGAGGATGATGATCCTCGATGATGTCACTGCGACATTGAGTGGAATCGTAATCAGGATTTCGCCTTCGAGAATCACGCATACTCGCCGAACGAGTCGTCGGCAGATACCGATCGGCAGTTCGATAAATCGACCGATTACGAACCACTACTACCGTTTGTCGTTGCTGCGCACTATCCAGCACTCAACCCAGCAACTCTCTTCGACTTGTTTAGAAGTGACTCGGGTATTACTGCGACGCAAACAACGCGATTCTTTTTATTCCGTCGGGAATGTCTTGCAAGTTTTTCAAGTTACCTTGATCGAGCAAAATATTGATTGCTGTTTTCGGCGCTGGATATGCATAAGAGTTGCATCAGAGCGGGTGTACAATCTTTCGTGGGTAGTCCATTCGGTATGTGCCGTGTTAATTTTGCTGATAATTATTCGTCTTTAAGTGTTGGAGTAAATAATTTTGTTTTCGTGAAAATAATCGTGGCAATTATTTTCGACCGTGAAGAAGCGATAAAACGATCTTGAAGCATAAGGAAACGATGCAATTTTGTAATTTTTATGCGCGTTATTTCATTGTTATCGGCAGGAAACAGGTTCTGGACTAAGAGGGCACATGTTGTTTCGGAGCACGATTCCAAATAAATATTCTCAAGACAACGAAATAAACTACGATGTTAGGTTGCGGCGTAAATTGAACATATTGTTACATCAATGAAGATACAAATTCGTTCGTGTAGTATTACTTACGAATATTTGTATACTCGAACTGAATAAATTTCGGAGCATGCTGGTAAAAGGTATATAGTAAAGCTTTACATTCATGGCGAGGCAATGCAATTGCCAGCTTCAATAATAATTATACGAGTGCAATAAAATTAGGATTAGCTATTGTTCGAATAATAATCATCAATGTTACATAATCGCGAATGCAACGTGCAAATGACTCTTCTGAATACAATGCAATATACTTATGTATGTACATACATTCAATTCAAGATTAATCTCTTGCAAAGTGCAACAAAAAATATTATCAAGTAAGAAGGAAATGTCGCGCACAATTCTGTGCATTATTGATTCACGACTGTTTAAAGGGACTCCTGATTGTTTACTACAGAGACAACTACCTATCAGAAGTGAAGTGGCCGATGCTACGATAATCATCGATACCTGATTCACGATAATTTTCATTCTCGACTTCAGATAACTTCTGATGTAATGTTGTTAACAGCTGGTAAACGATACGCCGCCCCTTTTGGTTAATGAATAAATTATGTCACTCACAATTTATAATGTTGATTTTATCACGATAGTAATATTCACGTAACGTCAATGTCGGGTGATAACGAAGGTAGCGATAAGAGTAATACAACGATCGTCATCTAGCACAACGATCTTGAATAGCGACGTGTGTCAAACGTGTATAGCGCTGAGGTTGCAACGAGCAAAGATTCACGATAGATTTGTGGAAGATGTTATAAGAAATCGAAAAAAAATCATATAATAAATTCAAGTTAACTCTGGGTTAGATCAATACGATTATCCGCGTCACTTTCGACACTCAGCAGAACCACGTTTGACAGCTGATCGCGTAAAACGTGCATACCTTTCGAACAGTTTGATAAACGCCTCTAGATATAAATAAATACTATCCTGCCTTGAATTTCTCTTAAATCAAGGTCGCAATCCACTGGAATTTTCTGAATCTGACAGCTATTAGCAATGATAACAAAAACTCACTTATTCATTGCTTCCGGGAATTATAATTTCGCTTGGAAACAAACATTGTTTTCCGTGTCGTAAAAGATGGATCTTCGACCTAGCATTGTTAATACGAATAACCAATGAACTCGTCGACGCGAGCCCAATATTTTTGGAGTTGCAGGCGCAAACGTGGTAGCAACATTTCACAAGTATCAACTAGTTGACACGAAATACCGAAAACGCTATTGCTCGAAAAAACTACGAACGCAACTAACACATCGGCCTGAGCGATGAGAGGTGAAACGTCGAAACATCTTGTTTACCTGGAATTTTCGTGCAGACAGCTTCGCCGCTCAGCAGCACGGCACCGTCGACAGGACGGCATGCATCCACGTGCTCGGTCGCAAGGTTAAACCCACTTGTACAAACGCGACGCAAGACACGCTACAATGTGCCACCCGCCGTGTGTTCCACGGCCACGAGAGAGATTGCCACCAATAGCCACGATTTTTCACTCGGCAAAACTTGCCGCCGAACCGCCGCAACGAGAACAGCCTGCGTACACTGGGGTGGGTCGCGCGAAATTCGAAATTCGAACAGCGATCGCGCCGGTGTTGCACGTGGTGCCGCGACGTCGATACACTTTTCAAACTCGCGGCACGCGGTTCGTTTCCCCGTTTCCTTGCTCGGGCGGGACCGCGAATTCGAATCCTTTTCGCGAGAATTCAAACGTCACGGGGAACAGAGTTCTCTTGTTATCGGCACTGCACCGAACATTTGTATCCCTGCGAAAGTTGCTAAAAAATCTATCCGTCCCGCTGCTGTATCTCCGTGATTCTGATGTCCATTGCGGCTGTTCGAAGTCCCCGTAAGAGTAATAATCCTTGGGGCACAGCTGTGGGTGAAACGTGTTTAATCCAATTGAATTTAGCGGGTCGCGTGTAACGCCGAATTGACACAAAACAAAACGGGGCAGGAGACGCGACGCGACGCGCGCACCATGAAAAACTACTATAAGAGAACCGTCTGGCACGACCGCCGCGGCGACACTGAGAAACGACGACGACGTTCAACACTGCTTGCTGCCCGCTCGGCACGCTACTACTACGCGGCAGGCGGCAAGCCGACCATACGAGCGCTCTACCCCTCTTTGCTTCTCTCTCGCACCTTCCTTCGTTCCCGTATGCTGTTCCTTTTCCACGCGTTTTCTCCGTCCCTTTTCGCCCGGTTCCTCCGCGTCACTGCCTCTGCTCTTTCCGTCCGTTTCTCTTTTTTCCTATGCTTTTCTTCTTCCCTTCCCTCCTTAACACCCCTCGCCTTTCCAACCGTAACATTTGTTACTTTCCGCATTTTTTACCGATCCCTCTTTTTCTTCGTTCTCCAATCTCGCTTTGCAGCAACGGTTCTGCAGCTCCTTTCCTTCCGCCACTTCTCTTCCTCTTACGCTTTTGTGTTTTCCATTCGTCCGCCTCCTTCATTCTGTATCCTCACTCAACCTTCTCGTTCCTCTTTCTTTCTCGCTCGTTTCTCCACCCTTCCCCGTTTTCTTCCTGCCTTTTTCTCCCTTTTTGTATTTTTTTTCTCTCGCTCCAACGGCCTATCTCTCTCCCACGCTCCCTTATCTCCGTCCTTATCCGCGTGTCTCTCTTCCTGTTCTGACTCGATTTACCACGACCGTCCCTCGCTCTCACGTGCTCGTATGCTACCTGGGAGAGACGAGGAGCCGCCGACTCAGGCGGGAACTCGTCAATGCGATACCTGTATGCGTTCCACCGTTGCACGCTCACGCGGTTGCTCGTCGTGCACGCATAAGCACGTGCGTGAAAGCGTGTGCAAGCTACCGACGTATTAGTGCACGCTACACCTGGGCGTAGGTGGCCGCCGACAGAGGAGGCGCCGGTTTTTCGTCAGCCGCTGAACGTTTACACGAGAAAACGTTTTCCTCGTGGAAAAGCCAGCTTTCGAGTGGCTCCGTTTGTTACTGCTCCAGCTTGAACTGTGTATGTATGTACTTACCCTCTCAAGTATTTGGCGTCCCAGCGCTGGAATGCTCAGAGGTTGACGAACCTCCCATTACGCGCTGGCCAGTTTTTTCTTCGCGATCCTTTGCTGGATCTAACAATTCCCCTTGTAAGAGGAAACGGTTCAATTGTTTAGCCGTATAGAAAGTTTGTATTACGGCTGTAACTCTGTTAATCGCGATTCGTTTGGCGTTATCGGGGAAGAGATTGACGCGTCTGTGATCAATTTTGATACGGTCGAGGCCATTATACCTACTGTGCCCTACAAGGTTCTGAATTGAGGACAAGATAATACATTTTTACGAGATATTAATATGCCCTGTCAAAGTTGTATCATACGTTTATTTGTGATTAATCAAAATGCGTGGTGCTTGGGGCGGGTGTATACATAGGTCATATCTAGAAACCCATTTATATTTCCAGCAACGTTTGCAGCAGTTTCTTCAAAGAACAACAATCGGATGAATTACTTTAATACTCAATCGATCAGTGTCCTCTTTTTCAGTACAGTTTATGCAGAACTCAACGCGATTTAATTTTGCGATCGCTAATGCAGTATCCAAGTTCGTACTACAAAAATATTTGAACCATGCAGCGCCCCCCTCCCCGTGAATAGTCTTCCAATGAAACAGCTGAGTCGCAATTAAAATCCATCTCCTCGCATTTCCAAGATAAGGCGAAATACCTTAAAAGTGTCCAGTATTTCCCAGCATCCCGCGTTGCTTAGCCACGGAAAATTTATCGTATCGCGGCTGATCGGGGGAATGCAAGGATGTTGGTGGCACCGTTGCGATAGAATGTTTCGTCCTCGAATCGTACAAGCCTCTGTCCTTGGAACCAAGAATCCTAGGGCATTAATTTCGTCGTGGATGTATCATACGAGGGAACACACGTCTTCTCCATTCTCAGCTGTTTCCAACGGACGCTCCTTGTATACATACTACCGCACACAGACGCAGCCTTTTTCCTATCTCAAGTGAATAGACCAAGGCACGATGTGTCGCCCCACGGTCTACCACTCGAACGGGTTCCCGCCTTGCACTCCACAATGTTTCGTAGGCGAAGCGCGGGGTCACAAGACTCGGAGTAACTTTGCTTGAAACTTGTGTTGGTGCTAATAACTAATAAACCTGGGCTCGCGTTAACTCGTTTCAATTTCGAGTCGACCGGCCAATGAACCGATGATAGAATACAATTTCTAAACTGGCGTGTATTTTCACCGACGTCGATTGAGCGTTGTCTCGTTCAGCTTGACACTTTGAACATCGATCTTAGTGTGCAATTTGTAACGGTTACAAAGAGTAATAAAAGAGTTCAATGGTAAACTGAGAGGAGGATCAGTTAGTTTCTGCAGCAAATGGACTTTCTGCTATTTTGAACTTTGCACCTATTTTCTATGGAGTGAAAGATTGTTCTTATTCTGCGTTCTATTTCAATTTCTGCGTTTATTCTGCGTAACGTGTGTTACAATCTGTTTTTATAGTGAAATGAATCCCTATGAGATACACACGAAATTTTTCTAATGTACATACAATAGCCAATGCTTCTAGCTCGTAGGAATGATATTTAGCCTCTTCCTTAGTCGTTTTCCTACTAAAGTACGAAACGGGATGCAATCTACATCCGCTATCTTCCTGTAATAGGACTCCGCCTATCCCACTTCTGAGATTGTTATAAACTATAATGTTTATTATAATGAGGATCAATGGATACAATAACACTCTCAATCTACGATTCGTCTATTCCGCACGGCTCTCTGCCTACGACTGTCCCCTCTCGCGATCCACCTGTGCGACCAACGACAGGTGTCGCTTTTCAAATTGTAACACGTGGCAAAAGTAATTGATATCAATCATTGTTGGAGGGGCAAATTAATGGCACGTGGTATTCCTGGGTGGTCCTAGCTCCGCTCGACGATCATGAAAATCACGTGAGATTTCGGCCCATTTCAAGAAACCCGCCACGGTTAACGCAAAGAGGAAATAAGCGACACCCGAACTCTACGAACTGTCGTATGAACGACGGCGTGGTTAGTCCGAGTCAAAGGAGTGATGGACACACCCACGCAACGTACGTGTCAGTAGACAGATACGGATATAATAAAAAGATAACGCTCGCACCGAGTGAGTACTCATGGGAAAGTTGAGATGCGTAATATTCGCCAGGCGATACCGACGACGTGAATATCTTCGTGGAATTTCGTTTTGCTTTACGTAAGCCCAACATTCGAATGAAACGCACTTCTCGCGTGGACGCTTAATCGACACGACCCTCATAAACTTCGTTCTTTAGACATCGTACACTTAGAAATGGTATTTAATAAACCGCTGTAGAAACAGCGGTTTACTAAAAGTTCCATGTGTCTGCAGCAGCCAACACTCAGGTCGCATTTGGAAGTGGGATACTGAATTAATTATAATAACCATCGAAGGGTGCGATAATTTGTATCACACTGAAAGCTTCTGAAATAAAATGCCGTTCGTGATGCACGATGAAAAACCAGCGACGTTGAAATTTATTGCGCGCGGTGTCACGCGAAAAGTCGTCGATCGGCACCATTCCGAACTAGATGAAGTAATAACGGGGCAATTTCGTTGGCACGCAGCGAAGAAGCGGCATTGCGCAATGCGAAACGAGTGCATAACGAAAGAAAAAGAAAAGAAAAAGAAGGAAAAGGGTCGTGCGAATTTATCGGGCGACCATCTTCCCCATTCGTGAACATCTTTTTATTTACGCACATACGCCATGAAATTGTGAGACGAACGACAAAACGATGAAGCTTTATGGCTCGATGTTTTATTGAGATTTTTTTCGCCCGCGTGAACCGCGTTGGATCGCGTGACGAACTCAAAGCAAACGAGCACGGCGGTTTCTTTTGCGGCCCGAGTCGTACAGTTTAATTTTAATTCACCGAGGGTGATATCATGAGCGCCCGCATGCCTTTCCATTAATCTCAATTACGGGGCAATTAAAAGCAGTTAACGAAAGTGGGGTCGTGAACCGGTAGACATGCCCACCTTCGGTAACCGGTCCCTTTTGTTCCCTTTTATCCCTTTCGAACGCGACCAATTGATGACAAGCTGATGATGGCGATGCCACCGCCACCATTTATCGACTATTAACCATTTTACGAATTGCAATAGACTGTGGGAATCGTTATTGGTATTGTCATTGAACGAATTTTTTTTTGTTACCACGATCTTCTTTGGAAACATCGATTCTGATGATCGTGGATATTGAAATTCTAATTAAATAATGCACAACGAACCATCGAATTGGCCATTTTCTCGCTTTACAGTCCAGGAATAGCAATTGACTTTTTACACACGAAAAGAGAAACTATATACATTTCTTTAACTGTTCGAAGTACCTCCGCTTTATGATTTCATCTCGCAATAAACGCACCCGCGAGAAAGGGTTCAGCGTCTTTTACAGGGCAATAAATAATCGAACTTTTCAATTCCACGAAGTAACAATAATCGTATCCGGCCAACACTAATGACAAGTATCACGAGCGACGGCAGAAGCATTGCTCGTTCCACGATTATGGAACGTGTCGGATGGAAATGCGGGCGTTAAATCAGAGACTGACACGAGCTTAACTCATTCCTCCCTATCTCCTTGGCACTCTTTCTGCGGACACGAGATTCAGCAAACAATGGAAACCAGCGTCCGGAGGAGCCAAGTGTGAAGATAACATGCTAGGGGACGAAGTTCCATTTGTCGATTACCTCGAGGGGACTGCAAAGTTTAATGTCAATCCTCTCTCCAATAGCTGCAGTTAATCATCCCTTATCGTTGCATTTACTACCGCTTTGGTGAAATGATCTTATTTAAACAGCATTTAATCAACTCAATAATATTAGAGAAAGTGCAGCATGTAAAGAATTCAAGTTTGTTTGAGATGAATAGACAATTATGGCAGACGATGGGAGGAAATAAAACTGTGTGAAATCATAGGAAACCTAATAAACTATTATATTTCTCGGAAAAACAAAATAAAGCAGAAATTATCTGAAACTTTGGTTTAACTGAGAAATTACACAAAGTAAGGACATCGCTAATGTGCAGATAATTTGTAATGGCGGTATTCCAAATTACTTTCACTTTATAAAATTAATGAAAAGAAGTATTTATTAAAACTTTTCTCTCTTGCAATTAAAGCAAATGCAATAACACGATAATGGGAACTATAATATTGAATAAATATTACATTCAAGACTTGAAAATTATTTACATTTAAAGTTAGAATTCCGTGTCGCATTTCCTATTTTAACTATAATTTCAACGATTGAATACTTGCTAAAAAACTTTGATTACAAATATTGATGAAAATATTGATTACAATTTTTACACAAATGTCACTGGTTTACCTGTCATTCGTCCTATTATTCACGGCGTTACAAATTAAATAACGTCAGTACTTCTTTAGATATTTCAGTACATATTTCAAATTACCAACAGAATTGCAAGTATGTATGCTGGTTTTCCTCCACATTGACACACATCGCAGGTCCACTTAAAAAATACAATTCATTTTTTATAAGACGGAAACCAGTAGGCACTTTAAATTCTAATCGCGCTAAAATTATAGAAACACAAATGGAACTTCGTCGATGATGTTCTATTATCCTGCGTGACTTAGAGACTAGGTACATATATAAAAAAGTACAACAAATATAATCGTAGAATGCATTTGATTAATTTTAATTAATTTACAAAAATAAAGGAGAAAACACTAATTCGAAGAAAACGAATCGTAGAATTACAATCTTCCGCAAGCTCGTGATTTACCGCGAATAAAATTCAATTGCCAATGAAGGGGAAAAACGCGACCAAAGTTACTTATCGATTCATCTAGATCGTTATCGCGCCGCGAGTGGATTCTAATAGGGCAAGAGGAAGAATGTTCGGTTGGGTGGCTGCGAATCGTTTGTTGCGTTTCCGACGTTAAGCCAAACCGAACAAGCCCCGCAAAAGGACACCTTAAAAGGGTCCATAGATTCAAAGTCACCCCGGGGGGTTCTTTCTCCTTTTACCGGAAGATCGTATCTCCGTAGCTCCTTATTCTTGCTATCTGCCTTGCACCATCGCTGCGACCACGAAAACGAATCATTGCCAAACGAGGCCATACAACCTGACACGTAGCCCCGCTTTTGTGAATCGGTGCTCGTTAAATTTTCTCGTTCGCAACGACCCCAGTAAGAGTTCTGCAAAACAGGAGGACACCTCTGGTCCCCATTCAATCTCTCGACAGTGGTAACTGACTGTTTTCCACGGGCGTTCTTATACACCACATTTATATATGTATACATTCTGAGCTTTCTTTGCTTTTCGTGCAGACCCATACATTTCTCGTGATGTCCTTATTTAGCTGGTCAGTAGTGATTTCCTGAAGGTCGTGCCAGATTCAGGATTAGAGGAGTGAAAATTATTGGAAACCAGTTGTAGAAGACACTTCAAACAAGTGAAAAAAAAAAATGATTGAGCTGACGTTTTCATCGGTGGAACAGGATCTGCGAAATCTTTGACAACAAATTTTCCTTTTGTTGTTTTCTTTCCGTAGCCTTTCCTCTTCTCTCTTTTTACATCGAATTTTTAATAGACTCACCCCGCCCATAAAAGGATATCAGCGTGAAAAGTACAAAGTATGCTCCTTTGTTTATGACACATTTCCACACGTCAGGCTATCGAATTGTCTTGACTAATCGGCAAGCCAGTTATATACATGATTTCCTTAGAAAGGCTGCCGATAACTGCGGCACATCTGTTGCTTGCTCGATTATTTTGCATTTGCATACAAACAACGGTTTCATTGTTAAATATTCAAGTTGCGCCGCGGTTTCTCTTAAAACTAGGACCATTAGGGTGAATCGAAGCAGTAGAAATACGAAAATAGTTTAACAGGCTCCCCGTTACTGGGCGTCAACGGAGAGGTAAATCGAATTGAAAGTGAGCGCGTTTGTTTGAAGGGAATCAAGAGAAATTCATCATTTGCATAGAGCTAGGAATCGTTGCTTTCTCGATTGCTGGCGACCTCGTAAGCCCCCGCATACTGGTACGTGTTCTGATAAAGATCGAATTGTTATTCACGTGGAACCAACCAACCAAAGATCCACGTAACGTGGCCGTTTTTTCTAATGATTTTCACACGGTGGTAAACGATATTCTCCTTTGACGATGTTAATTTTGCTGTTTAACTATACGTTCGTCTGCTTCGCAGTTATTCACACTTTTACTTCTGTAACTTTGTAAATAGAGATTTACGGAGGACACCATCTTTATTTTATGAGGGGTAAGATGTGTAATGCACGGTTCAGATTACTCTTCTATTGAATCTGGAGGACAACGATTTCATTTCAAAGACTGTCCCTCCTTCTGAGGTTGTTCACCTTGCCAGGGTGCAGCGTCGAATTTCTAATATGTGAATAAATTGTGGGATAGCAGATGCTTCGTGGCGAGGACGCTTTCTATCAAAAAAATCCTCGCTGTTACTATAATACGTGTATACGATGCTCCAGTTTCCCCCCTCCTCCTTTTGCTTTGGGTCGGAAGATCAGATGTCCAGCTGGTTCGTTGATAAAACCACTTCCTCTGCATTATTTTTTTACGGACTGTCATTCACATTGTTACGCAATGTATGTTGCATCCAAATCGGGACACAATGAAATTCCTTGTAAAAAAGAAAGTGATAAGTGAATGGATAAAAATAGGGAAAGCAAAGACAGTCGTAACAGGGAAAAGCGTTGATCAGATGATTCTTATCTAATCGTGTTTGCTAGGACATTGAATTAAGCGGTATGTGTTGAACAAATGTAGAAGACTATTTTATTTGACAATAATTAATATAGGTATTTTTATAAAGAGGCGTGCAAATCGTTGTACACACTGTATTCAGTTCACTACTTCTGTCGATAAGCATTTATTTAATAAGTATACACGATTATTTTCAATTCGGTTTTAAGAACCACCACGATATTTTTAGGAAATATTAGATCGAGACAATTGAAAATATAGTTCTTAATTTAGAAGTTATTTAATTGCTCAGCTGTACAGCACGCATTACAGCGTACTATGTGGACTGCGGACGACGCAACACATTACGGTTATCACTGGCACTTTATCAGCATAAACAAAAGATGTATGTATTACAATACTATCGTACGGCGGTTCAGCTTATTTTGAGACGATAATTGATAATAACGTGGGCTGACGTAGACGACGAAACAGTCGACGACCGGTTAAACCTTGAAACGAAAACTAATAGTAATTTATCAAAAATATTTTCTGTTTTTGTATGGAGAAGTAACTAATCCGGTAAAAAATTCCTGTGCGAATTTAGTCCGCGTATTGCAAACGCATAATTGCAAAATACAAACTGGCCAGTTCTGTTCGAAAGATGTCTAAAAGTTCGCGAGCGGCATAGTTTGCAGATTTATATGCTCGTTAAATATCGAAGGTATGTTGCTCTGTAAACTTGTTTTATAGGAGCGTTAATTAAAATCCATGCTCGGGAGTATGTATGTCAATCAATTAAAGTTGGTTCAAGCAATTTCACCAGTTTGGTGTTACTGTTAGCGAAACAGTAACATTAGTGCATTGCAAATAAAAAGGAAGTGAAATAATATTTGATACTTTAAAATGGTATACCCTACAGGGAATAATTATTACATTAGTCAGATGTTTAACACAATATCATTTTTACCGTACTCAATATTACTATTATGAAAACAGCATTGCAACAGCTTTCATTGCAAGAATACAGTGCTCCAATAACTTGAACAAAGTAAGCTCGATGCTACTACTTTACCAATTGTGCTCTCGCAAAAATTCTGCCCATTACATTGTGATTTTCATCTTACCCAATACATATTACTATCGTGACACCTTCAGTGCTCCAATATTTCAATCAAAATAAGCTCTATACTAGTTACTTTCCAATTACGTTCCCGCCAAAAATTGCACACACTACGGAGGTGATGTAAGAAATAGTTCCAACGGCGTATATTATCAAAACAGTTATCGCCTCTAATATTTACGCGGCAGTAAACCTCAATTTCCCTTAACAACGTCCCAACTCCATATTATGCATTTACTACCCATATCTAGCCATTGCAAACGTATACGTATGCATCCACGATTCCATGGAAACGAACACCACCAAAAATATCCAAAGAAGTCATTACATTCCACGGTACACCTGATCGTGTCCAAAGGTGGAGCGCAGCGAGGCGCGCGATTCGAGATCTGCCACGGGACTGGAAACACGAACAGAAATCGGGCTTGTATATCGTGGCGGTGACTATGCAAATCGATGACACACGTTGGTCGTTCTCCGCTAAATAAAAGCGTTGAGGGACGAGGCGAAGAGAACGTATCTGGCATGCAGATGTCCGGATAGAATTCGCTGGCAGAAAACACAGACCCTCAAGGCTACCTAGTTTTGCCGCCGTGCAGCGGCCGGTCGCTCTTCTATCTGAACGTCCGTGGTTCACGTGAACGCGTTCGCGTTTGTGCACGCGACACGGTGCTGTGGAACGTGGCAGCGAGACCACGTCGCATGCGAACGCTTACAAACGTTACACGAGTATGCGGACGTGTGCATAAAGCAACGGAGGCTGTCTATGAAAGGGGGAACGTGGACTATCGCATGGAAAATATCGTTAAACCGGTTCATCCGTGAAACATTTTCTCGGATGGGAATCACCGTTCGTTCTGCCGTTCTGCCGTTCTGATGTGAAAGAATGGTGAGCGCGAAAGTAAACAGCGAGAACGACGGAATTGACTTGGGTCTGGGCGCACGAAAGAGGATGATCAATGCCAGACGACGTTTCATGGTACTCCCAGACTGCATTTCCGGTCGGGGAATAAAAATGTTGCGTGGATAACGGGGAAGGCGAGATTATTGTCGGACCTGAGCAGGGCGGAGGGAAAATCGGAAGGGGAAGAGATCTTTTAATACGTAATAGCGGAATAATTTCTGTGTTAGACACTTGTCAATGGCTTGGTTCTCTCAATGGATTATCACGGACGAAAGTTTTCAATGATTTCTTATGGTACTACACTTATCCAGCTTAAATAATGCACTCAGAAATGGCAGGAATTCTGTCTATTTTATGCCAGAAATCGAAGAGAGAGAATATATCTGTGGGTAAAGTTCATGTTTGGTAAGTGTATGTTATACGAGTATAACAGAGGTACTATGCTACCTAGCAATACGGGTCGACCATGCAAAAATATATGCGAAGTGTATGGCAAAGGAGCTATAAATAAAAGTGCGTGTTCGTTTCCACATTTTCGAGATCTATCACTTGAAAATCACCCAGAATTCATATGGAATTGTGCATTATGAGAGCTGATGGGAAAGAGTCATAGAATTAAGGGAACAATTCAGAAAATAAACTAGTTATTACGTTTCTAAAATTTGAAAACGGCAATATTTTTGCACTAGCGTAATAGTATTTAACTATGCCGTTACAATTGGAAATTAATGTAACACGGACTATTCCGTTCGTTTGTCTAATAAATAACTGTTAAATTAATTTTCACGTCACGAGGTGAAGTATTTATACATATATTTTAAACTTATATTGCTCTGCCTTCTTCATCATACTGCACTTACAAAAGATTCACGTATGTAAATAGAAACGGCGTGAACTGTGAGTCCGTTTGAAGGAACCATCGACCGAGTAACTGTGCTCAAACCATATGAAACGTTCAGAGCAATCCAGGGAAGGGTTTACACATGGAATGACAGAAATAGAAATGGAGCGATATCCAGCGAGAAAGGGATACAGGAAAGGCAGTTAGAATATACACACTTTCCTTCGTCAAGCTGCGAAGACTGACTGAGTAAGAAGTTCCACGAAACGAGGCGATAAAGCATTTACGTCGCCCCTAGATCGTCGCCCCTAGCCATTCTCCAGCCACTTCGAAATGGGTTAACGAGCTGGCCGAGCTACCCTTGTGTGCGTGCGAGCCTCACAAGGCTCCCTTTTATGCAGGGACCAGAAATATTTCGGCAACGGTATGCGCGACACGATAAAACCGCGAACGACGAAACCGTGTATCTTTTCTCCCCGCCCTATTTCCGTCAGAGTTCTGTTTACGATGCATCTTCATCCCCCCGTTCCACGCGATACCCGTGATCCAAAGCAGCAATGGCTGTGCGCAACTTCTCGAGCATCGCAGGAAAAATAAACGGGGAATAAAGCTCTGAACGGCTCCTTTTATTCGTTAAAGAGACGCGACCGGTGAATCGAGGATGAAATACGACGTATTTAATCCGTATGATTAGTTTTCGGAGATTCTTGTACGGCTCGTCGACGGAGCCGAAATTTACTTGGTGGTAAAAAGCTAGATTACAGGAGAGGCATATCTGTGCTACGGTCTCTGGGAAATAAAATTTTAATGCGTAATTTGGACCGGGAGTTATACGCGCGGTTGTAAATAAATTGCGGTCAAAATATGGTATCAGTAACGTAGTTTCAATATTTCATTCTGTAGAAATCAGGGAAGAGAAGGTTTCGGTCTGGAAAAATCTGAGAAGAGAAGGAAGGATGGAAAGAGGCTTGGCTCGATAAGGGGTGAATATGTGTAAAGAATGGAAGGATGAATGTGGGTTAAGGAAATAAACTGTAAATCGCGTCCGTTCCTTAGCTTTGAAGCTGGAATTATTAATAAATATACAAATATATATATTTAATTCCGTAGGCTAAAATTTGTTTAATTAGATTCAGGTACCAACACCGTTATTCGTTCTACAATAATGTAATAACTCGCATTAACAAGTGATGCATTAACTTTTATCATGTATTCGTTCTGCACCTCGAAGGGTGTCAAGCTTAAAACTACGGAGAGTCAGGGACCAAATTTATATAGCTGTTTCAATCGAGAGAAAAATCGCTACAGGCGAATTTCGTGTAGATTTGTGCGGATTGTAAAATAAATATATGTATTGTGTTATGTCGGTCGATCGTCTGCCACCCACATGAGACTTTAGTCCAGTGGACGCATGGGTGCCATCCATTTTGTTCTCTCCGTAATACGAGGTATAGTCACTTTTATGTTTTTGGTCCTTTCTTTATCTTTTGGTCCGTGGTAAGAGATGCGTCGTTGTCTGGCCGGTACATGTCACAGAGTTTTTCATACGAGTGTCTTCAATCGCCGACAGGCTTGTCTTCGCCGGGCTCGAGGAGATAGCGATCACCGACGAGTGGTCCAACTTCGTCAAGAATTCGTCGTGGAGAATCTAAAGTGCAGGTATGTAGCGTGAAGTATGTATGTATACGGATAAATACCAGACATTAAAAAAAAAAAGAATCCAACTGTTCAACTCCTGAAGCTCAACTTTATTTTTTGTTTGTATATTGTCTTTAAGATTGGCTGGAGCAAAGATGGTAACAAATTTTAGGGCTTTTCTTGCATAAGTATAATTATGGAAATTGGAGTAATTACTGCTCGCGTGAAAGAGCAGCAATAGAAAAATTCCTCGTACCAAACCGAATACATACGTCTAATGTTCTGCTTTTAAATCAAATAGTAAAGGAAAATGACTGGATCGGATAATAGTTTAATTAAACTGTTTATTGTATAATAAACTATTCCATTAATTTCCATGAACTTAAAGTCGTACTTCAATAGGACACGGTGTCCACAGTTTACCTTTCATTAAACACTAGCATTATTGCCTATAGATAAACTCCTTCAAAATAAAAAATTGTACCACAATTCCAAGAACCGATCTACACAAACGGCCCTGAACGAGCAATTCTTCAACCGCCTAAACACTGAACCCACCACAACATATAAATTATTATCAGCCATCCCCATTGAACCCTTCTCCTAAAAGATCTTCCTTCCACAACGACCCTACATTATTTCCCGGAGCGTTTTCTCGAACAACAAAACAACCCCCCGGTTCGGCCTCGCAGAAGAACGGTTCCCAGGGACTTAAAGGTGGGAAAAATCACGAGGAGCATCCACCAACGACGGAAGGGCACGTCCCTGGGTCGACATCCTACACCGACGTGCATTTTAATATAGTTTTGTCATCGACTGTCCGTGCTGCAGTGTGTCACACCGAGTCCAACACCTCTTAAAGAAACGCATATACACCGTCCCGACGTACGAATTATTTATTGACGCGGGGACCGATAAATTATTTCCGGCACGACGCGCATCGTGAAACAGACGGCCGGGCATCCCTCTTTTGTAAAACGCCATCGTGTGCCGCGGCACGGACAATTTCTGCGTGACAAAGTGTCGTGGCCGCCACGTTCACCACGTCGCCGATCCTGGCATTGTTCGCGGACCCGCGAGCCGTCAGTCTGTCGTCGGGATTTCGCCCTATTGTTTCGTGGCCTGGAATTAATAAAGCCCGCTGAAAAACGGACTGGCGATCGCGATAAATCGCCGGGCGGTTAGCGTCCATCGCGCGTGCGTTTTCCATTCGCCTCGCCGGCCGCATGGAACTGCCGACATGTCCTCGAGTCACTCGCGAGAGAATTGTAGGGTATTTGCGTGATTGAGGGACCGCTGGGGTAAGAGTTTCGTTAACGCTGCTTGCTTCTGCGAGGATTATTATTGTGGAAGGGGAGCTGCGATCTTGTGGCCCGATCCTGTCAAAAGGGATTTCAGGTTCTGGTTTTTAGCGAAGGCGATAGAGGAAGTGTCATCTTTCCTGGTTAAGTGTTATTGGCGAAATTATATTAGTCTTGTATTATGAGGTAGGGAAATGATAGGATAATATGTAACTTTGCAAATGGTTATTGCAAGTGTTCTGTTTTAGTGTTATAATGCGTTTTGCGTATTTATGCATCGATGTACAGATTCTGGAGTTACAATCTACTTTATGTATTTATATTTTCTGAAATTAAGGGACGTACGTTGGTACGGTTTGTGCTAAAATAGTAATTCTGCAAAATTCACATGATATAGGTACCTACATGGTCTTTGTAAAAAGATGTTAGAGTAGATGGTCAAGATAAAAGTATTTTTTCAACTGTGGGTTTGCAATATCCACTAATGGCGTAAAGTTCATGAATCATATCCTCTGCCCATAATACATTTGCGTTGTACTAAAAGCTAAACGAGGAAATTCCACATTTTTTATAACGTTCGTATTAAGTATCTGCAGTTCAGTTGTCCTTTCCTTGAAGTCTACTTCTTCACCTATCGCCTGTGCCCTGTCAGACAGCTGGTATAATATTTAAGAAAACCAACTCCAAAGGACTAGGGCAGACTAGAAGGGGAAGATCACGTTTCAAAAATATATTGACAAGGATCAGAAGACAAAATTTACTTGCGAACCTTACCCCTGCAGCCATTCATGGCCACCCCTGCTGCAACCCTGCGCCCTTCCTTATTATTTTTTGTATCATCTACACTTGCAGACCTTTTCATCAGAAAATCAGTTTAAAGTTTAAAGTTATGGCAAAAGTTTTAAATTATCGACAAATAAATACAGTATGCAGCAAAGGCTGTAAACCTAATGTATAGGCTGTGATAATTGAAAATAAGGTAAATATAATAAAAAAATATGATTGGCTAAGAGTAATTACTCCTCAAACCTTAGTCTACGGTTGAATAAAATACAGCTTGTATTCTGTACTGAAATAACAATGGAGTTAACGTTTCAACACTTACCACAAACGATTTTTACGAGCCCCTTTGCTCAAAGGAATTTGTGTAATGAATAAATTGCGGTATTCAAATACCACAGATGATTGTTTCGGAAAGCTGAAAGAGGCTTAGTCCTCCTGTCAAGACGACCACGCGTATGGGGGGCCACAAAGGGACTACTGTGAAGGGCGCACGTGGGGTTGCCCATGGAGGTCAGTTTTCAAGGGTTTCTCCTCAATGTCGATTGGTCGAGGGAAGGGTTGCCTGGAAAACGGATCCCTCGACACCAGAGGGTTCATTATAATATGATAAAACGAATGGCTTAGGTCTTGGGCATTACTCGCTCGTAAACACTGTATAATTCGAAACTGTAAAACCGAGGCTTAAAATTAGTCATGATATCAATTGCGATTTCTGAAACCATCACAAAAGAAACCTTCGTTATGAATAAGTATTATAAGAAACCGAAATTTCTGTGATTCAAATATTGGTATATGGGTTGTGAATTTCTACTTCGTTAATCTCAATTTCCCTTGAAAATGTATGACTATATAAAATTGAAGGAAACGGTCGTAGGCCTGCTAAGGGGGAGCCAGAGTGCAGTCTCATAGATTATACGTGTAGAAATTAGATGCCTTGGTCTTGGAACTTTCCTCGTCAAATATGTAATTTCAAGCTGAACCCCTGCAAGCAGACAATGCGTATCTAAATAAGAGAATGTAAACTCTTGTAATTTCGAATCCGGGGAATATCATTTAATTCAGAAATGATCATTTGATCGAAATTTAACCATTAATTGTTATTAAACTTTTCATAGCTCGAAAGTTTACCTTAATAAAAGAGGAGAATTAAATTCGCTACATATTCAATTACATAATTCTTTATCGCCAATTTAAAACTTACAATATATCTATGTATTTATACAGTATATGTATATTTTCAATTATACGTATAAAACATCTCTTTCAACAAACAAGAATGAACCAATATTTCGTCAATATGCAACACATGCGTTTTAGAGATGGTCTAATTTCAGATACCGAGATGGAGCGCGATAAACATTAGTCTAATAATAATTCAGATATATCGGGATGTAGATCTGGCTATTATACTTCTATTCCCTTCGTTTACCACAGTTCCGCTTACAAACCGTCAGCTACATTAAGCACAAATCAGGGATGTTTCTCGTTGCCAAGCACCGCTGCGGCGCTTCTGAGGGAACAAAATTATGTAGCACAAGGAATTTGATTGTAATACCTTTTATCTATGATGTAAGAGATAACATTATGTATTCGAGATAAGAGCGGTAGATTCGTTACTCCGAAACCGTACTTGTGTTTAGGGGACAATGATCATTAAATACGCGTATGCCTGTGTTCATTCTCTAAAGTATTCAATTTGTTTCTTTCGCCAGAAAAGTGAATGAATTCTTATAAACAACATGCATTGTCCGTGCTCAAATTTCAGGACAAGTTTTGCAATTGATTTAATTTTTGTCGGTACTGAATAATCTGTCGCTGTGTTGGTTTATTATTTACAGATAGTTATTCTTACTTACAAAATTTGATTTCCCTTCAAGCATACATATTGTGCAAGAGTTTCAGAATTATCCCCTGGCACTGAAACGGGAGATTATAGCATTTATTGTTCACCTTCGAAGTTCTTCTCAAGAATAATATACATATCTAATTCTTGGAATTAGAAGGACGAAAGAACAAAGGGTTTTATATGCACCTGTTTCGCGGAACTCGGGTTTTTACAAATCTGAATCTCCAGGGATCCTCGAATCCAATTTGGAATGTGTCGGATACAAGGTCGCAGAGATTAAAAAGGAAAAAAGTGTCTGGAACAGTGCTGTCTGCTAGGCGTGGCTATAATACGAACGAACGACGTTTCAACGATTCCTCAAAGGAGATCGAAGAATAAAGGGGCCCTGCAGCAGAGCGGAATTCATAATTTAACCTGCGAAGAAACTCGCGCCTGTTGCCCGTCGAGAATTTATGTTCGAACGAGTCAGAAATTCAGACGGGCGTCGCTTAAAAATACAGGGAGCTCGACGTGCCACGGTTCTTTGAATCAATATCGAACGACACCGGATAGAGAATGAGGACATTAAAGAGAAGGAGCGAAAGAGAATCGTATACCTACGGCGATTCAGAGTTGCGGTAAAAATAATAATGCCACGAAAATCGGTCGACAAATGAAGGGAAATTAAATTGTACAAAACCAGAGTAACATCGAGACGAGAGAATTCTATTCGCCACAATTCATGTTGCTTCTCGTGCAATACTTTGTTCGTTGATTTTCCTATAGGATTCTGTGCGCAGGAGAAAAAGTGCTGGACTGTACGAATCGAGAGCAAGCCGCACGCAGATTGATAACTGCAAGTTAATGTTAATGTATTAACACGACACCTTCGAGTAGTTCGTGATTAACGTCCACGTACAATTTATCTCGGCGTACCTTAAATCGAAGACATTAAGAGACACCGCGGACAGGATTAACAGCAACGCGATAAATTACTATAGCTGCACTTGACAATGCTACGGCCAGCGTGTGATTTATTGCAGGTTCGTGACAATGGTGGATACTTTAACGATGCAACAAATTCCCGGGGCCACAATTAATGCCTTCCCCTTGTTCTTACCTCCTCTATATCTTCTTTTTCCATTCTCGATTCGACCCGGCCACGAATTTCACCGGCGCGAATTCTATTACGAACCCTAATGCTATTCAACAAGATCTCTCTAACCCAAGTAGGAATACGTACACGGTGTTTTCTCCGTGAGCGTTTTCCACGGTACAGAGAAGCCCAATTCACGAAGATTAGAAACTTGTTCGTGGAACAATGCTAATAGAAAACAAGCCATTCAGACGGAAATCATTTCCGCGCAATGTTACACGGGAAACTGCGGTTTTGCGTTAACATCGCACGACGCGTTGTGTATTTACAGGTTACCGTAAAAGTACGGTAACGAGGAATTTTAATCGTGCATTCGCAGATTGAAAGAGAATGAATTAACTGCTGCTTTACTTGGACAAACACCATTGTTTAATATCGCAGGATTGAAAGATACGCAGTGAATTTTTATACTCTCTTATAAGTACCTGTTTAGTTATTGCAGTGGAACCAGTAGAAGCAAAGATCCATGAATCTGGAAGAGTAACACGTTACTACAATACGTATAGTTACGATTGAATTTAATCCGAGTTAAATTGTACATATATACATATAGGGCGCTGAAGAGCATGGTATAAAGTAGTGGTGGGAGAGATATCAAAGAAAAGATAATTCCTTTAAACAGGGCTCTGTATTTTTGTATTCATATGATGATAATAAAAAGACCTACGGCATTGTATCATCCCTCGCCACAGAGTATCGAAAAACAGATCCTTTGCACAATAAAGGTAAATAATAACGAACTTACGATAACTCTTCGAACACATTGTGCCACGTCAGAATAGTATAAATCAGGGCATACGTCGCGAGGGATGAAGCATAACAAAAAGAATTAGGTACGTACGATAAATACGATACATAGAAAAAATGGGTTACTATTTTCCAACACTTCCGCGGACACGATCCTCTTTGTTGTCTCGTTAGGGCGTCATCGTCGAAGATAAGGGGCGATTATTCGGCGCCCCGAGATCTTGAGTGCGTGTCAAATCGATTGGCATGCTCGACCCGTGATCCAGGTACCTCGTTAACCGCAAACACCTATCGATATATTATCACGCGACAGGGATCTTCGTGTCGTTATACTCGAAAGCTGTCGAGCTTTTTTCACACGGTGCTCGTTGCAGCTCGGAAAGAAATGTCAGTATGTACATACATTGTTTTGTCACGATGCAGATGCCTCACTGTTCCTGAAATTCCGTTCATGTGACTGGGGATATGAAATGGTATACATACCTACCCTACAAATGTATCTCTATGGGTACAAGCTGTAACGAAATTCTATAAATTCAAAACTATGAATTGATATCTCTAATACATATCTCCTCCCAATATGTATATCCACAATTGTATGGGCAACCAAAATGGTCAATAAGTTCGATGCTTAGTTATTTAAAATATTTTTCATACGTTTTTTTCACAAAACGTAAAATGACGTAAAAGTCGTTTTGCGATATCTTGTCAAGAAGATACGAAAATTATTAAAGGAAATATAGAAATGGGTACCCGGTTACCTACACAAGGGATATAATACTAGGATATATGTATATATGGGCACACATAGGAATGAAAAAAATGCAGAGACATACTATTCAGAATAAATAGAAATTACGTTGAAATCTCATCTACGCCTACACCCACGCATAAGGTATTTAAATCGCATTATATGCCCCCTTTGCAGGTAAAGGAATATATTTTACTTTCGCAAAACAGTTTTTTAAAATGAAACAAAAATTTCCTTGCCTTTTACCTCTTTACATTCACGTACTCCTTTTACGGTTGCCAAACGGAAAGCCTTTATCGTCCATCGTTCTCTCCTTTCACAGTCACAGTCGAAACGCGTTTCAACGGAGCGAACAAAGTTACACAGTTGCAAGGGAAGGAAGGATAGAGAAAGGCTGCGATTCGAGCAAAGGGATTTCTTCTGCCCGTTCGACCAAACATCCTGATGCATTTCGCGGAGAACAGACAAGCGGCATTGTCTTTCTCGATGTGACAGAGGTCACTTAGCATAAAACAACGTTGTTTGATCGTATTTAGCATATCCAGCGCGGTAGCCTGTCTAGTCCGCATATATACAACTCGTGTAACACACGCTCGACGTGCTCGTACCGTTTTCCTCTCGTTGACATCACAATAATGATATTAATTATGCCCGCGGGAACGGATAAATAGCTGGAAGGGCGAATCAGTGAACGGCGTTTTATCGTTTCGGACTGTTCGTGTCGTCCCCGAGTGTCATGGCTGCTTCCTTCGTGTTCGTCTTTTGCTGCTGTTCGATCTGCCGAGGGCAAAGTTCAATCGCGTAATGTCACTATAAACTGTAAGGAGCCCCGATTGAAATTTATGGAAAATATCTTTCGATACTTCGATAATTAATTTTATAAGTGAATTTGTCACTTTAATGAATTGACACTTTACCTTGGTTACCGTATTCCTAATACGTAACATAAATAATGGTGCCAACGTCAATCTTTAACTACGTGCACTATAAAGTAATAAAAGTAGATCTCGTTGAAAGGTAATTTCCCGATAAAGAAAACAACAACACGTAGATCTCTATTTATTCTTCCTTTCGCGCGGAACAATCGCAAGTTGCGTTTGTTCGTGGTCGCGTTTTCTCATAGATTTGTCGCGATGCTTTTGCTTAATTAACACGCTCCCGTGGGTTACCTGCTTCCCGGAGGTCTTGCAAATAAATCTATAAAAAACTCGGCCATTTCCGGCACACGAGCGTCCCCTATTCTTCCCTCGTTACTCTCCCTGTAAAGTGAAAACGGCGACACGACGGGAAACGGCGTTTCTTCAATTAGGAGGCGGCCATTCACGTTTGTCCCGCCACCGATAAATGGCAGAATGCTCGGCTAACGAACGCACAATGTCGGCCAATTATGTTCCGCGGTAGTGCAAATTTGCATCGCTAATCCCACGCGTAAAGAATGATGGACTTCTTGCGCTTGTCCCACCGCGGCCTCGAGACTTCTGAGCAATTTTAACGAACATTGTGTACTTGGAGAATGCACACCGCGGTTCAGGGTGTACATACCTTGAACCGTACCGCGACATAAGGATGTTTACTGCGGAATACCGACCGCGAATATATGTATACACACGTTTCCACTTGGTTGCGATGGCCGGATGCTTCAGTGGGAGGCGTGCTTGCAGTGATAGAGGGGCCTAAGTTTTATGGGAACCAGGAATGAGTCTTGACTGGACGTTTAGTAGCAGAATGCTGGCGAACATAGTAGGGATGGGTATAGGTATTGGATTGCAAAAGAAAATCCTGTTGGTAGAGTGTTGCATTATTTGTTTGAAAATAAAACTGGCATCGGCAAGTATCTATGTCATTCAAGACCTATGCGTGTCTTATAACATTGAGGTTTGCATTAGCTGGCTTCTCTTCAGTTGTATTTTATTCTGACTTTCTCCTGTTACACTGATACTAATGTATTACGACAGTGATTCATTCATTTTGTTTTCAAGAAAAGTAAATAAAGTATGGAATGTTCTGTACAAATTAAATGAAACAAGAGATACATTAAAACTGATGTCAATTGAAGGTGTCAGATTGGCAATTGTAGAAAAATAGAAATAGCTAATGTCTCTGCCGACATTACAGGTAGGATGTGTATACTTTTTGTATATTCATATTTTTTACTCCTACCTAGAGATCACAACGAATTACTAATGTTAGTATTAGATGTCTCATTATTTAAATGAACGTATTACATTCGACGTGTTGCACGTTAAACAGGTTTACCATTCGCAAAATATGTTACGATTCCAAGGATACCGTTAAACATAAGTGTTTTTGGAAACGTATTCGAACAACGTTCCGAACGACATCAACTGCTTGCACGTGGCACGCGTCACATGTGATATTCTCAACCACATTACCAGAACACGTGTACGTTATGCACCACCGTTAACATACTCGCTCGCGTGCAGCTACACGACACCCGATATGTCTCGCTTAATTGTGCAAAAGATCGCTGCATAATCATGTTATCGTGCTGCGTGGGCGAAGGAACAGTAATAAAAAAAAGTCCCAGTTTGTTTGCTGATAATTGCTAGCTAGTTGACTTGGGAAGATAATTATGCCTGTGCATAATGATAAGACTAACCGTAACTATGAATTGGACGAGTGTTTCGCTGAGTCTTTGAAACTGATAAATTATTCTCCTATTGTTTTCAACTTAGAATAAATTGAACGGAAACTTCGGGACAAATTATAATTGAATGAAGATAACATTAAAATAAACTTACTCCTATTCAAATATAATCGTCTATTAATTTAAATGATAGTGATAAATTAATTAAATCTCACTTGAGATACAGTCTAATATTACTCGCGAAAATTGTGAAGGCTGCAACTAGCGACGAATAGAGAATGCCGGGAGGAGCATCGCGGCTTGGACTGTACACATTGATATCCCATTGATAACAGGGTTTACCCAGATGTGGAGGTACCGTATCGCGGCAGCGGTTTCTGTACTCGTAGCTGGCATTGCGGATGTATTGCAACAGGAACAGCACCTGCAAAACTAAACATCAGCCGCGTGATAAATGAATTATCGGGCGACTTCCTGGCTGTGCGGGCGAAATTTTGCCCAAGAGTGAAAGCGAGATGACCCGGGGAAAAATGCCTGTATAAAGGGTGTCCCAAAATTCACGCACGAAGTAATTTTGATAAAAAACACAGGTTTTTAATTAAAAATTGTAAATTTTTTCTTGATTCATAAGGTATACAGTATAGGGTTATGTATGGAATAGAATATCGGGTAAATGGCCCTCACGCCTTTGCTGGCACATACGCACTCTTTTGTTGAAATTTTCCATGACCGTTTTGCATAAATGTGGCTGATTTTCGTGGATACAGCGCTCAATTTCCTCCTTCAAGGCGTGGGTGGTCGTCGGCTTGAAAAAGTCCAACGATGTCAAATCGCATGATCTGGGCAGCCAATTCTGATCACCAAAATGAGAAATTACACCATCAGGAAATGACTCAATATTTTCAAAATATTGCTCAGCAATGAAAACGCGTTGTTCTTTCGTGTAGCGGTCCATTTTTAATAAACCTGAACTACCAGCTGTCACGCTGTCTTATTTTCATTGGCAACATTTTACCGCACGAATGGCGGAAAATGCAAATCTTGCGTGAATTTTGGGACACCCTTTACATCTGTCTGAAAACATCTGTATATAAGTATGCACTTTTCTTCCCATTTCGTGATTAATCGAGGAAGTGATTGATGTGCCGTTTAAGTCGATGCCAACCTGTGATTAAACACAGCGAAGGATATTACGGTCTAATCGATCGGAAAAGCAATCCTTCGAAGGCTCGACGAATCAGGAAGAACGTGTCGTGTCATAGAAATTGCATTATTAATTAAATCCTCCTCCGGATATTGTGTCTTTTTCATAGCTCGCTGGAGGTTTCATTAAATGAATTTCATAAGGGCGACGTTGCGGAAGGAATTAAATATTATACATTGCAGAGAAATACGCGAAAATATACAACCACTCTCGATATTCAATTTTATATTAAATTATCCGCTAATAAAAAATAAAATAAATCGTAATCTGTTATATTTAGAACAAACATTTTCAAGTCTATTATTTTGGAATATTGATTACAAAATAATTGAACATTAAATAATTGAAAATATCTGAATATACATTTTAAAAAAGAAAAATTTTTCGGCTGACAGTCCCAGGAAAATTGAAAAATTAAAAAGAGCGAAGTCAAATCTGCAGTGTCCAGCACACATTAGAACGCACTTCCAGTTGAAAGATGAAAGTTTTCTCAGAAAGCGAGATTACCACTCCTACAATGGAAGTATCGTCACTCTCGATTCACGCAAGTAGCGTGTACGAGCCAAACCGCGGCGTGGAATCTGTAAATTGTAATAAAAGCAGGAAGCGATAAAGCGAAACGATCGCATTACGAACCGTTTAGACACCGCCGGATGAATTCAAGTGGTTGCCCGATGGAATGACGCAACGGGCCCCGAGCAGCATTGTAACAATATGCACGAACCGCGCGACAGCCGTAAATAACGCGCGCAACTAGCTAAGCCGGCCATAAACGCTCGATGCATTTGCATCTGTGAAATTTATGAAGAAATCGGCGTAGTCTTCGCGATGATCGTTCGTCCTATTAATAATAATGCGGCCAGGAAATCAACGTGAGCATAAACGTCCGAGGAGCGTGCACGCTAGTCCGCGCGAACGTTAACTAAATAATTACCATATAAAATAATTCTCCGCGCTAGCTAGGAAGCAATAAAGGTAAGCGACCTCAACGGTGGCTGCAATACGAACACACCGTCTCTGGGATGTAACCGTTGCAACGTGTCAGCGTAATGGACAGAAATATGCCTTGAACGATAAACCATCGATCGACCAACGTTCTCCACTGCTGCTTCGCTCTTGTGTCTACCGATTCCCTTTATCGATGTTACTGCAGCGAAATGGAAAGCTGATTTTTCTTCGGCTTTGTTATTGGAGCTGTAACTAGCGTCTACTGTTGGCACAAGACACTGTAAGTTACACAGGCGATTATTGTCCGATAATTGCGGGGGGCTTGGCTTTTATGGGGAGGGACCGGTGAACTGGAGAAAACGGAAGTATATTAAATCAAAAGGGATTTGTTAATCGGCTGGATGACGTTCAGTCGTCTTCGCTGAAATTATGACTCTGCCGAAGCACTAACATCAGAGTTAACATCCCGTCGCCAACATTATTCATCCACTTACCACGATATATCTATTTTCTAATGCGAACGCATGTTTCCTCTCGCTCGTAAGATGCCCATTAATTTTCCATGACCGTAATCAAGTCGTCGTAAATTCGTGAACAATATTCTACGACACCTCGCGAATCTCCCGTAACAACTATTCTTTGCACATTTCCCTGCTCACAGTATCTCTGCTTGTAATCGCGCTACGAACGCTAACCGGCCGATTTGCTAATCAGTTATTAGAATACAAGATAATCACCGATTTGATAAGAAGAGGAAGAAGGTGTTGCTGGTAACGTGCTTTGGCGGTATCTTAATGTTTGTATCCACGCGATCTCGATCGGTATTCGATAATTTGCGGAATTTTGCTCTAGATCTGGATACATGTCCCACGATCAATCCACTTTTTACTGCCGCCCATTTAATACATTTTGTCCTCGACATTGAAACGTGGATGATAGCTCTGCAATTAAGGGGAATTGTCGGTACGCTAATTAATTGGGTTATATAGTAACCTTTAACGAAACGGAGTAACAGTAAAGATATTTTATCGCCCCTGGTAATAAATACCGATGTCTCGAACTGGAACCGAAGCTGTCGTAGTACCGTTTAATGTAACAGTCGAATATACTTACTTTACTTAAGTGACTGTTCCATCGTAGTATTGCTAATGCTAATGCTAATAAAAATGCTAATGGAAAGTGTTATCGAGACAATTATGGGATTAGCAAATTAATTGTATAACCACCTGTAGTAGGTTCAACCTACTCTATTAATACTAGACCACGATGTTGCTAAAAATTATAGTGAAAATTCGTGTGGAATGAGAAACGTCAGAACAATAATAATAGTATTAATAATAATCGAGGATTGATCCTTCACGAAATACGAGCATACATTAAATTCTCATTCACGTTACTAGGCTTACCTGTTGTTTCGATTAATAAAGACATCGTGACACCGCAAATTTGCAGTACCTTAATTTATTTGTGCCGCTGCCATCTACACATATGCAAGTTATTCAACCATTCAGGTTAACATCTCGAATTGGCCGCCGAATTAAAAAAAATCAATCTTGGAACGGTATAAAGTTGTTGGATCTTTCGTGACAAAAATTTCACGATCAAACGTTTCGATTAACTTTAAGTGCTGTTACTTTGTTTATCTTAAACGAGCACAGTGTTAAGTGTACCTCGAGAGTTTTATTGGCATTTTATGAACTCCCCTCGGCATTGCCTCTTCGAGCAATCGATTTGTGCCTCGTATCTGCATCTGCGTCCACTCGGTTTTCAAAGCTGCCACGGTGCTTACCCGACCATGTTCCAATTAATTAAGCTATAAAATAATTCTCGAGGAGATGGGAAAGCAATATAGGCTGGCGGTTTTAACGAGGATCGCTTCACGGATTTCTCGACGGCGAGTTAAGTCGACTGAGGCGATTGCAACGAGGTGATGTAATGGCCGTCGTTATACAGCCATCGATGCTGGATCATAGGATGCGTCTTGAAATCCAGTCAGTGGAACGTTTTCTACCGTAATCCGCAGAAAATCGGCGATTCCGTTAAGTCTGCCAATTACTGGAATATTGATTTTGCCCTCCAATTTCTTATTAATGGGATGGCCTTGATAATATTAAGGATGTTAATGAGTGACGACGAAAAAAACTTCATTCTGAATACTGGAACTTTAATAGACGTTTAATTAACGAAGCAGCCTTTCATGAAACTTGTATAATTGGTTAAATGCAGCGTGCGTTTCGAACAGAATATTTTATCTTGAAGATCTGTGAGTTTCAGCTGCAGCGTGCTAGGTATCCTGTTTATGATAAATTACGGGCAAAGTGAAAATAGAAGGCCGACGATTTGAATCAATTTAACAGCTCGTTTGTAAATTACAATTTTCTTGCAATGAAACTCGCGAATACTCTGGAAACTTCAGCGTTATTTATCGATCGATCAATTACCAACCAGGACCACCTTAATGGACTTCTCAAGCGTTCACCTTTCAACCATGCGTTTCCCGCCGCGATGCCAACCACCCTGCATCGTTAATTAACGGATTATTAACTGTTCGCTGGCGACGTCGGATTCTGTTGTTCGCCCACGTCGTTGAATCCTGCTGATTTGTAGGTTAAACAAAGTCCATCTGGCCGATGCGATGCGCAGAAAGCTGAAACACCCGCTTGCATACGGCCTACGTGCACTTGGCAGTTGGCTCACGTGTGGGTGGTAAATTGCGGTAAATTGCCACGAAAATCAGGAAATCGTACGTTTAACCGTGGCCGGCGCTGTCCTTATTCGTTCTCTGCCCACCAAGTATTCTCTATCTGATTGGCAGCCGTGAATCCGCATGAATTAGGTCGTTTATATCGTCGTTTTTTCTCTTCCCTTCCTCGTACGCCACGAATGGTGTGGAAAATTAAGCGATTAGTCGGTTGACGGAAAACACAGGAAGTTGTTTTTGTGGCAGAAAGTGGATTCAACAGAGATTTACAGGTTTAAGGCATAGATCTGTGATAATGGTAAATTATGGTAGGGAGTTGAGATGAAAAGGGATACAGAGTCTTGAGTTTCTCCCCGTAAGCCGTCTTACAAACTGGGGACTTTTTATTGGGCGCTGTGTTGAAAGATTATTTCGATAAGCTCAGATTTTACGGGGCAGACCTTTATTCTAATTTATTAGACAGAGAGATTCTTTTATAGCAATTCTTTGGAGAAATAGTTCCTATAATTCGTTGAACGGACATCGTATCGGATAGTACCGATACTAATACGCGACTTGGTAGAAGCTCCCTGGAATTTTCGACGAAATTGAAAGAACACCGAACTTTTTAAGTAATTTTAAATGGACGATAAAGTTTAATTTGCGTCGGACGTCTAACTCGATCATAGTTTACGACAAGGACCACAAAGCCGCGGTAAGTAAATAATGAATCTTTTAGGCGGAACCCATATAAAGGAACGTTCTACTGCTGGGTTTTCCATTGGCGTGGAATTTTAATAGGAAAATAGTGCGCCGGAATAGCCGTCGCGCGTATTTAGAGACTTTCTATTGCGACAGGTTAGGAACAACAAAAGAATAATTGAGGGTTATTGCGTGGCTCGGTTAACACAGAAATCAGATAAATTCGCCGATATGGACAAAGAACATGCTCGACACGAATCAGTGCTTTGCTAATGATTCGTGCAGGAATGCACCGCAACTCGGTATCCAGCTCTGTGGTATCTCGGGACATAGCGAAACGACTTGGAATGGCTTCTATGGGGTAATTAAATGTCGAAAGTTTTCATTTGTAACATCAATTTTATGATACCCGTTATGGATCATTGCTGTAATTTATGGGATAGCGTATAATAATAAACGTGCGAATCCTCCCTGTAACTTATTATTATTTGTACTATGAATTATGACAGGTAACGCGTTGAAACTATAAATGAACAGATAAAATGAAATAGAAAAGTGTTGTACAAGGGAAACAGGATATTAACCTTAATAATAATCCACAGCTCTACCCATAGAAGAATATCATATATTCCTATCAAGCCTGTTACATTGGCGGCTTTCCTATACGAATTTCGAAATCAGTCCAAACACATCAACTCGGATATTAATTAAACATCGACGGGTTGCCCATTCGTTCGTCCCACCTGCTCAAATTTCCGTACGAGCGTCGTCTATGTCCTCTTTAAAGCGAGTACGTATCTCGTCCTCTGACACCGTTAGACCTCCGCGACGGCATTATGTCATAGAAACGATTACGGTCATCGCGATGTCGCGAGAACGTTCCCAGAAGCGTCACCGACTGGTCGGTCCACCAATGGTGCCGAACCCTTTGACCCTTTTCTAGCCTCAATTCGCATTCCGGAATCGTAGAACGAGCGGCACGAGCAGTCTCATTAAACACTTCTGAACTCGAACCAACGATACACGGCGGTCCACGAGGCCACGGTGAAAGTGCGTACGCGTTCTTTTTCCAGGAGCAATGAAATTACGATCGAGCGAGCTGCACAATGCGAGATCTCGCAACAAGGAGACACCGAGCGAACCATGTGAAATACGCTCGCAGTTTTATCGTTTTAACGTATGCGATCGAGCTGTTAGGAAAGTTTCAAGATAGAGCTAGCGCCGGCACTATAATGTCGCACGTCTCGATAGATCGAGTTTCACGTTCAATTAAAAAATACCGATCGATGCTATTAAAACGATGGAATTGAACGAACATTTACGACGCGTTGGTGCAGAGAGGGGGTGCGAATATGGGATAAATATTTTATTCGTCGGTGCATCAGCCTGGCTACAAATAAAACGTAACACGATAACTTTAAGAAATATCGCGTGAAATGCGCCGCAGGCCCATTGCTTTTTTTTTCTAAATTGACGGGAAATCGAACAAGTACAAATTCGGGTAATCGCATGAGACAGCATTGGAATTAGATTAACTAATGTTTTGGATATTTAAATAACTTTTTTTAGTAATAAGTCATGAGATTCTGTTAAAGGGTTAATAAAGAAGTTTTAGTTGTATATAAGGATTTGTTAAATACAGTAGAACCTCGATAACTCGAAAACCTCTATAAGACGAAAATTTTCTTAATTCCCTTCCGCTCCGCTGCAAAAACCTCTATAAGTCGAAATAAAAGTTATTTTAACTCGAATTATTAACCACATGTCCAGATGCATCATTTTACCTCTGTAACTCGAATTTAGAATAGTCAAACCTCTACTACTCGAAATTTACCACTATAAGTCGAACTTGTATCGCTGCTGCCTCTGCAACTCGAAGTTTATAACTTTGTGTCAGAAATTATTCAAATGTTTTCTTCCTTTCAATTGTTAGGATTGTCTCAAAATACAAGACGGAAAACATCAAATGACCACGTGCATATCCATGGAAGCTAATCGTTTCTCGTCAATTTTCATAGATAAATAATGTGTAAATAGATTAACTCGTAACAAAATTACTAACTTTTTGAATAATAAGAAGTCGGTACATATATGTATGTGTAGTGACCTAACTTTCGTCTTCCGATTATGTTTATACATATATGTGTGCAATAAAAATGTAATTCAGGCGAAAAAATTTAATTCGCCTGCATTTCCGTCCTCGCAAGTGGGAAAGTTGACCGTCTTACAAAGCCTCTATAAGTCGAATTTTCATGTGTTAAACCTTTCTTACTCGAACCACTCGATAACACGAAATCTCTATAACTCGAAATTTTTTCTCTTCCCTTGAATTCGTTATATCGAGGTTTCACTGTATAACAACATGAACACAGTTTATTTAGTTTTACAATCATTTCATATGTAAATTTCGTTCTTTCAACCTGCGCGATCACAATTTCTTAAATCTAAGATCTTTGATAGTTTTTGTCATGTGCTTTTTGAAATAATTAATCTTCTCCTCTTTACATCTGAAAAAGTTACTGAAATTCATTCTATTATTTAGTAATAAATTTTCAAAGACAGATATGTACTACTCCCAACTCGCCATTTTACTTTCTGTCATTTCACACAATCAATAATACAACATATTTCCAATATTCACTAATGATCCTCAAACTACGATTACAATAGAATAACTAACCATCCTTCTATTTTTGAAAATCAATGCATCAACGTTGAATTCAACTTTTCGTTACCGTAAAAATAAGAAATGTCCATTAAACAAAATGGGGCGACAATAAATAAAAACCAACTTTTATGGCGGCCCATTATAGTCTGTATAATCCTTAATTTTTAACTACATATCGTCAGGGCTGTCAGTACTCTGCCCAAATCAATATCTTCGCGTCCCACACTTCTGCCCTATCTCGTATTCGAATTCTCTCCTCTACAATTCTCGTCGTCAGGAAAACTCGAAATATTCGTAGGCAACGAATACGACGATAGGAAGGCGCGACTCTCTACGACGGGACATGAAAATGGGACACGCGTATCTGTCGGGGTGGTCGCTTGTCGCCATTAGATCGGCCGCATTCCGATCGAATTTGAACGGACGGACGTGCGGAAGAATGGCGGGGACGAGCGATTTCAATGAGCGTCAACAACCGGCTCTTTCGTTGACGCTGGCTTACACGATTCAGCTGCAATAATTCACTGTCACCGATAGTTATCGTTCGGCTCGATTAAGCGGCTGGCGGACCGATTCCAGGCGAATATTTCTATAGATTTATGACGCACCGCACATGATAACCAAGTGGAGGTAGGTGCTTTACGGTCGAATCTGTTTTATCGAGGGCTTAAATGAATGGATAAGGAAAGGAATTCGCGGGTGGCAGGTTCGTAACGCGTGGCAGTCATACTTTTAAGCAGCCAGGGGGAAGTTACGGGCTTGAAGTTGTTCGGAATTTCAAGCTCCGGGTATTATTTGCACACCTTTTCAATTGTAATCGCGAATAGGTTTGCTGTAACAGTACAAGATGGGTATTAAAAGTACTTGTTATAAATATTTATAGTGGTCCCATTTTTAATCAATTTTCGTATTCTACTTGTAATCGGTTCTTTGCTAAATTCAGTTCAGTATGGTTCGATCATTTATATTCCGATGGTTTAAGATAAGTAGGATTATGACAGGGCTGTATGAAATTAAAGAATGATTGTTAATAGCCAATTATACTGTAATAAATTTGTTGTGGTCACTTGGATCATACCGTAAATCAAACAGCCTGAACACATAAATACCAACAAAGTAGGCTGCCCGTTATGTAAATAGAATTTTTCTATCTGTAATCAAATTTCTACCGAGTAATCCATTTTACCTCATCTCAATTAATTCCCATACACATCGAAGGACACACAGTATAGACAATAATTACATGAATATCAAGATTTCCATCGAAGATAATCAGCTTCCACGAATTTCTAAACTGTTTTATGACATACAAGATCCCTATCGTGTCCAACAAAAATGTATCCAGCTTACAGCTACGTAGAGGGGTATTAATACATAAAGGATTCTGCGTTTACTACTACTAATACAGACACATTTCCAGCAGCATCTAGTATGTCCTAGACTTCTGTGTGCGATTGATAATTAATGAGGTACACGTGGACCGAAAGGCACTCGTTAATCATTATTACAACGTAATTATCGGGAAATTGTTAGGCAGAAGTCGAAGGAATCAGGTAGCGCACATTGTTATTAAACTACCTGCTTGTTGCAAGATATAATAAACTCCGTGCACCGATTATTTCATTATTCCAACGGCGCTATGCACGCATACTTCCCGTTCGGTTCTCTTGCTCATAGATTCATCAAAGTCTTCGTTTTTTCGTCCCCGTTACAAGCAAACTCTGTTATGTCATATAATGCAGGCTTATTAACATTTCTCCGTAATGCAGAGCGAATCGTGCACGCAAAAAAGGATCCAGTCGCGGAGTTTGCGTAATTTGCCTTTCAATTACGCCTCTAATGATTCTGTCGTTTTAATCTCAGCCAATCGATCGAGCAAATACTTCAAGAGTAACGGGCACACCGGGCAAGCATTTTCATCGATCGTTGTCGATGCGATTTTTAGCCCGACAGATACGCCGTTCGTCGTCGTTCGTTTAAACAATGTTCTTTATAGGAATTCTCTTTGCATCAGTTCAGCTGACAGATAAGATCTCCGCCGAGAAATTAGACGGCGCGAAGCTACAAATAACTTGGAACGAACGTAAATGTGCACGGTAGATAGATCGACGCGAAATCACGCACCGCGATATGTAGTTCGATGTGATTCGTGGCATGACTGAAATAATAGAAATCACAGATAAACTCGGTGTCTGTTGCAATCGGGACTAAGATCGATCGGTTGATCGCTATCTGCAAACGTGTAACGACATAATCGGCGGGAACCCTTCACGGCAATAAAATCGGCCAAGGTGTTAATAAGCGATTCCACGTTTCGTTTCGAAGCGGGCACGGGACGTGTCGCGATTTCGCAAATAGTCAAATGTCAATTGGCGTTGGTACACGTACGTTTCCTGACAATTATTGCCGCTAAAGGGAGTTTACGACCAGCCACGATAAGGAAACTTTTATAACGCCGTCGGTAAGGCTTCAGACAACAATCTCGTCGATTTGTAACGCTTTACGTATGTATGTATATTTTGAGTGGAATTTGTTTTACTGCGAACGGTAGCTTAAGCAGCTCCTACACCGTGGCATATGCAACGGTAAGCTGTCAGCGCGATTTATAATCCGCTCTGGATGCTTTCGTTTTCGACATTTTACGCGATGGCACGTTTATTGTTTAATCGAAGGAAAGGAGTATTGAAATAGAACGACGAGAAAACGAAAATTGAAAGCAACGAGGGACGGGATTAAAATTTTCTAATTCAGAATAATTTTCGCACGGTCAATAAAGCACTATAGTAAGACTATTGGGAATTTAATTGAAACGTCGAAAGCCGATTCTTTATTCCTTTTGTTGTGTGGAGGACAGTTAATTACAGGAGGAACCTTCAGATTCATACACGAATTGATATTTAATTCAGCAGTTGAATTAAAGATGCCGATATAAATATTTAAATCTGAAATTTACAATTTAAATATCATTGAAATTTAAATTTCAGGGGACATTGCTGGAATTTATTCGTACATCAAAAGGTTTCTCTGCCGTGCAAAGTATCCAAATTCTTCCTAAATAAATCGTTCTCTATATTTGAAATATTCAAATCGTGTATCATTTAACGAGCAACTAAAAACACTATCGAAATCACCTTCCACTAGAACTGCAAGATTTATGAACAATCTGGCAATAAAATTATTCAACCACCTGCGCAATGACAAAGTTCACGCACTAATAAATACCATTTTACAACTTCAGTGTTTCTCTTTTAAATAGCGTGGAAATCGTTTGGCTCCGTTTGAAGCCTCGCAATACCTCGCCCCAAATTTAATATAACCTACGATGCGTATCAATGAATGTACGAAATTCAAGAAAATATACACTCGCGTTGAACTGCGCACGCGAATCGCGAAAATCGAGGCGTGTGGCCGGATGGAAAGCTCCTTAGCCGTGTTACGTTCGATACAGTTTCGCGCCGCTTTAACAAACGTATGTAACTACACGTGGGAGCCAACGATTGCGGCGTGACCGTGCAGCCGGCTATCGATTACCGGCGATTTTATCGATTAGATTAATGGGCGAGAGCGCGAGCCGGTTACTCGAATGCGAAATCATTTCGTCGTGCGGGAGAGTCGAGCGTCGACGACGACGTTCGCGAAATCGTTTCACGACGAAATTTACGAAGGTTCCTCCGGATAAATAAGGAACCGCCGTTTGTTACCCACCATTGGCCTCGTTTGCGTCGGACCGTCTGAATCGAAACCGATTTTGCCCCGACAAGAGTCCAAACTGTCGGAAGCGCGCCACGATTTAACCCTGATCCGGCGAATATATTCGTAAACGATCTCGAATTGTCGAACAGAAGCCCGTTGAATCGAGAAAACGTTGATACCGATGCTTTTGCTTGCCTAATTAAGGCGAGGTTCGAAACGGCGTCTGTTTCGCGGCTAGAAAGGGTAGAGTTCGTGAAATCAGGTGAAATTAGCGATTTGGGTGTTTCGGTCGCGATTTGCGGTTTGCTGAAACGATTGTGGTGAAATGTTGATTGCAGGAAGACTTTGTCGAACGATATATTACTTTCAGGCAAAATATTGATAGCTGCGGCGTAAGTGATACAGGATGGATAATAAATCGGAAATCGAACAGATATATGGGAATTGCAGATGATTCCATCAAAAGGTGAAAGTGCTGTTAATAAGAAAAGAATTACCTTAATGGGAATTCCGCGGTTAGCGAAGTTAAAAATAATATATCGGGAGCATACAGAATGTCCTGCCATTGAATTTAACTTTCGAACAAATGCTATTTATAAATAAATACTTGTGATAAATTCATTATTAGCTGTCTACTGTAAATTATAATTTCTCGGTTCGTGACTTCAAATGAAACCTTGGCTTCGTTTTTCGAACGAAGCAACGTTATGCCTTGTAGTGTTGCATGCTCTTTTAAATCGCGTTGCACATAAACTGAGACGCGTCATCCTATACTCATTGTCACCGTGCCGAGTGTCATCAGGTAGATTTAGATTGCGTTGCCCGACCAGTGGGGACGGGGTGAAGGTAATCAAAATGTTCGTCGAAACCGACGACTCAAGTGCCGCCATGTAACGTTCGAACGGAATGACTAAATTGGTCGGCTACTGTTTCGAGATTTCCTCAATCATTTCATCAGCCATCATTATCAGCCTCTACCGTTAACGGTACGTGGGGCAGATCAGTCCCACGCGATCCCATCGACTGGACCGTCGAGAACGATGGGGTTAAAATTACCATGGTGTGATGCAATTCACGGTGTGGTTAGTTCCCTCTCAGATTTCGTTGCCTTTTATGCTTAATTAGAGCAAGTTTGAACGAATGTTTTTATTTTAATGCGAACAGTCATGAACGTAATTTGTATAATGTGAAAAAAAGTTTCAGTTCTTTCTACAAATAAACCCAATCAGGTATACATCGATAGTTAAAATTATTGCATTTGAGATATAATTCATATATTAAGAATGAACAGGAAGGAAACATACTCGGTGTATTATATGTGCACACGTATATTAATTGTAAATGTAAGCAAATGTAAGTAATGGTCGTTGTATTTAAATCGGCGTTGTCTTAATTGGATCTAATTATGAATGATTTTATGTCACAACACAAAAGAACAGCTGAAAGACATACGTAACCTGTTTCATGAAATCAATATTCAAATCAATATCATAATCAATTTCATTATAATAATCATAATCAATACTCTTATGCATCAACAGGTGTAACTCGAACGCCGCAAGATTGCCCCGTGTCTCGAAATTTTCTAAAATATCCTTCCTTTCACCTAGTCCGACAATTTTTCTCTAAAATAATCGACGCTTCTCTCGTTTTGTCGAATTGCATTTCACGCTCGACTTGAGCGAATCGTCGACATTACCGCGTCACCGCAGAACGCTTTTCGATTTCCACGGTTGCAGATCTCTTTTCCCGCGGTAACGCCACTAATTCCTCCGTCGGTGCCGCGGAAATTGATCGCAACCAGTGCCTGAATAACGGACACTTACGGTAAACGCATTTCGTGATAGCGGAGCAGATGGAAAAAATGGTTACTCAGCCGCGGGCATCCTTTCAGCGAAATTGAGACGTTCACTTTGTGGCGTTTGCTTCTCGCATTTGCGCTGCACCGTCAATTTTCACGCGCATCATAAAGATTTTTTTGCGCCCGGTAATTGCAATAGGTAAAGACGCGAAAGTCGTCGCGATAGCAATTGCCAGGATTAAGCGGATTCGTTTAATAATGCAATGCCACAATTATCGTAAAAAAATACAATTATTATTCGCGTTACCGGTGATACTTTTACGAACCTGTTGGAAATCGTTTCTATTGGACATGTACTTTATGGAGGAAATAATACCCAGAGTGGAAAACGGAATGAATACATGGGAGTTTGAAGGTACCTAAGTAACAAGCAACGTGCATTGTGCATTGAGTGCAGAAAACTTGGTAAACATTGTTGCTGATGTAAATTCTGGTTAGAAGAAGAATCGATTGCTGCGGGCGGCTCTTGCATTAAACTGGAGACGTTCGTAAATCAACGTTTAATTCGCGGATTCTCATGAAATAATCATTGGTGAAGTTACGTACATATGTATGTGAACACTCCACCTGTCTCGTTTATGCCATAGCTGCATGGCATGTTATATGTAGCTGACATAATGAAAAATCTAGAGGCCTCTGTTATGTACGATATGTGAAACATATATATTCAATTGTTTTATATATTATAATAAAATAATTTTACAGCGTAGGCATAGAGCTACATAATTCTATGTTATTCATATACATAGAATTAACATAGTTACATGTATCATTATTTAAATAATTTCGAACACATATTTAATTGCATTCAATGAATTTCAGACAACATGTTGCAATGCGCCAACATTGGCCCGGAAGTACGGGCAACATTTTAAACCGATCGTCTTTCTTCGCGGCGAGGCCATATCGTGCTGGTTCTTTAACGGAATGATCCTTAACGACGATCAATTTTTGTTCACGGCCAGCGTCGTTATTTTCCCGTTCACGTTTTAATGGCGTACGCAGAGTTTTACACTCGACAACGGGCCGTGGCCCTCTTAAATGAGCTTTAACGTATCGATTCGCGGTACGCAATCGAAGGAAAATCGCGAGCCGAAATGGCCCCACGAAACGGAGCCTGCGATTAACGAACGAACGAGAGAATAATGACAGGGGAGTGAACGGTGAAACGACGTCGTATCGCATGCCAACGACTAATTTGTTACAGTTTTAATATCCGCGCGACCGCGTACGTCGCGGGACCGTATTTAAATCACGCGCTCTGAAAGATAAACCCATAGTATGGAATGTTAAGCGATCGTTAACTTTACGTAAAGAGAAAAGCGCATGTTAGAGAGCTGCGCTCGATATTTAGTTGCAACAAATGTTTCCCCAAATTATCATTTCATTGAATGAAATGACGCGAGATCTGCAGAATGTTTGGACAATTGTAGCCCAGTGGATAGGGAAATGGGAAGTGGCAAATCAAATCTTTACTTATACAATTAGAAATCTTTGTGAAATATTTGAAAGGTTCTTGTTCCCAGATCATTGAAAGATTTTTCTCCTCAGTGTTCGAGAACTGAGAAATGAATTTTAGTTCAGATTTCGTTCGGTTTTAAGAAATATTTACTTTTTTACAAAGGCAGCATTACTAAAAAATAAGGTTCCACGATGACGACAAACATCAATGACATATCGATTAAAAATTGAAAATTTCAATAACCGCTAAAAGATCTAGGCGAACTGCATGAGTAACCAGTAGTAGCATTGTTGTTGAAATAATTGAACCGCGATAACTAGCTAGATACATCCATAGATCGACATGAACGAACGATTGAATCAAGTTCAAGGCAACTCAGCTAATGAGAATGCAAGTCGTGTTCCATTCGGAGATACCTGAAATGCCAGAGTCGAGCGCAAGCTTCCATAGAAGGTTACCGATCCTTCTGCGGAAAACCACGGTACTGTTCGTCGGATTAGTCGTTAGAAAGATCAATTTTACCGGAGATCGGTACGCCCCCACGTTCATCTCGTTCCTGTATATAGTGTATATCATTAAAACGTTTCAAACTCTTGAAACCTTGACACCATGTTTCTCCATTGTCCGGAGAACCGCGACTGACGTTGCAAGTAACCGTGACAGGAAACTTCCATCTTGGTCTTACAATTTCTGAACGCACTTCAAGCACCTCTGCGCATTGTTGCTGTTTTCGTTTCCAGTGACTTCGTTGATAACCACTGGATGTGAATAAAATTATCTAGGGAAATAAATACTTCTCTTCTTCGAGTGAAATAACATTATGGTTAGATTTTGGTTGCAATACTTGAAAGATAGTGAATTCGATGATTGAAGTTGACATATCTCAATATACAAATCAAGAGGTGAAATCAAGTTCTACCGTAGCTAGAGTAGCTAATTAAAATTACTCGATTCGAATCGAAGAAAAATTGTAAGGATGTGATTTACAGTCGGTAGCACCCGTATAGTGCATCGTTTCTCTTTTAACGAGACAACTAACTGCTGCAGCGATACACAGGCCGTTTTTATAAAGAGCAATAATATTTTCAAGCATGTAATCAAGAACCTGCGGATCAGTTTTAATTGCACAGCTAATTGCACGGCATTACCAGAGATAAGATATACGAAAATTCAGATCTCCATAAAAACGATAACACCTCAAATCTATTCGTGAAAAATAAAAAGTCTCGAAACTATCATTATTACACAATGTTTTAAATTGCTGTCTCAAGCACCGCTCAATAAAATATCAAACTTTCCTCTACTTGCAAGCACTGGTAACCTACTATAACAATTAAAAAAAACCTATTTAAAAACAGAAACCCCAGCAAAATACACTTGTTAAACCAATAGATCAAATTCATAAACCCGCCAAGAATAATTCCGTGACACAACCACGTTGTACACAGTCACTGGTTCGAGTTTCCAAGTATAGTACATATGTATGTACAAGCAAACGCGATTCGATCGAAAAGCCACGGGACTGTGTATCAAGCGTCTCTCGCTACCTGTTCGAGCACCTCGACGACATCCTGTATTACGTCGATATCAGTCGACGTCGACGTTGGAACACTTTGCGCTCGGGACCGAGCATCTTTTCGGTCTCGTATTTCGCCCGCTGCATAATATCGATACGTGCCACCGCCGATATCTCTGGCTCGATAGTCGCAAATGTAATACCGGAAGCTGTGCCACGATCACGTCGGCCCTGTCGATCGTCAATAGCTTCCTTGTTTGTGCCGCGCACGCTGCTGCTGTGTGTTGCTTTTGCCGATATGATCGTCGAGCAGCGGCCAGTGTGCAGCAAATTTCTTGATCGCAAACCTCCTACGCGAGATTATGGTCGATTGGAAAGTATTACAAAAGTATTACTCGATCTTGGTTAAACGGAAGAACATGGGGGATGAAATCGCGGGGGGTGTATTTCTTTTGCAACTTGTTTTTGTATTAATATTTGACGAATTTATATTCTTTCGAAATTCTTGAACCGCTTGAATACTTGAAAGTTCTTTATGCACCCATACACATAACACGAAACTGAAAATAGTATTGTCAATATTTCTCATTTATTGTTATCAGTCTAATCAGACGTGTCCAGCAACATAAAATTAACATTGGACACTGTAATTATGCCACCTATCCATTATCAATAAATCTACTCTCAATAATCATCTCATGAAAATAACAGATATATTCCGCAAACCCATAAATTATATTTCAAAAATTGAACTGAATTTCAACGAACTTACCTCTCCAACACAATATCTTTCATCGAGAGTTTCCGTACCCCGGAAAAATCCAAGTTCACCCATCCTGCAAAAGTCTCGGGGCACGTCAATTTGTCACAGTCGACTGGCGTAGAAGAAAAACCCGGTACAAGACGCAGCCCAGTCTCGAAGCCTGTTCAAAGATCGCTGACGAAAAAACGGAATCCTCGCGTTACCGTAGTCGCGTATCGCGATTCGATTGGAGAATCCGCGAAACGCGACGCGTGGGTGCACTCGCGTGTTCGCGTGTCCCACGTGCGTGTGCCCACATAGCGAGAGGACTTAATGGACCCCTGATAGGCCCCCGAGTACACAGAACGAGGGTATACCTACGGCCGTAAGTACGTTGCCCACGTGAATCTTTCTCGAGTTTCTGCACGTCCTACGGAATCTATTCTATCGGATGAAAATTGATCGCCGCTCCGACGGCCATCGAACAAAAGGGAATAATAATTCGTAGCCGGCTCGTCCTTTTTCCCTGATGCACGGCCGGCAGAATTTAATTCACGTTTCTGCAACTTCGAGGAACGCTTTGCACTCGTTATTCTTCGGCGATTTCGCGCAAAAACTTGCCGGCGGTTCTTCGACTTCCGTCGCCAGGGACGTCGGCCCTGCTATAAAAGTGACTTTGTTCCTGCTTGTACGCCGTCGTCTCACATTGATACGCGGCAGCGCTAGAATTCTGTGCACCAACGGTGTAGGTACGCGCACTGTAAAACCGCTGTATAAAATATGTGAATTATTTCAACGGTCTGCTACGTGCCGGGGGTGGTCGTTAATCTTTCCACCGGATAAAGCCGCGTCGTTCCTCAGGGGATATAGTGGAACGTCGAGGAAAACCCCAAGGTTCGACGATGCTGTATTAATCTGTATGTCGTTCGTTGCAATTCTTGGATTTCCCGAGGATTGTAATGTCGTTGACGATGTTTCTGGTCGAACGAAACGGTGAATAGTAAAGTCGCCTTTCACTTTACATCACCTGAGAGTCGTAAGTTTGCGAGTTTTAATGGTGTGAAATTTAATGTGGATGCGATAAAGATAGGAGCAACAGGAGGTGTTATCTAAGATCGAGCTGGATTATAAAGGTCAGTGATAATGTACCTTGTTTTATTTTATTTTTAAAAAGGGGCACGGTTAATGGGAGAAAGTATCGGCGGAGTCGTTCGCGTTGAAGGAAATTGAGTTGTTTGGGGGCTCGAAGAATGTAATTGTTGAAAATGTTAGGTTAGCTGGTTCGCTGAGAAATCGGTTAAAAATGCGAGCAATTAGAATACTGGTTCGGAATTATTTCTTTTACATTGATCAACGTTTTACGCAACTCATCCAGTTAATCCACTATTGAGAGGTATGTACCTACTTACATACTCTGTTTGAGAGGAGGCCTTTTTTCTTCGCACGTGGCCATCCATCTGATAAGAAGACTCGTTTTTCTGTGCGTTATTTAATTTATTCTACTAGGAAAAATCGAGAAGTTAGTTAAACAATTTCTTGCTGCTTCTCTAGAGTACGTGACACTGATGACGGTTAATTAATATAATACTGATGCCAATGTAAAACTTCGTCGACGGCAATTGAGTTTTTTGTATAAATGTGAAGGGAATGACTGTCCAACAATTATTTTGGACAACAGTTTACTGTTGAAGGATTGGTGCGTTTGATTCATACTCCCTTACTATCTTTCTTTATCATTCTTCGATTCTGATCAAAAGAAAAACGTAACAGATTCAAGATATCGAATAATGTAATCATTATAATAATGTAAAAGAAGTAATATCCTAATATCCCTAATCTTTTATAGTGAATTTAGAATTGTACATACAGTGACGATCATATAAGGAGGGAAATAGTATGTGCCCCTAATTTCAGCCGATTACATCATTGCACATCAAGCTCTTATTTTCTCAATAATTACAGCATTTGAAAGTATAATACATTCAATTTCGGTTTATATATATTTGTATATTATATTACGTTGTCCCAAAAGTTCCTTTCGTCTTCTTACTAGATATTAACTACAAACAATTTGACGAAGTGTACAATATTTTTAACTGATGTGCGATACGTTCTTTTTCACCATTTTCCATCATCCCCCCGGAAGCATCATGATATCATGTTCTAACATTCTCATTTAGAGAGTTGAATTTTGTATAACGAATCGAACTTTTTAAAGAAATAAATAAGTAAAAATCAGATCCAAACGCTTTCCCTTTCGAAACGCGCAGAACGGCACTGAGACTACAGATTCAAATGACATTACACTATTGGAAAGCTAGAAAACAACATGACAAGTGCCCTTGTGAGTGCCCTAACATCAATGAAAAGCGGACCAGGCAGTGTGTTTGTCTAAACGTTGCCCAATAAGACCGTGCCGTCAAACAGCGAAAGACCTCTGGGACAGCCTAATAAGTTGCATTAATTTTCCAATTCTCTCTAGTTCGAAAAAGCCAGCCTCCAAAGAAAAAGAAAGCTCTCCTAATTTATTCGGAGTTCACTGTAAACAACGAACCAGCAGCCCAAATCGCTTCACTGTTCAACGAACAATTCTGATCCTACGTTCGTAGCTAGATCTCCATGTGGCCCCGAACTGCCCCGAAAAAATCGGACAGGTTCCGTTTTGTTCTTTTGTCCCAACAGCCGACCAGGATGATCGTTCTCGCGTCCTAGCGGGACAGGTTCCGCACAAGCCGTAAAGAGTTCGCTGGCCCCTGAAGACCGAGTGTCGTCCGGACGGTGCATCAGGATGAATCACCTGGCCGAAGGCTGTTTTATTATGCAAATACGCAGCGGTTTCGCGCGAGCCACGCTAAACGCGGCCGATCGGCTCCCCCGACCATCCTGACGACCTGTCAGCCGTCGATATCGCGGATCGGGCAGCTGTTATGGCCGCTCAAATATCGTCGCGGCCATATTCTGTACGACCGGCCAGACCGCAGACGAACGAAATGCAGCTTTCGCGGTTTACGAGCGTGCCGCGCTACGCGATTCGTGTTAAAGCCGCTTCGGGGACACGCTTAACGCTCTTAGCGATTAAAGCGATTTCGTTTGCAGCCCCGCCACGACGGAGAAGCCGATGACGATCGAGAGTCGTAAAGCCCATGCCCGTTCCCGTCGTCACCGTCGTGAATTAACTACAGCTGGAATGGTACTCGCGTCGGGTTTTATGGGATTTTTAAATCGCTTCTTGGATCGGTTCGCTTTGGTTTCATTGGGTTTGGTTCGTGCGTTTGGGGGAGATGAACGATATATTGGTGGACTGGGTTTGTTTATGGTAGGGAAGGATTAAATGCTATTCGATTTGTGCTCACGCGAAAGGAATGCCTATAATGTGCTCGGTTGTTTGAACAAGTTGGAGGATTGTTCGTCCTTCTTCGTTGCGCGCGGTGGAAAGTGATTGCTGAGCTTTGGTTTGCCAATTTGCTTATAGTACACGAACGATGTAATATTTGATACATTGCAAACCAGCATGCAAGAAATAACGATTGCACTTAACGAATCATCTAAGACCACAACGAAAGTTCTACATTTATGTACCTCGAAATACTGAGCTGCGAAAGTAGTCTCCAAGGTGCACCAAAGCTCACGTTTCCAAGTTCAAAGAATTCTACAATAGAGAACCACCCACAGAGACTGCCACCCGCGCTCGTTTCGAACCATTCACTCGGCAATTTCCATGTATCGAGACAATCTGCGTATCGAACGGCATCGGTTAGACCTGATGCGAGTATTGACACATCGTGGATGAGTAGCGGGCCTCCATCGAAAGGCAGTTTCCGCGGTCTACGAGTCATCATCGAGTTCCTGTATGACAATGGCCCGTGTAGGCGTCAACGACGGAGCCGTTGTTCTCCGAAGGTGTTTAGAAATCGAAGGGAGGCGAGCACCAGACGGTCCATTGTCTCACCGGTAACTGCTGACGAGGTATCGTCAATCTCATCCGACCTGGTTGCACAATGGTCGAGAGTCAAAAAATCGTGGCCGTTTCTAATGAACGGCTTGACGTATCCGCTATTATCGTCCATTTTCTGACGTCCCTGGTAACCGATGATATAACGATATCACTTTCTTACTGGATGGGACAAGATATTCCTCGTGTCCGGGATTATATTCGCACGACATGGTTTTTGATGCGTCGTTCCGTCAAATCAATGAGGAAATTATTACGATAATCGTATGCGATAAAATTATATGATACATGCATGCATTCCATTGAAGTGAACATAGAATAATTAAAATCGAACTCGAATGTTTTTAATTCGGAAAAAATAATACGGTGCTTATATTAATTATCGACGATAGAAATTGTTCTAAACTACAATATTTCCTTTCTCAGATGATCTACAACGATCATAATAAGTGCAGAATTCTTATATAGGGATAGTAATGGAAAGCCTTCGAGACGTTTAACATAAGCACCTGCAGAGTTAATGAAAAATAGTTTATTCGAGAAGAGTATCCTCTAGTTTCTTCCGTTTTGCAACAGGGTGGCGCATTGGTATGCTAGTTACGATCTTTCGCGAGTTCTTTTACAACCCCTGGCAAACGTGAAAAATGCACGGGATCTCGAATGATCCGTGGTAGCAGCCTGTTTATTACCTGTTAACGTGTGGCACTTCTTTATTCTTTCGATCATTCATGAGCTCATTCAGCAGCGCCATCGTTGAGCTCGCTACACCATTCAGGTCTCGTTTCACCAGGTTTTCCTTCACGAGTCCAAGAACGCCGACTGGTTTTTGTCACGCGCGGTTCTCGTTAAATTCCATCGTCAGTCCGCTTTATCGATCCCTCGAACGAGATCCTCAAGCCCGATCTTGCTTTACATGCATATTATATAATCCTACTTCCATGTTTCTGCCCTTTTGCAGCGACCCTTGTTTATCGTACTTCACAGCGTTCTACATTGCTGACAAACATCTATAAAGGACAGGCCACGAAATTTCTACGTAAAAGGAATGTTATAGTACGTATTCGAAGCGCAGAAATGTAAATGCCCTTATTTTGTGATAGTGAAATAGTAACGATGCGATGTGCACAGTTTTGCAACTTCTAAAGGCCGAATAACCCTTTACAAGTGATGCATACTAAAACTTTTTCGCATAATATACTGCATGCTTCCTGTGGAATAATTGTTTGAATAAAACCTCTCAGAATTTTTTCGCACCGAATCTGCGAATTGCGCAATGATAAATTACATTATTCAGATTGGAAGAAAAATCTGACTCTTAACACTATGCCGTCCGGGGACACCACGTTTATGTCCCGCGAAAACTATCGCGCAAAGGCCGGTGACACCAGGTTGGTGTCGTGTATCATATGTGTGATCTCCCAAAAACTCCGAAAAACCGCCGGCGCCAAGCAAAAAATCCTGGTGAGACGTGCGGACGGCAAAGTATTAATATCCATCGTCACTTGCTTCATACGGGCAGTTGATCACTAATATTGAATTATTAATTGGAAAATGTAGGAAATTCAATGCAACAACCACTGTGAAATTTAATAAAAGAACGAGAAAGTTAATAAAGAATACAAATACTACAAACTCAACTCCAGTCTTTCTTTAGCAGAATTCAAGTTTTAAATATCCTTAATTAAAGAAACAAAAAACAGGACAGGAAACAATATTACCGCAACACGCATGACGGAATACCACGAAGAGTTGCAGAACAGCTGAAACTCCACAGGGTGTATAAATATTTTCTTCCTGTTTCCAATCGTTGCCCGCAATTTTATCGTAACCCGTACAAACCTATCGTAGCCATTGCGTCGCAGGTGTGGCTCACGGCAGGATGTATCCACACTTGTGGAAGCCGGTCACGTAGGTGCGTGCATCTCGTGATTGTGGACGGTGCATTAACCCCGGTGAAGATATAATGAACGAGCCGGCTTGTCGACACCTTTCTCGTTCCTGAAAACGTCCGTTTTGCGTCCACGGTCCGGGTTCTGAGGATTTTTTTTATGAAGGGTCCCGCTGTCGTGCGACCGTTCCTCCAGATTTAGAAATTTACGAGCGGCGGTTCACTTCGTTTAATGACGTTCCGTTGAGCTGTTGAATATTCCACACGGTACAGTCGAAATCTTCGACGCTCTCTGTGAGCATCCTTTTGGTCTTGTGAGCCGCTTGAGTGGGATTTATGAGCAGTAAAGTTTTTAAATATGAAGAACTGAATGCAGGAAAGGAAAGTGAAGGCTCGTCTTACTTTTCCCCTTTGTCTGGCATCTACGCGGTAGGAGATTCGAAAACTCCATTTCAATTATAATGCATACATATGTACGTCGAATACAAACGGTATGGTTCAATAAAGAGGGACAGTGGAATGTATAATAAGGTTTCGACCCCTCGTGGGTTATATTCCATTCAACAATTTTTCATATGAGAAATTTTGAAACCTATACGACAGAACAGGAATATTGTGGTAGGATTAAATGACTAAATTGTGATACGACGAATTTTGATGTGGTCAATTGGAATAACCATTTTCATTTCATTGTTTTCCCTTACAAATAACGCTATTGCCGTTGCATCGTTCTGAATTTCACAGCAAAAAAAAAAGAACGAAGAGAAAGTCGAAATAAACTGCGTGCACAGTGTATAATTAAGTGGCAAGGTTCCCATAGTGAAACGTAATGCATATAAATGTCCAATTGGCAGAACAGAAGTGTAACACGTCGAATATTTAGCTGCATAAACGGGCTCCCTGTAAGATAAATTCGCCGTTGCACATACAACTACATACATGTATGCCGTGGCGCCAGAAGTTGAACGATACAAAGATAGAAACGAAGCAAGGTCGAGAGACGTGCACGAAGGAAGGGAGCTAAAGAAGCAGGGAGAAGCGGAAAGACTGTGGAACGGAAGGGCAAGACGAGCAAAAGGGGTCGACTGCTAAAAGACGGGCAACGGAAGAGGTGAGAAAGTGCTACGCGAGTACTGAAACCAATTTCACTGCGAACACTTTGTGCGATTCGTCACGGAGCTACAACGGCAGAACGTTAAACCTTCCCACAACTAGCGAACGAGCTTTCCTTAATGGTAGCCTTTTCTAGGAAACAGCTTTAATTCAGTCCACCAACGCGATAATAGAATGCTGGAAACGTCATGGCCATGTATGGAAACCGAATTGTGTCGAAAACTACATATAGTCTGCGAGAATTCACGCCAATTTGGAAACCGAAAATTAAATAGGTAGTTTGGCAACCATGCGTAATGGACAAATTGAAAACTGTAGATATATTCGGTTTATCCTTAATGAAATTTTAATAATTCGTGGTTTGAAGATATTTTAATAGAAATTTATAGGTGTGAATGGTCTAGAGGAATATTATCTAAATGAAATAAATTTTACAAGCAATGGAATCCTGTCTAATGTATTTAAGATCTTTACAGAAAGTATACGTTTATATATTTTTACATATTTATCTGAGTGAATGACAGTTAGATACTACGAAGTCACTTCATATGCTACACGCCTTATGCTAATCTGTTCTTTGAGAAATTGTGAAACTTCCCGCTTGATGTCCCAAGATTTCTCATTTCCCTTAGAGAATGTGGTTGATAGTACGGAAATACTTGGACGAAATCATTTTAAATTGAGTGCAAGTGCTTACTTCAATTGAATTAATGATTGAATCAAGTTTAGTAAGTGTACGCATGATTTGCGGGAGGCATGAAGTCTAAAGTTGTTGCCCTGATCATCCATTATAGTTACCGAGTTACTCGACCATGTTTCTTAAATTCAAAGTTCATGGACAGCGATGACAGGTTAGCACGATTCTTCAACAAAGAGCATTGTTTATTCAGTCTTCCGTACAGTGAATACATTGGACGCGCGTTACTTTCTTTGCATATTGTTCGAATGATTCACCCCGCGAAGTAATGACTAACGTGTTAATATTATTACATGTACCGCTATATTGTACCTCCCTTATAATTACGTTTCAAAATCAACTTTATATTAATGTCTCATACCTTTTTTGTAGAATGCAACATCTAAAAGAACATCAAAGGTTTTATTTCTACAATTAATCAATTTTGCTAATAATTTACTAAGTTGCCGGAGAACAGAGTTCACATATTAATGAAAACAGAGTGGTAGTTAAAACATATTATTACATACTTATAGTATAAATACTTTAATGAATAAGTCAGTGCAAATATAAACCGAAGCCACCATAATAAAGAAATAAAGAAAAAGGATTCATACGATTCTATGCAATTTACAAAAACACTATATTTCTGTAAATTGCCTAGAAACTACACCGACACAGCACCTATGACCAATGATTAGACACAGATAGGTACTTATTCTCAACGTAAAATGAAAGTTAAGAAAATGCGATCCTTTGTAAAGTGTATGCGCAATCGGTGCTTAGTCAGACGCAAGCAGAACTTTGCACGACCAAGAAGGGACATTAAATAATTGCCGTTGCATTCACATTGCGAACAGAAACGTCTTCTGCTACGAAGGTGGAAGCGTTGGTCGGCCGACAGCCACCGTGATCGGGAACACCCAACGCCTCCTTCGGGAGTATTGCAAGGAAATGATCGCTGATGCAAAGCGTATCGTTGCAGTAATGCGTCATTGCATCTTCATGAAGCAGCCGCGATAAGCGGGCCGCCTACGACTACGCGAGATAGTCATCTATCTTTTCCGGAAAATTTATGGCCTCTCTGCTTTCGGAGAGTCTCTTATTAAGATTAACTACCATCGCGATCGAAGCGTTTCTAGTTTTCTGTACCAACCACCCGAACAATGAACGGCACTCGATTTTATCTGCGCTGCAATGATTTTCTATTTCTTGTTAATGCAAGAACTTGGTACCCCGTTGTATTACTCCTTCATTTCCTATTTTTTTGGGTTGGATTGCTATCTTGGTTAATGGTGTTTTGATGGCGCCTCGCGCAGGAAGCAACTATGTATTTCGAGGTAGATAATCTTATTGCACTGGCAGATACAAAAGTATCGGCTAATAAAAGTTCGTAAACGTTTAGTCATTAGGTGTATATTTATGTCTACGTTCTACAATTTCCCTTTTCTTGGCTGGCCTACAGATATAGAACTGAGTACGAAATAATTGTACAATAAAATTGTGTTCCTAAGCTCAATATTTAAATGCGATTCATTCGTCTAGGTCAATAGTTCTTAACATGGGGTGCGAGAGAAGTTGCTCAATTTTCGAAAGTATTATTATAAATAAACAATAACAATGTAGACATGAAAAAATGAAACATTGTTTTATATGTATATGTAAATGTATGTCTTTATTTTTCAATAAATTAATCACCTTGCAATAGATGTAATTTTCTAAATAAATAAATAGAAACCCATTTTTCAAAGGGGGTGCAAGAACTTATTTTTAATTTCAAGGGGGTGCCGATCACTAAAAAGGTTAAGAACCACTGGTCTAGGTGAATTCGAAATAAAAGAATGATTTTTCAAACAGTTGTCCACATTCCTTTGAAACGTTTACTGTCCCCCATTGTCAATCACTTTAGTCTGACGAACTTTCGATTCCTCTAACAAACAACGAGTAAGACTTCCTGAAATGTATGCATCGCGTTAGAAAGTCAAATAAGCTACTCTTCTATTATGACTGGCGTCGAGTGTGATCATTGACTCGTCGATTACTATGCAATCGACTTTCCATTTCCGTTTCCCGGCCTTATTTTTAGCATCGAGTTCATGGAGATCGATCCGACGAAATTCGTTGTTCTAGGCATCCTCGATAATACCTTCACTTTATAGTTGTAAATAAAAATGTATTCAACAAACTGTGATCTTCTTAAACGGCTGTTTGGGCGAAGATTTCCTTTGAATTCGTAAAATACAGAAGGAACGTCCGATTTCATAACGTCGCGTCAGTGCGATAGCACCGGATCGTGGAGAAGCACGAGAGAATCTTTTGTGGCTTTGTGTTTCGCTCGAGTTCGAGAAGACATCGAGACCACCTAGTCGCGAAACTACACTTTAACACGGACGTATGTTGCACCGTAGAGAACCTTAAAGATCGTGATTTCAGTGCTTCGTGTATGAAACGTTAAACTCACCACTGCACTGCACTGGGGCGAACTGTGTTTCTTTGGCAACGATACACTTTCGTGGTCGGCCACGACACGGTGGTCCAACGGTACACTGTGTCTTGGCCTATGCACTTTCGTGTAGACATTGTTGTTAGAAGCAACTGGAACCGCTGTTTTCATGAGTGCCATTTGAGAAACAGAGCTGCTCAGATCATAATTGGCCACTGTCAAAGTGTAAGTTCGAATGTGGTAATGAGGGAACATTAGTATATTAATAATAATACTTGTACTCACTATTACGCACTACTGTTGATAATTTTAATGAAATCGTTCGAATCCTTTCTTTGATTGTTTATTATTTGACATTCTTTTTTAAATGAGGAAATTAAAAGTGCAAAGTAATATGTGTTCTATACGAAAATGTAGGAATGCATAAAGTTTAAAGCTGTGGCGAAGTGCAAAGTGGTAAGGAATAAAAGTTAAGGAATAAAAAGGTGATGTAATAAAAATTAATTAAACCAATCGTAGATATATCCAGTGACTGTTATTCAACAATGCAATTGGAAACACATGACGAAAGCGATAGGCTGGAAAACAACGTGTTTGTCTGTCACATTTAATAGAGACCACCAAGTCGCAAATGTGAATGTTAACCTTTACTACCAGCCGTTTCCTGCAAATCGTAAACCGCCATAAAGACAACGATTTCAATAGCATCAAGGATGTGAAATATACTACACCAGTGATATTGCATATATCGGCTTGTAAAAACCACGATCTTGTTTCTAATATTGCAATCACTTATAATAATAATAATAATATTATATACTTATACATAAATGAATTACTACTAATAATATACTACTAATTTGCTAGCATAATTAAATACAATTGAAAAGTTTATAACGTAAGTACGTTATTACCCATCATTTTTTACTAAACTTATTCCTCAAGCAGAATTTTACATTCAACAGTTTTGAATATCGTAGGAGCTTCAGATTCAATTCTAATAAAGACGGGTGTTGAAATAAAATACTCCTTTAACAAGTTTAAAAGCAGGTATGTATGTACATACACGACAGTTGAGTGATTAAGATCGAAATGACGCGTTCAGCCAGAGGGCAGTAAAAGACTGATTATCAATTATTTAATATTTAATGACTTAACGCTGTCTGCAAATTATTTGTCGAATATCTGGACGCCAGATGAACGACCGTTCCAGATCATTACATTATCGACCATCGACGCCGGACACCTGACATTTATTATGGAATATTCACGGAATAATCAGGCATCGATTATCGAGCATTCAGGTAGCGAAGATGAAGCACCGATCATCAGACAAGGCAGTTTGTAATCTTTGATGCGTCTTTCATTCATGTGACTATGAGATGCAGCAGCCATTTCGATTCTTCGACGACATCGTATCGATTCAATCGAACGTCCAGGCTCCATTGTTCGGTGGCAATTCATAAAAGTCTGATTGCACGATTATACAGTTACTGTCGTTTGATCCAGTTTATAGGTTCTGTTTGTAGTTCCTCGTCAATTCATGGTTGCGAAAACTGAATTGATCCCTTTAAATTTGTACAAAATAATGGATTTTCCAAATTTTTATTTTTTAATATTTTAAAGCTACTACATTTTCTCGCAAATAGTGGGAACAATTACTAATTTACTAGAAGTGGATAATTATCTTGTATCGATTTATACGATTCAGCCACTCCTACTAAAATAAAATAATTATTACTCTCACTCATTTTTAGTGAGGTACTTATAAGTACAACGCGTAAAAAAATGGATTTCTTGAAAATAGACAATCAATTTCAAAATACAATAGTTTTATTTAAAATATTTTGCTCTTCCAAGTGAAACCTCCATTTTATTATTTTCTTTGCTGTCTGCAATCAATCATCTTGAAGAAGACTATTAGCAAATACGTTATAGATATCGATTTTAGCTTACAATAGAGAGACACAACTGTGTTCCATCTTGTTTGCACTTCAGGGGATATTTTACTATGTAACCATCCCTCTTTTACAACACCGTACAAATAAAATCAACACTCTGCTCACAACACAGTCACTAATTTCTCAATCTATAAATCATTTCATAGCTTCACGAGCTTTTCCAGCTACCCACAAATGTCCTCAAATGCCATATACATATAACTCCATTCCGTAAAAAAAACTCTATCTTAGTTTTTCTGCGACTCGAGTCACTTCCTCCGCTGATCCCTCATAAATCTTCGGGCATTTCGGTGCACAGGGGCGAACCGTCCGAAAAAGTCCCAACTATCCATCGCTGTTGGGCGTTTCACGCGACGAAAAATCGCCACACACGTGGCTGAACGCGACCGCATCATCGAGGAATAAAAGGGGACCAACATGATGGCGGGCCAGCAGGGGGACAAGACGAAGAAGAAGAAGAAGCGCGGTTACATTAACAAACAAAGGCACTGCACGGTTTGTGAATGCGTATACGCCAAGAGGGAAGGAATGACACACGCTGGCGGACGGGATCAGAACGTGAAAGGGGGCGACTGGGAAAGGGGTTGAACAAAGACGAACGAGCAAACGGAAGCAACAAACAACGAGGCAAGTGGCCGCTTTTAACGAGACCAGCGGGCACTTTTCTGGATTTCTTGCGCCCGCGCACCGCGACCGGGCCGATGCACATGCAGCTGCACAACGCAACGATCGCCTGGAATTCTGTCGGGAAGGTGCGTGAACGTGTCACAGCGGACAGGATAATAAGTATTTGTTGCAATTTATGACACGGTGTACCGAGGGGGCCCGGCTGGGACTTATCTTTATGGTTTCACATTGTATCGCGGCTGAGGAGTCGTTGTGACGATTCAAGAAGGAGATTAATGGAAGCGTATTATTTTTTGTCTGCCTTGCGCAGAGATAGTGTCGTTTGTATGCGGAAATATGGGGCTTGGATTTAAATCCAATATGGGGAGGATTTGTTTGTGCTTGGTGCTTGGAGAAAGGAAAGAAGGGAAATAGTCAATGCGTGGATCTGTTAAATTGAATGATTCCAGATATGTAGTTTTGACGGCAGTCAATGGCATTGGAAGGAATAGGTATGAAGTACCTAGGCCAAGGCGAGTAATACCGTTTGTTGAATTTTGATTTAATTTCGCTACTATAGAATTAGATTGATGCTGAGCTTTTTATATTTCAAATAAACTTCCTTGATAATTACATTCAACACCACTAAATGACAAAACTTTGCATGGCAATTGCATTAATAAATAATTGCTTTCAAAAGCCAATGCTATTAACGCCAACTGCTGAATTAAATTAGAAAATTCAAATTGCACATCTGCAATAATAGATTCTACAATGTTTGTTTGAATATATATTTTAAAAGAAATATTGAAAAGTAATGTATGCGAATTTATAGCGTAACATGTTATCGCATAACAGCAAAATGATATTTTTTTTAAACACGTTATATTTTAGTTTATATAAATCAAGATCAACTTGGTTATTATTAGTTACACCCCTGTTACTGAAATTTGATCGGGCTTATTAATTTTGAGAATGAAATATCTCCCCATGTGAATCTACCTTTCATGTGGAAGCACATTCCATTTAAATACACAATCGTTCTTTAAATATGATCCTGAGATCATCTGGATCATCATGCGGGTGGATCTACGGTATGACACGCTCGGAGAACTCGTGGGAAGAGTCTTTGGCTTTATGTGCTGGGACGCGTTTCACTCCCTTCAACTTATTCGAACCTTCTCGCTTCCTGGTTTAGTTGAAACAGCTTCATACGAGGTCATCCTTGCACCAGCTCGTGAATGAGCTGATGTCATCTCGCGACAACGGTAATAATAGAAATGATATCAGTAACTCGGATCAGCAGTTGCATGTAAATCCAATCGCATCTGTTAGGAATTTCATTCAGAAATGGATCTTCTATTAATTCAGATTTATAATCTGTGAATCGAACGTTATGATATTAATTTATTCTTTACCTGTACGAGAATGCTAGTTGCATAAAGATTGGAAGAATACGGATAATTAATGTTACCAAGTACATCGATCGCTCTACATTTTGACTCGGTTAAATTTTTGAAATTACGTCCAGTAAAATTAATAACTGGCCTCTATCAGTTAGCAGCAAAAGTAAATCTTTGTTCAACATTTAAAGTCAGCTATATAGCGAAGTGTTCCATGTCACATATTGGAATAAATTTGCACATGCCTCGAAGATTGGAATAATTTACACAAACAATTTGGTCCCATTCTGTGGGAGCTGAAATAGTTCGAAAGAAAATAAAACAACTACCCGCACACTGTACTTTGTAACAAAAAGACGCCGATGCACGCCCGAAGAAAAGACGCTGTACACGCATCGTCTAAGCATGCGCAGGGAGTACTTAATCATCCTGCGGTACACAATTATTCTAATGAAGGGACCAGACGCGACTCACATACGAAGAATAATCTTTGGTCACAGCGAGGCCAGGGGTGGCTACGGACCCCCCGTGCTTTTTTTAATACGGCATTCTCTGTGTGATCTCGGTCACGTTGCACAGAGTTTCGAGGATGATCGGTACGGGGACCGAATTTCTATTGGCTGGATAAATTTTTCAAACATTTTCATCGATAAATGAATACGAATGAATAGTATAAACTCGCCGCTTCGAATAATGTCCGAATCACATTTCCAAAAATATTCCAGGTACCTTAATCAGGAGGGGGGAGGGGGAGGGATAGGTGATCCGTACAATAAATTTAATATAGCTATATTGTTATTGGGAATCTAATTTTTGAAGAATTTCATTGACATTAAAACATGAAGTGTTTCACTAATGTGCTCAAGTCATGCGCTGTATGAGTGTTTAATCAATCAAATTCTGTCTGATTAAATATTATTCATTGAAGTGATGAGTTCCATCGAACGCAATCTTTTAGTACAGTGATGAAACAGCGCTTCCTTACACATGTTCGAACGAACGGTTTTCTCAGAAGCGGCAATAGCAGAATTAATGTAGCGCAATATCATCGCGCAAAAACTGCAATGAACGCGTACAATTTTAATACCCAGCCCACGGATCGAAGGAAGAAAAACGGCTGGACATTGAACAGAGGCTATTGAAAGCGTCTATAAAGTTACTTCATCGTTGACAGACGTCAACCAAAAGACGACGTCAGATTTCGCTACGGAACCCAAACGCGATTACCTCATCTCCGTTTTTTCTCCGCTTCATATTTTTTTTCAGAGGTTCTATAATTTCCTCCTTTAACACGGGTGAGCACTGTGCGTCGATAAGCCTGGAGGCTGTTTTTTCGAACGTCTTGGACCATTTCAGCACCGGCACCACGTCGTAAACTCTTTTTAATTGCTGGCCTTTTGCTGCTCGTCACGTGCTGTATACTCGATGGTAATTGGTACCGTGTCTTTCTGTAATTAATTAGTTAAAGTATTTCTGACTTTTATCATCCTAAATTCCTCCCATAAGTATGGGCTTCTAACGAATACCCGCCGAAGCTGGCGCATTCCCTTGATTCATTCGAGAGATTCCATATTTAAAGCATTTAATTTCTTTTCTATATCACATACGCGCGCACGCGCGCCAGACCTTAATTAAAAAATTCTTTCAAACAGTTTCACGGTTGCGAAAAAAAGATGGAGGGAAATTTATTCCGTGGAACTTTGAACGTTCTAACAACACAAAGCCGTCCCGACAGCAGGAAGCAAACTTGCTTGGCGGATTCATTCGAGTTCCATGGAAGTGCGAGTTCTCGCAACGGCAATTTTCTTCAAGCGGGGCGCATTCCTTCCTCTAATTTCCATAAAACAGAGATGTATTCCTTCTCCCAGCGCGTCGTCCCCTCTTTTCTGGTCGTTTACGTGGCGTACGTCGCATTGTTTCTCGGAGTCGTTTCGTTTCCGCGATAATTGCGGCAACGAGCTTCCACTTGACTCGTGCCACCAGGCCCTTAAACTAACCCCAAGCCTTTGCTCCTCTTCTTCTCGCTTGATCGTCTATTCTTGTTCTTGATGCGTACAGTGTGGGAACTTTAAGGATGATTCAGATGGGTGGATGATAGCAGTGCGTAGTAGAAACTGCGTGTAAACAAGGCGCAAACGGGGTTTGATAGAATGTTGAAGTTATCTTTGTGTGGTCTTTACGGTTGCTCTCCCTTTACGCAAGTCGTAATACGCTTAAAATACACGTGTTCGACCGTAAGTTTATTTGGATTCACTTTTTTCCTTTTAGAATGGTATTAGACGATTACTGGTAGAGAAGGGTTCAAATATTTTTAGAACTATAAATGATGATACAAAGAAGTATTATACATATAGCATGGACAATATTCTTATAGAAAAATTGTATCCATTGTGTTAAATATTTTGAATAGATATTTACTAAAAAAATTCTATTATGGCTTCCCAATATTAACTAGACTATACAAAAATAGTATACAGAAGTATATAAAATCACTTTAACATAACAGTGTCCAAATATTTCAAATCGTTAAGTTTTGCTTAAAAACGCACAAGCATACGTGTGTATTTAATAGTAAATAAATAGAAACGCAAAATATTAATTGTTCCATTTTATGCATATCAATCTATCGTCTTCTTGTGTTTGCCACGCCGTCGATTCAACGCATATTATTTATATGGAATTATCATATTTATAATAAATATGATAATTAGTACATCTTAACACAGTTCCGGTGTGCGGTTTGCTTTTCAGAGTGTCTACGGGTAATGGGTCCGCTTCTGGCCCGAAGCTTTACGTCTTGTGCGACCCGGTTGGATCGTCCACGACAGTGGAAGGAAACGCGATTATGTCGGCATAAAACGAAAACTTGTTTCCCCCGCATTACCATTCAAGTCCGAAATGCGTTTCCTACCGTGCAGCGGTACGTTTGATGCGTCCAACGTTCACGTTGCATGCACACCAACGTCTTATGCATTTCTCTTTTCAGCTGTTTGCCGCTTTTTTACCTGCATATTCTGCCAACCCCGTTGCGCTATCATTTTTCGTTCCACCTTTTTTTTTACATCCATTCGTTTCCCTCTAGACCGAATGCCTGTCGAGAATTATTTCCCCATTTTCATACTTTCTTCCATGATTTTATTAAACATAGTTTAATGTTACGAATATTAATGTAATTTAGAATGTAAAGGCGCGAACGTTTGATTTACTTATTTAGTTTCGAGGATTCCCAAAAGTGGAAATTCTACATTATATATTGTTCCCTAATAATTCTGTGATCACCTTTTTCACAGAGTGAACAGTTTACATGTTTTCATTTAAAATCGAAATCCCCCGAACATAAATCCCATGTCCCTTTCTTCACCTGTCCCCGGAACAAAAAGATTTATTAAGTGAAAACACGGGGGAAGTCCCCGTTGCATCAGGTATTTTCATCGTATCATTCCTCCCACTCAGCTAAGCACGAGTATCGATGTGTGCCATGTAATCGCGTTCAGAAATAGCTTCCACGACAGGTAAACGACCAATATCTCAAAATGTACCAACCCACCGAACACAAAAATATTACAAACGATAATAATCCAAGAAGCGAGTAAGATCAAATGACGCCGATAATAGCGTGTACGATTTGAAATAATTCGTCTCGATTCGTTGCCGTCGTAAAATTCGTGGCGTCGAATCGATGGAACATGGCTGTCAAAGCAGTTCGTTCAATTCCAGCCGTCACGATAAATAGTTCTTAATTTACTAGTCGCGGCAAGGTGTGAGTCAGTCCTGACGGAGGGACTGTAATTCGGTCTAAGTGTATTCCCTTACGAGTTTATGTAACTTCGCGGCTTTATGTTGCCTGGTCAAGCCTTTCGAGAAGCGTTTAAGCGAACGAACCGTGAAACTTTTTAAACGTCGTTGGGAAAAGAAAAGGACAGTAACACGCATGCACGAGAGGCCTCCTCCTCCGCTGGTCGACTGGCTTCATACCGAGTCATTTAATTACACTGGCCGCCACAGTGGATGCTGCGCCGGGTGCATTAAGTTACGCCAATGATAAGATATAAATGTTACGATTACTTCGACGCAGGTAGCAATATTTGTTATTTGCTTTACGCTGCCATTCAGCTCGTTCCCTGGTCGTTTTTCTATGGCGTTACGACAGCTTGCGGTAGGCAGAGCTCGGGCAGTCCCGTGGTACACGTCTCGTTATGAAATATGTATTATCGGGACGGCTGGATGACAATGAATCGCTGGAATTTCATTGGAATTCCATTGCAGTGGATGCGATACTCGGGTTGATCTGTCGATTACAATTTGAACAGACGTATGTTCTTTTTTATTCAGTTTATGCTAATATGGCGTGTAATATGGGATTTAGGGTGAGGCTTACTCGAATTATTTATGGGCTGTTCTAATTTCGTATTTACTACTCTGCAGAGTATTCGAGTATTATTCAAATATACCATAAATTATTTTCACGTAATAGACACTAATTTTTGTTATAAACTGTGGGATAAGATTTCCTTTATAATATAATAATCACGGATCGATGTCAAGTAGGAACATCTAACATTCTATTTAAAGCCGTCAGTAGTTTACGTTCAATTTCAGTCTTTTGTATTGCAGACGGGTTCTGTATAAGAGCCGTCCAATAGTTGGCACCGTTCCCTTCCGGAACCATGCAGTCATGTGCTAGTACACGACAGGGAAGCCCGTAGCTCATTGTAATGTTTTTTAACATAGCGAGTCAGTATGACAGGCTATGTGTGGTTCGTAGACGTGGCAACAAAGGGGTATGTTTCAGAATGGTCTTCACTCCCTTACTGGATCTGCCTTTCTCACGTCGGATGTTCGTGATACTTTACCTTTAATACTCTGCATCTTTCTGCCTTGCTTTACAATGGCGTAAAGGTTCAAATTGATGAGTTCATTTTCTCCTAAACTGTTAAACCTCTGTAGGGATAACTGTCAGTTAGACAGACAAGGTCTTTCGGTATTCTTAGCTATATTATATACGACATATTGTTTTGGATGCCGATGTGGAATTTTCACGATGTTAAACATTCCAGAAAGCAAATTAAATATTAGATTATAGATTCAGCACCAGACATCAATTGAAAACATTACTCTCCTGTGCTCTATTAATTTACAATAGCGGAAATGGTGTGTCCTTCATATTTTTAAGCGTCAGAAAATTTTCACAGCAGTTATTATTATTTGTAAAATATCAAAGACCAAATAAATAAATTCCACCGCAGTCGACGATTAAGTTGCACAGTGGCATAGAGTGCAGCATTATTGTTACAACACAATAAACTTCTTTGGGACTTTGAAATTAAATCCAAAGGGGAACAACACAGTTGCCGAAATTTCTCTGCTCGTACAATGCGTTCACCCATTTGTCTGAACGACAAGAAAGATGGGACAGTGATTTCGATCCCGCAGCGACCAAACTCGTTTCCCTTTGGATGCGCCAGCAGCTTATCAGTTTTCCGTAGGCAGTGCCGCGTGTCCGCCCGTCGCTTTGTGTGGCTCTTTACGCCGCAGAGGAGACCACAAACGGGGTGTCAGTGTTCCATTGCGTGAGATAATGCATTGGGTTGCGTGGACGTCTACGCACAACGGCCTCGACAGCTTTCGTGCCTTTGTACTATCCCACCACTTGGCCTCTTTCGACCGATGCAAACGCTGCATAATAATGTTATTCAGCGTGACCAACCGGTGAATCACAGTGCTTCGAAAAACGACAAACCAAATGTGTACGGAATTGAGTCATTAGTCGCTTTATCCGGTAAGTACACCCACTGCTTGAATGATTTTTATGGGTGAACCTATTTACACTCCGTTTTGTCCCCTTGTCTGTAAAGAGAAACTATATTTTTCAACGACGAAATTATGTTCCGTGGCGTGAATCCTTAATTGCAATGTGATATAATTTGTTATCAATGATATCTTTGTATTTGTATTTCCTTTACCAAAGAGTGTTACCCGCAAAATAATATTATTATTACTACGATTGATGTACCGTAGCTTTTTCCATTTGGTCAAACGTGTTTAAGGTTTTGATGAATGCTGGCGATGACTTTGAGATTTTTAGCTTCTATTTCCTCATGTATATTAAAACATACTTGGGATACATAGAACTAATTCACAACGATGGCAAACGCGATCGACATGCCTTTAAAGGAATTAATTATATTGTAAAAAATATCATCCGAATATATATATATATATATATATATATATATATATATATATATATGAACTTCCACTTGTTATCAAATGATTAACAAATTTACGCAATCCCTTTATTCTAATCACATAGAATGCATTGAACCAATTTCAGTTCTCAGCTCGCAGACAGCAGTCGCCAAATGATCATCGGGACGAAAAAGAAAAAGCGTCAAAGCAATTATCCGCATCTCATTCAGTGTCCACGACCTGTTCTCGTTTCTATACACGCGGATTATCCACGGCAGAGTTCCCTGCGCCGTTTCGTATTTGTCAATGAATAAAAGCTTATGTTAATCACCGGGACGCCTGAACATGGGCCAAGATATTTTATCGGATTAATACGCGTACGAGAAGCAGCTCTCTCGGACTAGGGGCCCCGATTTAAATCCATAGAATCGAATTATTGCATTCCGGCGTGTTTAATTCGGCCCTCGAAATGGCCGAGCGATTTATAATCCGCCTGTGTCAGACGAACTGACGATCGGTCCACCGTATCTGCGGAATGCAGACCGCCAAAATCGAGCCGTGAAACACGTTGATGTTTACAAGCGGTCTAATTAAAGGTCTCGCGTGAAAATTTTTTGTTTGTTTGCCCGATAATCATTTCACGGCTCGACCATGTCCGACCACTGTAATCTACAAATATGCAATGAACAAGAATTTTAGGCTACCGTTGATGGCTGAAAATCTTGAACGAACGAAGCATGATATTCCGCATTGCAAACACACTTGGAATATCGACGATTATCGTATTAATAACTTAACAATTAATAGGATTTTAATCAATTCCACGTGAAAATGATAAATTCTATATTGTCACTTGCCATACTTGTGTTAATAATATATTTTTGAATTGCTATTATTTAGTAAATATAATAATATGTACAAAGCTGACATTACGTTTCAGATTACTAAATGTATATGTATAATTCATCTGCATTTTCATTGTAATTCGCGCATTTTAACAAACACAATGAAGGCAAATTTTTTACGCGGATAAGATTTTGCAAACTGCCATCACTCATAATTAAATACCTTTGTATGAACGCCGAAGTTTCTAAAAAAATCTCTAAAGATATAAATCTAAGCTGTTCATTGAAATGTAATCTACCTCAGGGTATAAAACCATCAACAATGACTTAATCAATCAGCTACAAATATAGTATACCCAGCACCCAATTAAAGATAAAACGGGAGCTAAAGGCAGCCAATAAAGTATACCCCGTGTCGTCATGCGGTAGCAACGAACCCGTCACCCCGTGACATGACGTCTCCTGGTAACAGTTCTATATAGAAAGCAACGATCGCTGAACGATAATGACAGAATCGTCACTGGTTTCGCGAAAAGGGAACACTGTTACCTGCCCGATCGAACTCATTAAACGGCAACCGACTTTCATTTATGCTTCTCGTTGACAATCGGGCCGGCGAAATGCAGCACTGTTTTCGAAAGTGGATCGCGTGAGCGCAGGTGGTACCACCGGGACCCCTCTACCTGTCCTACGTGTGCATCCCGAAAGCAATTACGGCCGGATGAGTAAATTTCGAGCCTGATCCTATCTCACTCTTCGCTTAGCGTTTGCTTCTTTCGCCGTCTTCCTCATCTTCTACCTCGCGGCTGCGCCTCTACCTTAGGTTTTCTTCTTCATCGCCGCGCACCCTGTTGCGCCGCGGTTCCCGTCTCTTTCCTCTCTTGCTCTCCCTTTCCTATGCCCGTTACACCTCTGCTGCTTCTTCAGCGTCGTCTTTTTCTCGGGAATTCTGGTTTGGGCGGTCGTAGGAAGTACATATTGCGACTGGGTGGTCCACCCGGTGGCTGCATTGAGACGTCAGCGCCGAAGTAGCCCGTACGTACCCCTTCATCCTGGTGTGCGTGATCCTCGAAAACGTGCCGGCCTGCTATCCTGCTCAAAGGAACGCTGCCCGTTTCGCGTATAAACGCCACGAGGATATCGTGTTCATGGAAGAACATTATTCCCTGGGGCTCGACCGTGCAACTTTTGGCTCGTTCTCGTTGACTCCCTTACGTAATTGGGCTCCCGTGTTCCATTCAGTGCCTCTCGGTTACAAGTATGAGAAAGGGCGGCAATGTTGCATTCTGGGGATCCCGATGTGAGGATTTTGCAGAAGGGCGAAGCAAATATTAATCTGTATCGAATTTCATTAGGGGTGTGATCCTGTTGTTATTAATTTTGGAAGAGAGTTAACGCAGTGAGTAGTTTTATTGGAGGTGTGGTATTTTCATTAACCGTTCCTTGATAACACGAAGAACCCCACCGCACTATAATTATTTTCAAACAAATTGTTATGCAATATTGTTACGCGGAGCATTTTTGAATGACTAGTGATAGAAGACTTGTTACGCATTGGATTCGAGGGCGTGTTATAACGCAAATTAAGTAACACTGACGTGGTGTCAATAAAACTGTCGCTGCTCATCGCGGGAGAAAATATTGCGGATAGATTAATCTGATTGGAAATTAAAATCTATCTTGCCGCCCAGGATCATAGTTGATCGTAACGCATTGATAAATGCGACGCGATCGCTGATAATTGCGACACGCGTAAAGTAGAGTGTTATCGATTCGTAATCGACGCTTACTCAACTTTATGCCATTGCATTTTGCGCGACCGCATATACATACCTCCTGGGCAGAAAATCGAACGAATAAACTCGTTTCGTCGCGTGAACTATTTTTTCTTGTTGACAAATTAATAATGAGAGTTTTTATGTGACTGATCTTTCTCCAATAGAACTAATAGATATTTGGTTTGCCGGAGAGTTCTGTTCGTTTCTGAATGAAAAGAAAATAATAGATTTTAAATATATTTACTAATATTTACAGAACAATATAATTTATATTGTTAGTAATGCAATTTAGAAAAGTACTTATGTGGAAATACAATGGAGCAGCCATATGTGTTGAAATTTGAGATGTCATTATCGGACAGAACTTTCCGGTAGACTAAATTACATTTTGAAACAGTGAGTTCATTATCGTTAGTAATACTGCACAATAAAGCTATGGATGTTTTTTTTTAATCCGGCGTAGTCTGTTTTTAAAAAAGCATTATCTGGTAAAATAGTATATCAACTACGTTTAGCGCTTGGTTACAATTAATATATTTCATAATATATTAAGTACAATTATTTATTCTGCCCGTACAGTTATTTTTCCTTGCACAAATATCACGTACGTATACAATAGAGTAGTTAGGAAACTGCAATTGATAATGAAATTTCTACATATATAAAAATTTATATTTGTGTCACAAGGAGAAAAAAGTATAATACATCAGACACGTGAATAACCCAATTATATAGATACACCGAAACCCGTATACATATCTTCTCTTTTCATCTCACCAACTACCGCCCAATAAATTACAAATTCATTCCCGTGAAAAATCGACTTAAACCGACACGGCTCTTTCTCGATTCTCAGATTCTTCCTTGCTCGCTCGCACTTGTCGGATTAGGAGTTTACCCGAGAACGATCTACCCTCGATTTTCCCTCGAGACCTCCTGCATGTCCGACTTGTCGAACGGAATAACGACGCCTCTTTGTTCGCGCAAACACGTTGTTCGTTCTCACTTGCAAATCGATTCTCGGGGGTTCACCACACCTGAGAACATTGTCGCCGCGCGGAAAGAGAGAAAGATGTCGATGGATCCAGGCCGTGTTTCGTTGAACCGTTGCACGCCACGATCGACCTAGGTGTCGAGAGAATGAGCAAGATCAAGATCCTCTGGCAATCGTTCGACTCCGCATACGTTCGCTTAGCATGCATGTAGATCAGCACTAGTTAACATATTCGATCCCATTCGGCACGTATCGATCTGCTCCACTCGCCTATTGACACTCCACGCGAGGAATCGAATCTCGATGTATTTAAGATTCGTATATTTCGTTGTCTTCTCTACTCCTTTTTTTTGCCATTTCCATGGTTGACGTGAGGGGAGCAATCGAGTTCCACCATGTCCAATCTCAGGCTTGATCAGCTATCGTGGGAAAACGAGAATAGGAAATGTTCCAGTTCTGGCGCACACAGATCGAAACTACTTAATATACTCGATCCAGTAGGCATTGATTTGCCACGTGCACGCCACTGATACCGCACACGCGCAAATGGCCGACTTCGAGATTTAAATTCTCACAGGAAGACGACTTTCTCCGTGTTGTTATATTTCCAGGTAACGGACGTACTACCAATTTATACTTTTACTTTCGCCTGGCCAATTGTACGAATTCTCCCGCCTCTCGCTGGCGTTCGTATAAATCTTGAACGTATGCCGAAGCTCACACGCGTTACGACGCGCACAGAGGATCTGAACAAAAAGTATCTGCAATATAAGATGTTATGTAAGTCATTTGTTGGATACTTTCTCCCAATAATTTAATTGCACTCGGAATACATTTTGCGCTTGCGGAAATCTGGGAATGCTTTTTGTACGAACGAAACAGTTTAATATACAATTTAAAAATGTACTAGTATTTGAATAATGAAAATCAAGCCGATTCGTTCACATTGATTAACCGTCAATTTATTTCGACCTGAGAAATATGTATACACAATATGTAATTAACAAACAGTATAAAGAAAACATATACGCACTAATAGTTCCAGTAAACAATATTCCTCGTAGAACCAACTTTGAATTCCTCGCCTCGTACAGAGAAATAAAACTTTCATTTCAGTGTCAGCGTAAATTGAACATGTCTAAAAGGAGGAGACCTTACGGTTATACGATTTTCACCGCCATGTTCATTTCGAGGGAATGAAACGTGAGGGTTCGATCAATATCGATTCGTTCGCGTTAGGTCCCGTCCAGCCACGATTTCATAATATAGCGAGGAACGGTGCTGCGGGAAATGGCCATCTAAATCGCTTTATCTCCCGTATAAATATCTCCGTCGTTGGGAAAACGGTCCTAATGAACGCCACGGACGATTCCGCGTATGGCGAAGGAAAGATACCTGATTGTTATTCCCGGTGAAAGACAAAACAAGTACGGTACAGGTAACACGAGTATCACGTGCAACATGCTCGTTGCTTCTGATCCTACTTGCGAACCGCCTCGAGCGTTTTCGAGCGTAGTAACACACGAACCGTGGCAACGTTTAACCACTCGTGGGAAGATGGAATTGGGTTAATCTTGCGGGGCCGATGTGTTTCGGGAGATAGGGGAACTGTCGCGATCAACTCGGCTTGAACATTTGTCAAAGTCCACCGGCTACTGGCGTACGTTGCCATGAAAAATTAGGGGGGAGGGCTTTTCGGAGAGGACACACGAAATGTGACACTGTAATGGATGTTAAACGTGTTACAGCATGGGTTTACGTGGACGACAAAAGCGAAGATCGGATAATGGGCAGTGTCCGATAGTAAATCGGCCGTATTTTGTTCGGATCTGTATGCTACAGGACAGGTATAGTGAAAATACAGGAGCAGCAAGGTAGACTTATTCTTATTTATGTTGGGATTTTTACAGTTCAGTCATGGTTTTTCACGAAATGATTCAGCGTGTCTTATCAAAGTTTCAACCGTATCATCATTTATTACAATATTATTTTATCACGTACGTGACGCATTTTAGATTCGCATACGTCTAATTGCAACACCTACCGAAACGAACTCTGAATGTGTGCCAGTCGTACACCCACAAATGGAATTTAAACGTCTCAGCTGAACGAAGACCGCATTCCAATATCTGAATTTTGATTACCAATACGCCCCTCGCGACCCCATCAAATTGATCAGCTTTAATTGAACCGCGACATAAATCAAAATAGGGCAGCACTCTATTAATTCCAATTAATACATTGAAACGCTTGACACTTCAATTATAACAAACTGTAACTATCTTTCATCGGCTGACTTTAATCGCTATGCGTCACCATGTGTAACGACTACATACCGTGCGACAAATTTCCTATGTGAATAACGGGAAGCTGTGTTTAATAGCCACAGTGAAAGCCAGGATTATGAGGAAACGGGAGGATCATTGGCGGATCGGAGCGGCACGATCAGGATTAGCAGAAACGACGGACGTCCATGCCTTTGCATCCACGTTTTGTTTGCTCGGCGTGCATGGTGAATACGTGTGCCAACCGTGGGCACTCGCGATATATGGATCACCGTATTATAGCATGCTGTTACAGCCGCCTTTAACGTGCAAACACGAGACGAGGAGCTCGTGACATTGCACTGTCTATGATAATACGACACGTGAACTCTATAATCTGGCCTACCAATGCGGTCTATCCCGTGCATACGTGCAATCCGGCTCGCTTCGAGGATCTAACTGTGTCAGGGATCCAGAAGTTTTACGAGATCGTTGTTGCAGCGCACTTGATACTCGAGATGTTTAAATTGAATCGTTTGACCGGTGTGCAACAGCATCGAGAAAATATTTGAACGGACTGTTATGACTCCTTGTAAATTGTAAAATTGTTTCACGCTATACGGACGGGGCAACTGTTTTACTGTTTCTTGTTTTATTCCTTGCAGGAAAGTGTGCACGTTGGTGTAATTTAGTACGAGAGGATTTTTTCTTTCTTTCAAGTAACACTTGTGTGACGGGTAACTAGTTTTTCCTGTAATATATTTTTCACGTTGATTCGGGATTTAGAAAATTATTCGTACTACCTTCAATAATTTCAGACCTTTGTAGTTTTATCATTTTATTTATAGCCGCTGTTGGATTTTCGTTCTCTCTCCAGCAGGTAGGTAACTCGAGGTTGAAACATTCACTTTCAACCAGAAATATCAAGCTTATTCCTCATTATTCATGTATGCGGTTTCATTTTCATTCCAATATTAGAATGCATGAATATTTAGTCGGCTTTCTAAACGTCACCGCTACAACTAATCGTTTCCGTTTTCTTTTCTTCCCGCTCAAAAGAATAATCGAGGATCGAACTATGTACGTATTCGCTTTTCTAATGTAAAGAGCCGAATGCTAAAGTAATCCTTTACCTTCCTAGCCGTTTAGTTAAAACGGCTACAACTGGCTGGTTGAAAAGAACGTCTACCTGAATCGTGTGCAGCCGTTCCAAAGAATTATACATTTGGATAGCTCGTATTAGGATCCACGTGATGCAGGGACCACACACGTATCGGCGAACAATTCTTGACACGCGTGCACCCTCCGTGTAATGACACACTATCCGCGGACATAGTAGCCTTAACGCGGCGTGACAACCTCCGGTGCGCTATAATTTTAATAATAATAGGGATTTTGGAGTACGGGGATTAATATTGAATCACGTCGTGGCCGTCTTTTCTCCTGCTTTTTAGTTCTTCATGCATTCGCGACCCGACGACCCAAAGATCCTTGATTTATTTGTCTAGACGCGAGAAATATCCTTTAATTTATACGTGATTTTCGTTTTAGGCGATATTTCTCGATTCGCTCGTGAGATTTGATTTTGGTTTTGAATAACCGCCGCAGTTACCTGAAAATGGAAGAGAATGCTTTGCGAGAGGTGCTGTAGGTATATCAAGAATATTTTCTACGTAATTTTAAAGCCAATTATAGTTTGGAATATTAATAGATTGTAACATAACTTCTGCGTGCCAGGGAAGACTATTTGAAAATAACAATTTCCAGATAGAACTAATATCAATTTCTGCATTAAGTAAAGAATTCGCTATAAGGAACAATGATATAGTATAAACTACAAATTTTTCCAAGTTTATTACAAAATTCTTTTGTAATAAAAAACGAAGGAAAAATATCACGTATAAATTAATGGTTTCCATCCTTTCCTCTTTCTCCTTTTTGTATTACACATCTAACAAAATATTAATCATTTAACCCTAGAATGGCAAGATGGCGTCATAAGCGACGACATCTAATTTGATATTGATATTATACCAACTCAGACTTATTTCCGATCGTTGAATGTTTTGTTATCTCTACAATATACAGGGTGGCCCGGATCCCACGCAGTATTTTGAAAAAGGGGTAGCTGAGGTGATTCTGAACAACTTTTTCCTTGATCAAAATATTCTTTGATGCTTCGTTTTTGAGTTATTAACGAAAAACACTGGCCAATGAGAGCGGCCGTATAGCGCGAGCTCAGTCACAATTGCGCGCGGCCGTGATCGGGTGCATCGAGGGGCAACGTACACCAAATATTACAATCGTCTTACATTAAAAATGGTGTGTAATTCAATAACAATTTAATTAACAAGTCGTTTAATAACTGTTCCATACTTTTATTCGTTTTCCGAAACGAATAAAGTGTTTTATTAATTATGAAAAAAGTGTTTGGATGATTAATGTTAGAAAAGGGTAGTTAAATAAACTTATCCATTCGGCCGCGAATTTGCCTGCTTCGACGGTGTCTTGGCACTTGGTCATTGTACCGATCCTGACCTATCTTAACAATTTTATGCCACATCCCGGCGATCGATACAGATCTGATTCGCACTTGTTTCCACGCGCACACGACACGCACTGACGAACATTACGAAAGTTAATGTGCTCAGCCTTCCCTCAGCTATCCCCTTTTTTAAAATACTGCGCGGGTTCCGGGCCACCCTGTATATTAATGTTTACGTACCAGAAAGGTTATGTGTTCTTATATCATTTTAAACGCAAACAAGGCTAGAATTAACTCCGGACATAAGAAGGGTATAAGGCGTAAATGTTTCAAACAATTAGCGATCCAATCAGTGACACCGCATATAAAAAACAGATTCAGTACAAAAGTATTACCCCGGCCATTGCGGCAACTGATGTTGGATGTGTTAGAGTTAGAATTAAAGGAAACCAATTTGACACATATGTATGTACATACTACGAATGCTTCTGCAGATAACAAACGTTTGCCCCAGAAGTATAAACTGTAAAAGGCGTAATATATGCGTCTTATGCAAAGGTGCAATATGTGGAGTATACAGAGGGTCATTATGTCAGAATTGATCTGAAAGTATTGTTGAAAATTAATTTATTTTATTTTACTAACATCGCTGTTTTTCATACTGATTTTGTTTATTTCATTTATAATACTTGTATTTCACTTACAAACGTTTATTCCGTCCAGAATGTATATTATTAATAAGTTACGCACAGTAATTTTCTTAGAAAATCAATGGCGACGAATACTATATGACACCACCATACTCTTTGCGTGAAATATAGACTCCTCATCATTCTAGGGTGAATATTCACGACCCAAAAACAACACATTAAATACAATCCAACAAATTTGAATCCCAAATATAATAGGGGAAAGTCCCCTATATTAGACCACGTAAGAAAATACCTCCATAAATCGGAAACATGATCATATTTTTGAACAGGAAAATTTGAGAACAATTTCAAGAATCTACTTGATACATAAATTTAATAAAATGAGCCAAACTGTTATGTTATGTGGCTGGATGTAAAGAAATATTTTCAAAATAGTACTATTAGTCCAAAACAGAGATATCTTAAATTGGACCATGTTTATTTTACATTATTTCAAGTAAGAACTTTTATTTAAAAATCTAGGTACATTCTACAAAAATATATGAAATAACTCTGGGAAAAATTGACAGCGTACATACTAAAGAAAACGAAATATGTATGCGTTTACAAAATCAGTCGCTGTCAGACTGACAGTTTATGCATTCGTAATAATCGATATTAGGGCCGTTTATGCATCTCAAATGGACCCATTTTTTGCAAGAATTACACTGAATCCACTGTTCTCCCATTACCGATTCCGAAAATATGTACTGCGAAACAAACGATACAACGACAATCTTCGTCGTTAGATTCACTTAAAGAATTTTGTACCACAACCTGTTTCTTTTTTCGGGATCTTTCTTTCCTGCAGGTACTGACTTTGAAGAAGTTGTAGCAGTTTGAGCAGAAGCCGGTCCAATTTAAGAACCATTAGGAGGTTCAATTTAAGAAACTAACGTTTGATTATGTTTACATGGAATAAACGATAACTAGTGAAAGTATCGGACCAGTGTTATAATAAAATTAAAGATATGCCCCTTCTTAACAGATAACACCCATAAGAATTCAAATTGTACTTACCAGTCAGAACTTACAGCTTAAATAAAGTGAAAAGAAAATTACATCAACTTGCATCACAACACAGTAATCATCACCGCACAGTTATGCGTCGGTAGACAGTGTTTTGTTTCTTGGCTGTTACTACACAAGATATAAGCTGCAGCTCCATACTGAAAGATGTCGACTTAATCCATTTATACAATATGAAAAGAGACTATGGTCCAATTTAGGAGCAGGCCCAATATAGGGACCTTTCCCCTACTTATCACAGTTGACAAAACAAGAAACGTGTAAATGCAACCGTAGGAACGAAGCAAACCGCCAAAAAAGTAGCTTAGTAAATCCCAAGTCATCAAGCGCCTACGAGAACCTATCCATCGGATTAATATAAATTATACGCGATAAAGCCGATTCGATTCGAGCTTCGTGTCGCAAGTCGCCAAACAGGCGTGAAAATGTCCGTCGCCGTAATTCCATAATTTTTCGTTACAGCATAACCGTACGAACGATCGTCCGTTTTACGCGCGCCGCGTCAAACTTTCCAGGCGGCGTGTCGCGTCGCGGCGACAGACGGCGCACCTTCAAATTAATTTCCATGGATTTCCATGGGGCTAGGCGATACTCGGGCAAGTGGACGCGACGAGAGCCCAGCCTCCCGGCCGGGAATTAATTGGACGCGGCTTTAACTTTACGACTGTCACTATTATACGGCCTTTACGGCGGGCTTAAAGGCGGCGCGAGTCGCGTTCCGCTCTCCCAGTACAAGATAGTTAACGATTAATACGATCGCCCGCGTTTACCGGCGCGTGTTTCACACGCCGTGCCAGCCGGCTAGACGACGCTAATTACGCTATCAAGTAACGCGAGGGAGTCGCACACCGTCCACGATAATTGCGTCCAACTCGCCGCTGCAATTGCCACAAATTGTTTTCGCGTCATCCCTCTTACAATTCCCTTCTCGTTTCCCATCATGCGTCTATTCCTCCGCGACTCCTTTACGCTTTCTTTGACAGTAAGGTCTATTCGCGTCAGCCGAATTATTGTGAGACACGTGTTGGTAATTTCAATACTTGTTTTTAATTGTTTTAATGTTTTCAATCTTTTGTTTGCTTGGGGACGTTGCGCTCTGTTCTGGTGATTGGTTGGCGGTTAGGCGACGGTGAATGATGATGTGCGCGTGTTTGAGGGTTACTGTTGAATGCAAATTTACGTGGCTATTGTGGTTGAAGCAAATTGAGCGTGCGAGGATCGTGATGGCTTTGGTGCTGACAAAGTTAGAGTACAGAGACAGAACGTCATAAATTGGAATTCTGGGACAGACGTGCGCCACGATTGTCCTGGGACTGATCGACGATGCCTCGAACCGTTAAGCTCGTGCTGGGTGATTTCCGAGAATCCTAGGGCAATTTAGGAGATGGAACAGATGGTTGTCTTCTGTAAGTGGAGTGGCATGCGCGACGAGGGCGTACATGTGTATGGATTGATTAAAATTGGAGTTGATAAATCGGAGATATCCTTTTGTATTTTCTTATACAAGGGGCAATTATGTGACTGATTGGCAATCGTGCCTTGCTGTCGTAGATTATAGGTAGAAATCATTGTCGATTAGTCCCTTCAATATTAATTTGTCATAATAGAAACAGTATATCCCGAAAGCCGGTCAATGAAAGTCTACTCGTGACTGTGTTCCGCGCCATTGGATATATACTGTACTACTTTTATTTTAGAATTGTCTGCCTGCGATTTTGCTTCAAGCCGATGAATAATTTGGGACACGTGTATGAACACGACTGCCTTATTAATTATGTTACAAGAGACGCGAAAATTCGGTTATATTTCCTTGCATAAATGTATAAAAATTTAAGCTCTGTCTGGTATTCTATACATTGGATAATAGGAAGGTTTATATTCTCGTATTTCAAGTTACGCAAATCATGCTTGTCAGGGTCAATTTAGTTTCACACGCATCCGGCCATCGCGGCAAAACAATTTTCAGGGACATATTAAGATAATCCATATGTATGTATATGCATAACTACAATTGATGGGTACATTCTGTCAGAAAAATATAGCACATTTTGTTAATCTCGACGCATCTGTTTACAAGAATGAATATAACTATCTAAATTCACAGGAAATATCATCCAAGTGCAATAAATCAACACGACTGTTGTTTAAAATTAGCCCATTGTTAAATTACTAATAGTAATTTCGTATTATAAAATTGCTAATACTTTTGCGTTTACTTTCACTCTGTTGTAAAATAATTAGGAGCAATTAATTAATAGTAAAGGTCGCTAAACTTCTACTAAAATAGTACTACTAGACTACTGCCTGTACAATATTACTAACAGACACTTAATCCTTAAAAGCGAATGCAATAAAAAGCTCAAAACATACGAGGTATATCCGTAAAGCACCCATCCTTTTTTTGGCCATTTCATTGTACCTGCGTATACTATTGTAAAAAATGGCATTTATCATTTAGAGTGAACCTTTATGTGTACCCCTGGTAAGCAGTATTGCCCTGCTAAACTTCAATTGACAATAATACGTGGAAGATATTAAACGAAACGCGACGAGGCAGCTGTTGGCAATTCCGAAAGACGAATTTCAGAAGTTCTTCCGCAAGTGAGAGGGTCATTGTAAGAAGGTCATGGCTTCCAAACGGGAGTACATTGAAGGGGAGATAGTCGTTATTGACCAAGGTTAACTCTTTCTCTCACTATAGCACAAAGAATAGTATATATTAGTATATAAGAATAATATAGCTTAAGCGCACACCTCGCATGCAGCCAATGCAATATATGCTCGCCCAGTTTGATATAACATTATCACTAACAAAACGCTGCATTAAAATCCAAAGAATCACTGTGACCCCTGTCACAAAATTCACGAAGATAATTAAAACAAAATTTCCATGGGCCGAAATGTCGCCCGCAACTTTCAAGGGTTAAAAACCATTCGTCACGCGCAAATCGATTTCCTCCACGCGAAAACACTCACGGGTCTCCATTGAAAGTCTCACAGCCGAAAGCTGTACGCACGATATCGCATAATTCCTTCATCAGTGAAGTGGATGAACATTATGACGGATGAGTCGCCGTAATACTACAATATTACGCAGAAATGTTCCAATTAATGGGTGAACACCGTCGCAGCGCACCGGCTAATATGGAGCCGGACTGCGAGGCAGTCGGTGCAGTTTGCGCAACACAGGATGCACTAATATGGTTCCAGGGGCTCCGATAGAAAGCGAGATACATACGTTATGAGGCTCTCTCGGCCTCTCTTTGCATACGCGCCTCGTGTGCGGCTTCGTACAGCAAAAATCTCCGCCGATTCCTGGAGAAACCTCTTTTCCGAGGTTGTTTCATCTCGAGTCCGCCTTGTGTCCGCGACAGGCCTCGTTTCTCGTTCTTCTTTCGGCCAATTTTACCGTAAACTTTCTCGCGAAGCGTGCGGCAAATAAAAATTTGCATAATCGACGGCAGATTAATCGGCCACGTTGCCGGGAACATTAATCACCCCCCTCGAAATTCGTTTGGCGTCTGCCACGAACAAGTATTATACTACCGACGAAAGGAAACCGTTTTTATTCTTAACCATCTCGGTTGTTCACCTCGTGGCTGTAACGAGCTCGATGATGTGAGGATTATAAATGATACATGATAACGTCTGGCGAAAAATAAACGAAATGGAATGGTCAGTTTATGCAGTTTCCTCCTGTTTCGAACAGTACTCACGGTTTTAGGGTCGTGCACGTGAAACAGTTGTGAGTACAGTTAGGGAAACATTTGCTTGATGTAGAGTGAAGAGAGGATGAGAAAGAATTGATTGTTTGTTATACACTGCTTGTGGGTGGAGATCGATTAATCGATAACAAATGAAAGATGTTTAATGGAACTGGTAATAGTGATAAATGTAGAAGTTCGTATAGCGTCACTCCATTTCTTATGATTCACCACATTTCTGTTCAAGATACATATTTCCAATTTTTGCAATATTTGGATAAGTTTCTGGTAACACAAATTTAGAGATCGGAACGGTATAGAAAACACATTTAAAAATATGTCTTTCTTTACGGAAACAAACTATTTTCTTTGCAACGAAATTGTTGAAGATACAATCCTTCCCATGAAAAATTTCTATTCGAAACAGTTTCATTTGCACCGAACCAATATTTTTAAATTATGTACATTATTAGTGACTTGCCACAGTGTCACAATAATTATCATACGAATTCAGATGCCTCCTGTTATACAATACTGTTCAAGTATTGATTGCGTTACTGTACAAACGCCATGAATCTTTTAACAATTTCCTGCTTCCTCTTCTATTCACTAAAAATCATAAATGCATACTCCGTACAATATTGAAATCGTTGGATGTCATCAAGTATTGTACTTTAACTTGGAATACCATCGAAGGTTCGGGTAGGAAAAGCACTCGCCAAAAGGTAAAAATCTTTCCTTGTTATTATTGCATCAATTGTACTGCATTTTGGTCGAGTGAAGCAGGTATGGACCGCGCAAGTTTCGATGTCAAAAGACTTCTCTTCAAGACGTGTTTACTTAACGTTACCCTTCCGAGCGTCCATTGTCGATCCGCATGATGGACGGAAAAATGACGGCACGCTGGATTATGCCTCGAGTGCTTTCTTAAAAAGTACCTGACCTTTTCGCCAAGCAATGCAGTTGTAAAGATGAAATCGGTCCGACATTTCGTGAAGTGTTATTTTTTCTGCAGCCGATCGAACGATAAATACTGAATTTCAAGCATAGCCTTCAGGTCGGTGAGTCACGATTTAAAATTCAATCTACAAAAAATATCTGAAACAACGAGTAACTGGTGATTCTCCCTTCGTAGGTATAGCTAAGCGACCGTAAACCCGCACGAACAGATAACTTTAAGAGTTTTTACACAATTAGAAATCCTAAATTTTCTGTCGAGCTACTTGGGGATGTAGAATGAAAGAATATTCACATAAAATTACACGTAGCGAAATTCATTCGTTTACCAAAGCGTCAAAATTAAATTGCTCCCCTTTGAGATCTCAATTGTACGCAGTCAGACAAGGGATCATATTTAAGGGCCATAAAAATTCAAGCGCTTCCACTTTTCCTAATTCTCTTAAATCAGCAACCAAATGACGCAAAAAACTCGCACATCAAAGCGCCACGAAACAGCGACCACCTTTTCACACACGAGTCCACCTTCGCAAACCCTTCAAAGCACCTCGGCTCGCAGGTCAACAGAAATATACATTGTCCGCAATAGCCGGCCTCGCCAAAAGAAAAAATGCTCCGTCGCGACGGCCGAGTAGAGAGGCGAAAACCCTCTCGCGGGCGGATCGTCGGTTTATGAGCATCAAAGAGGGAAAGCTCAGTGGCGAACGAGCGTGGAAAGAACGCGCCCCAAAAATAGAAATTCGTTTAAACGACAGTCGTTATAGAAGCGGCTACGAGGCGACCTCGTCCCGTCTCTCGAAAAGAGGAAGAGACAAAAGGAGGCTGACAATGCACGCGACAGAAGATGGAACATCGAGCCGACGACAGAACTGTCGTGCGACCAAGTGTACAGAGTCAACGGCCCGCGAGAGCGGATGGGGCGGAAACAGCCGAGCCGCGCATAAATAAGCAGCTGGAAACCACAATGCTTTTGCGGGGACGTCGAGTGTGGGCAGAGATGTGCCACGGTACGAGCCTCTTGACCTCAAAATCAATGTGAAACAATTTGACTGACGACCTATGCTGTGACACGTCGTAAATCATAGCCGCGTCGAAGGAGACGTTGCTGCGGTTGTGCATCATCGCCGTGGAAAGTAAAGAATAGCAGAAACGGTCTCGCCGCGCGGACGTAAGTACTTAGGGACTTCCTTACGATTTTAACATAGAATATGTTTATCCGGTAGGTATTTGAGCGAAATCGTCGCGCTGGGATGTCGCAAAAATGCGTAACGCTATACGGGATGTACAATGATGTCATACTGTCGATTAAACAATAATAATTATATCCACATATGCATTAAAAGTGAAATCTGTACCAACCTGTACTTGATTATAACAATCTTTACTTCTTATAACAGTTTGTAATCAACATTACAGAAATGAAATACATTAATCAGCACACATATTCTATGTTACCGACTGTCCAGTTTTTTTCTATTCCGTGTCGATGTGACTGAATGGTGGTTATCCCTTTATGCTATATCGAAAGTATCGTTCAATATTCAATCATATAGGAAAAATTCATATTAGTATATTATATTGTATTTAACTTATCAATAATATATAGCTATAAAAAGTATTGTTTTCTTTAAATATGGTTATGCTTTAGGTTATGCATAATTGCGAAGGATTAATTTACTTTCGAATAGGCAAACTGCGAACAGAAAGGGAAATAATAAGAGGAACTATGAACATATGATGTGGCATGGAAACTAATGTACGAAAAGATAGGAAGAGCAACGAGCAGAGCTAGAAGGAAGTCTGGCGAAAAGAATCCGGTTTTAATTGGTCATGCCGCACGTATTTCCGCCTGCAAATAACTGGTAAATATCTGACTATATTGGGTCTACTTTTTGACATTTTCTTGCATGGAATGATATCATGTCGTAGATCATTGAATTCGTCCCAGCGTGCGCTACCATATCATGAATAAAATAATAGAGTCCCATTTAAAAGAATTAAGTTTACTTTGATGCCTCGCCCACCATTACACCGATCAAAAATTATTTTTACCACCTGACGCCCCCTTTTATGACAAACAGCTATTGTGCAAACATTTTTTTCACAACTTTAACCTCACCTGAGATATTCCAATGTTTCCAGTCAAATGGAACATCCTGTATACGTACATGATCGGCATGCATAGTGGATATATTCGCCCTCCACATGTATTGGATTAATTACATCGATATTTTCTGTATAATGAAAATTATGCGTTGAATGGAAGATGGAGGTTTTTAATTTCGATTCTTGGTCAGGTTTTGGATAAAAGATAAGGGTCAACTTTTTCACGCGGTGCAGATCATATAACGAAGCTTGTGTTCGGCTATTTAATTGTCAATAGAGTGCGCAATTTACAACGAACATTTTATCATAAGAATCTCTCTAGTCAAAACATTAACTTTGTACATGCCCCTCCGATAACTGCAAGAGATCTAGGACAAACGAGTATCGTTGAAACTATTTTTATCGAGCATAAGCAAACACCTACGAAGGACTTCGTTTTCCCTCGTCTCAAACAATTAGGTGCATAAATGCAAAATAAATCGATCGATGATCGACAGGTATCGAGGCTTCCCCCTTACGCCGTTTCACTATTCGTTCTTCATCGCCCGGCCGGTTTCTCGATTCACGATTTCGCATGAAATGCGCGGATAATTATTGAAAAGGACGAGGTAAACATTTCTTGTGGCGAGGCACCGATCGTCTGGAAGAACGAAATCGTCTATAATGACCCTTAGGCAAACATGCTTGATACGCGGCGAGCATTATACTTTCGTAAAAAGTATAACCGATAGACCTGTCTCGCCGCGGTTGGAAGCGGTCCTGCTCGCGTTTGCTTCATGTCGCCTACAGAAACCACGAGACAACGTGTTGCGTGCGACCTGTGCCACGCAATCAGTGTCAAGTTAATGCGCGATGCGTGGAATTTAACCTTGTTGAGGAAAAATTGCGCCCATGGAAATTGTCGAGCTGCTTCGACGATGACAGCCGCCATTGCATTGGCTGTACGAGGCTAGCCCGTGTGAATCATTTATTTCTGACGAGGTCCAGGTTGTACGTGAGCCACTCGTTGACCAAATCGGTTAACTCCACAGAACCAACGTATGGAAATTTATTTTAAATATAAAAGTTAAGAGTCAATCAAGCGCTTCGGCAATCAAATTTAAAAAGCTTCAAAAAGTAGAGTTGACTGATTTGGCTAATGAGCGGCTCATTTATCGAAGGGTTTTAGTCGTGCGAAAGTAACTTTGTGCGAAGTTTCAAGATAAGCTTCAATTGGTTGGATGCAATTGCGGTGTTTTTTGTTTTTGTACTGCTGTTTCATTGAACTGAGGTATTGTATTACATGTCACGATGCCTGAAATGGTGTTGGTATAGAAAATTGGGTGGCATTGAAAATATTACGTTTGTTTGTTATATGAAACAGAGTGATTGCGTTAATTGAACGTCACTGTTATTAATATTTTTGGGCGTGTATAATTTAATAATTGCATCTTTTATTCAGCTATATAGATCTCCATGAAGGACACGTGCGATATGGCCTAGCGGATTAGAATTTGAGCGTTATCCAACATTTATTATTATATAACTGTAAAATTTGTAGGAGTCAAATCGATGAAAATAAAGAAGCGGCAGAAAATTGTCTTCAAATATCAATAGTGTTCTTCAGGAAGATGCTACAAACGTCATGGTAGCACAGTTAGCAATAAAGCTCTAATCACCGATTTAAATGGTGAATTTTCTAAAATTGTGTATTCCACTCTAACACAACGCATACATAAAACCGAAAGATTGCATCCAATTTATGTTTGGCTATTTTCAATGATTCAAGTGAAGCTTAAGCTTAGCATTAAAATAACCTGCTATCAGCAATGCAGCTGGTGCTTATAGCAAATGGTATAAAATCTGTATCGCAAATGTGACTCGATACTACAATAAGATAAGAGTTAAATGCAGCTGAATTGCACATAGTATGCAAATTGTTAAAGCACAAGCATTACAACGAACAAGTTTCTAAAGTTGTTTTTACTTTATTCAATGGCACATAATCGTTGAAGTTTTTCTTACGTTTTAGGCATATCTAGATACGTCGATTACGCTATCTCGTTTCATTTGCATCGTTATGCTTTCTCGGGAACGCCGACACGTTAACGTGCATTACCATTGAACGCGCCTCGCATTTTTCGAGTATGATTGGACGAGCGCCGAGCGTTCTCGCAATAACTGAAACAATAATTAACTCTGTCGAGACTCGTTACGCGCGACGCAACGAGCGGACAGCGAAAGTTTCAAGTCTCGAAAGCTTATCTGACACCTTGAATCTGTGAACAGTGGACTTACGAAACGAGCGAGTGTCATCGTTAGATTTCGTTTCGTTTTCTTTGCATGGCCGAGGACTGGTTCGAAGTTTCATGCTCGAACGATCCTTGTAACCACTTCTACAATGACACGTATGCGTGTCTGGCTTCTTTATTTCATATCGATTCCATTCTTGCGATGAGAATTAATATTTTAAATAGTGACGATTCACGATCGCATTATATCTTTGCATGTGTAACGTAGAAAATTAGATTGTGGGTATAATTGAGTATCTACTCTGATATTATGTTTCTATATCGTTTATTGGGAGCAAATTTATGAAACTGCATTTTATTTTCCATGCATTCCATTGAAAAATTATTTTCTACTTAATATAAAGTGGTATTAAAAAATGTGGAAATCATTTGCGAATATTTATTCGGATAAAGTCTATTATGTAGTTGGGAAGGAAATATTTTGATTGATGTATTCTACGAAATGTTTAATAATTCATTGGACGATTTCGATTCGAATGTAAATACTTACACGATTCGATGGTGGTCATAAAAAGACATGAGGCATCTTCTCGCCGTTTTATACGTCGAAGAAGAATGTTTCATTCATACTTTTACACACCATTTACGGACGCTGCATGTACGATATCAGTCTTATCTACGCCGCCTACAATTTAATGCGGCTGTACGCGCAAGTAGAGCTTTCGGGAGAGAAAACACGGCGACACAAGAAATGCTACCTGCACGGTAAACAATTGTGAAACTCTTTGTCGACGGCTATTCACTGCTAATCTCAAGAATTCGAATATCGTCCTAATTTTGTGCACTTTATTTTACAACGTTCTCTTTATGATAACATTGTAGAACTATCAAATATTACATATACGACCACTGAAATGAGAAGTAGCCAGGTCTATTTATATCTGAAACATTTGAATATTCTTAATAATAAATTCTGGATATTATAAATTGAAAGTTCCCATATCTTTATACAATTTACAAACTTTAGTAACTAGTCCATTCATCGTAATAAATTAGAAATGATCAAATACTTTAAGACAATATCAACGTATATAATACTCCAAACTTTTTGGTTTTACAAACACCTTGTATGTGCGGATGTAAACGTTTAAAGTATTACGTATCTAATAATTCTACCCTGCAATCAAATTCATTACTCGAGTAGATCCTGCGTTTTATAAATACAGGTAAATAATTCTACTCTGCAATTAAACTCGTTATTCGAGTAGACCTGCAGTTTTATAAATACAGGTAAATGTTATTCGTACCTTTATGGGTACTTATGACCATCGCGATCGATTGCTTCGGGCGTGGTTCGCTCCCAAGTGAAAGGTATCGTCGCGTCGAGAAAATAAAGAGTGTACATTATTATACCTACCATCTTTCAGGAAACCATTGTCGACAGTCGAAAGTAGCCTTGGAAGCAGTATTCTCGATTGTAAATTTCGTCTGGTCGATACTTTGCCGGCGTTCTGCAAACCGCGGCACAAATTGAAATATTTATGCTCTGTTAATCATCCGTCGCTCAATGGTATACAAGCACGTGAAAAGAAGTTCGAGTAATAATGTTATTAACAAGTTTATGAGATGCAATCGTTAACTTTCCTTCTGGCAATTCGATGCAATTTGAATAGCGGATAGAACTCTACCGGTTTGAAGCACTCAAAATGTTTGGAATAGGAGCAATTAAATCGGGAATTGACAAATTTAATTGAATTTCGTCGAGATTATTTGGCTCGGTGTCGTTATTAATGGAGATTATAAATAAAACTTTCTCAAAACGTTTTACGTCTTCGTGGCTGATCATTATCTTAATTTGTATGGTCTCCTCTCGAAAATTTGTCAGGTGCACGCTCTCTCCTTTAAAGACAAGCGCTGTTGCTAATTACATGTAAGATACAAAACGTTTCACTAGCGCCGATCCATTAATATCGACTTCGACAGACGCGAACACGGTGGTCCACGAGGGAGGATATCTCGAGTCGTCATTAATCACTGATCAAGAACAAGACAACTTTAGAAAGACATAGAAAGCGTCCGATTTCTTCCAATAATATTACTCATATGAGCAGTGTATCACAATTTCACGAGATTTGTATTTACGTGCTCCACGATCCTACGCACGTAATTCCAAGCGTGTACCAAAATTTGATTCCGTTCTAGTTCTGACAGAAATATTTACCAGACAATTGGGCTAAGTGAAAAAGTTAATACATAATTGTATGTTACAAACGTCAACTTATCTATCGCGAGTATTTTTATAGGAAATATGAACTACATGTTATTGAGCATAAATCCCTTGAACTATTAGTATTCGTTTGCAAGTATTTTGTGAAATATATTTCTTCACATCTGATCGCGTATCATAAAGTTACGTTTATATCTGCGTTATGTATTTAATTTATTCTCATCTTTGTTATAAATGATTTAATTTGCTTTTACCAGTAATTATAATTAGTTTAAATGTTCTTTAATAATGCTATTATATAGAATATATTTTTATCTTATTTTACGAACATTTTTGTTAGAAGAATACATCCGTCCCTCGTATAGCACGGTAGTTCGGCTCCAAAAAAATTCCGTGTTATACGAAACTAAACACTGGTGCATGAAATATAGTTGAATTGTAAAAGTGAACAAAACTATACATTATTTTTATTGTAAGATATATTTATTATATATATTTTTATCTTTTCCTAAAAAAGCTGTTATAGGAATGCCGTGTTCCGGAACCGTGTTATACCGCGGATACACGTATCAATGAGTACATTTACGCGCCATCTATCATGAAGATATTTTAACTGAAAAGGTTTTTACAGAATTATCGAGTTTTATTTTATTCAAGAAAGGGAAAAGTTTAAAAGGTCGAAATATTTCTGTAATGATCGTTTGGTTTATTTCTTAGTACGAAAAAACCTTGTACGTCTAAAAATATATTTTTTCGCGCGTTTACCTTCATATTCTTTGCTTTACTTCTGAACATTTCGCTAGATGGCAGCTACTGACCTTAAACGGGGCATACGTGAACCGCTGTTCATTCTATAAGATTTACCGCCATTCAACGTTTCATAGTCGCCTTTTACCCGACAATGTTACTGCTAAATAAGTAAGTAATGTAGCTACTTATACTTTTTTATCTGAAACTGCTGTATCCTTTGAAGTTACATATCAGTTATTATATATTGCAACATGAGTAAAATCTATCCTTATTTTCTTATAATCATTTTCCGTTGTAAAAATAAGTCGCGAATTCTGTAACATTCACTTCGTTTTTTATATCCAATTTTTAATTTTTTTTCCTTCGCAATTCAATATTAACATATTTTTGCCATAATATGGCAAATAGTTTCATTCGCACTTTCTGATTTATATTATTAAGATCAATTGTGTACATTGCAGACTCTCAGATTTACATAAACGTTGATTTAATTTCTTTTATTCGTATCAATCATAAAAACATTTTTACAAATGATATACATATCAGTTTGTATACAAATTTGTATCAGTTACAAATATCTTTTGTGGTTATATAAAGCAACCAACTAGAAAATTCCATTGTATACATTCTTTCGTAAAAGTACAATGATTTGTAAAGTTTGGACGGATATTTCCTTAGATCTTAGACCATTATCAGTCTTTCGTTAAATTGCAAAAGTTTCAAACTTTCAAGGCATCAGACTAACTGTACATTAATGACACATTAAAGTATGATACTTACAAAATAAATAAGTCAAAAGCAAGCTGAGCACATGGCAAATAATATTGCTTCTGTTAGATTTATATTATTTTTAAATAATATTGTTTATCTGTATAAACATATATTTTTATGAAAATGTACAAGGTAAAAAATTATAAAACTATCTCTAGAAGCACTGTATCTTACTTTGGTGCTAATCAATGTACCCTATGTCTTACTTTTAATAACTACTCAAGGCCACAAAAGCTCTATATTTGGAGATTGTAGCTTTTCGAATACTTTGTACAGCGATAGTACAACTAGCCAACAGTATATCTACAAAAATATTAAGTCATATAATGGACTATGTCATCAATTAGAGGCTTAATAAAGAAATAACGTTGTACTCACATTATATGCCATCCAAGCCCATAGGCACATTGCAGCAAATGTTGCTTCAAGCTGGAAAATTAATATTAAAATATCTGATTAGGAAATCCTTCCAGAGGACACGTACAAGGCACAGTAAACTTACATAAATGTAATAGCCTCCTATGAGCCAAAGACCAAAGACCAACTGGAACAGACACGCAATGAACCATAATATAAGCCAAGGAAGCAACCATCCTCTTATTCCTTCTTTTGTTCCGTGGACCATCAAACCTCCCGATATGATCAGGAGAATGAAATAAAAGATGAAGAATCCTCCCACAACCTGCATAGCTAAAAGATCCCATATGTAACATATGATCGTAATAGTGTGCACTATAATTGTATAATTTTAAAACTTACATCCTCTAACATCAGCCTCAAAGAGTGGATTATACAATTGGGATGAATCACCTCCATTTAATTGATAAGAGATTAGTGTAATGGATATTATACTGATTGCCTAGAACAAAAATAACTATAACGAAATTCGTAAATATGGATCAAAATTAAGTACAATAAAAGAAACTAAATAAAAATACGTACAATTGTGTAAAAAGCAATGGCTTTGCTTCCTGTCCTGACATTATTAGTTCAGACAAATTGTGACCAACAGGACTCCAACAGCATCGTGGTTTTATTTAAATAAAATTTTGCGTAGAACGTCAACTTTCTCGCCCATTAGCCACGAGAAAACAAGGATGCTCCAACAGATAAATGCCACCCACTTGTTGTTATTAGTGCATCCAACGCTTTGGCGTCGACATACAACAGGTCTACCAACTTTAAAGTCCTATAATCTGGAAAATACCCAGAACCTTCCTGGACGGATATTTCCATAGATCTTAGACCATTATCAGTCTTTCGTTAAATTGCGAAAGTTTTAAACTTTCAAGGCATCGGACTAACTGTACATTAATGACACTTTAAAGTATGATACTTAAAAAATAAATAAGTCAAAAGCAAGCTGAGCACATGGCAAATAATATTGCTTCTGTTAGATTTATATTATTTTTAAATAATATTGTTTATCTGTATAAACATATATTTTTATAAAAATGTACAAGGTAAAAAATTATAAAACCTATCTCTAGAAGCATTGTATCTTACTTTGGTGCCAATCAATGTACCCCACGTCTTGCCTTTAATAACTACTCAAGGCCACAAAAGCTCTATATTTGGAGATTGTAGCTTTTCGAATACTTTGTACAGCGATAGTACAACTAGCCAACAGTATATCTACAAAAATATTAAGTCATATTATGGACTATGTCATCAATTAGAGGCTTAATAAAGAAATAACGTTGTACTCACATTATATGCCATCCAAGCCCATAGGCACATTGCAGCAAATGTTGCTTCAAGCTAGAAAAATAATATTAAAATATCTGATTACGAAATCCTTTCGGAGGACACGTACAAGGCACAGTAAACTTACATAAATGTAATAGCCTCCTATGAGCCAAAGGCCAAAGACCAACTGGAACAGACACGCAATGAACCATAATATAAGCCAAGGAAGCAACCATCCTCTTATTCCTTCTTTTGTTCCGTGGACCATCAAACCTCCCGATATGATCAGTAGAATGAAATAAAAGATGAAGAATCCTCCAACAACCTGCATAGCTAAAAGATCCCATATGTAACATATGATTGTAATAGTGTGCACTATAATTGTATAATTTTAAAACTTACATCCTCTAACATCAGCCTCAAAGAGTGGATTATACAATTGGGATGAATCACCTCCATTTAATTGATAAGAGATTAGTGTAATGGATATTATACTGATTGCCTAGAACAAAAATAAATATAACGAAATTCGTAAATATGGATCAAAATTAAGTACGATAAAAGAAACTAATTAAAAATACGTACAATTGTGTAAAAAGCAATGGCTTTGCTTCCTGTCCTGACATTATTAGTCCAGACAAATGGTGACCAACACGTCTCCAACAGCATCATGGTTTTTGTATTTAAATAAAATTTTGCGTAGAACGTCAACTTTCCTGCTCATTAGCCACGAGAAAATAAGGATGCTCCAACAGATAAATGCCACCCACTTGTTGTTATTAGTGCATCCAACGCTTGGCGTCGACATACAACAGGTCTACCAACTTTAAAGTCCTATAATCTGGAAAATACCCAGAACCTTCCTGGACGGATATTTCCTTTGTTGCGCCGCGATTGGTGGGATATGGGGACTTTGAGTTGGTTCGGTTGCCCATGGAGCGCTGCACCGCTCTGCTTGTGGAAAGGCGCGGAATATTCAAAGAACACTAACTTTTATAAAGACTTTTGTAAAGATTCACTGTTTTATTCCAAGAGATAGTATTTATTTGTACAAGTAATTCGCTCAGTAGCTCTGTTCAAGGCTAAGTTGATCTCTGTTCAAATGCTTAGATTGATCTCGCTTTCATGACTCGATTTAATCTCTTCACGACTTAAGTTGATCTCATGTGCTCATGTTCTTCTTCTTTCCATTACAGCTCTGTTTCCTCTTCCTGGGTTCCTTGGTCCTCCTTCGAAATCGTCCTCGTCCAATGGGGTTGGTTCTTGTTAGGTTTCTATTCGTCCTTGGGCGCGTGGAGGTGGCAGTGCTACGCTTCTCGGTAAGGGCGTCAGGGTACGCGCGTATTTGAGGAAAACGTCAGCTCCAAAAAAATGCCGTGTTATACGAAACTGAACACTGGTGCATGAAATATAGTTGAATTGTAAAAGTGAACAAAACTATACATTATTTTTATTGTAAGATATATTTATTATATATATTTTATTCTTTTCCTAAAAAATCTGTTATAGGAATGCCGTGTTCCGGAACCGTGTTATACCGCGGATACACGTATCAATGAGTACATTTACGCGCCATCTATCATGAAGATATTTTAACTGAAAAGGTTTTTACAGAACTATCGAGTTTTATTTTATTCAAGACAGGGAAAAGTTTAAAAGGTCGAGATATTTCTGTAATGATCGTTTGGTTTATTTCTTAGTACGAAAAAACCTTGTACGTCTAAAAATATATTTTTTCGTGCGTTTACCTTCATATTCTTTGCTTTACTTCTGAACATTTCGCTAGATGGCAGCTACTGAGCTTAAACGGGGCATACGTGAACCGCTGTTCATTCTATAAGATTTAAGATTTAATGTTACTGCTAAATAAGTAAGTAATGTAGCTACTTATACTTTTTTATCTGAAACTGCTGTATCCTTTGAAGTCACATATCAGTTATTATATATTGCAACATGAGTAAAATCTTTCCTTATTTTCTTATAATCATTTTCCGTTGTAAAAATATGTCGCGAATTCTGTAACATTCACTTCGTTTTTTATATCCAATTTTTAATTTTTTTTCCTTCGCAATTCAATATTAACATATTTTTGCCATAATATGGCAAATAGTTTCATTCGCACTTTCTGATTTATATTATTAAGATCAATTGTGTACATTGCAGACTCTCAGATTTACATAAACGTTGATTTAATTTCTTTTATTCGTATCAATCATAAAAACATTTTTACAAATGATATACATATCAGTTTGTATACAAATTTGTATCAGTTACAAATATCTTTTGTGGTTATATAAAGCAACCAACTAGAAAATTCCATTGTATACATTCTTTCGTAAAAGTACAAAGATTTGTAAAGTTTGGACGGATATTTCCTTAGATCTTAGACCATTATCAGTCTCTCGTTAAATTGCGAAAGTTTCAAACTTTCAAGGCATCAGACTAACTGTACATTAATGACACATTAAAGTATGATACTTACAAAATAAATAAGTCAAAAGCAAGCTGAGCACATGGCAAATAATATTGCTTCTGTTAGATTTATATTATTTTTAAATAATATTGTTTATCTGTATAAACATATATTTTTATGAAAATGTACAAGGTAAAAAATTATAAAACTATCTCTAGAAGCACTGTATCTTACTTTGGTGCTAATCAATGTACCCTATGTCTTACTTTTAATAACTACTCAAGGCCACAAAAGCTCTATATTTGGAGATTGTAGCTTTTCGAATACTTTGTACAGCGATAGTACAACTAGCCAACAGTATATCTACAAAAATATTAAGTCATATAATGGACTATGTCATCAATTAGAGGCTTAATAAAGAAATAACGTTGTACTCACATTATATGCCATCCAAGCCCATAGGCACATTGCAGCAAATGTTGCTTCAAGCTAGAAAATTAATATTAAAATATCTGATTAGGAAATCCTTCCAGAGGACACGTACAAGGCACAGTAAACTTACATAAATGTAATAGCCTCCTATGAGCCAAAGACCAAAGACCAACTGGAACAGACACGCAATGAACCATAATATAAGCCAAGGAAGCAACCATCCTCTTATTCCTTCTTTTGTTCCGTGGACCATCAAACCTCCCGAGATGATCAGGAGAATGAAATAAAGGATGAAGAATCCTCCAACAACCTGCATAGCTAAAAGATTCCATATGTAACATATGATCGTAATAGTGTGCACTATAATTGTATAATTTTAAAACTTACATCCCCTAACATCAGCCTCAAACAGTGGATTATACAATTGAGATGAATCACCTCCATTTAATTGATACGAGATTAGTGTAATGGATATTATACTGATTGCCTAGAACAAAAATAAATATATCGAAATTCGTAAATATGGAACAAAATTAAGTACGATAAAAGAAACTAATTAAAAATACGTACAATTGTGTAAAAAGCAATGGCTTTGCTTCCTGTCCTGACATTATTAGTCCAGACAAATGGTGACCAACACGTCTCCAACAGCATCATGGTTCTTTTATTTAAATAAAATTTTGCGTAGAACGTCAACTTTTCCGCTCATTAGCCACGAGAAAACAAGGATGCTCCAACAGATAAATGCCACCCACTTGTTGTTATTAGTGCATCCAACGCTTGGGCGTCGACATACGACAGGTCTACCAACTTTAAAGTCCTATAAGCTGGAAAATACCCAGAACCTTCCTGGAAGGGATTGTTTTGAATTTGAAATTAAGTGCAACTCCAAATTCAATTGGGGTAATGCGGAGACATACATCGAATTAAATAATTATATACAATAATTTTTAACGTTGCGATTACGGCGAAGAAAACCGATCCAAGATGCACGATGAGTAAAAGGATGGAACAGAAAAATAATAATTAATGAATGCAAATGTTCCAAACGTATTGTTCATGACTTCATGAATAATACTGAAACTTGTATAATAACGTTTCTACGCAAAAAGATTGTGGTTTAGTGATGTCATGAATTTTTTGCTCCATGTGGCGTGTCACTAGATACATCGTCGATGGAATATTAGTTTTCAAACTTACTTACAGCTTTCAAATGAAATCAATTTTTTCAGTCAATATCCTAATTAATTGTTTTTGGCCCTCGATCACCAGATTTCAAATATTTTAACCATTTGGAAAATGTTTCACTGCCAGCGAACAGTGCTATGCACGCATTAGTTCGGGGACTGTGAATGGCGTTGGCGTTCAGATCCCCTCCACTTTGGACACGCATTGCTATGCCGCCTGTTTGAATTTTCAGGTATAGGTTGATAAAATCTACTCGCTCCTTAAAGTGAAATTTCAGAAACGGACAATGGTGTATAGAATACCAACCACAACATTTTCATTGGGCGAAGATTAAAAATAATATTCTAATGTAAACATGATTTAACACGACAATAATTTTTTCGTGAATTTCTTAAAATAAAATTGTAGGAGTACGTCTAAATTATTGTTACGCCAGTTATAAAATATTATTATACTTATATTATTATAGTTTACTATGTGAGCAACAAATATGTTTCTTCTAAAGACAGTTGTATCTGCAAATACTCGAGAGATGTATTTGTTGCAATATTATATACGTGTATACATTTTAAACAAAAGTGTCCTGATATTATAATAAAAAGAATGATATGATCCAAAGAACTTGATGGTTTGTTATTCCTCCACTACAGAAAGTGTTTTAGCAACAAGGAGTTAGGTGCGCTTCGGGAGTTTTGCAACCGCCGATTCGAGATAATAGCGCAAGAATATCGCAAGTTAGTAAATCGTATCTTGACAACGCAAGGATAAGGGTACCGCACTTAACATATGCGTATTACCAAGAGTCGAGCATTGACGGTGATTAACCCATGGAAAATGTAGTTCAATGGTGTCGAATTACTTGCCTGCGGTTTCCGCGGCGAGCAGCCATTTTGGTACCGCAACTGCAAATAAACCGCCTAAAACCAGATAAGATCTCCGACTGATAATGTAGTCACAAAACAAAATTGATCGCCTTTGAATAGCCGAGATGTTTAGCTGTATAAATTTACCTCAATGCAATAACAGGAGGAAGATTTTAATTGGCCGCATGCTGATACTGTTAACAATGCAACTCGCAAAACAATGAAGTTATAGGTGCAGTGACTACGTTGAAGGTATATGGATAGCGGAATCTGCCCGTGAATTAACTGTCGAAACCCATGCGAGGCCATGCAAGTGCAAATGTCTATCAAAATGCATAAATCATTGCGTTTAAGTGGCACAATTGTAAACAACAACGCGTTTATTGTTTTAAATGATAGGTGCCCGGTGGATTCTACGGTCGGGTACTAATAACGAAATGTCAGAAGGACTGCAATTCAATGGAACCTTGTAAAACTCACGCGAGCCTTTTAAATTCCTATAGTCATCCGACACAATAGCGCACTGCGTAATGGATCGGGTATTCTTCTCGGGACGACGAGATGATCGTACCCTTCGTATTTCGATTACGTAACATCCGATTGTAATTCAATTGTACTGACAAAATTTTACAATTTCAATAAAAATTATTGCTTCAACTTTGTGTGCCTACTTCTATCTGGTTTCTACCCCAGTTTTAGTCGCCACGATAAATGCATGGATGATAAATAAAATGGTAACAGGGTCACGAAAGAAAGATATGAAAGGGTTCGTTTAAGGATAATTGCTGCAGCTATAAATCGGTTTGAAAAATAATGTACGAGTAGTTTGATCGTTCTCGATCAGAACTGCAAGCGAACTGTAGGGATACGAATTTATACCGTAGTTGGCATGCGATCTGCAAATGTCAGGAATTGCTTGTTATTTCAGTCATATCTGATATCGAGGAATCGTGGATATCGCAACCATCGTTACTCTGCAGAACGGAGACGATCAGGAGAATGCCATACGCAATACGGAAAGAACGGATTGATATTCATTGTATAGTGACACGATAGAGTCGCACAATTGGAGTATCAAATGAAATCCGTAGTCTCGTGACTCTCGCCAGTCCAAAAGCTATAAATATATAAGTATGAAGTCCCACTGAATTGAACCATAAAAATTCTCTTGTCTAGCTCAATGAGCTATTCGTCTCTATCATTTGCTAACATAATTCACCATCAACCTGGATTCGAACAAAGTCTATGGGGCGACTTTAAATTGTACTTCGCACCTGAGCAATCCCCAGTTTATTGAAATCAACTACCACCCATTGGATGCAATATAATTCGCAAAACAGCTTAATAAAGCATCAAATGAACAATGCGAAGTGGTTAAAACAGTTTTATTTTTTATTCAGTGTGATCCTATGTGTTTCTGAAATGTGAAACGTTGATGTTGAGATGATCTACAGATTCATTATTTGGATTATCCCTTCGGACCTACACAAATACGAAGAGATGGAAATTAATATTTGCCTCGGGAATTATAATGCCATTTAGCCGTCGCGTAACTGTGAATTAGCCTTAAACTGGCTCTCAATTTAGGTGCCGACTGAAAGCATAGCGTACAATGTTGCCACCGTTTCCATTCTTGAAGGCACATTTCGTTCTTGTGAATGGCGAGTCTCATGGTACCACCGTTACGTAGTTAGTAAAGGCAACAGCAATAGATTTTCAATGAATAGCCCGCACGTGACTTTGCCTATGCTTGCGCAAAATGGACGAATCAAGGGATAATAAGTTAATGCATTACTTGTAACCGGAAAGAGCTTAAGAGGCAGAAGAGCCTACAATTTGAATACGTAAGTGGTTATAATTTGCTTGCAATGGTCGGCTACGTCTAATGTGTCAAATGGAGTTTAAGTATTTGAAGAATTCTAAGAGGACAAAGGAGGTGAAATTATTTTTCAATAAGCGGAAGGATGAGAAACAAAGATGTAAAGTTTGCCACGTTAAAATTTATCAACGGGCTACGAAGTACTGAGAAGCAAAATTAAACTTCATCATCGTCCTAAATTATTCATTCGTGATTTATCTGCTGTTGAAGGTGGACGTTTCTGCACGTACGATTGATAGCAAGATATTGTTTACGTGCAGAATTAAATAAAATTTTCATGGAAAATGTAGGTGGAGAGATATGCTAAATAAGCTGCCGATTGTAATACAATTATATTTTTATAGAATGTTGGTCACGTTATATTAGGGTACGCGAATAAATCACCGTGGTGTAATTAAATTTACGCATCGGCATTTCGCTTTTTAAGCGGGTTAATGCGCTGCGCGTTGCGGGAAAGGAATCAGTTCTACAAAAAGTTGTAGGAACAACTTCGCGTTTCGCGTTGAATGTGGCTCAAGAAAAAGTGTAATACCATACAGCTCATTTAAAATTAGACACATGCTGTTGCTTAATGTGGAGACCAAAAGTTTATTCTGTAAATTTTAGTGCAAGTAAGTATGATTGGATGTTTTTCCTTGTCCCATACCAAAACGTTTCGAAATTTGTCATGCAAATAGAGACATTTGCCGACAACTCTGTTTAAAAACACGAAAATGTTTACACTGTTCGGCAAACTTATTCTTGCGTCGACTATTAGAGTTACTAGAAATGCAATATAGCCACTCTACCTGTGCCAACGATTTCGCGTTAATTTAAGTTGCTATTTCATCCTCTGTTATTCTGGAGACCATGCAAAATTAGTTCGCTATCCTCGACCAAACGGCGCGGTCACAGAAACCTTAAAATTAACACACAGAACGTAATCGAAACACGTCCTGTGTTATATCAGTTGCTCACACTTGAATTTCGTTCAACTCCCGCCAAAACAGAAGAACAAGATCCACCTCCCAGTGAGCAAAGACATGATCAATTTTGCATAATCCTTTTCAAACCAAGGAAGAGAATTATTCAACGAACCTTGCCCCCACAAAGTCAAATAAACATAACTTCGCGTTACTCCTCAAACCAATTTCCACCGTATAACGCTGCAACGTATCCAACAAAATCCTAGCTCGACGAACCAAATCTTTGAAACGAATATGAGCACGCGACGAGTTTCGTAAACGTCAGAAGAAGAAAATTCCGGCACTGACACGCACGCGTGGAGCACGCTGGCGTCGGAGTTAGAGGAAAGGCGGTATAGAGGCCCCCTCTAGTGAGATTGGGCCCCGTTTGGGTCTCTCTCGCACACTCTCTCGCGACGTCGATAGTTTCCTTCGCACCGATTCGTGCCGTTGCGGTCCGGCTCGGCTCGTGCACATACGCCATGGTCTCTCGTGTCGAATCGGGCCAGCTTCGAGGTGCCCAGCTGGATCCGGACGTCTATTTGTCGGCATTCAACTCGTCGTCGTCGACGTTCACGCGGCCCAACCGAACACCAGAGATCCATTCTCGATCGGTCTGTCATGTCGTCTCGCCTGTGAAACGTGCAGCGTGTCTCTCTGTGATCTGATGTAACCCTTCTCTCTTTCTCTGCTACCTCTTTCTCGCTTGCTCGGTTGCTCCTTCTCTTTCTCTGCCGTGAAACCGCATCGGCCGTGTGTATATCGCCTCGATTACACCAGAACGGTTGAGCGTCGCCGAGCGGTCCCAACGTCTGGTTCCTTGGAGCGCACTTGCTCGTCGTCACCGTCGTCACCGTTCATCGTCGTCGTCGTAGACGTTGTCTGTGTCCACCCGCGCGCCAATCTCTTCGTCGTACACTGCTCGAGATACAAGGATAGACGATCGAAAGTCTCCGACCGATATTTTTGGTGCGTGAGTTTTTCCCCTTGCTGAGAACCCTCCTGGTTTCGTGCACCGGGTCAAGAAGTGCGTGGGCTCGTCGATGATTTTTTTACCCAGACCAGAACAGGATTTACAGCCACTTCTGAATGATTTCACTTCTGATTTTGGATGGAAGTCACCGTGGAATATTTCATTTGGAGTTGCTCAGAGGTTCTATGATCTGGTGCTCCGTTTTAGTGGGAATCGTGCAGGCTTTGTGGTGAACGAAATTTGTGATCCTCGATGTTGGGCTGCTTCGTGTCGGTCAAGATTTTAGGCTGGTTAACGAGGACGGTGGAATTGAGAGGTTAAGTGGTAGAGAGGATGAGGATCAAGCAGCGACCAACTAGAAATTGAATGCTCCTCAGAGAAGGAAAGCTCGAACGATTATAATTGGGAAAGCAGACGTTTCGTACTCTCTGATTAGCGGAAGGTTCTGTTCCCCGCTTTAGTGCGTGAGCAGTTAATCAATTAATCGTCCCCCGGGACGAAAGGGACGGCTGATTTTCTTGAACGAAACTGGTTTAAGTGGTTCGCATTGGCATGTTTAAAATGCTACTGTCACGAAACACAATTCAACGTTCAATAAGTGGACGAGACTAATGATTCCATTGCGTCGAGGGCACGGGCTCGCCGAGTAAATCAAAGCGTTCACGGTGTCCTTTCTCGTGATACTGATAAAACGATACGTGTGCACTTACGGCTGATTAAGATAAAAAGTACAGAGCCAGTGAAAAGAAAAAATATTTGTACACCGGTGTGCGTCGCAGTCGTAGCTGGTCGTTTCACGGCTCTCGGCGTTTGCGGATTTCGATCTCGTGATCAATTAACAGGCAGCCGAAAATCGATCGGGCCGCGTAAAAGTCGCCGAGTGAAAGTGCTCTCAGATGGTCGTGTCGCTGCATTCCGTGCGTTTAATTCCAAGTGCGCTCGTGATTAATTAAGAGCGGAGAAAAGCGATCTGGCGAGCTCGAAGGATCGTGAAGGATGCCCTCCGGTTGTTACGTCTGTGTGTGCATATATGTGTGAGCGCTTATCTGGGTGCAAAAAACCAATTCGTGATCTGCTAATCTAGTCACATTGACATTAAGATTACCTCTGAAACTAGTGGCCCAAAACGAGGACAGAGATTTTCCGTTCACCGCTGCGAGGAGATTTGTTTATCGTTCAGTGTGTATGCCGAACAAATCCCTCGTAAACACAATATTATAAAAATGTTATCTCGCCAGTCTAAGGTTGCCGCGAATGTAAGCGAAATCTCGAGTCTGTCCCGGCCGATCTGACCGTGCAAAAGATTTTCGATAAACGTTCCACCGTGGCTGTACACGACCGAGCCGGAGCAACGTGTCTTTTCGATCGAGTCGATTCGATTCTGAAATCGGTTTAGAAAGAGCTAAGACTTCGAACGAAGTCAGAAACGAACAGCCAGACAGAAGTAGAGCATCTAGATTTGTGCAGCATTTATGATCGTTACTCGTGCTACGTTACTCTCGACTAATGTATTGGATTGAACGATGTCGATATAACGATCGTTCGGAAACAACAGATGCTACGACGGATAGAAAACCTACAACGGCGAGAAAAATTTCTGCAACAAAGTGCACTCTGTCGTGGTTGTGTTTTGTGGTTGTCATTATCTCGGTGGAAAAGTGTCGATGATAATTCTTTGTGTACGAAACGTCGTTCGTTTGAGGAAGTGCTTGTTATGGATATCTGTACGACCATCGAACGGAAATACTTTCTCGAGCGGAATTACGTGGATGGCATCCAGGAAAGCGTTTTCGAACCCTTGCCGGAGTGAGTACACGTTGTTTCACGCGATCCTTATCGCGAGTTATTAAATATAAATATTGCGGTTTAGAATCTGTATTTCTGTGGGTGTTATCGGTATTAGTAATTTTTATTATGCTCCATGCTGATACTTTTGTATTGCAAACAATGCTACGAAATAAAACGGAGTCGGCTTTATACAATTCAACATTCGAGATCGCGAACTATATTTACTAAATTGTAATTGCGAGCTTTCAATCTAATATAAATTAAAATAAAATGATACTATAAAATTAAACGCATAATTAAATCTAATCTAAACTTCAATCTGTCCTTAACTTATAAATTTTCTACACTTGAACAAACAACATTTTGTAGCACTTGAGCCAAATCTATTACCTATCAGATTTGTACTCGTAAAATGCAATCCAATTTCGATCGTTCTCTCCAGGTCCAAACTTTACTGAATAATCAAATAGTCTCTTCCATCTTCGATCGATTCGCAAGTTGATTAAATGGAGAATTTACTCCAGAATTCCTGCATACGTTCCCCAAGTAAAACATCATTTTTCCTGCGGTGAAACCACCGGGGCACATAAGAAGAATACCTCTATCAGTTAATATCTCCCTTCGAGTGTGCCAGAGTTACGAAGCGTATCCTTTCGTAGAACGAGCACGGCTTCGATAACCACATGAGAAAGTACAATGGAGCACGTTGGGCCGCTATTTATGAATATAATGTTCGAACGTCCTGCACAGCTCCGCAGGCTGTTGTTCGAGCGGAAAAGATTGCGATTTTTCCGCGATCGGTGAAAGTCGAAGTACGACGATAATCTTAGCAATGCCGGAAGCCCTCTGCTCTGCTCGTCGTCGCGAGGATCTCGAGAGGAGGAACGAAGTCACAAGGCATTGTGTACAAGGATGCGTGTGCAAACTCGGCCTCCCCTGTCTCTCTAACGTCGTGGCCCATCACGTTGCACCGAGACGGTGAACTGTAACGAGCGATGCCACGTTTTTCCTCCTCGTTTCATAGAGAATTGCTCGCAAGAACGGCGTATCGTGCGAAAATCTTGAACGAATCGTGATCACCTCGGTGACAAACGAATTCCCTCGAAACAGACCACATGAAAATTGACGAGGTTGTAAGTTTTTCGTTACAAAATCTCTCATCCTAACCGACTGTTCTTGTAATTCGTTAAATAAATTCATTTTGAAGTAGAAGTACATCGTGGCAAATGGTATAATAATTAACCCGAGGGTGTGCATTGCTTCCTGAGACGGTGATATTGGTATTTCTGATTAGCGGAGGATGTTGATGTAATACATGTAGAATGTGTTTGCTTCAGACGTAATAAACAGCGATAAATTGATTCGAGCACAATATTTGTGCAACGATAGGTGTTAAATCAGAATGGGCGGGGTGGAATTGTGGTGCAACACTACTTTGCCGGTGTTTGGATAAAACAAAAGAAGTTGCAGTACACATATTTACCTTTTGAAGGAAGAATACGTGACACTTCGAGTCAAGAGGATCGTATGAAATAATTGTTGGCCAAGAATTTACTACAATTTTTTTTCCTTCGTCTTTAGTCAATTAATAAAATTCTGAGCATTATTTCCTATTAGACATACATGTATCAATTACTTGTCAGCTTTTATAATTCAATTCTACGTATCTTATACACAGTGTATATTCGATTTCCGTGCACGGCAAGCGTAAATAAGATCAAATTCCTTCGCTCTGTATGTACATTATTTTTCGCTGTTGGCTTTACGAATGCCACAAGTCTTGTTTTTTGATGATTCTGATCGTTGTTACGCCATCGGCCAAGGATTTCCGCATGGCAGACCGAGCAATCGGTTTTGGCAGCTGTATAAAGACAGGTGCGAAAATGTTGGAAGATTTTTCATATTGGTGTCGGTGTAGCACTTGTCTACGTTCAATTATCGGCTTGAACTGTTTCGCGTTTTCGAAATGCTTTTACATATATATCGTGAAAATATCGCAGAGAGAGAGAGTGAGAGAGAGATTCAGTCCTCCATGAACTCCAATATTTATAGAGATTGAAAATTTCATTCCAGTAATGGAAATCGCAATAGGCATCTGCTACTACAGTGAATTATTTCTCGGTGATCATTAGCACGGTATCCTGTTTAATCGTGCGTGAAGAATCAATTTACCGAAGTCTCCAGCCACTTGCGTGAACATTTTTCTGTTCTTCTCTTTTATTTTTTTTATTGGATGATCTACCAATTACGAATATCTAGCCACCTTCGTGCTACTATGATTATTTATTCGACGTTCATTCTAATTCTCTTGGCTCAGGTCTACTGGTTCAGCCCCGTTATTGCTAGAACGAACTACATTAGGCTTTTAGGTTTCCGTGTGGAACGATAATTCTCAGGAACATGTAAAGAATTTATAAACACGGCTAATACGCGAAAAGATAACAGAGCACAGTGGAATTCCTTAATAGGATTAAGCAGTGAATTATTCTCTTGTCGTACGGAAATATCAATAAGCGTTTCGAGAAATTGTACCTCCAAATGATTTAGAGGCACCTCCAAATATAGCTAACAACGCTCTTTCAATTTTATCGCATGATGCACGAGAGTATTTATATTCGTCGCATTGCATAATTATTTCTCACTAACGCGTGCACCAAATTCGAAACATACTACCCATACTACCCATGACTGTATTCAAAGAATTTCTATCTTCTTAATAAGTAACAAATCTAAATAAATTCCAATCGATCGACATCCGTCATTGAGAACAACGTTAACCAGTGAAAATACATCTCGCTCCAATTATTTATTTATTCAACTCCTGTCTCCCCAACAATCGCCTAAAAACAAAAAAAACAAAACCGAACGATTAATGAAATTCTTCCCGGTCGCAATCAGTCATTTAGCCGGTCAAGCGAGAAGCAAAGCTTCCAAGCGGCAGTACTCGCGAAAGGTCCGCGATATCCGTCGTCCCCTCTCCGAAGGCACGCAGAGGGATGTTCCTGGTCGCGGATTCACTGGCTCTCCAAAAGACACGACGTATAAATACCACCTCGTTTCAGCTTCCTCGCTCCTCGCAGTCCCGCTCTCCCTCTCTCTTCTCCCTGGTAGCACGGAGTCTATTTAGATAATCTTCCGCTTAGCGGGAGCGGCACTCGATGCGGCAAGGGAGCCTCTTCTTCGCGGAGGCTTTCACCAAGGTGGCATCATATTCCTGATCCGCGAACCGGCCGCGTTTCTTCGATCCTCTCCACACGCCTGCTCTGTTCTCGCCTCGTCCCGTACTTTCTTGCCCTCTCGCGATCTCTGTTCTCTCGGTGCCAGTGCTTGGGCAGCGATTTTTGGCGAACGACACGCCCGTGTCTCTGTGACTCGTAACGAGTTCGACGACGTGACCTTGAGCCTCAAGCCTCGAGGACATTGGCGGTGTACCGGTGCTGCAGCGACATCAAGATCTACCAAGAGCCCGAGGAGCAGAGATCCTCCTCTGTTGGCTGCTCACGAGATGCTCGTTCGGCTGATTCGTCGTGGCTACGACATGCGGCTGTCTTGATTAATCGGTAAGAGAACCCAGTCCGCGTTTCCAAGATTTGTGGCCACGTCGATGCGTGGGTGATCGGGCCGATGGTGCTCCGACAATAGACTCCGTGATTCCAAATGGAGTTCTCTGCTCGTATTGTGTACAGGTCTTTCGACGCGTCGAGAATGTGGGTGGGTTTTCATTATTTGCTAAGTGTACCTCTAACCCTTTAACTGTTTAGCAAGGCTGCGATGATGATTAGATAGGCTACACGAGTGAAGGTTTGCTCCGCTTAGAACGCGGTGTTTGGAGTTTTAGATACGTGGCGCGTAAGTTGGAGATTATTTTCTGCAGCGTAGGACGGTATTTCACGACTGCGATTTGACACTTTTGCGTAGCGTCGGAAGGTTAATTACCGCGAATCGGAGTGTGTGGGCTTCGTCGGAATTTTCATTCATGTTGAGATTATATTTAAGCGTAGCGCACGCCTTTAGGAATTTCGTAGGCGTCACGAGTCCATTGCCAGTGTAAAAAGTAACTGTATCTTTTGTAGCGAAGATTGTATTTATTGCAATGTTCTAACCGATTTTCAGTTCTGTTCCCTTTGGAGTCTCTGCAAATTAAATTATACCGGAGATGATAGGGTTTTCAAAGAAGTGCGGCTAATTTTCTCGTTTGAACTGATCAAGCGCAGAATAATAACATCACCGGAGGTAATTAGCGATGGAAAAATGCTTTGTGAGAATTTTAGTTTATCTCTGATAAGCAGCGTTGGACGAGTTTCTGAGACTCTTTATCTCGCCTTTATTCATTGTTTATCATTGGGTACAATTGCTCGAGTATGCGTGCAATCGTGCAGATGTTCGGAACAATTAAAAGCGATTGACGCGAATCTGTCCGAATTCTCGAATCGTCCCGACAAATTAGGGCTGCATAGAGGCGAGTTTAGGGGCGAACGAAGAACGTGTTCGTGTTAAGAGGTTAGAACGTGTCCTCTATCTTTAGCTACGTTTCCCCGAAAAGAGAACCCCGACAGAAAGAGAGAGAATACAAAAAGGATCCGCGTTCTTCGTTAGAGCAATAAAAAGGTTTGCGAAACAAAAAATGTGTACGCATGCCTAGCGATTACCCAGACGAACTCTGCTTAAATTATATGTGTGCATAGAGTTATGTTCGACGATTCGTTTCTTAACTGCTTATAAACAATTACTTGTCCATATTACAAATTCGCTTAAATTCTTTATTTCGCGAGAGTTTTCTTATACTCAAGTGGACTATATTATAAAGTTCTAACAGAAAATAGAGTAATAGAAACGTTCCGTACTGCAGTCGTGTCTCTTCGAACAATCAATTAATAATAAACGAATCGGCGAAGGCGAAATTCAACGAAGAGTTCTTCGCTTATTTACCACTGAAAGTTTCCAAAGGTGAAACTTTTATCGCGCGCGTCGCAGCCAGAAAGAAACAAAGAAAAATAAGAAGGGAAAGAGAACAAAAATTTGGTGAAAGAGTGACGGGCGCATCTCAGCGCAGCGCAGCAGCTTATCGTTTCGCAAATAAACCCAACGACGCTTTCTGCCACATTGCGATGACAAAGCATCGTGCATGTTTATCGGTTGTTTGCGCCGAGGCGCGTTGCGTCCCTCGTGCAAATAACGTCGACGGAACGGAATGCGGCTGCCTCTTTTTCTTCAATGCTTTCCTTATTCGTATCGTGCCTTCATCTGCCAAAGAAGACTTTTGGTCTTCTGCAAAAGCTCGCGGATTAAAATTAGACGCGAAAATGTCTTCGTTTCGACGCCGCGCCGCCGGTGTATCTTCCTTTTTCTTATGAAATCTGACGAATGAAAATAGAAACTGTCTTCGCGGCAATGCTCGATCAACGATAGTGTTCGTAGAAAAACTGACCGGTATTCTTTTCGTGGGCATTTTATACTACACGAACTTTTGCTTATTGTACGCGGAATTCTGACGTCGGTGCATTTCTTTCAACGTGTCTTTTGTACGAAATATACTCGCGGCAAGTTTAGAAGTTTAGCGCCCCGTCCCATATTTACGTCACCTTCCTTTTCCCCCAAATTCTTCGTATATTTTCCGCGTGCCCGGGCACTTTATCGCACGTGAAACACCTCGCTCCTTATGACCGTTGAATCATCCAAAACCGGCGTTCGGATTTCCGACGAAAATTGTGACAGGCAGAGTGCCAATAAGCGGATGTACTAAGCGTGCCACCTGCGCGCGAGTAGCTTTACTCAGAATCGAATCTATTTCACGAATTTTTCGACGCTTGGTCTAACAGCTTTTATGAAGTCTATTTTAGTAGAGTGTTGTCTAGCTACCTGCCGTTTCCACGGAACTACGCCTTCGAGGTCTGTATAATATTTAGAAACCTGCGAGCAACTGCTGGAGATCATTCGAAATTTTTCTAGTTGCCGTTTCTCTATCGATAAAACAAAATCATGTTGGGTTCTTATATACATAGAGAAGTTTTGTACCACTTCAAAAGTGCAATTTTTTTGTGCTTCATCGGCGCCTTATCTTCTCGTAAAGACGAAAAAAAATTAATATTATTCAACACGTATTCAAACTACATTATTAAATTGCTGTATGATTTTATCACATTCATTATATTCATCTTAGACAATATATCATTAGTTATTGCCATCGTCCACCTGTATGGAAACCATGCTACACCTAATTCATACAAATTAGATTTACTGCTTAAGAACGATTTTATTGTATCCTATATCTTTGCAAGATTTTAAATCGTTCCTCTCCCCTCACGAATTATTTCCTCCCAAACATTCCGTTTCTGCCAGCCAAAAAACTTACAGAACTAAAAGTAAAGAGAGGTTTTCAAGCAACTCGTGATCCCCTTTTTCCAACGTTTACGTTCGACGTCACTAGTTCGAGCTTCGCAATTCCCGTTCCCGTGCGCGTAGGTGGAACGGGTTTTCGTTGCAAACCAGAAGGAAAGCCACCCCCGTTCAAGAGGTCGGTACAAGATGTTCGAAATTCCGCGCCGCGTCGCGACGTCGCATTCTGAGTTTAATTAATTCGCGGCTGTCGCGCGATTCCGATGCCACGCGCCTGTAGAAACGAAGGTGAAAGCTTCTAGGAAGAAGATGGAAGAAGATGGAGCGCGTACACGCGGAATTCGAGATTATCGCGGGTGCACCGTTCGAGGAACGAAAAGGAAGCGAAAGAAAACGCCCCCAAGTATCCTGGCGCGCACCAGGCGTCTTTGGCTTCCTTGTCTTCGTTTTATTCACCACGTCGCAACCCTGGCACAAGTTCAATTCGTTCTGGCCAATTGGACCCGAGACTGCGTGAAAGAGACGGTGCTTTCCGTGGACCGATCTACCATTTTCTCGAGAGGAATGCATAAACGTATTCGCTGCTTCCTGGCGGGGTACTCGTAACGAGATTCGCGTTTTCAACCGTGTGATGTTTATTTGAGACGTCGAGTCAGGTGAATACGCAGGTGCTTCGTTTTTTACTGATGAACATCTCGTGGCCAGGCAGTGTGGCTGGTATGTAAAAAGATAAATTGTTAGTTAAGTTTTGTACAGAGGGATTTCTTGATAGTGAGTACTATTGACAATCATTTGTAGTTATGCCTCAATGTGGAAATGTATGCATGCATAATCGTGCAACTAATACTGCCTCCAGTGGAATGCAGTTTCATGTACTAGGTCACATAATGTAGGGGCTAATTCGTGTATATATATTTATTGTTCATCCATCGCACCGGATAATTTCATAGGTTTATGTATTGAGATATACTGCGCGAGTAAAAGATAGTAGTGGATTATTCTTCGTTTCCATTTATTTAGAGCTTCAAATCACTTTCATTGGGAATAGAGTTTATGATACGACATGCTAAGAGAATTTGGTATTAAACTGGCGCCTACAGATCTTGCTTCGTTATCCCCCGAAGATACAGAAATTCTTTCGAGCAGAAACGCAACAATATTTATTGTAGGTATATAATATAAATCTATTGTTAAAAATATTTAACATGAGACATAGTTGATCCCAAATTACTAAACATTTAAGAGTTTGGAGGATAAACGAGAAATATCTCCCCTTCTACTTACTCTAGCGACAGATCTATAATTTATGTCACGAATTTTCCGAACGCGTGAATCGCTTCTCGTGGAACAATAATGTAATTTCATTGATGGTGAACTTTATCGAGGTTCGGACGAATTGAGTTCAATATCCGTTATCGGGAACAGAGATGCTCGTGGTTCGACGAAATAACTCACTCCGGGAATTGAATGTCACTCGATCACTCGTATCTGACAGAAAACACATTAGATGAAAATCGAATAGCCTCGCTGGGATTTACGGTGCATCGAAATAATATTTCTCGTTAATCCCAACCTGTTCCGCGGCCGTTCATAAATTCTGCAACGTCGCGTCCAATCCTGCGATAATTTGCATACGCGAAAAAAACCCCGCCGTTTTTGTAATACAAATAATGCGAGGGAACTGATTTTTATCGCCGTATAAATCTCATCGTCTCGTCGAACGCAACACGCAGCCTCCGTAATAGAATTAACACGAAGAAACGATGCAGCGAAGATTTATAATGCATTGATGAAAAAAACAATGTTTCGTTACGGGAATCTGTCGAAGACGAGGAATTTCTAATCGCTGCTTATTGCTCGGCGTTTGGTTGATGGACTCTTAATGCTTCTTCACCGAGAAGGCGCACGAACCACTTCAATTTCCGATATAGTTAGCCTTCAGCACTCGGAAATAGAAAAGACATACACAGGTATTTATAAACGTTCAATATTTGCAACCATAAAGCCTCCATCGCGATACAGTTTAGACGGAAGGCAGCATTTTGAAAGTCGCGTTGTCGGGGAATTAAAATTCTTTTGTTAACGACATTTGGTATGCATTTTAAATTAATTTCATACGGCTAGGTGAATTTGCTTTTACTATCGTTTCTTTCTGTTTTGAGTGTTACGAGCGAGTCCAAATTTAGAATTTTTCGAAGTAAATGATGGGGAATTCGAATCGATTGAAGCGTATAGATATTCGTGATTTTCAATATATTCGGGAGGTACTCGTTTAGTAATAAACGAACAACAATTATCGATAAGAGTTGCTGATCCCTGTAATTGATTCGTTCGATTAAATCGTACTTTGCTTTAAAGATGATAATAATTTCATGGCGGATACTTTTGCCTCGAATTTCTGTAAAATTGGTGTCATCTTATATGTGGAAGTTTGTACTGTTTATTGTAGGTATATTATAACATGCCTCTTCTTTGATTCTTTACAGTTTAACGTTACTTCTATTTTTAGTAAAGTTCAATGCTTTCCATTTCTGTGCGGAAATCCTAATAACAGTGATGTCTAAATCGGATGTACCGGTTCGATGACGACATTTCCGATTAACGTTAGTTATGTATCTCGCCAAAATGCTGATGAATTTAATAAACGTTATCCTTATATGAAAAATCCTGTTCTTATGAAAACATGATTGTATTTCAAATTCAATTTTAAGCGCAATTAATTTCTGAGATATGCTTGATTTATTTTCAAAGAATATCTTCTTTCATTTCTATTTTGAAATAATGGAGAGGAGGAGGATAATTCAAGGTGTGTTTATCGCATCGAATAAATTATTGACACTTAATAATAATTATTGTGGTTGATTCTCATATTATTATTATTATTAGTAGTAGTAGAGAATCATGTTTAGAGGGTGAAATAAAATTGTCTCTGAATATTCGAGGGCTGTGAAACTACGAATTTGAATAATTTATAACTCGAAAGAAATATTTAAAGGTAAACAATGTTTGTGCAGTCTTTAAGGTACGAAAATGATACATTTTTAAAAATTTGTCTCACAATGTAAGATATTTTCTTTAAACAACCTCGGAGATATAAAATAGAAGATGAATTAAATAAATACACTTTTCCCAAGTATAGAAGCATTAGTAATTATTTAGATTTAATCAGTCCGTAATAACCATGCATATACCATCCTTTTACGTTTGCCGATGAAAATATTACTTTCCCTTTGTCCCTTATGTTTGAAATGCGGAAATAATTCTGAATTCAAAACTGACTGATTGTATTATCACGATTATGCGAACTCACGCACTCACTTACGTACGCACGCACGACGATTGCTTGTTGAATTCTTGCAAACGTTTGCGCATTCCCTAACTTTGGAGAACGAATTTATTTATTTACGAGTCCGCCGCTATTCAATGAAGTTGCCGACCATTCGCGAGAAAGTTCTATTAAGGTTACACGAAGGCACATTGCATATGTACACCGTAAATGTTACAAGACCATTCTGTAATTTCACGTGATTCGTGAGAAAAGAAGTGTTTAATAGGTTTCATTTGTGAACAAAGCAAACGCTTAAGACGTGATATTACGAAGATTATTCGTGTTCCGGTGTGTTGTGTGCAATTTATTATACCTGAGACTATAATGAGAATGAAAAATGGTCTTGATTGATACATTAATTAAATCGCGTGCTCTGTGTAGTAATAATAATACAAATAATGGAAAGAAATAGTAATTCATGACCGCCATCATTTAAAAAAATTAAAAGAAAGAAACAGCATGTCAAGTGAGGGTACTTGTATGAATTAATATTCTCTAAAGTGTAAGGATAACATTCTTTTTATTAGGTCACTGAAACCATTATTTATATTTGTTTTCATACATATTTATACGTTGTCGCAAAATCCCAACCATTTAATACCACGAAAAATAATTACGAAGAACATTGCTAATAAACATAACGAACACATAAAAACCGTCAGGACTAAAATTCCAATCTGACCGAGTGAAACCTCGAAGCTATGAAAAATAAAGAACATCGTAAGTAAGTATATATACCATCGTACGAATCAGAAAAAGAAAGAAAAATACACGTCGTACGTGGAAAGAATTTCAAAAACTTATACTCACCACCACTATCGATTCTTACAACAATACCATGGCCGCGTATTTACCCAATATACAATTTACGTTTATCGTACGTCACAACACGGCCCATAATGTCATAAAGGATGGTAAGAAAATACTAGTGATAAGATCATTGACAGGACAAATTCGTTGTTAAAATAACGAGAACCTTGCGTTGCTACTTTGAAATAGTAGAGAAGGAGGGAGGATCGGTGAATAAAATGTTTCACGGACTCTTGCTCGAGGTAAAACGTAATTTGTCTGGTATCTATGCGCAGGGTGAAGGGAGGATGAAGAATGCCCCGCGTCGGTGGAGACGGGGGTGGCGGGCCGGAGAAGGCAGGAGGAAGTGGATTCGGTGGATGGCTCGGGGGTGCAGCAAGAGCCATGACAGGGGCAAGTGTCGGCAGCGGTTACGTGGTTCTTGGTGGTACCAGATATGGTCTGAGGCTTTCACAGGTAAAGAGGATGAAATATGTCCTGTGTGGAAAATGTAAATTTGTAGATTGTCCTTTCGTTAATTAAGTTTGCTATTCTATCGTAACCCGGTTTAACAAATCATCGCTGAAATTTGCTGGGTGAATGTTATCCTGCTTTTTATACTTTCGTTCTTTTCATATTGCAGATTTTTATATTTTGCGTTTTCATCACATTGCAACTACATTATTAAAATGTTTATTTATTTCCCACTTTTCTCTATGTTTCTCCAAAATGTATATCGAAATGTAGGTACAAGAGTATCTTCGCCCATTCTGCATAGAAGAATAATACTATTATTTATTTCTCGCCACTTTCTTGAATAGTGTAGTATAAAACGAGTACGTAGGTATGAATATAAAAAGCTGAATAAATGTGGAAAATAAAATTCGCGACAATTCGTTAAACAGATTTACGTTGTTCAGAATAAATGATGATTAACGAACACGTAGAAGAATATCGCACGTACCTGAACGCATCTGTGCGAGGATCCTCTATTACCAATCACATTCCACGCGTGCGATCCAAAAAAGCTTATTCTCGTTCGGTCTGCGTCACCGAGGGGGTGAGGCGATAAAATTTTTGAAATTTCACGGTGCTGCTGCCAGAGAAATTTTATTGGTTAAGCAGAACGGATCCCGAACGCGACGCAGCGTCCAGCCAAATAAGAATCCAAACTCCGTTGGCTGTCGTGACGACCTTCGACGGATTCGCGACAGAGAAGCGACGTTTTCGCGTGAGCAAAATGAAGACGTCGGGAATCCTAAATATAGAGGCGATCGCGCAAATAGAATGCCGCCAGTCAGTGACTCGGGCCGATTTCGAGCCATCCCCTTTTATTCCTTCTTTCTTCCTCTTCCTATTTTTCACGTTCGGCCGTCCTCGTTCGGTCCGAATAATATTCACGTTGACATCATACGCACACGTAGCGGCGACGTGAAAATCTCGTGCGACACGTATACATATACTTGGCGAGCCCGCGGACCTCTGCCAAGTCCTTCAATCGCGACAAATCACCGGGAATACGTCGGCCGATCGGGAGCCGATGATCCGGCCACTTGCGTTCCGATTTTAGCAACGTCGAGAATGCCTTTCCCAATCTCAACCCTTTGCGTTCATCGTTCACAGTGGGACTTGGTGATCTTCCTTTTTCTTCATTCTTCTTTTTTCCTTGGAGGCCTGACCGTTACACGGTCAACAGGTTTGGCGTAATGGTTCTAAATTGATAACACGAATGGTAGGAGGGAATAGAATCGGGAGGGGGAATTCATCGGAGATCGGAGAATTATGTTCTTGTTTCGCAAACAATTTTTCGGGGCGAATTTTTGTGATAATAGGTCAGAGGAAATGTGGATAATTGAAGATATTGGAATGAAATATTCAAAGAATGAGGGACAATCTAGCGGAAAGAATAAGTTGATTGTAGTTCGTGGTGTTGGTGAATTATGTGTTCTTGTCGAGTAATTAAAAAATGAATTTCTATTTAATTCTATTACAAATAACAGCCCGGCAATAGTCTCGAATATTATATTATTTTCTTCAAATTAGATTTATTTTGCTACTTTAATACCTCGGAGAATTAAGAAGAAAACAAAATAAAATTGTTTCTAACGCGTAAATCAAAGGGCTCAGAGAATTCTATTTAAATTTTATTTCAAATAACTAAACCGAGTGTGATATAAATACAGTGCAATATAAACACGGCACCCTTTTGAAATTCTTACAAAACACAGGGCACAGGTATTTCGTCATCTTCCATTTTTTTTAGCATTTCTCTGGGATATCGTGTTCTCAGGCGCGCAACATAAAATATCAAAACGAATATCGAAACGGACGTTTCGAAATGTATCTCGCTATCTAGGGAGGATTTCGAGAAAGGAGATTAGATAGTTCTACTTTTCACTATATCCACCATACATCGTGTTGCATACACAGGAGTCAGAGGATCTATTTCAGAAGAGTTTATCTCCGGGTCGTTCGTGGGAAGAAACAGCGTCACCTTGCCCCAACGCCATTGTCTCCTCTCAGATCCTCTTTACCACAATCGTTATCCCACACGTCTCAGTTGAGATGCATAAAATTATGCAAATAATCATTACGAATAGAGGGATGATATTTAAAGATTCTGAAACATTCCAATCAAGGAAGGCGGTTTTTCTTCGAAATCCAATATTAAAGAACAAGGTTCACCGTTAAATAATTGTGTTTGATATTTCCAATAATAATAATTGTGTTATTGGCACGTAGATGTATATGTTTATTTTTTCATTAATTATTATTTTTTTTCATTTATACGAAGATTTAGGTTAATCGTTAAACGAGGTGAAAATGTCACCCGTGGAAAAAATGAAAATTAGGTGTTACGTATCGCATAAGGGCCAGGTGAAATTACCTTGCACAGGCAGGTTTTACTTCCTACGTTTCGTTTTACACGGTATCTCAAGAAGTAGTCTTTGCGTCTCTTTATATGCGAAGCCACTTCGTAGGGTTTACGGTCCCATTTGTTCCGCTACTTTGGTGCTGTATTAAACAAAGGAATGGTAGTACTTGTACTGATCTACGTATATAAGCAGGTCGCCCTTTCTTTCGTTGCCAATTATAAATTAGAAATAAACGATTCGTAGAGATGGAATTAAAGTCGTTGTCACATTTTTCAACAGTATTGATTTCCATTAAAGTTGTATTTTATTACTTTATTCCTAAACGAAATACGCAAGTCAGTGCATAATAAGTAAGAGACAACGTTCGAAAGAAAATATTACTTGTTGCACATGGCGTTGCCATTTCTCATTAAAATTTTTAAGCAAAAGGTATCTTATTTTTGGATGTTATATAATAAAACTTATTTTCATTGATCTCTGTACACGCACCTCAGCCACTAACTCAGCTTTTTATTTCATTGCAATAAAGAATAGTGTTTCTCGATAAAAGAGATTTTTCGAACATGATTTTTATAGGTTCTGCACCTGTGAATCACTTGTTTTTCATCGGTTTATCTACACTTCTAAAGTGTAGATAACTGTAGATAACTTCAAGCGTGGTTTTATTATAGATAAATCCAGTTAATAGAAAGATTTTTATAGCATGGTTTGCGTAACGTGTGATTTACAATACGGTATCGAGCAGGGCGACACACAGTCGAACATTTCACTAATACCGACAACATTCCTATTATCTTCCCCGTTGTATTCACGATACTTCCCAACCGTTATAATTATAGTAGTTTATAGAAAACTATAAGTAATCGTTAATCTCTCATTACGTTTAAATACCAATGGACCTATCCTGTAGAAGGGTGTACAGCAGTTAAAGAAACACCGTATGCCCCTTCAAAAAGACTCTCGTATAAAAATACATACCGAGCGATCCAAGTTCTACTCTACCAAAGCAATCAAACCTGGCCGGAAGCAATCAATCAATCAAAACAAAAAAAAAAGAAAAAGAAAGGAAGAACAGGAAAAGAAAAGACAAAGCCATCTATTTTCTTTCAGGAAAGCTTGCCACCGTCGAACTCGCGGGAAGAGTCCCAGGACAGACGTCGCAAGAAGAGCTCCCGAGAGAGCGACTCTCGCGAGCGACTGACAGAGAAGTCTCCGGAAAATGCTGTACTGGAGCTGAGCTCGAGCATCGCCGACTGTTGTTGCATCGGTCCACGTTCCCGTCTGCCTCTGCCAAGGATCCCTCCGTCGGCAACTGCTGCCGCATCATCGTCAACGTACCCGTCGTCGTCGTCGACGATGTGCGGAACAGGCGGAGGAGGTGGTGTAGGTGGAGCTGGAGGTGGCGGTGGAGGAGTAGGTGGTGGACATACTCCTTTTCCTGGGCCTCCCACGTCTTCGAACAGCCGTGTTGCCGGCGTGGAACAGCCGGCGACGCTGACGACTCCAACGACGTCGGCGCAACTGTTGGTGAACTCTAATAATAACCGAGGGATGCTGCAAACGTCGGTGGGGAACAGCACTGGCCAGCACCATCAAGCACAATCGTCCGCGGCTGTAACGGCGGCGGTACCATCGTCTTCGTCGCCATCCACCTCGTCGACGTCGTTCAACACGTCTGCCACCGTCCCGACGCTGCAGTCAGTCTCGGTCCCGCGCCAGCTAGCACAGTGGACCAAGCACCAAACACTGAAGCTGCAGGTATTCTATCGAAACGTACAAAACTATCCGACATTCGACGGCTATACTCTGTCGGCTCGTTCTCGTTGATCGGCTGATTGGTATAATTAGGTCGGTTTGCTTCGTGGAAATGCGATACTTTATCGAGGATTGGAACGGTTGATGGAAGTTTATTGGTACGTGTGTAGTTCGTAGTTTTGGATAGAACGAGTATAGTCGGTGGATCGAGTTGTTTCTGGAGGATATTTTCGGTGGTCCATGGCCGAAGGAACGTTCCCGAGGCTTCAGAAAAACTGTTGTGATTTCGTAAGAGTGAGCTGGTTCGGAGGAATTTGGGACGGAGTGTCTTCGACCTGGGGAGGACGCTTTGTGTCAAAGCTTTGGAAAGCTGGCTTACAAGTGGTAGTATTTTTAATGGCTCAAGATAGGCGTTGGTGAGAAAGATCGCTATATATTTCCGTCGTTCTTGTCGTTTCTTCATAATAGTTCCTTTCGGCTTCTTTCATTCCTCGCGTCTTCTTTACTGTTTCGTGACTGTCGGGACAAATGACAGTAATACTGTGGGGAACACGAATTTGGCAATTCTCGACAATTTCTTGGTCAAGGTCCTCGATAGAAATTCTCGAGGACTGAATAAGTCAGTTTGTCTTTGTCGAACCTGGCTCACCTGTTAACTCGATTCAACCTGTTACTTTGACCCTAACGAATTCCAACGGACTATGACAAGGCAGAAAGGAGGAGAATCGATTGTAGTGGCGGAACTAGAGAATCGAAAACTTGTACATACGATACGTAGGTGTCTAGTCGAAGAACGATATTCTATTTTGGTCGTCATCTGTCTTTTCCCTCGCGGCAGGCACGAGGCAGCGCACGCTGCGCAGCACGGTCGATCCGAAAATTGGTTTGGCCACGGTTGCACGATTTTAAAAAACTTTCAGGAGAAATGAATGTCGGATAAGCTCGGAGATAGTGTCGATAAAAGTCTGAGTTTTAACTACGAATGCATTTTGGGGATGATCTTGTACGAGGGCAGAAGGCAGAAATTTGTTCTGTCAATTATGCGGTGACGGAAGTAGAATTTTATTTATTTAGGAACCAGCAGTGATAGCTGTGGACCGATTGCACAGGTTCCGGTGGAGCGGGGGCGGAGGAGGAAGTGGCAAGAAGTCCTCTTCCGGCCCCCGGAGCGAAAAGGCCGAGCGCCTTCGAGAGCTCACTGAAAAACTCAAGGGTCCAGCCCCTGTACCTCCACCCAGGAGACCTTCACGGGTTCAAGCGTCATCTCCACCCCCGAGTGGATACCAACCACCGTCGCAAAATCACCCTCAGGTGAGATGCGCATTGATTGATTTGTATGAACGGGTTGAAAATGTCGTTTCCCTTCCATCGCTTTTTCTCGTAACATTTAATACTGGATCATGTGAAATAAAATTAATTATATTCTTTACGGCATTCGTCTCATGATTTTCACAATTTAAGAAGATAATTATCAATGATTAATGGAATGTGAAAAGTTGAATACAAGTTCCCCTCCAATTTTCTAATCGACATGACTTGGCAGATGCAAATCTCCCCCATTCAAAGTTGTGCGTTAACATTTCCAGATTTGAAGGATTTTTTATTTTCATAACACTGGCAATGCAATAGAATGTCTGACGCACTCGTATTAATATTTTTCTAACTGTAATCACTGGCTGCAATCAATTTGCTATCAAACGAAGCGATGAAACATCGCCTTGTATTTAAATAATTTCAAACATAAACATAAGTCACTAAAATTTCAAACTTAGCACGTAAAATACAGGTGCTCCTCAATTACTCCCAACCCTAAAACTCATGTACACCAAAAAATTAAACAGAATCTCAGCACCACTTCATAAATATTTCACCCTATTCCCAGACAACGAATCAAGGATGCGGTCGATGCGACGGTCGTCCTTCCTGCCGAAGCTACACGTACAGCGAGGGCAGTGGACACGGTTCCGGAAACCAGCAGCATCAGCTGAAGACGATAGGTCGGAGTGACAGTGTCGGTGACGAGTGTTTCAGTGAGTCGATTAACGATGCGTGCAGAAAGTCTTGCACCGACTCGAGGAGATCCTCGCGGTCGGGCAGGCAGCACGATAGGAACAGCAGTGACGTAAGTGACATCAAAATCGACCTGAACGCCAGTGTGAACGCGGCGAAACACCTGAGACAGTACAGTGATTCGGTGGTGGATAGTGGTACATGTGTAGACGACTTGTGCGACAATTTGAACGCCGTCACGGGGACAGGAAACGACGGCGAAGCTAGGGATGCGATCACAAGATTGGAGCCCAGAGGTCCTCTTCTTACGTTTCACAGAGCGGGAGCGCCGTTCAGAAGCGCCTCCTTTGGCCAGGCTGACTTCAATCAAGGTAATCGACTTCTTTACAATTTTATTTCAGCGAGTTCCCTGACTGGGATGCTGGAGTTGGGGGATTGTCGTATTCTCGGGTTCTAGGTAGCTTCTAGGAACTTTATTTGATATACAGCAGAATCTTCTGGGAATGTTACGTTGATGCTGAAATGTGATTCTTAGAATCAGTGGTACTTGTGATTTATGCTGGTGGAACTTTTGTGATTGCGAGTCGAAGATCTTGCTGAAGTCCTATGCAATGCGGCTAGCGGGTCGGTAGGACTATCAGAGTGGGGAAATTGGAAATATACAATATGGAAATTATTGGATACATATAGTAGTGTCGCAATTGTGGAATATTTATGTTAATTAGGTTAAAGGGTCATGGAATGTTAATTGCTAAGTAACTTCGAATACAGACGCAATGAATAGCGAAAATTACAACCGAGCACAATTTCTTAATTGCGGCAAAAACATTTCAATAAGAAAGCTGCGGTTTAAACGATCGGTAAGTTTATAATTACGACAGGCCTGCAGATTTTACACGCAGTTATCATACCCACAGCTATAAAGGATCGTAAATGAAACGGTAGAATCTACGAGAGGCATTTGAATGGGCGTAGCAGTGGGAGCAGAAGCGACCGTAAGAACAGTTACTCCGTAGCTTCCATTGTACTTTGTTTCCGTGTTTATCTTTTCGGGTCTTCACCTGCTCAGAACTGGTTCTACTAGTTACTACCCGTAAAAGGTTCTACTTTACTTCTTAGGCCGGGCATCATTGCTCTGCTAGATTCCGGAGCAAAACATTTTGTTCTCATTTTGCGAGAAACCGTGTTCTTGCATGGGGAATTTACAGCACTGTCCGAAATGTTATCGAAATTATCGAAATTATGGAGTATTACTTTCTGTAAAAATTAAGTAACAGTCGAACATTTTTTCGTAGCTTCAGGTGTTCCATTTTGAACAAGCCTGCTTTGTACTTCTCTTTATCTATCGGCGACAGATATTAATTACTGATTGTGAGTAACGTTGTTATATTTTGCTATCAACAATTATATGCACCAAAGTCGTCGCAGCTTTAATTAAGATGTCGAAAAAGAAACTGGTTACCTTCCCGTTAACAGAATATTTTGCGAAAAATCCACTAGTAGATCTTTTCACGTCTCTAGAACGAATCAGAGCAGTACGTAGTAAAAAGAGAATCACCATCTCTTCAAGCAACGTCTTTTCGAAAGCGAGTAAATATGTTAATGCTTTTACATATCCAGCAGCAATCTTCAAACTTCATTTGCCAACTCGGCTAGCAAGGAATAAAGAAAAAAGAGCAAAGAAAACACAGAAAAACAGAGAATAAAGTAGAAGACGCGAAGGTAAGACACGAGCTAGCAGTTACATAACGGGACACAATAACGCTACGGTCGGTATCGTTTCGTTTTCGTTTCGAGACGCGATAAATAACGGTCGAGTGCCGGCGCGAACGCGGAAATTTGGAAGGAGAAACATTGTCAATTAATTATATGATTTGTATACGGCCGTTTGTGTACTTGTAAATATTGGCCAGTGTGGCGAGAGGAGCGCCCGCGCGCGAGAATGCAGACTCTGGCGGCATGGCGGTTCGCCAAATAAACAGTACCCATTATGTCTATTATTACATTCATGTAGGTGTCGGTTTGTATAACTGAGGATAGGGACAATCTAAATCTGGGAAAGCAGCGAAATATCTCTCGAAACTCTTTTTACGTTATCGAGAAACTCCGCGGAAAGTTTCTTCCTCTTTTTACTGTACCCTCCTCGTTCCTTCCTGTCCACAGCACCAACGAGCGTCAGCCCGCTTTCTAAGTTTCACGAATGTTAAATGGGCGTGCGTCCTAAATTCACTCGATAACAACCATATTTTCTTCGCGAAATTCCAGTCCAATAATTTTCGAGGGTACTGTGCGCTTTTCTCACCGGTGTCGCTCGACGTTGAAGCCACGCCGCGCTGTTGCGTTTTATCTTCGACGCGAGACGTCTCTCGTCATTTCGCAAGATAAAGCCTGTGTACCGCGGTCTGCGTTGCAACGCGATGTTGGTTTTACCATCTCGCCCAAGGGAGGGGGCGAAAAAAGACGGGAATAACGTCTATACACAGTTTACACGGGGAGCTGAAAATAGTGGAGGTTTCTTTAAAGGATTCGAATTTTTCGCTCCACCATAGTCGACAGCGTGAGACAGACTTTTAGCCTAGGCGTATCGTTGCAGCCCTGAACTATATACCGGATCGGAGGCTGCTTCGGTTTCATAATGATGGGACTAGAAATAAGAGAGATATGCATGTATTGGAGAACCGCTTTCAGGCTACGCTTCTGTCGCTAACAGCCTTATAGATAATGCATTTTGTGTCCCTGGCCTGAATAACCGTGTTGTCTACATGGGCTAATTATTTCAGCGAATCCTGTAGCGATGTGTGCTAGTTAGGGAAATCGTGTTAGCTATAGGAAGGGTACGATTTGTCCTTTCTCCTTTCGTGTTCATGCAAATGCGATTTGCGTCGTGACTATGAGCATTTATTTCTATTCTAGTCTGTTAACTGTACCGTTGACGTATCGAATACCCATCGATATCGGACGAGCATTTGTATTTGTATTTCTCGGCGAAAGGTCGGACTATTAATTTTCAATTTGAATTGATCATTCAGGATTCCATTATCGAGTCGAATGGGCCTGTAACAGAGATGTCGGTTGAGATTAGAATGCACAGTTTCCGGGAAATTATGCGGGAACGATTAATGCGGCAAATAGTAGGTCCAAACTACGTGTAACATAAACCCCGCGATACTTCATAAAGGGAGTATGACAGAAATATTCCCGGTAGTTTCCACTAGATGAGCAATTCTTATTTTCCTCGCGGGTGTTGTTCGGCCGCCAAAATCACGTTCACGCGATAGGGAGAAGAAGAGGGATCGATGAAAGAAAAGGAAACGGAGAAAGACAGCGTTGATTTCTCAATGTGTAACAAGGCCGAAGGCGTGAAACGCGACTAATCGCGTGCGCGGCGCAAGCCGGAAACGCTTCGCGCTAACGCGCCAACAAATCTCTCGCGGGACACCTTTTACGCTCCGAAGACGGTTTACGAGGACGTGTAACTAGGTATCTTCTGAAATACAGCTACAACCCTCGGATACTCTCGACTATTAACAGCGAGTGAATGTACAGTCACGAGAACGATGAGAAAAGAGGTCGGGAAAAAGCAGCCGAGAGATAATAGATTTCCTTTTATCCGGTCATCGCTGTTCACGCCTATCGCGGCTAGAAGGTTGATCATCGCGTTGCTTCCGGTGACGATTGGTCTAATGAGATTTGCACGTGACAGTTTGAAACGAAAGTTACCTGTGTATAGAAAAAGGAAGTCCTTATTCTATTGAAAAAATAGTTGTTAAGGGGAATATCAGACGATACATATTTGTTATTAATATTTTTACTACTCTCGATATTATTGATTGTGGGAAAACGTAATATCTTGGCAGATTGATAACATTCAAAATATTGCTAAGATAATTTTAAAAAGACCGAAAGGTTTAGTCATTATTATATTTCTTTTTTCTTATAATTAAGGTTAACATAGTGGTTACAAAAAGTTTCACTCGAGGTGCAGGAGAAAATTCAATAAACAATAATAAATGTGGATCGTCTGAGAACGTTGTTAGAAAAGGGATGAATGTTTTGTGATATTCAGTGATGACAATTGCAGTAGATGGCCAGTTGAATGTATGCAAAATAAAATAATAAATACGTGAAGTTTTATGCAATTATAAAATGATTGGATGCTGCTTCTAGGGTACAAAGAGAATAATTCAATTGTTTGGCATTTTCTTTTTCATTGGGGTTAATTAAAAGGGAAAGAATATGTATAGACTGTGTTCTCGAGAGTACAATCTTATCGGTTGCTCGTAATTGCATACTTACGTATTCAGAAATTCCATTATTTTTTCGTGTCCCCGTATTTATGCACGTAAGACGTCTTCCCGTTCGTAGGCTGTCAACTAAATTAACGGATGTGTGTTTTAACCGCAGGGAGAGAACTTACATTGCAGTTAATTTGACGTTTAATTATTGCAACGATAATTGCAGAAAGGCCGGAGCAACACTGAATGCATTATGGTCGTTTTTAATGATTTATAACACCTGTTGCAATTATCGATAGCTATTGCATTTACGTAACGATTTTTTTGTCAGTTAAAGGGAAAGATTTATTACACGTAGAATGTAATATTTCGATTAGAAAAATTTGTTAAAGGTATAATTACAACTTATGTACAAATTGTTAGTAACATGTACTCATTTATTCGGCATACACGGTATCTGGCGTAAAACGGGTTACCTAAACATCTCTTTTAATTTCAAAGATACAAGAAATATTTTGTGTAGATCTTTAATGACATTACAGGGCAAAAAACATTCCAGGACAAATTTTTATTTCATGGTAATCCCTTTTAAAGTATTTCAGGCCCTCGATTTTATTTTTTATTGATGAGCATCTTTATTTTTGTTCTCTTGTTAATTGTTTATAATAAGCAAACGCATTGTGTGTGATAGTACGACTATAAAATTACATTTTTTTCTCGAAATTAACTTCAGCGACAAGGAGAGGCAAGCTTATCCCATGAAACACTGAAAACGTCGCTTAAGTAGTATATGTGAACTATCTAGCCAGACGTATATTTTTCAATCAGTGCCAGTCAATGATCAGACATATTGTTCCAAGTAGTACAGATCAGTTATACGATATGGGTTACGTTTATTCGATTACTGTCTGTGATTGCCATCTTAGGTATTAGGCTTATACATTGCTGTTGAACTAGTTTGAACGTTTATTATCCAGATCATTAAACAAGGAAGTAATTAATTACCTTAGCAATTCGACATTGGCCAAGTTTTCTACATATCTTTAATAACATAATGAACATGCTTCTGTATATATATGTATATACACCCTTTTTTATAGTATTAAATACTATACTACTGTATAATAAGGGGGAAAAGGAATAACACGAGCTTCGATGAGGACAAAGTTCAACTTATAATCGGTCGCTATCTTTACCGGAATTCGGCCAAGTCGACGTGCTGTTGGTTTGGAGCGTCTCTGAGATTTTCGTTCCCGTTCCCACTCGTACACTCTGTTTGTTATTATTGGAATGGTCCACCTCCTTGCGCCGAGAGGGCTGCCAAGCTTACCTGACACTCGAGTAGGTAATTAGAACTTCCTCTCGCTTTCGCGCGTGGTCTTTTTGCGATGGCCTCGCAATAGCTGTCTAGTGTATTAAAACTCGCTCCACAACAGCATGAAAAATTCACGACTTTCGTTTTCTCCGCGAGAACACGCGATCCGTGAATGTGTATTTTCTTTCTAAGTTTCCAGGTATTCCGTGATAGACAGTTCGATTAAAAATCGGCGATTCAGCATCGGGAGGGTTGCTCGGAGGCGATTAATTCGCCGGAAGTTTATTTTCGATCTTCCACGTTTCTTTGTTTTCTTTCCTACTCGGCAATACGCGTAGTTTCGTTTCGCTGAAGAAGATTCTGATTAATTAGTATGGGAAATTAAATGCGAGATATCTCGTCCATATTTTCTTTACACCGGGCTGCAATAATAACTTAGAAAGTGCGAACATTTATTTTCTTTCTGTTGAGGCTCTAGAATTTGATGAAATCTTCTAAAGTAAAATATTAAAACTATATAATTATTTTCGACACTCTTTAGTCGTTTATTTTATGCCAAGAAGAAAATTTGGTTGAGAATGGTGTTGTAATTCCATATTTGATTCCCTTCACAATTCCAGTAATTATTATTCACGTTTAAACGAATTTATTGCTAGAAATACATTACGAATCTATGTAAATTCATATGTACATGGGGCTGAATGAATTGCTCCGTTGCATAACTAGTCATCTCTTGTATAATCAGTCGGCAAATTTTCTCGCCTAATAATTTCACGGCAATATCTAAATTATACAAAATATTGGTATCACGGAAAGTGTCTCAAAGCCATCTGAACTTTACACAATAATTTGTATTTTCCAACAGTTGAACTCCACAAGGTATTCGATTAACTTATTCGTAAGTTATTTGTATATTTTCCAACGAGTTTAATGTTATTAATTGGCAGTGAAATTTCCTTTGCACTATATGAGAACAAGATGTGAAATTTTAAAGAAGAACAACCCCTGTATATAATTTAACGACGAAATTTTTTGTTTCAGCGAATCGACAGAAAATTCAGCCAATATCCACGTCTAATCGAACAGAGGGTAAAGATGTTCGCGCGAGCACGTTACCACGAAGACGAGGGGACATCAGTCCAATCGTCTCGACGCCACAAAACAGTCCCAATCGTCAAAGCCCGAGGACGTCGACGCCTAGCGTCGACAGCGCCGTTGGTTCTGCGGAAGGTCTAGGCGTACCGCAAACCGGAAACGTTGAGGAGATTCGACCGAGAAGCGATGGTTCCGACAGTTTGGCAACTTCCAGTGCCCTCACTAGTCCAGAACCACCAGTTCCGGAAATCATTGAGCCAAGAGTCGATCTCGTGCAGGCTGATGCGTCTCCAATCGAGATCATCTCGTCTGAGCCCGTTTTTCCACTGGTTGAAAACGCACCCATCGAGGAAACCGTACAGAAAGGTGAGTTATCGTAGAATTGCTACTGAAAATCGTATTACTCATTGAGGAGTATTTTTACTACCATTTCCCTTTAAAGGCAATCATTTTTATTATGAGCGTAACAGTCGTTAAAGAATTTCCGTTTACGAAAAGATTTAATTGGAAACAGATACGAAAAACCTATGCTGGGATATATTATTATAATTGTGAGGTTTAAATGTATAAATAATCCCTAGTATGTTCCTGGAAATATATCATCGCATTAAAGTTTCCAAAATTATTATTCAGTCTTTAAGGCATTAACACGATTTTGAAGTTTGATGTTTTCTTCGTATTTGTATCGTGGAGCTCTATTATTATTATCTCTCGTATTGATAAGCTTGAGCACTCGGAAACCGAATTATGATTGCGTTATTATAAAGCAAATAAATAGAAAGCGTGCAGAGGGGATAGAATCTTTTCACACAGGAAACAGGATCGCGTCTCGAGCATCCGCGCATGCAAGCAACAGTTTGTTATTTGGCCCATTTCGTCGGTGGAAATTGGCAGCACAATATTACTAAGTCTGACATACTCGCGACTTGTCATTTTAATTTAATGACATTATCCGTGCCAGAATCGCACCTTCACCGTTCACCCTCGTTTCATCTTCAATACATTGAACGCTCCTTCCGCGTGGCTTATCAGATTCATCTATCTTAATAAAGAACGTTTCGTCGTACACGCGAAAGATCCGATGACCATCTCTCTCTTAATTGTCGGATCTTCGTTGACACGTTTATCGACGCATCGAGTGGCAAGAATTAGGAATCGCCCGTTGAAAGTCAAGCGTGTATCGTTGATGTAGTACGTAGAGCATCGAATCGAACCGGATGGACTGGCCAAGCAAATGTTGCCTGTCCCAGTGTGGCGAACGGTAGGGAAAGAAGTACTATTTTTGGTGCATCGACAGGAGTACGGGTACAAAGGTGCACCCGAATTTCCACTATATTTCGCGTGTCTCTATTTTCGGAACGGTGCGTGCCAGGGTCGGAATAGAAATTTCAGCATCATCGAGTTCTGTCCATCTTCATTGATGACTTCACGCCCGTTCACTTCTGTCTAGTGCTTTCCAAACGCAGTAAACGCTCGGCCACGTTGATCCGTTCAACTATCACGACAATGGCTCGACTTCGCCTTTAGATTATTTTTATGTGGAAAGAACATTGGGAGATGAGATTTAAAGAGATCGGCAGTATTGCTGTTTCAACGCAATCCTTCTTCCTACTATTCTTTTCTCGTTCTTGAATAAGAAGGCTTCTGCTACCTTTGAGTCATTAGAACACACGGTTCGTGGTTATTTTCCAATCTCGGTTCACAGTTATTTTCCGACTGAGTTATCACTGTGCTCGTTTTCCACAGGAAAGTTGAAATTCCGGTAAAACATGGATTCGTTTGGAACTAATAAATCTCGTGCGCATAGATACCAAATTGTATTCATTCGAGGCCAAGGGTTCAGATAGAAAAACTGCCGAACAAATCCCCGAAATTTGGTGAAAAACTGTTTCGTCTTTCCACTTCTCGCGTACTTAAAAACTAGAAAAGCATAATTAACTTAGCGATTTAAATAATCTGCTTGAAACATTCAATTTGTCCTGCGTCGTTCTCCAGTTTCCGTCCTTCTTCTTTAAAAATGTAAACGAAGGTGATCATTTCCAACAGACAGCAGGATAGAACCTCGCGAGGTGATAATAACACCACCACCTGAGGAACCACGTTTGAGCCAAGCGAGCGAGGGTAGCGAAGCACCTAGCGAGGCGCCCTCCGAGGCGTCGTCGCCATCGGGTAAAACGAGGAGATACCGCGGGGACACCAGCAAGAGGAGAAAGGGCGTGTACATAACCCAATGGCCGGAGTCCTTGGACACCGACAGGAACAAGCTGTCAGCTCAGAGCAGCGAGGAAAGAGACGAGCCACCTGCGACGCCCAGCGACCTCTCCGACTGCGAGGGCCACACGCCACGAAGGTAACACGAGAACGAGCACTGATATATTGGAGTACATAGAATGCAAATAGACCCAAAACGTCTGCCTACGCGTACGATTTAAATGGAATGAATCGCGGAATGAATCACTTTTGATTGAATTTGTAGGAACAGTATTAGCGGAACTGTATAAAAAATTGGACGACTTTTAACATAGAATTTTAATTACACGCTGGTTATTAGGGGTGATTTTATTGTGGCATATTCTGTTGTCCAGGTAGCTTTTGTATCAGGAATTAAATTTAAGACAGGGTTTGCTGTTTTACAGTTGGCATTTGTTTATTAAAATGGTGCTGACATCTATGTCCTCGTAATAACCACTTCGCGCAAATTCCAGTACGGACTATGTTTAATGTAAAAAGAAATATAAGTACAACGAAGAACAAAATTTGCCCAGGTATAATAGAATTCACGATACCAGTGTCGATGTAAATGAACAAAATCGAAGCAAAGCCACATTTCACTACATTAACAGCAATTTAGTTTTCTATGCAAGTTCTATTTCCTTACATATAAGTCGACCAAGCCAACTTTTAAAACGATCTGGTATAGAGGACGCATCTCAAATGGAATATACAATGCACATCAAAGTTTAATTTCAATTTCCCCAGTAAAGTACTCCGAGCATGTAGGACAAATTCACAATTCATAAACTCCCGATTGAATCCTGACGGCGTTCTCATTTGTTCAGGTACAGCAAGAGACCCTTGCGTGGTCCTTACGGGCAAATGCTCGAGGCAGAAATGGCGAAGCCACGGACCGCTGATATCTCTCTCGAGGAAGGTCTTCGTCCGCGGAGAAAAGTTTCTGCGAATCTCTCATATAACACAAGCTCAAATAACAGCGGCTCAGAGCCGCCTACACCTTGTCATCATAGAACCACTTCCAGCCCGAGCAAACTCGAAGGTCTTCCGGGACCCAGTCCCGAACTTCTTGCTGAACTACTTCGAGGATCTTCGGAGAGGGTGGCTCGTGCACCGGTGCATAGAAACGTGAGTACTGGTAAATTTAATACACGGTAGCTTGCGGTAGAATATCTATGCATGAGAAAGAGGGAAAGGGTTGAGATAGGTTAATTATACAGAATGTAGATAAACAGAGAATGTGAACGAAGTTATGAATAATGCAAGAATTTAATGCAAGGCAAGTAAAATTTTAAACCATTAATAAAATGAAGATAAATATGCGCCATCTCGTTTGAACACTAGTGTTTGAATTCTATAATTTTTCTTTGATGAAATTGTGTTTTGGTTTCAAAAATAGTTATAGTGCACTGGTTATGGTGGTGTTCGTAAATAATTACAGGTGCCAATGCAGATATATTTTTATCTTATCAATTAACTAATTACTGTATCCTAAATAGTATGTTGATTTATGCGACCTTGATGGATACTTAAAAATATTCAATGCACAACTTTGACATCGGAAAATACATTCTATTTTGGGACATCCCTTAAACCAATCTTCTCCTATTATATGTTGCACTTTTCCTGTACAATACGTGCTACAGAAATTCATCTACAGCAATCGTTTTACAACCATTCAGAAAAATTGCAAAGTGACAAACTAGTTTTTCCCCCGTTTTATCCCCCAACTGAACAGATTTGAAAAAGGCTATAAGAAACAGCTCAACGCGAATGATAATTACATTTCACGTAAATCGTACTCACGAACGAGAGGACGATGTAATGACCAGCTAATCGGCAGATCGATTAACGAGCGGACAACAGTAAGAACAAAACGGAAGAAGCCAATGCTCTCGAGCGAGTCAAGAACACCGCGATTGATCTTATCGCGGCGCCATATCTTTGGCGGCCTCTTCAGCGGTCTTCCTCGTCGCTTGTAACATCTGGGGACGAATTTAAAGCGAAGGAACGGCATACTTCGACCGGCCCGCAACCAAATTGGTTCACACGATGAATCAGCCTTCGCTCCGATTTAACTCTTTCCTTTTGAAATAGAGAAATTCCTGTTTGGATGTCCCATTGAAAATCGTTTAAATGATATTTCTAATAGTCTATTAGTCTCAATAAGAATTCTAAGTCTGTCATGGTTAGAGAGTGAAGCGTAGTGCGAATCGTTTATGCAAGGTATCGTATATGATAATAACTAATCTTAATCTCAAAATACTTTCTTCGAATAAGATTCGCCTCACTGCAACCTAAAGATGTCGAACCCCAGTGACTCTTTCTAGAAAGATGAAACCACTGTTTCACGTCACCAAACCTTATAACAATAGTTCCAACAACAAGTTAATCCTCGAGTTTCCCAACACGTATCGTAATTAAAATCCGCCTAGAGATACATCAGCGTCGCAAGAAGAAAAAAAGGAGGTCAAAGAAATTGCCCTCGCCGATTCGAAACAGACGACTCCAGACTGGCGACAGAAACGTAATCTAATAATAATGTTCGGTTATATTACTGGGAGGATGAGTTGGTAGTTTGGCCAGTGCACTCGAGGTTAGCATAGTATCCCCTTGATTCTGGCAAAGCGGGGGCGTGCACTAGGATATTCCTGGCCCTAGGTGTACCTGGGGACCGATCGACCTTTACCGGCGCGGACGGAATCTGCCGGCTAACGCGAGCATTTTTACGGAACACGACCTTGCTCGATACACATCGGCCCGTGGAAGCGGGCAAGATAGTCCCTGCTTTCGTGAAACGTCACTTTTAAGGTCTCACGAGGCGAGGGGATGTCCGGTCGATGATCTTTCGTTAATTAAACTCCGCTCCGTGGCCGAGAACGCTTCTCTTTGCACGGATTTTGAGAGGCGATTTTGTTGGGAGACGTGTAGGAACTATCGTTCAGCGGGAGACATTATTTTTGGGAGAAGGACCATCGCGTGAACTTGGTGATTAAGCGGTGGAAGAAGTTCGTGTTTCGTATTGTGTATCTTATGTAGATATTTATTGTAGTACTATATTGTTAAATTGGGATATACGGTACCAGTCGTGATTTTGGTCAATTACATTTTTGTATGTGATCTGTAGTCGGTGGGTTAGATGAGTTTTAACGAGTTTCATGGTTTTTACGTGGTTCGGTAAAAACTTAAAACGATGGCATAATTGTTGATTCTTTTGCAATGCAGACAGATAGTAAATGCTCCGTTGTATTCAATATTCAATGTTTACTTATTAATAGTTTGTTTGCTTATGTTTACTTATGTTTACTTATTTCATAAGAATGAGCTTGGGTTTACTTTAAATTGGAGCACGATACTATGGCCGAATATTTCTTGTGCTCACAAACGAAAAATACAGAAATGTGTACGGACTTTTCATTGGTTCCTTGATTGTCCATCGACAAAGTATATAATCAAAGCCAATCGTGCTTAGTATCCAACGTACGCTCAAAACGCATCTAATTGAATCGAACTTTGTATTACGCCGCGCATACTTTTGGCCGATACACGTTTTGTTTTTAGCCTTTGGTGAACACTGTGAAAGTCTGCCCACGGTGCTTTCTAAGGATTCCTTATTTTTGCTCATAATCGACTACGAGCGGTACTTTAACGACACTTTCACGAAGCTCGGGCAGACAATGAATGGGAAACAGATTAATTCACGACTGGTTTCCAGCTATAATAATCGCATAATTTCACAGCGCATCGCTTTTCGGAACCATTCTCCGAATCACCGTTTCATTAGCGTTTCTTTATCCTGTTCGAGGAATATTATCCAACAGCGAAGAGATTAGTTCATCGACACGCGGTCGAGAAACGCGCAAAAATAGATTGCCTCCTTTTTGGAAGGAGCATCACGCGTATTTATCGTGGCTAGCATTCACGATACAGACTGACCGGTGGTGTTCACGTGAACGGAAATTATTAGTCATACAAGCAGGAACGCGGTCTGCTCTGAAAGAAAGCAGAATAATCATCTGTGACACAGAGCGGAGAACGTTTGCCAAGGTTTTTCAACGAAAGCTTTGAGAAAAACTGGAGAAATCGTTGTAACAAGAAACCTTTGGCGTGCCTTTGCTGCCATTTTTGGCCCGTCACTGTGCGTTAACAGAAGTATGCGTTTGCATTTATTACTACGATATTGTGCGCATCACATTGTGCAAGGGACAAATTATTTCGAGATACGGGACAAATTATTTCGAGATACAGGACAAATTGAATTTTTTTTGTTCATTTTATATCGTGAAATGGAAGAACTCTTGAGTAATTTGTTGAAAATAATTCTCCTTCGACTGTGTGAAATGTGGCGACTAGCATTATTCCGTGCGAAGGCACGAAGTTTCTAGTGAGGAAATCGTTAAGGAAATATATAAGTTACCCGGGATGAAAATAGCACGCCTCTAGTTGAACAGGAGTATTTTCAGCTAGTTCTTTATCTATCTTCTGATGTCATCGGTTTGGGGTTGTTGTTGCGTAGGTTCCTATGATTTCATGAATGAATCGCGGTCCTTACAACGCCAGAGCGCCGTGACGTTCGTGGCGAACGTGACGTCCAAGCCCACGTAGATTCCTGAACAATTTATAGCTGTTCGCTGTCTTTGTCACTGGACGTATTCGCTGGAAATATATTTTTTTTCTCTGTAGTATTTTAATTTCGTGCGCTTGGTATTTCGATGTCCGCTCGCTGTAAATGAAAATTAAGCAGATTTTGTGAAGCATGTGGAACGTAGGCTGCAATACTTGGAATTAATATCATCTGATGAATTTGAAGTGACCAGCCATGCGAAAATAATGTGAAAGTATGAGTGTGGCATATAAAAGTATTTAATATAAAATTGCCAACAACAATATTTTTCAAGCGTACACAACGTACACGCGCAGAATTCGAAGACGTGCACTTAATCATTTTACAGTAGTGGAAATGTGAAAATTTTTAAACAGAAGTTAATATCGCTAAGATATTTACCATTTTTTTCAAAAACATCAACAATTAATGGAGAATATTCCTAGCAATATAAAAATAGAAATGTACTATGAACAAGATGGTTGCCCAGCACATAATTCACGAGCAGTTACAAATTATATTGATTCTACATATCAAGATCTGTTATCAGTACGTATGGGTCAATACGATGGCCAGCACGTTCCCCGGACTTATCTCCACTTGATTCTATTTTATGGGGGTATTTGCAGACCGTCGTATATCAATCAGCAATTAATAATATTGAATAATTGCAAGGAATAATCATCTCAGCATGCAGAGCTGTGGATCCAGCAAGTCCAATTGCAGCAACACATTCAAACTTCTGTAAAAGGGCAGAATATTGCATCGCGGAATGCATTTCAAACATGTAATTAAATAAATCGCGGTTTAGTAATCTCTCGGTGCAATGTTTATACCGTATTAAAGGCAAATACGACGAAAAGCTAAATATTTGACATTTCCAATACTGTAAATCGAGTAATGTGTTAGTGAAAATATCATGTTATATGTGTTTTGAATTCGTCTCGATGTCCTCTACAATATGGCGAAAAGAAAAATTATGTGTTCCTATTCGTAAAATCCAAGATGATCTCGATTTCGCTATGAAAATAAACTGTTTTCGAAATTCTTTTTACTGACATCTACTGTACACTCGATACCCTGCAACTTTTTTCCAAAACTTTCTATTATCAGATGGCTGCAACTGGTTCAAAATCGTGCGTCGCGTTAGCGGTAGCACTCTGTACGTTAACTTTTTCAAGATCAGCGACCAATACTTGTGGTTCACGCGAGCGAAGAGTATGAAAAGCAGTGTTCACAGAGGGCGTTCGACAAACGCGAATAAAATGCCCGAAAATTGCGGGGCTAGCTCGTTGCCGCAACGGCGCAGACTAAACAAGCGTCCTCGAAATAAATATAGGGCACGGGACGTTAAAAAAATATAAAATAAATCAGGATCGCGTGCAACGTTTTCGCAATAAAGTAGTCGAGCAACCGACCATCGATTTTTTTGCATATTCATTTCACACCGATGAAATTTTTCATTTATATCGCCCTTGATATATTGTGAAGGCAAAAGTGCAATTATGTTATGAAAAAAGGGTTCGCTTTAAAACATTGCTTTTAACGTGCGAATGGGATATTTGAAATGGACTTTGTAACAGTTTGGTGGAAACCTTTAATGTATTCACTTGGAATTACTAGTTTCTATCTAATATACTGTTCTATCGAGTAACTTATTTTTTGTTTGCAAACATTTATTTGGGGGTGTAGCAAGTTACGTTTTAAAGTGATTAATTTGCAGTACTGTAGGAAGTATGCAATTTTTTTATGAATTAAAAGAGCTCAATTTTCAAAAGTCTCCACCTTCAAATACAAATATGCAATTGAATCCAATTGAATCCTGTATATCATCCTTTTACTGCATTAATTTAAACAGGCGAATGTTTCTTCGGCATAACAGATATAAATAGGTTCGTAAAGTACCAATTAAGACTGACTTGTTAATAAATAAATTCAAATTGACGTTAAAAATCGCTCGTTGCATTCTACCAGGCAACCAACCAAAATTCCTATGATATATCGAAGCTCTGTTAATTATGCGGTGGTTAAAGTTTATTTTTATTTGTCCCTGCCAGACCAAATAATCTCCGTATTAAGCGGGTTGCTTTGCATTTTCGCGTTAAACGCTACCTCAAAGATGGCTTTGTATCAAAGGAACCTGTTAACGAGTGACAGAGAGGTTCTTCAAGAGAGGAATGAGCAGTTCCCAGTTCACATTCTGTGGTTATAGACAGCCACGTGGTAATTCGGTTTGGCGCAGGTGCGAACTTCCGGTGTCACTAAATAGACTGGTCGCAATTACTCTTCTGAACAGTTTCCTCCGAACAGCGCTGTTATATCACGCATTCATATCAAATAATATCGAAGTAAACATTTCAGCATAATCTTCGCTTATTTGCTTTTGAAATCGTTTGCTAATTTCATATGAAACGGTCGTAGTAGGAAATAGCTGTTTCCATTTACTAATAATCGGTTACAGAAGTCTATTAACAAAATTGAAATTTTCAATGTTCCTCGAAATTTGGGGTTATGATATTTTCCATTTATTGTAAGGATTATACATGCGTAGAGATACATACAAACATATGGTGTACTACTATACATACCTATTTCAGTAAATCAGTAAAAAGAAAAATGACTAAAAGTTATGTATTGAGGTCCTTATTTGCACTTGGATTAGGTCAGTGATTCATTATTTTTATAATATTTGTATGGTGTAATATGGATATAATTTCGTGGTTTCTCTAGGAGTAAACTATTATGGTTGTTCGGAAAGATCGTGTGAAGTTTTAAGAAGGTTTTCAAAGGCAGCACATACATTTATTGAATTATATATGTGCCATTTTGTTCCATAACTTTCCTCCATCTTTCACGCAACTGGAAAATTCCATCCTTCCAGAACTTCTCAGGTTTTTCGGCGAAAAGCTTTCCAATATGATTTTTTATGTCGACCAAGGAGTTAAAATTTTGGGAAGACCTAAATAAGTGAAAATCTGAGGGGGCAATGTCTGGTGAATACGGCGGTCGTGGGGAAGCACATCCCAACCAAGCTCCAACAACTTCGGGTAAAAGAAAAACATCTAATGCCTGTAATGCACTTTGTTTCCTTCCATATTCAAGATCGAATAAAACTGCAAAAAAATAATGTATCCCGATCAAACTTTACTCTAAAGATGTCTGAAATATCACCTTTTAGAATTTGTACAAATGTCATATGTTTTCAATCATTCTGATATATTCAGACCTGTCCTAATCCCACCTACCGTAAAACGGCACGAACTTTCCGGGCAACCCAACAATGCATTTAATGCAAATCCAGGTCAGGCTAGTAGGTAGGCACTGTTGCTTTCTCATGCCACAAACCCTCGTTGCTTTACTCACTGAACTCACGACATTATTTCTAGCACTTGCAGAAAATGTTCTTGAAAGTGTCAAACATAAATACGCCGTGTCACGAAATAATAGCACTTAACAAAAAAAAATTACCCGTAAAAGCACGACAAACAGTATTACAATTCTCTTGCTTCTAATCTCGGTGAAGAATTGTCAGCAACGAGGAATCCATCATTTCATGTATCATCAAATCCCATCCCCTCGAGCTATCGTACGTCCCTCCACCCCCTCTCAAAAATCCATCAAAATCTAGCGTCGTTTCGCGATAAAATAAAGCGTAAACACACAGGCATCTGCGTTCCGCGAAATAGCTTCCGGTTGGAGCACGAAGGCCACGGGCAAGGTTGGCAACTCGCGGATGGAGCCTCGATATTCGTGGAAACACGATTGTTATGGCAATCGGTGGGCTGTTTAGCGATGGTGGTGGTGCAAGGTCGCCGCCACGAGCTTGCCTTCCTGGGACAAGGTCGAGCGCGGCAAAGCTCCTCGGACAGGACGGGCAGGATACGCGGTGCGCGCGTGTAATCCACGTGAGAGCGTGCGCCGGCGTTCTGGAGTCGAAACGTCTGCCTCTCTTGCTCCGCAGAGCGGTCCCCTATTCTCTTGGGCATCGATCAGCTTGGCTATGGTTGTGCGACGGGTCGCCAGTTTCAGGCGCAACGTCGTGTCTCACTGGTGCACCGCGAGAAAGCTCCGACATCGAGCCACGCACCGCACCGAGGAGCTTGCACCCGATTTGTCCGGCTTGTCGCTCGTGTCACGTGTGAGTCCTCGATTGAGATCGGCCGGTAGAATGAGGCCGACGATCGACTTTGTCTCTGTGATTCGCGGTTCGAGTAGATACATTTCAATTGAAAAGTAGATGCACACTCTCATGTGATATGTTATTTGAGAGGTTTTTTCTTTTTGGTGTGATCGTGATCCAACTAATGTCACGTGTAAGTCTCTCGGGTAATGTGTCGACGATGGGCAATCGGCGAGAGCCGTTTGGTAGACTTGTGAAACCGTGTCTTAATTATTATAGTTGGGAAGGCGGATTGATTTGATTGCCGTTGGGATTTGTAGAGAGTTCGTTTGATTTGACTCGATAGGAGTAGAGCAATTGCATGCGGAATCGTGCGTGTGTATGGAAGATTTCTTTTGGGATGAAAGGTGCTCGGTTGATTAGGAATTGTCGACGATTAGCCGATCACAGAGGCTTGATGAAGATACCGGTCGCAGCTTCGACTAATATTACCGGAGCTGAGTAACTGCATATTCGCTGGTGCATCACGCAAGCTCGGCCACCTTCTATTTATTCTCGATTCTATTCGGATCACCGTGTACCACTTGCATCTCATAATCTAAGAAGCGGGGAAAATTATTGTATTATTTCCTGGCGCTTACAGAAATAGCATATGCACGACAAGTAGCAGTATTTCGATAGGGTGTAGAATTTCGAATTGCCTATTCTAATTGCAGTGAATAAAGTTAATCACAGCGTGATCGAGCTAGAACCTTTATTGCGCCACTTAAATCCTTTTATGTCTATTAAATAAAGTGCATTATTTCCCTAGTATGCAGTGAAAATTGTGACGTAAAAGCTGGCCGCTGCAAGTAAATCGTAAATAATCCATCTAATTGCAAATTACTACTACTACTACTACTATTACTGGCTACTACTACTTCGATAGTACTACCGTGTTTTCCTTTTGATATTAATATCAATACCAAAACTTGCGTTAACCTGTAACTACATTCAGTAGCCTCTTCCATGAATAACGTCGACTAGTATACAGTATAGTACGTAAAATTACTTAGAAAATACAGTACTTAGTCAACACCAAGGCAATCATATCACATAGGAATGTACGCCTCTCACGTACTCCTCTGTTATTTTAACTTCTTTTAATTCCCCCAATTCAGTTTTTAATTCCTCCGTGTTCTGTATTAGGCATTGCACTCTTTTTGTATTATCTATTCGAAGTGAAATCGATTATTTATCATAGCGCTGTCCAAATATCGCGAAAGATGCCACGCAGGGTAAGAATAAAAAGGTCAAAGAGTGTGCTGCTCTTTAATTCTGATCTATTCTCCGATTGAGCTGTCGTTGTTTAATGCCACGCAAGTAGAGAACGATTCGTCAAATAAACAAAAATCACATACCTGCGCGTCTATTTTTTGTTTGTTTTCATTTATAAAAGATAACAGTGATTTAATATTCTTTTGTCCAGTTCGAGGAATATCGCGAAAGCAAGTAAAGCATTTCAGGATATGAAGATTTGTAATTCACAATTTTATTAGAATTTACACTACATTGTTTCTTTTTTGCTGTATCAATACCCATTTGATTTTTGAATTAAACCTCCAAGGCTTCTATTAATTAACGTTGCGAATCGTAAAGCGTACATTGTTCTGCGAAACGTAGGAATGAAGAGATATATTGGCAGGGACGATATTGCAACCCTCGAATTCCATCGTGAAGGAAACGCATGTTTCCTCTTACATTATGTAGAACTCGCGGGAGAATAGTCGCAGCTTCCCATCGACATTGATCAACCTGCCTCCATAACGTCACGTTTCTCGATTACGATTTAATTTCACGTGGAAACGTATTTCACTTCTAAAATTTCCATGAACCGCTTATCATGGGACTAATATGGGTGTTCTACTTTTTCTTCCATCGTTCGTGTCGCTCCCGCTGTTAGGAATGTTGTTCCATTATTACAATATATTGGCCAAGGGAATCTAATAAAATTTTACTTCGCATTTGCCACGTAAAACAATTAAAACGTTTGCAGGGTTTCGCCTGAAAAGCAATTAAAATCAACGAAGTGTAGCGTGATCGTTTGTTACCGGAAACTTTCCCCTTTAATTATATGCACAATCTAGCATTGCTTCGTTTAGGTAGAATAATTATTCGCTGGCAAACAACAGCGGAATTATAATTTTTCGAGTAGAGTAGCCAAGCTGTTAAATGCTTAATATATCACTGTGGCAGAAACATTTCTTCAAAAGAATCTATCTACACATCTGCTTTAACCAATTCAGCTTTTATTCCTGACTGTATTGTTTCTTATTACATAAAATTATTATGCAAGCAATTTTATCCATTCACCCATCACAACAGATTATTTTTCAGTAATCATTAGCATTTCCCACATTTTCATATATCACTACGTCACCTTTAAAGATTTTCAACAAAATAGCGTTTCGGAACGCACTTTCCTTCGACCCGCCTTGTCGATGAATGATTAAAAAAATGAAAAGTCTTAAGGCTCGCTCGAATGTAATCGGTTCGGTAATCGTACGGACTGGCGAGCTTCTCAGCAGAAAGAAGGAAAAACTCGTGAGAGGGAAAAAGATAGAAAGGGGAGCTTGCAAGCTTACGAGGGAGGGTGGGGGCTGAGCCAACTAGCTATATTTAGCTAGTGGAAGCAGCGTGGAAGAACGGTGGTACATACACGACGTGTTCGACGTATGATCATCCAGCTCGAAGTGTGAAAGCTCTGCGTGGAAACGCCAAAACTTACCGGGCGGACAAACCAAGCTTTTAAAGCGGCACTGTTGAATCACTCTTCGGTGAAAAGATTGGGCAAACAATTTGTAGCTTTCGCCTATTATTTCGAGTCCATTAACATTACACAGGGCTGTTACAAAACAAATATTTCTATCCTGTTGTAAATACTCATGGATATTGTTTTTGCTTTCTTTTTGTGGTTCTTTATTCTTTTAATATTGAAATTCGATATTTCCTTCAATTTTCTTCGGGATTTCGGTTGCACGTAATTTCCTAGGAAGCTTCGCTGCTTTAAAATCGATTAAAGTTTTAAGCGTATATTACCTTCCCCGTGATTAGTATTTTTTATTAATAATTTCTGTCACAGTGTTAGGTCTCCAAGAAAATGTTAGCCGGACAAAAACTATGCTGGGATAAAGCGAACGAAGCTCGCGGTTGATAAGGGAAAAATTCTGCTCGAAGGAAACCTCCTTTTCTCGCGTCGTTGGCTTTTCCGATATTTTAACTCTTTCGCGTTTGTAACCGGATATAACTTTTACACGATTTGCGGTATTATTAGTGGAACATGGGTGCGGTGGGTAAACGGATCACGACAGCAATCATGTTACAGGTAGTTCGACAAATGTGGAAACTTTAATCGTAGAAAAATTTCACATCATATACCATACTGATACCTAGACGAAGCTCTAAATTTCGTAACAACTTTGAACTCTTCCATACGAAATATTCGTACAGTTGGATCATAGTTGAGATTGTGAATTCTTTCCAGATAACATTTTCAATAAATGACATTCCGTTCAGTCCTCTGAAAAATAAAATATTCACAGCTTCCTACTTGATCACTTCAGAGACTTCGACCTAAACGAAAGATTCCATAAAAAAAGAAAAAAGAAAACAGTGACCTGTAACAATACCGGTGCTATTTTAGCTGCCGGATTGCCAATTCTTTCAATTCATCGGAAAATCTCGATAATTGGACAGGTTTCTTTTAATCGGCGTTTGCAGTCGCGAAGTGACGTCGACGGTGGCAAAACAATCGACATGGGTCTTCGATGTGCGAAACCGGATTGATATGCAATTAGAAAATTTAAATCGTTTCGAAGGACCGGTGAAGGCGGTAGAAGAGGATAACGATGAACGCTGATCGCAAACTCATCAGACAGTTGTCGGTGGACGGCGAAAATTACGATCGTTTCAGCACAGACCGCGTGGGTAGTCTTCCTTTTCACGCTTACACAAATCCAACCAAAACGTGTATACACAATACATCTGCATACTCATTGTGATCATCCTGTTCATTGTTTTATACAGGGTGGTCCACGTAACGTGTCCAGCTTACTTAGATTATTCTATTATTAGTGACTTGATTGAAAATTGGAATTGGCATAAATTTATGTATATTAAATATTTGTCAAGATTTTTATAATACATTATTCAATGTTTCAATTCATTCTAAATCGATTTTGAATTATGTCTGTGGCATTTTATTTAGAAATGTTTGACATATTATGATATTTAAGCAATTGAACGTCTCGTTTGTAATAAACATTTTAGACGTATATAAATACTCAATATGTTTTGACAATTTGAATAACAACAGATATCATTTTCATATTAATTTCCTTAGTTTTTGGCACAACGTTCTTCTTATTTTTACGTAATTATAATCACATGTACCGGACCATTAAATTAAATGTACTTACAACAGAGAACATTCTTGTCATTATTTCTACAGCAACTCAGCAGGTTCTAAAATAATGCAATTACAATGAAATTGCATTTACAATGCTTAAAAATGAAGAATAGAAATGCTATTTAAGGTCGATGCTTCTTATTTTAATTTCGAATTAGGTTTCTTTAATTCGCATTAGCTCACTTAAAATTTGTTGAATGCCAAATAATTCTTGCATTATCCTTGTATGTTTATCGAATAAGAATTTTGGCATGTCCATCGATATTCCACTCCTTTCAGCCCCATTTAAAAAACATGGAGACTGTTACGACCACTTTTAAGGCTCGTTCACGTCCAATTATCTAACGAATTTAATTTTTACAAAATGTTGCTTCAATATTGGATCGTTAATTTTGTTTTTTCAGGATACCAGGACTCACGTAGTCGTGGAACTTTACGATACGGAGCGTTCGTACGTGGAGGCACTGCAAATACTAGTCAATGTAAGTAAAGCCCTATTCTAATAAGACTTACAAATCGATGCAATTCCACGGCGTAGAATAACAAAGTGCGTTTTCAGAATTGGGTTCATGTTTGTCCTTCTACCGGAAGGCAGTTTATTTATTTGGCGCGCATTTTTCTTCTGCTCTATCGAATAAATTACAAAAACCTGGATATATTGCAATATCCATCTCTCAATAAAAAATATATTCACTCGCATGCGTAATAAAAATTCAGCATAACAATGGAATATCATAGTCATAATAAAAGATAAAATAATAGGAACACATGGGTATGGTCATACATGATGTGGAGTCGAATAAAACAAAGATAATGGATATACAGAAGAATCGAAACTGCCACTTTTCAAAAGAATTTTCTTATTGACGTTGTTAGAATAGAAATGTCGAATAAAATCGCCCAGAATCGGCAGAACGCTTCTGCCATGGAACTTCTGCGCTTGGTAGATGAAGATGTACATACGTAGATAGAAAATGCAGAACCACTCGAATATGCAACCTGTCCTTCTTCTCGTTTGGTTCTAAGTTTATTGAATAAGTGAGGCTGAATAAAGGATAAAGTGAATTGTTAATGTAAGGCAAGGTCAAGGCTACAAATATAAATTGTTCAGTGCGTTTTTTGTATTTTTTCTATTTGACTTTCTGATGTATTGTATATTATGGATACTTAATTGATAGTTTGTATGTACTTTAGCAGTAATATTAAAATAATTCGAATACGTGATGTTCATGAGACATATAATATATTTCTGTTTTATTCTATGTGATTTAACTCGCAGATTTGTTCTTCGTTCCGTCTTTTTTTTAATACTATTTTGATTCGTTAAATGCATTTAAATATCATTGGGAACTGTATGGTGGGCATTAATTTAAATATTCATCTGGAATAAGTGGATGAAACAAATATTATAATCGACTAGTTAGTGCTCAATTAATTCGTCTCGTTAGTCCGCTCTATCACATTTCAAAATTCGTATGCGTTCATTTCACTTTTTTCAGCATATAATCGTGTCTGTTGGTCAGTGAGGCTTACCGTGCGCCTATTTCTGGATAATATTTGCATTTCTGCAAATGTTCCTCTTTCCACGTGCCCATGATACACCTCGCAAAACGTTTAGTAAGCACTGTAGCGGATCAGTGCGGTAGATCGCAATTATTAAATACACGTTATGAAAGAGGAATTCGATTAAGGCTATCGATTGAAATTTTAATATCGTGGCGAAGAATGGGAAATTGATTTATTTTCCACGTTTCAGTTTGTATCCGCGACGTGAAATTTATCGGGTATCATCACGAGGATTGTTAAATCTTTCTCTTTTATACGCACACGGTCAATCGTGACTGGAAGATTGCACCAAACGATCGGCGACATGCTGTGAAACGAAATCAACGGTGGAACGTGCACGTACAACAAATGTACAATGTATTTCGATAAATGACAAATGGTTAGACGCCGCTTTCTACGATAAAAGCAACAACTATGCTCGTTAATTATAGTTTTTTTTGTGCTTCAGTCGTCGGTCTGATATTGGAGAAAGTAACCATCATTTAACTTTTGCCTTATTAATCGCTACACTCCAGGAATTTATAAGTTCATTACAATTTTTTTTCCTAGCATGATCGTCGATACTGTAGTGAAATTTATTTCTAGCATTTTCAATAAAAAAACTCTTGTTAAAATTATGGAGGAAACTGTTAACATTCGCGATAAGCATTCATACTGTTCCAGTATGCAGTGGGTGTCGGAACCAATTAATTCTCGTCAGATTTTCGATTAAATTTCTCAAACTTGGTACTTTGTGCCGTGGCAAGAAATTACAACTCTACAACATATTCACTTGCTACGGTATAATTAATTAACACATTGTTGACCGGTCACGAGTTAACTGCATTATTCTTAACATGCATTTCCTTGTTCATTCGAAAGGGAAATATTTACTTTTCAGCAACACTGAAGATCTCTGTTTTTCTTCAAACTTCTGTCATCGGACGAAACAATATGTTCGTCCATAAATGGTAATCGACGACCACAGAAAGAAATGTTTCTTAATCAAAATCTATTTAAGCTTCCCCAATGATTCTAAGACAACTGATCATAACGAAAACACGATTTTTTATATTCCTTCGTGGCCTCCAAACATAATTCGAGGACAGCTATCCGCGGGGTTTATTAAAAGAACCAACGTTCACATAACATCAGGAGTCGATTACCGTCGCGAAATTTTTTTTACCGATTCACCAGAAGAATTCGAATTTTGATTGTCATATTTTATAAACATCACGGCCCACGATGATTGTTGATCGAGCTGAACGATTATTCAGAGGCGGCCTTGGCGCTGACTACGTCGCGGGACCCACGATTTTTCATGTCTTCGCTTTGACCTAGAGAAATAATAGAAAAGGGATTCGGCTGCAAAACGCAAATAAACTGGTTTCACTGTGAACTCGATTGCCATGCCGAACGGAAGTTAATTTAACTTATCTCGTAGAAAAGGCTAACGATTTGAAGAGTAAAATTGTTAACAAAACTATTAAAATAGTAAAAATATCTTTGGTTTTTATTATAATTTGAATAGAACGAAATCTATGCAAAAATACGATAATGTGCGTCGGAAAATTTACTACAGGAATTACGAACGGAATTTATTGTTTGTTTTAACTCAATATCCATCCAATAAATTGTTGCTTTTCTTTCGTTTTTCACATTCTTGCCGAATATGTTGTGGCGAGGTACTTTGGCGCACCATTCTCAATATCAGTTACGAATGGACTCGTGTCCATGAAAAATATTTGTTTTCGATTTGAGAATCTTTTTTCCTCTTTGTCGGATACTCTTTTATGGAAATCCTCGTTGTAACAATATTGATGCGAGAATTATTATTGCTGTGTTTTCCTGCAATTCTCGTGGTGAAAATGATGGCCTTGCTGTGTATCTGGAACTACTTACATTTTTGGATTACACAGATCTTTCGAAGTATTTCAGCGTTGTCTCGAATTTAATTTTTGCTCGTAGTTGTCACGATTTAATTGACACGATTTAATATTAATGTTATGTCAGTTTCACATTTAGTTAATCTAAGACATATTCAGATCTTTTAATAAATTAATTATGCACATAATCTAACCTACTTTATCACCGACATTGATGCGTTCCTGAACGACGATTTTTTTTTAGGAAATCCATGTTAAACTACCATCAGTGCAGTATCATTTTTTACAAAAATACGCATGATATAATTTTGTCGAAATTCTTTTGAGTACACGCGACTTGAAATCTCAGATCTAAAGATTTTTTCATGAGACATTCCACCGAGGAAACCACACTCCGTATTTCTTTCAACGAGACATATCTTGCATTAAAATCCATTAAACCTTTTTACTCGATCTAATCCAAGAGCCATTAGCACATGAGTCGCTAAATATATCCTCACCGCGGCTATCCACTCTTAGAAAGTTAAACATCCGCGGAGCACCGTAGATCCAATTCATCACACTCCTCTTGCCCAACGATCGGCTCTTCCATTTCTTTTGATTTCGGGTCGAGGCTGCGCTGGGATTCTACGCGTTTTAATGTAACCCGATAAGTTGGCAGAATTTATTAATCTACGTTGAAAATAAAGGTTCCTATCTCTCGGTCACGCGTTGCGTAAGTCCACGAAATTCCGCCACGGCTGGCGTTGTTGCGACGCAACTGGTGGAATGAAAATCGTTTTCGCGTTAGATCAACGAGCATTAAGCGACAATTCAGTCGGTTTGTGACATTCGCGCTTATTTCGACGCGTTTTTCTCGCCACCACCCCCTCACTTTCGTTTCGCCCTGAAATATTTCTAGTACCGTGTCGTGCCGTGAAATGGAATTCAAGGAATTGCATCGAGACCGCATTAACAGGCTTATGTATTTATTTACGTATCGTGGGCACAAAAAGAAAGGGTCGAGAAATTTAACAGGAACAAAAAAATCAAAATTGAAAGTGATACGTTTAACCCGAATATTTGGCTGGCAGCTGACACGTAGGAACGAATGGAGAAATGTGACTGGTCAGAACGAAATTCACCGTTGTCGACTTATAATTAACCTGACGCGTTGGTGTTTCTCGCGTGTAATTAATGCACGCGCCGGAATATTTGGAATGGTGTCGAAAGAATTGGTTGTTCGCAACAGATTGTAATAGTTCAAATGAAGGATCATAGAAATACTAAATTTCTTATGTATTATACTAGTCTCTTTGTTATGATGAGTGTTTGATTGTTTAGAAATACCTGCAACCATTGAAGAGTTCCGAAAATGCTGGCTTGGTGGACTCAGCGACGGTGGACGAGATCTTTTACCAGGTGAGAAGCGTGTTCTATTTCGTTGGAGTGAATTGTTACATATTCTTTGGGAAAGGGGTTTATGTACCAGACAATTGAATCTCTTTGTCGGAAGAAATTCTATATCTCCTTTGCTGCTAGATATTACATTGTGAATTCTACATTTATTTACCTGTTCTTAAGTTTTTCGAAACATTTGTTCGCCGCTAGACATTGGATCAATATATTACACTTATATGAACCTTTTTTAATATTAAGGAATGCAACACATATTTCCAAACCAAGCAAAATCGATAAAAGAATTAGTGAATGTAATAATCGGGCGTCTGGCCGTGTACGCGCTTATCTACTTACTATAAATTCCGTGAAATCCAGAAGCGCAGGCATTCGCGAGAGTACACGGAGCAGACGATAAAAGAAGCTAAATGAAAGTGAAATCTGTTCGCGTGAATTGCTTTTATGCGTTGTACTCGATGGACGTTTGACTACTGCGTCTTTTCAGTAAACTTGTTGCCTCGCGTATTGACTTTCAACTTTGGTTAGAGAAAATAAAACCGTTACTAATTATTTGGTAATCATTGCATTTCGCTTAGCACAGAGGATTAGTGCATTGTAAATATTAAGAATGAGGAGCGTGCAACGACCGCAATAATTATTTGTTACGATCCCATTAGGAGAAACGCAATCACGCGAATTGCGGTCGGCTTAAACGAGAGACGTGTTTTATGAAACATCATTAAAATCGAACGCCAGACGCGCAGTGAATCTGCGGCGCAATCTTGGAACTTTAACATTTTGCGTAACGTGACATTTACGAAATTTCAATGCAAAGTTCTTCTGGAATTTCGTTCTGTCGTAGAATTCGTTTTGAATGCCATAGTTCTAAAGGAAACTTTTAATTTTACAACTACCATAATATCTGCCATTTTTTTTACGGACTAAAAAAGTCAGATTATGAAGTTTTAAGAGTAGCAAGAATTATAAGAAAAATATTAACGTATTTTAGATTCCTTCTATCCTTAATCACCACGAAGTGTTCCTGGAGGAACTGCGCAAGAGGCTGGATACTTGGGAACTTAAGCAGACAATTGGCGATGTCTTTCTCGATGTGGTACGTCCTTGCATCAATTATTTAATTACATTTTAATAGCTTTCATCTATACTATAAAATTCTACATTCTATTTCCAAGACAACCATTAATTTGTTTTACATTGCAAGATAACATTATTAAGTTTTAGAACAAAAAGTTACGAAATTATAGAATATACCTTTCCGCTATTAATGATACGCAACTTGTTCTTTCGCAGTTCACCAAGTCAGTCGTCCTGGAAACGTACACCCTCTTCCTCGATAATTGGAAGTCCGCGAGGAAGGCGATAAAAACGACTTGCCAGGCAAAGCCTGCTTTCGCGCGATTCCTCGAGGCATGTATACAGAACATTCTTTTCCGTTCCCCTTGTCCCAATTAGTATTTTTACCTTTTGCATTGCTAAATACTAGCATCTGCTTAATTTCATGTCACTTGGATCCCCCTTACCTGCATTAATTCCTCCATATCGAACTATGAAAATCATTTCACCCAATTTCATAACTCAGTAATATCTATCTAGTATATGCAGCATATGAAACATTCATGATTCTGACAAACTTTGCACTGTTCTTGTTACACGAGTTCTATCCACCTTCTATTAGTCGTGGACGATAAATTTGATATGCTTCGATTGCTTCTTTCTTGCATGACAGACAATGGAACGTGAGCACAAAGGAAAGCTTGGACTCGATCAATTATTGATTAAACCGGTGCAAAAGATACCCCGTTACGAGCTTCTGATACAGAGGCTGTTGAAACATACAGACACCACACATCCGGATTTCGAGCTGCTCCAAGCGGCCCAGAAAGAGGTGCACGAGCTGGTCGTGAAGATCAATTGCACGGAAAGGGAGTCCCTTGAGTGGGAGCAACAGCAAACTACGTTGAGGGAGGTTCAGGCGCTCGTTGAAGGACTCGCCGGTATTGTCACCAACGACAGGTGAGCTTATTTTCATGCAAAATTTCCGTGCAACGATATTAAGAGTAAGAGATCATTTATTTGTTGAAAGGTATGAAATATTTCGCAAACATTGTATAATCTAATTATGGAAGCACGAAAATGTCAAAGACAGCAGAAGATATAAAACGGATAGCAAGTTTTCTAACGCGTGCTTAGAAAATGAATTTATTCGGTATTATTTTATATTGATACGACACAACCTTTTGTGATTTAAATACTTTCTCATATTTGTATTTCCCCAGTAATGCATCGCCTAAATCGTGTATGAAAAATTCAATATCATTTTGAAAAGAACTATTTTAGATATCTTCTTATAACTGAAGAATCCATTTCGAATTCGTGCTTTTACATGTGATTCCGAAAACAGCACGGAAAAATGATTGGAAGAGATTGAACGAACAATGGAAGAGTCTGCGCGTAAATCGCTTTGCACTCTCTTCTTCATTTCATCGACTATTCAACTCCCATGCGTGCACGACATATCGATTCCCAATACCGTGTGGTATTGGGAATACCACATACGAACCCCAATGCGTGTCGCGGTAGAAATTTCTACGATAACTAATGGATTCATCTGAATTGACGCGTCTATTTTTGTTGTAGAGCTTTCGTTCGCCACGATCTGGTCACCATAGCCTCGAATCAAGGAACAAGAAAGGAACGCGCACTATTTTTGTTCTCTGATCTGCTGGTTATCACCAGCATCAAGAGGAGAAGCGGAACGATCAGAAAACCGTCGACGTGAGTGTAAAATATATCCTGTTTTAAATGACGACAATTTATTTGCGCCTGATTTGTATTAAACTAAAGACTTCAACTGTTAATCCTCGATTAAACAAATATTGAATATTAAATTTTGCACTATAGAGATTAATAACTTTCAATAATCTCAGAAGCGGCAAAATAAATGTTAACAATATTTGAAGAATTTTGTACATGGCGGTTGATTTTCGCAGAAGTTCCTGCCCGAATAGTCTGGTTGGCCTATTGGAAGCAAATAAGTACAAAATGCTAATGAGAATACCACTGGACGATTTAGAAGTGATGAAAGGTATAACAAAAACAGGAAACTCTTTTCAATCATTTGTAAACGGAGGGATTATCCTTATTCTTCGATATAATCGAATTTAAATAATTGGACTTAAGAAAATGAAATTAAAGAACGAAGCAATCACTTAACTAAAAATAAGTATCCTTTCTAATAGCCAAAGATGAAAACTTGCGGCGAATGGCACGTGAAGTGGACCATCTTCGTGAAGATTGCACAACGTTGTCACAGCTCCAGGAACTCGCGCCGAAATTGCACGGTGCTAGACAACAATTGGAGGATCTTCTCAAGGATATGCATGCACAGGCACAGCGTCAATTAGCGGAAAGGAATGCAGCACATTCGCAATTGGCTTGCCTAGAATTAACGCTTAATACTCAGTAAGTAATTTTACAGACATAATCAAACTGCAAGAAATATCTATTCAGCCACAATCATTCTCCATCATTTATACTGAATTATTCCCCCCAAAAACTTTCTTCCCTTCACGTGCGCCATTTATGTCACCATACTCACAAGCAGACTTGTGATAAGCCCTCCCATTGCTCCTGAATCATCGTGTAATTCACAATTATTCCTATTAAACGAATATTAAGCGGAATACCGCTTTCCCGTTCCACTGTCCCATTCTCTACAATACTTCGCCCCTATTGCCTGGTGAATGTCATTTACCCCAACAAACGACGTCTCGAATGAATTCTATCCCAAAGAACAAGGGAACCCGCCCATTGGGAGTTGTATTGTGCCAGTTTGAACACCAGCATCTCATCCCATTAGCCACGTACAAAGCCGTCTAGCCTTACAATGAGCGTATTTTTTGCATCTTCGTCGCCTCACGTTTCCGATCCACGTGCACGCGCAATGTCGAATAACATCCAACTGTTTCCACCGTTTTTATCTGGAGAGCAACGTGACTAGCAAGTGTGACACTTGTTTCGTTTATTTACAGGGCTGGGATCGAAAACATCTCCGTGATGTTCACGAAGCCAGACAAAAGGGCTAGTTGGGAGGAGAGTTTCAATGAGGCCAAGCAGAAGTTAGGTGAGTTTGAACGTGTACAATGGGAACCTTTGACGGTCAGTCATGCTGTATCTGCATGCATTGTAGCGTGTATAGTACTGTCAGTATATCAGCCACGTTACCAAGCAACATTATAATATGTTTTCCAAGGGAATAGACATTTTTTGGGCATCTAATAATTCATGTTTGAAAAGTTTATAAATTTCTGCGAGTTCAGAAGTATCGGAAGAGATGAGACCGTAGTATAGTATTAATATCAGTACTATATTATAGCATTATCAGTAGATGCTACGGCTATGAGTACAAAATTGAGTGCTAGACGGATAATGAGCGATGCAGTATTTGTAAAATTAAGAAAGCATGTGTACGCCGTCTAATGCTATTTCGATATACATTTCAATTTGGAAAAGTCTTCACTGGTCTGTTTCCAAAGTGTCTGTATTTGTTTTTAAATTTAATAGCTGCTGCTAATAGCAAAATACTGATGGGCGATTAGGATTATTATAATCTTAATCTAGACTATATTGACAAAATTAAAAAATGCAAATCAATATGAGGGGACAATTTCGATTGATCAGAACACGTATGAATTTCACTGTTTAATTACTGTCGTTTTCTTTCGATTTACAGCATTGTCCGCTGATAGAAGGCCGTGCCCAGAATTTGTGGGACCTTTGCCGATTCGAAAGACTCGGGCTGGCCTCCAGTTTACCTGTGCAGCGCCTACATTGACTAATGGACAAGGTTCCAGAGATGTGTGGGTGTGTAACAGCGATGGCTACGTGGGCCAGGTTTGCGTGTTGAGTCTGACTCCTGAACCGCCGCAGGTGACATCCTGCAATGGTGTTTGTAACGCGAGGATCCTGTGTGTCGCGGGAATTCCAGCGTGTACGCAAAGGTGAGTTTCTGTGTTCCTTAATTGGAGGTTGTGGGCGTGAGTTTTGGGTTCTCACTAGTGGGGTTGGATTCTTGCGGTCTCCGTTGCTGAAGGCTTTTGGATGTAATGTGGTTGCGGAACCCTGAGAAAGTTTTCTACTTTCCATGCGTTAGGTATATTTAATTATTCAATCGAGCATTGTGTTGTTGAATCGATGAGTGTATTCCTGGATCTAGTAATTGTAATTGTATATAATTATGTCCGAAAGGTTTAAGCAAAATGGGAAGCATTTAATTTTTGCGAGGTCCTTGGAGAGAGGTAAAGGAACGATCAAAATGATAAAGAATTTTTAAGGAGTAATCTGTCTTTTTTGTTTGTCATACTTTGTAGGGTAGTAGAAAGGGACCTTACTTTATTTGTATTATATTTTAGATCGAATTCGTGCGTGACTAACAACATTTCATTCGCGAACAGTAAGAGCGGCATAAGCATCTCGGTCCAGGATGTCGATGCCAGTGGCGGGAACATACATTTAGATAGGTAATACTCTTGACTGAAAGTTTGAACCGGAACCAAATAGTGTTGTATAACGAGGAGTCAACTCGTAACCGAATGAACAGTAATAAATACTGACTGCAACCACTGTTTAAATTCTCTGAAATGTTTTCCTGTTACATCATCAGTGTGTCGAGAATCAAAATTTTAACCACGAATTCCGTCACTTCTTACATTTCCTTTATGATTTACAAATGGCAATAATAATAATTATCGGTTGATTTCTTGTTATAGAATATCTTTGCAAAAACATACCAATCCTTTCTTGTCATTCAATATTTCAAGCATAATCATTCTAAAAACGATATATGTATTCGCTTCCTGTAAATGGGCTCTCTTTTTTCCATACATTAATGCTATCAAAAATGTATTGATACGCGTTATTTAAAACCAGCGGTAAATTATTAAATATCCCAGAATGAATTTGTTCATACTGTATAATTGTTTTTCTCCGTGCATCCTTCTTCGCGTCAATACATACATGTTTGCTTTTTTTCGTAACATCGAGTCAGTAAAAAGAACTGTGTACATTACTTTGCAAATAACATAGTAGTTAAATCCTACACGATAGAACTAAGAAAGCTATTTTGCAGTAGCTCGAGCTCCGAAGATTCGGACTCGGACGACATTCCATGTGCAGATACGGGTAGCCTGACTCTGGGTGGTGACGTTCCAAGTATTGATAACGTTACAACGGAAGAAGATGTCAATCAACCAACAATGTGGCTAGGGACTGAAGATGGATGCATACACGTTTACAATTGTAACGACAATATTAGGATAAAGAAGAACAAAGTAAAGATACAGCATAATCGAAGCGTGCATTGTATCATGTAAGATTTTCGTCGCATTTAATAATATTTTATTATGAGATTTAATTAGAAATTGCACGACAATATAATTGCCAAATTATGCAATTGTATTATTTGATATTGTTGCGTAATGTCTAATTATTTCTAATTACAATACAATTTTCTTACCTCCGCATATATGTATATTTGGATTTGTTACGGTTTCGACTTATTCGGAATTTCAGATACTTGGACAATAAAGTATTTGTGTCACTCGCTAATGGAGACATCACCGTTTACGCTCGAGATCACAGTGAGTACTTTATATATTTATAGCAATTCTACAGAATCCACTAAGATACCGGTAAAACAAATCTTTGGCGTCATTTCATAATAATGTAAATTGCATTTTAATTTACAGTGGGTGGTTGGAACACACCGGACCCAACGACAGTATCAGTGGGTACAGTGACTTCCCCAGTCACGAAGATGCTTCCAGTGTCCGGAAAACTTTGGTGCGGCTGCCATAATTCTGTGAAAATCTTAAACACCCACACCTTGGACATAGAACACACGTTTGCTGTTAGCAACGACACGTCTCTGTCGGTCTCGTGCATGGCAAGTTCTGGTGGACTAGGAGTTTGGATTTCTTTGCATAATAGCGCTGTGTTGCGACTATTTCATTCTGGCAGCTACGAATGCCTGACGGACATCAATATAGCTCCCGCTGTCACTAAAATGCTTACCAGTAAGTCTCTACATGACTTAATGCTATTTAACGACCAAACTGTTTATGATTTAGTATCCTTCTTCGGCATATTCACAAATCATGAACAATACTTGCCCTGCACTGTCCTGAAGTTCGTGATTACAAATCTTAAATTCAAGGGATAATATTCGAAGACACGGGGATAATTTTTACCTGAGATGAGGTCAAAATTGTCACAAGTAAACAAAATCTTACCCGAGATGAATGATTACTATAATGATTTGGAGGTTTTCGAATCGTTTTAGGGGAAATCTTCATGGCGCACGGAACTGAAGAAGCAAAAAAAATGAGAATAAAAGAAAGTCATCAAAATGCTGCTGGCTCTTACTTTCGAGACCTTAATAAATTGTTCGGGCATTAATCGCGTGTTATGATTGCAACATAAAAATTTTCCGATTGCCTGGAAAACGAAAATAATTTACTCGTAAAGATCCATCATTCGCGAGTAAAATTGGAAATAAAACCAAAGTCTGTACGTTCAATAATTCCGAAAATAAAAATTCATTTACGAATGCACTTCCCATAAAGATTAGCAAATATTGCCTGCATTGGTTGAACAATTTAAAAGCTAGCAAAATGATGATTCAACCCCTTCCTGTTCCTTCCTAATTTCACACGTACTACAATATATTTCAATTCTAACCATATCCCCGATATTAATCTGTTCCTCACGGAACGAAGCACGAGCAAGTCTCCGAAGGGACTTATATCTACAGGAAATCGTTAACATTCTTTTGTTCATAGTATTTATTTTAACAGAAGCTTTAAACTTGTTGCAGGTTGCGATGATATAATACGACAACACAAGGCTGCCTGTCTCAGGGTCACCGCACTTTTGGCTTGCAACGAGTTACTTTGGATCGGTACTAGTGCCGGCGTATTACTGACCGTGCCAATTCCCCATATAAAGCCATCCACTCAGAGGATGTCACAACCGCCGATCGTAACTGGTAGGTTTTGACGTCATGGTCGATCGTCTATAACCGTGGCTCATTACTTCCGATATAATTAGAAATTGGCCACAGAACGGACATCCGTGATATTTCTCGCGAAATACCTGCTTCGGCATCATTGAAATCGATGTTCGATCAATCATTTGCAAAGTTTTTGGATCCGTATTATTTTACACGTGGTATTTAGAAGACACTTGTTCGGGAAGCAAAGGATGCAGTAATTTCTGTTAAGATTTAATTACGATATCTGGTGGTATTGCCTGTGGAAATAATGTAATATTTGTTATATAAGGCATTAGTTTATTGGGCATTAATATATGTTGGTTCGAATCGAGGCAAAGTTTGTAGAATTTCTGAATTTGTCTGCTTTTTGTAAAACGTCACCGAATCTTTCGATCTTCATTGTGCTTTGGATTATTTTAAAACTTTTATAACCTTTTGTAACTTTTATAATCCTGAACGTCTGCTAATAAAAAAAACTCGTGTTAATATATTCCTTCATTAAAATTTCATAGATATCTGTACATAACAATTTAGTAGTGCTAGAAATTTGTACTACTTTGTTACATAGCGGCGCTTTCATTTAAATTCCTTCTATGCGATAGTTTTTTCGAGATTAAAAAGATATTAACAAAATTTTGCATAATTTTTCTATACATTTTCTTATTGTTTTCAGGCATTCCACATGGTCATACTGGCCATGTGCGTTTCCTTACTAGCGTGGAAACCATGATGCCATCGAAACCAGATCCGCGTCCTAAAGTGAACAGATACTCTCTGAAGTCCAGCAAAACCCAGCAAAATAATATGAACCACGGAAAACTCCTAGTAATATCCGGTGGAGATGGTTACGAGGATTTCAGGGGACCACAGGCGTCCGCCGAGCTGCAGGCTGGTCGGGAGGACTCGACCAATCACCTGCTGCTTTGGAAAGTGTGATCTGATCGAGCACGGCCCTCGGTGAGGATCAATTGCAAGCAATTTTATTTTTTGATTAAGACGAAGCGCAATATGTTATCAGTGCTGTGCAGTATTGTACGTAGCAGGGATAGACAAAAGACCTCGTAAAATTATATTTCTCAAATTTCCTTTTGTTGCTATTTAAAATGCATTTAAGACAGAAGTTACAAATATAATTGAGAACTTTAGGGGAAAAGAATTCTTTTTGTGAATTTCTTGCGAAAACCTTGCCTCCTTCAGTAGCACAGCACGATTGTACTCTGTTTCATTTTGCTCTATCACGGAATAATTGAGTAAAGGCAAATATATAATAACATATTTATCCTCTTCAATTCTTCAATCACGAAATTAAATGGAGACATCGCCTTCTGAAACCTCACGAATCATGTTTCTCTACAAGAATTTTAATTAAACCTAATCGCTGTTGCCAGTTTTTTTAACCATTTATATAAAGATTCGCGAATTAATCTATGATCGACGAGTGTTTCTATGAAAATCTACACGTGGAAACTGATTTGAATTTCGAAATGTTCCAGGTAGGGGTCGCAGTTCACGCACGTCGGCATGACACGCCGTGGGAAACGTTTTCGCGTGTGCAATCCACACGCAGTTGGGTTCGTCGCCGTCCGATCGTGGCTGTTCAGGACGTATTTCCCCGACCATTTTTGAGAAAACGTGGGAAGGCTCTTTGGCTCATATTGGCCAAATGGATCGCGAGCAGAATAAAGGAGGTCCACCATGTTTAAGGTGTTTGGAGACGCGCGTTTCAAACTGTTATGGAACCAGACTGAACAATATTTCAACCACCATTCAGACCTCGAAATCAGACCTTTACAGTGATTTGTTCGATTGTTGTTCAGTCGCTTTAGGTGGAGCTGAGAAACCGTTCAATGAAATCAAAGTACAAAACGAAGGTATTCGAATAACTATCACTTTGGTAATTTATGAGGCGCTTATTTTCAAAGAAAATATCGATTCCATGTGAGTTTTTACTCTTTTTCCACTGGACCGAATTGTCGATGCTGGTTTCTCGGTGGTAGATCGCGCGTATAATTCATCAAACGATCGTCATTTATTGTAGATGTACGTGATGTTCAATAAAGGTGGAAACAGATGAACGAACGTACACGCGTGTTTACGGCGATTCAATCGGCAAAAGCGTGATCTTCGTTCGTTTGTGTGATACGAGACTTAATTAATAATGAAAACGCGATGAACGATACGATTACGATACCTGGAAGAGCGTTGAATCGAGCTTACACACAATACAGTGACATTGGCCTAAAAATACCTTAAAACCCTAAGAGAGAGAGAGATGTGTAATGTGTAAAAACGAATTTATCGTTGTCTATAAATCGACGCAGTGCGTCGGAGAACTGACGCGTAAAATCGTTGTTTGTTTTATTAACAATTCAATGTATTCGTGTTTAATCGTTGATGGAATTCTATTGAATATTCGAACGCTGAAAATGGTTGAAGCGTAGATACGTTGGATACGAATTATCCCGTTGGAACTAAAATTTCCATCTGCGGCTGTTGTCATAGTTGCAAATCGGGAGAATTATCACTTATTCATGTCGCCAGAAATCGGGCGAATAATTGAATAAAATAAGAATTGTTGACTAAGAGACAAAATAGACTCTGTGCTCGATACAACTTTTTGCCTTTTCATTTTACTTTTTGTTTTCGTTTGATTTGGAAAGAACTATTGTCACGAACGAGGAAAAGTGCGTGAAAGAAAGTGGAAGTCAGAAAGAATTTGTATTTGAATAAAGAACGTTCCTTAATATGTACTTCGTCGCAATAATTACTTAACTGAAATTTGTTTTTCTATCGAACTCTATTTATTGTACAAAATTTCAAGACAATTTGAATAATTTCTGTCCCGTTCAAAGTGTCACTTCTGTACAGATTTTAAGCTCTATGCACAATTTTCACGCGGTTATATTCGCTTTTAATTTCGACCGTTTCGTCTGCTTTTTTTACGACTTTCAACAATTCGCGAATGTATCGACCATACATAATTAACATACAGCGTGTTTGACAATAATTAATTAATATCGATTCTACATTTAGTCTTACTTGAGGCCAAGGTGTCGTCGTCATTTCGTCTCTCATCCCGGTTCAATTTTGAAAATTGATCTTCATTCGTCACGAAATATTTGCACGTACTATGTTCGTTACTATGACGATTATTTCAATTAATACCGAGGTTACTTTACAACTTCGGATACCTGTTTGTAGCTATTGCAATTGAACGTTGAAAAGATTTTCTCCTGTTCATTTTACGAACTCGTTAGACCTCCCGCGTATTATTAGTAATAGTTTGCAATTTTCTGGTAGCGTTTGTTTATGATAAATATAAAAAAAAAAATAGCAACTTACCTATCACTCGTTACAAAAATGAAGGCGAATTATATAAACGTATTATCTAATTGATACACACACACACACACACACGCACACACACAGAGGGAAAATACAGGAATAGAAAGAACGATAATTTCAATTATACTCATCATAGGCTGTATCGTTTATATTTCAACGCTTCAAGACTGAATCGAACAATTACAATGAACGACGCGCAATGTACTATAATTCTAATATTATGAACACTCTCGCCTCTGCACTGAATCACTTTATATTATCGATGTAATAGCTTCATTAAAAGATTTTAATTTTCAATTCTCCATTGCTGGCTTCAGCCTCAAAACGATCATCATAGACAGAAATCATTTTACGACGGGTACACAATGATCGACATACCTGTACGTGTGATAAATTACTGTTTACAAGCCTACCGCTCGGGAACAAGGTACAATCTGTCGTTAGCGAAATATTTGGTCGTGTACGGGACTTCTGTTATCATTTTCCTTTTCTTTTTGTCGGTGTGATTTCGAATTATCGTATGCGAGACGCATGTACAATACGCGTTTGTGCGCGATTGAGTATGCTTGATTGTGTGAAGAAGGAAAAATGAAAAAGCGAGCCGAGTGTAACGAATCTTTGCCTTCGATTGTACATTGATTTTCCGCGGATAGAACGCGATGGGTTTGCTCGTAATGCAAGGTGTGCAATTATATCGTTTTAAATACGTGGGGCGTGAGTATGTGAGATGGTGAGCTTGTATTGTACAGGGGTGTAATAGTTGTTTCACGATGCTGCAGTTGCATGTGCTGGAAGACTGAACGACCGTCGTGTCGACAGTGTAGTTTGAGAGGAATATGCGACGAGGTTCTGCAGCGTTTCGTTGTTTAGATAATTGATCGATGAGAGTAAGTCGAGAAACGAGCGTGGCTTTGAAAATCGAATTATTATTATTTATTGCTAGCTCCTTTAAGTATATGAAAGTACGTCAGTCGCACCCGCGCTTGATAATGTGGTACGAATGCATCTATGGTGTATTTCTAGTGTGCAATAAAGAAAAAGGTGTCATGTATGCAGCAACGATCGCGTCCCGTAAGTTATTGATTAATGTTAAGTGTCTAGTGGCAAGAGATACGTAACTACGTATAAAATATATTTGTATTATATGTACTCATCCCTTTCTATTGGTGTCGTTATTCCGTTGTTTCCTGCACAGTCGGATTAGTTTCCTGTTATTTGTGATTGGTAATTTTCAGATTTTCTCACATCCGTTCAGAATTTTTTTAAATAATGATTGCAACTTGAACATCGAGTGATGGATTTTTATATAAGGCCTGCGGAAAGGTGAACGCAGTATCAACAAATCAACACTTTTGGGATTTACTAATAAAAAAATGATTAAAATTTATTAATATCATTACATGAATTCAATAGTGAAAGGTAACAAAATATGTACGACTATTAGTTACACGGATTTCTACAGTAAAGTAATAACTTACGGTAACGGTTCTTTTTTTAAGTATACATCACGAAACATTATTTGTATACAATATTTCTATCCGTGTACATACATCGTCAAGAAAATATATATGTGTGTATATATATATATATGTGCTTTTCACTTAAATTCTAATTAAAGAAGTACATTGTACGATGAAAATACGCTTTAGTATCGAATACTTTGGTAAATATCTACTCTTTGTTATCATTTCGAAACTACTGCACGGTTGCATTAATTTATTGACTAGACATACATAATATTTACGCAACTGTGACAGAAATGTACGTTGAAACTTGTATTACGATGGTTTCACGTTGAATTACTTAGAATGTACTTCTTCATAACGATAAATACCTTCTGACGTCAACAACAATATATTTTTATGCGAACTCTAATAGATATGAATTTTGTTCATCCTTACCTACTACCCGATTGACACGAACAAACGTCACTCACTCCCACTTGCAAACTGCAAACGAGTAGAGTCTTCCAATTATTTTCCTTTTACCGGGCAGAAACTTATATCACCTCGAAATTGCACAAATTTACAAACAATGTACGTCCGTTTAATAGGATGCGTGCATAACGTGCCACAACTTTTTGGAATGCTGTTCGCTCACTTTTATAAACAATCGAAAACCTCATCATTCTATATATTCTCGTGTAGTTCGCTTAAGACTCCAAAATATTACAACACATTCATATGAATAGAAAAAAACAGCGTAATCAATTGATCAGAAGCCTCTCAAAAATACCTGCTTCAACAACGAAAACGATGCGTTGCATTAAAAGTGAATCGTACACAGTAACACAGAAACTGAACAAAAGAAACACAAACGTCCGACGAAAATGGTATACGAAAAATCAGCGAGGTATCGACATCGACGCACCTGTTCTGTTTCTCGACGTACCACTGTACGATCTTGAAGAGTCTACAAAGAAACCAGGTTCCATGTATGAAACCCTTTTGCATCTGAAATACTTAAAGAGCAGCATGAATGATTTCAACCACGAAGAGGTTCGTAATGATTTCATCGGGATCTCAGTATTTATAGATCTGTTAATACGATATCGAGGCAACACCTTTCCCAGTCATTTTAAGATTTCATATCCGCAGCGAAGATCTTCCCATGTTGTTGAACAGCGTGCAGCTCAAAGCTGGCTTTCATTGCAGCTTTGGAGCTGTTTTCGGAAGATCATTCGCTCAAGCCTGCCTCAGACTGATACAGCGGCCAAATGAGGCTCGTGGTCCTCGCTGACTGGTGTGGAGGGTGTCTCGGTTATCGGGGTCGATGGATCACCACTGCTGCCCTGGTGATCTGTGGTACCTGTCAGGTGTTTAAAAAGAGCTCGTTTCAATCGTACAAATCGTTAAATAGATCAGAACTCATTCGAGGTTAGTAGTGTTGTTAAGTTCTCTTGATTAGAAATCAGAACAAGTAGCAAGTTAAGAGTATGTCAATTTTGGGGATATAAAACGCAATTTATACAAATCTAGGTACGTGTACCCTACATCATAAGATAGATAACATGGAGATTTGTATCTTTATTTCTACAAAAAATAAGAAATACATTTTCATTTCTATGAACAAAATAAGGAATAAGGAATAAAATCTTTGTTTTAAAATGCGGCTAACTTATTGTATATCTTTGTATTTCCTTTTTTATTACTTTTGAAAACAAACAATTAGAGAATACTGACGGCTACCATTTTTTTAGAGAGTACCTCCTCCAATTGCCAATTATTCGACAAAAAGTTCCTTTTCTTGATGAGTTTTATCGCGTAGAATAAAGTAAGACTGTAATATCGAACTGTCGGTGATAGACTATATTAGATTAGAAGATCATAGAGAAGACATTGGTAGATTAATTTAATTCAAAGTTGGTAAAGAAGACGGTAACGGATTTCATTGGCCAGAACTTCAGGAGACAGAATAGGTTGTAATGGATTAGATTAGTTGGGAAGTAACTAACAAGTAAATATGTTACACCAGTGTTCGTATTTTTAAAGTAGAATAGCAAAGTCGGACAGCTACGCCGTCTTTAAGAATCGATTTAATGCGTAAGTTCAAGTGAAAGTCCCTGTGCGTTATGTTACAAGGAAAGGACTATCGAGAAAAAAAAACCAGGTGGGCGTCCCTTATAGGATTTCCTTCAAACAATTTTTCTTTTTAATGAAAAATGGTACGTGTAACCCTGAGACCATCTAACGGTATTTTTTGTCTACTGTTTTACTTTCTATTTTCTCGATACAAAGTCCCACTTCAATCAATTTTATACTACATACCGACTGGGACTTTTATTTACTAACTTTATTTTAATTAGTGGAAAAGGTTCGCTATTAATATATATACAAATAAATCGTACTATTGTCACGGGCTGTTTGCTATTTATTTGGAAATAAACGTCATTTGAAAATACGATTAAATTGCTAATTGCGACAAACTTAAAATTATCACATTATTGCACAATGTTTCTCCATTAAATGTGATTAACTCCACTTGAGAAACCAATTGTTTCATTTTTAATTGTATACATAATTTGCGTTTCGCGTTGATAGCACTCACCTGTGAAGGAACTCGATCGACTTCTGCCTGGCCAACAGATCTTGCACAAGGGTTTCAGTATGCGGAATCGCGGACGTGGCATCCTGAGCAGCACATAAATATACGGGTCCAGGGTGAAGTGAATGCAAAGAAGGACATCAGCCGCCAGGTGGAACATGCGAATCAATTTTCGCGCGAATACCGCTTCCGGGGGTAGCCGTATGCCGAACTGGGCCAATGGAATGGAAACCTATCGGAAAAATGTAGATGTAACTCGCGATAACCGGCCTTCACTGATATGACATTTAAATCCCAAGAAATTTGCAAGTTAGATGAATTTCGTTACGCAATATACATATACCACGGAACAGTAATAACAACCACGTGCACATGAAACTATCAAATATACACTAATCGTGAATATAAAACAGGTAAAAGTCTAAAAGTAAAAAGACATACGTTTACAAGCATTGTATTATATAAAACCAAACGACGGAGAAAAATATGAAAGCAATTACCACACATGGCACAGAATTATTAACAATGAGAACGAGTTACATAAATCAATTCAATTGCCAGGCTCTCGCTGGTCATTCGCAGAAATCGATCATTGAAAAGAAAATTCATACTGTGCGTTAATTACATAAGTTAACATTACGAAATCTTTACAAGGCATAGATATAATATGTCAGTGGCAGTTTGTTAACCCTTATGTTAGCAACCGAAATGGTGAAGAAGTTCGAAGCTCAGTTATTTAAAATATATTGCATTTTGTTTTCTCAAAACTTGAGTTGACGTGACATTATTCAAAGAATTGATATCTGGAGCGGTTTTGCGCTATTTTATCAGGAACATAGACAAATTATTAAAGCAAATATAGAAATGGATACCCGGTTGCTAATGTAAGTTTGAAAAATGGTTAATCGGTCGCAGTAGAATCGGCACGGGTTCACTTCGGTCAAGGGCAGAACTCACACGATTTTCAGCCAAGGTAATCGGGAAGAAATTTTTCAGGACGTTTCGCTACATTGTTCCACGTTCGGTTGTGTTGACAAAGCCACCATCGAGGCGGTACGAAGATCGATCGTTCGTAAACGTTGCGATAGATCGTACGTGCGTATATTTCAAAAATAAATCGTCGCGCTTAACTTTCATTCCGAGCAGCCGCAAGTGCGTCACGTTTGCAATATTGCACGAGTGAATTGTTGGGCTAAATCTATTAAACACGCCTACGCGGTTCTAAACAGTGGAATCATTCGAAACACGGAAATAAACTAATATTGTTTAAGTTCAAGTGCAACGTTAACGTGAAGCACGAATAGCTGTTTGCACGAGGGAGTTAACTCGTGTGTTTCACGAGAAGAAAATCGTGGAATAAGATACTGAGCGGATAAAGAGATGGAAATGTAAAATCCTCGTGAGTATGCAATGATCGTAGTGCCTTGAGTGCATTGTTCGATGTAATTGTATTCCTGTTGGCAGGATGCAGTGTGTATATTTATACTTAATTAAAAATTCAGGAATGCGAAAGCTCGCGGCGAGAACAATAATTCTTGCGGAATTGCACGAATTTTCCTATTCTAATTTTAGGTTGCGATTGTGTTAATGTTTCATGACGAATACCTGCAATATGCAGGCCTAAAATTAGCAGTCCGACGAATAGGGAGGAGATTTTCATTTCTAAATTTTCGATTTCTTAGGATTTGATATATGAATTCATGGGGTAATCAATATTTTGTAGTCATACAGATCTTCGATGTACTTAAATGTATCATTATTTTACTGTATAATCGGGAAAATTCGTAAAAGTATATTCATTATAAAATAAAAAATTTTAAACGACAGGTGGCAAAAGTTTGCAAATTGTACCATGTTAGAATTACCGTATCAGAAAAGATTAATAGTGTCAAACATAAATTAATAAAAATTATCCAGATGTACAACCAGCTTCATGATGAGTATTTTATAGGAGATGTTCATAGTAGAAAATGAGAAAAGGTGTTGCTTCTTCTAACGTCTTGTCACGAGTCATGCGATAACAAATTTTATGGCTGTATCAACGACACAGCAGCACTTGCTGTGGTTGGATAGGGTTTTTGCAAACTCGTCACGTAAGTACCATTACCCTCCATAAAAGAGAGTAACCGGAAGCTGTTATTTCCTAGACACATTACTTCCGCCTATTTCATTGCCAAAATGTATGCTTCATGACAAATCAAAGTTACGAAACAAACAAAGATATCAGCTCAGAATTACATAGAATATAGGTATTGATATCGTTAGGTGAAACAAGAATTAGAAAAGATATATTATACTATTGCAATCGATTTGAATTCAGCACCATTTGATATATGATATTAATTTATTTGCAATGTCTTTAAGGGATGCTTCAATAGTTTGAGGATAGTAAACTTTTTCGAAATATCTAACTTAAGTAACATTTCAAATTTGCAATTATAGACACTGTAATCACGTATTTCGTACATCTATCACTTGGACTTTAAAAAAATTAAATATTTTATAACACGAGTAATTAAAGCTACGGTGTTGTATTTCAAACGCGAAATAACGGATGCCATCGATTCAAAGTACCTGAAAACGGAAGGACTCGAAGTGGTATATTCTGCGAATTCTAATTAGCTTCCCAAAAACGTAGCCATCACTTAATTGGCTATGACGTTCGTGTAACAGAGAATCAATTTAATCAATTACACACACGATCGATCGCTTACCATTTGCGGCATCCAACAGACAACAAATGATATAGACAGTACGGCCATCAATCTCGCGAATGCCCTTTCCTCGGCAGTGGTGACGACTTCTGGCGGTGGTCCCGTCACTGTTAAAAGTGGTTTCGCTCTTGAAGAAGATCTTGTTACGCGTCGAAGAGCACCAGCTTTGCGACTTAGCATGCTAAGTGCTCTAGATACCGCCAAATTGCACCAAACTATCGACAAGCAGAGGCCCGTGCCTGTAATTTAAAGAGACCATTAAAATTAGCAAAATGGACGTTCTTGTGATATGGAAGCTGCGATATGTTACTTAGAAACTGATCATTTTCATGGCACCATGGCGAACATTTGAGCGATCGTTATTAACCAATACGAATGTATTGAGAACTGACGTATTTAGTGCAAGGACAGAAATATTAAATACTAAGTCATAAATAACAATGGAATAATAGGGAAAGAGTAATCGATTTTAACCCTTTGAATAAACAAACGCCAATATAGTAGATTATTTGCAAACTATTTCCTAACTTCCCGACTTCCGTAACATCCTCAAAAGACGAGACATATTCTCAATCACAATAGAGATAATTTCAATTACGTCCATCTCTATTCTCAGCATTGAAATATTTTCCCATAGCAGCGTTTCACCTAATTTTTATTCAATTCAGAAGAATTCTAATTCTGTAGCAAGGGTCTAATATCATTCGGTCGCGTCTCGTAGTAGTGCTACGCGTATAAACAGCTTCGTTCCAGTTTCATGGTACGCGGAAAGTTAAAATTGAAACTAATAAATAGAATCACATATATGTATTAGATATGTTATGTAGGTACATACCAATAAATTCAAAGTAACAATTACCACCTGCCATCAATTATTTCACTTTATTTGTCTTTCCCTAAATAAATAACCGGAAGTCTACGAAATACTGTTTCAATGATGTTTCGGCACACTAGCTTGTCATTTTAGAGTTGGAACACACTCCGTAGGATTTATCGATCGTATTTAAATTCCATACTCACCGAAAACAAACCATACGTAGGCGTAGGCGATATCAGCTGGTTCGGTGGCTTCTCTATACCGAACGCAACTTTCACCTTCGTAATACACGCCAAAACCGAGAAGCGGTAAGCTTGTCAATGCCAGGGCGACTAGCCAAAGCACCAGCATGCAGCGTACAATTATTGGATACGTCACCTGCTGAAGAGAACATGCGTGTCACAGATTAAGCAGCACCAGAGAATAGAAGAATATTGTTTTTGCTTTCAAGGAGATGAAAGAGGCAATAAATGAAAGCCCACGTTTTAAAGTTTGGAGTGAAATAGGTGAGCTGTCTTTAATTATGTTGCGAGTAATGTTTTCAATTAAAATCATGATATTTTACAATAATTATGTAGCGGGCAGTGTTACTATTTATTTCTGAGTTAATATTTCGTATCACTTTATTTGGTAAAGGAACAAATAAGTAGTGTACGAGAGTATCAGCATTATTTTATCATGAACCTTTTAACCGAGATCTTTGATTTATAGATATAAATCAATTGCCGTTTAATGCCGCAAAGTCAACGAACTTTCGAGGCGGCACGTGACAAACACAACGGGTTAAACATATTATTTCGATTCCAATAGAACTGTGAAATATTTTTACACAGGTAATCAATAAACATTGCTCTACACGTCAGTGCTTTTGAAATTACGTAAATTACAAATTTGTAAACAGCTGAAAAAAAACTAATGAATGGTAATTTGACATATGCATGTTGTCATAGACACGTGAGACTTTAAATAGATGAACTTAAGGTGTGCGTTATTTGTATCTTACAAGGTTGTACGAGGCAGGTATTCTATGATCTTACATTTTATTTTAGACTCCTCGTGACTTCAAACAATGTGGGAAAGGGATTAGCTATCGCGGTATGAAGTCATTGTTTACAGTATTCCGTCATAGGGTGGCGAATTTTCACTTACTATTTGACTTACTATTTTTAGAACGCCATTTTCTATCATTAAGACGATAAATTTAGGGGTTGAAATTATTGTGCTTTTTGTTTTTTTAAAGGTGTAGTAATACAATTGATGCTCTCTAGTAGCCCCAATATTTGTGCAGTTAGTTTGGCATAACGAGACAGGTGTTCGCATTGAAATAACAAATAATAAATCTGTAATTAGTACAAAGAAAACATTTTCCTTGGCATAAAAGTGTAAGGTGGCAAATGGACAGACTGGTAAAATTATTAAACGTCTATTAAAGCCTTGAATAAAATAGCGTTGAAGATAGTTACTTAATATTTTCTTGCAGCCTATTCAAGGGTATTTTTATTGGAACTGAATTAGGGTTGCAAGGACCAAGCATCCCCTTGTGATAAACACTATCACAAGGGGATGCTTGAGAGCTCTTTTTTATCTTCTGGAATCGACCGGACAAATCCTTTGATTCCCTTACTTAGAAAGACGAAAGTGTAAGGGAGAATATTGTCATGGACCAAATAAATCTGACTAATATTAAATGTGACCTCAACGGAATTTTGTATTGCATAATAAAATTATAAAGTTCGTTTCCATAATTTCGCGATGAAGTTTGATAAATCAAAACCTCCAATTTCAATTTCTCATCTAAAATTAATCTTTTAACAGGTACGAATGTCAGTAAGTATACCTTCAACATTTTTTTCATATCGGCTGCAACAATTCACCTAGTTATTTCACCTAGTCTGATAAAATGAACTTTTAGTTGAAAACGAAAACTGTCATTCTTTTATTTCGTCATATATTTGATATTTACACTCGAAATAAATAGAAAGATAATGCCATTGCTCGCAAGACCGTGGAAACGTATTTCCCGAGAACTAAAAGGAGGGATGAAATCTTCGTTGCCTTTTAGTGAAGGTAGCTAAGTGCTTTCAAGGGTACAAAAGTAAGGTTCTTTTTACGGGGTAAACTGGAGGTTTCCAACACACAGACAACGCGATGGTCGTAAGCTTAAGGAAACTGTGATGATTACCCAGACATTGTGTCGTCTTTATTCTACATATGCTTTTCGACTTGCTCCTTCATTCAAATAGTTAACGATTCTCCAACAATCTAACACCGATCTATTTTAACATCGATGCACTCTTGATTTTCAAGAAGTAGGTCAATTTTGACGCGAAACATCGTATGCCAATCTACATCGACTGTAACGTTCCAGACGTTTTGGGAGCAATGCCATAAGGTGCTCTGAAGAAATTCAGAAGCCTTGAATCAGAGAAATGCCGAGTCGGTATAGCTGTCAGGCTGCACGTTTGCTCTGTTTTATCAAAGAAAACATTGTTTCAGTAGAACGAAATATGGAGAGCTTGGTGTTACAAGTGTTACTCCAAAATATTAGTAGAGATGAAGCCAGAAACAAGATAGAAACATTGATTTTACTTTTTCAACAGCCGGGAACAGATTTTTACGATTCGTACTATTCTTTTGAGTGTAAACGAAAAATCCACCAACTATGATCATAAATATTTCTAGAACGGAGAGACGCTGCGCAGATAAAACTATCCACATCTGCCAAATCCAACGAGAAAGCAGCTTTAGAATATAACACTTGTTCAAGAAAGAACTTTGAACTTAATTGCTTTTTTATTGCCAATAGAACATACGATAATGGTGCACTACTTTATGGGCACTTTTTGTTACTTCTTGGGGCAATCGGAAAGTATTAACAGTTATGGTTGTTATAAAACGACGTCGGTTAAATTAAGTTTACTACCATGGAATAATATTATTCGCTACCAATGGCGAATTGATGATTGAACAGAATGTGACCCAAGGTTACATTAAAGCTAATATGTCATGTGCTAACTGCAATTGAAGAAGAAAAAGAAAACCTAATAAAACAAATAACTTGTAATCAGTTCACCAATATCTCGGCGGCTTTAATGAAATTCAAATAAGCGACGTACCATAATTTGAAATTATAATTCCCTTAACTTTAAACATAGCTTTGTGAAGTGTGGAGAGAATTATAAATAATTATAAAGTTATTTTAGCTTTACTTATTATACTATAGCATTAATTTTCTTCATCTTGAAATTTCATTGTTCTTATTTTGCTATTAGTATCTTTTGACTTCCTGTGGTCCAACGTCTCGTTAGAATTCATGCTCGATAAGTTCCAACATCTTCAAGCCTGAAATACTGTTCAACCTTTCCGTTTTTTCATGCAAACCATGTGTGCCTGAAAAATCTCTTAGGCGAAGCACGCAAGGAACTTCGAATTGCGTCTTATGTAATCGCTCCTCGTAAAAACACCATTGACCAGAGAGTGTTTCTCACTCGCTAGCTCATGATTCTCGTATCGATACCTACTAGAAGCGAAAAATGGAACATTGGTCTTGGATATTCGCGAAAGTGCATACTCAGTTCATGAATCACTCATCGCCGATTTGTGTAAACTGTTCTCGCACTTTCGTCGCCAAGGTGCACGTGGTTTACGGGCATCCTCCCCGAAGAAACGTTTCGGATAAAATCAACGAAGATAATTTTACGCGCTGCCCAATCATTGATCCAGTTTACCAATGTCTCCAATCACCGTTCTCCTTTTCCATTAAATATATCAATCGGGTATCATTGAGATCTTGGCACTCGTTTTGGGTTTTAGGAAAGAGTCAACCAAACAATATACATAGATAAGATCACATGCTATGCACTAATCGACAACTTTATAAATATCGTTTCGTTTTCGGCCTTCATATTCTTTAAGTTGCATAACCACGGTGATGGTGAATTCTATGATCTTACAAATTTATGGCAGATTCAGGATGTTGGTATAAGTCCCTCGGGTGACTGCTAACGAGAAGACCGTAATTTCTGATTTCCCTTCCAATCCGCGTTGAATCGAGCTTCTGATTGTGCCCTATTTTTATCTCTATATGATTCATTAAAATGGAAGCTTCTTGCATGTGGGTGATAAAGTGGGCATGTTATATTGTGGACACGTTTTCCCTTTTTATGTGGCATTTTGGAACGGAAGTAGTAGCGATATGTTGTAAAAAAAAGAAAGAAGAAAAACGTTTTAACTCAATGAAACCACGCATTAACTGAACATTAACTGAATTGATTGTTCGCCAAAAAGGCGTGTGTAATTTTGTAATATGAAGAACATTAAAGCAATTTATTTTAACATTTGTCGACGCGTATGCCGACAGACAATTGTAATTCATTCGAGTTATTTCAATTATAATTTGACGGTACAATGTATCCACGTAGCTCCCACAAGCTATTGTTACTTTCACGAGAAGATTCAGTATATTGTGTATACGTGAACAGGGATAATGATAAATAGCATAATTCATGGCGATAATTGAATCTTAATTGTAATTAGATATCCATATCTTTGCTGCACATTGCCATATTAACTTTCGACATAGTTATAACAAATTCTTTATGATCATTGTTCGCGTATAAGTACGCGTATCTTGAGAGAAGCTAAATCCTCATTAAATGACTATCCAGAATAGGAGTGTGGCTTACATTAAATTTCACTGACCTTGTGTTGCTGCCTACTAAAGGTCGAAATGCAAGCCATATAATTTAAATTCGACAGTACTTAAAATAACACATTATTTAAGGCGTCTCCAAAAATAGCCGGCAATTATTATTCTGTTTCTTTAATAACGAATAGCGTTTAATTGAGTTTCCATGAAAAAAAATTTCAAGGAAGGAAACGACTTATCAAATACATTTCATAATGTGTTTCAAAATGTGTAGCAAATAAAGTTCGATGCAGAGTGTGTACAAAATTCAATTATGCTCGAATTAAAATGTTTGATACTAATTGTAAGTGATGAATGGACGACGCGTGATCGTTAAGAACTGTGTTGCTGTGATGCGTAACCATAAGAGGAGTACAATATGGGTCGACAAATTTTCATAGCGACGCGTCGAATTCAATTGAATCGATGAGATTTAAATAGAATTATATTGTTCGTATTTACATACATCAAGTGATTGCAAAAACAGCACAAATCACATATGGAAAACTATTATTGCCAATAATTAACAAAAAATGTTAATCATCTTTTGAAACAAATACTTAAAAATGACTTACATTGCTGCAGATCTCACCGATTCGATTGTGCTCATTCTCGATAAAGCGTGAATGTTTCAACTCCAAAATGGGGGCTGGTATCAACATAAAAAAAGATTTTTAATTCGGATGTCGTGTCGCGAAATAATTATCGGAACCTGTTCGTGATCACGTAGTTCTTCTTTCATCTCGGAAATAATTTCAGGCCTTTCAAAAGCTATCGCTGGTTATCATTATCGCGAGAATTTCGAGGTACATATGTGCGTAGCTCTGATGAACTATGACCTCGCTTAATCATGGTATTCTGTATCCCACAGAAATCGTGAATTATTGTGCATAAAAACATCGAGAAGTCCTAAAATTTGTTATAAGTTACACGAGAATTGGGCAAAATTTTGGGAAATATATATTTTAACGCTTTTATTTTTGCAAATTAAGAGTTATTGTTTTACTGCCAATAATAAGCTGTTGCTGGGTAGAATAATATTTATTGGAAACAGGATATGCATTCTGATGGTCCAACTTCATTAGGACACTTGTTTCAATGTCAGTTTAAATAATTATTTCCGCCGACGTCTTAAATGGCTAAAGATTGATCCGAAGGTGTGATTGGCTATATTATAGTGATTGATTTAATATTCGCGGGCTGTCTATCTCGATACTGTACGTACACCACTTACTTATGAATTTCAATGCGAAGGTGTCTTCCTTCGTGAATTTCATAAACCGAGCACGTAATAGCCGAGTGGCTGATACTTTTGTATAAAAGTTTAATAATGTCATTAATTCTAAGCAAGAAAACTTGCGTCATGTTTCAAACTTTTTATCTATGTATCAATACACACCTTATTTATGCCCAATGAAAGAACTACAATTCAGTTGTATGATTGAATATCTTCATTAAGTGATTTTTCAATTCTAATACGACGTTTGTTGATTGAACATTGCAATCAGCCCAGGATGTACAAGACATATATATGAAAGAGTAATTGTAGTTAACTACCATGTCAATTTTCATTTGCCTTCATTCTATGTGAAGCGAAGAAGCTTTTCAGTTTCATGGAAATAATTTCGTACTGTATCAACAGCACGAGTTTGAAAAACTTGATATCACGAATTCTTTAAATATACAATACAATGTAGAACAATGTTAATAAATTATTAAATACCGTTGTCATTTGTAGATGTTATTAACGCCAAATCGGGTCTATGATGTCTCTTTAAAAAATGGGTCAGGATCAAACGTAGATTATGTTCGTCGTGACGTGACCCTTATCACGTATAGATAAATCCCATGAAGATCATGCTATATGTACTTGGTAACTTGGTTACTATGGTCTGTTCCTCATGTTCTCTTATCTCCTTGGCCCATAATGTTTCGTACTACGCACTCTTATGAACCAAAGGTATAGTATACTTCAAGTGTAAACAAACTGCTATTTGCATTCTTATTGGTATAAAGAATGTAGGCTTTAGGCTATATAATTTTCGAACATTTATAACAGAATCATATGCTAATACCATTATCAGATTTGAATACTTTCCCTTGCAATTAGGGACACCATTTGTCAATGTTATATGTATTCGGCCTTCTACTGCCAACTGTCGATAGAGCGTTTGGAATATTCCTAAAACTACTGACATGGTCCTTGGAAGACGGTATACGGTAGATACTTATGAAATTTTCAAATATAAAATAATGAAAGATGTCTATACATACAGTGGGTCCCATGAACTCTGTCCACTTAGGATTTAAAGCAATTAATAATTTAGTATTAGCAGTTTTTTGACAAGTGGACGAGTAAAGAAGATACGAAGTCACTATCGCTTTGTTTAAATGGAATTACTTATTTTTTATGCAGGATTTCGATAGAATGCCAAATTCTGAATAAAAGAGTACTAATGTACATTTGTTCTATTATTCTCAATATGAAGCATATTCCAAACTACGCACAGTGTTATCCTCAATACTCATATGTGAAAGTAATATGACGAATAAAATCAAATATTTCAGAAACGATAAGTATGAACACGTAGTCTACTTGTCATGAGACTGATGTTACTATATCGTCAACTGCTTTTAGTCTTATAAATTTTATTTGAAACATTTTCCCGTATTGTTTAAAATAACAGAGATATTTCAGGTGGACAGAGTTCATGGGACACATTCTATATCCGAGGAAAAAATGAACCCTTCATTTATCAATTATACTTTCCAACTTTTAGTAATAAGAAACTTTATCAGATGAAATATATTGTAAATACAAATAGCCCTGCCAACTCCAAATGATCAAAGTAACAAACAGCGGAACGTTGGTTCAACAGTGGGAAGATTGTTTGAATCGTATATATTAGTCGCATAAATTGAACCCTTGATAATTTACAAATTGCTGTGTCATTTTCCATTTTTTTACTTTTTTATCAATTAAACAGTCCCGAGAAGTGCGCAGCGCAGAATTTTTGCTTTTATCAGACATAAAAGCACGATTTTAGTAGCCGATGGATGACAAACAAAGCATTATCAAATATTTTGGGCGCTCTACGTATGTTCGGTTTTTCTCGAATAATATTTTCCAACTGTATTTGAATAGAGTTTAGTAAGTAATGCCGTACAATAGATTCGTTTCCGGATAGCTGGAAAGTTTTCGATAAGATCTATCGAACCAATACTCAATAGATTCTGACGGAAAGGCCTGAAGGGCAAACCTTTGTCAATATCAAACTTAATGACAGGCAGTTCATTAAATAAGGTTTAACATGAATCTTGACTTACCTTCTGATAAACGAAGGGCCTAGTCAAGGCCAGCCACCTTTCAGCTGCCATTACAATGGCAACACAGCCACTGAATAGACCAAATAGCCTCCATACCACACGAAGAGAGCAAAATCCTCTGTTTGATATCACACTACCCACGTAGATCGTGATATACATTTGTACCGCCATTCCTAATAATGCGACAAGATCGTTGATTGCCAAGCAACGGAGCATCAATAGGTGCTTGCGATTTCTCCTCTGGAACAATATAATCGAAATACCCGATAACAATTTATTTCGTTCAGTTAGACAGTGGGTGATTATTCTGTATAATTTTGTTATCTACTTTTTTTCTAAATAACTCCTCAGGCGTTCAGCATTTAATGTCACTATTATTGTATCGACAATATTGTGAAATGTATTAAGTGGATATTTAAACTGCGAAATTCGAATTCCAAAATTATGTACAATTAAGGGAAACTCAATTATTGCTTATTGAAACATTCTGAACGTTTAAGGATTCTATCGTTACTTATTTAATATGATTCACTCATTATATTAGAATCACAGGATACACTTGGTATACAAATAATTCTCCTTGTTCCTGTTCTATTTTTAAACTTTTATAATATATAATATTAAATGAATATTATGAAATAAAATAACTATAGACAGTGCAAAGTATCTATCGTACAATGCCAAAAAAATTTGGATTGTATCATTTATTCTCATGAACAGGCGCTTATTCCAAAGATCAAACTAATATTAAATGATTACTACAAATAATTGTGTCAATTACAGTTTATGTGCACCTTGCAACATTTTGAATAACAAATTATTTTTTCCCCTCTCACTATTTTTCAATACAATCTGTCCGCGGTAAAAGGATAGAATACTATAGGCATATATAATTTTAATTACCGGGAAAACCCAATTTCTATGATAGAAGAGATCGAAAGCGCAAACCAAAATTTTTCCATCCAACGCTTATTCCTCAAATATTAATAATAATCGATTCTGGGAAGTTCATTGGGTTCATTTCTATTTAACTAAGAAGTTTGTCGAATGATACCGTAATAGTTATCGTGATTGCAGTCAATGTCCACATTTCTTTTACGAGTGATTAGATTCGAAACGACGTAATAAAGTGAACTTCCTTAAACAATGTGAACAATGTTACACTTTATCGAAGGAAATAACTGTTCAAACTGGTTTACAACACCGTTGTAATACACAAAATTATATAAAACTAGACAGTTAACGATCATATTATTAACAACGGACTTATGAATTTATCTTCTTCAAACTACCCAGTGAAAGTTACATTACCTTATCTCGATGAAAGAGAATGACTAGGGCCGATACATTGCCAATTACACCGGTTATGTACACAAGGGTGAGCACCAACTGGGCTGCAAGAGTCACGTGCCTTTTCGGCGGGTTCATTTGCTCTACGTTTGCTCCGATCAGGCTCGAATTCAACGTCGAGTTCATTATCGACAGGGTTTCGTTCCAAATCTCCATCGTAGTGAGCGACATTTTTTCTCGTCCCTCGAAAAAGTTGTCCGACAGAAACAGCGACAAATATTTTCTATACTCGGTCTATGTAAAACGTGGTTCGATAGACTTCGAAACACCGTCTCAAGCGGAAGTGTTCAAGACACGATCGAAGATGCAACGATTCAGAGACCTCATTGTTTATATGAATCGTTCACCCCAGGACGCAATCGTCGATCTTGACCAATTATCAATTCTCCCGGTCAGCCTATCGCTTCTTTCCTCTCCTCTATGTAAATTGGAACTACTGAAAGAAACAGTAGCCCGATATTTTCTCGATGAAGTATTATTCCACAGCCACGATTTTCTCGAATTGCTGCCGCTTGTTGATTTTTAACACGTGCTGCTGAAGTTATCATATGTACCTTCGATTTTTTATTATCGTCCCCATCGTTCTCGTACTTGTCAACAAGCGGCGTTGCTACTTTCTAGATCACAGCATGGATGGTCAAATTTCTTTGGAAACGTGGCAACGTTGTACCTGGGCCCTTTTGTAAACTACCTGGGGTCCCTCAGCCCTTATTCGAGCGAGCGTGCACGCGCAGCAGGCCGCAGACGTAAAAGTGAATTCGAATCGAATCAACGGTTTGTAGTTTATCGATCGAACTGAAACGATTCCCTGTTAAACCTGTTGCTGCGAAGTTTTGTATTTTTCTTGTGAACCCTTCGAGGCAGGAACAGCATTAACGGTTTTGTTCAGCGAAGAAAACGAAAAGCGTGAACTGCACTTCAAAGGTTCTACCAAACGTGGCCTGTTAAAACACTTTCGACAATTCGTCTAACGGTACGAAAACAATTGCGCGAATTTTTCAGGCACTTTTCTGCTCAGTTTGTGCGTTGTTGAACATTACAGGCGGTCTTTATTCGATCGACTGCTGACGAAATTGTGCGCTTAACAATTTCTTTCAAACCTCGATCACCAAAAACCGTTTGGTATCGTCCATTTCGACATTAGTCCGGCACGTTCTTCTCGATTGTTCTCGAAAGATATTACAATTTGTTGAGAATTAACTGTGCGAACTAGTGAATCGAACAATCGAGCCTGAAGATGTCGCAGAGGGCAAACGAACCTCCATCGACTCCTTCGACCGCGAGAGTTGCCGCCACACTGATCCAAACCACGCGGTCGCTTCTAGTTTTGTTTACAATCGTTGGGACCCCTGCTACGACGCCTGCGCCGCATTTCAAAGTCAGCGTCCCTTTGGCGCCATATTTTTCGGACACCTTTCGTTGATGAATTTCGCCGTTGCAACTTTCATTTCGCATGACAGCGCGGTGAATTTACGTAATTTCCATTCAAAGTAGAAAAATGGAAAACATTTCGTTACCTCGTCCTCTTATTATTATTAATTAAACTACCAAAAAATATCTACACAAGATTTAAATGCGTTACGGCTGATCACATAAGATATAAGCATAACGATAAAGTGAAAAATGATTTCACGAATAATATTGTAAATAGCATGATTTGGAGTTTGCATTATTCGTTATGTTGCACTCGTAAACGCGATAAATAATATATAATAAACAAAATGCACAATATATAATGCCATCAGTGTACCTGTGCCTTATAATGTTACACAGGCACAAATCATTTGCATGTGCATCAATACGAATTTAATGCGTTAAATGCGATAGAATTTCATCGGTATGCAGGCGCTTGTATAAATAATGCATTGTACATATATTTTTCGTATACAAGGCGTCACATTCGCCATTCGAATTGATAAATAATTTCAAGCACGGAAACGATAAATGCTGGCTGCGTGAGCTAGGTACACACAGTCCTCTCAAGGATGCAGGGCACAGTGGACAGGGATTCTACCCGAGAATGGTGATGAACTTTGCACGGATTAGTCAAGTTTTGGACTTAATCCAGAAGAAGTGGTGAAACGATAAGCAAATTGTCCGCTGAATTTTCTCCTACTCACGTCATGGCTTGTTTATCCTGATTGCTCGGCCTAAATCCGAGGTAAAAAACAACCTTGTCAATCGATGATAGAGTCGATCAATCTGCGGTATTGTTCTGTATTTGCGCGCCCGTGTGTGCGTGTGTGTGTGTTTTTTTTTATTTATATAGAATTAATCTGGCTTAATTTATTTCTGCGCATGTACTGAGTTACTTTCTTAAATCATTCTTCCGTCGCAGCGTTTACAACAGATTCACTGTATTATGCATGCATGTTTTATATTTTACCTCTGAAAGGTAAGGAAACATCGAAGAGAACAAGAAATATCAATAGAAAGCAGGTCGAATGCATTTGTGTCGCTGCATAGAGGTCGCTGCGAGTTCATCGAATTATCTCGAGAGGTGAACGAACTTTTATGTGACCGCGAGACGACCAATAATTGATGTCTTTTTTATCCAATTTATTATGGGGTACCGCACACGAAACTGAAGCTAGATTAAATACTCTAACGGTACGTATATAACACAGTCAATTAATTTCGATTAATATTCTATACTTCATGCATTCGCTTCCTATCGTCCCATATGTAAGTTTAATAAAAATGAATCTCTATTAAACAAATTTGATCGGAAGAAAATAATTACTCTCGAATAGATATGGATTTTCCCCCGTTCTGGGAGAACGATATTTCATAACATTTCTCAGTTCGCAGATGGGGTGCAGTTCCATCTCCTTTTTTACAGCAAAACGGAACGAATTAAATGTCGAACAGAGGAGGTAGTGTTATGATCATTAACGTGGTTCTCTTTCATTCTATCGCCATTACCAAGCGCCACCAGTGAATCACAGTTGTGTATGCTCTTAGAGACCAGCTCGAATGTTATGTAAAGCAATTACATCGTTTAAATTGAGCATGCAAAGTCATTAAACTGACGCCAGTCGAGGGAACGATGAGCTGTTGCCAATTGATTTCGTTTCGTATCGAAAATTTTCTTCTCGACAGCGACCACCATTGTTATTTCCTTCACTAGAGTTTTCTTTATCTGCTGGACATCATCGCAATACCCTCATTTCTACATTATCGAAAAACCATTGTTCCCACATGAAACAATAGGTATATTATTTCTCTCGCGTAAAGCGCACGAATATTGCTCCGTAAAAGTTCCGCGACACACAATTTCGTTAGCTCTTAAAACACAAGTCGGCAACAGATGTAAATAACTGCGGTGGCCAGGACCAGATGTTCGCGCAGGGCAATGGAAACTTGAAATTAAATTTCCACGCGTCGAATCAGAGTTGCAACGAGTAAAATATTACGAGACAGGGAACAGTTTGGGCAATTATAATTTATATGCCGCCGGGGCGAGCGCCTCCTCTATTTCTTGCTTTCGTGCCGAGGGCGGTTCGCCGGAACTCATAAAATCAATTGACGAAATAATTGCGGTTGTACGAATCCCCGCCGCGACACGATGGTCATTTCCCGTAGTTTGGACGATTGTAACGAAGATAGCAGCAATGGGAGGCCAAATTGAGGAGCTTCGGATGGTTGTGTGGCTATTTTTGAAGTGCATCGACGGTTGGAGAGGTCATCTTTGAGAATGCAAAGCGCATACATCATCCGCATTCGTGTGATAAGAGAATGCGACGATTATAACGAAGGCTTATCTCTACATGGAGAGGCATAAACATACAATGGGTAATACCGAAATGAACGAGGAAATTCATTTAAATGAAGCGAGTCCGACCGACGCCATTCTTGTACAACGATCAATGCTGCTCTTGCGATACGTGCCGCGAATGCATTGCGTTTTAGCTTCTGTCATTTTTTTTCTCTCGGACACGTTCAACTTTAACGTAGTCGAAATATGGAACATTGAAGCATGTATTTGGTGTTGTTTCGTGGAAATTTTAACCTATCGACATGATACTTTGTCGAAGTGTGTATTTAACATGCCGGGGAGAAACTGTATTAAACTAGAAATTGATGGTAGGTAGGGGTCTGACAATGAAAGATACAATCTTAATATCGCGACTCATGGGGGAGAAGTTTTTTTATGTTAACATAAAAATGACCTTTGAACTTTTAAACACAGATGGCAGATTATATTATATGTACTTTCCTGAAATAGGGTTAGACTTTGCCATTTTACGACATGTAAGGGTCAAACGATAATTATTTATTTATTTATTTATTTACGGGTATTCACCCATTAGTAAAATAGTAGTTACAGAGAAAACGGGGTATTAGAACAAGTAATTAAAATATCTAAGGACAGACAGAAATCGGTTACAGCTTAACATTTTGCAAAGATATCTTAAGTCTTAAGTGAAGGGGATGAGCGATTAAATATGTTACATGATCCGTGAGCGGTGTTGGTATTAATAAACATTCTATTGTAAGGATTAAAGTACCCATATAATGTACGATGGTGTTCGATATGAAATAATTCAATATGCCGTAAGTTTCTGGATGGGACATTGAATTTGAATTTGTTAATCACATCCGGACAGTTTATCATACCGTTTAGCGCTTTGTTAACAAAAAGTATATCCACTATCTTTCTTCTATTATCTAAAGTAGGTAGATTTAGTGTATATAAGTTGCGGTCATAATTGTGCGAGAATTTGAGAATAATTTGCCCATATGACTTGCGGCTAATCGTAGGAATTTATGTTGAGAACTTTCTAAGGTCCGAATATGTGAATCATAGTAAGGGGACCAGACTAATGATCCATATTCTAGAAGTGGTCTGACAAAGCTACAGTACAATAGCCTAAAGTTTCCAGTATCCTTAAAAAATTTCGCAATTCTACAAAACAGACCTAAGGTCCTGAATGCTCGAGAGTTGACGATTTTATAGTGTTGTGTGAACGATAGGTCATGAGAGAATAAGATACCGAGATCGCTAATTGCATCCAAATTACATAAAGTGGTGCCGCAGAGAGAATTATCAAAACTTTCAGATTACAGCTCCGGCTAAATCTAACAACTTAGCATTTATCAAGATTAAAAACTAACTTATTGTTCGTACACCACATTTGAAGTCTTGCTAGGTCGTTTTGTATTTCAAGCATATCAGAGGGATTACTAACGGCGTGAAAATAAATAAAACTGAAAAGAAGAGGCCCAAGGTGTGATTCTTGGGGTACACCTGAACGGACAAATATATACCGAGAGTATGAATCATTAAAGTTAATAATTTGTACTCTTTTCGAAACGAAGCATGTTATGATCTTAGTTTACGATAATCGGATCTTTTTCGTGTTTTCGTATGGTCTAATTAATCACTTGTTCATTTCTTTCTCGCTTTTATCCAGTTTTAATTATTTCGATAATCAGGTAGATAGAATTTTGAAATAAAGGGTTTCATTATTTTTGTACGTCTAAATTAAAAAATGTTGTAGATAGGCGCTCTGTGAACGAAAGTTTTCTTAAGCAAACATTAAAGATGCGCCTCAGAACTATACTTTATACCTCCTGAAAGTGATTAAGACAGACAGATAAGCTTTAAATATGGAAATGTTAATTTTGTACTTCGTTAAATGTCAATTTTCGACTTTATTTCATAATTCTATCTTCACTTCTAATTATAATGTAGTGATATAATGCAAGAATGAATGGTACATATATACCATTACACAGTACATATACATTTTCAAATGTATGACTTTTTTCCAGAACGATTTATAAAATATTTACTACCTAGAAACAAATAACTTATCTTAAACTTATTAATCTTAAAACATATTTACTATTTACCTACCTTTTTCAGATATTGTAAATATGTTAACACTAAATCTATAATGTTTAAAAAAGTTGACGTTTTATCTCAAGCGAATATGAATTTTCTGAATTAAACTTACCATTTATTTTATTCATCCACTTTCTTTGAAAGTATCCCTAAAATAATATTATTTATACAAACGTGAAACTAATATTCACATGCAAATTCTAAATAAGACGTGGGTACTCGTATTTGAATTTGAATCGTAGCGAGTTGACGCGCTGAGAATATCGATATGTACCGTAGTATTTGTGAGTATCGATATCTCGAATCACTAGCGCGCTCTTCCTGCATTATTTTGAATTTCTCAATACAGCCGCAAATATTTTTAACCAACAGCTGTACTTTATGTAGAAATCTGTGCATTGCTATAAATTGAACTACACAGTATTAATTAAAAATATAATATTTTAACGAAACTGTGTAAAAAGAAATAAGTAGTTCAAATATGACCCGCACATTAGCCAAATCCATATACTCTAGACTTTTTAAATGTTTAACCTTTTAGCTTTTCAACATTTTTACGGCAAAACTCTTGATTGACTCTTAACTTTTTGTATTTAAAATAAATTTCCTTATTTTTGTTTTGTGGACTTAACCGATTTAGCCAAAGAACGGCTCATATAAAGCAGCGTGCATTAAACCTTGACCTACTCTGATTGTTAGTATTTGCATGGTCAAGTGCACAATAGTACCTTCTAAAATCGGACTATCTAAAAGTAGTCACCTATGAAAAAGAAAAAGCTGTATCAATGTAGCCCATTCTCCACAGTGCCTAATATATTTTTACTAACATAAAATATTGCCCGTCGAGGCAGGATCCGCAATTTGTACAAATCAGTGACATTATATGCGAACTTTTTAACGCACCGCTGTAAAGTAAAAGGCGCGATTTCACTGTAAAATTAGTGCAACGGAATGCACTGTTACGTCAATCGACACGCACTTACCACTCGAGCAGTGGCCAACAATCATAGACACCTGTAAACAGTCCATCCGATTCTCCCATTACCTTATTTAGAAGATAGAAACCTTACATGTATGAACACATGCTACAAATATTTTTCTCATAATCAAATTTTAAAGAACAAAATATTTGAATGAACCGTTTGCGTTTTACAATCGTACACTGTGAAAAATGTAATTAAACAAAAAAACCAAATAATATAAATCTATTCTAACGATTCGAATTCTTTTCCAGGTGCTCTAAATTACTTCTTCATGTGTATTTTATTTTTTTTACATATTGATTCCACACATTCGAATCTCGCATATAATTGCTTTGAAAATAAACAGAGAGAGTAGTAAAATCTTACAGATAGAGATAGTGTCGACTGTTGGATCTTTTAAAGGCCTACTTGAAAAAACCAGTCGATCTTCCTTACGGATCGATCAATTCGCTCGACTTTGAATGAACGTACAACAATCCCGTTATCGTTTCGTCCGAGTGGGTCACCGACACCTCGATGGGATTTTACTCCTGGCTGCTTCGATGTGCACGTATTGAACCTGTGCCATGAACAGGCCGTTCTCGTTGATTCTTGGTGGGGCTTAACAGTACCGGCTCACCTTCTTAAGAAATCACTCCCAACACTTCTCCACTCTCTCATTTCCCAAAAATTTTCATACAGAGGAATATAAATAATGTAACGCATATGCTTTCAACATTCTTCCCGAAAAGTTTATTCGTGTTCAAATTTATAGGAAAGCACCGAATCATATTGCTCTTCATTAATATAACAAAGTATATTGCAGAAAGATAATACTCAGAAGATTGAGTTGCTCGTAAAAATTAAATTAACTTATACAGTGAACCTTTGTAAAATTTTAGCGAGACAGAGATTTCGTACCGAACAGAGAGGTACGTTTATGTTTATCTAATGTGCCCATCATGCAAATTATCTGCGTGCATAATACAGTGAAATAAAGCGGTTTTCGTGCTAGCACGAAGAAGAAGAAGAAGAAGAAGATGAAAGGAGGGGGATCTTGAAAGTGGAGCCAGGTTTCAGCCGTCCCTGGAAACCAGATGGGGTCTGAAAGTGCCCCGCGTGCTCGCCTTCGAAGAACATATCCATGCAGTATTAGTTCTCGCGAGTACGAGTAACCTGTTGCACCTTTTTCTGTCCACCGTGATCACGTTCATCAACGATCCGTAAGGGCAGCATCGCAGACCGTGTATTCTTTAATCGTCGTGATCCAGAGTAATTCTTTAGTATCGTTGTCCAGTTCGTGAAAAGATATTCGACGTAAAGGAAACGTTTCGTGAAATTATTTCAAGAAAATCATCGCCGACTTCACAATAACTCCTGCTCGATTATCAAAACTGGATCAGCAAATATGAAGATCGCTACGACTTTGTTTCTCTTCGTAGTTGTCGGTATGTGCCATGGGTTTCTTTTTCTTAGAACGCAGCTTCTGGGATTGATATGTATTGAATTTTAAATTAAAGTGTCATTGAAATAGTTTCTTAATTAATTTGTACAATTATTTGGTTGCACGATAAATCGTGGAAATAAAAATAATGTCTGGTTCTTCTATTAAGAAAGGATTTTTAACAAATGGCCAGTGGTCTGTGGGAAATTGAGATTGTGTTTCGTAATATTTTATCTGGAGCGCAAAATATAGTTGCCAAAATGCGGGTGAAAGCGCAGACGTAATATTTCGCGTAATTGTTATAAAAGATGACGAATTTTATAGTTGAACAAGGCCCCTCGCGCGCCAATTTCTTGCTAACTTCTTGGATGCATATCTAAACTAGTAGCTGCGTTTCTAAGTGCTCAGCTAATACACTTGGATATTCGCGTGCAAATATTTACAAAGTCTTCCACTTAAACAATTATTCTGTATTCATGACACAGGAATATCAAAGTGTTAGCGCGCGAGCCTCGATTTCAAGTTTCTATTCAACAAGATGTACTATAAATTGTAAAATGTTTCACCCAAAAAGAATATTATTGTAACTTAGAAATGTCGAAATTGCTTTCCAATATGAAGCTTGCACAAACAACAATTATAATTAGTTGGCCAATCTTCAACAACCACCTTCCAATATGAATGTCTTCAAGTATTTCAGAATTTAAAAGAAATTTATTCTTTTTTATTCCGTCATATTTTACAGCCATATCAAGCAAAAGGTTTAGTGTAATGATTGGAGATTGGATTTGAAAATGTCTTATGATATTCTTTATGGGTATCTCGTAGGTTTTTGGGCCTTTTTTTCATCATCCACGCTTTGTATCAAAGCATTTTATATTCTGTGCTATCGAGACCCGACTTATCTAGACTGACTGCACCGTTTACTGAACCTTATCACTCAATTTTCTCTATCATTTCATCTTACCATTACTGGACTTCACTATTCGATCTTTAATTAATCTTCTACCGGTACTAATGGGTTAGCCCTCCTCTCTGATGAGCGCTGCATTCTTCTCACTTTAGCGCAAAGGATCTTTGTAAATATGATTCAGAACGTCGGGAACCATGGCAAGATGTTGCGTTTTTAAATGAACTATCGTGCTCTATGATTCTTCGTGGATCGGGCAAAGTAATTTTCAATAATTTTGCGGTTTTCTTCTCGATAGCTTAAGCGTAACCGATGCGTTCTTTTCCTGCATTGCACCACAGTGTTACAATATTACGAATGCCATGTTTTCTTGATTCATGAAACTTCGTATAAAGTATTTCCACTGTATCCTTTTCGAATCTAATAAAACTTATAACTTATACACAAATATCAGATTAAATTCTTTGAGCCGGCACCGCTTCATTTGATTCTATTTTAAATTGGAAATAACGGAAAATGAAGTTTCGCTCGAATATTATGATTTCCATGCGATATACGATACATGTAGTAAGAATCGCGTAAACTATTTAAAAAGAAGCATACATTTCATGATTGTACATAAGTGATGTAAATAATAATGAATAAAGACGTTACTCTGGTGAACTTGACTTATTTCACAATGTACTCGATTATGTTTACACGCGCTCGAATGATTCACATGCAACAAGAAGTGTTCCTTTCAATTCTATGTATAATTGGACACTGTTTAATTGTTATTGCGTCGGGGTCGAAAAAATTATTTCGCCATTCTCTCGGATCGGACAACGCGTTTATGTCCTCGCGTAAAGAACGTTTCTTATAAAACCGATTCCTCGAAGGAACGGTTCATGCAATTACGTGCAGTAACGCACTGATCCTCTGCATCCCGGCGAGAATGGAATCATCGAACAGAGAAAAGTAACAGTAAAATCGACCGTACGCAACAGCGCGAACTAGAAAGTGCAAAACCATCGCTCGTTTTCATTGGTAAAAAAATATTGATACGGGAGAAATAGAACGGACCCGCGACGAAAGTAAGCAATTGCGACCTGTGCCGTCAATTATAGGCACGATCGAGAAAAGCGATTGAAATCGAACCGACGCACGTCACAGGTAATTACATATTTTCGATCTGTCCGAACAATTCCCGTGCAGTACGCGCGAATATGATCGAAGGGGTATATAGGTCGTGGAAACTCTTGCTCCTGTTACAATGAGTTTTAATAGGCGGCGTATAATATACTCATTATCGTGTCAAATGGAACGTCAAGCGTAATTCTGCAGCAATCCCGTAGAAACTTTCCCTGCCTGTTTATCGAAAGAATAACTTTCACGCTGTGATCAAGTGATAAATACTTACTATACGATAAAAATGTATAACTGCGTGTGTACATATTACAGTACTTAAACAGCATGTCTCCGAGGCTTGCTGCTTTAAACGATACAGCTCTGTTACTGAGAAAAATCATTTTTCACTAAGATTCTACAATCTCAAGTTTGTACAATAAAGAGTGAGTGCTTTGAGCAAATAAATTCGCTCGATGCAGATACACGGCTTTTCAAATCAATGTGCAAAGACAGGTTCTGTCAGATGATAGTCAAACGACTTCAATAATGTTGTCACTAGGTTTTCGACAGTCATGTTATTTGGGGAATCGGGTCAGCAACGGGTCTACGTGAACGTCTTGGTTCGGACTGGTCACTTTCTACGTAGCATCGACCAGCCATGGTATTTCCGTCAGTGTTTCAGTTTGAACGGTAATATTCAATTTTCGGGCAGAAAATTTCCGATTACGATCTCCCGACTCTTAACACGGCATGTGGAATAAAATCCGTGTCACCAATTTCTAAATACACATTTCTATTCAAACACGAAATAAGAATTAGCATTCCTTTTTTTCGTTGTCAAATGAATCTGTTTAACTGCCAGACAGAAGATACACGTAACGACTACAAATTAGCGTGGCGTAAAAGTACCAAAAGGTTAGAACTCGCAGAATTATGGATTTCGAGGTTTCACGATTTTGTTTCGTGTTGCAACTCGAATGCCGCCAAGGTTTCTCAATGAGCAAAAATTAGGTGGCCACTATTTTGTAAGTTATTGGTAAAGTTACGACCCGAGAAGCGGCATCGAAGGTGTGCCGGTTTCAAGGTAAAGGTAAAGGCCGCGTTCGTGAGAAAGTGGTATGCCAGTTAAATCGTCTACGAGTATCGTTAGGAAATTGTAACATTAACCAGGAAGCATAGTTAGACGAAGAAAAGTGAATCTTATTGTTAGCCTCGTTCGTTCCAAAACGCGTTACTCCTGCTACAATTATATCGTGACTCGGGTCGATCTAGAGATGATCAGTGAAAGTATCCTTGAGATTTGTGCTATAAATATCTTCGTCCTCGATTCTAGTGTTACCTAGAATCTATAGTCCCTGCCCTTTGGACGATATCATATTTTTTGTAGGACAATAAAAAGATTCTTCAGGTAAACGACATACAATTTTATAGAAGTATGTATGTATTCTGTAATATGTATACAGGTCATGATATATTATTGGATATTTACTAGTCGCTGGAAACTTTTGTATTCCATGCCCACGCGTATGTGTAATGAAAATATTGATCATCTTATTATTTGTGTTTTACTCCATTTTTAAGGCAGGCTGGAAGTAATCGTTTGTCAGATAAGTAATCGCTTTCACTTCAAAAGCAGTTCCACCTTTTTCCCTTTTTAATGTATTTTCTATTAATTACACGGAAATGATTAAAGCATAGCAGACGTTGAAACACTGTTTCAGTCAAACCCCAGTCTAGTACCACTTTTGTACTTTGCTTTGCATTTCACTTCGCAAGTGGACTGATCCACGTGCACGCGATAGATTATTGCAGACAATGTTCCGAAGCAATCGGGACACAGCGAATTCAATGCGCAGAAGTAAGATGAAATTGATATAGTAATAAAATTTCTTCCCTGCAATTATATTCCTCTTTTCTATCCGTTTAATTTTACTTTTGTTATAATGCAATACGTACGCAGGTGTTTTATCCAAAAAGTGCCGCATAGTAATTAATATAATATAATATAGAATTAAAAAAGGAACAGTATTTTGTATATGTAATAATCGCTTATGTTCGTTCCTTTAAAAAGGAAACTATGTTTTCAACCTTCAGGAATTCGGTTAATGAATGGACCTGAAGTTCTTTACGTTAAGCTTTCTCGTTCGAAAAATTTCACTCTGCTCCGATATGTATAACATAGCTTCTACAAAACGTTCCCTTTGTCTGACAATCAAGTCGCTGAAATTCTGGAATGTCCACTGAATTAAAATTCTTCAATATTCTACACCGTTGCGAATCAACCGAGGCGTTTTAATATTTGAATAGGACTAAACATCTCGTCGAATTTCATCACTTGTCTAGAGTACGTATAATTTTACGATCGTCCACCTCCACACAGTATTATGAAACATTATATTAAATGGTATAACGCGTTTTTTTTGCGTCAACAAGCCATAAAACATCTGCACGATTTTTGAAAAATGTAGGTCAGGAATACACAGAAACAATAAACGTAATGCCTTGAAGAAAGAGCAGTAGAATAAATTTATTCGACCTGAATTAATTTTCGAGTATTATTGTTACTGCAATGTAACAATTTATTGCACTTATTTTCGCCAGGTAGTTATACCATTTTCAGTTTCCGCTACAGTAGCAAGATAACGCAAAAAATCATTATTTGGAGCGGAAAGGAAAGAGCAAACGAATTGCAATGAAAGAAACAAGGCATACCATTATTAACTGGCAATAATTTTTGTCAGATAAAATAAAGTGGGTTTCAAAGTAAAACTTAATTTCCAAAGAAATGGGTACGATGTACCTTCTTAACGATCAACGAGGTGGTAATTGCCGGGGATTTTTAAATGCGGATCCAATTTTGGAGTATGGGTAATCGACCTGGTCGACAGGTTGACACGGCTTTTTAAGTGGGTCAGTAGGCTGTGGCCCAATGGCACACCTCAGATCCGGCAGATCTTCTCCGAGCACGAATTCTGGAAGTGTAAATACTAAATACCTTTCACATACTTCGGGACATTTCCTGCAGAATTTTGTCACGATGTATAGAAATTCAGGTATTTAATCACGTGTAGCAACAACGATGAATTATTCGATTTCTTCTCACCTTCAATTACGTCATCTGAATTGCAAATTTTGTTAACATACCACGTTGAATAGCTATTCTTCTCGTGTACGTGTAACGGAAACGTGTAACTATTTCACTAAAATGGATGAGAATTATTTACTGATTACACTGTAAATTTACTTGTTGTAATGTACACAATCTTCGTTTGACGTGTCTTGGACGTTTGTGTGCGGTTCCTCCATTCTTCCTGGGCGGACCACAAACACCATAACGTTTCGTTATTCTTGTTTCTTTAGTTGTCTTGGCAGAGATCAGTATGAACTTGTTGGCGACGCGCTGTGAATGCACTGAACAGTGTCCGGAATGCGTAACACTTATGTTAGTGACTAATTTTAGAAAATGTCTCCTAAACAATTGAAAATAATGGCAAAACTATCCACGTTTATGTCCCGCGATAAAGCGTGCATTGTCCTTGCATTGAATTCGTTTCATTTTAATTTCATCTTGGCAACGTTAATCGATATCCCCATTACATTTTATTATGCTACCATTCACTTCATTTCAGAAACAGTTCCGTTAAGGTGTTCCCTCACGGAAGTTGATTCTGACAAATCATTGACCTAAAAGAAACTGACTAAAATGAAATCGCCGCCCCGTGTCAATTGAATTCGCCGATAAATACGAGGACACGATCAAGGTTCCTGTTCTCCGGAACATTTCCATTATTATACATTCGCTCGATCACGATACATTCGACGTTCACCGACGAGGGCCAATAGCACAGATTGGAGGTATGAATCAACGGCCCCTGAATCAGAATTTGCAAAACTCCAGTTTCGATGGATCTTGATTTCGAAACAATTTTCACGTTGGCGAACATTTGGTCAACCGGGAGCGTCGTCGATTAAATTCCTGTCGACCGATCCAGCTGCGAACCGCAGAGAAAACTTTCCATCGTAGCGCTGCCCAGTCGAGATAAATGAGACATTTTTATACTGAAAATGTATGGTTTCAAGGGTTTGACAAACTTTCTACGGCGATTATCTTATCGCACCTTGGAAACGAAAAATATCGAAATAAATTTCTAGCCGTGGTGGAATCGCATTGGTGTCCCAATTTTTTCATGGCTAAATATATTATCAAACGTAAACATCAATTGGCGAAACAACATTTTAGAGTTGGAATTAGTTGCGATGGAAAAGGAAGCTGATCGGTTGGGTCGGAACAGGGATCCATGGTGTTCTTCTCTTCCGGTTTGGTTGCAGGATGCACGTGGCGGGAAACACTAGGGACATGCGTGTTTCAGTCGGACTTCGGTTTTGCGCTTAACTGCGCCTTCAAAAAGTCTGGCCTTTTCCGAGTACGAAATCTTGGAGGTGTCAAAGGTTACGTCGGCCTGGGTGAGTCGAAACATGCATCGATGCAAGCAAGCCCAGTATTTAAAACGAAAACGATTTAAGCTAAAGAACAACGGGGTTGCAAGAATACACTGGCACTATTTGTGTTTTTTCTCTTTTGTTGAGAAAAGATGTTGTAATTAATGAATTATAAATACAGTGTAAATAGATTGTATATTGCTAACATTAATTAATGGAGCTGGTATCTAACACTATCTTCTGGTCTTCACTGCTTTACTATTTTAATACTTTATTGCTGGATATTCTTTGAAATTATTTCTATAGCGCTTACTTCTCTATGCTTTCTTTTAGCACAAGCAATTCACTAACCCTCTGAACAGTTATATATAGTTTGAACAGTTTTTTTATCAAGGAATTATGTGATGTCACTTACATGGATCAATTGTGTTCAAGTTTTAGTGAAACGATAGTTGAGAATGTAGTTATTATACTTTCTTAAAGGATTTGTTAATAACAGACTTTCTATTGCTATGTCACTGTGTCTGTCTATTATTTGGTGGCCTGATTTTACGAAACATCGGAATGACACTCGTAGGAAAAGGGAAAATGTAAATGATCTGTACGTCGTCCGATGCAACTTGCTATTATATAAGAACCGTGAATTATGGAACATTTTGACATATGAATGATACGACTCATTTTCTGGAAAAGAAATTTGCATCTGAATTTATTCCCTTTTCTTTCATTCCACTGCAATCCTATGTGTAAACGAAACTAAGCGCGACAATAATTTACTACTTCTTGCACAACACAGATTACAATATCGAAATGTCGCGAGAGATTTCAGAAATATATTAAAATTGTATTTTCTCAAATATACTTTATCACAATAACCACTATATTCCACCGTTTTACAAATAAGAGAGATTATCGAGATTCGATGTTAAATAACCCGTATTCATTACTAATACGGAATCTTATCATCTATTGCATATTTACAAAGGAAATCCGTTTTATTTGCGAAGAAACAGCATAGAAAGTGAGTCACTCTGACTGACATGTAGCAATTAATCGTATGGGATGTGCGTGAAAAAGAAAAATATTAATAGCTTTCTGACCAAGAAAAATGCTTCTTCTTAACCTATTTTACGAATACGAAGAGAGGAAAAAAAATTTGCCCGAAAGGAAAACATGAACTGACCCCAGATGCCAGCCATATTCTCGTAAGAAGTGCCACTCCTTATGAAAACGCAATTTGCATTAGAACTGTTCGTGAGGCCAAATGAATTTATCCGTGCAAACGTGTAGGTATTTGCACGTTTACAAAACAGCGTAAAAGCCTTCGTTCGTTCTTGCGTAATATGTGATTGCTTAACTTTCTTCGTTGTTTATGTTCCAACGTTTATTCGAGCCTTCTTCCTACAGATCTCATTTTCCACCTTTTGTGTGCAGTGCCACTTGTTACACGAACCACTTGTGATGTAAAGTCATTTTTTTTTTATCAATCAATTAGTTTAGAGAGAAATAGCTCTCAAATATTTTCTAGTTAAGATAAGCAAGACACAGAATTGGGATGAGACAAATGATTGTGATTAATTTGGCTTTCTTCTTTAATTTATATTAATTTATACTAATAACAATTAGTATCTACTAATTTAAAATGTATTTACGACTCACCAGAATACATTTGCAAACTTAAAAGTAAAAGAAAGAAAATAATTCTTTTCGACAAGTGAAATCGCTTTCGATTAGTTAAATTGGTATTAACGCTATTATTATTATTAATTTCAGGGTTCTCCGTTGGAGATGAATTGGGATTTGGCCAGTCCCTGTCAAACGTAGAAGCTACTAAGAGAAGGAGCGCGCAATCAAATAGAGTCGGTGTGTCATCTTATTCTAACACTGTAAGTATTTCAAAATTGAAAGAACATGCAACAAGTTTTCCATAAAACGAATATTCACTTATTTCTCTTGGGTTTGCACTCGTGGAATTTTTTTTTAGATTGCTCTTTAGTATGTTTCTATATGCAGACATCTGCCGGCACATAAAGTGGTTCAAGGAAAATCAATAATGAATAAAAACCAGTGCAAAGGCTATAAACACTCCATCACGATTCCTGCAATATCTAGAATCTTTTTTTTCTACCCCATTGATTATACATACACATTCTTACTGACAAGTCTTGGGAGTCTTCACCATGCTTCACATTATTTCTCTTACGCAATCGTGACCCATATTTTGGCATGCATTTTCATCCGATCTGGTTCATGAAAATTTATGTTTTCTTAGGAGCCAAATTTGAGACAAGAGAAAGCCAAAAGAATTTAACCGCAGCTGCCTAAAATGATATTAAAATTATTTCACATTCCGTTCTTGAAAATATGAAACTTTGCGTCACCGTCCCTTAGCTGCTCTATTTTACTCTTTCTAAATTTATATAAACGGATCTGTTTTCGATGCGAAATCTCTCTCTGATCTCTAAGTGCATGTCGACCTTGTCGCAATTAGTGCGTGAATGTCGAACGAACTTTCCGCAGGTACAGCTTTCAGTAACAATAACTATGCACGGCCTAGTGCAAAGTTCATGTGCCCATGTTGACGCACAAGGTGCGCGCATTAAAATCTCATAAAAATTTAAAAAGGTAAAAAAAGTGAATTTGGTCAAGGACTCCACCATTTTTTGCACGTGTATAGCCTAATCTCGCTAAGGTGAGAGCGGTAATCATAAATTGCATCTTACAGGATTCCGATAATTGGCTATAATAAAATATTGCGAAAGTACATTCACTTAACATATTAACGCAATTAGCGGGAAGCGCTAATTTATATTTCCAAAGAGAAACATTATTCACCTTGAATCTTAATTCCAAAATGTAAAATACAATTCGAATACGAAATATTATCATGCTGTAGATTATATTTGTATTTTCTTTTTGAAAAAAGCTACTCTAAAACCTAATGAATAATCGTTTTAAGGCTATTAATCGAGACGAAACCAGGCAACACACGCAAAACGCCAGACAAGTGGTTCCTCCATTTAAACCCTTACCAACTGGAGCAGTACGGCCAATTGCTCAACAACCTGAACGTCAGAAATTAGTTGTTCAACAAAATTCTACGGTTCTCAGAACGGTACCAGCACCTTCGTTGTCACTGACCCAACAAGAATTGTCGAGACAGCAGCAACTGATGCAGCCGCAGTTAATGCTGCAGGATGTTAAACAGAAGCAACAATTGAGATTACAGCAAGAAGCTTTCGCGTTGCAAATGTTGAAGCAACAAAGGTTACAACAGCAAGAAGCCATGAGGCAGCAGCAGCTACAAAAGCTTCAGCAGCAACAGAAACAGCAGCAAATGGTAGCACAGCAACAGAAAAGGCATCAGCAAATTGTTCCCATGCAAGTGAAGAGGGATCAGGTAATTTGGTTTAAATCACTTTTTCTTATTATTTCCAGCGATCTTCGTTTTTTAAGCTGTTGATATAGTTGTTGAATTTATCTATTTGAACATCGCTCGTGAATAAATTGTCTACTAATGTTTTGTCATGAAATTTCAACCACAGGCGTCACAGATGGTCGCAGTTGCAGCAGCAATGCCTGGAAAATTGCCTAATATTGTTGCTGCGATTCCTCCAGCTGGTAGTATCGTAGAACCGGAATCCCCAATGAAGACAACGGCTTCCAATAACGGCTTACCACCTTTCATGTCGATGCCACAATCATCTTCACAGCTGACTGATCGAATTGGCCACAGTCCTGCTATTGTGGAGGATACTGATAATGAAGTGTCAAAGGATGACTTCAACCAGGTGAATATCTCGTTTTTAAATGACTATCATTTACAATTAGTCGAATAATAATTTAAATTAAAGAAGGTTGAAGAAACTTAGCCTAAAGTTGTAACGTTATTATTTTTATTGCTGTTGCTTTTATTATTATTATTGTAATAATCAATCAGTCAATAATTTTCACACCCCTGATTTATATTTTTAATATATTTTTAGCTGCCATTACCCGCTGACGATATTACCTCTTCCGTGAACGAAATGACCTTACTATCTCTCCACCCAATGTCAGCTGAATCCAGTCAATTCCAACAGCAAAACGAAAAACGACAATCATTGCCATCGTCCTTGCCATCGTTAGCGCCTATTCAAGAAATGGAGACGTCTTTGAAAGCACTTGCCGAAGCCAGTAATATTACATTAGAAGCATTAGAGGCAGCCATTCTTCTCAGGCAGCAACAACTTCTGAGGAAGCAACAGGGTCCAACCCGTACGTCTACGACGACAACGACAACCACCATGTCTCCCCAGAAAACGTAATAATAAAATCTTCTATTGATTTTCACATACAGTTTTATCGTTCTCTCGCTAATTCAACAAATGCTTTTACACTTATAGATTTAGTTTATTTTCCATTTGTGATGCTGTACAAATTTTAAAAATATTCTGTTTGCACTTATTTATTTTACGTTCTAGTAAACAGACTTCCGGGGCTACCAAAGTAATGAACGCGCCCCGTGAATATTATCCAATGGGTTACGATAAAAATTTCGACGACAATTTCGCCAGCCGTGTGGATTTACCTGACACCACGTTTTACTGCGGTGATCAGAAACACTTCCCAGGGCTTTATGCTGACGAAGATCTAGGCTGCATGGTAAACTATTACTTCTTGGCAAATATTTTGTGCGAATAATGCTGAACGATGAATGAAAATATATGAGACAACGTTCTGATGTAACATTGAATTCTATTAATTTTTTTGTTTACAAATCTAGGTGTTTCACGTCTGTGCCCTAACAGACGATGGCCTGATCATGAAGAGCTTTCTTTGCCCAGAATCGACCTTGTTCGATCAAACGATTCTTAAGTGCAACTGGTGGTTCTACGTCGACTGTAAATCGTCCAGGGGCTTATACGATAGCAACATTCCAATTAGCAAGAGTTATCAATTAATGAAAGCTCTCGCGTTTTTCTCGTCGTACAAAAACCATGACAATAGTACAACTAGTGCTCAAGAAAATTCCGAAGTCAACGACTCCTGAACTTAATACGTATAAGAGAACTGAATCCTCATTTTTAATTTGTCAGTTGGGTCTCCTGTTTAACGTATAATCGGTTCTACGATTGCCAATCAGTGTTCCTTTAATCCATTAAGCCTTTTGAATTATTTAAAATTTGCTTGGGTATTTATTTTCGTGTCGACTCACTATTAAAGAAGCTTATACGGTTTGCAGGAACATTTTTAATAAGCATATGACTTTTAATTTTATGGTTTTTTTTCTTTAAGGTATAGTCTTGATGGATTAGAAAGAACATTCTTGCGAACACGTGAGATAAGGGATACGTTTATAAAATTGCTCAACAGTGTAACAATTTTCTACATGATCCCGAAGGATAAGCATGTACATATAACTTATTATATTAGAATTTAATACGCGTAGTAAATACTTTTTATTAATCATAACTTTGTAAATAGTTTTACATTGGTCTCTCCATTGATGTGGCTTGTTCAATAATAATTCTATTTTCTTGTATGTATGGACATTATTTTTTTATCGACAGAATCGTTATTAATTTGACTTAAAGGTTGCAGAATGTTCGTTAGATAAACACAAAATATAGAAAGCATAAAGTTTATTATGGCAAATAAAGTTGACGAAAAATAATACAAATTAAATGCCAATTTTGCCGTATTACAATTTACGCGATCAGTCTGTAGTTTCTCTTTGATGATCTCGGTTCGAATCATCGTTCAAAATTTATTCGAATTTCTATAATTTACAATAAAAATCTCCATCAATTTTGTCAACGCATTACGGACACGATTTCCACAGATCACCATCAATAAATATCTGCATACACATTAATACAATCGTTCCTACAGCATTAAAACTAACACTACCTAAGTCCATAAATAATTAACTCTTTGAGAATTACAAAACGTTGACAATCGTTATAATTTATTATTGAATATAAAAGCTTAATACGTTATTCGTTCATCTCCCTATACAATTCTTCTAACAGAACAATTTCCTACGCACGTTGCTTCAAAGAACATCGGTTATCATTTTTCGTATATAAAATTCAACATTAAAAACTCTATCAGGCAGTGCAGGAGTAAGTAAATCTACAACGACACGTATAATATTCTAATATTAAATACCTTCGATGATACTTTTGTAGATTTCATCGTACATCGAAGTTCTACGCTTACATTAATTACGTTTGGATTGGTCGTGATAAGGTTTCTCATTCGAGATCTTGCTTTGCCCTGGAGCATGATAAGCAGCACAGCTGTTGGTAAAACGGATAGGCGCAGAGCCTTGCTTGCGCCACTAAATTACAATTCGTAATACTGTCCTTGCAAAATGGACTTTCCTCGAGGACTAGAAATTAATAAAACCCATAGTATTTTCATGTGAATGTCATATTTATACGTGGATAGAAAGTTATGCGAAGAGTGAAATTTCGAAATAAAATACCATTTGAGATTTCTGGATCGTTTTGAACTTGCAAGACTGCTGGATGGCTGTCCGATCTGTGCATATCATCTCTGCAAGGGTAGTCGTTGCACATTCGCCGAGATATAGGACGGTCTTTCTCTTTACAGTTGAGGTCATGGTGCTCTGGTGACTGGCCTCCTCTGTTTAGACATCTTACTTCTCTTTTTTGTACACCTTTCCCGCATGATCGTGAACACTACAACAGATTTGATGGTAAATTTGTAAATGCTGTAACGTGTAGCTGAATATGGTGCATTTGCTAAAGGTTTTTTAAGAAACTACAAATGAAAGTTAGATAGAACGTATGCATGTTTATGGATGGAATTAAATTAAAAGGAATATTGGAAGGCTTAAATAATCAGTTTAATATTAGACGAAGGAATTTAATGATATACAAGGCCATTTGAATTACTTCTGTCCAATCTGATATAAACCACGTAGATGGACACGGTGGACCGCTGCAAGACCTTTTTGTTTCCGGTTTGCTCGCTGGACAGTTCATATCCAGAACTAGGCGAAGAGATCCACGAAGCGTCGTTACACAGACCACGTCTCTGAGTTGCTCTCCTGAGTCACATTCCGTGGAGCACTGAAAAATTATAATACCGCATCGTGATTTAAATTCCAAGAAACCCGTTTTCTCATCATTTTACTATCATTCGTTATTTAATAAAAATATATTCTTCCTGCAAAATAATAATTATCTGTGACTTTAGTAAAATAAAATTTGCCAAATTTATTCAAGATAACGCATTTCTTTTGTTTATGCTACTTCGACATACATCACTCCATGGTCCAGTGAACCATTGTCCACTACACGTTCTATTGCTGGAGCAAGATCTTGTTGTTTCAGGTCGCGTCATCTCGTCACAAAACTCTTCCTCTGGACTCTTTTCGCAAAACACTTTCCTCGTCTGCATACCGACACCACATTCCGATGAGCACTAAAAAATAACATAGGACAATGCTACGTCTAAATTACGGGGAATTCCATACAGCGTTGGCAAAACCAAGGATAATCCTACCCCTTCAGTCCACTCAGTATACAACCACTGTGGACTCTGAAGTCCGGTTAATATTATATTCGTTTGTGGTGATTTATTCGAGCAGGGTCCCAAATCGCAAGTTTCTTGAGTAATGGGCTTCTCGTCGAGATTACAAGAAGGCCCGTGTGTGTCGCAAGTTGCTACCCTTGTTTTTTTCCCGAGACCACAAGTTGCGGAGCACTTTAACGTAAAACAAGTTAATTAATTACCTATAATATTCTTGTTTGCAAATTTCAACCACTCTATTAACTTAATAGCCAATATATTATTTACTTTAGAAAGTTTTACAATTATTTTGTCGTTATTAATATATACAGAAAGTAAATGTTTACCGACGACCACGTCCCAATGCTCCATTTCGGAGGCGGTATCGTCGTTTGCGTTATTCTCGCTTCGAATTCACATCGTGGCATCTCGCAAACCTCGATCGTAGGGAGAACTTTCGGTTCCATACACGCACCGTCAGCTATTCGCATTACTAACGATGGCGTTATTTCTTGCACGCATTCTAATTCTCTGACCCGGGTACCGCTACCACAGGTTACGGAACAATCTCCCCAAGAACCGGCTCGCCATCTGTACACCATATTAATTTTTATGTTAAATTAATAAATATAGTTTGATTGTATTCAATCAATTTCGAAAAATTCTATTGTAGTATAATATAACAAGGTTCGAATTAATCAGAAATTCTTCGTCTTACGAATGTTGTATATACATATGTAGTATACAAATTTTAAAAAGGTATATATAAATTGGAAGTTATCCTTACTTTGGTGGACAGGGTGTAGTATTGCATCGTACTTGAGTTTCTCGGGGCTTTTCTAATGCGTGACACCTCTTGTCAGGCACTTGCGTTTGCGTATGCTCCCTTATGCACACGTACCTCAGCATTTGGAATCCTTTGTTTGAAAAAGATAATGAAAAAATGTTATATTCTTAATTTGTACGCTTCTTTGCGAGGATCCTTCTTACCTCCACCACAAGATCTACTGCACTCTGTGTAACCACTTGGTTTCCAAAAGAATTTTCTTCGCTTGTAGCGTCGTTGAAGTGTTGGGACATGCGTTTGCGACCCATCACTGACAGCATGGCCAGTGTCTATTCTAAAAAATAATAAATACTTTGCTAGTGACTTTTCATACTTATAAACTAGATCGAAAGTAGATGTTTTAATATTAATTGTTCAGGTTCTTACTTTCTGTGAGGAGTAGTTGGTAAAATAGGTTCACTAGCCTTATTAGAAACTGAAAACGTAATTTTCATTTAGATACAATAATAATTACGTTGGCTAGAAATTAATTGTCGGAGCTTCAATAAAAGTTTCATACCTGGCTTGTGTCCTGTATGAGTATTTGGAGGGACGCTTGCACTTCCAGGTATTACGTACCTGTAAACGATCCCTGGATTTGGTTCTTGATAAAGAACCTGGATAAAATAAAATGTAAATACTTTTGATTATATCTCCTGTTTGCTCCATTTTCACTTTCTTCAAATAGTAGATACCAAAAATAAACTTACCATAACGTCAACTGGTTCTTGTAAAGGTCCAGCAGCAGAGAAGCTTTCCAAGTTCTGAGGACTTTGACGAAAATAAATAAATGTTGCTCCAGCCGCTTGGTATTTACCAGACAAGTTGATACTATAATTTCCATTGAACAAGTAACTACCATCTTGCAATTTCACCGCTAAAAAATTAAAAAGTAGATATAATTTTAGAAAACTATTCAAAATACATATGACATTCTACGAATTATTTCCTTTTTAATCTCAGAATGTATTTTCATCGATGCAAATTATTTCATTTTCAATCTAAAAATGGATTGCAGCAATGAAATTGCTCCGATGAAAGATTAATTCTCCGACCACTACTGCGCAAGTAACTGCAATCTAATCGTTAGATTGAATTTTCGATCAGTTCCTAAGAAAATTGAATTTCTCAGTGCGTATTTTTTTACAGAAGTTGAAGTAACACATTAGTATAATAACACGTTTGGAATGCATTAAGATCAACTGATTCAATTCGTCGCATTGATAATTACTTCGTGCACATGTTGTGCGTTCAGGGGCAAATCGCATAATCATTAGATCGTAATGAAACGGAGAGTCATTCGCAACGTTCGCATGTGAGAAATGCTAGTTCCCTGAATAGTGTACGCGATATGATACATTAGAAACGTAAACGAGTCATTTAGTAGATGACATGTACGCAGGCAACCCGCTGCGTGTCTTTCGACTCTCCTCAGGCTTGATTAAACGAAACATTGCAAGTTGATATTTGCGCTGAATGCGAATTGTTTCCTTTTTTTCTAAATGGCACAAGCCTGTGTTCCACTTCCCCCTGAATAACATTATGTAAAAGCTGCGTAGGAAAATGTCCAATTATCTCTGCATCAGAGTGAATGAAAGAACAGATGAAGTTAACGATCAGAATGATTTGTTGCGGTAACTTGTGGAACATTTTGTATAGCAGTGTTAATTGGCCCATTATTATAGCTGGTTCTATCAACGTGAATTTCTTTATTAGTACATTTTCCAATTCGCATGTTGAGGTATCGCTAGATTAATTAGATATTTACAACTAAATGGCATACCTCGTAAATTTTATGACAGTGTCGTAAAATGTTTGAACTAATTACGAAATGTATAAGCAGGTATAAAAAAACTAAAATTAGTATTAACAAATACGTAATTAATTATACGATTATATCGTTGGTTCTTTTACCATATTTCGTATTTACCTAGTTATGTATTTAAAGGGTACACGATAGGTGACTACTTGAGCTAAGATTCTGTACACCATTTAATATCTCTGTAACGTGCACTGATTCGATCCATTGTGAAAACGATCGTTTAGTCAAGAGTTATGACCACGAAGGGTAGTGCTTGCTATTGACTTTACGACCGATTCGATTTATGTAATGTACCTATGTATACATTGAATGCGATGTCGTAACATAAATCAAGTATTTCGGAATGAAGAAGAAGTGAAGCTGATTTTCAAGAATGAACCAGCAAGAGTATGTTCTAATAAGGTGATTCAAAATATCGAAAATATACGAAACATGAAAATAATTAATGCAATTCCTATAATCCCCTGAAGTCCTTCACCATTCTTGTAAATTCTGTTCCAGATTCCAACAAATGTCTGCTTCTAATTTATTTATAAACCGTTTCTATAAAAGAAGCTAACGAAAAATTGGAAGTCGTTCAAAAAAAAAAATACCAAAGGGGTAATCTGTGACATATAAAAGTCTGTACTATAATGACAGATGTCTGAAACATTCTACAGCCGCGCCAAGAACCCAGTAGTCCTTGCGATTTCCTTTAACACCAAGTGTCAAGATGCATCAGGGGACAAAGCTGAAAGCACGCATTGTGTGCCACGTCAACGGCTACTGTTAGCTCTAAATACTTATTGTCAGCTCATGGCCAAAGATTAGATTATGCGAAGGCTGATACCAGGCGTACAATAACGCGTCGAGTAGAATGAATTCCGACGATAGGAGATTTTGCATTGATAATAAAGAGAGATCGCAGGCGGGTGCAGCTGATTGCCCGCAATCGCGAACAATCGCCACGATGATTTGCCCACTGGTACGCTTCATTAGAATCAATTTGTTGTACTCGAACGACATTCCACGTATCAACTTGATTCAATATTTCGTGTAACCTTCTTACGATCTTCTTCTTAGTCCCTTTTGTGTCCCTTGTCATTACCAGATCATTCCCACTGTGCCTTATTACCTCATTTCGTACTTTCATACTTTTGGCATCGTATATACGTGTAAGTATATCTATACATATATAGGTTTAATAAAAGTTCGATAATCCTCTTGAATGGTAAGCTTGTAATAAATGAAAATATTCTCTCGTTGCTGGTGAGTAGTGAATACAGTTATCATTTTTTTCTTGTGAAATTTTTTTAGTAACAATTTATTTCTATCACACATTTGTAACAACTTCTTTCAGTATTTAAGATCACTGTCTTGCAAAAAATGCGAGGTTTAGCTTTCTGCTGTTTGGATATAACGCCCTTGCACTATATAAATGATCATTTCATTACTGGAAAATCTATGCATACTATTAAGATCACGATAACACATGAACTTCTTGTTAACCCGTGACTATGAATTGTGCAAACATAGCAATTGGCTTGCATCGACGCGTACAAACTGTTATACACACTTGTATTCAATTATCATTGTTAGATGCATCAAACTTCTTCGAATACTCTTTTAATAAAGTTCCGTTTAATATTTGGACCACCCGTGCACATGTGCTCGGATATTTTCGTCGCGTGACATGACACGGCGTGTACAAGTATAAATCTTACCCAAATAATTCTCCGTGTGACGTAATTGTGTCACGTTCAGAGCCAGAGCTCCTCGCGGGACCGTGGCCACGAGATTGTATCCCCGTTCCAAGGTCGGTTCCGTGAAAATCCCATCGATTAGGTGCCCACAGCAGAAGCTCGAAAAACACTGCCAACAGAATTTCCGTGAAATTAGCACGTTACATTAATTTCGCTTTGAGGTCTTGTTTTATACACACCGTGGACTAAATTAGACGAACAAGACAGAAATACCTGAAGGTTTTCGTTGAATTTGAAAATAGGCAAATGTACGTAACATACGAGTAATAACTTTTTGACGCGTGACAAATTTTTCCCTCTCGATATTATGCCGTTTAAAAGTTTCAGTTTCTATTATAGCATTTTCTATTTTTAAAGAAAATATTCACCTTTGAACTTTATTTCTGAATGGAGTGAAATCTTTTCACGTTTTAAGCAACTTCGAGCATCGAGTAACTTAAATATGTAGTAATTGCATAATTGTATAAAATCTACAGTCCTCTAATTTTTTCAGCGGCGAAATATGAGACCCCTGGTGACGAAGTGGATATGGAGCAACAAAGTGCAGCATTGTCGGAGGAAATAGGAATGACGCGGAAGTAATAACACGTTTGCACGCTCTCGACGAGGAAGCAATCAGAATGCACTAACAGAAATAATGGAAAGCGTTACGCTCGTTTTGTCAGGCATATTGCTTGCGTTGCAGTACATTGCCACTCGTGATAAATATCTTTCTTTTTTATTGCCGGGCTGGGCTTGTTTCATGAGTCGAAGCGTGCTACGTTTTGCACAAAAATAAAAAAAACCTCCAACTCCATTGTCCACAAATTCCACAAACGCCATTCTTTTCGCATTTAACGTACAACATTTGACAGATTTGTTGGAACGAACAATAAACACCCACCAAAATGGAAGCATCAAAGGGTAATAAAAAAGTCTTTATAAAACCTCTTTTAAAACGAAAGCTTTTCGATATCTCACGTGGCTCGCAAAATAAATACATACAGTATGCCAGCCAAATATAATACATTAATCAACCCCCCCTCTATAATCTCTAAATTAAAAACGGCAAGAAAGACACTGCTCCTTCTTACTTCTCCCTTTTCCCAATTTTAAAATAGAATTCTGGCATGCGCAATATCGAAATCCTTATTAAAAAAAAACTCTGTCTCATTTACTTCAAACATTCAATACAGTCCCGACGTGTACTTCCCATTCAAATGAATTCTGCGTAATAAAAGAAAATCTGCTCAGGCATACAGATCCATTCGTTTATCCGTACAACTTGGAATTTCGCAAATCATCTGGCGATTAGAGTAATCTATTTATACGAAATAATGACTGAAAACAGAGGCACTGTTTGCACACGTGGGTACTTAGCGTGGCGTCTGTGCAAACAGGGACCACGAAACGAATCGAAGTAGATTTCAAATGCCACGCGAATTAATAAGTCACAACACGCGTCGCTAGGACACATGTTTGGATACGTAAAACCGTCGTGAAATTATAGCTGTCGCGGCATAAATTTAGCCCCTTCGTGTTCTTGAGTGAGCGTCCGAAAGCCAGCTGCACTTTCTCGCCCCGTCTTCGAATCGTGCAGCTCGAGTGCACCGGAAATCGAGTGCCGCATCGTGGGCGATCCGGATGTCACGATCGAAAGTCGAAAACCACTCTCGATCGCTGAAGTCTTCTTCAACTTATGGTATTCCCTATGTGATTCCATTAAAGTGTTGCCTGTTGTCACGTTTGTATGTGTACGGGGGAAACTGTAGCCGAATGTTACTACTTCTCCAGGAAAGTGTTGTTTCACGAAGTATGATAGCGATCAAAGTTATTACAGCTCAGTTGGTGGTGCGATATTAATCTTGTCGGGTTTTAATTGCTTAATGTCGTGTGACTGATAGTGGGAGTTTCAGATTGCGATATAGTCACGCTGAAATATAGCAATTGTTGCAGGTTTAACCTTTAAAGGTCTCGTGGCGGTGATACGCTGATCCTGATTTTCCTGGACACGATACATTTCTTTCGATTTGGCCGTTTGCGGAGAATTATCTCGACATAGTTTGTTCCGCAGAATTTTATTTATCATAAATCATAAACGTATAGAAACGGGTCACGAACAAATTGCTAAGCACTTGTGTACAACGTACCAAGATATCTAACAATAGATGCGTGTATATCCGCAAAGGTAGAATTGATTACAGATTTATGATATCTGGCTTGTAGCGTGGCAGGTACGATTAATATTCGTGTGTTGTAAACGTCAATGTCGCTCGTGATTTTAATCGAGTACAGAAACAGAATTGCAATGATTCCTTGAAAGGGGCCCCTCCGTTTCTGTGTACGCGATGTATACAATGAAGATGTAATTTCTATTGGACAGTAGGTGGGAAAATTGATAATGTGAAAATAATACATACATATTGCGTAAGGCACTTCGAAGGACAATGTAACGTTACAATCCCTCGATGTCTTTTATACCCGTGGTTGATGAAGTTTGAGAAGATTGAGACGATAAGAAGTTGTATGTTAAATTGGTTACAGTACTCGTACGTGGGTTAATGTTACATGGGCGTAGAATCATACATGGGACGCGAAAGACGAGTATAATTTACAGAGAAGACCACATGGCCACGTAAGAGCAAGTGCTTCGATGGTGATTCAGGACGGATCTGGAACGTCGTATCTATTACTACCGTTTGATTGAGCGATTAATAAAGCCCTGATGGCTTTCTTGAAAATTCTATTCTATTTCTGTGCTTAGTTTCGCAATTTAGGGATGCGTCTAGCGTGCTGGCGCGCCAAGAATGTTGCACAGTGATTTTAGGATCTTTAATATGAATACGATCGCAAGAAGGTTTAGGTAGCACAAGGTGAGGCGATAAATTGACGTTCGTTTTTAAATTAAATGTTTTTCTCTTGAACACCTTTATTTACTTTACGACAGTGGTAGTGTTATGTATTTTCGAACCACAAATGATTATAAATAAATATTCCTGCAGCATTTAATAGTAATGAAAACTATATCTTGTATATTACCAAAATTCACTGTTGTATAGGATGATATAAATAATGTATGCGTAGGTATATTATCCCTAGACATTACCGGTAACAAATACACACGAACAAAAGTTAATTATAGCATACGATCATTTATTTCAGACTCATATATGTAGCTCGGTAACCCTTTGTTTAATGCGATTCACAGATGTTATGCAATCTGTGACCAATTTATGAGTAATTCAATGTTTCTCCAGATCTAACCAACACCGTCTCTTGCATTGCACACGGAAAACTTGCATCCAAAGGCGTTAATTAGTACACTCAGTGTAAAACGTGAGATCTACATAGTGCACGTTGATTAAATAGAGGTCTTCGATTCATTTTTCAGCGACGTCCACTCTTGCGTCCTTGATATCCGTTAGAGCTGAACGTGGCGTTGTTCCATTGCAGCGGCACTTCTTTTTTCAGTAAAAGGTAATCAGTAACGTGCATATAAAGCCGCACCCAAAGTGACACTCCTCGGCCCTCTGATTGGATTAACGCGGGATGAATGTCAAGATACTTGATGCCTATATGTTTCGCAGCAACCACCGCCAGATCGATGTTAATTGTATGAATATCCCATGAGCGAATTTATAAATCGACCAGGAGGGCAACAATACGGGTCTCGGCAACCGATCTTGATTATCGCTCGATAATGTCAAACCGTATGAAACAGGTCCACGATTACTCCACATTAACATCGGATACCTGGTATAAAGCGCCCAAACGCCGAACGTTTATGTTATCTTCCATCGATCGTTATCTAGGACTTGTATTTATGGCAACGACAGTGATTTACGGGCGTCTCCGCGGGATTATGGTTATGAAGAAATTTATGGAATCTCTTAATAACGTTTCGAGCCGCGCGCTAAACGGCAAGTACAATAATTCACCCCAAGGCAAGGGTTAAATCGAAAGTAGCATCGTGTTCAGTTATTTCCTTCCAATACCAATGTTTTTCAAATGTTCACAGTTCACAGAAATGACAATTATTTTACTTTAATTATACATCGATATCCGTCCCGAAATTTTTCACAATAAAATCGAACCACTTCCTATCTTCCCCTTTCCCTTAATTCGCGTACTACACCTTGTGTGAGGAATGTCACAATGGGGAATGTCACAATATCGTAGAACGAAAAAAGCAGTCCCACGCCCTTCATTGACGACAAACTTCATGGAACAGCCACACGTCACACCGCCAAATATGTAACACCGTAATTTACGGCGCCGTGGTAGGGCTTTAAATAAGCGACACAGCCATAATACCTGTACAGCCTGCGTGCACGTACATGACACGTCTATACACGTGTCACACGTTTCGCGAACCTTTAGAAAAATATACGCGTGCATATATACGTATATTCGAGCCTCCCATGCGGCTGGTGGCATAAATCCGTGGAGGTGTTAAAGCACATTAAATTATGTCGTGCGCGTTAACTTGTAATAACCGAGTCATAATTCTCCGAGCAACATTTACAAGCGGGTCCATGCGAGGCCACACCAGGTGTTTACACTGCGATAAAGTAACATGCGTTCACGCGTACTCTGTATTCGTGAGGTCCAGGAACCGCGTGCGCACACGAGCCACTCGTGAAAATTGCCTTCCGGATGGCCCACATAGGTGTCACGGTATGTATTTTTTATTATCGTTTGCGCGCCGGCAACGTGCTGTTACCGTCTCATGCACATCTTCCGGTTTACGAGTTGATTGAACGCAGGTTATCGTGGTCGCGCAAGAATAAGAATCGCTGGGTTTAGTACGTAATATATTATTCGCGATCGGCTGCCGGCGAATTAAAAATAGAGCGACGCATCATTCTGCGGTGTATACTTATTTTTTCTGGATCCCACGGTGTATATATTTCTAGTCGAAGCGTAAAGAAATGTCAGAATAAAAAAAGAAATTTACGGATGTCGCGATATGAATATTGTTTAAACGTTCCGAATCTTTGAGGCTGAGAATGGGATCGTTTCTCAAATATTGTTTTCATTCGGGATTATTTTTGAAGGCGCATATTCGTCGACTAAAATGACAAATAATAATGGATCATGATTTATTATGGCTTCATTTGTTATTTGATTCTTGCGTTATTATTATTTGGCACCACTGGATGGTTGTTGTTTGATGTAACTGATGCAATGAATTATGTTAATTAACCAGTTGACTGTACGCCAAGTATTGGTAGATAGAACATTTGATAAAAATGAATCTTTCATTTTTGGGCCTTAAATAAAAGTTTTGAATTGTTGAACAGTGCACATTTTATTTCGACGTATTCTCTAATTATTAGCAATGACGTTTAAAATTCATCTCTGTCAATGTTCATTCAACTTTGAGAAACAATCTGCAGTCACATATGACCACCGTGGAAGTCAACGTGTTAATTTGTACTTCGGATTCTATATTGATCATTGTAATAGATAACTGTAAACAATTTGCGCTGTACAATAGAATCTACAGTTGTGTAATACAGCGCACAGATAGTAGGTATATACATATGTACTTATATACAACTGTAATGAAAGATTTCACGATCGAGAGCACTTTTTATTACCGGGCGCATTCAAACTGACACAAGAAGGGTCGAAAATTGAGTGAAGTCGTTAAGATAAGCCGCTAATTAATAATCGGCTTGGAGAGGGACGAATGAATCATCGTGGTTCCTCAAGGAATGCTGCAGGTTCGGTATTATGTATATGCTCCAGATTCACGATGACGGGGATTAAACGGCTCCAGTGACCACGAAAATAATAGAACAAGAATGAACGTCGAGCTCGATTCTAATGCAAAGCGTTATCGATCATCGTGACGCCATCGTGGCGATGTCAGAGAAGCACGAAAGTCTGATTCTATCTCTTGCATTCAACAAAAGCTGTCTGCTTTCGATCAACAGATTTCGACGGTACATATGTACATATAGTATATCTATATCTCGCACCTTCGAATAGAGTTGACAAAAGAATTTGAGATGGAATAAAGTACATTCATTTCTTCTTATTTCAACAACTACTTGGAATATAATTGTACTTCTGCTTATATTGTTTTATCTGGAAAATTATTTAGAATATAATAAATGTAAATTGCAGACCAATTTCTTATTTGTTTCAAATAGAGATACAGCACCAACATTATATAGATAAGTTGTTATTCAGTAGAACCTCGTTTATCCGCACCTCGTTTATATGAATTAGTTAATGTTCAGCGTCTGTTATACGAACTCGTAGGAGATTAAGGAGAAGCGGTTGCCTAGAAACGACATAATCAACTTCAGTTTTTCGCATGCTAGCTTATATTATTCGGACTAATAAAAACAGTTCGTGAGGATAGGTAGTGAACCTCTATTATCGGAACTACATACTCGGTTATCCGAACTGCCTTGTCCCCCAAATGTTCGGATAAATGAGGTTCTACTGTACTTGGAGGGATTAAAAGCCAATAAGTGTAAATCCAACTTTCTCTGAACACGAGTTTCGTAGTACAAAAACCTCTTTATTGTTAAACCTTTCAGTTGATGAATCAATTAAGTCACTATTTTGCCATTTTTTCCAAGTAATTTGTAAAAACCTTATTTATCTCGGTTTGAATGCTAATTGACCTACAGTGATTGGCTTCTGAGCCCTCCCCTTATAGAACACTCCAACTCATCCAAAGAAATATAACTCTTTCTTCAATGTCATTCATGCGATGCTTGGCCATAATATGGACATTTGCCATTGCACGCACGCGTGCACAGATAAACATTGAAACACGCAGAAAATATCTCTCCGTCGATCCCTCTGTCAACGGTCTCGCACGAAGCAGGAAGAAGTACCTGAAAAAAGATCGTTCAAAAATAATCCGAGAGCTCGATTCCGCCCTGGATGCCTGCGAGCCACATAACATCCAGGCGTTCGCAGCAACGTTTCACGGTTTCGCGGAATTCCATCCTTCTTTTCACGCCTCTCAACCAGTTTCTCGCGCCGGATATAATTGACTTTTCTCGATAAGACCGGATTCCGCGGCGAATTCGAAATGCTTTTTCACGGTGGTCCGGTAAGACGAAGCGCGCCGAGAGGCGCGTCTAAACGCCTCGCTCCCTCGCTGATCCGTCCTCTTGGACCGAGCAATGAAACTCGAGGCGTCCCGCAACCTGCTCGCTGGCGCCGCGACGGTTACGCGTGCACGCTTCGTAATGCGCCAAATGGGAAAGGGATGAGACGCGAAAGCAGAACCGATAGCCAGTGAACAAGCACGGTCACGTGCATCGTCATCCTTTAAGTCGAACGTCGCCATGGAAGCCGTTCCTCGACAGCCATGGAATTTTGCTGGAAGCCAACACCGGGATGTATCGTCGCTGATACGAATGTGAAATTGAACATTTCTTGCCACGAATATTCTGCACCTTTTGAAGATTCCAAGGTGTTTTAATTGAAATACGTGTAATAACGTTGCATTTTTTTTTATTACAAAGAAACAACTAGCCAGCTAGACGACGAGCGTAACCAATTCTTGAATTACCGAAGTGGCTTTTGCTTAATTAGAATGCCTTATGCGAGGCTAGACTGCATGCCTGTCTAATGGAGGCAACCTTGTGTATAGGGCTTGTAAGAGTAACCGGAGACTGTCTTAAAGATTATTGGGCTACTCGTACCTGTGCTTACAGAGCCCGAAGTTAATTGAATTTTGTTGTCAGACACGAATGTTGGAACGTTTTTGATACTTATTTAATATTACAGTAATAAGATAATACGAAGATAAGAACAGTAATATCGATCAGAGAACAATTAAGTTTGCCAATTATTCTTAATTTAATTTTCCTCGCGATACTGAAAATAGAAATATTTCTTTGAAGCAGAAGAAACGCGAAGAGTGTAGGTAGGTAACAGAGAAGTGATAGGATAGCAATGAAGTCCAGTAGGAAATATCTAATGCGCAGGTGATAATAACTATGAAGACCAAGGAATGATTGAAAAATGCTTCAAAGGAAATAAAGTGCTCAAGCGAAAGCTGTCAATGGTGATTTGAGATGTATATAACACGTTACACGCGCGGAAGTCAAGTGATTGCAACCTGTGCGATCATGACCCTGCAATAAGCGTGTGTCATAACGTTGGAAAAGATACAAGACACGAAACTGATGGTCCATGAATAAATATCTTCCTACTGTCAGTCGGCTGAACGTGCGGGCAAGGAGAACTGATTGCGACTCGAGGGAAAGATTTAATTTAGAAATTAGATACGCCATAAACGAAACTGCATATATGTATCCGTGCTTCTTACAATTTTTCCAAATATTGAAGAACAAGATTCTCCACAACATTTCACGCAATAATTATTTCATGAAATTTGTTTACTTGTTAATTTAGATTGCATTAATTATATCAGTTTAATTATTCCATGGAATTGTCCCCAAATTCCTTGCCATCTTCGCTAGAACATATTTGTGGAACGTTTAGCAACGTTTATTTGTGACATTCGTCGATTACTTGAAATATTAAGAATCACGACACGTACACTTGCGTAATTAGTATAAAGACAAATAAACGGAAACTTTTCCAAGCGAACCGTTTACAGGAAGTTACAGAACTGTAATTTATTACAATGTGCTGGCCACAGAGTATGCGGTTGTCTCGAGATACGAAAACTAGGAAATGCTTAGAGACGCGGAACTTCCTGGTTGGATTACATTCATCCCATCCATGATAGACAACATTTTATATATTTAATTCGATCTACCAAACTATCACTCGATGTATGTTATCTGCCTCCAGGAGCGAAATCCTTCACAACTTGTCACGATCAAATACGGTTAAACGTAGATTTTTGTTCCTCGGTTCTATTACTACTTTTTGTTACCACATTTGAACACCGAAGGATTGAACAAGCAGCTAAATTTCTTAATAAGAATCTTAATAAGAAAAGGTCTTTTTACATTTCCTACGTATAATCAAATCGGATACCACGCAAAAAAGTCGACAATTCGGTAAAAAAAACCACTATTTTTCAACGTCCGAAAAATTTAATTAAACGCAATCTAGCAAAGAATGCTTCGTAACTGATGTTAAAACGATGAAGCGATAACTCCTGAGCACTACAGCGTGGGCGCTGGTTGACGGATACTGGTTTCTATGATTAATGAACGACCTTTAACCCCTGAACAGTCACATGACCGAAATATGACCGGGGAATTTGGATCAAAGTTAATTTTGTCTACTGCCTGCATCATTCAAAGGCGGTTCTAATCGGTTTCAATGTTCTATCTACATAGACGGTCTTACCATGCACGGTACTTGCAACACTAATGCATTCCACTCAATATAGCGTTCCCTGGATAGGCCTTGAACATCATAGACGGGTTCCTGTTCGTCCACGGAAAGGGAGCAAAAAAATCAGCGCTGGCCACAATTAAACGATATAGTTTACGAGAGACGCTCGACGCATACCGATAAATAAAACATCTTGCTTGCCCGACGAGGGGTTGCACGATACTCTTTTCTTTATGATCGTTAAGCCATCGACTTCATTCTGGACCAGGGAGACGTTTTGTTTCGTATCTTAAGATAATCAACGGGATTTCCGATGTTATGCAACGTTATATATGAGGCGATTGCGAGAATAAGAGCGTCGATGTTAGTTCTTATTTATTGTCTGCTGATGAAGACGTTGTTTGAAGTGATATATTTCTTTCAAGGATTGGGATAATTGAGAGTTATATACTTCGAAATGGATAGAAGTTAAAATTACATACTTGCTTAATCAATACTCCATTCAAAAAGTCGCAGTTTGAAAACAGTTTAAACGTATATTCGATTGTATGTTTTTCGGAATTCTTTAGAACGAGTTACGTGCACTCATTTGTATAGAGCATGTGTACTTTCTCTGTAATAAAAATCCTTTGGTCTATGGCTAGAAAACGGTTATTTGCACTTTATACTCGGTGATCGGTAATCGTTGCAGTGACCCATTATTATGAGCAGCGACTGCATGATTAATTATCGCCATGAATTTAATTATTGCAAATCCTTTAATTATTACCTGGAGGGGATACTTCTTTCCACGTTTCGATATACGCATCCGGTTGACCCGTTTTCGTGCTTATTAAAAACTATATGAATACAGAAGCTAAAAGTTTGATTGACACAGAACACGGTTTACGTATCGTTTATGATAATTAATCGAGGGAGTGGTAGATTCATAGGTAATAAATAACTTCGTTAATCGGTATCCATTTGCTTTTTCTTTGCGATATGGCGCCTCCACTCTCGTAAAGCTAACACCGACTTTTTTACCGTGCAGGAAATACCATATAAATATATTTTTTTATTTCACCGCAAGAATTCCATTTACATGCGACAAGCGCCGGACCATTTCTGACTCATATTACTTTGTTACTTGAGATTTATCGGCGTTTTACGCTAAAGCAAACCTTGGCCCGCCAATATATGTTTCAGGAGCGTCATTTTATTCGACATAGTTCTTAATGGACAAGAAAAAGAAACCGGTTCGATGGGGACGGCGGCGAAGTGACAATAAATTCGCTGAAAGTTTGAGATACAACCGTTCATTAAAGGTACATACACGCGAGGACTATTTACCTTTCTCGCGGCAACGAGGCCTCGTTAGGCCGTGCAAATGACAATAATAATGCTGATTAAACTAACGGCAAGAGCTGGCGACGATTCATTAGCTGCCCGCCGTGAAAAACATTACAGAATTTGCGAAACATACTGAAGCGATTTGCCGACACGTTTCGTGGCGCTTGCAGTCTCTTGGAAACGCGTAACATTTGTTTCGTGTTTATTCCGGGCGCATAAAATCACTCATTTACTATTATAGAGTGCATAGTTGGAGATATGAATGCCTGTGTCGGTCGGTTTTCTCCTCTATAGTATTACAAGTTACCAGATATTGTATAACATTGCTCGCTGATTAAACCTGATTGCGAGTAATAGAACGTTCTGTTTCTTTTAATAACGTACCATCCTTTATTTCCTGACAAATCACGGGCCGACCTTTTCTTCGTACCGTGTATCTAAAGAAAGAAACGTTAATCTCGTACAGTTCCTTTCTTTTTCGAGCTGTTCCACAACGATCACTAACTTCTGACATGACGCGCTGAATAAAAGAAAAGCGCGACGTGACAGTGTTGCGTTTCCGATGAAATTAATTTACGAGCGGGGTGACAGTGCGTCTGTTTTAAACATAGTGGCATGGCCGGGATAAAAGACGGGAGAGAAACTCCTACTCGAGGCTGGCTCTCGGCAGTGTCAGTAAGAAATAAACCGACATGCTTTCGACGAATTTTAGTAACACGCACGGATAAAGAGATGCTCCCAAAAAGAGACTCTCTTATCATTGTGACACGAACGGGACACGCTCGTGTGATACTTTTTATTGGCCCGTGGCGGTAAGCCTCGCAGTGAGCGAGAGACCGCTCGAGGAATCCAAAACGAGGGACCAAGGTGGAAAAAAAGAACGGGCGAAAGAAAGAAAGATGGAAGAAACAAAAAAGGAAGTGGAGAAAGGAAAGAAAAAAGAGGACTCTGTGCGACCGCACTTCTCAGCATGTGCTGAGAACGCGGACGGACTTGAAGCACGAGGCGTCAGATATACATATTGTACTTTGCCTTTCGACGAATCACTTTAGAGGAGCGAGCAAGGCGATGATTTTCGTGGCTGGTATGAACTATAACAACTGTGTAACACGTGAACGTTGGCCACTGTCATTCGCATTCTTCGGGGCCGGATTTCTATTTAACAATGAATTAATTGTAATTGATAGTCACCGATACTTTCGAATGGAGTGAGACTTGGAAAAGACAATTGTAATATAGATATTTGTTTAATTCTGTTACTACATAGATTCTTTCTTTACTTTCGTTGCATTATAACGCTAATGTTACTTGCAGAATAAATTGTATCACTGAAGTTTAACCAAACGTTGCTGACTCTGTATTATTTTATTAATGGCAAAGTTCAGCGTCACTTCAGCGTCTCAAGCTATAAATGTATTCAGATGTATGCCCTCTTTCAGGGGAACTATAATTTCTATGAGTAATCCAGACCATGTTCTATTCATCTTAAAACACTTCATGGATTAATTGCTAATTTTCAAATCGAGCTCGCAAAAGTGATCTGAAAAAATCGATTACGTATCATGCTTTTGAAAGAAGCGAATCTTTGATTCAGCTTCAAAAGAACCGCCTCCGCGCTCGTCCCCCTTTCCTTTTCCTGCACGTTAGACCGACTGTACATTAATTTGATCTACGAGTTTGGCATTGAAGTTCAAGTCAAATTGGAGCCGGCCCAAAAACCATTCCAGCATACATTAAATCAACGTGTCTTAAGTTGTAATACTCGAATCTTACCGTCAACGATACCAGTAGAGAGAACAGGACAGCTCGACCCATCTTGGAGAACATTCTTGTTGAACTTCACGATCCACGTATTATCTCCTGGAAGTTTCTTCCATTAATTCTTCTTCCAGTGAACGCCAAAACGCAGTCGCAAGTAGCCTTTCCTCATTTTTCGTGCACCGCAGTCGTTTTCCACCGCTCCACGTTCGTTTCCCTCAGTTTTGATTTCCTCGAGTGTCATCGAATGCACAGTTTCACGATTCACTTGCGCGCACTACGTAGGTATACTCGTCTTCGATACTTGCATCATTGAGTAGTTAATTTCAACAATCTTGCCGACACGTACACGTTTCCCTTCGTTGCCCCTTTTCTACATAAGATTAGATAATGAATTGTCACTGTTAATATTATTTCTTACCCTCTGCAGATCCACTCTATTACACAAAATGAATTTCCTTTCGTTTGATCGGAATACGCATCGTTTGCTCGCGCAGTAAAGCATACAATTAAGGAGGAATTCAAGTATCTCCTATTACTACTATTTTATATACGTTGCAAGTTTCTTGACTTTTCCCTCGCACTATTAACTTTCTGCGTTAATTTTTACCACCGACCCCGCGATACACCGATATTATTTATTGTTTCTCAAGTTACCTTGTATTTGAGAAACGCGCAAGAATTTCCCGACTGTGATATCTAAATTGTGATCAACGCGATCGTGCTAGACCCGGATAGAGGGATTGCAGAGATAAGGAAATTATTTATATGGACGCGGGAACGGTACGGCGAGGCCAGATAAAAAGGAAGCATGGAGCAGAGCCCTATAGTTTGTAATATGTGTAATTACACCCAGTTGGCCAATAAATCGGCGACCTTTCCCGAGTTTTCGTTGCTCCCGTTTTCATTCGCGCTCCACGGAGCACACTTTTCTCTCGATGAACAAGCGGGACAGGTTTGTTCCTCTTGGAAATTGGTTAATGAAACAGGGTGTTGACAAGAATGATCGATACGTTTAGCACAAATTACAGGCCACTTTCAGCGAATCATGTATACATTACGGGACTTGCCCGTTCGGTTTCGCAAGCAATTGAATCCGACCTCTCATTTGAATGCTGGCAGAGAAGAAAAAAAGTTGCATGCACACTGTGCGCTGAGCTTAAGACATATTGTCGTATTTATGAGAATAATTGGACGTGTGGCGCGACCGCACGAGTTTGATGATAATTCAGACTGACGTGTGCTAATGACAAATATGTATAGCACGAACGGCGTGGTGTTTGGAGCTGTTTATCAAGAAAACGGCATGACAGAGTGTTCTGTTGGAAATCGACGGGTATTTTTAGGATTGCGTGGAGAATGACAACGTTTCTGCCCGTTGTAGGATGAATGCACTGCGACGAAAAAATATATTGGGCGTTTGGATAATATTTTAATGCCGACGAGGGTGGATGGAGGATCGTGTACTATTTTTAAGCCGCGTCCCCGATTTCCTAATGGCGTGCAGCCTGCATTATCAGCGAAATTACAGTTACCCCTTTCTTTCGACTTCGACAGACTTGTTCTGGAACCGTGATTGAAAATAAATGATTGTAATAAGGACGAAAAGTTTATATAAATGTACATCCGAAATGAAACTGCTACTCAATCTCGTAGCCTAAGGAATTTTTAATTTTCAGAATCTTTAAGTATCTGTACGAGGCACTTACAGACGACGAAATATCAGATACAGGTTTTAAAATAGAAATTTAAAGAGAAATCTATCAAGTTTCGAAAACCTGTTCCTCTTGAAAATATCGTACATATACGTTTTGGTCTGAGTGATGTTTCACCTCATTCGTTTCACTGTATTCCATTTATCATACGTTATTTGCTTTTGATTCTGCCTTCGCGAGCAATAAAAATGATTAATACGCCTGGCAACAATAAGTGGAATGGGGAATCTAATTTATAAATAATGTGGCCTCGAACAAAGAAGGAAGAAACTCATTTGGCAGCAATGGTTCTAGAAAAGAGCTATGGATTTCATTCTGCTCTAGCAGTATCTCTATAAAGTCTAGGGATCAAGTATTTGAAAAGACACAGGATAAATCAAAGCTGTCCCTTACAAAAGATTCCCACGATTCATTAATATACAGTATGCACACATAACGTACAGTGTCTCGAATTCTTTTCGTTGCTCAGAAGCTCAACAAAAAGTACAGTTAATTCAAACTTCGAGTGCTCCAATAAACCATCCAACGCCTATGTAATAAACCGAAGATGGCCACTTTCGATTCGTCGTTCGATCGGGATACATATTTTACATCGTGAGAAACGAGTTATGATGCGACACGAAGGAAATTGGATATTAGAGAAGCCATCAAGCTCGTGTACGTACACGCACGCACATAATGCGTTCATGCTCCAGTTGTTAGTGAGCGTTAGACGGGAATCGATATTAGTCGTGCGTCGACCTGTCGAACGTAATCGCTCCTACACAGAATTATTCGCTGAAAGCGTGCGCCGCGTGGCAGAAAATATTTTTCACTGTTCGAAAGAACATTCCATCGCCTCTCTGTTCCGTTCCGAATTTCGATCGTCTGTTGGCGTTTCAACGATATTTTCGCAATTCGAGCTGCATTGATGGTTCCACTAGATCGATCTGAATAACGCGTGGCACATTATCTCTGTTTTAATCTATTGTTTGTCCGCGTGCTTTCTGTCGCGGGTACGTTTCGAACGGATAATTTATGGGTCCGGTTGAAAGCAAAAGGGGTTAATTTATGTTTATTCTGCGGAATTGAAATGGCGCGGTATGCGGGACCGGTGTATACGCAACACGTGGAATTTATGAAGCAAGAGAGAAATAAGAAGACGGAATTATTGCAGGTGTAATTACGTACAATCGATGAATACGTTCAGATTGCACGCCAATTTTTATCGTGGCACTTGCAACGGAAAAATCGTGTTGATCGCGTTCGGCTTTCTGTGAATTAGAACGCCGCGTGGCATGCTTTTCTTCTGATAAAATTCGATTTTAATTGATTGTCAATAATTGAAAAATATTTAATGTCAACAGTCAGTAGTTTGTAGAATTGATATTAATATTATCGGTGTCCTGTTTGTTATTCGTAAAACTCCGGTTGTTGGACGGCTCGAAATCATTTACTTAGAACGTGCCGCAAATAAAATACCAGGGAAATGCAATGAAAAGTTGCTGCGACACAAGATAAATATTCATTAGCATAATATTGCATTTTCCGAGTATCAGCAGTCAATGCATTACCGAAGTGTTACATATAATATGTGCACGAAATATCCATTAAACCGGAGAACAAGCTTTCAAGCTTGCAGTAAATTATTCAACTATCCGACGGTAATTAAATTATTGCCCGATTATTTATTAGTTTAAGCAGCAGCGGCGAATGTGTATTAATTACTTGGCGATCCCCTATTAAATATTATACGCGGTGAGCGCACGATAAGTAGTCATGTACGGACGAATATGAATTATGCGTTATGTATTTGGCGGGTGTTCCTATATGTCGTTCGAATGCAATGGCGCCATCGAATTAGCAAATGGCGTAATATTTCAAAAAACTAGTCGCGTATGCCGATTAATCGTGCGGCGTGAAGCCCGGACAAATTAACATGTGAATACGGAAATAATCGTTTTTTATCAGACCTTATTCGTACCTACGTCACTTACGCGTTTCACAAATTGCAACATTGAATTGTGTAACAATCAATAATGATAGTTTTACGTGTTGATAATGCCGCAAAGTGGTGTATAACAACCTCGTTGAAGTCGAATCGATGCTTATGGGCCGCTTCTTATTTCCTGTTGCAAAGTTTATTTCTTCATGACCGATATTTACAGGAGCCGTGTTACTTTATTGCAGCGAAAATATGGCGGGGAGAATGGAACGATCCCGATGGATCTACTTACGCAAGTGCCAGTATAACGCGTGCACCGTTTATTTTTACGATTATCGACCCGCCGTGATCGCGAACTATTAATACGCGTTTGTGGAATACCGATCGGCAAGAAAACATTTTTCTGATCAGTAGAACGAACAACATAGTAGTACAACGAATACAAACTACTATACGCGTTGCATAGTAGCTTTCAGTTCCACAATGATGTGTAAATTAACTATGTCAGTGTAAATTAAACAACGTTTTCTAATCACAGCTACAAAGAGTAATCGCTCTGGTCCACTCATTCGAACAGTCTGCATGCTTTCGGTTAGGTACATTAAAGCTACAATAATTCGATCAAAAAAGTGCAATTGTTTATTGAAAATACACGGGAAAGTAATTGAATTAAAATAGAACAGGGTAGTTATTGATACATGCGTTTCGTGTGCAATTAAGGAATGTTAGTATAATCGAATGGTGTAACAATTTCCGCATTGCCGCAATGAAATTGCTGTGTTAAAGAGGCCCGCAAAGTCAAGGCCGCCTGCATTTGTCCACGAAAATAGCGATGGAAACCATCAAAGGGATCGTAAATTTAGATTTGTGTGGCACAAAGTGCTTGTAAGCTGTTCCGCATGTGTCAAGATAGAAAAAGAATCTCTGTGCTGCGGCGGCGTGAAGGAAAAAAGATTATATAGTCTGTCTGGCAAAGCAAAGAGGTTCACGTCATACTTTGGTGGTCGCCGAATTCTCTGTCACGTTCCAAGTCTGGCGCGATTTTCAGAATCGTTCGACCATTTAATGGCCGGCCACCGTCCACACGTTCCTTGCATATCTCAATCTCGTTCGTTCAATTTGTCAACGCGTTTCTCGAGACATAAAATACGATCACCAACGACGAGGGACAAAAGGTGCCACGCTTCTTCCGGCAATTCGATTGCATTCCCGTGGAATTCGATCGAGAGACAAATTGGCTAGCCGATGTCAAAGAAAATCGTGTCGAGCTTGTCCAAACATAGAATCTGGTACAACTGCCGCTTGTGTAGAATCCACGACCTCGATGTAAAAAAAGATTAAAATTCACCGGAACAATGCATCGTTACAACGATCTTCAAATTCCGTGCGAGAAGAACGAGCTTTCAGCATTTATTAACAATTCTACTGTAATATCAAAAACGCCGAGACCATTGAGTAACAAACTTGCCGCGGGACGAACGAAAGAAAATATCGTTGACGAATCAAGAAAAAAAAAGAACACTGGTCCACGAAATATCACCTTCTACGAATTACATACGCCGTGGGACATCGAACAAACTCATTCTACAAAGTCGAACATTCAGATTTTCCAGAACTTCTGAAGAACAGCTTATTCACACGATTACTCCTGATTCTTGTTGCTTATTTCATACGACACTCCTGCTATTATTTCAGGTTCCCTCGAATAATAGTTCACGAAATATTCAGCGACATGTACCAATTCACGGTGCGCACTGATCGGTTCGTCGATGTTTGAGAAATTGAGCAACTGAAGCTACGGTAGCGTGCTGCATGTTATAGAATACCGAGATACAAAGTTCCTCTGTCGTGCTTTACAGAGGTGTCGTGCCGAACTGACGGCTCCCGTCGGTGGAGGATCGACTTTATACAGCGGTATGTCCCGCGCTGCTCTATGAACGCAGCTTTAGGGGCCCTCCACCTTCTTCTGTCACCTGACTACACCACGCTTCCGATTGCATCTGCCCTCGATCCTTCCGTTCGTCTTCCGATCCTTATTTCTTCTTACTGGTATTCATGTTTCCTTCTACTTTGTTTTTCTTCATTCTTTTATTCATTCGTTTCGTTTCGATCGAATTGTGTGGATAGGAGTGTCGATCACAAGGAAGTCGAGGAATTATTAAGAGGAATGGAATTTTGAGAGCTTGACTCATGAAGTTTTTTAAAAGCGTGTAGCGTAAGGATACTCGGGCAATTGAGAATGAAGGCTTTTAGCCTGAATGATTTTTCAGGGTCTTTTCTTTTTATTTAAGATCATGAGTTACCTATGTATTTTTGTTTCCACGTTTTCAAGCTCTCCTTTTTAGATACAGTAAACTGATTCTTTTTTTACATTTTTGATAGAGGATAGGGAATAGAGAATAGAGGAAGAGGAGGGCAGGCAACTTTTAATATCGCTCCCTTCTTTTTGGTAGAATATAGTCAAAGGATTAAAATCGATATTATTTTTCAAAATATAATTGACAGTCTTGCAGATCATTAATCTGAAACCTTACACGTATAAATATTTGACGGATTGTCTTTAAACGGCTCGCTTTTTTCGGTGGTAAATAGCAAAAGGAGAAGAGAAAAAACGCTTTGGCCCCCTTTCGCGTATCCTTTTTCTCGATAATGGCTTTTCAACGCTGGCAAAAACTGGATGCATCTCCTCGGGAGTATAAGTAGCAGAGAATTAAGTGGTTCTTATAATGGTTGTTTATCGCGAAAGGAGCTTACGTGGACATATAGTCGGTCTAACAGGCTTGTTTATACCGTTGTGTCGCGATCGTTTTTTTGTAAACTTTCCCTGGCTAGGTGGCAAGTGGAGGGCCAACTAATTTTAGTCCCATAATCCAGAACCCACTAAAACGCGTGCATCGGTGAAACCAAATACCGAATGATCCTGCCACATCATCGCTGGCCATTCTTGAACCTCGAACTTCACTTTATCGGCTTATTTGCATGCTTTGCGAAATACGCTCGTTAAGGAATCCTGTATTTACATAGTAATTACCTGGCGAACAGAGGTGAATTGTCTCAGAATTCTATTTTTATCGGAAGCTTGTTTAAATTTCAATGGAATGTTTTGTCAGGTAGGTATATTTTTATTTGCTGGAATTGTTTCGCATTAAAACAGGTTGCGGCGGGTTCCAAGTGAAATTCAAATGTTGCACAGTTTTCTTTAAAAAGCAGAAATTGATCCACGAAATTATACACATAAATTTGTCAAGTACATTTCAAATTCTGTGACGGGAACTGCCCCCATTTTGCAGTACAATTAATTTGCTAACTTGCTCATTATAGTGTTTCGTCGACTTGCCATTCGAGTGAATATAATTTCCAGATTGATACACTTATCCAACATTCATTCTCACATTGCAATCGTTCGTAATAGCGGTGTTGGAAATCGATCCTATAAGTATCGTTCAATAATATCGAAAACCAACGTCGTCGTTTCTAGTTCTAAGACCAAACAGAATCGAGCGAAACAGAGAAGCGACGATTCGACGATGCAACGTGGTTAGTCCCCACGTTCACCGGAGGAAAAAGGGAACGCACCGAAGTAACCGGTCGTAAGAAAAGATCGCGACGATACGAAACGTGGATATAACGCGTAATCGCAGTTATGGACGTACCCTGAATAATGTTAAATATTTACATTATCGACTGGATCGATATCATCCCTCGAACCGGTGCTTCTCGATCTTTCCTATGGCGGATCGATCGATTCTACAGTTTGCCGTTCCCCCTGAAAACAGGCAGGATTCTACTTATTTGAATTCCTTTCGATTTCATATTCATATTTAAAGAAAAAATAGTTAAGGTATGCGATACGCCAGATGGAACATGCTGCAAGTACTCCAAAGATTTTACAAGTATTGATCTTAATCTTTATGTCCGAAGAATGTTGAGCGTGTACAAATATTTTGTAATTTGACGAAGATTAGAAATTTCTTTCTTACCTTTATCGCTGAGAACTATCATATTTAAAGATGTTCTAATCGACTTTTTGCCGTAACATATAATAGTTTCTGGTTGCATCGAAGCATGCGATGCTACTTTAAACTGCGCAATATTCAAATTAATACTATCGTTGAATTTATATTAGCTATAACTAGTGTACAAAATTACAGTAGTTCTGCTTAAGGTACAACAAATGTAATGTAACAATTTATTGGACAATATTTCCAATCTTTATTACAAAAAGTTGAAGGTAACTGCAAAACCATTTTAATTGATATCTTAATTGAAAAACGAAGTTGAAGTCGATTTTGTCTGCATCTTGTTAACGCACTAATGAATATCCTTATCGAAGATAATATTTGCCACGCGAACAATACTTTTCATGAACATATACATAGTGTCATGTACGTAACAGGATATTAATCTGAAAGACGGTACTAATATTTCGCACTATTTAAACTCACGTATGCACATTAGAAACGTATCATCCTCCATTATAATATTATAATAGCAGAATGGCTAATAACAATATTGCATATCCAATTTTTAAATATACATGTTGGCTTAAAATTGTGCTTTTCTGGCGCAATATGTATATGTATGCATAGCGCAAATATACCTTGAATATGAAACGCAACAATGTTTGTTCAATGGGGCTCAATATATCCAGACCTCCAATCTTCTGTTCTTCAGGGATTATTTATTAGCTAATCGAGCCCAATATACTGACATCCATATATCATCGGGCATGTTTTTACCGCATTTCGAGTGGCTGGTATAAATTTATTATCCTAGTACAATGTTTCCATTGAACGTTTCGTGTTAGAATTTCTGCGATGCGCCATTTGGAACAGACCACCAATAAATCGCCAATAAAATCATTCACCTCACGCACGTATATACTATTGAATGATTATTTAGAATGACTATTGCAGTTTTAAAAATATCGAGTCTCGAATCATCCACCAATTCGAAATTAATCATAAAGAAGTTAACGGGAATTTATTTCATTTCATTATTTTTAAATGTAATGTTTAACCTAAACGTGATCGTCTTAGGCAATTGTTGTTTTCTCTTTAATGTCGATTCCGTCAATGTGGTTCAATTCAAAAAATGTACCACCAAAATCGTATCTCGTTGCTACATTTTAAGCAACGTGCAATTCACTCAACACACCAATGCTTTAAAATAACCCGTTTGATATAATCCATTAGCGTAGAAACTCGAAGAGAATATTCCGCGCGTCTAATTATTCAGTATATAAAATTAATACCGTGTAAGGGACAGCGAAAACAAATTACGAGTAGTTAAAAAAAAGCTAAACAGACGAAATGAAAAAAACCTATGAATATATAAAATTCATACGCAACAACCTGTCTTCGCATCAGATTACGAATTAATCGAATAAATTGCACATAGTAAAAATATACGCAATTCATCCCTCCAAACTACGCTCATACGTTCCTATTCACGGAACGACCAATAATCACAGATCCATATTACTGACGTTGGCCTAATTACTCTCTAATCGTCGACGAAATTGCGATCCACGAATCGATACAGCTCTTTATTACATACCTGTTCCAGTTGACCAGTGAATACCAGGTAATCAAATCAGGTAGCCATGTAGCCTGTCGATCTAATTCCTTCTAATTTGATAAAGTTCGTATCGCAAAGTACACGCGACCGGATTTCGTCGCGTTCTGGGGATAGATCGGTCCACGTGTCGACTGATCGAGCCGCCTGATCGGTAATTAGCGTTTTCTCGGTGGTACCGATCTAATTTCTCAGCGAGCAAATTATCGAGTGGCACGTAGATAGAATTAGCCGCGTCGGCCTGGTTGATATCGTTAAATTGCTGCATTCCTACAAGACGTCCAGAGTGCATCTCCCTCGTTATATCATCATCGTTCATCAGCCTCTGGTCTACGCGGCGCGTCGTATAAATATATCGCGTTTGGATCATCCTCTTCATCGTATCGGTGTATGGAAGTTCACATAGATGCGTTTGCGAGCGAGCGAACGAATTTTAGTTCGCCTAGATGGTAGCAATAGGAGCTGGTGGCATGAATTTCAGGGTATTACGACACAACGTAGATAAGGATGGCAAAATGCATTTTGCAGTTGACACTCTTAGAGATTGACTACGTATGTGATTGAAAGGCGTAAACCTTTAAGGAATTTCTTGTGTAGTGTTTAATTTTAGTTAATTTGACTGTAAGATTTGATTTATCCCGTCTTACAATATTGTCAAGATTCTGTATTATTTTGCACTGCGAACGTGGCAAATGGTATCAAGTATAAAGAAAGAGTGAAAAGTGCATTATGGGCCAGGAAAAAAGGGGAAGAGACGGACAGGTGAGAAGGGGGCAAAAAGCAGAAGCAGTAAGACGAAAGTAATGATGCAAAAGCAAGTGCAGGTGTTATGAATGATGATCAGGAACAAATTTAGTAGATGCCTAGATACGTACTACAGAGGATGAATGGAATGCAAGAAAAACATCATACAACGAAATAAATTAATGTAATGTGGGGAGCAGTAAGTGTATTGGGTGAAATTTAACTCAGCTTCGTCCTAATGGCATTCTTTATTAATTAGGTAATGCCCTTCGTACAACAACATACATGTTTACTGTTAAAAAATGAGGCACTACATTAATATGAAATTTTGCACATATGTGTACTCTATAGTGTCTAGGTTACATGTTGAATAAGTTTCAGCAGAATCGGTTGACTAGCTCCAGAGTTATGGCAAAAAATCCAACTGGATCTATCTTTGTGTTACACACTGTATGTAGATTCATTTCTATAAAAACTATTTGAAATATCCATAACACATATGAAAAATTTACGGCTGTTTCATAATAATGATGTTTTCTCTATCGATATGCGATTACTCTGTACTGACATAACCGCATGAAGAAATACCAACGCTTCTAAGAAATACATAAAACAGATACAGGTGTTATTTATGAAAAACGCAGACATCGTTGCCCGTGAATCGGATTCCACATCTCTAAGCGATGAAATAACCAATACTATTATCCCTAGTATTTATGTTATATATTAGACATCCTAAACATTGAATATTTCTGCAATCTGAATGCACGTAGAAAGTGGATTAATCGAGATTTCAAACTTTACATGATATGCATATTCGATATTACATGCATATGATACTGTTCAAGCGCCATGGACTAATCACCTTCCTTCCATTTAAGGCGGAATGTTTGTAGGTACGTGGCTTACTTAAGTGGCTTTTAATTGCAGTTTGTTTACTAATGCTTTTTCATGAACGTGTGCTAAAAGTTGTTGCTACTTCTGGATGTCGGCAATAAAACTTTATGAGAATCGACATACTTTATGATCGGGATCGTACGTTACTTCGTTTTTTAATAATAACTGTGCAACTTGATGATTTCTTGCGGCATGTCGTTTAGTAATAATACATTTATTGAATAATTATAGAGTGTCGCCAATAAAATGTTAGAAGTTCGAAAACAGATCGTTGAAAAGCAATACATAATATGCAGGAAAATTAAACTGTACATTATTAGAAGAAATTATAGTAATATCCGCTCACTTCTGCGTTTCAAATTAACGAGAAAGCAGAGCAGATGAATTACACTTTCCTTGTAAACATTCAGGTCCTGATAAATAAAAACGAAACATAGCAGATCAGTAAAGTCACTTATTAGAATGAAATTTAATTCAGGATAGGATACTGAATATTCTTTGTTTTCTAAAATGTTTTATTTCAAATTCACTAAATTCAAAAGAATATATAAAAAACACCTTTCGTATTTATTCTGGTCTTGCCCATGTAAATGAAAGTATTTCACTAGGTATTTGAAAAGCAATACATATTTTATTGCCCCGAAATATTTGCTAAACTGGCACAGCTATAGCAATAGACGGCTACCTGCTTTTTTATCATCGCCACAGACAGAGTCGTTGACTCGATGACACGATCGATTCGGATCATTAACGTTGCATCATAATTGTTCCACTGAATCGAGAACGATCGATTGATTTACACGTTGAATAACGAACGAAACAGGAGCAGGCTGGACTTCGAACAAACATATTATTTCTGCTTTATAACGCCAAGTTGTCGTCCAGGATATTCGTAATAATAATTAAACGTGTAAGCATTATATTAGTGCTAACACTCTACAAGTCTTTGAAATTAAGACGCGTCTTGAAGACAGAAATCTTAAATTAGCATGGCGCTAAGCATGCAAATGTTAATAGCCAGAGTTCCCTTCGCTAATAAATTTTTAATCAATAAGCTTCGCGACTCAGACATCAAATTAGCCACGCCAATGTACGTTGAATAGCATTTTTCAGCCAAATCGAACGTTTAATGACTTTCAGACGCTTCGTCGCCGTTTCTTATATAAATTCCACGAGTTCGTCTACCAGTGGCTGCTCACATATTGCTCGTTATCCTACGCGTGTAATTTATTAAGTTGTAAATTAGTCTAATAAGAGATGTTCCATTAATAGGCTACACCGTTCGCCATCGTCTTTTAAACACGGCGCGCACACCAGATGAAAAAAGGAAGAAAGAAAGAAAACACTCACGCGAGAAGCTTTTACTATACAACTGATTTTTGCGTTTTATCACCGTGCAATAATGATTACGTTTGTTCTCTCATCAAGGAACACGTTGGCCGGCGCAGCAAACCCTAAATAATGTCGAATTCTCTTTAATCGTCGACCACCATTTATGAGATATCTCGAAGCCGGTGAAATCGTTTTCATTTTAATAATACCCGCCTGAATTTCTTGGACGATTCCGGTGGATCGGCATTAACTCCGACCGTGTACGTATCATTCAGTAGCAGAGATTGCAGTAATTGCTCGCAATTTACCTTGCGAATCGCATAAATAGTTTCTTTGTAAGAGGAGCCGTGCAACTTTTATCTCTGCAACACGCTTGGAAATATCTTGACGTGATGCAGCGCCGGGGTTGCTCCAATTTTTCCAAGATTCGATGACTGTTATTTATTAAGGCATGGAAATAAACGGGCAATTCATACGCGTTAATAACATCCCGGGCATAATTCACCGCTAAAAATCTCCTCAACGATCCGCTCAATAGCTGTTACACGGTTTAATATTAGGCGATGACCTAAACAACCAAGGTATTTTCAATGCGACACGTCCAAGCTATTATACGTGGAACAACGTGTGCTACGTTTTCTGTAACACAATTCTACGAGTATAAATAAGTTGCAGCATTATATAATTGGAATTATTTATTATTTGGAAAAGAATGTCCTGTGGATTGCATTGATTGGGTTATTAAGACTACGGGATTTGGAACGTGAAATAAAACAGATTAAAGTTATACGAATATTAGCTTAAAGTGCAGTGATACAATTTAGAGGAAAGTAGTACATATGTACCTACATATAGCTGGCTGGTTGAAGTAAATTTTTAACAGAGTGTATTGGCTTGGATTTGTCTTAATATCCTAGAACTACTTTACCACAGTGATATATCACAGTTCCCAAACGAAACTTCAAAAGGCTGAGAATTAAATGTTAACATTTCAGTGGCTGATCTATAACGCGAGAACAGTTTTACGATATAATCAAAACATTTACGTGGAATCATTAATCAATTCCCTCGTTATTGCGTAATCTGAGACATACAATCTATGCTATGAACGGTACTGCCCCAACGCAATTATCATTACCTCCAATCTAACACAATCTCTCCCAATAAAAACACAAATTTATACACGTTCGAGGAACTGTGTATGCCACAATTTGTCGATATTTATTAATATTCGAGATATTTAAGCATAATAATTATCGTCTTCATAAAGCTGTTAGATGGACGCAATAAATCTCCAAAATAATTGTCCAAGATAATAAAATTTCATTAAATATCAATTCGTTGTGCAATCTATATACAACAATAATGTTCACCCAGAAAATCAAGACATGTTGTTGGCTTTTCAACGATGCGGAAAGATAGTCCAGTGAGCCAGGTCTATGGGGTTGCGTTACCTGTTGATTTTATCCAAAAACCAACGGCGCGATCGATCGTATGAAAATTCCTAGACACGCTTTCACATCTGAACCGTATTTTATAAGATCCATGCGAACACCTTCGTTGAACACCGTGCGTGTGCCACTTTTGTGACGTCGATGCTGAGAGTGCCATTTAGCGTCATTAATAGAGTTGCATCAGCGTCGAGTGCACCGTGATACATCGATAGGAGTGGTTCGGCAAATAGATCGGGGCTGAAGATATATACGTACGCAAGGGAGAGAGAAAGGAACACACCCATCTAAGCTTCGACGTTTCTGCACAACCATGCTCTGTCTACAGGGTGATCGACGTGAATGTTTTTTAATAGGACGATGCGATTCTTTTTTCATATAATACATTTCTCTTGTTTTCATCTAACAATAAGAATAAATTAAATTAATATTAACACTTAAATGACAGATTAAGTACAATTTTGGTTAAAATATCGAGATTACAGGTGGAGATTAAAAGGTGTCAGTGTTACTTGGGTTTACGATGCGACAAATGGAGAAATTTATGTACGGATTGTATTTTTCTTCTACACATTCAGTGTAAAGTAATTTTTGGGTGAAGCCTCTTGTTAAATGATTCTCATATTTAAACCCTTTGCGGTCCTATGTCGAGTGCAGCTCGACATCACCTTTCGTTGCAGCAGGTCCTATGTAGAACGATCTAGGAACGCATTACTGAAATTTCGCCGCATTTATATTGGGATTGCGAGTACACGTTTTGCAAGCCTAGGTATTATGCCAGATTAACTGAAATAAAGAGAAATATAATATATGTCTCCTTAAATTGCACATAAATTATACGCTTGATAAATTCTATGGCTGTCGTTGATCTAAGAATTTCAAATGAATCAAAGTATTCTTTTACAAACTATTCGACATCGAAGCTTTCTATGTTGCAAGAATTGCGAATCAATCGGAAGGCTAATCCGTACTTTTACGATTTCGAAATGAATCGGCGTATCGAGTTCTAGTTTCTGAGTTTCAAGAATTCTGAAATAAATCAAACCATTTTTTCAGAATATGCTCTCGCGGATCTAAAATCGTTCGTTCCATAATACTGCATCGAATGTGTCGCTTTACAAACGCTAAATAAAGTGGACAAAATTTTAAATCCATCAAAAATTTCTTCAACCACTTCTAACTACTTTGTCTAACATACTACTGCACGCAACTAGATAGAAGTACATACCTACTTTCTCAAATATTTCGAAAACCTGCAAATGGATCGTTCAACGAATCTCAGCCCGTAGAAGTCGTTTATTAATCGCAATAGGTAAAGCTGGAAATCGAAGATAAACGATGACACAAATTGTTTATCGCGGCGAGCAAGCTTCGAAACGCCGCAAATGAAAGGAAAATGAACGACACATTAAGTATAAATGAAAGCACCCGGTGAAAGCAAACTCATTGGCTCGTGTAAAGTACGTGACTGACAATTACGAAGGCGAGCTGCAAAACGTTAATAAGAGAAAAATTAGATATCGAGTGGTGTAAGGGCGAAATAAAAATGGCGGTCGTGTATAAGTGTCGGCCAATTTTCTCGAGTAATTCAGCCAATACCGGCAAGTCGCGATTGTTTGTTTATTAACAGCTTCCATGTGTGTCTGGTTGTGTTGGTTTAATGATACGGTTGGACACGACACTTAAGAGAAAATGAGACAATTGTTTCTTCATACCGGTTAGGTAGCTACTACATAGCATGTAATGCATTGTATAGTAACTGCATGGTCGATAATAATAGAACATAGTAAAGTTATGGAAAAACGTTTTGAAAGACGAAATAATGTGAAATTTTTCTGGGGAGGCATGATGTTGTTTTAATGGATATTTTCGAATGGCGAGAATTGTTATGAAAACTTCTGTTAAATGTGCCGGTAATTACAGGGTAACTGTTGCACGATAAGAAATATTGATAAACCTGGTAGATACGAAATTCAATTAGCGACTGCATAAAATTCTATTTGGTAAGAGCATTAACTCGCGCGGCGATCTCAAATGAAACTTTGTTATAAGATTATGAAACGTGACATAGTTATCGTGGCTCGCTATTTTTCTAGTTGATCGATGCTGGTGTCCGATATTTTTAACTCTCGATTGTTTAATCCGCGCATTGAAATTCAGATACGTGTAACAATAAAGGATCGATGCTTGAATTTCGATCAGCAACTCTAGGCTCGGTATTACGTTTTCTTACGTTCAATCTCCACTCCTGACAACTATTTGTCTTCATTTGTACCACGCTGCTCATTGATCGTGGCAGAATAAGGTCTCCTTAGTATAAATTCCACCAACCCGGTGGTACAAAAGGCACTTTAAATGGAACATTGATTAATCCCATTAGAGATTGTAGACCCGACGAAACCGTTTTCAAAGAAGCAAAGAAAAGAAAAAAGATGAACAATGTTATTTCATCCGTACATAAAATACAAATTTATGGCTAATAGGAAACTCGAGGTTAATTAATGCCCATTGTCAGAGTGAATTAAAGTTACGAACGCTCGTAGAATTTTTTGTATAGGTCTCGACTTTTGTTCGATATTTTCATTGATGCCGTGCGGCTCAGACGATACATAATATATTTGTGTCGCAATGAAATAGTTGGAAATACGTAGGTGTTCACATTGAGAAATTACAAGTCGTGATAATTTTATGGGAACATCCGATAAAGTTAATGTGGCATCGTATCTTTCTCGCTTCGTTCCTTTGAACAGGAGATCGTAACCTGTTCTATGATCGTTATATTCAATCTAAGCACACCGTGGTCTCAACAGTGAAACGGTAGGTATCGATTCCTGGTGGAAATTTAAGCACATCCTCTCTAGAGTAGTTTCGCACTCAATGTATCCTATGATCTTCAGTAATTGTAGCTCACAACTCAATTGTGATGAAATTGTTTCCCATGTTGGTGATTCATGGACCATCTATACCTTCTTTAATCGTGGGAAAAAGTTATTTATCGATTTAATATATGCGTTCCAATAAATCGCTTAATAATATTCTTCCTGCTCCTCTGCATTATAGCGGTTCGTGATATTGTTATGTACATATTTCGATTTTGAAAGAAAATCAATGAAAATTAAGATTATTAATGTTCGACAATTACAGAATAGATTACTCCAATATTAATCTAAGAATTGCATTAGTGTAGGCGGACGTCAATTGAAGCAGAAAAATTGGGCGGTTTTACAATTTATTTTATAACTTTGCAACAAAGTCTTAATGGTCCACTTTCATATAACTTTTGTTTTTATTTTCGACCACAGAATATTCTGAGTATAATACATATAGTACCTACTGTACATTTTAAGGGAAAATAAAAGGAGAAATGGTTTCATTTCAATTATTATTACGATTTCATAACACAATTATTACGCCTATGAATGAGAAATGTTAACGAAATTAAAAACAGTGATTGAAATTATTTTTGCTGTTTTCTTCATCGCTTACCAAGTATCGATGTACCATTTTTTGAACACAAAAATTACAACCTTTGTAAAACCTCTACCACATAACTTCACCAATATTCCCAATATCAAAGGAAACTAGCAAATTCTCTAATTATGCACTTTCTACCTAGCGACAAATTCCTACGTCAATTTGCTCCTGTAAAACATCTAAGCGCCTCCATTAGACTTGAAACTCTATGCCTCTAACTCATTTATATCTCTAATTTATTTCAATGTTAATCTCCGTCGTTCAATCCGGCTTCTAATCTCACCGAGGCTCATTCTTGCTTTCGTATCTAGTTCTGCTTGTACCGGCATATCGCGAAACCTGCATTTTAATGACAGGCAAGATAATTTTCGCTGGTATGCCATCATCGATCGACCGTGTCCATTTTCCGTGATTGTCCTAATTTATTGCACGATTCGATGTTATCGGAGCGTGGCTTATGGAGCGCGGCCACAGCGAGCACCATGACGTTAATGGTATCAATCCATCGCGTTCGAAGGAAAATCAATTCAGCATTTGCTGGGTCGTTCTCCGGTCCGTTAACAGTTCCATATTCGATCGAATGTACGATTTTCTTTTAACAAATTACGTCTTGCGAGGCACAAAGCGGTCCTATGCCCCCTTTGGCTTTGAGTTCTTGTAGGACCCGCAATCTCGATCGTACATTGTACCTGGAAAAGCGATACAGTCGTATTGCACATACATAGTTCGGAGTTTATTGCACAGGTAACAGATGGAGCGTACGGATATCTTGGCCCCGCTGATGTCGCGAATTTGCAAATTAAAAAGGGCGATAAGGCACCGCGGGCAGAGGTAGAACGTGCTGTATGATTGTATTCAAAATCGCATTGTGCCTCCGCGAAGATTAATGTTATCAATAGTTTATGGATATCTGTTATGCGGTACACGTGTATGAACGTGAACCGAGTGTACTCTGTTATATGTATACTGTGGTTCGTGGGAGATAGTAGATACATCTTCTTGCTGAGGGAAATGTACGCCCGTGTGTCAGACGGAGTATTTATCTCTTAAGTCTTAAACGATAGAGAAACGGAATATATTTTGATTCAAATATCTGGACTTTCCCTTTATGCTATTCGAAGGGGTGTAAAATCTTCTTTTACATTTAAAATGTTTTGAAAAATAATCACCTGGAGATATTTCAACATTAAATTATAGCCTTACAAAACTGCATACCATTTCTCTTCATAATTTCAGGACAATTGTGAGTAACTCGTTTCGCTGTTCAGTAACAGCATTGAATTGTTCATTCGTGTATTGGTTTTTTACCGTCCAACTGTGAATACGAATTGAAAGTGCTCATACTTTTATGAGAAAATCGTGATCCAGTGAATACGACAACGGATTACCGCCGTAACCCTGTGATTGTTCACGTTGGTTCACGTTTGGCTCAAGGCTTGGTAACTTTGTTTTATGAACGGACGATGGCTAATTGCGTGACGCTAATTTCGGCTCGCAACGAAGCACTAAAGTCGCGGGTAAACCATGCCCGTGCACATATTGTCGTTGGTTAACGTTATCGTCCAAGTATGTAACTATTATGTAACTTCGCCGCACTGGCAGTAACACTGCGAAAGCAGGCCTTGAGCCTTCGATCATTTTACTTGGAGCTAACCGCGTGTTTATTCGCTTGTGCATACTACTCGATATTTTATACTACGTGTTTTAGTCGTCGAATTTAGAGCGCAGATAATCTGAACCTATAAAACCGCAAGAAGTTCTATGCACTCCCTCGAATGAAGTCGTGTGTTTCGATTCCGTCATGCACGTTTGCAATATCTCTATTATTTAGTATCGGGATTGATACCTTATTAGGAATCCGAATTCTGAGAAGTATTTTCTTAGATGTCTTCCACTTTTCCTAAGAATAGCTTGATCGTATTCCGAGATGAAATCAATTTCTTGTATAACTATGCAGCAGGTGTTCTTATATATAGAATGATTTTACAATTTAATACTTTATGTCTAGTTTCTTAAGACTTCCATTATTTACATTTTTCAGGAGCGTCGCACGGGTTGGAACGGTAAATAAATTTCTATTCAGGATTCCTGCTATAAAGATAAGAGAAAGTACTGTGCCTGGAATGTGCAACATGTTATTCGTACGGGTATTGGCTGCAGGTATGTGCGAAATTTTTATTACTCTTATCACTTGTGACAGCGTGGCAAATTTTGTTTAGAATGTTATAAATATTTTATCATCGAGTGGTTATACTTTCAATTTTACCTGTGAACAGTAATACAGGCGATCAAGTGCAGTTGACTGCGGAGAGAATTTCATTGAATTTAATATAATCGATACGATACTGCGGTCGAAACCAATATATATTTAGGATGCATGGAACACTTGAGAATTGTGTACAAATCACGGCCATTTAATCATTTATCTGCTACGAACATATATTGACCATTTTAGGGGAAGCTATCGATAATCGGTGAAGAAGGAACCCCGCTATTGAAACCACGAACTAGAGGTAACTGTACGAAACAATTTCAATAAAAAGAAATTTTTCCATCATAAAAACATGAAGTATAAATTGTTGGCTCAAGTATTTTGATCATATTGCATTTAATTGTTGCAACATTGCAGCATAAAGGAGGAAATAAATTGCATATGTACTTATATAAAACTTTTATTCACAATGTAGCTTCATATTTTATATCTTATATTTTATATGACAATTGAAAGCAAACTTCACGAGGAACGGAATATGTTGTTAAAAGACATTTACTGGAGGAGAAATATTCAGGTTACGTATATAACGAAAAGATAAAAAGGGCAGTTAAATGTGGTCTTTCGGCAACTATAAGTGAAAAGAGTGGCTCTAAAATTAAAAGGATATCCGAAACGATTGGTTCCATGGGCAATTGTATGAAATCCTCTGATTCTTTTACCGATAGTAATATACCGAGAGGTATTGGCGTCGACTGCACGCCGATTAAGCAATCGGGACTGCCAATCATTTTCATCATTGGAGGGCCGAGTGTCGGAAAAAGTTACTTAACTTATTGATAATACTTTGTACTTCATGAAAAGTTTCCCTTATTATTTCCTATATAACCTTCTAGCCATTATTAATTTATTTTACATCCCCTCCTTTCATTTCTTCAAAAATCGAAATACTAAAAAAGCTACAATTCTAAAAGACCGAACCAATAAAACGTGTCATGACCTAAAAGGTGTTTTAAAACATTTAATAACCTGATAATTAAATACGTAAAATCTAGTTCAAATTTATAGATACATTTGTAACAAAATAACTGATGAGTAACGGAGTTTATCCCGGAGCATCAAAAAATAAGAAGATTCGTTTTACGTTTTTGTTCCTGAAGTTACCTGTCACTTCACTTTCATTTTTCCGTTTTTCTACCTACAAAAATAGTATTACTGGATTTAATCTCGTTCTACTTAAAGAAATTACGCACAGCGTTCTCGTATCTCATTGTAACTGATTGTGGATTATTCCAGGAACAATAGCCGTTAAAGTGGCACAGAAATACGGGTTCTACAGCATAATAACCGCAGACATACTTCGTACCGAGGTGTCCACGAGAACAGAAAGAGCCTTCGCGTTGGCACGTTTGATGTCTCAGGGTCGACTGGTGCCATCGGATGTAATGGTCGAACTGATTACGGTGAAGATGCTCAACAACTTGCACACGAATAAAGGATTCATCGTGAGCGGCTTTCCGCGAGGGAGGCGACAGGGCAAAGTATTTGACGAAGAAGTAAGGCCACCGGATCTTGTTGTATTCCTGGACGTTCGAAATTCTGTTCTGATCGATCGAATGATGGCCAGAAGTGTGATGAGCACTTCGAGATTAACGGTCAACTTCGATTATATCAAAAGCCAGATCAAAGACTTTCATAAACGAAATAAACCTGTAGTTAGGTATTACAAGAAGCTCTTGGTTACCGTCGACGGAGAATACGATATGAGCACAGATGTATTCGAAAATGTGTGCAAAGTCATCGATAATACCTTAGTGAATATTCAAGCACATGAACCGCCGATTTTACGCGCGTCGGATACTGACAGCACAGTGTCTGCCAAATGATATACTTTGTATTACATAAAACTGTTACATTTGTACCATCGGAGGACCGTCTTTATGACAGTTTTTTTATCAAAATCTGCAAGCCAGAAGATTTTTAATTTGATTATCGAAGATGTAGATGTATCTTACCTTAGACTTTAAGAGTTAATAATAATGTAATGTAATTGTTATTGTTATTTAACGAACCCTAGGGTGCTGATGCTTTATAGTAAATATGATTTTTCCGTACGTCTATAACAATCGTGGCTATGTAATTAAACATCAAAAGAATTCAGTGTTTGAATAAAATTGGACATTAATTTACGAATCCCTAAAATATTAATAAACCTATCAACCAATACAATTCTTTCTCAATAATATGATATGAAATTTCGACTATATAATAAAGATTGATAACTAAATGTTTCTCACAATATAATATACAATAACTTACTGGTCACCACTTGTAAACGAATATTCATATATGTATATAATTCTAATTAATAATACCACCGATGAACAAGTACAATTGGGAAACTAACTGCTGGAACTAATAGGTAAACTATTCTTCGAGCACACATTTCTTTATGTACATACAGAAAGTGTTTTTGATGGGCATGCACTTCAACACTCGTAGGTGCGTATTTATTTCTCCCCTGTATGTATTTCCAGTCGTTTTAATCAGTAGATGGATGGTTGCTTCTATTTATGAGCCCGCGAACACACGTGAAACGCGTCTATATGTATAGAAACTCACCCCCGTACCAAACGTCCATGTGTGCGTGCACATGATTCGCCTAGCGGATACATTCATAAACACGCATGCACTTTTCAATGCACCTATCTGCATGTGAATTCTTCATCCCGTCTCGACGGATCACTGATAAAATGGGTTCGTGTGTGCTACTACCATGGCTGGACAGAGTTTTCAAAACCCACGGACTTAAATCCTCAGTTGACACAAGAGTATGGAAAGAGGAACACAAATTCCGAAGAAGGAATAAGGGGGTATTCTAAAATATATTTTTTCATTTCAAATCACTTACATATCAAATATTAATTATAGAAGCAGTAAAAGAAAATCGGCTTCAATAAAAATCTTCCATAAGAAGTTTTCTCGTCAATCCCTTCAAGCACACCATCGACCCCCATCTTCCACCAATTCACCTTCGATTCACGATACTCTTCAACTCTACATTTCCTCCCTGAGCGTCGTTCTTAATCGCCCCCTCACTATCCGTCCCTGGGGGCCTGGCACAGCGTCCATCGCACACTTTCCCGCGTTCCACCCTGTACGTGGCCAGCTATCGAAGCGATCCGCTGTGTTGGAGTGGGTGGTCGGGTGGTTGGCTGCGTTTATGAGGGTGCAGGCCCGAAATTGAAAAGCACCCCAGCGAGAGGTAGGCGAGGGTGGTCGTGCAGCAGTCATTGACAAGCGAAAGACCGTATCAGAGGGTAATCCTATTGGTGGACGGCAGCGTCGCGACGTCCTGGCGTCATTGGTCCGCCTTCGAGCTACGGGGCGTGGTCACGGGTTTCTCGAGGGCTGTCACGGAGGGGTGAGAATGCCAGGCTGCATCCCTGGCAACGATTACCGGAAAACCACAGGGTCGTTCGGCGGCAGGAATCCAGCATGGCGGACCTGGCACCCCTCCGGCTGAATTCACCACCACCACTACGGCCGCCACCACCACCACCGCCACCACCACCGTCAGCAGCATCGACTCAGCCGCTATTATCGAGGCCACTGCGACTGTTCACCACTAAACCGGCCGGATAGTGGATTTCGCTCCATTTGTCCGGGGGAACACTTCAGGAATCGGAAGTTCGATCGGACGATTAATTGCTCCGTTAAGTAGTCTTTTCAGAGCCCGACCCTTTGACAACATAGCGGGGGTATAAGGCGTCGCGGCGCCCTACGGGCGTCAGACGTAGAATTCATTTAGATTTCGCACCAGGAACGAGGTCCTTACTTCTTATTAAGTATTTAGATTACGAGATAAATGCATACATTTTTGTAATAGGCTATATATATACCTTTAACTATTCAAATTTGGGCTGTCTAGTGAAACGTAGTACGCCGAGCCCAATATCGGCATCCTAAGAATTCTCTGTCAATACATAATCCCCAAAATTAAATCAACTCCAAATCCAACTCCCAAATATTGTTCCCAACAAATCTCATCGTGGCTGGATAAACGCCCGTTCTCAAACAGCACTTTTGCAGTGCGCCACGTTATGCAGTCAGGATGCAACTGATTCCAATGACCAGCACGGCGACACTTACGTATCGCGACATTCGTCTCAATAAAATAGGGGTGCACGGGGCGAAAGAACGGGATAGAAGACGAGGGGAAGAGAAAAAGGGACGGAGAACGAGTTTCACTACCACGTAGCCAACGATCAACAATTGCACGACGTTCAGCGGGCGAAGGTAGGCGTCGTCTCGTGACGGTGGTTGAGGGGGTGGGAGGTTAGAGCGTCGACCAGGCGTCAACCGATGCGAAGGGGTGCGCGCAGGCGCCGCGACGAGCGTCGCCGACGAAGCGCCGCGTCAAACGTGCCGGCTATAGGTTAAATCCTCCCGCTCCTCGTTTTTGTTGTTTTTCCGGCGTTGCCTCCTGATCCCGCCTTCAAAAGTGCCAACGGACCAATCGGTGGACGCTGTTCGCGGGACGCCCGGCGTCGAGGCACCCCTGTAGCCGCCAACGACGTCGACCTCCGTGATACGGGACGATCGTGGCGAGCTAACGTCGATTTCTCGCTAGGAGACGCCGACTTCGAGACGTCGTCCGTCGTCGTTGCTCTCGTTGATACGGTTGTACGTTCAGTTCCGAAGATACTCTGGCCCGTCGCGTATTTGCAGAGTTCCCATCAACAGATTTCTAGAACGGGAAGATCGGACGTCCTTTGTGGTACTGTTTTATTCGGGGGTGAACCAGTGAAACTCGAAGGCGCTGAGTTGCAAAGTGCTCCGCTCGTTGAAATTGGTGCGAAGGCTTTGGGACATTTTGAGTAGATTTTGTATATATGGGATTGGACAGTTGGACTATTGTTGTGCGCGAGTGCTGAGGAATTTAATTGACAAGCTTCCAAGCCAGGTGAGAGAATTCTCGAGAGAGAAATTTTCGAGGGTTTAGATATCGATTAGTGTAATTAATTTATTTAGTGAAAAGTTACTTGATTGCAATGTATATCTCGTGAGCTTTCGGCCACTCTAAGTGCTTTGTTGCATCGATCGATATTTTCGATTCGAAGGATGTCTGTCTTTCAATGTCAAGATATTGCAGGGATCTTAGATCGATAATATTTGTACATTACGATATGTTGCAGTGGGTTGTTTTTCGTTTAATGGGGGATATTTGTTGAGACACCATGAACGGAGCGACGTCAGTTACAACTTCAGAGGAGCATCAACATCAACATCAGCAACCACAGAATGAACCACCCCCGGAACATCCAAGAAGTCCTACCAGCCCTTTGAGTATTCGACATGGTGAGTTTTTTGCTAGCTAATATTTATATTAATACAGCCTAAAATAATACGGCTCAACAAAATTGTTTTCTCTAAAACTTCAAAATATTCTGTACCCAAAATATGAATATAACAGTGAAACGTTACAGAATGCGAAGCTGTTATTTGCGTAGTCAGGTAACTAAAATTCAGTTAATTTACTTAAGTGAAAGAAAATATAGCGAAATTTGTTTCTGACGCGAAAAGTATTTTCAATGGTAACAAAAACATTCACTTGTATCGATTTAAATCGTTTTTCATCGACTACTTGGGCCCTTACATATTTCTAAACGACCGACCATATTAACACATTCAAGAAACAGGCTCCACATAAATCTACCCCCGATACACTTTCGTGCGAGCAGTACTTCTAGGGTGGTAAGTGGAGAAAGAGGGTGCAACGAACCCAACAAAATTATACCATTAAAGTAATCAAATCTCCCGTGAGCCAAAGAATTTAATACTGCACGATTTTCCTACCATCGAACGAGGATAAAAAATTAGCATTGCGTGAACGACGTACAACATATAGAACAGATTTATTTTCATGATTGAAGTAACCAATTTTTAACCATTCTGAAGCATTACAAATGGTTATAGTTTTTGCAAATTTTATAGCAGATCAAATAAATTAAACAAATACAGGAAAGAAAATCAATTTTTACTGATTGAAATAACAACCAATTTTCCAAAGTCTTATTCTTGCTCAAAATAACACATCTACTTCAACTATTTGTTCCTAAAAATTGCACAAACATTGAGTTTACTTTACTAGCCGATCTTTTCAATGAAACTTAATATCTTGGTCCATTAGAAACACAGAAATCAATTCAAACGAATGCTCAAAAACGCTGGTGAACTTCGTAAGAGGCACGTTTTGAGACACCGGTACTACCCTAATGCGGGAACAATTAGCCGAAATAGGAAAGAGGCAGAGTAGGGTGACCGTAGGTCGACGGTAGTTACGAAACCCCTTCTTTTTCCAAACTTCTCGGTCCACGTCCCCTTTGCTGGTCGTCATTTCACGCAGCACCCCCGCCCTCGTTCCTCGATGATCCCATAATACGGGGGCGCAGGTGGCGCTTCGCCATCCGCCAGCATTGATATGCTAATGAAATTTGACGCCCCTGCTTTGGCCCCGTGCTATACACACACATGCGCGATGTCCGTGTTTCGCAGACCGGTCACCATACGCCGCATAATTTTTCTTTCCTCGTTTAACCCCTGGCAGTCGTGGCATTTCGCGAGAGGCTTCGCCGAGATTCGATTACCCTAATGGCGCAACGTTGTCGTGTACGAAACCGGCTACTGCGAGATTTCTGTAATTGGATCTTTATGATCAAGCAATGTTGAATGAGAATAAGAGTCGATCTTAGATATTCCGGCTGTGGCGGTTTTAGATATCGTTTGGGGTGCGTGAAATTTGTATCTGAGGGTGGATCTCATTGTAACGGGGAACTAATTGGGGAAAATTAATTTGGCCAGGTTGCTCTTCGCGCAGGGATACGGTGGTAAACGATTTTATCACTAAGGTTAATAATATCGGTAGAAATTTTGAGGAACGTATACTGGAGGGTGAGTTGGAAAAATGTGAAATTGTGTTTTGGAGCGAAGGACAATGGAATTGGTTTAAACGAATCGGCGAAACTTCTGCTCCTGGAAAGAATACCTCGCCGCGTTAAATGTATATGGACTTTACCGTCGCAATTTGTGTCTTGCTGGGCGCGTACTCTGGGATTAGGGTGTTAACGAGATCGAAAAGCCGACGCGATTAGGACGTTACGTGAGTCGCATTAATAAGATCGTCTGTAGCTCATCCCCTGTAACCGTAACTACGAAACGATACGATTGGAATCTTCACGGTGGAACCGGATCACGCGTGTCAGCGAATGATTCGGACGTGCTCCACGGCTTTGATCATTGATTACGATTACAGATACACGTATCTCTTCGCTTTGATACGATAGAGTCGCCGTGGGGCAGCCAATTGGTAATTTAAATTCATCCGTGCAATTGTAATCGCGTATAAGATAAATAGATATTCGTTTCTTCGGTAATTATTATGATAAAACAGCACAGAATTTTAAAAGAACAACACATGTGTTCGTAATATAATAAACGAAAACATACTTATTCCCTATCCAATTTTAATAGATAATTAATTTAAACCAGATATAAGTCACGATACATTATTCTAGCATCTTCAACTTCTAAACAAACATCAATTTCCATTATACCATATAATGTACATTTTGAAACTCGTACCTGAAGAATCTCTATCAATTGAGAGAAACAATTAATTTCAAGTACCAACCGCTATCTGTCGGGGGATGAACTCAAATCGGGAACGATCCTAAACAATTTCGTGGATTAGGACACGGTTAAATTATTTTGCAGCGTGTTTGAGACCGGGACCCTAACCCGATATCGACCTATTGTCGATTCGCATGGTAATTCAAATGGATCCTATTTGACCCCGCGGAATTAACGAGACCGGAACGAGTTTTCGATCGGGCACGATGTAGCCGACAAATACGATTCCAGGGAGATCTCGCGCCTCGTCGGGGTTGGCAGCGTGACTAATAAAGCCGAGTGGAGAGGCAAAATCACATTTCGTTGATCACGCAGATGTTCGCCGGTCTCCGATCTCTTTGCATTTCCGTCTTTCAATTAATATTGTTAACGTGTGTACAATTCGATATCGGTGCAATTTATTTTACTCTCGTTCCGCGGTCGCATTCAGTTTGATTTTCATTACAATTAAGACTGATTTTGATTGTCGATGATTATGGGATGGGTATGGGAGAAATTTCCTTTTTCTTTAGTTTGGAAAATATATTGATTATTGGTGTGAGAACGTTGTTCTTTAGACATTATTTATTTAGCGGGAAGCATGAGTTTCTTAAACAAAGTTCGCGTAACGTGAGATGGGAGAATAAAAAAGATGCTGAAGAGCCTTTAATTATGAATGAAGTAATCAATAAATTATTGACTATATATAAGTCTGATGGGACTTTTTTATTGATTTAAGTAAAGTTCATAACACTTGGTATAAATCTAATATCAGAAGCTGATCCTCGCAAGTGAAATGAAGAGCACAAAGTGCTTAAGGGGTGGTTTAAGTAAAGTAGCAGTTTGTTTTCTCCCCATGGTAATATTATTTTATTTTTGAATGTATAAATATTTATACCACGGTTTTTGCGAACTCATTTCTCGATGTAAATACTGTTTGCCCCCGCGATTCAGTGGGTAAGCCTTAAGGGATGCGAAAAAGAAACCACGAGTCTCTCGGGGACAAAAGGCATAGTCAATCGAGCAGAGATTCTGCCAAAAAGGATACCGCTCATAAATATAATATTTACAACGAAAAAATAACTCAAAATTATTTTATGTTGTCTTTAACGTAGTCTTTTTCACTTACACAACTCGACTAGACTCAATCGTAAAAAATTATTATCAACATTTTGCCAATCTCTACGGTTTATACTTTAAACAACGCTATTTACATTAGAGATTATTTTTATCTTATAAAAACCTACTAATATAATTGGAGCTGTCATTCAAAATAATTTAAAAATGAACTTATTTATTTTAATGTACATTTTTTCGGGCACTCGTTGTTAATTCGGTGTTTGACTATCCACGCATGTGTAGATGTAGCTGATTAGCATTTTTATGAGACTTCCTTTTCTGACGAATCATAACATTTGCACACGAACAATGTTCGTATCACTATTTTTGTATGCGAGTCCAAAAACCCCGCCCCTCGAGAATCAATCAGGCCTGGATGGTGCCATATAACAGGGGGCCCGGTCAGACGAGCACACGGAAGAGATTTCCGGGATTAAATGAACATAACTGCCATCTGATCGTATAGGATGAATCAAGCTCGATCATAGAGGAGCCCTAGCGCAGGTCGTAAATCTGAAAATGTTCTGTCAAAACTGCACAAACTTCTGGATTAATTTCTTTCGCGATAAAAAAAGAGCGAGGAGGGAAAGAAATCGATACGTAGTGATAGAATATCTATTCCTATGGCGGTTTTATTGTCCCTTCGAAAAATCCATGGGCTCACTTCGTGTGAATAAAAAAATGTTGCTATCGAGGAAGTTAAACGAAAATTGTGAAAAATTCTCGTTCGTTTATATTATTCTACGAACCAAATTTGAATGCTACAAGGATACGTTTGCTTAACTAGGTTTTAAAAAATTACGCCAACTCTGAATGCAAAGGAAACAAAGTAATTTGTAAATATTGGTATATCGATTAGTCAGATGCAGTCTAACAGTAACGATAATATTGGCACGATTCATGAATCAGAAATCAATAAGAATATAATAATACATATAATAAAGAGTTATAATTATTCACTATAATTACCTACTCCGATTAATTACTGTTACTACTGTATTTCTTATTTAAAAAATATGAGAGAAAATATGTGCCATCCACATTGGTTCCTTACAAATTTGATTACGTTTATTCGCAGTGTCAAAATTATTTCAATATAAATGTTGTTCAATTCATAATGTAGCTCGCGTATAAGGTGCAATATAGTTGTATCCTTAAATATTACGTTTATTACCAATATTACTGCAAAATTAAAAAAAAACCTGCCCGCCTTTCTAAAGATATTCCAATTTCATCCCATCGGTCATTGTTTAACAGTATCCCAAGTGATTCCACAAAAAATTATTCCACCGAACAACTGTTCTCTCTCGACAGAAAGACTCCACCGAAGAACCATTTATTTCCAGATTCGGGCGAGAGCAGCGTAATCTCCCCGGGATTACCAGAACGATACAGTCCTTTGGGTGCGGCAGGTTCGACTTCGAGTCACGATCCTTATGCCTCGCGGTCTGTTCAAGAATGTCCAGTTCCACTTTGCCGAGGAATGCCTACGGATTTCCCTCTCGCAAGGTCTCCGTATTTAACTGCTCTTGGAAATGGCCACCCTCACTTACTGGGACAAGTTCAGCAGCAGCAGCAACAACAACAGCAACAGCAGCAACAATTGCAACCGCAACATGGCAGTAAACCGCCACGCAGTCTTGGTTTGATATGCGTGGTCTGCGGAGACACCAGCTCTGGGAAACATTATGGAATTTTGGCTTGCAACGGATGCAGTGGTTTCTTCAAACGGAGCGTCAGACGGAAACTGATATACAGGTGAGTCCATTTGCGAATAATCTGATGTGATGTTTGATAAAATGATAATACGTGCATAAAGTTCAGTGCAAGAATTATACTTTGGTCTAACTGATTAATGTGAGTAGTAGTGAGATCGAGTTACATCTATAGTACTGTAAAACTATTATCGATGCTTTATTTATATTCTTCTCGATTATTTGTTACATTGTCGCATGTGTAAAAGGGTTAAATAATAGTTCTTTTTAGTATAATTGTGTATATTAGTATTTGTAAAAGTTTCATCGGTACGTGTTCCTTCCGTTTAATTAGAAATATGTATATATTTCCAGCTAATTTAAGTGATTGTACGTTAACTGGAGGCTCATAAGTGCGTGTTCAAAAGCGCAAAGTTAATTCTTAAAATCGCCTTACAAAATCACCTCGAACCGTAGTAAAATACCAACAATTGAAATAATTAATTCTTCCTTTACAAGCACTGCACAAAAATCCAATTAGGAAAACAAATGTAATAAAAATCTTATATCTCCCACCTCCACATGCTGTTTTATTTCGGAACAACAGTATCGCTACTAAGATTTGACTGTATAAACAATATTAAAACATCACTTCTTTAGGGTCAAATTTCACCCATGACATACTGGCTTTCAACGATTAAAATCAGTTTGCAAATCATTCAATTCGACAGCAACTTTAGCTCTTCCCGTCTGCACCCTCGGAAGAGTTCGAAATCGCTCGTCTTCTATTACATAGAAATTAGTCAGCGGATCCTTCTGTGGCGTTTAATGTCAAACTGGCCAGCCAGTGGCGCCATGTGGTCCAAGTCGAGTGGGCTCATCGTAATACCAGGCAACAATGCGGAACGGCATAATGTTGAACCCTGGAGGACCTATCCACCTAACCCGATGTCCTGTGTATACGGCATACTATTACCATCCCCTGGGAACGACCATCTATCTCCATCGGATCCCTCTCAGCTTGGAATCGCTGTCTGATACGCTCGATCCGTTTTACACGGGGCCACGTACGAGCCCACGGCCGACGACCATGCGCGTGCATCCCTTTGACTACGTATAGTATACGTCGTATACGAACGTGACTATCGATAACACCCGTCCATAAGTGTACGTGTAAAGCCAGTCGAAGATATATACACGACATCAGGACGCCCGGTATAAAAACTATCAACCCTACCGGTGTTTGAAAAATGTATACTGCCGCTGCTACTGTCACTTTGAACGCGTGACCGGGCTAAGAATAGGGTAGAAAGATGAATAATGAGACTTCTTGAAGATCTGTGGAGATTTTTGGGTTTCTCGATAGAGAGGTGCTTCGACTGCTGAGATGTAAGTGGTTTCGTGAAAATGAGATATTCCGTATGGGTTATTAGGATTGTCATTTGTTACGCTTTTTTTCGTTTTTATTTGCGAAGATTTTATAGAAGTTTGGAGACATTCGACGAGGAGTGTTTGTATTGGCGATTTTAACCCTTTGCGGTCGTATGTCTACTCTCAGCCACCACAGCTTTTTTACCGTTCCAGCCGTATGTCTGCCCTCAGCCACCACAGCAAAGAACCATACTTTTTACTGTGTTTTTATCACATCTTGAACTGTAAGGTAACATTTATTTATTAAAAATATGGAAAAAGATGACGGTACAGTGCACAGAAGTCGATCATCTCGAAAAAGTTGTATTGGTTAGCAACCATGATTCGGCTCGTTCTGGTCATCAGAACTGAAAAATTCGAAAAGATTCTGAAATTATATGGCTCTGGCTATCGCAGATAGGAGATTTGGGTTGAAATATTAAATTTTCTTAAAATGGCAGCAATTTGAAATCGATTTCTCTTTTTTCTCTATTTTTGTCGTCTTTTGTGGCCTGTAAAATTAAAACGGAAAAATATCTTGGCCTAATTCTGGTAGGGACGATAGCAACACATCTGCTGAAGATGTGTGCAAAAGATGGTCCCGATCGGTTCGGTAGAATTTGAGATATCGCGGTTACCATAGATCTACATATGTAAATATAAACTTAAAACGAACGCAAAGGTTTAATATTGAAACAAACATAGGGCCACAGTGCGTTGAAATAAATATTCTGTTGCTTTTCATTTTCTTCTTGGAACGTTTAACTGATTCTCCGATTTGGTTTGTATAACATGAGCGTGAAAATAGGTCGAAGATCGACCACCAGCGACATGTGTCTACTTCATTCAACATTGTGTCCCGTTGCACTTCACTACCAATTCCTGTCGAATGCCCGTAACGTGGTAAAGAGTGAAGAGGCTTCGCACAGATAACCAATTACTCGTTGAGGGGAACATACCGCGACAGATGCGTCCCGACGTGATGCGCCGCGGCGGTGTATCGACCATAATCGCCGGATTAAAGTCCAACTTCACGGATCGGTTAGATACAATTAAGTAGATCGTGCATAGTTCAGATTGCATAGAAAGTTCACACCACCTCCCATCGGGACATACTTGAATGTTGCACGGAATGGATCAACAATACCTCGTTGAGATTGATGAACGGGTGTTATTGTGGCCGGGTGTATTACGAAGAACACTAGTATTGAAACGAAGGGCGTTTTATATGTACACTGTACATGTAGGGCTTTTAGATACTTGTAAATGTGCACCATTTTATAATATATGGATTGTCGGGTACTTTTTTGTCACTCTCATTTTAAATGTTTATAGTAAATTAAATACTCTCATGAGCTTTCGATATGTTAATATTTCAATTACTCTTAAATTAGTTTTCTTTGTTTGAAATTATTATATATAGCAAAGGAATAATCGTTAATTGCCCAGGAATAAGAGCGATTATAACGCAGTTGGCTAAAGACTATAATAATATATTACTCATGAGATGATGAAATATTTTTTAGTTAGCTTATTTTCCTCTCTCATAATAAGAAGATATACTTGCTTTTGTATAACAAAACAGTTGAATAATACCAATTCAATCTGCCGGTTGCTTATTACGAGTTATTATATTTGCCTAACAGCGTTTAATTCATCAATGGCCTTCTATTCAAACCTATAAATTGAGAGAGTTAGCAATTTATAGTCCCTGCGTTTACACAACAGCACGTAATTCAAAACAAAGCGCCAAAATATCAAACCTACCATCTGTTATTAAATCGAAGTCATTTTAACATTACCAAACCATTGAAACCCTTCATCACCACGAAAGTACACAATCGGCACAGAGGCATATTCCTCTGGCCATAAACTTATGAATAATTCCGAACGTGATATCCTTCACTATCAGAACCATCCTCAATTGTTCTTCTTCAACCATCTACTCGCTTCATTCACCAGTCGAATCATTCAACCTTCGTTCTACACGATACTCTGGATCACAGAGGGGGTTAAGTCATTGAATCATCCGTAACTTCGATCTCCGGGCGTGATAACAGGCAGCACATGTTTCTGGTAACTCGATGAAGCAAACAATGCCGTCCAGCAGAAGAATAGAGAGATGCGTAAATAAATGTATGATGTGGTTCTGAAGGGTGAATGCCTAGGAAGGCAGAGGGTGATGTATCCCCCGTGTTGCACAGGCCAGAGGCGGCACGACGAAGGCTCGCTGGGGTGTGAACGCAAATCAATTTGCGAGAGGAACCCCGCTGGTATGGCAGCACGCAGCGACCCTTCGGTGCCCTTCGTGTTCCACCGCCTCAGGACAAGATAGTTGCAGAATGGTGGCGTCCTTTCGTCGCACGGCTGGATCAGGCCGCCTTCTTGTGAGTGACGTTAGTTAAAATCGTTCTAACGGAGCCCCGGGAATCGATTGATCGGCCAGATCCAGCCTCGGGCTATTATCGTACAATTGTTACCCTGGACATGGTTTCTTTTTTAATCCATTCTGATCCATGGGAACTAGAAGTGTTTGATCTCGGGTTGTTTCATTGTTTTATGTGTGAAGAGATTCTTTGCTGGCTCGTAGAATTGTACAGATTTTTATAAGGAAGAAGGAGAGGGTTGGAGATTGGTTTCGGTACATAATTACGACGGCAAAAACTCGAAAGACAATAATCTCGATGATTCCTTTTTCTCACTTTTTAAATCGTGAAAATTACTATTAATTAGTTTTCTAGTTTTTAATTTTGTAGCAAATCACTTATTGTTAGGAGACAAAACTATACATTCACTGTTAATAAAAAGAGAATTGAACGAATAATTTATGATACACTGCGTGAAACACACTGGGCCAGGCAGCAGAAAGAAGAGCAGAGAAAATGAGCATAAGCCCCAAGAAATGAGGCACCATGAGACTACCTCGAGCTTGGATAAAATTAAGAGGGATAAGGAGAAGGTACGTGACCCTGAGCGGTCGCCTCTTTACGTTAGTCAGCTCGAAGGGATAACCTGGTTAGGCGAACAATGAAAGTAATCGAATTTAACGCCATCTCCTGAGTGCGCAGCCAGGATTTCCGGCAAGTGCGCTCGAAATTTGTCGTCTTTTCGAAAGGGACAACAGCCACCAAGTTACGGTGGTCGTCGATGAAACATCATCGTCAAGGATCGATCAACCTCGACATCTAGAATAGCTTTCGTATTCGATTTTCCCATTCTTGCCAAGGAAAGGGGATGTAGCTCGTAGAAACTAATGGTATTTTAAGGATAATAGAGTTAACTCACTTTCGATAATAATAATAATTAGAGTTATATTATTCGTAATGGAAACTTGAGATATTTCGTAATTCGTAATATAAATTCGAATGCAATTATTTAAGCTACAAGTTTAAGAATATAATTATTTCTCGAATTTCAATTGATAGCTGTAATTGTAAATTAATTAAAGTATTATTATTTGATCATGTCATTGGAAAGCACATACGGTAGCAAACCTCTTCGTTTTTGTAACCTTTTTATACGATTGGAAAAATGTTATGTTTAGATGTCAAGCGGGTACCGGGAGATGTGTCGTGGACAAAGCTCATCGAAATCAATGTCAGGCGTGTCGTCTGAAGAAATGCATGCAGATGGGAATGAATAAAGATGGTGAGTAATTGGACTGTTATAATGTGGCAGATACTTGTTAAAGATGAATATTTATTCTTATCATCGAAAAATATGATACCATTGCTTTCATTCTTCTTTATTTATTTTTATTCCGCACTATGTATCAACTCAGGAAAAAGATATTTTATGTGCTGTGGCAAAAACAATTGAATAGAAACCCGATTCATTTAGAACAACTTGTATTGGTTGTTAGGCGAGGTCATCAATAATTTGAGTCTCGTGTAATCAAATTTTATTTTAAATCATTGAAGTGATAAAGTTGTTCAATGTATTAAAAAATATTTGACATATTTGAAAATTGCAAAAACTCAGGCAAGGGTGCTTTAGAATTGATTTTTCGAACGAAAAACAATTCTTTGGGGAATGATTTTAAGCTTTCTTAATTCAATAGTGCTTCAGAGAAACTCTTTCTAAATAGAAACAATCTTTTTTTTTGTTACGTTTTAAAGAACATGTCTCTTCCACTTCATGGATGCTGCATGGTGAGCATAAAACAATTTCCTTCCATTTAATCAATTTTATAAAGTAACTAGAATTTTTCGAGCAGGCTTTCCAAACCAATAAAGTCGAATAAAATGATTTATAATAATGAGCACCATGTCTACATTAGCCCTGACAATCGTATAGTCAAATCTAAGCCTCAAGAGAAAAGAGCAAATATCCAGATACCATTATTTCAATTAAACAACTTCAAGAACTGTATGAAACATCGGCAATCACTGCAGGTTTATTAAGTATGTAAACTTCCATACTAAAAAGGAAATCACCGTATATGTATAAAAGTCAACTCTTCTCAAGCATATTCCAACAATTTCACGAACATTCTCAGAACAATTTATTCATTTGATTCCATTCTACTTCAAATAAAACGACATTAGATCGTCAACTTGACGAACAAGTTCTACGACAGCTTTCAAGGAGAAAAATATCATCCCCGACGTTGGCTTTAGGGGGTGGGGGAGAGGGGTGGTTCTCGGACCACCGGTTATCGATACATTAGATTACTCGTTTCCGCAGGTAAACCTGTATTGTGGGAATCAATCAACGCTCGTGTCTCCTCTTCCCCCACGAAGAACGGTATTCGAGCGAGGGTCCTTTATGCTCACGACATAAATAACTGGATAAAGGCAGAGCGATTGGCGCAGGGTTCGCTACGGCGGCACTGTTCGATTCAACTCTTAATGCCTCTCAGTCCAACGAACGGGCGCACCTGCCACGGCAAAAGAGCATTTCTCCCCCTTTTCCATCGCTGTTCCTTGTCTTCTTTTTCCTTCGCTACAATCGACGTCGTCGACGTCGGAAACTCGTCTCGCGAAGCACGGCAACTTTCTTATTGCCGAACTTGACGTCGTAAGAAGAAATACTTCCAATTGGATTCTGGTTCCCTTGGCGACCGAACGTCGGCCGTTTTCTCCAGAAATTAGATTGCCCAGCGTCGGGAGTTACATGACGAGGATGATATTGCGCGAACTTTCGCGATTTCGTTGTTTCTGTGCTGGTGCTAGGTTCGAAGCTATCTGTGTAGGTTGTACACAGTTTGATTGATATTTTGTTTGTGGTGAGTTTCTGATGAACTCTTTGTTCTAGTCCTTGATAGGTGCGGTATGCTGTTTTACAGATAGGGCGCTTTTTCTTAGAAATTGTTATCGTCATGAGATTTTTGTTGAATATTTGTTAAGCTGGTTTTCCACAGTGTTCGATTATCGAACACTGTATTCATTCTCTTCCTGTACAATTTTTTTACTATCATTTTTATAATATGTTATACTGTCTATACATATAGTTTACTCTCCTTCTTCTTCAGAAATGAACGAATTTGATTTCGTTAAAAAACGATATTGGTCAATATACGATCATCTTCATTTTTCAATAGGTCCTTGGATTCATCAAATGTTACGTTCCTCCTTATTCGTGTTTGATAGGTTTTCTCATTGGTTACGATATCCAACATGCGTACAATTCAGAAGTCGAAACTCACGTTACTGGGAGGGATAGGCAGCTGTAAACAGCAAATAATTATGAATTAAAAATAAAAGGCTTTCCTTATACTTGTGGGAAAATTAGCAACGTAGTTTCTACTTTGTCCTTTATCATTTAAACATAGTATCCAAGGCATGACTATAAAAATATACAAGCACATATCCTAATAATAATAAAATATTCTCGACGTTCTATAAACAGATGAATCAAACATTTGTCGCATTAAGAACAAAATTAAGTGGAAAAGGTGGGTTAAAGCCAGATCAACTAGCACTACTTACTAACCCCATCTTGAATCACAGTATGAAAATCCTCCTGTCTCATACGATACCCCTCCCATCGTGTCATTCTAAAATAAAAGCATTCTAAAATAAAATTTAACTTAACATTCACAATCTTCAATACATTTTCTTTCCATTACACAACTTCCAGCACTGCACAGTGTGTTAAAAGAAAGGGTTCATAACTTCCAGGGTAACTCATTAAATAATGATAAAGTGGGCCTACTAAACAATCATCGAAAAAATAATATTTTCAAAGTTATATATATATATTATATTTTCAAGGCATTATTTTATAATCGTAGTTTTTGTGTCACTGAGTGTTGAAAAGCACGTTACGTTGCACTCTGAAGAAACCCCCATAAAAAGAATTATTCTCATACAGCATGACAGCCCGTCTAACCGACACCATACCTCGTTTGTACCTTTGGAAATATTAATTTCAACAAAGGGTTTATTAACAAAATGGTCACCAAGTTCGAGGTTTAGTTATTTAAAATATTTTGCATACATTTGTTTTGACAAAACGCGAGTTGTCGTAAAATTGTACATAGAATCGAGATCTAGGGAGCGGTATTGTGATATTTTATCAAGAACATACAAAAATAATTAAAGGAAATATAGAAATGGGTACCGGGTTGCTAATATAAGTGTTACAAGAATTATCTACCCCTGAAGTGGCGAAATCTTTTCCATCAGCCTGCATACCCCTTTCAAAATCATTCTAATTGGAGGCACAGAAGATGCTGGATGAAAATCGCGTGTCCAGTTTGTCCAAGCACAAAACAACAAGGCGATGCGACGCAACGCTGCGGCTCGCCACATGCAGTGCGGTGCGGTTCGCCGCGGCAGACGAAGCGACGTCGGGCGTCGTAAACACCGCGGTCGTTAGCGACGGTCGCGTGGCCGTCGTCGGGCCCCGAAGGGTTAATTGGGGGAAATAAACGTATGCAACGTACGGCCGATTCGTGTACGCGAAAATCCGCGCGCTCCTCGTTGTCTGGCTCGCCCTTTCTCGGGCTCGTCCAAGGGATGAACAAGCCCGTTACAACGAGAAACTTCACAGCGGCGGGGGACAAAGAAGGAGGACGTTTAAATTGTATCATAACGGTAGGTGAAAAAGAGAAGGATAGAAGAAGCGGAAGAAGCACAGTGAAAAAGGGAGGCAGACCTCCCACGGTGAGCTTCACGCAAATGAGAGTGAAACGATCTGTAAAAGGGCGTTTATCTCTCGTGGTGTGAAACTGCACGTCGGAGACGCGAACGCGATTAGGGAAGGGTTTGGACGGACCGGTTAGGAGTTTCTATTTATCGAGCGAGAAGAATTAACGATTTTAATTGCGTTGGAAAAACTGTGCACCCTTTTTTTTTGGTTCGGTGGAATGGAATGGGTAGAAAGTTGCTCGCCAGGAACCTCGTTTTTTCTTGCAGTTGAACGATGTGTAAATGGGCGACGTTACGTTGCTCGATAGAATCGTGCTGGACTCGCGATGGACTTTTATGGAATATATTTTATACTAATTATTACAAATATTTTGTACTAATACACATTGACACATTGATCTTTAATTACTGTATAGTCACTAAGCTTATTAAACGATAGCAGATTACTTACATCTGCTCTTATGTAAATATCACATCCCCATATCGGAAATCATTATTTACGAAGCATTATCCGGAACAATGATTGCTATTGGCACAATCTTCCAACGCAATTGCAAACTATTTCTCCGCTTCTAACTAGAAAACCCAACGATTTCTATTTCTCTTCACATTCTTAAACGGCCGCAAAACCTGAGTCACGCGATATGCATTCAAAACAGAGGAAGAAAATCGCAAAGCGTCAGTACGTGAAAAAATGAAGGAAAAAGAGGAAAAGGAAAGGAACTGTAGAGTTAAAAGGACAGAAGGGAAAGCGCGCGGGTTGTCCGCGCGGGCAAGAAAAATTTCCACGGGTCGCGACCGACGGAAGGGTGTTTATCTTTTCCGCCAAGCAGGGTAAACGGGAGAAAAAATGAGAGAGCGAGGGTGGAGCAAGGGAAGAAAACTCGGGAACCAAATAGAGGGAGACAGAGGCGCGGATGCAAAAGGCTTGACGAAGTAGGAGAATCCTATTAAGCCGCTCAGCGGGTAGCACGACGAGTAGGTAAAGCGAGCCGCGGCACGCTTTTTATTATTACGAAATTACTGTGCACCCGTGCCGCGCTAAAAGGGAAGCTGGAAAGAAATTATGCTCGCTGTTACACACCACTGAGTGCCCTAATCGCGGCGCCATTAACATGTGCCCGGCGTCACGAGTCTCCTGTCTCTTAGGGATGGGCATGGATGACCGTCACGTATCTGCAACGAAGACTTGACGAACAGTCAAAGATAATCAAGTGTGTGTACTTTGCATTTTGAGAAATTCCTTCGACAGTGCAAGCAGAGGTTTGGGGAATTTTTGAAATTTTTGTGGAACGTCGGTAGCAAAGGTTAATTGATCTTTTTGGATGGTGTGTCATTGTTGAGTGTACCTATCACTTTTAAGAGTGAATTATCGTTTAAAAGTTTGCCATTCTTCTGGAAATATCGGGCAATAATAATACCAGAGTGTTGGGATAGTGGGAGTTCAAGTTTTGTATTTGATACGTTAATACAAAAAGTAATGTGGGATGGATTGCAAAGTTTACTTGGTTATTAATCAGTCTAATGAATAGCCAGTATCGTTCCTGATGGCTGTATAAATACTTTACCGTGCTTTTGCCACAGGGTACTTGGATGTAATATACCCTTCTGAACTCGACTTTAAACTCTGACAATTATTTTCACGGGAATTCTTGTAACGTTATTACACGAATCTGCTAAATTCAAGCTGCAACTAAAATTAGCATTATATTAATTCAAACTTATATTTTATGTTTCACATGTTACCTAGACAATTTGCTTACTACAAGAGTATAGAAAACAGAAGATTTCGATTAATAACAAAACAATTCTTCTCAAACTGAAACAATAGATTTAAGGCTTTTCACTATTTCACCATTCAATCGTATTCCCAACTTTAATTACTCGGAATACGGGAAGATGAAATCACATTAAACACTTACCGTGTATTAAAGTATGATACCTTGTTTCGCAAATTAATCTTCACATTATAGTATTATCAAGACTCCTCAAAGTATAATACCTTACCCTTATTTCCACCCCAAGACCACCAATCACAAAGTTCAGAGTACAGATTCGAGCTTTAATTGTACGAAACGAAATCATTCTCCCCTTTAGAGATTCCGCCCGTTAGTTCAACCAGAAAAATATACACGTCACTGGAAACGCGGAAAGAGAATAGTATTCCAGTTTTCCATGGTTCGTGGCGCATATACTTGTACCAGAGGTGGATCCTCTCCGGTTAGCCCCCAGTCGAATGGAAGTTATTGAACGGCAATATATACAAACAATAAACGCGGCTGATTCCTGCACGTCTGTTAAATTCACGCTTGTCAGTCGCAGACCGCTGGCGTGATATAACGGCGTGTTACGTGAGTTTGACGAGAGGGTGGTGGCCAATCGTTTGTTCCCCGATTAATCTGCCAAGACTCGTCGAACCGGCGAGCTCCACTAATATTTCAATAACCAAGAAAGTCCAGGGTGGGTGGGATTTTCCGCGACACGAACTCATCATAGAGAGATATTTTCCAAACGATGAACGATTGTCTGGTTCGCTTAATGGTTCTGTCCATCCAAAATACAAATTTTATTTCTGGGATCACCCTATCGTATAATATTAGATGCGAAGTTATTTAATTGCCGCCCGTTTGAGAATCATTCAACCACTATCGATGCTGCTTTTACTCCATGAATGATTCGATGTATTAAGAACTTGAATTATGACCATATCCCTGTCTACGTTTTGGTCGTAAATGGTATTCGAAAAATTGGCTGCTGTTAGGGACATAATGGTATGGTTATTAATGTTTCTTTTTAAATTTGTATTCCAGCGTTCTTTAAATTAAAGTAAACAATACAAAACTGGTTGCACAATTTAAAGCATAAAATATTTCGCTTACCTCGTACTTATTGTTAGATATATTTTAGTAGTGAAACATATGAGAAGACTCCCCATTTCTCTTCATCAAAGTGTAACATTCGCTTCAATTGTAACCAAATATACCATATACCATTTAATCTGCCATCAAGGGGGGGTGCAATCTCTACTTCTCGATAATTTACAAACTAAAATGATTTCCAACGATCAATTTCTCGTTCCACATCCTTGCAGGCCGACAATTACTCATGACAGCTCGTTGATCGCACTCGCGTGCACAAATTCCAAAAGACATTACGCTCGATAGCAGTGGTTAAAACGCACGAGGGACGGTACACGGAAGCGTGTAATTAATTCGTGGCTGCAATTAACGCCTGTTATCGACGTTACATCGAAGGTGTGCGCTTCTGTTGCAGCGGTACAGAATGAACGGCAACCCAGAAACACTGCTACCATTAGACCAGAGGCTCTCGTCGAGATGGACCAGGAACGTGCGCTTCGAGAGGCTGCAGTTGCCGTCGGAGTGTTTGGGTAAGTTACCCCATTCGTCTCTTTTAACGTTATGACTTCAATTAAAAATCAATTGGAGAACATATTAATTAAGAATGAAAGAAACTGTCAAATCGCGGCCTTTATGATTATTTAAATACTGAAAAATCTAATAATTTGTACGGAACTGTGAAACGAAAGAATAATTCAGAGTACGAAAACATAAATTTTAAATTATATAGTATAAATTGTAAATCGACACCTGAGTACTTTATTAGCGAGTTAATAAAGTGTTAGGGCGATCAACTTGCCTGAGTTCTTTCAAAAGTTTCATGAAATATTTTGTTAACTGGAATATTAAGTTAGTGACGTCGCGTTAGTAACGATAAATATCAGAACGCATCGATTTCGACTTTAGTCTATTTCTCCAAGTTATATTTATTAACCATTACTTTCGAATACGTCTACTGAAACCTGCCCCATTTGTCGCCAAATGGTTACACCACCATTACGATAATATTAGCACAAATCTAATTTGTCGATGCATATATTTTAGCATGATCACCTTCATAAACGTTTAAAGAAAAATAGGATATTGGTACATATACGATAACACAGAAACTATTCTAATTTCCCCTCATTTTCTATCAATATTCAAATTAAACAAATTGCTACTACGGATACTCTGATAATTTCTCCGAGCGACAAAACTCTAACACAAAATATTTATTAAACCCAGCTCATACACTCATTAAAATATGAACGGAAATAATAAGACATACGAACTATGAATATTTGTAGATATTAATGTCGATCGATCACGTATCACACTTTTCACTAACCCAATGACATACCTAGTATCCATCGCTATCTAAGATCTTCGCTCCACTTCGTCCAGCAACTCTCAAGATGTATTCTCGCGCCTTGGACACCGTTGCGTGCATTCAGGTGACGTAGATAAGTGATGAATCGGTGAACGGACCCGAGCGGTCAGGCAGGGGGAGGATTAAAGGTAACGACGAGGGCTCGCGATCGATAATCACCGATTCATCGGCAGCAACAACGACAAGAGCAAGAGAGTCGACGACGTTGTTGGCACGTTTGATCTTCTGCTGCACAGCAGCATACTTTTCGCCGTCGTGAGCAAGCGCGCTCGCGACACGCCACGCCGAGCGTGATCTATCATGAAAAATTACCTTTGACTAGTAGCCCATGGTTGACCGTTTTTCAGGTAACCGGGTACTCAGGTTGGAACTAATGGAAAATCCATATAGCGCCAAGGGGTGAACGTTAAAAGCGACAGCGAGCGTGTCGACCACGCTCAGCGTCGATATCGGAGCCTTCTGGAAATTATCTTTCCTCTGCGTATGCAACTCTGCGTGTCTTTGACACGATTGCTCGAGTTTATTATTCTGTCATTGGTTTTCATTTTTCACGATCTGTCGCGTAATCTGTCGCATGCGACGTTCCTTCTTGTCATGTACTTTAAGAGAGGGAAGCCCTTTATAAGTGTCCTACGAAGCTTATAATTATTCTGGGGAATATGTAATTGTCTGTGGACGTCGTTTAAGCGAGAACAGAGGATCGTGGTGAGTAAAATATTGAGCTATTCTTAGACAACAACGGGCCGCCTTACCGAGGCCGAGTTGTGTTTGAAGTTACTCATTCGGAATGGTGTATCAGACAATAAGCGTAATTTCTAGACGATTAATGAAACTTGGAAGTAGCATCTATACTTACAACATCACTCGGGCTAGGTTGTACGCTTTGTAAGCATATATAATCATATAGATATTAAGCCATCGCGTGATTTCATCATTCGAGTACTATTTGTAATACTTCATTCTATAAGTAAAGTCTATAAGTAAACGACGAATGTCGCTAATTAATGTTTCATTCAAATGAATCGCGTATTGAAATCCATTTGAATAGCACTCAAATAGATCATTTTAGTTTCGCGTTAACGAGATGTTTCATCCTTTTAATCCTTTCTTACCGGCCCTATGGCTATATTCGGATCGAATATTGAAATTATATAAGCTCTATCGGGCTTTATGTGCATGTTAACCTTCGACGATTGTATTGGAAGCCTTAATGACCCGAATGTCCGGGGAAATTTCACGGAAGGAGTAGCACAATGAGAACAAGAGGAACACTGTCTATCCCATGGGCGATCGAATGAAATAAATTTTCACGAAGGCTAGTTGTACCGTATTCTACAAATAAGTAGGCGTTCGTTATTAAGAATAAAGGCCATTTATTCCTTCTACAATAAGCGAGCTAAGAAAAACGTGGCGGTACAAATCGGTGTCAACGCGACTTCCCGTTGAACATTAATTATCGATTCGAAGTACGTTTCGACGTGTACAGTAGTCTACATCGACCTCGCTTCGTTCTATGCGTCTGACTGTTCCGTTTGAGAAAGCAAAGGTTCGATAAACACTTTGATCTACCAATTTTGCTTCTTATAGTATAATTTTCGTATCAATCCGTGTTTTACTGTTTGGGTTTCGCTCGTAGTCGATCATCGCATACGTATCTTCCACCTTATGAAACTGTTTCAACTCGATTTCATCGCTCGACACGATATAATAATACTTGTGCGTTTTCTGCGTAGCGTATGTACCTACGTATACTTTCTCATAATATCTATGCTCTTATAATCGTTACCTCGACCCTGTTTCGTTTAGACACGCCGAAGTTTCTAATCCTCGTGGCCAGAGAAGTCGAGCATAGCGTTACCTTGAATGATCTGCGTGAACAGAGCCCTGGCCCTTGCCCTGGGTGACATCAGCTCATTGCCGTGATGCAAAACTTTTCTCAAAGTGGGTGAACGAATGTCCGGGCTGTCCCCTATGTTCTTCTCCAGATGCATCGTAGAAATCGGTGGCAGGGCGTTCCTCATGTCGCTCTCCGATTTGGCGAACTTCTTGATGGGTTCTGTGTATTTCATTGAATCGTCCTCGTCGACGTCCACGATATATCCGCGTCTCAGATTCTCCGATTTCGTTTGCCGAATGACAGAAGCAACGCGTCTCTTTATATCGGCCTTAACAATGGCAGCTTCTGTTGTCTCCCTTCTGCTGGGGCTTGGGCTTTTCGTCACTCTGTCCAGCATTTCCAGTAAACGATCAAAGGAATTACAGATCTCCTCCAAGGATTGCTGCCTGAGCAACAGAAATCCGCTTGTCTCCTGCTCCTTCTCCTTCAAAGCGTTCTCCAGCTCCATCAGATTTTTCTTCATCGTATTCAATTGCTCTTCGGCAGCCTCGCGACGGCCTCGTTCCTCGGACAGCAATACTCCACTACGTCTTGACTCGTCGAGCAGACGATCGTGTTCAGACTTCGCTTCGGCTAATTGAATCTGAATATTTTGAATCCTGACCGCATCATCCACGTCCAAACTGCCAGTCACTTGCGTACCCACGTCGACTTTCATTATCTCCGAGTTCTTCAATGAGGTTCTATCAGTATCGGGCTGAATGTGGTCCTCGTAAGGCTGTACGTGCTTCACCCTCTGGGCGGCACTGCCCATCACTGGCTGAATGTGAGACTGCAGGTCCAAGTGAAGAGACATTTTCGACCTAGGCTGACCGTTCTGTATGATCTGCTGTTGATCCTGTTGCTGTTGTTGCTGACGCGTCATATTTTTATACGTAGGGACGTGAGGCCTCATCTTCGTTTTCTTATTATTGTTCACCACAGCAGCTGCTTTTCTCGATACAGACTGATACGGCCTCTTAGCGTACTCGTTCATAGCACTACGAGGTCGAATTGGAGGTTTTCCATGGATCTCATTCTCGTTCCTCTTTCCGTTACCCGCCGATGCTACCCTTCGATCGTGCTGAGGCAATCCCAGCCACCTGTACTCGGGCTTCGAGTCGACATTATTCTCTTCCAGTCTCTTGATCACTTCCTTCACCAGTGCTTCATTTAAATTTACATTCTGTCTGACATCTAAGACAGCCAACGTTGTATTATGATCCAACAGTTCCACAAGATCTTTGCCTATCTTGTCGGACAACCCGCAGCGCTGCAGATCCAAGGCCTTCAACCACAAACTGTCCCTCACCGCCTCGATCAATTCTATCACCGCCGTGTCACCTAATTGCGGATTATCGTTCAACGTCAACCGACGTAATCCTGGCATAGCCTCCAGATTCGGTTCCTGATACCTCAACGACTGTTTCCAAGTGTCGTGATAAAGCAGCAGCTTTTGCCTAGACAACGCGGCTGCTAAAGCTGGTCCACATTTACACGTCAGATCGCAGTAGCCGAGATTCAGGGTTCTTACACTTGGAACATCGGCCACTGTTCGACACAGAAGCTCGCATGAACTGTCCCCGATATAGCAACGCTGAAAAGACAAATAGCGAAGCGTATGTGTATGAGAAAGGCCCACGCACAGCACTGCCAGACAATCTGGCGGGAAAGGAATGCCTTCTAGCTCCAGATTAGTGAGCACTGGCGAATTTCTGACGCACTGAGCCACGCTGTGAGACAACCATTCTAAGAGATATCGAGACAACACGACAGGCGCTTTCCCCATTGTTCTAGCCTTGTCTTCGGAATTCACTTCCTCCAGAGGTTTGCGGCACTGGTACCTGCTGCGAACACTGATGGATCGTAGACTACGATCGAGCGACAGGGAATTTAAAATGGGACCCCAGTCGTCCATTTTCACTCGATCGGTGGTGAAATCCAGGCTGTGAGGAAGAGTAACGCAGATGACAGGCAGTGGGCGTAGATGCTGCTGCTTGCACAGCTCCATGTAACAGTTGGCAAAATTCCGGCCGTTGGGAATTGCCATCTTGGTCGGTGACACGGGCAACGGGGCATTGACCTTGCCCTGATCGGTTACGGTCTTCGTGGTTGGTGACAGCGTGGCGGCTATGAGTTACTTCAGAGATCTTGATTCCTGCAGGCAGAAAAAAGAATAAATCATGTTCAATTCGCTTTCCTATATTGAACAGCGTATTGCGTACAATGCGCTGCTCTTGTTGAATATTTTTCAGTTCTATTTTACAACTTTATTCTTTTATAAAGAATCTTAATGTTTTACTCTGCTAAAAATGAAAATATGATTATGTAACTGTGTGACTGAAAGCTATAGCTTTTAATATTAATCCACCATCGCTTAAACTACTAAAAAGGAAGGTTAGACAACCCGGAGATTCAGAAAATTATGCAACTTTGCCCACAAGTAAAGTATGTCATCCGTAATACAACCCTATTTTCCGTTTGCGTCATAATTCGATTTCAAGGGGTGAAATCGGCCCTCAAGAAATATTCAGAATTTATTTTATCGTGAAATATCTCAGGAACGCTGAGAGATTATTTAAACAAGTGTATTACTTATAACATACTTTACTAGTTTGCAAAATTTCATAATTTTCTGAATCTCCGGGTGGCCTAACCTTCCTGGTATGTACTGTTACAACCATTAAAACTCTTTCGTTTCTTTTCTAATCAAATTAGTCGAACTGCTTGAAGGAAGAGTTTCGAGGCCAGTTATTACTTGTTTGGGGTAAATAACATAAAGTCAATGGAGTATACTTAGTTCAAGTAAAATGTAACTGTACTAACGTTTGTTGGTATTGCCTTGTTCGCACATTAACCGCACTTTTACCACACACCGTCATCTGCGTTTTCTCAAATCAACCGACAGTTTTGACGGGAAGTGAACTTCGACGTTTTCAAAAAAGGAACTGTTCGTAAAATATATTAGAACATTCGTGTTCCTTGTGTAACGACGACTTATGCTTGCCCACCTAACTACCCGAAATCGACGTAGCGAAATTCCTACACGTCATACGCTAAAAGTATGCAAACAAAACTAACATATGAGCGAATTAAAGTTGTCGCGGATCGTCCGTTTAATCGATGCTCTTTATAATTTCGGTAATTCACTGATCGATTCTGTGATTGATAATGAAGTATCTATTGATCACTTGTCTATTAATTGTCTATTCGATTCGAATCCTGCCGCCTGTCGATTTCAGCCGGCGCCTCTGTACATGTTATCCCACCTAAAAGTATAGGTCCCATATAGGTGTATAGGTTTTAAACTTGTGTTTCAACCCCCAAAGTTCACCGTTCCATAATTCCACCGTAGTCACTAATGACCACACTGCAGTCGATGCGACTATAAACACCGACGGAAAAAAATAACAAAAACATATTCAAAGATATACAAAACATTGAAAAGTATTTTGCGATGAAATATAGATTGCTAGATTTTCCAGTTTATATTTCGCTGAAAGCACGGGGAAATTTGATTAAGATTCTGAATAACATTCCTGAAAATATAATTTTTCAGGCCACCTGTGTCCCTGGCTATGGCAAGATATACGACACCATTGCCTTTACCCACCGTTGCGCCGACGACAAATTCGACCAACCCTCCGACGCCACCTCGACAGGATAATGAAGATGGTATCCGACAATTTTTAACTTGCTTCTATTAATCATTAAGTAACGGAGCGAGATTCTTAGATCGAACTCGCGGAGCTGTTATTATTTTGAAATTCTCAGTTCTGTTATTTACATTGTACGTACTCTTAATTAAAATTACAAAATTTGTGTAATTGATATTTATCCTTTTCCCTCTGCTTTATTGCAATCGGTGCCATTTATATTTTAACAATCTTGTGTAACATTTCATTATAGGAAACGCATCTGAGGACAGCATAGATGTGACGAACGAGGAACCATTGACACCCCAAAGAAGCGGTTGCACGCAAATTCCACCCGTGATTCCCTCATTGTATTCACCTGCTGGTGGTGAAACTGTATACGAAACCAGTGCGAGATTGCTGTTTATGGCTGTGAAATGGGCCAAGAATCTTCCATCTTTCGCGAGTTTACCTTTCAGAGATCAGGTATATTGGAAAGAATGTTAAATTTATTTTTAAACAATTAACTCCACAAACTTATACATTTTGGAAGTTTGACGCTGTAAACAATAATTGTTATTATTTAAAATAAAGCTTTTTCTCACATCAGTAATCATTGATAGAAGGGAAAAAAATTCGCATCCTTTAAAGTAAACCTCACAAAGTTAAAATTCATCATTGAAATATGACGCCGATCTCCATAAAACTATTATTATTAAGTTGTTGGCTATCAATATACAATAACTAATAGACCCCTTGCTCACTACATCTCGCAGTTAAATTTATATAATTGCCAGACCGCACAAAATGCGGAAAACTAAGAATCGAACTCATGAATCTACGTTATAAATAATATTATTTTAAATCGTATCTGTGGGTAGGTTATACTTCTTGAGGAAGCCTGGTCCGAGCTCTTCCTTCTAAATGCAGTACAGTGGTGCCTCCCACTGGAATCGTCGCCTCTGTTCAACTCTGCAGAACTAACTGCTTTGACTTTGTCACCGCACCCGCACCCCCACTCCGGAATCCACATGCAAGCCACCACAGGAAAGCCAAGTCAGGTGGCAGCAGATGTGAGGCATCTGCACGATACCTTACAGAGATATAAGGCTGTCATGGTTGATCCAGCTGAATTTGCTTGCATGAAGGCCATAGTGCTATTTCGACCAGGTTGGTGCTAAAATTAATCTCTAGAGACTAGAGGTAATTGTATCATCGCGTATCTGATAGCGCACGAAGAAATTAGAAATTATCACATTAATCGTAAAGCAAATTAACTAATAATAGGATAGTTGTCATATATTTTAAAAAGATGTCTAATTAATGTATAAAGGTCTAGAAATATTGGCAATTAATTTTTAAAGCGACATAAAATTGTAGGTACACAGTCGAATTGAAAGAAACACAATTTCCTCTGTTTCTTATATCGGTTTAATTTCTGTATTGCGTTGGAAAATCAAAGATATCCTTTCCCTATCGTATCTCTGCATGCCCCAAAATGCAATTTTCATTCGCGTTACAGAAACCCGCGGATTGAAAGATTCCAGTCAAATAGAAAATCTTCAAGATCAGGCGCAAGTGATGTTAGGCCAACACGCGAGAGCACAACAGCCGGGCAGCCCAGCGAGATTCGGCAGATTATTACTATTGCTGCCATTGCTAAGGACAGTGCCAGCATCAAGGGTGGAATTGATATACTTTCACAGAACAATTGGCAACACTCCAATGGAAAAAGTTCTTTGCGACATGTATAAAAATTGAAAAGGCTTTCGCCGATCTCTCTACATTGCGGACAATCGAACAAACATGTTCCATAAGAACTTACGAGCCGTCGATTCTTGTACAGTGCCACGTTGCAATCTTTGTATAAATAAGTGACATTCTATTCGGTTCGTGGTGATTAGAATAATTTCTGCAGGACGGACCTTGACTGATACTGCGGCACATTTCACTCTCTGTATTCAAATATGACCGCCGTCGAATATCGAAAAGTATAAAAGCACAAGAGTATTCGACATAGAAAAAAAAAGATTAACGTACCCACGGGTTTACTTGAGATTTCTTTGTAATACTGTGTATCAAGGTAGTGTATAAAAGAGCACTGATGTACTTTCTTTTTTGAGTCAATCTACATACGCTAATTTAGGCGTTGGAAGCAATCCTTGAATATCACAATGAAGACAAATTGTAAGATGAAAACTGAACAATTGCTCCGACTATATAGTCGAGAGCGATAAATCGATATTGATCGTTTGCAGGTGTAAAACCTTAGGCCTAAGAACGAAGCCCGGAGTCTAGCGATTTCTTAGAAATCTAAGGATTTCTATTTTCCACTAGATAGGGATCGAATAACGATGAATCGAGAGAAGGAACGAATTGACACGTACAGTTTAATAGTTCAACGGTATCTAAGTGAAACGAGGGATACTCATTTTCAACATAAAGATATATAGATATAGATGCATATTTATTTATTATAGAAATTTTTATCGAGCATTAGGTTCGACGTGTTGACCAAATCGTTTCATTTATTGATTTCAAATAGCGAACTTTATACGAATGTCTGACGAGATTTTCGGACCCGCGAGAAATAAATGAAAACGAAGGCTATTTATTTGATTTATTCGTTACAATTTCTGTTTGTAATTTATTTATTGTCTTGGAATATGTAAGATAAGATTTTGAATATACCAGTAACTGATACGAATTTTCAGACAGCTGTAAAAAAACGTACACGTTTGTGCTTTTCTTGTATATTTCGTGTTGTGATACTATTTGTTGTGAAAACCTAGATACCGAGTCACGTGACATATACTGTAATCACTTGTAAGAAAAATACACATGGGTAAGAACCATCAACCGCTAAATTAATAACCTTCCTGCTAATATAGAAGTGCTTACTTTGCAAAATTATATTCTAACAATGAAAATACACTAGAATTGTTTTCTATCGCATTGAAAGAATACCCTGTCCGTGTTATTTCATATTTATTTCTATTAAAATCCAGGAAAGTTGCTAATTTGCTAAAAAAAAGGAGAAGAAATTGTTAAACATAAAATTGTACCTCGAAAGGAAATTTCTTTATCCTTTGAATACTTTCTTTGAAATAAAATAATCGTTACATTCCACATCTTCTAAAAGAGAAACTATGCATTTGCATTATAAATTCCTAAGCATTTCTCCATCAATAAATGACTACCAACAACACGTTCCTTGTACTATTTATTTGCACGATTAGATGTAGTTGGTATTTGCTTCGCGACAAAAGTCAAAGATCCTAATCCCAGAACTGTACATCAGTTTCTGTTTATATTTAACTAGGGGTAGCGCGAGCGAATCCTGGCGAATCGAAATTTGACGCTAACCCCGAGTCACGGTGGTTGTTGCATAAACGTACATATTTATTTATCACCGCATAATCCCTGACCTTCCCTCGGGGGTTTTGCCACATGGCAGTTTGACGGTCCCCAATGGAATTACCCCCTCGGCCGCTTATAAATTACACCGAGGTTCAAGCAAGGTTTAAGGGCCTGCTTAAGTTGTCAAAGCAATCGGAGAGTTAAACGCCCCGGCACGGGGGTGAGTTTTACCCTTAATACTTTTTCGATCGGGACTGCTTTCTCCGGTCGGCCCTCATTTGAAAATCACTGGATGGTATTTATTCGCTTATACGCATCCTTTGTGTGTTTCCTTTGCGATTAGACATTTTTGTGTTGTCTTTTGCACTTGTACAGGTTGTGTTGGAATTATTGATGAAAAAGATTAAACGGAGTAATTGACTTTTCATCAAAATGAGACATTTATTTCTTCGTATATGTATATGATTTTCCAATTTACATTTTATATATCTGATAATGGCGTAATATTGAATGAATAGTTAGCACCCCTTGCAATTCATTGTTTCGATGATAATAAATGATATGAAAATGGTTTTATAAAATGTATAAGGTCAACATTGTTTATATTTCTATTGTTAAAGGAACATTGGTAATTTTGTTACAAACTTATATTGAAATAAAAAATAAGGTTCATTGTAAACGTGTTGTTTATTATTGCTACTTTGCCCTAAATGCTTAACACATCACCTTCTTTTTGAAAAATAAATGCATCGAGAAGAACAGAAATCGATAAGAAAACTAAATTTAATTCTTTGCTAATAATATAAAAAGGATCACATGTCCAAATAGAAGCAGGGAAAACGCAAGACGTTATAATACTACCAAACTACAAAGTATCGAGATCGTTGCCGGAATTCAATTCCATTTGGACCTACGTCGAATCGATTCCTAAAACACGCGTTTGCTTCGTGACGCCGGGAACTTTCGAGTCGAGCATCCTCTACGACACGTAACGAATTTCGATATCCCACGGCACGAGCAGAAAGAGATAAAGGGGTAGGAAAGGTGGCGCGGGTTAACGAGAGGAGGCTTTCGGAGGAGAGAGGATGGCTGATCATAGTATTGACTCGCTTTTGCGAATGCAGGGGCGGAGTTTTCGACCTGTCTCCCTCCCTCCCTCCACTTCCTGTAACCTCAGTCTACGTGTATCACACTTCACCCCGCTTTCTTTTTCCTTCTTCGACTCGCTTTCTCCCTATAAATATACTCTAACTTATCCCTTCGATCTATTTTCTTCGTCATTCCGCAACATCCACCCTTCTATCCATCCCACTTTACCATGTGTAACAAACCGACCACCCCTTTCTATCTTTCTTTCGTTCTATCGCACAAGCTACAACCCTCTTTCATCCCTCGATCTCACTCGCCGTCTCCCTTTCCTTTCCACTGGAAATATATCCCCGTCTCATTTGTTCCCGGGTGAAGCAGAGATTCTGTTCCCTTTCGCCATCTCCGTTTCGCACCAACGCAACATGAACGCAGGCGGTCGGGGTCGAAAGGGGATGACTCGTCGCACAGGGCTGTCAGACCCCCACCCACGCAACGACAAAACTCCCGTTGAAGGGTGACCCAGCAATGGCGGCGGGACTTGTTGTATTTCGCTTTCGAGGTGAGTTCCATTCCCTTCTACCTTCTCGATTCCCGTTTCAACCCCACCACGGCCGGCAGCCAGCTGGGGGCAGGCTGAGAGGGCTGGCTGAAATGAAACTGAGTGGGTCGGAGTGAGGAACCAGCGAGACTCGTACAGGAGCGGGCAAAACGAGACAGCGGAATCGAAAGTGGCGGTGAGCGACGAGGAAGAACAGACGAGGGAGGCTCGAAACGAGAAGGGACAAGACACTGGTAGAACGGAGAGGAGAGGAGAGTCTATATCGCTCGGAAACAGCAACCTCCATTTATTTTATTACATTATCATACCAACTAGGCGCTCGATAAGTGGGGCTTTAAAGCGACGGTTCTCAAATCGTTTCGCGAGAAACTTTTGCGACGTGAACTCCGCCATCCTGGCGACCTCGTAAGTCTGTGTCTACGCGTTCGCCGAAAAAGGGTTGGATCGAAAGTTAATGGGTATTTGGTTTGAGTAATCGATTGGTTTGTTGATACATTAGTTTGTTATCTTTAACGTTTATTGTGTTTCAGAAGTTCTGGGCAGATTAGTAGGTATCGCTCGTGCATAAATTTATATGAATTATGTAAAGTGTATGCTGTGTATCGATTGGTTTCTGTAATTTCGCAATTATTTCGGTTTCGACTACATTTTTGATGTTTGTTCTCGGCCTCCCTGGATATATTATTTTTGAAGAAATTATTCGAATAATTTCAGCATTAATATTTCCGCTGAAAATAACATATTCACAACCCCCTTATCTCGTTTAAGATTAACCTCGTTCATTTTTATTCGAAAGATTAAGTATTGCTATTGGACCAAAATAAATGTCCCGAAAGAAGCCTAACGATAAGAACGACAGATACGTTTGACACACACAAAACTGAAAGGGTGCGTTTACCTCTATTGCCAGGGAAAAGGGATTCGGCGTATTTGTTCCGCGCTCGCGGGTTTGCGAACAAATCAAACTGCTCAGCCGTTAAGTTGGATTAAAAGCAAAGGCAGCGATGTACACACATGTTTCAACAGGCCGTCATCGTTTAATGACCGTCGATTATCGTCGCGAATTTAAACGAAGCACTGTCATAATTACGTGCCTCGTAGTTTTGTCGTGTTCACCAGTCGATGTGATCAGGCGAACGATTCAATAAAAAGCAAACATACGATCCGTTGTTTACCACTACCTTTCCCCTTTCTTTGATAATCGGCGAGTACATAATTATAATCCACGGCAGACAATATTATACTGCATATTCGATGATTATAATTCATTCACATATTGCGTCGAAATTTTATGTCATTAACGCTTTCGGTGTGCAATAAATTGCGACACAGTTGAGAATATAATTGGATCGTTAGCAATAAATATATGACAACGTACTTTGTAAGTTGATTCGTGGGGTCTTAAAATGTTATCAACGAGTGGATTAATGATTTTATAGTATGAAAATTCTTTGAACTTTCTAACAAATAAACATTATTACTACAGTTACGCTCAATAAAAAATTACGTCACGATCCCTATCGGCGAGAATTTCGTGTTACGAACAGTCCATTACGATTTGCAGAGAAGCGTCGAAAAAAATCCTCGCGAATTTTTCATCCCAGCCTACTTGAACTCCAGGGTTCCTTGGGCTGGCTGACGTTTAAGAAATCTGATTTTCTCCTCACGTATATCCGAGGATTACCAGAGTGTTCGTCTTCGACCGGGACGACCACTTCATTCTAGATATCCACAAACAACAGACGATTCATCCCTTGGATCCTCGTGTTTTTCCCTTCCGAAACCTTCTCCTCTTCGCTTGCCATAGAAACGGAATATGAAGTTCCATCATTTCAATTTTTCATATCTGCCAACGAAATAGTGAATTATTTCGATTGCAAAATTTGTCGAACAATTCGTGGAGCGATAGAATTAAATATGTCTCGTTGTGAATGTTCATTGTGTATTTATTATAATTTACCGATACGCATTTTCATTTGTGTACCATTCCTTTATTCGTGCGATCGGCTGGCTGAATTTAATTTCATACAAGATCTTGCTAAAATTAAAATAAAATCGTGTACGGTATAAGATTGTTATAGTTTTACACAAAGATCGGGATATCCAAATTTGTACAAAATGGTTCACAACACATATACAAATAAATCATATCCCTCGTCATAGTAAATTTAGCCTGGTTATTTGCATAGCATTTAAACAATCAGTTACGAAACCTCGTGTCAATTATTTGATGATTGATCGACACAAACCCCAGGAAAGATATTTCTAAGTGGATGCTCCGTGGAAACGAAGCTGCATCGGTCAGAGGAGATTGTCGGACCACCTTTACCCCCTTGTCCTCCCTCACCCGTAAAATCAATAGGTGCGTCGGCGTCCAGCATGCTAGGAATTCTGCTATATAACCTCGAGCGATTAACTAAAATCGATCAAACGCGACACGTGTCGAATATAACGAAATAAATTGCACAAACCCACAAATCACCGGAAACAGATCGATCAATTCAATTAATAATACAAATCTGAATCTATGTCGAATACACGTGAATGGTTTTTAAGGCACACAATTTTTCGTTTTAATTTAACACAATTCACGAAGATGCAGCACTATGCATTTTATATAATCCTTGTTAAAATACGTCGAAAATTACAGGACGTACGCACATATATACTAAGATCGATATATTTCATTTATTATCGAAGCGTTCATATCATTTGCATGTCTCTTGCAAGATATTTATTCTGGACGGTGGAAAATGTGGTTTGATAACTATTTATCCAATTAGTGCCACTTCCAGTCGACTAAAATTTGCCCGACGCGTGTCGGCTGTTTGCCAGCCGTGAACGACATTCTACGAATAGTCCTTTGTCTCTTTTACGAATTAATTTCAAGGGCGAGGACCTTTGTGCTCCGCGAGGGTTCTTACTTCGCGTTGGGCAAACCCAATTTGCGCTTAAACAAGAAGCATCTTCGCATAACTTAGCGTTGCATGAAATCCAACGTCAAAGGGAGGAAACTTCTCTTTTTAAGGCAGCTCGACCTCGTAGGATTTAGACGGCGAACTTCAAAGACATGCCGGATTGAAGGAAAAAATGCAAAGGCGTTCCACTTACATAATGTAAGATACTTAACAGGAAACTTTCAACTGTTAATTTTGATAAATTATTGAGGAAGGAAACGCTCGCAACTTTTCGCATGCCTGAGAATTTTGTATTCGCTGTTTCTTATAAATTAAAAACCGCCGATGAAATACTGTACTATGTAATTAGTATTACGAGTCTTGCGGGTGTTCAAACATATACTTGTTATTATAATTATTCCATTTGTCGAAGCATTATTCTTAATAGTGTTATATTTCAGCGCCTCCAGGAGATTTTAAGAAAAATTTAGTTCATGCTTTTAATCGAAATGAATTGTGATTTCTTTCCCTCGTCGAGATGTAAAATTCAATTACAAAAGTAATTAAGAAGCTGATTTGAAAAGGAATATTTAGCTCGCAGGTGAGGGGGCTTGTTATAATTTTACTGGAGATTCAAAACTATACTGGAGCAAACAAATTTTTAAATTGTTACTGCGAAAATTTATGTCAGACGGAAGTAGATAATAAATATTTGATTGAAAAACGTAAAAATGATCTCAACTGTCATCAAGTTAGATGTCTCCTGTACCTACAGTAGATTATGTGAATCTTTACCGCAACCACAGCCGAGACATTTGAATATGCAAATTACTTTATGGACCTTCGTGGCCCAACGTTAAATTAAATTGTTCATAACTTTTACGCCACAAATTACGTAAAAGATACGGCAGAAGTCTATAACAGAACAAGAAAGGTATGGAAAATATGCAGGAAAAGCCTGGGAAAATTGCTGGGGAGGAAGGGAATTTGTCGGAAGAGCATGAGAAACATATATAGATATTAAGGGAATAGTACAATGAAATAGTAGAATGGTAAGTAAAAAAGGAAAATTATGTATTGAAATAAATTATAAGCTCTGCTGGAAAACACCACTGCCATCGAATTATCGCCTCCGATAGTGAGTCGTGGCGCCTGTAGGGGTCAGCAAAAGAGCAAATGGCGAGCAGTGTTGAACGACGTTGAGTTACTGAAAAACTTGGTGATCGACTTAGACGAATTCCTTTCGTTCAATATTCAATTGAGTAATCCCCGTTCTTCGCGTAACAGCGATCATACCTGTTTCGTATTTCCTTCTGGAAAGCGTGCCAGTGATTTTGGTTGCGATTCCCTTAGAAATCGATAAGTTTCAAGAGTTATACGGCAAACCTGACGCGCAGGTTTCCCTGCAAGTGTGTTATTTGTCTCGTACAGAATTTTCCGCGTCAAGATGTCCACGTCAGTGACAGCTAAGCTTCAGGATGATATGAACAGCATACCGTTAGCTGACGATGATCCTCAGGGTAAGAAATTTGCCGATCTACGTCTCTGACCCAATTCTCTCAATTTCGTTTTAACCCGTTACTGATTCTTCTAGTATGTAATATAAAATATTCAACCCCTAACGAGGGTTAAACGATGACGTGTTCACTTGTCATTGGTAATTCCTTCTCTAGCGTGCATGACGAGTTAACTCGTCACGAAACTTTAGACTCATTTTCCACCGACGAGTTGACTTGTCATGGATCTTCCGACCCATTTTCCAACGACGAGTTAACTCGTCGCGGAATTTTAAAGACTTACATTTTCCAGTGACGAGTTAATTTGTTATTTCCGGTTAAATGGGGAAATATTAACGTACGAAGGTTTATTGGTTTGCTAAATTTTTTTATTCTATCGCGAACTAACCGCGATTTGCTTCCCACTGCTTATTTTGGAGTAGGTACTAGTAAGTAGTGTCATAGATTTCTGAGTACCTTAGTTGATTCCATTTATAGAGTCTTGATCTTTGTCAGTTGAATATTCTGTGAAATGACTATGGGGGTAATTATATTTGTATGCAGTGATTATTCCTGAAGAAGAGATCTTGGATAATAGCTGCCACATATCTGATACATTGGGTAGAGGACGCAGCATGGATTCTATTCCGTCTTCGTTCACAAATGGAAGCTGCAGTCCTAACAGTAAGTTATTGAACCACGGAATTATTAAATAAAGAAAGGATCTTAACATTATTTGAACATTATTTAATTACAGGTTTAGACCCTGACATTAGCCCCGATGAGCAAGAAGAAAAAGCCAGGCTGATTGCCCAAGTACTTGAGCTTCAAAACACATTAGATGGTAAATGATTCTTGAAAGCACATTTTCATAAATTCATACGTCCATTGAAACTGGTCCTAACATGTTTTATAATTCAGATTTGTCGCAAAGAGTGGACAGCGTAAAGGAGGAAAACCTAAAGTTGAGAAGCGAGAATCAAGTACTGAGCCAGTACATTGAAAATCTAATGTCAGCGTCCAGTGTCTTTCAATCGACGAGCCCCAACACCAAGAAAAAGTGAATTCACATCATTACTTTAGAAAACAATTGGTGAAGTAACAGGAATCTTAAAACAATGTGATCGAGAATCCTCCACTAGGTGTATGTACCCATGTTTACAATTATACCTGCCTTATTTAACGCGACAACAAAACCGTTAAAACAGATATAAGAATTTGAAGATTATTCTTCAATATATTGTGCTTATTTGGTATGTGTACTTTTTGTCGGTCTGTGTACATACTCTGCGTGGAGAAATTATTTATGTGCAAAAATTTATTCGTTTTTTAAAAGCACACGATCGTACGAAGTTCGTTTGAATTTATCGTACGAGTCTGTGCATCGAAATACTTGTTTTAGTCGCTGCACACGCTTCTTGCTTATAAGACGCTTGCAATTGTTAATTATTACTAAAGAATTCCATTTTGCAATTTGTACAATTCCGAAATGTGTGTGCTTCAAAAAAGAATCTCATTGTCAGTAACAGACTTCACCCTCGCGGTCCTGTAACGGGGTCTTTCAGTAACTACCTGCTTTAACAACATTGACGAAAATGCTCGTATTCGTAATAAAGTAATACGACTGAAACTATGCGTTAGTGGAATATCGGCGTGGATCACGAAAGATCCCGTTACCGGTCACTTGATACCGCGTTCCGAGGGTTAATGGTGGTTTACAATAACGATCGGCACGAATCGTGTCCAATTTTTAAAGAAAGAAAATGAATTCTATTTCTGTGAAAAACATTTTCCCATTATGTCTCCTGTTTTATTCTTGCATTTTCCGAAGAATTGATTTGTTGTCAGTATCAAGATGCATTCGTTGAATGTATCCATTATTTTTTGGCATGTTTGTTATTTATGTATAAGACGCGAAGGGTAATAAATGTTTGTAGTTACCGTATTTAACCACACACCAACGTTTTTTAATTGAAGCTTTCGCTTAAAGTTTTCGATATACGTGTATGCAATGTATGTAGATGTACAAAGGAGATCAAATAGTTATATATATATTACATATGATTATATAATATATTACGATATATATTAGCGTTCATACGAATGCTGCGAGCACAGTGTAAATTTTATGCATTCATGTAAATGACTGATAAAAAAAATCGTTTGACACTTTGCCTGCAGCATAACCGATCAACGATTACTATAATTAAAATAAGAAAGGAAAAATGAAATCGACAGAGAAATGTACTGCAATTTAAAACTGCAACTTGGGACAAAGTTTCAGTTGAAGGGCACAAGCAGATTGCACAATCCCCAAATTATTCCATTGTTGAATAACACAGTGTTATAATAAACATTATATTCTATTCGAAGGTAGCGAATTTATTTATACCCCATACAAAATAATAAAAAATGTACGGTTTTCTTACGTTACATCAAAAATCGCACAAGGCTTTTATAAAATTATTGAAGATCGTTCTGTTTAACGCGTTTGATTTTCTTGGTATAAATTTCAATCTCTTTGCTTTTTAAGGTAGGATTAAAATGATCTTTGTGGATCCAATAAAGTGAATAATTTACAACAAATGTATAATATATATAAAGTATAATTTGTAGAAATTATTCTTTTCGTATAGCCAAGAATTGTATAGACTTTTGGCCCCATCTTGTTCTTGCTCCCGGTTTTGCCCGTCCGTTCTTCTTTATTCCTATCCACCATCCAAGATTAGCATACTTTCGTGATCGAAACGCATCGTAAGAACCGACGTTCCATTGCTCCCATTCCGTATTATCTTTGTTTCCATTTGGCTGTAAAAAAGGGTAAAAACAAACGAATATTTATGATTTAATAATTGGCACGTTCCTTTTATATTTCAGTCTAGAACATTTATGTATACGAATTTCAAAATCCATCATATCAGGTATATTCACTGCTATTATTAAAAGTGGCATTTTTCTAAACATTTACACAAAAACGGAAAAATGAATAATTTCTATTTATAATCGTACCTCTGCGTACAGACGACCTTTCTTGTTGAAAGCCAAGTACAGACTAGTTTGAATACTTTGTATGCGTATCACCCCAAACGAGACCGGTATAATGTGAAGCAAGGCTGAAAGGTGAGAAAATGGAAACGAGGAACAATCATTTCTACAGTTAGTACAATTCAAAACGAAGTTTGTATTCTTAATTTATTACCATGCGGTTCGTTGGTGGCACTTAAACCGCGAACTCGTCCAGATTCTGAAACACCTAGATGATAACCGGTACGACAGAACAGTTTAATTACCAAACAGTTGTAAACAGGATTTTCCGCCGGTTTTCTAGGGTCCCATATTACGTAAGGTGGACGTTTAGTCGATTCAGACGTGATGTAATTCGGAGTTCTGTAAGTGAGAATTCAATATTTAGAATCCACAGACACGCGCATGCTGTGTAGAAACTTAAATACGAAATCTACAAATATACACTGAATTTTAACGAGAACCATTGGACAGAGGAATCTTCGAAAGCGTACTGTGCTACCTTATTTCAAGCTGTTCTCTACAACTTGGCGCGGTTGACAATAAAAAATAATGAAACAACGTAATATTTACGGCCAGAAAATAATAAAATCTATAAATGAACGTATTCTAAAATCTCAAATATCTATTTCTCGAGTAACGATGTGCGGCAAATTCGTCCAATCGCCTGCAATACTATCTCGCAAATCTTCAATAATCTTCAGAAAGTACATCGCGAGGATACAGAGTGTTCGATACATTCTTTTTGCTTCTCTCCGTGAAGAGAAATTTTCCACATATTAGATATACGTATTTATGTACATATGTGCTGAATGCCGAATTATTCTGCGTTTGCAATTTTAAGGAGATTTCAATGAAAGTATATTGTTCTATATCGTTGAAACAATTCTAGAATACATATGTAGATTACAGTATTATATTAAACCTAGTGCGAGATGACAGCGAAGGCGCACTATTTATAACGTAACATTACGTTTGGAAAAATGGGCCGATCGACTTTTCAGGTCAGCAGGCTTCGTGAATGAAGCGTGGTGCGTTACACAGTAGACGTTTTCCAACCCCGTTAATTTTAAACAGATGCTTGAGGGTAAGAAACGCAGGGACG